>OY754327.1:50321722-51661882 GCA_963573305.1 Pyrrhosoma nymphula | reverse complement strand
TTGCAATGCATGCCTCGCGAAGCAGATACCTCGCCAAGCAGCGGTCCGCGACAGCCACGTTTCTATCCACGGCTGCCTCATAGATGAGCCAACCCTAAGTCAGTTTTTGGGCGCGGTCAAATGAGTGCCTCGCTGTCAATAGCGCCGCCTCTACGGACGCGTAGTCGCTTGCCTTAACCCTTTTCCCGCCTCCTGCTACTCATCCACTCAAGGTCGTTTCATCCAATACTGACTTAAATGTCATTTAATCTATATTATGGTTACGTACATAGAAAAACGCGTCCTCCGTTTGGTATGAACAACCTAATACTTCCGTACAATGCTATTTTTTTTCGCAAATTACACTATGTCAAATTCGAGAATGGGTGAAACACGATTGAAAATAGTACTTTTCTATCTAATATTATTGCCATTTTAGCAACAAAAAACCTTTTTATAAGGAGCCAAAACTCCAGGGGAATAGAAGAAAAATAAAATATAGGAACCTTACCGTCGATTTTTTTAAGTTATTAGCTAATTACTGCAATACTTTAAATTAAAATGTGATAAGTCGATAGAAATAGCGAGCGCTGCAGTTGCCTTATAAGTCTGGAAAAAGATATTAATTAAATATTCGTGGGATCATCTGCATGAAAAATTCGTGGAATAATCTGCATGTTTTGCACCTTAATTCTGGTTTTTAATATCTATGGTTTTTCATCCATGAAAGCAGAATGTTTGAAACTAAGCCAAAAAACGTGCAATTTAGTATTTGTTCAGACTCGCACAGTCGCGGTGAAATATCCTTAACATGGCGGCGCCCCTGATAGGATTCGTAACGTTTGTGAGCCCGCAGTTATTACTATTTGGTAGTATGTTTGATATATATTTTAGCATGATGTAGTAATATTCTGTAAATAATTTATTCACTTAACAAACTCTATTATTTTAGTTTTTCGGCGTAGAAATTCTCCTTTCTATCTGAGGAATCCCTGACCAGTTCAGTCCAAAACATTTCTATGATAATTCTTCGATATATCCAGTTTTTAATAAAAGACTGATTTTTTCCAAGTTAAAAGTTTGTTATTAAAAAATTGATATCTTTCACTACCACGAAGTCAAGTAACAATCAAATTTATTCTTTAACATTTCCGTTATTTGCCGAAAAACCTTGCATCAAGTCGTATTTATGCTAATGTATTCGTTTATATTAATCACAGAGTAACTATTTAGGTCTCGTATTAAAGGGCGGTTAGGTGGAAAGTAAAGGTGCCTCACACGGGCTGACGGCTCAACTAGCCTCGCACCCTGGCTCCGCTCCTCTGCCTTGCTCCCCGGGAAAAGAACTGATGCGTTGCTACGAGGCAAGTATCAGATGAAGCTGCCGCGGGAGGATACGCGGCTTGGGTTGAACATTTTTTTTATTATTTTTATAGATAATACAGTTACAAATTGAACCTATGGTTAGGTGGTAACTTAAAAATACGCATAAAGGTATTAGATAATGCATATTCATTAAAAGCTACTTCGGTGACTGAACAATAAGATACTGATCCATTTGAAGTGCATACCCAGCGTTTGATTTGTTTTTTTCAAATTAAGAGCAGTTGCGGATAAGCAGATACCTTTTCCTGATGTATTACAAATCATGCCATAGAAAAACGGGTATTTAAACCTATTAAGGAGTCTAGTCTACTTCGATTAATTTTACCTATTGTGCAATAGTGGCCTCACTAAACTCGAGGATGATTAATAAAAAAGTAGACTGATTCAACATAGAGGTAAACAATATGAGGGATACTTCTGTGTTGATCGAAGAAATTCTCGGTATCAACCCACAGTTAAAATTTACGCAGGCGACAAGCACGCACATGACAACGCGAGCGTGTCGGAGAGATGAATGCGTCGAAAGGAGCAGTTCCTCTGCCTACGGTGGACTTCACTTAATTGCCGTCTTTGTGCTGAAAATGAGCCTTTCATTTTAGCGATGAATTTGAATAAAATAATTTTACCCCCTTGACTTTCAAAGGGACCAATGGATGGAGATACGGCGAAAGAGAAGGGCAGAAACAAGTCACTCTCATCATTTGCATGGAAGTTAACTTTTATTTAAACGGAAAAATGTAATTTTTAGCTCCCACTATTCCACGAGTTTGGGTAAACAGGCTTAAGTTATGAAACTATATCCGTGCAAAAAAAGCTAGCATTATGAAATGAAGGTGAAAGCCACTCTCACACAGCTGCACGTGAAAGCACCTCATTGCTCACCCACGGGGAAATGGACCCGAGGACGTGGGTTTATTTTGGGAAGTTTCCTTTGTTTTTGTGACGTTGTGAGGCGCAAAAAATAAATTTCATGAAAATCTATCCGGAAAACGCTGTCAAAAAAAGGTGGACCATATATAACGTGAACACAGTGTCACATCGGTTTCCAGGGAAAGGTATTTCATCATAATTTAGCAATGTCACATTTTTACCCTCTTTTTTTCAAGCTTATAAGAGTTATAAATTCCTTATTCGTGGAAGGGTCATGGCCTCTAGCACCCCTTACTGAGTTCAGGGGCAGATCTGCTTCAGATTTGCTTTGAATGTCAGCGTCCGTACCTCGGTAATGACGTAAAAGTCCTCAATACTCCAATTCGTACTACAACGGACTTAACAAGCTAAAACAGCATTCTTCACAATATTAATGGTTTTAGATAGTAATATTTTGATCTTCATCCCGGAAAAAAACACTATTTAAGCGGATATGCTTACTAATGAGAAATTCCAAATTATATGCAATGCCACTACCACCAGTATTTTAGGTATACCTACCCTTAACTAGTAACGTCAAAATAGCAAAATAAATACTGAAAGCGTTTGATAATACAGCCCCTAAGAAAAAGTATCCAGCTTACCTTTTTATTTTTACTGAAAGTTACTTTGTCAAGTCCATCACATTCATACTTCACTTGGTTAATGAGTACAATTAAAACACTGATAACAATATAATTTGTCACAATATCATACCTGAAAATAGAATCCTAATACAAGTTGATTCCGAATTTGAAATAAGACCTACTCAATTCCCCCCTATTTAAAATTTGGAAGCAGTAAAATAAATGCCCATAGGATCTGGTGGATTTTTATAATTTTCAATTGTAAAAAACTAAATATCGTATTTCATGTTTCCAGAGAGAGCAATACTTGGTATATTTGGAACTTGGACACGTCTCCTCTATCCACAATCAGCATAAACAATTTAATCTTAACTTAATAACTTTATCTTAAGCAATTTATTTTTATTTACGTCTACAGCATAACGTTACGATGGCACGTTTACACTCTTTCCCAAAATTTATTTTAATTCATATTCTCTCTTGGAAACAAGAACTAAAGATTTTCAAAGTTTATATCTCAACTCCGTTCCGGCACGCCAAATGCTTCCTCGCTGAGGCAACTCGACCTGACAATGAGTTCCAACTCGCTCAGAGTATGAAGTGTGTCGCGTGGAACAGACCACCTAGGGGGCTGCCCAGCACGGAGGCATCGCATGCAATACGAAGGCATCGCGGGCACCCGAGGATTCCGCAAGCAAGCCATTTAAAAGCCTACATCTACGGTTTCCTTCCACCCCCTCGCCCCCACCCCTCCTCCTCTCAAACATCCTCCAACACCTCCCCCGCCTATCGGCCGTTACCACCGCCAACTTCCTTTGTCGGCGGGGCCATGCTCGCTCGCTTGTACTCCTCAAAACTTCCGAGCAGTAGGCCATGGACGTACATCATCCCAAGCGAGACACGATTTTTGAAAAAAATGGGAAAAAAAAGAGGAGGAATCTCCAAGCCGATCTCACGCCTTACTCACAACCCCACCAATCTCACCCTCCGAAACACTCGCCTCGCACTCCCGACGTCCAACAAGAAGAAGAAAAAGAGGAAATGGCAGGTGGGGGGGGGGGGAGTATTTTTTCCTTTAGTAGGCCAAAAGATCTCTCTCCTTCGGCGATAACGAGTGAGGGAAGGAGGAGGGGGGAAAACGGAATGAGCGCCAGCCACCGGATCCATCGCAAACCGATGGAAAAAAAGGACGATCGCCGCAGCGCGTCTGTCATTTTTTTTCATTTTTCATCTCGAAAGGAGGGAAAAACGATTTTCAGGAGTGGAGTGAATGGCTTCTTTTTTTTCGGAAGAACGATCGCATCTCGGAACGAAAATATTCACACCGTATCGAGAGGATCGAAGAGGAAGGGATGGAAACGGAGATCCTTCCCATCAGGTAGTAGGTAGGTACTTCGCGCTCCGGCTGATGAATATTTAGCGCTCCCGCAAGCATACAACCCCCTAGGCGAGAGCAAGAAGAGCCGCCAACTCACGAAAAAAACACACACACGTATGAGGTGTTGTACTGCCCTGTTGCCTCCGGAATAAGTTTTTTTGTAGTCACATAGAAGGTTTTATAAATGCTACGTTTCTTCCACTCGTTCCGCCGTGCTTGCTTCGCTTATTTGAGTAGGATGCCAATTGAGTGCTGATGGAGCATCAAAAGCATCCCTAGGCTCCACCGGACTGGATTCCTCGAGAGAGAGATACGACCGCCTCCAGACAAAGGACACGGTTGTAACACTCAAAGGACCCAGAGTTTGCATTTTACGTCCGAGAGCAGCGAGGAACGAGTTCTGTCAGTCTAGTTCAGGTGCACTGGACGCCGATTGAAATTGAGATTTGAACACAAATGAGCGTACGGAGGAATTCGATCTCTTAAAAAAACTTTGCAACAGTGTTTTCTATGGATACCTAAAAACTTCTCGAGTGAAAAATTGATTCAAATCTCACAAAAACATTATTGTTATAAATTGAACAGAAAATGAAAGACTGGACGAGTTAGTGTCTCTTTTGGGAGAATAAATAAACTAAGCCACACTGACAATGATAGAAACCAATTGGAACTCAAGCATTTTTTTTCATAGCAATACTTGATTTCCGAAAGGAATACATCAGGAAAATTATGAAGGTCTTCAAAGTAAAGAATTCTTTTGGAATGAAGAGGTTGGCTGAGCAGAGAGTGGGGTGGAGAGCAACCTTCGGATTGATGGCTACTGATGATGATGACTCGATTTCCGGTAAGGAAATATCCAGTTGCCCTGGAACACGGGTATGCATTTGTTCTGAAAAAAAAATTTTATTTCGTTTGGGGGAACATGGAGAAAACTACTACAAAAGAAACAAAATATCGAAAAATCATCCGTTCCACTCCTGAAGAGACATATTCCGGACATGTTCCCAAAAATGAAGGATTTCTCCCATGCAATAAAGAGAGATATACACCAAAGACGGTGCCATGAAATTTTCCATGAAAAAATCATTTGAAACCAGGATTCGAACCCGAATCTCCCAATTGCCGGTCAGGTGTGTTAGCCAGTTACACCACCAAGTCATCTTAATTAAAGGAGCACAAGTGACGTTGTTGTGCATGATAAGCCACAGTCGCGGAGAATAAACCCAACATTGTCGCTTTAGAGCGACTACTTGATGCTTGGTAAGATTATACGCGAATGCCCGCAGCAGGTCAATTTTAAAAGATATAAATTTCAAAAAAATTGTTATAATTCCGCGCAAGAAGAATCAGGATATCGCAGCGAGCAAAAACAAAGAGTCTCTTCCATCCTTTCTTTTCTCTCCCGTTCGCCAACCAACTTCGCTCGCTCCTTCCTCACCGCGGAGGACAGCGATCGCAGAAGCCGCAGTGGAAGAAAAAGGAGAAGGAAGGAAAAATGAGTGAAGTGGAAACGGTCGTGCGTGCTTGGAGGATGGAGAGGGTGGGTGGGGTGGGAAGGAAAAAAAACTCAATGCGGGGGAGGTGTCATTAATTGGTTCACGGAACTGCGATTAATTGGCCCCGAGGGGAAGATTATCCGACCATCGCATCCGGCATTGCAGAGAGAGAGAGGGTGAGGGTGTTCGTCCTTGGCGCCCTTAAGTAATTGATCGTGTAAATGTGACGATGGTCCGCCATTATCAACAGGCAACATTCCCAAAACGGGGTTAACGCATAGGGCTTTTGACACCTGCCCCCCACGATATGATTGCATCGAAGATGTACAACGACAGATAACATTTTTCATCGATGACAAATAGAATTGTATAGGATGTCGAAACGATAAAAAAAACACGAACGCCTCTTACTCGAGGAAAAGAAAACTCTGACAGCAACTCGTCAAGGATTTACATTGCACAGAAGGAAGTTATATCATCATACACTTATGCGTAAGTAGAGCAGGCGAGGTCTTGATATTCAAAGGGTCTGATTAACGTAACAATAATAAAGACCTGGCTATGTATAAAAGCATAGAGTACGCATACTTTTTAAGCTTACGTATATAAGCTTACTATATGCAGGGCAAGCTTAAGACAAAATTTTCACCCGGGTGAGAGAGTATCCCGGCACCCCCCCTCCCCGCTTATCAAACCCATTCACCGGTTAAACGTAGTAAAAAATATTTTTTCACCATCACGGCGCCCCTTTGCAGTCGCCCGTGTCGCCCGGGCCCTAAGCTGGGCCTGACTATATGATAAAAGTGAGAGACGGATGCACAGAAAAACGAGCAAGATGAAATTTAGGAGAGAATAACAGAGGGAAAGATGAGATTTAATGAGGAAAAATTCGATTGGTATTCGAAAATCCTCGATAAAAATAAATGGTCGGGACCTTCTATTTTGCAAGGAACTTTTTCTAATAGGCACATCAAAAAATTAAAATAAGAAAACCGTAATCATATTCACAATCCATTTCAAGTGGTAGAAATTGAGATTAACACGCGGAACGATTTAAAAACCTGCCAAGTTTTCGAAAGTCTCCATAAAATCTTAAGTAAACTCATTTATTCAGAGTCTGTGACATTTAATATATCAATTTACTAATGTTAATAGGATTATTGAGGCACTATAACATGATACGGTATAATCAAATGGTGAACTTTACCGTTGATCACTGACCTATTCATTTATATTTATTTCGCTTATAAACACTGTGATACTCGCATAATCTTCCTTTGATTGAATAACCTTAGCATTTCTTCCACTTCCTTAAAGTGTAGTTGAGTGGTTTTCTCATAAATTACATGTGATTGTTTTTGCAATAAATCATGCAATTATCCTTAAACATTTGACTTCTCCAAGAATTCTGAACATTTCAGATAATACGATTGGTCAGACTTATGCCAAACGTCTCCGACTTAATACATGCTCTTATACAGAATAAAAATAAAACTTTCTCTTTCCTGAAGTCAATTAAGCGAGTGAAATCGATATTATAGTTGAATACTATGGCCAATTATAACAAACAAGAAAATCAATCAGTGAAGGAGCAATGCTCTGAAAGGAATTCAAACCTGAATGCAATTACACTTTTCTTAGAGCCAAGCATTCTATTTTTTAATTACAGTTTACATGAATTTAGTAAAAAAGTTCAATTACAGTACACATCTGCCTTAAAAATTCTGTTTTACTTTTTATCATCACCTGACAATCAATGTAATAAAAAATGAAGAATGCAACTTGAGCAATTTATAATTTCATTAGTTTTGTAGAGATAAGCTATTTCATTTGTTGTCAATTAATTTCATTAACTAGCAGTTTGATAAACAAATTTAATCTATTATTGCCAAAATATGGACTGAATAATACGAAGGTATGGATCATAGAGAATCGGTATAAGGAAGCGTTCCGGGTTGGTATAATTCTTATATAAATGACATATTCTCATCCCTTTACGAAATAAGAAATACTGATGTTTCGTCGATTCATCTCATCAAAGATTTTCTAGGTCATCTAATACACCAATATTAATTCATGCACCTGAGAACTTAATCGAGGTTTTTGATGCCGGAAATCAGTTCTCAATATCGTAGCCAGTGAACTACAGGAATCAAAATGTACACTTTCAACTTTTCTTTACTACCAGCAGGGTAAAAAAATAAAGAAATGTTCAGATGCTATGTTTTCTAAACATTTTTCAATAAATAAATAATTATTATTTTAGGAGAAGATGGGCCCTGGTATTTTTCCTAAACAATGGATGTCATTTACTTAATTCACCGACGTTTTGAAATATTATTTTGCTTTCCCAGGGCTCAATACTTGATTCACATATTATTTACACGGCATTAGCAATCCACACTTGGTACAGCAGTTCAAAAAAATAAACGCTTAAGACATTGTACCCCTCCTTAAAACACATACTCTATGGTAAATTTATTTAGCATGAATTTTATTTAGCATGAACTGTTGTACCAAATGTAAAAGTTAATTCCTTGTAAATAATATGTGAATCAGATATAGAACCATGAGGAAGTAAAAAATTAAATCGCTAAGTGTCGGTGAATGGATTCAAAAATACATAATCCATCCAAGATCTATCTTCTCCTGAAAAAACCAATATTCAATGATGAATTGCTCAAAGAGATGAAGTGAAATTTTGAAATGAGTAGAACATGCTGATGCATGTTGATGCTTATAGAAAAACGTAATTAAAAACTCTCATGAGAGCATTCGTGGAACCATTGGTGCAACAACTTGTGTAGGAAGCTCCCGATGATGAAGGGTTAATATCAAAAGAGTATTTGCTTTGGTAGTAATTGAAACAAATTACATGTTCGGAATTTCAATCTGAATCACGAGGAACTCTTTTTAAGAGAACGGTAGCACAAGAGCACGTGAGGACGATGACGAATTGCATCCAGAAAGAGTGCTGAGAGAACAATGGAAATGGGGATAAATGGGGAGTCTGGGTTCATGAGAATAAGAGGGAGAGAGAGGACCACTTGACCCAGCCGTGCGAGAGAACGGAAATTGGGACGGGTCGAGCAGCAGCTGGGGAAAAAAGGCTTCTCGGGCGCGGGCGCACGTATATGAACAGCGCGAGGGAGGGAGAAGATTTGGTTCCCCATCCCCGCGCGCCGCCGCCGCCCGCAAAGGTCGATTTTCTGGAGATTATCATCTGCGTATGAATCCGGGTCATTCACGTCGAATTAAGGTTTTTTTTCACGCCTGTATCACGAAAGAAAATCAGCGATTTCATAGGAAAATTTCATTATATCGCATTATTTAGGTGTTATCAATGGCGCGAGGCATACCATTAGCGTGGCGTAGGAAAATGATTTTAGAACTGCCTTATAATTTCAATCATTCACGGATTTATAAGCCATGTTTACACATCTGTGAATAAGTAAGAGAGTGCTTATTATCTACAAGATAGTTTAGAAGCCTTTCTGAACTTATATAGTTCATAAAATATTCAAATTCCAGGTAATGAAATTCGAGAGTTCACCGACTACAGTTTAGCAACATTCCGCTTATGAATTTACAAAGAAAATACGTACGCCAAGCTTCATTTTTTAACAGCTACATTAGAAATTAACCACCTACCTGCACAGTCATTTATTACTCGGAAAAGTTGTTGCTTCGTTTCAGGATAAAACAAGGCCACAGACTTATCTTAAACTGACGGTCATGTACATCCAAACATCATATACCTCGCACAGTGTCGATGAAGAACCACTACGAATTTTAAGGATCAATGTTTTATGTTTTCCACTCGGTAAAATGAAAATAACATATTCAAACCTATATATTATGGCGAAATGACTCGTCACTAACTTAACCTCGCTTTTTGGTGGAAAGCGGAGAGAGCAATAATTATACTGGAACCATTCCCTAATCTCCCGCTTTCGTGGAAAGTGTATCGTTGACGCCCTAAGGAATGCCTTGAGACATTCTCGTTTCCTCTCATTCGAGCGTTCTCGGCTTGATTCTGATAGGCGTTCTCCTTAGACTGATTGTACGCCGTGGGAAGTGGCCTTTATTTAAAGACAAAAGCGCCGGTTCTCAGACAAGTGATAATATAACCTTTCCAATCTGGAGCGAGTAAGTAGATCACGTAGGTTCAGAAATGAGTCTTTTGTCATGCCACGGAATTACAGCTGAATGGGCATTTTCATGTTTGGAATTTAGAATCTACGGTTACGGCGTAACGTGGTATACATAAAATCCTTATCCTTCATCATAATATATTTTAATGTGCTATGTTCTCTGGGCATACAGCTGACAACTTATAAGCTCTACGCCGACTTTTTCTGCGGTCCACATTTGTATTCTTAAAGCTTGATGAAACTGTCCTTGTTGCAATTGAAGATGATAGTTAAACAAGAATTACGAGTTCAAGAAAGCAATCAAAATAACTCGTCGACGAGGCACTGATGAAAGAAAGATACCATTCACTTTTTTTAAAAGAATAGTCGATTGTGAATTAATGAACAATAAAAACAAATGAGGCGTAACCAAGCTTAAGCATTCTTTCAGTATTTTCCCGTCAACTTAGACGTGTTCTCTCTTTTAGAATGGAATATTCATATCATTTCTTCAATCGCCTATTTTTGGTCCTTTCGTCGATTTTGTAAAAAAGATAGACAATAATTTTGTAATTAAAACTAAATTCCGATAAAGGTACCATTATGTTTATTCACAGAATTTCCAAGTACTTGCACTCTAACAGTATTACTTAAACAATGGAAAATACTATTTTCATAACATTAGGGTTGCGAAAACAAGGACTTTTGCAACAAAATCCATTCTTACGTGCATATATTTCTTATTATTAATAGTATTTTTTTAGCATTTTCCTTCTATTCCTTTAGAAGTCAGCATTTCATGTCAGTCACAAAAAAATAAATCAACAGTGTCCATTGATTAAAATGTATTAAATACATAAAATATTACTCTCTAATGACTTTGTTGCATCAAAGTACTTTTACCATTCGACCTCCTGGAAGCGATTTACAGTCAGATAGGGAATTCATGAATTTCGCAAAGTATCATCCCCTTATTAAGGTATGGAGTATTAAGGGCATTTATTCGATAATGAAAAAACTGCAACCCAAAATACCTTCAAATTAAATCATTTTCAGCACTTCTGTCGATAAATAAACAAATAAAAACAAAACACTACTTTGTGACTGCTCGTATTTACTTGACAGACTAGCTAAGAGATTTTTTTCAAAAGTAAAAAGAAATATTATATTTTTATGAGAGTATTTCCTGTTTAATCCCTTATAAGCCCTCTTTCATAAAAACGTTTTTTAAAGAAAAAATTAACATTAAATCAGCAGAAGAAGCGCGATAGGCAAGTTCCAGTTTCAAATTAATATTTTTTCTTTCGTTTCGACCAATACATTTAAAATAAATAAATAGGTTCACTCTCTGAAGGTTTAAGAATCATGTCAGACTACATCACTGGAATCCTTCATGCTACCTCCGAACTTCTGCCGGAAAAGAAGCTTCGCCCGCAGGTTTGAAATTGCTTCGAGAAAAACAAATCTTTTTAAAGGAGTATCCAAGCTCGCTCTACAATAAATTTGGACCCGGAAAATTGCGAATTGGGAAATGCTCTCCGACTCTGGATTCCTCAGGATTCAAAGGGAGAAACAAAAAAGAACTCCTTTAACGGAACTCGAAAGATTACGGCGAGAATACAAAAATCTCAGCCAGCCGGGTTCCACCCGAACAAACAAGCATTCCTGAGAACAAAACCAATACCTCTGCCGAGAACATTCCTTCCGGCTTACGAATCGAGGCGAAATTTTTACGACGATGGCAGTACGCCACGGAGAAAGCGAACGGACCCCTCCGCGATCACTCGGCCCACATCGCGGCCCATCTGAAAGACGCCTCGCTCGATTGGAAGTGCAGGGGTGGCGGGGAATGGGACGTCAAACGCCGATTTCGGTGCATTAACCCCTATATATTGGCATTCCATCGTAAGTCGAGGAATATGTCTGTTTTTCATCGCCCAATCAGTATGAACATCTAAGGTTACGTAGTTTTTAGCCAGAGTTGGCCCCGGTGGAGGTGGGATGAGGCCTCGCCTCCTACTCCGGGGTCGCGTATTCGAATTCCGCCTGGGAGCGTTGCTTACCTCCCAGGACATGGATGTTTGTGTACGTCCTATGCTACATTTTATAATACCCGATGTAAAATTCTTCATCACCTATTCTAGGAGAAATGGAAAAAAATAAAAAAGTAAAATACCTCAACTTGTCTTTACTGTCAAGGAAAAAATCTCATGTTTCAAACGACACCAAAATATCAGCCAGTTATAGAACTACTGTCCGAGATATTTTCAAAGAAATACATTGAATTCGTTTTGGAGTGCTCAGTCATCCATAGGACGACTGAGCACTCCAAGGAGACATTATTTTGAAAAAAATATAAATTTCTGACGCACATGTCGCATCAGAAATGTAATGGTAGTAGTTCGTATGCTTTATAAATTATTTAAAAAAATAAATTTACTACTCGTCGTGATTTCTTTTACAGAATTACAAAAAACTTCGCAATATCATCAATTAATCATTTTCATTAATGACCTTGTAAATTTGCCGAAACTTTGGTCGGAAATAAAGTGTGGAATATACCAAGTAAAAATTCATGTTTTAACGTGTACAATTGTCCATAAAGGTATTTTTGAAACCTTAGCTTTTATTCTTACAGGTACATATTTTTAAAATTAGAATTCGAAGATAGTCTCTCTTATGACTAAGGAAAAATCTGGAAGTCCTTAATGTCAGTACCTGAAGATTACGTCGCTGCGTCGAAACTAATTGTACCGTAAAATAAATTGGTGGAATGAAACAAATTTTTCCTTTCCATTTATAAAAAGAACTTCCACGAAGTTGAGCCTGAGATGATTGAGTTAATCTTAACGTTCACAGTAAAAAAAAAGGTGCCTACGACGACTCTTCAATTCGAATTGATGGAATTACATTAATTCAATAATTTAAATTAACTATGTGGCATTCCCCCCCCCCCTTTTTTGGGCAATTCTCCTCTTTGGACAGTTTCTCCTCTGCGGACTGTTTATCCTCCGGACTTAGCCGAAGGACTTAGCGCGCATGTCACGACATGCGCGCTAACGACATGTGCGCCAACGACGGCCAAAATGCCTAAGACTACAAAATGCAGCGACTACTGCCAGCGACTTCTGCCTCGACGTTCAGCCGCGCCGTTCAGCCGCGCCGTTCCCTCACCAGGTCCTGCACCGTTTTTATAGCCAGTAAAGTGAGGAAGGATACCAAAAATGCGGTCATCCTGACCAAGGCACAAAGGCTGTGATCCTGTATTCTGCGGCCGACGCCAGAAAACAGTTCCTGGCGCTCCAATTAAAAACTGCCACCCTATCTATCACCCATCCCATTATTTCCTCCCCTCCAAGGCTACCAATCGCCAACCTCCTGACCTTACCCATTCCACCTTCGTCCTTGTCGACAGACCCCCTCCTCAGCTGACTCATGTCTAAGCTCGCCCTCTATTGCTTCCGAGACAGCGACCGGGGAACACCTTTGTGTGAGCTGCTGACTTAGTCACTTTTGTACTTAAGAGAGAAGTTCAACCTCTCGTACTTGTTAAACTTAAACTATTTTCCGACTGGAAACTTTCATTACGGTCGCCTGGCACTCGACCTATGGGTAAATTATTGTAATTGGTTTGGTTCTATTTTGTGATTTGTAAAATATATTGATAAGTTAAGTTTATGATTGATAATACTTGTGTTTTGTTCGTTTTCCTCATTTTTCTCACCCGAGCTTGGAAAGAGTTTGTGTTTTCCAGAGTGTTATCGGCGAGAAAATCTGCTCCTTCTCCCGATAGCGCTACAACTAATATAATTCCTTCCATAGTAATAATTTAATTAATTAATAATTGAATTACAGTAATTCACTAGCACTGCACATCAAATTTATTTCAGAATGAACATTTTTTAGGAGAGACTTTAAACTAGTTAAACCTTAAAACTCTTTCTGCGGGCGATGCCGAAATTTATGTCAAATATGCAAAATTTACTTGCAGAGGATAATCCTGAAAGCCAGCTCAAATTTATCTCCAACTTGAATTACTTATGAGAATGCAAACTAAAAATGAAATATGTAGTCCATCTAACATCGGCCAAGACCCACATAATTGGCAATACTGCGTAAGGTATCGCAATGCATTGCGGGTGGACAGCACAATACTCATTCACACCAGCGCGAGCGCCACGAATCTAAGTGGTTTATATATTTGTACGAAAATGGCACACTGGCACAGTCTAGGAACTTATCCAAATCAAATAAATAATTACCACCAAAATCAGTTAGTGGGCTGAATAATAAGAAATGCAACTGATAACTTCTATGAGCAATCACTACGCAATGGGAATTAATAACACGCGTGCTAGACGAAACTCTAAGCATTGTCGCATTATTTAAATTTATGTCTACGAGAAAGTTTGACGCGTAATACAGCCATTGGAGTAAAATATTTCTCGAGTTCAAATTAATATTTCCTGTTAGTATATATTGATTTTAATCTTGTCAGCTTTAATCAAATTAATTCACTACTATCGTTTTTCTGAATAACAATAAGAACAAGTGAAGTCTCCAAATATACACGTAAGCTAGGTTCCTCAAACTCTCTCTCTGTAAACATTAAAATTCAATCTGTAATACATTCATGACGTGGTTCAGCACTCATAATTTCAACAAAATTTTAAGTATAATTATTATGAACAATCAGCATCTTGGAAGAAAGATATTTTGACAGCCTCACCACTGTTTCAATTTGAGTCAATAAGAAATTAAAACAAGGAATGACGCGAGCACGCCGCGCCGATACGGAAAACAATGCAACAAAGAGCTTTTGTGTTCCAAATTTCTGCCGGGAGTCATTCGAGACAATGCCCGGCCTTGTCCTTCAGGCGACGAATAACCGCGACGACCCGACCGTATTGAGACCTTCAAAAGCCGCTCACGACTTCAATCATCTTTCACAAGTGTTAAGATACCTCACAGGAATACTTCCACATTGCTTAAGGTAGTTTGAGCGAAAAATCACTTTATCTAGAAATTGATATGACCTCATTTCAAGAAAAATCTCCCATATTTCCAATAATATCAAATTATTAACCCTTTGCCAAAATTCTTTTCGAGCAATTTTCCTGAAAATTCATGCTGTTTTACATGGGATAGATTACGGCTGTGAGCTCCAGAGGGAGAATATTGAAAAAATTAGGAATTTATAACACCAATATTTCGTAAAATAAAAACTAACGGTATGTAGTTTGGATGTTTTCTCAACTATTTATAAAAAATAATCTATTTCTACCAAAGTAATTTTTACAGAATGGCAAAAAAAACCTGCTGTTTTGAAGGCTTTTTAGCCGTACGGCGTGGAAAAAAGAAACACTTTAGAGACTTATGTAGAGATATTTATTTAATTACTGAGAATTTTGGTCCTATATAACTAATATAATACTGAGAATATTTTTGCACCATTTATGTTGCAATATTTTCTTCACACTTTTACAGACGCTGAAATTAAAATATAAAATTCGAATATGGTCTCATTATGACTAGAGAAATATCTCGCTCAAACTCCCTTTCGTATGCATTTCTGTACCCTTCCTCTAATCGCTCAGAGCAGATACAGGGATTAAATTTGCTGCTGGCGGCAGACGAATCAAATATATAATCAGGAACGATAATACGCATTGAGTTTCATGCCGGTAGCATTAATAACAACGAATTTCGTTTTTAAATTTGCCATTTATGACTCGAATTTGTCAAAACTCACTGTCACTAAATACATAAACTAAATAAATTCTCACTGATGAATGTAATGCACGATCGAGTTCACCACATTGATGACATCATCAGGTGATGTGATGTCGTCACCTATGTGACGAAACCAGTCGTACTTAAAAATAGGTAATCAGTGAGAATGTATTTAGTTTATTTATTTAATTAGGTTTTTTCAGCAAGCAGCCACGAGTAGCTCGAGTCGTAGGGTGGCCAAACAATCCTGTGGAAAAATAGATTTAAAAAATGAAATCTGCGAATCATGGCGCAGGTGGGGGTCATTGCACCCTTTCTTGGACGACGTCCCCCACCCCATTGGATCGTCACCCACTCCCATATTTACTGCCGACGGGAAACCCTGGGCTCGGATTTCTTTTCTGCTCTTTTTTTGTCACCTTCCCACTCGCTCTCTTCCTCCTCTCCCCAGCACTTGAGGGAGCTCGTACGCGCCCGAACCCCCTTGTCTCGGACGAATCTCGAGCCAAGGCTGTGTCGGTTGGGCGCTGAATATTGATAGGATACATTTCCCCTGGGCAAGAGAGAGAGAGTCAAAGCGTTGGATTGGAAGAGGGCGGGGGGAAGGAAGTTGGCGCCCCATGTTATAAGAGAGGATCTTCGTCTGGGTGGGAGGAGGAGGAGGAGAAAGAGAGTTAGGTTGTGAGTCAGTTCAGAAGAGAACAGTGAATGTGGTTTGGGGGGGAGGGGCGCGAATGGTGGAAGGGCTGAAAAGATACGACGAAACCGACCTCCCGAAAACTCCCGACGACAGCAGAAGATGTGCGGGGCAGTGAAAGTCCTCTCTCTCTCCCCCCCTCCCCCCACCAAAGGGGAGAGTCGTCCGTGCGACCGAGGGTGGGACTCGAAAAACTGCACTGATGGCGATTTCTTTTTATTCCCCCGCGAATGGCCTTCCATTATGTCCCTCCCTCCTCACCCCCCCACAAATATCCTTCACTTTTCCTTTCCCCTCCCTCCGCGAAAAAATCCTCATCACACACCGCACCCCTCCTCAGGCCTCCCTCAATTCTGCCTCTTCCCTGCTCTCTGTAAGGGCACACATTATTTTCTTCACCTCCGTGCCCACTTCCACGACACGAAGCCAAACATGCGATTTGATCGCACCTTCGTGGTGCGATCTTCTGCTGTTTTTAACCCTCCCCCCTCTCCTCCTCCCCATCCCTCCCCTCACGCCTCCACTGCAGATCGTCCTGTTGATGCCACTTGCACACCTCCCAACCTCCCCCTCAATCTCACCCCCTCTCTTCCTCCACATCGACCACATCTCCAGCAAGCGGCTAACGTATGGAACCCTGCATGGGATTTAAATAACAAGGTAATCAAAATACGAAGGCTTTTGAATTTTTTAATACTGTGAGGAAACAGAGGGTGTAATACAGCTGACGGTAGTCTGTACTAGGTTGGAAGACGTTAAAAGACCTGTGGAAGCTACTCGCAGAGATTACTTGAAAAATCCCAATCACGCGAGTTTCAGGGGGGTCGATTTATAGAATTCAGTAATATTATCGCACGCGTAAATAGCAACCTGCTGTAGGATTTTGTAGAAGTACCGCATGCTACACTACAACTCAATACTTTCCAAATGATAATTATCGAATTGTGGACAAGATGTGACGACTCAAGAATGCAGATCCGACGAAAAAATTGTTTTTTTCGTATGCGATACTTATCACGACGATTAGAGAATCGACTACCAAGGTGATAAGGGAGTTCATTATCCTTTCCCCACAATATATCTGTAAAGGCCGTTTTACACAGTATATTTGTTCATACAAACTCTTCCGTGAACTCTTGCATGAGCCAAAATATATCGTGAAAAGCGGCAAATTGTATGAACGCTTGTGCGAATGTCTCAATGCCTGCACGGGAAATAGAATCTGTTCTAATTTCGTTGAGACAAACGTACTATCTCGCGTGCATTCGTTTGTACAAAATCTTTCATCGTGTAAAACGGCCTTTAGAGCAGAAGCGACAGAGTAAGGGAGATACACTGTCAAACGGATAGGTACCAATAATATGTATTCTTCCAACGCGCCCATAATGAATACGGTGCATAAAATCGAGACATTCGTTAAAAAATATCAAACTTTTACTCCTTCCCCTCGTCTAATTCCTTTTTTCTATTCCTTCCAGTCTTCATGGCTTGTGTTCTTACACCCTCTCCCATATCTAAATACTACCCTGAGACGGCTCGTGAGTTTTAGATGCATTTGTACCTTGCCCCGTCCCTATACCCCCGATTCCCGGACGTTGTTCCAATAATTTCTTCAAACATTTCCTTTCCCACTCGCTCTCTAGTTTGAACGCTCCTTCTTAGGAGTATTCCCCCGCTTCTACACGGTCCTCTGAGTATCCCTTGGAAGCTGTGCCAACCAACAGTGACATTCTCTGGCTCAGAGAACTGGAGATATCGCACTTTTTCGTCCGAAAGAGTTACTTTCTCCGTCGCCTCCACCGCCGCTGCTGCTGCGTTTCCTTTTTTCGTTTTCTCGCGTCCTGTCCCGAGATCGCCGGTGACAAACGGACGGACAGCCGGCGGCCCTTCAAAGCAGACGCCGGCGACGCGATGGAACTTTATAACTTATCCACGGTTTCCTGATTCGTCCAGGCTCTGGCGAGCAGTGGTGAGCGTTCAATTCTCCTCAAACGGCCACCAACTGTGGTGCAGTTCACTCTCACCTCCTCCTTCGCCCGAGTTCGAATCAGATTGCAGGGAAATGCTCACTGCCACTCTCGGGCCATCCGTGCCAGGCGTAGATCCGAGTGAGAACGACCAGCGCCCTCTCACCCACAACTCCCAATTGACTGGCCCTCTCTGCCAGGGCACACGGCGAGAAATGAAATGTCCAAGGGAAATCAACGTTGGAGTTAAAGGGGTCTGAACGGAAATGCTCTTTGCATCCTCTTTCTACGATCTTACACATATTTATTAACTAGTTTTCGGAAAGAGCGATGATGAATTATTGCTAAGCAACCCTCTTCCGTTCAAGTCATAGAATCAACGGAGTACAAAATAATAAAAAATTAGGAAAGCAATATAAGGGTTCATAAGGGAAAAGAAGTAACTACTTGAAGCGACAGCTATACAAAATCCATAGTTCAATGCGGGGGCAGATGTAATTAACTGCGGACGTCCAATTACGTTCATATTATTCCATTTCACAAAATAAGAACACGCCATTTCAAACGAAAAATGTCCATCAACGGAAAAAATTCTTTGAAATGTTTTTTAAATCTGAATTATCCGGTATTGCGAGTAGTCAAGTTATATAGCGTGTTCATCTTGGGGCGAAACCAGACACCTTCGGCACTCTATTGGTTGAGAGTATATTGTAGAGTATATAATTCCCGAACAATGTATTTGGTAACTTAATTGCAAAATAAGATACGGTCCTTAACAAGAGCGATTACTTCTAGTAAGAATTAAATTACATTAAATTCGAACTTTCCAATACTTTCATATGAAAAATAGGTCAATATACAAGTATTTAATCGAAACAGCAACATTAAAGTAAAAATTATTTCTTATAGGAATAAATAGGTGGAAAACCGTCGGCGACGTAACAGAATAACAGAGTCTGGAAACAATTGGCAAGTTTCCTCACCGCGGGCACTAATCTACTTAAAGGATTGCCGGAAAATTTGGATGAAGTTCAAATTCCGACTGATTCCTGCGGCGAAAGCGCTTTCACTATTCACGGACTGTATCGCTGAAACGAAACGTCACCGAAGGAAGGTGAATTTTTTTTTATTTTATCCTCCACGGTTCATTCGCTATATCTTTTAAAGAACAATCGTACGCCAAAAGAAAGGCATATTGTGGTAACATCTAGAGCAGGGGAATGCCCCCTGAGGGGAATTAAGAGGTTGAGGGGGGAATAGGGACCGCTATTCAGCATCCCTGTATAATGTGCTCTATAATATGCTGTAGATTTTGTAAAATCTATAAAATTGTAGTTTGTTGTAATCAATGGTGACGTTCAATAAAGTTTATTGATTTCCACAAAAACTAAAATCTATTCTTTAACATGTTCATTATTTTCAAGTTTGGAATAAAATTATGCTTATATTGGGAAGGGGAATTATATTTTGACCTATAGTGAAAGAAAAAATTGAGCAAAAAAATGTTTTGGATCACTGATCTCGAGTCAAAAAAGTAAAGAAAAAAATCATAAATAATTATGCTCATCTAATGGGTTCCGCGCGAGCTCACATCATGTACAGAGGGGCCATAAACATTATCGAATTTCCCGCATTTACTTCTCGGTTGGGCTATGATTATGATTGCTATAGGAAGGGAAGTAAGCTGAAATAAGTCATAAATTTCCTGTAGCAATGTTCGCCTGTAGCAAAGTTAGTTCATCCAAACGCAACAAGCAGCTCAAGTGTTTCTCCGAATGCAATGAATAAAGAAATGGCTTCCGTAGAATAAGAATTTTAACAATGCTACCATATCTAGCCTCTGGATTCTAATTTTTTAAATGATGAATCAGTGTTACAATATTTTTATCTTTGGGTTGTACTTTGTGGAATTTCAGCATTGCGTAAAAAGAACACTTCGTACCTGCACGCGATAGTTTATTTGGTCGACCGCGGTTTCGATGCTGAAGCGTCATTTTCAAGACATCTTGTGGAAATATTGTGTGGAGACCTCAAGTACTCTTCTGTCAAATTGGCCCCTGGTTTGCGCATTCATTACAGCATGGCAAAACATATTTCAGATTCAAGGATATCTTAACTAAAGTTTACAAAAGCTATACCTATAAAGAACTAGTCCAACTTTAAATGATAACCTTTGGTTCCGGTTGGTAATATTCTGGTTGGTATTATAATAAATAAGTCAATTTAGAGGCTAAAATGTGTTATTGCAGTAAACTACTGAGGAGTTAAGTAAGTTAAAAGATTTTTCTTCATTAATACTACTAATATATTTACTTCACGCTTCTTGCAACTGCTTAAATTTTAAATTAAAATTAAAATATGGCCTCTATTACCCTAAAGAAAATTCTTGTCCGAACCACCAGCAATATCATTCACCACCCTAGTAGAGTAATATCATCGCGTGAATAGTTTTTTTTAAACTCTAGCCTTTTCTTTCAACATATATTCGTGAGAGGAAAGGCATGCTCACTATTGGTATTAAGGAGCGAAGATATGGAGAGTTCAATGATCACGGGAATCCTGTAAACGTAAACCATAAGCTTACTCAAAAGTTAGTAACAAGTTATAAAAATCTCCAATGGGCGTGATAAATTAAGTAATTCTGGAGATTTTCATAACTTGTTACATTAAGAGGCCGTAGAGCTCAGGTTCCCTAAGATTCAAAAGTTAGTGTTTACCAAGTGCGTTTTTGCCTTGCGTTCGGTGTTTATCATTCAAGCGCGCCGGCTAACCATTCCTCCTCAACATCCTCACTCGACTGTCGCCGTCGAACCCGTCTAATGGCCCTCAAGCCGTGCGTGACTGACTTCTTCTGGCTCGAGCTGTTCCACTGAGCATGCGATCATCGGAATCTCAATGAATTCAGTCGGCAGAATGAGAGTGGGGAAACTCTTCTTCAATAGCCACGAAGACATCGCCAGCGTGAGAGCTCGGGAAAAAAACTTTCGCAGTGTCGTTTTTAAAGGAGAGCTCCTCTCCTCTCCGACATTCTTACCTCCGCTCCGGATCGCAAATCGCTTAGGAATCAACCACACCTTGAGGACGCGAGTTAAATTTTCATATTTTTCACCCCCGCGCTTCAGAATGCTGACGGTAAAACTTGTACTGTTTCCGCTCCCTCGATTTGCATGTTTTAAGGAGCATGCGCACAATTTTAAAGACCAGTAGAAATGGTGGTACTCCGTTTCCAGCTTCATTCCCGATTGCAGTATTGCTTCCTTGGCTAAGACCGCGTTGATAAAAAAAATCTGGCGAGGGAAGGGGAGAGGGGGTTATGTTTGAACCGTTCGATATAATTCCGATCAAGTAACTAAGTAGTCACGTGGTACAATCACGAAGGGTGCAAGAATTTGGTTTATTTAAACCATTCGTAAAAATCTGACGCAGTCATTCCAATCGGGTTTTTTCACCGGTATATCGTTGATGGAGTCTAATATCTCGATTAGAGTCGCAATAATCAACATATCAAACGCATAAGTTGTCCATTCGAATGTTTCAATCACACCAAAATCTCGACTCTTTCGTTATTGTGCCACGTGACTCCTTAGTTACGTGATGTAAATTATCTCGAGCTTTGCAAACAGTACCCCCGGGGGCAGTGTTTGAACCGTTCGAGATAATTTACATCACGTAGCTAAGGAGTCACGTGGCACAATAACGAACGATGATGCAGTACCTATATAGAAAAGGTAATGCAGTACCTACACCTGGTTAGTTGGTTAAGGATGAGGATGAAACAGTTTCAGAAAGACGTCATTGGCCAGAAGATAACAGAAATCAACAGGAATTAAGTCACAAATCAGTACATTACAGATCAACATTCGGCACGCCATGAGACAGCTGCAAAAATTACAGGGATACCGCAGCTGGATAGTGTATCTACAATTTGGCGCTTACACCCCTTTTTCTTACGTGCTAATATTCATATTATATACATACACACCCATCACGCAATTCCCTTTCGGAGTAGGCATATAAACTTCAGCAAAATACACAAAATATTTTGTATAGTTTCTTTGGACTGCGTATCGCTAAGTTCGTTCCAGAGCCACTAATATTTCCCATTAAAGAGCTCAATACGTGAAAAGGAAAGATTCCCAGTTAACAGTTCAACGATTTTTTTTTGCAATGAGCATTTAGCATGATGAAACGGTGAGTGATTCATCACTTCCGAAGCTAAGCGCACACACACTATACTTTCTATAGTCGTTCACTTTTTCCCAGTATTCAAACCCTCAGATGTCAGAGTATAATATGGCATAGACTGTCAAACCGTGGTCAAACATTACTCGACCAGGCATTAGGATTATTGCAGTTATACGTCCTCAAAGTTCATTGCATAGCATAAACCCTCGGGAAAGCTATGCAAACGCATACCTTCACACGGCGGAAGCCAAATTGTTAACAGTGCTGTCGTCTAGGTAGTTTATGTGAGTTCAGCGTAATTTTGGATTACTAAAGCTTCAGAATGACCACTGACTTTCCCCGGATTTCAGTAAAAAAATAAGCCAGTCTACATTGATCAACGGTGCAGGAAGGCACAGTCAAAGCAGCGGAACGAGGTATTAAGTGCAAGAGTTGATGTCGTCACACAATGAGCACCGCCGACATGAAGTTTTTGCACAAAATATTTGTGTCTAACCGCCACCACACAGAGGGTAAATGCATCACTTTCACCCCCTACTTCGAGGCCTAACTTCCTCCTGGAGGACTGACGTAATACCATCAATGCAGGTGATGGAAATATTATTGTGAAGTCTCGGGAAATTAAGTTGTGATATTACGAATAAAACCACGATTACCATGCAAGATTTTATGAAACGAAGATTATTTATAATTTTTACATCTTTATTTGAAAATTGTCCTCAAACAGCAATAATGCCAAATAAGTGTTACATACAACACACACAAAATGAGGGACAAAAATATTAAGCATCAGAAAAATTAGATTAACGTAATATCGCTCAACATGGAAAGAGGGATAAGAGGGAGTAATTTTTTCAGAGAGTGGGATAAAGCATGGCTGTTGAATATGTTGTATTATAGGGAGACATGATCAATGTATTCGGGAGGGAAATTCAACGCAGAGGAGAGGGGGAATAAAAGTAATAATAAAATATAATCTGTATTCATCATGTGAGTATTAGATACGATGAGCATTGAACCCAGGGTGACATAACATTAACGCTCGGGAAAGCTAGGCAGACGCATACCATCACTCGGTGGAAGTCAAATTGCTAACAAAGACGTCGTGTGGGTAGTTCATTTGAGTTCAAAATATTTGTATCTAACCGCCACCACACAGTGGGTAAATGCATCACTTTCACCCCCTACTTGGAGGCCTAACTTCCCCCTGGAGGACTGACATAATACATCAAGGTAGGTGATGGAACGATTATAATAATAACACCAGTCTGCATGATATCAGATGAATGAAAACTAGTAAGTGATAATAACTAACTATGATATGCTGATTTCAGAACTGTTCTTAGTTCTCTTCTATTACGTAAAGTTTTTTCAAAATGGACCCAATTTAACGTCTAAGATTTATTGATAAGTGCATTATATGTACCATTGGGTAATTATTGTGCGAAGGATATTTCTCAATACCAGCTAATGAGCCTTATGTTGGCCCAAGCTATCGAGTCTTAGGTTGGTACAACTGCTGCTATTGTTGTGTGACCTTGGAAGTGTTATTCATCCTTCATTCATTTTTGTTACAAACATTGTCATTGCGTAAAGTAATGTTAACATTACTGAGCTTATAGTAGTTAAAATTTTGAAACCATAATTATTATTTTGTGTGAAAACCTGACGTGATGGAAAAAATGGAAGTCCTTTTTAGAATCAGCATAAAAAATTGATTCAAGCACACCTGTTTTTAATAAATCATCTGACAAAAAGTTTCAAAATGCAGGCTGTGTAATTAAACATGACTTCCCATACATAAGAGTCCATGAGTGCACGATGACACTATAGGAGTCTGCTATGGGCAAAGTGGAGAATTTGAACAAACTCGCTCACAGCCTTACCTCGAGAAAACTCATCCCAAATAAAATATAATATCACGCGCACGATATACCCCCTGTCCTCGTGAAGCTTGTCCCCCGGTGAGACCCTACAATATGGGGACGGATGTGCCGCCCCATCGTCCCTATGGCGACCATTGACGGCCCCAAGGGGGGGGGGGCAATTGCACCCTCAAAAACCATTTTGCACATAGCTTGTTACGAATTTCCGGGACGAGACCCACGAACCCCCCTTTTCCTGGGGGGTATTCCATACCCCAAGAGCCGCTGTTGCCCCCCTCCCCCGAACCTCTGGTCTGGAGCCGCCTCTGATGGCGAACCCTCGACACAAACGCAGTAGCCTCCTCCTCCTCCTTGTCGACAACCAACGTCCTTTTCACCGCCAGCCTGCCGGGAGCAGCGCATCTCTCTCTCCGTCTTCGACAGGGATAGCGAATGTTGCGATGCATGATGAGCCTGCCTCACTCTTTGGGACGATGGGAAGGGGTTGGAGGGCGAGGGACGACAGCAGCCTCGTTGAAAAATCATACCTTTTCTCTCCTGGAGGAGACTAGAAACTAGAATGTGATAAAAAAACAAACGCAAGTCAAGAGCACAAGAGAGTCGACCAAAAACGCGACCAGCGTCGTGAATGAGCGGAATAAAGAACGGAAAAACGCCACCGTTCGGTTGCTATTGGCACCGCTAAACACTTGAAGTAACATACAAAAGGTAGCGAAAAGGTAGCATGGTAGATAATTCGATATCAAATTCAAAGGAGGCCTCAAAAGAGATCAAATGTTATTTTTTATATAAGCAGCGTGGGTGGTCATTTGAAATTCGTATTTCAAGAAGTGTTACAGGGGAACAATTAAAAAAATAGAAATAGCAAAGTAAGTAATTTGACCTTTATGTATAGGTATATTCACTGAATTTTTCCAGTGGTTGAATGTACGGATTTCTCTTGTCCATATCATAGTAAACGCTTCCTTCATTAATCGTCGCTCAAATGTAATGCGCCTCAAGTTGACTTGAATTCAACGACCGCATGCATCTAAAGTGTATTCCGGGGTAGTAAGAAATATCATGTCACTTTCAATTTACTACAGGTGTTCTTCAATCTTAAGAAATGGGCCATTATTTGCAAAGTTATAGTCTTCAAAACTTCCAAATTAAGATATTGCCCGCCTAAGGAGGCATATTGTCAATGAGTTACTTTCCATTAGTTTTTCGTCACCAAAGGTTAGAATAATTATTCGATAAAAAGCTTCGATGAACAGTTATAAAAGATTTAGTCCTCCAATGGCCGTATACAGTTTTGAGCACCACACGCCAGAGATCGCCTGCAAAACAAAACAGGCACACACGGGAAAACACACAGCTACACTCAATCCGGAAAATGGGGACCCATTTTTTTTTGCTCAGTGAATATGTCCTGCGGTTTGGTCTCTGGTGATGAATTAATTTTCCCGTAAACCACCACGGCGTGGTTGATCGGGAATAATTTCAGTTCCTGGTGTGTGACTATTTACTTTTCGTGTGATCTCTGGCGTGTATTTTTCAAAACTTTAAACGGCCATTGTAGTGCTAAATTTCTCGTGTTCTTTCATAAATAATGATGAGAAATATATATATTTATCGAAGGAAAGTTATGTCAGGAAATTGAAGAAGATGGATATAGTGCTCGCCATGCCGTGTCGCCCTTCGACTTCGAGAATTTCATCAGATGCATAAGATCCTTGGGAGAAAGTAATTTCTTAGTTGTTGCTGATGAATCAAGCTAATGAAAGGCCAAGTATCCATTGCAAGATAGCCATCTTATTATACAGGATGCCATTGTTTGTTTTAAAAAAAAGGAGAAAATTACTTGCCGTCGGCTTTCCTTTTAGTAGGTTGGTATCATATTGTTCTTTCGCCGAGCATTATGCGCATCTATGATAATTTCAATTGCCTGCATTGAATTTCAAATGTGTGTTACCAGGGCGCACATTCGACGGGTTTACTCCTAAATTGTAGGATAAATGTTGAGTTTATAATTTTACGCAGTCATTTAGAAGCTTTTTGTCACGCATGTACCAATTTAATAGACAAACTTTAGTTTCGCCTATTTGAAATTACCGCGAAAGATCCACCTTGATCGCCGAAACTCGACATTGCCTCAACCAGAGCACGATCTAAATTCTCAGAGAGGAAGTTTTATTATTTTCCTAACCGTTTCTCTCTACTCGGAACGGAATAATAACAAACCCGGCTTTCTGGAATCCTTTTCAAGGGAAGTCAGGAGATGAACCGAGAGAGAGAGAGGGAGAGTAAAAAAGAGGAAAGAGTAAGTTCTCCTCCGAAGCACCACCTCCTTACCCTCCGTCTTTCATTCCTCCCCGCGCCCCCACTCCCCCCACACACCCCCAGTCCAACCCCCGCCCCGCCCCCCACGCTTCCCGGCGTGCGTAGCGGCGACGGCCGCGGAATCGGCAAATGCCCGCGCGCTTTCCTCAGCGGATCAGTCTTCCCATTGTTCCTTCTTGCCCTCCTCCGCGGACATCCTTCCTTTCTCCGACCTCTCCCCCCACTTTTTTTCCTGCCATTCCCACGGCATTAATTAAAACCCTGCCGACCGGTCGGCCTCCCCTTCCCCCTTACAGCGCAAAAAGAACGAGGGAAGTGAATAATTGTCCGAGGACATAGAGCGAGGAGTTGGGGGTAGGGGAGGTGGGGCGAGGGTGGAAGGAAAGCTTCTCCCATACTCACCTCTCCCTCTTCTCTCTTCCTCCTCCCCCTCGGTAGCGATGCTCTCCAATCCCTTCCGAAGCTCTTTGCCTTGTTTGGAGAGGGTCCTGCCTTCGATGCCATTCTCGTCCAGATTGCTCCGTCATGGACGGAGGGAAAAGTGGGAATGAAGTGCAGCGTGTGGTACCAACTCTTCCTTCTCTCCTACCATTCTCTCTCCCTGTGATTGGACTCATCTCCGATGGAGTTAAAGGAATTCATAATTGCTGCTGCCGGTTTATTAGGAATTCATGGAACATGTCTGCGTTTTACTGATCAATAAACTCCTCTCATACTTATATTGATTCCGTTATTTCGGCGGGAATGTGACGTGTGCTTTACTGAACAGATACTCTTCTATATGCTTCTTCTTATCTCGATTTTTTCCACGTAAATTAGCCCAATGCATTCATTTTTCGTTTCTTATTTTCCGCTTCTTTTCTTTCTCTTCAATGGTTCTTCATTTTTTCGCTTTGTTTTCTTCTCCTCTCTTCTATCCAGATGCTGATTCTTTTATTCTTTATCTTCTTCCGGAAACCTTCGACGTTTTGCATCATCTTCCGAACGTAGTTTTATCCTCTATTATGTCTTCTTTTGTTCCCATTCTCTTTCATGCCTTTATTGATCCCTTGGACCCTCTGTTTGCCAGTCTTACTCTAATTAATATGAAGAAAAATTCGTTTTGTGAGTTTACTGCTGTCCATCCTCATCATGTGACCGAAAAACTTAATTCTCCTTTTTCATCGTATCTGACCTTTTTCGTTATCTTCATTCTTGTAGAGGTCCCACTTAGTCTTGTCTTAACTCCCATTCCTCTGTTTTCAGTGGTCCCATTATTTTTCTCAAAATATTTCTCTCCTTCTCCTCTATCTCATCAATATCTCCAGATTTAACTGAGGACGGAGAATTCGGAGGCGTGATGAGTTCTAGCTTGATTACTGTATTATATTCATGATATATACATCGAAGGGAATTGTTCTTCTTCAGTTCCCTTTAAAGAAGTGACCAGCAGATGTCACGTAACGTCGGAGCAAACCTGATAATCACGCGCCATACCCCAAAAACGTTTTACATAATTTGTATTCTTTCAATTTTGGCCATAAAGCAGGTCAAATTCTAATTTTTTCCTAGGCAATTATTTTGTCAACAAAAATTCCCATTATTTAAAATATATAAAATTTCCTTTACAATCATGTTTATAAGAGTAAGAATGGCTAATCATTGGGTCCAAGGGATAATATGGGGTTAACGGAAGACAATTCAAGATAAATCTAAATTTATAAGATTGATACGGAACTTGAAGGGTTTCCCGAAAAAGGAAGAGAAGAAAAAGGCGTTACTTACACCTGGATGGAAGAGAAAAGGAGAGAACAAAGTGAAAGTAAGATAAATTATTGGAGATCAAGAAAAGTAGCGGAAAATATAAAACAGAAATGAATGCATTGGTTGCTTTTGCGTGGTCCGTAGAGGGCCTGAGTCGAGAGATATAATTTCCGATTAAGTAAACGTTACATTCTGAATACGCTCGGTTTTTCAAAAGCTGAACGAAGTTATGGGTCCTAAGCCCATCCCTCTCGCTCCCTTGACGAGAGTAGAGCGGGCCAAGATATCACGTAGTTAATACGTGTCCCCCCCTCCCACGCCACGCCTCCGAACGGCTTCATGATCCACGACCGTTTATGAATTCCTCATATCTACACGCGCTTTGGCAAAGCGCCGATTGCAACGGTAAAGAGGAACCCACGAGCGCCAAAGGCATCGCCCCCGGCTCAACAGAATCACCGTCCTCGGGAATGCGTGATCAAGGAGACGAGAGCTCCATGTTACGGCGAATCAAAGTCTCCGAATTACGGCTCGGAGGAGTTCCAAAAAAAATAAAAATAAAATAAAATTATTCAAAGGCAACAACGAGGTGACGCACAAAAACAACACACTATTGAAGAAAAAGGCAAGTCTCACTTTAAAGGCCAGTTCACGCTAAGCATAATAACGTAGCCTTATATGGTTGAACTTGAAAATTTGATTCATATTCACAACGCGCCTTGATATCATAACCCAGAATATAGCTTCCATTTACCTCTTCAAGTTATATCGCTAACCAGCCCATAATGATGAAGAGTCATTTATTGACTAATCAGAAGACGCCTTGCCGGATTAAAGGGTCACAAACGATGGGAAAGTAATATGCAGAAGTAAACACAAGTTATTTTATATGGAGTCACTTCCGGTTGAAATAGTTCGTCAGCGATCAAATTTGCACAACTAAATGGGTCACTAAAAAACCCAAATGGAAGCCGACCATGACGTGAAATTGGGACCATTCTTGGTTCAATGGATATTTTATCCTTGTACATAATGGACACATATCCTATTGATCAACTTAAGTTAATATCCCACGGCCAACTTGGGATAATTTTGCATAAAAGTTTTTTACAGCAGATGTACACCATGTTCCATGGTGGAATTGTATCAAAATAGTTTTTGGCCCACATTTTTGTATACAATTACTTTTGGACCAAATGAATGCCACATGTTCTGAATTCCCATCCAAAATAGCGAAACCAATCAACCTGAGGCCTCCAAAAACCGAAGCATCACTATCCGTTCTATTGCAATGTTGCGATCACGGATGTTGGTGCTAAGAGATTTTGTGAATAGTATCTTATAGGTACTCTTAACTGAGTCCTTGGCTGTTATTCTACTAACTGCTTCTAAGGGCATGGGAAGAAAATTAATTCATGTTCAACACAAGAAATGAAATCCATAACAAGCTAAGGTCTGGTCCACCAACGCCTTTGTTTTCTTATCACCGCCTGTTTCATTTTTAATACACTTGCGCAGCATATTCACACGACTAAAATTACAATGACCGTGGCTATTGCAAAACCCGTAAACTTGATTTATAGTTACTATTAAATCATCTTTCATTTGTTTTTCCTTTTTTTAAGGAAAAATGTGCAACTTCGTGGGAAACACCACGTCGTTTCATACAAGATTTGGAATGGTTTTGGATGAAAAAATTGTGTAAAAAAATCGGATCCAAATTTGACTGTAGGACACCGGATTCAAGAAAATAGAAGAGTATTCTCAGTGGCTGGTTTTGAAGACAAGGGCCTGATCCCTGCCGCCTGTGATTAAATTACGTTTTGTTCTCATGTTAAGTTCTCGTGTTCAATGTGAATTGGCCTCAAGCGATGGAAATGCAAGTAAGCGCATGAACTCCTATCTGTGGACTCAATCACGCAGAATGTCGAGGAACGGTAGAGCAAATGGCCAGAAGGGACAAGCATAGTAGGTGATACAATAAAAAACGTGGTCTGCGTCGGACCAGACGGTGGAAGTTATACTTCTTTGGCCGGTCGCACACACCCGCTCACACACACAGGCAGACAGGATATATAAATGAAATAAAAGACATTTTTTCTCTATTATTCAATATATTTCTCTTCGACATATTGTTATGAGTGATTTAATTTTTATAATATACACCTATATATTATCTGTTATATACACCTATATACTATATGTACGTTTTTGTATGGTTTTTTGTACGTTCGAACTTTGAAAAGAAGTTTTGTTAAAAAAAATCGCGAATCGAACATGGGACTCTTACGTGAAAGTCGAGTGCGCTACCGACTCACCCATCGATGCTCTTGTTCAAAGTTCGAACGTACAAAAAACCATACAAAAACGTACAATTGTGGATTTTTCTCACCCAAAAAAGAGCGTGACGCGGTTTCTCGACCAACATCCCATCCCAAAAGTCTCCAACGGGCGCAAAGAAGTATAACTTCAAAAATGACCAAAAGTAGAACTCCTAAAAATATTAGCACACGGAGATATGTGATTCCCAACAAATTCTATTAGCTCCCACCTCTTTCTCTTTCTCAACAGACGAGAGGCTCTCGTCGTGAAAATCGCAGAACTCCATTGCATTCCGAATGTATCCGCAGTTCTCACGAGATCATTGTTCACAGCTATTTAGTGGCCCGAAAATGAGCCGTTTAGTTGCGCAACCATTAACCTAGAAACATTCTTCTTGCCATACCATTGTTCCCGTGGCGATAAATGCGATATAATGTATGCTCACATGCCTCCCGGTAATTGTGAGCCATTCTGTGAACGCCGACATATGTAAGAACCACAAAGCATTCAAAAGAACATGCAAGGTAATTTTTATCGAATCAAATCTTCTACCAGAGAGACATGAACAATCTTCAATCTACAATTTCAGACGGAATGATGCGGGCTCAGAGAAGCACGCAAATTACTTTTGAATTTTTTAAAAAAATAAAGCGTAACCAAGGGAATGTGGATCCAAAGCAATTGCGGCATCGCTGTGGACAAATTTAGGTTGCTCTAACAATCATACCATAGTATGCATTGCCTGCATTAATAAATTTCTCATCCGCAGTCAAAACAATCCACAGTAAGCAAAATAAGGAGAGTAATGAAGAGTACGAAGGGTTTAAAATCACTTAAGTATCTATTTAATTTTCGCGTCTATGTGTAATTACGCCGTCAATCTTTTTTATGCCACAAATTATTCGTCTTAGAGCAAAGTAGTATCTTTCTTTTTAACACCGATGTCCTGTCATCTATTATCTTATTCTGCTATGGAGGTAACTAGGGTACAAATGATTTTTAATTTTTTACCTAGAGTCATAAAATCCTGTTTTTATAGGTATATATAAATGTTTGATGATGGGCATCTTATGAAGATATTCGTGTACGAAGAAGCCAAATTTCGTTGTGATTTGAATTGTGAAAAACAAAAATTGTGTCAATCTCCAGTAAATCTAGTTATTTCTGAAAAAAATGACTAAATATGGGTTAAAAAGGAACATAATATCCGGAAATAATTAGAGAAATTTGTATATTTTTTAACAAACCATAACGGTGAGTCAATATAAAAGGTTTTAACAGCGAAGTCTAGGTTATTCTCGCGACTCAATGACTCTAGGCCACAATAGATGGCAACGCTCAGTTGGCGAATTGGTGTGTCACAAACTGGCATAACGAATGTAAACATTAAAAATATGTGTTGTGAACTACTAAAAAATTATTTTTTACTATCTTACCACATCGACGCATGTGACAAAAATCAGGAACAATTAAGATTGCTTGGTTAAGCTTGATTTAAATAAATAAAGCCGCGTTTTCAAGTATTTGACTATCTGTTCATTGCCATAAAATTTAATAAATAAGAGTGAGTGGTTGAAAATGTAAGAGTTACTTTATTATACTAAGCAATAAATTTAACCATTTTGGCCATTTTAAGTCTCTTGTAATTCGCTTTGTAGATTATGTGATATGCTTGATGTACTAAGTAATACAAATTAAAATTATTTTCCAGAGAATACCAAAATGACAGAAAAAAATTAATTCCGCAAATATAGTGCAAATAAATGTACTGCTCCTTTGTACAAAATGTATTTATGTATATTTTTATGAAATATCGTGGAAATTACAACGCCAAAGATACCAATCGTCGGAGTCTTCCATTGCGCATGCTTCCCATTAAAGAGGTGGAAAATAAGGAAAAAGTGGGAAACCTGGTAATTAAATGTACTCAGAGTAAAATGAAACAATTGGAATAATGAATGAGAGCATACGACATTATTATCACAAGTCTTTCTGAGGAAGCAAAATATAGTTTTCGGTTTCCCAATTTTTGCCTTCCATGATAAATAGACCTAAGCCAATTGATAAAATTATTTTCCTACTATATTAGTGTCAAATAAATGATTCTCATTACCGATGCCAACTCATACGAGTTCTATGACCCTTTCCATTGTCGAAATGATCGTGATTGGCTAAAGGCTTCATCAACCACCTGAATAATTTTGCACCATGAAGCATTATAAACTATGGATCTAGCCGTCACTGAAGTGAAACCCGGAACAAATAATTTTCTATTTTCGTAGATTGCATCAGGGTGGAGGACGGAGTCACTGGGCCAAGCGTTCCGCTAATTTGCGGCGAAAGAATAATTAGGTTAGGATGAAGCGACAGCAGAACTGCGAGCTCTGCGTGGGAGGACGCCATTAGGGAATAAAGACGGGAACACTGGTGAAACCGTGGGCCGGTTTGCGCCCGTAAGAAAGGACGATTTTGATGTGGGACCCCGCGGCGGGCAGAATCGGAGGTCAGAGTTTCAATGAAAGAGCATCCTTTTCTCGCGGTGATTTTAAGCATTAGAAGGAAATGATATTTCACGAGTGAATTTTCTGAGTCATGAGCTTAGACGCTGAAGACTTTCCTCCCAAAAGAATCCTACTGGTATTTCAGTTTCAAAACGTTGATAATACAGTATTTATAACTAAAAGCTGCCGGGAAAAGCTGAAAAATTTCAGGATTGAAAAAAAATGCTGTTCATTATTTTAATATTCACAACCAACAGAGATAATACCTTCGAAAGTACGATATTAAAAGCATGCGAAGACTATGTAATTTTTTCCAGCAATTTTCTTCGCATCATCTCTCATGTAAGATTACGGTCAGGTAAATGGCATAATATTTTTGGCATATATTTTCAATGAGGCAGTAATAAACTATTGGCTCAGGGTTAAGCCTGAGACAAGCATCACAATTGAAAAAAATGTGATCAATGTGAGTTTTTAAGGAAAAAAAGTTATTTATTCGGACGATTATGATGATATTATACTAAAAATACGACCAATAAACTGCGCCAATTAATGCAACAAATAATTCTCTTAAACTTAATCGGTAAAGCTACTGAAGAACAACTTCAAAGCTATAAAACATATTTTATTTGGATGATCTCACTATTCTTGATTCTCTCTACCGATAGCCTTCCGGTATCTCTTCTTTCCGTGCATACTGGAAGGGAACAAGGAAAACCATTCAACGCAACGAATCCCTCTCCTACATTTCAGTTTAACGGAGAGGATAACATCCACTTAGGATTTATCTGCAAGACAGATGGAGCGTCAAAAGAGAACCAAATCTGTGTCACTGAAACTGCATCATCCTTGAGAGTTCAAGCGACAATTACTTCCAAAAAGTGCTACTCCCCCAACGAGCATTTAGGTCGTCAGCCGTGGCGAAATTGAATTCGTTCCGCAATGGATATCCTCGAGTACTCGCGTAAATTGCGACGCGATGTCGCGCGCAGGAGTGGAATGATGCGCAGTTTTTGGGCGTCGGAGGAGAGAACCGGAATAATCTCATCGTGGATTCCTCCGACGCCTCCGGGGTGACAAATCGGCCGGCCCGACAAAAGCAGGCGCTAGTAATCACGCCGCGACCAAAGAAATTAGGGACGGAGCAGTCACGAGAACAAAAACCTCTCGCTTTACTTCGTCCCGCTCCAATTTCTTTCCCCACTCTCGTTCTCTCGTCGTCTTGCTCGCCTCTATGTGCGTTGTTGGTCCACCACTGATGACGAAAACTCCGCCAAACATATTGCGATCGTTAAAGTCTCCAAAGGTATCCCATACCCTCTACAATGACGACTAACAAAGGAAGCTTTCCATTCACGTTAGTGCGTTCCTCATTTTGCAACACAACGGCGCACTTTCTTTCCATTCGTTTCAGACCCTGTACACTGCGTATTGCACTGTAAAATAGATCGGGAGTTGAGTTGATGTGCGCTAAACCGTAAAAAAAACTTCGATAATCTTATCCGCGATTGTTGCTTTTGCGTTGATTTTCGCGATAGGCATTAATCATGAATAATGCAAAGTTTGTAATTACTCTGTGGTAAAATCTTATGTTTTACAATTATATTTGAACGAATTCGTTAACTATTTACAAATCATCTGGCTATAACTTTAGTACACCTAAAGCATGCTTCCTTCCAAAAGATTACGAAACGTTTCGTCAGCGACGTTGAACCATTCATCATCTTTCGCGTGCGTAGAAGTGCGCTGATGGTTTCCAATCTGCACTAACTTTAACACCGTGAATAGAAAGCGCCCATCACGTCCAAGAAAGAGAATTAGGCCTAAGTTGGTACGTAATAGTGCATTCATGTGGTTCATGTTTTCTAAATCTCTCGAATACTTAAAAATAAGGGTTAGGGCAGACGTGGATTCTATTAAAGTACTGACCCCCCGGGTTCCGGGATCCATTTATATAATAAACTAGCGGAAGGTGCCCGTTAAAATTTAACGGGTGTGAAAAAAATTGAACTTATAAGAAAACCACTAAGCCTGAAGAATACTGTCAGCGTGGTCATTTCAGGAATTTGTAACCTATCTTGTACGTTGTGTTCGTTATAGTAGACACGCTGACCGTTTTCCAGGTGCATGGAGAGATGGTCGTCTTTTATCACGGGAAACCCAAAAATGAGTTAATGTAAGTTATTTGCACTTTAACACCTTTAAACATATATAAATAACTCGCCAGGTTTATGATGTGGGAATTGGTCTAAAAAACAATTCGCAATCGTAATGAGAGACAGAAATTTCCACTACGTGTAATACATCTGAGTATTAAACGATAATAAACAACGCTGAGATTATTGTAGTAATAGAGGAATTATTAACATTACTATTCGCTTCACATAAGTATTCTATGCAAATTTAATTGCGTGTGTAGTCTATTTCATTCCTTTATGTGTACCGCTTACTACGTAAGTGTACTCTCATATACATGCAGTGCCCCTATTAGAGCAACTTTGAGAGTAGACATTGAAGAGTATGCTAGCTGTAAATATGCATTGAATTTATCGATTACCCCCCGAAGCAATCTATCATGGGCCCTTGGGACTCTGGGCCATTATTATACAGATTTTCTTTCTACGTGCTATCATGGGTCTGCAGAAAAACGTGATATTCAATGCTAGAGGCGTGAATATCCTTTGAAAATGAAATCTCTGGTTGTCAAGGGAATATGCTATTGTTGATTTAAGAGAAAAATGTGAGATTTTTCTGCTAGAAACATAATATTCAGACAAATACGATGCGTAAAAGAAAATCGATTGAGAGAATTAGAAACTTCATTTATTCAGCCATCCGATAAAAGAAAACCCAAACCTCTATCTTGAGCGAAAGTAATTTTAAAAAGCAAAAAGTTAAACCACTGCACAAAACCCAATACGTAGCGTACCAAAGGGCCGGCACCTTTTTGGGATCTTTTGGGGCCCTGAGATCTTTTTAAAATAGTCTATGATTGTCCACATGTCTTGAACTATTAGTCTGCAAAATTTCAGCACGATCAGAGTAAAACTGTAGATTTGTATAAAAACCAAACAAAAGACAAACGACAGACAAACATTCTTCTTTATATACGAATAGATAGATTCCAATGATACTGTTTCCATTTACATCATGGGCGGAAATTTTCAATGAAATTACGATACCTACTTGGGTCGTGCTTAAATAATTAAACATTGTATTTTCATTCATATTCCCACACTTTTATTACACGCCACCCCGACCGGTTCCAACGCTTCCGCATCATTTTCAAGGGGGATTACCTTCGAGGGGGATTCAGTAAAATGACGCGACAGCGTGGAAACCGGTCGAGGTGGCGCGTAATAAAAGTGTGGAATGTACAAAGTATATTTATTCAAGCATGTCTACAAAATTTCACAAAGTAAAATCCCAGACCATTCAAGTTTTTTCCTAATTGGGTGTCATGTAGAAAGCACTGTCAAGGACAGTCAGTTGTATAGTATGTAAAACTCAGGACTTCTTGACTTCTTCCAATATGCGGAGACTTGTGCCTCCTCTCCGATCTTACTCTAATCGCCATGTAATTCCATCAATACGGACCTCCTAATACTATCCTTAGAGGTGAAAATGACTACAGTTGTCGGTCACCTCCAAAAATAGCCACATCCATACCATTAAGTCAATAAAAATGTCTTCAGCCCAAAGTTCGCTTATCTGATGAGCGCAGAGTTCACGAAGTACATATGACTCAGACTCAACAGCAAAATTTGAAAATATGTAGGGACCGTATTTTCTTCTTGTCTTACGTTCTCTTATGCCCATTCCAACGGTGCTCAACGGAAAAAGCAGACAACTTCCTGGGAAACCACTCTCATAGAGCGTGGCTAGACGTGTTCAAATAGGTTTCGGCCGGGCTTGAACCCACTCAGATGTCGCACACTGTAAACAAGTATAGGGCGAATACATTGAGCTATTCACTATCGTAAGACACTGTATGTAAATAACTTTGAATTTATTACTCTTCAATACAAAGATTCTTGGCTATAATGATTTAAGTTGCAATCATTCATTGCTAAGAATACGCAGAACGTAATATAAACGATGCAGTAGCATGCTTTCTCTGGTTCATTGCGTATGAAAATACGACAGAAATAGTTAGAGGTTTCAGGACTCTTTTATCCCTTAAGAAACTTTAGTTTTCCAAACAGAGTTCGTGAACTGTAAAACAACGCTTTCTTTAAAATATTTGATCGGATTGCCTTTTCTGTGTACATGTACTTTATGATCTGAATAGGGATGTCTACATACATCTGCGCTGGAGTTGTAATTTTTCCGCGCATATGTTTAATCATACTTTCATTAACGGATGAAGATGTTCACTTCCGTCGAAACCACCGAAGAAAATATGTAAAAACTCACTGAGGAAAAAACGCACCAGGAACTGAACCACCAACCTTTCACTTTCCAGGTCATCGCATAGATCACCACCGCAGGCCAAAGGTCCATAGTTTGATTCATAGTCCATGTGATTTTTTTCTAAGGCAATCACTACACTTTTATTCACTGCTGCAAGTATACACGGTGATTCACAATTAAGCGGCAATACTAATCGGATACGCATGATTATACTTCTCGTATTCGATCGACGATTACGCCGTATTACCTATGTGGTTTTCTCTGGTTCATTGGTGTCTTGTCAGACCACATGTTCAAAGACATGCAAGCGCTGAAAAATGATCCGGTGTATTGAAGTTTACGCTTGCCGACACAAAATTCTGAAAGTCGGAGAAAGACGCTTGTTTTAGTGATAGCAACGGAATAATTACTATCACCTGTTAGAGGTAAACCGTGTCTTCAAATTCGGCACTGTTAAAATCATTAGGTCTTGTGAAGGCTTCACCGGTAAGCATCAAAATGCCGTAGATCGGGTAAATCATATCCCAATTTGCACTCTTAGCGCCCCGATCTTTCGAGTTAATAATGCAATTGGTTACATAAGATTGGATGGAAAAATGAGTTCAATCAGCATCTTAAACAATTTTTTCAACGCATTTGAACGACAATTAATCCATGGTGAAGCCCAAAACAAGGCCTCCATCCTGAATTTAGTTTTTGATTATACCTTCCGATAAATTTAAAAGGAAATACGTAACATTTAATCGAAGATTTTGCTTTTTTTCATGTAAATATAAATGCCAATTCCATGAAGTGGAGGAGAGCTGTCAACCAAAGAGTTCATGTTAAGGTATCACTAAAGATGCAATATCTCCGCTAAAAATTAAGATAGTAAAATAATTTTGCCAAAATTAAAATAAAATTAATTTTTCAAAATTGTATAATTCTTAAAATAAAAAGTTATTCTAAAAATTTATTTTTTTAGAGACGAAAATATTTGCCTATTTCGGTTAACGTCTTGGAAATTGGAAGTGATAAGAATAATTTTTGTTTGGAAAAGATAGATACAAATCTTAAATACAACCTAGACTGGTTTTACTTTGTAACTGTACGTGCAGCTCACTGATTTTTGGCGTTTTCATGTTAATTGCAAATCGCTTCTGACAAAATGTTTGCGTTGCTGTTGTAAATAAGGAGTTCGCGGGAAGTATTTTCACGGGAAAAAATGCCTAAATCACCTTCTCCACCGTCTCCTGAAGTATTGCAGTTTCGTCATATATCATCGCTATTCCTATTATAGAAATAACTATTAGAAAACTTCAACAGCCACAGGAACTACTAGATGTTCCTTCCTGTAAATTGAGCAAATCCTATTGGTCAATGTTTTCCCAAATTAGAGAGGATTTCACAATACTTAGAACCACGGAAAATTAAGAAGGCAGACACGACATAAAATGAGCTGAATAATTTGCTCGTGAGAATCAAGAAGGGGAGGCTGAAAAGTCCTCGCGAAAAATTCTAGGGAGGATTTCTTCACTCGGTACAAAGCTAGCCAAATTGTATGTCACTTGGAGCTGACAGCGACCACAGAAGATATCATTAGGCTCCCACGCTAAGAGCTAGATCTCAAAAGAATCCTCTAAATCCTTTAATTCACTTTGTATGTTCTCTGAAAGAGTACAAGTATGTGGTGTCAGACGTTGTGCAATGTTACTTCCCACTCAGAAAATTTTTTTGCTGCGCTTCGAATCACCAAAAGACGTTGAGCGTTAAATTACGTATAATCATTTTTTAGAAACACATTCGCGTAAAATAAGTAGCGTGGAAATATTTATATAAAGTTCACTTCATTGTACATGGATACGTGAATAATTTAATTTGTAGGTGAGGTCCGTTCAAACATAAATTGCATGATAAAATAAAATAAGCATGGAGATCTGATTAATCTGACAGTTTCTGAAAACTAAAAAAATGCGGTTACTTTGCTCACATTAACATACCGGTCACAGCTGGCAAATAAATGAACCAATAGGTTGCATCTGGACTTATCTCTATTATCTATGCCAAGAGTTAACACTGGTACACACGCTGGATTCGCGTTGCACTTAATCGTGAAGATGCATGTAGGTCAGCGCAGGAGAAATCCCTTGCAATGTTTGTTTGAAAAGCGAATGAACTCAAAGTGAGATCTGATAAAAGCAGTATCTCGTCTCCGACAAGACGCACCAAGGTCGATTTAAATAATCCCCTTGATCCGCCGCAGAATTATTCATTGCGCAATCCAATAAGAGGGGAAATTGCAAAAATGTGTCAGTGGGTATGGAAACTCGTTTGAGAAGGAATACTGCCGACAAAAACTCAATCGGTGTCAACCAAATGAATTTTATGTGAAAGTAGGGTGGAGAGTGTATCGGCATTTCTGACCAACAATTCCTCGACTTAGAATGGTTCTACAAGTAGCTATATCACTTTGATCCTTACGAAACCTCAGTTAAAATATAATTTCATTAATATCAGCCATTTAGTCCCCAACAAGTTAACTCAAGGGAGTATGGCATGGGGTGAATTTTTACCAAACACTTAGAAATTCAGGAACTATTTTTTTAACGCGTTACTTTGCGTGAAACACAAACATAATTGCACACAGGCATAATTTTTTAAGTAAAGCAGGCATGCGAGAAGTTTTCATAGGAGTGGGAAGTATATTTATAAAAGAAGCGAAATAGTCTTATACCACATGATTTATCCTAGCGGGTAGTGACTTCTAAGAAGCCCATATTCCCTTACGAGTGCGATCCTTGATCGACCGTAAGAGCTAAATATCTAGTCCCATTAAATCCTTCCAAAATTATCTTAGGAATTAGGGAAGCTTAAATAGCATGGTGGGATGTGCAATGCGCATTGACTCAGTAATCCATAATACTGCAATTCTAGGTCCAGGTAGATTTTTTCTCACGGTGATTGATTTTCATTTTCATCGCTGTTTTCGGCAGTGGTGAAAAAACTTCATACGCAACTAATCACAGTATACGTAATGCAGAAATTCATAAAACTAGATTAACCGACAAACAAACCCATTAACCCTGCATTAATGCTATCTTTAATGGAAAATTCGCGGAAAAAATTCATACGCAACTAATCACAGTATACGTAATGCAGAAATTCATAAAACTAGATTAACCGACAAACAAACCCATTAACCCTGCATTAATGCTATCTTTAATGGAAAATTCGCGGAAAACATGGCGTTTCAACTCGTCCCGAATACACTGCGATTTACTGGTCTTGAAATTTTGTGCTCATCATCTAATCAGCCATAGCATGTTAGGGTTCGTAAATTGTTTTTTCGGTCGTCAGAAAAGCCAACGTCTTCGTAAACTTTAAAGATTTAATGTAGGAACTAATTCTTTCCTGTCGAATACTGCAAGTATACTCTTTTAGGTACAATAAAAAAAGCTCGGGAAAATCAGCACCGGGGACAACAATTAGCCTATCAGCAGTCACCTGAGCTCCCGCGATGGTATATAAGTCAGTTAATTTGTACGGGAATTTTCATAGCCCTGATTATGACGAGCGAGACGTTGATCGAAAAATTGGATCAAATTGGGATATTAACCAGGTGAGTAACCAGAGAAGAGTTTATATTTTAAGATTCAGTCTACATTTTTAGCCGACGCACAGTGGGCCCAAATCGAAAATCGCCGGACAAAAGTCCAAAATTGCTTTTTTTGAGATATCGACTTGAAACTTGGCGTATATACACACAAATGATTGTTGATTATGAAATGGTAAAAAATTTCTAATAGGTCTTACCCGTTACTTAGATACAGAGGCTCAAACACGACCAAATTTCCAAAAAAGCGCCCGTCGCGACGGTCTGTTAGTGATTCCATCATACTTTCTGTGACAGGAGTCTTGACGTTCTAATTCGGTATTTCAGAAATATCCCAAAAATTGGTGACGCATTCTCGGTGAGGGCCAGTTAGAGAGGTAGCAAACCGTAGGTCCCTTACTTCATCGTCTCACTTCCCCAGTACCCCTTTTAATGAAACGCTAAATTTACGATTAGCTCGAGCAGTTGTTTCCTGAATGTGTTTACCCCGCGAGAGATTATGAGTCAGTCGCCACTTCTAGGTGGATCCCAAGCTTTCTCATTCGCTTTGCGTCGTGCATAAAATGTGATGGGGCAAAGTGTTCTTTACGCCAAAAGTCATCACTGCGCGTTATTTAAAATTTTCACTCCCAGTGCCACGTGTTGCACCACTTTTTGCTTGTTTCAAGGTCCTCATTGAAAGCTATTTTAGCCCATCACACCTCTCCCCGTTCACCTACTTTATCGTTGAATTAGATGTTACCCTCGTCTTTGCCCTTTCACATCACATTCAACTACTTCGTTACCCTAGTTTCACTCACAAACTGGTGGTCAAATCTCTAACGCCGTGATAGCGAAAAATCGTACGCGAAAATAACAATTTTATTAAATGGCTTTGTTGATTCAGTATCTATGACTTGTCATATCTTGTCCGCATGTAGAAATTGTTGCATGAAAAATATAAGATGGTGGGGTATCATGTGATACTTCAACGAAACATGCTATTTCCCCATAACCTGCTTCCAGCGATACTCTGTTATTTTCGCAAGCGATAATTATCACGGATTTTTCGAGAATCGACCTTCAGCCCCTCTCACTATGTGTAGAGTACCATAGCAATGCTTTAATATTTGCATGGTTCTTTGCGTAAAAAGAAAATATCGCGAGGAAGTGATCATGTATCGTTTCACTTGGGGAGTTTTATTTCTCCCGACAGGTCCCCTTGCCTATTGCCCTGGGATTAGTTTTATTAATTCATTAGGTTTTATATTAAAACTAAAAATTAAAATACCGGAGATAATTTTATTATATACAATAGATCGCGTATAAAAAACCACCCGGAGAAAATTTACCAATAGAAAACACATTAACTTAATAATAACTGAATAATTAACTGAACCAATCTCGAAAGCTGGCTGAGAAATAAGCTGGGTGAATTAACGTGTTTTCATTTTTTTGTATATGAAAATTTCTACACTGTTTTTCCACTGGTAACATATATTTTTAGTGTAATTACACTCTTAAAATACCGCAAGGATTATTAGTAATGCAATATGTTAGAGCTAACAGTTTTCCCCTGCAATTTTCCCTAGGTATAGGCAACAGTACATGCTCGATTTGGAGTTCCGTTGGAGTAATTTGTTCTAGGGTATATCTTAGTGAACACTTAAGGCCTAAGACGGAGCAATTTGGCAAATTTCATTGCATTACAGACATCGTGATCGGACAGTGAGTGAGTCAGTGATATTTGACTTTCAAATATGTGGATAATCATTTGGAAAAATGATATTTTTCAAATTGAAAATATTGGCACGCAATGCGATTCCCTCGAGTCGTGTCGTGCGTCCTTGAGGCGGTGTTCGCGCGTGGGGGTGTCGGTTGGCCGGGGGGGGCAGGGGAAGGGGAGGCGCTTTGGCAATCGCCTCTCCCACGGGTTGTAGGGGGTGAGGGAAGAACGAAAGGGCAAGATGGCATCCTGCGCGTGAGTCAAAGCGGGGTGGGGCGCGGCGGACACTCCCCGTTCCGGTCAAACGTGGCATGACAATTCCTCACTTCCATAACTGCGGGGCTCACACGACGGAAGGAAATTGGAATCAATTGAATTTTGATATTTCTGTCAGAATGACAACTTGGATTTTCAAATGATAAATCCTCCTTCCTTCACCTGAGGATAGCCTTTCAAAAGATTCAATTTTAGTTTGTAGCTCAATCACATGGCACTAAAAAGATTACGCAAAATCAATGAATGAATGCAGTGATCTACAATTCGCTTGGTACACTGTTTGGTAGCATTGAGCAGAAGACTCTGGAAAGTTATTCAAAGGTACAAAATATATGGACAATTTGGAGAGGAAATTAATTTTAAGAACAATAATTGCTCAAAGTCAAAGAAAAAATTGTCCACCACACTGGAATAAGGTCCCTACAATCTACATCTCTTCGACTTATGGGTAACCAATTATCAATTAGAAATCAATCATTTAGTAGTAGCCTAAGGTCTTCTAAGACTCACTTAGTAAGTCACTTCACTTTGGTTGTGACGAGGGCATCACACTCTATACCTTGAAAATTTAAATGTTCGCATCGTGCTGTTTTTAAACACCCTAAAGTAAATTTGGGTATTGTCATTTGTTAATGAACAAACTGACAAAATATCAATGACACCCAATACATTCAAAATCAGAAGAAATTGTTCAAGCTTCAATATCACGTGAAGGAGAGAAATTAGAGCCGAGTTTTACCGTGCACCTAAAAAACTTTTCGTAATTGACTCCGCACAATTTTGAAGAAAAAAATGTAGGAAGGAGTCAAATTCAAATGATTTTACAATTGATATTGAAGCACATGATTATGCCACAGTGTGGTGAAACGCGTCGTGCCAAAGAAATAAATCTGTGGAAGATTACTAAGGATTTTGCAGTTTATGTCGCTTCATTATACTTTCTGAAAGTAACCGATTAAAATTGTTTCATTAGGCACCACTACTAATATTTTACATCGTACAAGGAGTCGCAGATATCCCTCCTGTAAATTTTCAGACGTTGGTCTTATTTTGTATATAAATAGCTTCAGGGAGAACAAGAATATACGGGATATCAAATTTTTATTCAAGGTCTTGTAATGCCACTTGGAAGAAAATATGTCGCCAAAAGAGATTCAGATGAGCATGTGTATTTCATTGAAGGACGATAATATTCGTCAGACACATTAGGAGACATCCGAGATACATTGCAAACACAAACAGGCATACGCAAATCCTCATTATGCCCATGAGGTCTTCATTATGCCCCCTCCTTTTTTTGGCATTTTAGTAAATGAAATATAACTTAATTATCATTATGGAAGTCACTCGCAACTAAAGGAAATGCACCAAGAAAAAAGATACGATGTGAACATTTTTTCATTTGAGAGCCCCAACGTAATTCAAACAAATATGTAGAACATACATCACGAGGCTCTTGCCATGAAAATAGTTTGCCCATTTATAGCACTTATGAATATTATCCTTATAATGCCAATATATTTAAGTCGAGTTGAAAAAATCAAAATTCCCTATCTTCCAGATACACTCGGCAATGTCTATTTCATAGCATATCTCTGCATACATATCTAACGTCGCTGTGCAGAGCTGAGCTAAAACCGACCGGAAAGAAAAATCTTTTCTAAGAGGTTTTGCGATCAAATTTATCGCCCACTTCACCCGATGTCGTGCCAAAACCTCATAACCAGACATACTTCTAAGATTGACAATTCCTACAAAGTAATATATATCACCATTCAAGCGGCTTACAATAGGGAGATGTCATTTATCGCGAATTCAATCTGTGCTAGAGTGTAGGAATACAAATGACAGCAAAGCAACTGAAACGAAAGGCAAACACTACGGGTGGCATAATAAATTAGAAGCGTAAATCACTTTTCTCTGACTTCATTGTCCACCTGAATGAAATAACAATTGAGCTGTTTAGAGCAAAAGTGGTGTCAGTCAGTTTTTTGCCATATTTTATTTACGTGCGCAGAATCATTCCTCTACCAGTATTTTGTTTTGTGCACAAGTGGTGCGAGTCGAGCTTAAATGTTTTACTACAAGAAAAATTAGGGATTAATTCTTTATTTACTGTAGGATCTTTAAGAATCACATGTCCAAGCATTGATGCATTTTACTTTAAGCCCTCTTTGCTCTCCACAGAACGACTGCTTCCTACCTATAAATTTATTTAACTATAACTAACTAATAATGCACCAAGCAAATCATGAAGGACGTCAAAAAGAAAATATTTGTGGGAATGAAGCGGTTGGCTGATAGAAGAATAGAGTGGAGAGCCGCAGCACACCAACCTTCGGATTGATGACTGCTCGGATGATGATGAGAACTATACACAAGTACCTATATAGATGCCCATCGCTCCATTTCCTTTCGGGGTAGGCTACTATATATAGCATGGGGAAATATGAATTTAATATTCATTAAAGGTTACATTTTTTTGATAAATTTTGAGAATACCGGGACTAGCCACGGTATTACCTTTACGGAGTCACTCACAAATGCACTTGAGTGCGACTTATGTGAACTTGCGAGTGACTCCTGAAAGGTAACACTGTGGCTAGTCCCGGTATCCTCAAAATTGGTCAAAAAGAGCGATAACCTCACTGTTCCATACATATTTGGCTTTAACCTCGCGGACTATGGTGCTAAGCGCACGCCTTGAGCTGCTTCGTAATATTGATAAGCGCACGCCTTGGACCGGTTCGTAATATTGCATTCCCGGCAGTCTTGAGTATCTTGTTCATAAAGCCTAAAAAAATCCACAGGGGATGAGGGCACCTCGGTAGCAAACTGGCTAATTAACTCGGCGCAATAGGAAGGGATCTGAGTTCGAGTCCAGCTCTAGGCGAATAGTTTTGTCCTCTGTGGAATTTCGCATTTGTTATAGGTTGTGATATATGAATCGATAGCTGAGTGAATCACACATAATTAAAGTTCGTCATACATGAAATGGAAGATAAAAAGAATTTTCCAGATTAACTCATAAAACATTGGGTAAACCATGAAACACTGCCGTGCACTGAGTCGCAAATTATTTTTCGGGACTCCCGAGGTCGAATACCGAGTCATGACAGCTTCTACATCTCCACCCTTCTCCTTGGAACGAAGAAAATGAACAAAGCAACAAGTCGTGCCAGACCAGTGCATACCTTCAAATGTCGAAAGTCACACTGTAAATTCTCCTCTCCAGTGCAGTGAATTGAAGGTCAGGAAGAAAGGCTCGGGATTTAGACGTACTTAACATTCTTTTAACACTGAAGAGAGGTCTCCTTTCAAGGCCGCCAAAATCAACGCCATAACCCTTCTTTCGGGAAGCAAATTTTTATTGCGTTATCGGTTTTTTTTGTTCATGAAATACCCGCGGCACTCGGAAGGTCCTTCTCTCATCTCCTTTTGCGTTTCGTTTTGCGAGAGGAATCTAAAAGGCCCTTTCGAGATAAACATCTCGACACGCGTTGTTCCAAGGATTTTCCAGGAATTTGAATGTGCGCGGCGGAATCCAATGCAAAACCATTGGAGTACCAGAGACTGGAAGAATAAGAACAGAATTCTTGTGATCAAGGCTGGCACTTTTCGTGCTTTCGTACCAACAAACATTTCGTTTCTCACATTTTTCCATCTCACAGTGACTGCAAGCATTAATCAGGCTAAGGATTGCCCAGTCACGCTCAAACATAGGGACAAGAAGAAAACAACAGAAAGTTTCATTGAAATTGGTTCGAAAGATGCATTTAGGGCAAGACTGACACGAATTCGTGAATTGAACATCGAGTATATCTAGGAGGTTAATTAATTCTTCCGTGATGGAAATGACTGGTTTAGCAGTCTAATTATTAAAATGCAAAAAAATCTTCAACTGAAGTAGCACCTAAAAAGACTTCGAAAACCACTAGGTTATATCACCCAAGCAAATATAATGAATGGCGTGGTAAAGGAAGCATACTTGTACATATTCAAGGGCTTTGGAGGTATAGCAATATAACTCTAAACGGCAACTAAAAATAAGAATTTACTTTGAATAAAGAATTAAGAAAATGCTTACCTTAGGGAACTTAGGAACATACCTTGCAAAGGGGAAGAAAACAGCTTGACACGAATAAACGTAGGCCTTTCCACAATCCTCATATTAAAAAAATGCTCACTTCAGTTCACCACACCTTGTTCAAAGAGTTCTCCTTGCCAACATCCTCCTTCATTTTGCCAACGCATTATTTATTTTGCTTCGGTAGTCCTAGCAGGACCTTTTCTTCCTCGTCTCCAAAATATCCACCGTACTTCAATGTGTGCCACATGTGAACCATCCTTAAGAAGCATCAGGTTTCATTGATTCATATTCTAATCTGGTTTCGTATTCAATTGGTTTTCCATTGCCATTGAATGATATTCCATGCGTCTTATGGAAATGTGTCACGCTGCCTTCAGGTTGGAAGGCAACGGGTTCCGTCCGCACGGCACTTGGGACTCTGCAAACAGTCCACCCGGAGGTGGTTGTCAGCACGGAACCTCTTACTAAAAGTAGCCGCTCCTTGCTTGCGAATCTTTCCTCTGTTACCTGCTCCGACTAAGGTAGTCTTAACTGCTGAATTTACCTCATCAGCAACCACGCGAATCCTCTCTTTCATTCAGCTTATTTTTTTACATCATTGAGACATAACCGAAGACCGAAGACATGCCGCCTCCAGGTTGTGATTTTTAAGTATATTCTTGCATGAAATGCGCATTATATAGAAGCATTCATAGCTTACAGTAGTTGAATTTCCAAACGACAGACTTCAGACCAGTTATTCTTTTTTTCCCGACGCATACCTAAATTTTTAAAAATTTTGATAATACGGTACTTAAACTTTTAATTATATAATGGCATCAAAATTACAAAGCATTTGGACATTCTCGTCGAAATTTCACACATTCCGTATTTAAGGGCCTTTCAATGGAGATTGGCCCCATCGCACTGGACAGTTACTATTTTTTGAGTGGACGGCACAGGTTCCAACGTGTTTTGAAGTCACCCATTCATACTTCAAGTTTCTCTTATATCATATGATGCGGCCGAGAAATATTGAAACTGCAGAAAGTAGTTATAGTAAAAAAATGTAGAGCTATCACAAAACAACTTTACCGTGATGTTAATTTTTCGTATGTACCTCAATCACCGAAGATTTTATTTATTTATTAAAACGAGAAAACAGTTTTAGCATGGTAATTTATTATGAACTAAAATACCGATGTCATTTTTCTAGAATAACTGTAACGTCAGCCTGTATAGCTCACAGTCGGGGTATAAATTGTGAAGGGACTGAAAATTTTAAAGTGAGTCGACCGGTTCAAAGTACTTCGGGACTTGACACGACAATGCCTTTAGTGGAGCCACATATTCAGGAGAACAGGAATGTGAGAAACTAAACATACTGAAACAACTACATGAAAAAGACAACTAGATCCCAGTTTAGGCGGATGAGTTTTCTCATGGTCAATTTATTACATTTGTGTCAATAGATTTTAGTGCTAAGAACATCTTCAACTAAGTATTAGGAACACTCTGTATGACTTTGAATGCACAAAATACACCTTTCATGTCCAGAAGTGTCCTAACGAGAGATTTAAAGCTAGTTATCATCTGAACCTAATAGGTCCATAATTTTATCTAAATCTTTAATAACACGGCATCTTGATTTGTAGTCATACAAATAAGGCATCAAAAGTATGTACAATGCATTTCGGCACTCCTCTCCAACAATACAATAGTTTTGTAATTATTAATGCATTTATGAGATTTTGTTTGAAATCTTTTTGAAACACCATTCGCTACTGCGTATTCACAATTCTCAGTGGCATTTCATTTACTCTCACTGAGGTAATTATTTTTTCTTAACATCGTAGTGGCATGACTGAATAGCCTCACTCCGCCGCCATACTTGGGTTAGCCTTTCTTCGCACTAGAACTCAAATCTACCAAGCTATATTTCCACTGGTACTACCAGTTTACAAAAAATAAATAGGGTCCACAACTGAATTTTTCTGGCACTATATATCTGTTATTCCATAATTTGGGCTTGTTTTCACATTGGTCACATTTCACAAACGAGAGAAAATTAGTTCAATTTTTAAAAAATGCGGCTGATCGGAAGACACTAATTAGGTGGGGAAGACTATAATTCTTTGATAGAGCTAAGAAAAATTCTGGAGAGGAAAGTTTTTGATCACAAGAGCCAAGAGGGAGGCAGACACAATGGAGGGAATTTGTATCAAGGAGGGCAGGAGGAAGAGTCGTCAGATCCGGAGAAAGCTACGGCACGAGACCGCGTCTGATTCTTCTAAACAGAAGAAAATCGTCTTACGCCGGAAAGTCTCCGAAAACTGTGCAGACTCCGGAGGAACTTCCTCCAAAGTCAGACCTTGCAGTTTTTCAAGGAATCGAACTAATAAATCCATCCAACTCCCACGTGGTGAAGTGAGGTGAGCGAAAGGACGTTCTCCACTCATCGAACAAACGAAAGCGGGACCACTTCGACGAAGCGGCCCATTGTCTCTCATCTTGCCTCGTGTGGCAGTCGGAGCCGCCCAAGTGCTTGGGACGATTCAGAAATAGAATGCTAATGCCTAATAATAAGGGATAATAGGAGGCACCCTAAATAGCCATAAATCGTCGGGAACTATGGATAAACAAATTCCTTTCTTCGTTACGAAAATCAACTGAAATAGCCAGAACTAAGGCGCCAACGTTATTTGCGATATGGGTATACACGAAAAACACGCATATGGCAAATCAAAAGGGGGGCTACATTTTAAATTGTTGCTTCCAAGAATAAAGAACTCCAAAACCAAAACAATACATTTTAGCCTGTAGAAGTGTAAGAATAACTCCTGCTTGACATTATTCCGTGGTTCGGTATGCAAGAGAGTCAATGCTCTTCACGCTAAATCAACTCAAATCTCATCCAGGAACAACGCGAATTGAAGACAAAGAGAAGCTATACGTATTTTCAACACCTTTTGACGCTAATGACGACTTCTCAGCTACTCGGTCGACTCATTTCGGAGCCGTGCAATTTGTTTGTGACCCGAAATTCTCTCCAGAAAGAACTGCGAACGGCTCAAATTACTTCCCATCCCCCGGGAGAACGTCGTGAATGATCGCCCCTCCAAGACATCTGACCCCTACAGGATACCACTGTCGCCCATGGCGAGAAGAGATCAGGGATAACAAAGTGAATTTTTAAAATCCAGGGCACACATACTTGAGAGCCTCTCGAGTGATGTTGGGTCATATCGCCGCGATTCTCCTTAGCTGGCGTCAAGAGCAAAACAGATCATTTTGAGATCCCTAGAGCGCTATTAATCACACTCCCCCTTCTAGGAGGTGGCTTGGTTCCAGAGCCGCGTTTATACATCGGACGCAAACAGCGAAATGGATGCTTGTCCGATTTATGAGCCGAGAAATCGATTTGGACGTTTTCCAGGGGGAGAGAAAAGGGTGTGACTGGGTTTTTAGTCGAAAAAATCCACGTTGTAGGTGGGCTATGAGTTGGGGGAAAGAAGGGGGTGTGAGCGTATTCGGTACAGGAGACGGTGACATGCGAGGCTGACAGGATTGAGCGAAGGAGAACGTACTCCGCCACGAACCATTGAGGAATTGTCGTCATCGCGTTGCAATGTTCATTTGTCAAGTTCTCGGTCGGCCCGCCCACACATGAAAGGAGACAATCGTGCGGCGAGCAACCTTACCACTGGGGTTTTTTTTACTACAGCCATCCACGCCTTGTTCTATTTCACGGCATATCCTCGACAGCATTAATGCACGTACAATTTAGCGTGTCTTAGAGACGGCCCAAACAGAGATCTCGAGTTGTGTTCTGCAGATGTCCGGCTTTGGGACGTCGCCTATGCTAATACTCTGGCCCTGGTGGGTGTCTTGGGCTTTGTGTTCCTCGGAAAATAAAACCTGTGACAACCATTGTTTGACCCAGCAGTTGCATTGTTCTTAATCGTGTTCATATCAATCAGCTGTCAGAGCCCCTTAACCTTAATAAAGTTCAATTAACAGCCTCGTCAATTTTACTCTTGTTTTAATCCCGGATATTATCCGAATTGTAGAAGTGTAAGAATGCGCTAAATAATTTTTGTAATAATAATAAAAATTAATGTGCTAAATATTAATTTTTCATACCTTGTGAAGACTCAATCCGCACAGGCATCGGTAGTATGGCATAATTGAACTTCCCTGCCACATATATAATACATTGTATAATAAAAAATGAGTAGGCAATATGTGAATGATCAAAATTTGTTTATTCTTAATGTCGTTAAGTAACGGAACATTTTTCTTTTTGAGAAGCAAGGCACTTTCATCGTGTTGAATAATGAGAACTTATTGAAGCTCATTCCCTCGTAAATACCTCCTTATTTATGCTGCTTTTTTCCCAAAATGATTAGTAATGACTGATTTTTTTATATTTTACTATGGTGATTATACATACTTGTATTGCTTTATACTGAGTTACCTCTACTGAATCTGAAGATGTATTTTCAAAACGAAAACCAATGAAAAACTGGAATTATAAGAATAAAAATAGAGATTAACCAGATGAAAATCAACATCGATCCCTCTAAAGACAATTTTGTATTGTACACTCCCACCGAGATTTGCCACTAACATTACGTTACACGAGAAGATACGAAATCTTCGCATAATTTTTGTAAAAACGAATTCACCTTGATATTTAAGTTAGAATTGCATGCACTTCCCTGTAACAGCTATATTTAGCACGCACGTGAACCAAACATGGCATTTCGCTCGAATCTCTCCAACACCAAGGGAGAATTTTTATCATGTATACTAGGGTATGCCAACAGGTCAGGGTTTTTTCAAAAGGTGTCGTGTTAACCGGTTTCATTGCTAAATATTGGAACCTTGGCTAATGTGCACTTGCCCGTTCGGCTGACAATTCGCCGGGCAAATAATAGGTACCAAATATTAGGTACATAATCCAAAACATACTTTTAAAAATTAATTTAGACTAGTTTTATAGTAGATAGATTCGTTATATGGACTTACTTTAGCCCTGACATGCATTTGCTCATATATACATCATCAATGAAAAAAACAATTCTTAACTGTTTCTTTGGCGATCATGTATCTCACAAACACGTTCCTTCGGCAAAAATGAGAGTACGCCAAAAAGTTATAATTTCACTTAAGAGTGAAGAAGATATATTGCTCGCGACCCAAATAGCACGGAACAGGTGTTACAAAGGGTCTGAAGTGCCCTGGGAGAAAAAAACTACTCGAAGTCTCGCATCACACGTTAAGTAATCCGGTGTTTGGTTTCCTCACATCGAATTCTCAGCAGAGAAATAAAGAGGCGCTATGCACACAATGCATCGCGACTTCAAAATGTTATGAAAGGATCTCCGCATGAGTATGAACATTCACTAGTTAAAGAACATTACTCCAAACCACGACATACCTCTTGACTTTTACCTTCGAGGAAAGACCAGAATTTTTCGAGAGACACCGAAACAGAAGAATTCACTCGCTGCAAGGCTCGCTGAAAGTAGTGGTTCATGAATATTCTGCATCTACGCATTCCGAGACATTTTTACGGACCACAGTGTGCACAGCGAAAAAAACGTACAAATAGTTAATGGACTTTGGAAATGAGCCAAAATGAACTTCATGAGCACAAGACTTTTCAATGCATAGTATCGCAATGAGGTCGACGAGACACGGGCAATGACGAACTCTCGCAGGCACGGAATCACAACTATGTTCACCGACGGATACTCACATTTAATGAGCTCTTTGAACTTCCGACACTTGAGATTACTTGACTTGTAACGATATTAGTTTTTATTTTAGCTTCTCAGTCAGTTTCATGATTTACATTCTTGCCTTCGGTAACATTGAGTATATTTTTTATAAACCGCGAGCTTGCGCCAACCCTTCTGCCGGCTTCGTGAGGCAATAATTAATTATTATTATTAGAAATCTATCTATATGTATAAAAAAGAATGTTTGCCTGTTTGTCTGTCTGCTTTTTATGCAAATCCACAGTTTTACTCCGACAGACAGGAGGAAAATTATAGGCTATTTTAAAAAGATCTCAGGACCCCAAAAGATCCCAAACTCACAAGAAAGTCTCGCAAGAATTTAGGCTCCGTAGACAGAGCGGGGTTGTTCAGCAATCTCGCCTGGATGAAATAAAATTCTTTGAGCCACCTCAGATAACGCCACCATTCGAATTGATTCTTTAGGCGTGAGTTTATAAGCAAAGTCATGCATTGGATCACCCCAAACTAAAGATACCGGTGCACCCACCAACACCTTCGTTAAATTGAACGGACCCCTCCTGCGATAACAGACAAGAGTCTTGGCAGATGGATCAAATATCTAGGCCAGTGATTTACCCAAGAAGACTATAAAAAATAAATTTTCAGATCGCTCAGAGAGTCAGCGCCAGGAGTGGCGACTTACGTGAAACTATTAAAATGCACGGGTTTTAGCAGCTACTCCCACGGCCAACTCCATAATCCTGTATACATACGTAGTATTCATGGATTTACCCCACCGATGCACATCAAATGTCATTCTCAAGGGTCTCCCAAAAAAAAGGTTAGGAATCCTTACTCTAGATCAGCAGTTCCCAACTAATTTTGATTTGAGTACACTTTGTTAACCTATTTCCAAAAACTGTACCCCTTGATAAATGTCAGTACTTAAAATTTCACTAATACTTCAAACTTTTTCTGACATTTTTAATTGTTTTTCGCGTGCCTCTAAAGGCCGGTTTACGATTGACATCAACTTCAAACGTAAATCGCGAATGGTTTCACGACTTTGGTTTACGATTAGCCGTCAGCTGGAATTAGCTTCGGAAATTGTAGGTCACTTTCGTTTATCTTGAGCTGGATGCCGATGCAGCCGATGCTTGCACAGGGGCGAGCGCCACCATCCGTATATTTGTTTACTTGTAATCATTGCTATCTACGAAAGAGCGTGAACATGGACAAGTACGATTATTATCAGCTGTGATAACGCATGGCGCTTGGACTGCCAAACGGTTCGCTGTGAGACAAAGTTCTAAGCGACAGAAAAATGAAAAACGATATCCAGCGCAAATACGGCGCATGCGCTGGCGTCAACCGTGAACGTAAGGGTGAGTTTACACTGGCAAGTTACTTCCGCAAGTTTCTTCTGCTAGAGCTTGCGGTAGACTTTTACTCCGGCGTAAAAGTTTTCACGAGTTTGTGCAGAGCCAGATAGGTTGCCGTTTACACTGGCAACATTATGCATATGCAAGCGACTTGCCGAACCTTTTAAAATTTCTACGAACGGACTTGTAGATCAGTTTACACCAGAAATTTACGTCAATAGTGGCTTGCTGAAAGTAATTTGCTCAATAAAATTTCCAGTGTAAACCCACCTTTAAACGTGAAAGTTGATACTGACTGAACTTTAACGTTGATGACTGACGTTGGCGGTTGTCTCTTTCTCGCGATCGTAAAAGAATTCATGAGGACCGGAGTATTCAACTCAATGTTGAAGTTCACGTTGAACCCGATCGTAAACCAACATTAAACCGCCATAAGCGCGTGCCTCTTTGAGTACCTACTCGTTATACTTCTGGTCAGGAACAGCTGCTGAGTCAAAACCCTTAAGGTAATTTTATCGAGATTTCACCTAAAATAAAATTCGATGAATTTGGCCTCATTTAAAGGAAAATATCTTATCTTTCTAAATATCTTTCCAAAATGTCAGTCACTTACCTTACTACTTTTGGAGATATTTGTCAAAAAATACCAGTCATTTTCCATAGGAAATAATACGGGTATGCACTCCAGAGAGGCTTAATTTAAAAAATGAGGATTTTTTCAAACGCTTAGATCTCGTCCGAAATTTAAGTTAATTTGTTTTATTTCTCGACTATTTTAAAAAATAAATCACCGTGGTAAATTATACAGAATCGTAAAAAAAATTCTCGGCTGTGAAGGCGTTTTCAGCGTACAGCATAAAAAGATAAATCAAGTTAAAACTTTATAGGTATATATTTTTTTAGTTAATTACTGAGAATTTCAGACATTTAAAGCCAATTTCAGCGATAAAAGTATCAGCGAGTATGACAGCGATTATGCTTGTTAGCCAGAATGCTGGTTCTTTATCAAACGATACTGGAAAGGTATCACGATAGCGAGTATCCTCGAACTTGTAGGTACATGACCAAGTATCGTGTGGTACGGGGTTAAGACATCGCGGGGAAGATAGACTTGTGACGACGGACGACGTACACTTACGAGAAAACAGGCGGTCCTTTCTCTTTCTTGCAATACATTTTTTGTACACCTTCCAAATTTTCCACACTGCGTGGCCGTTTGCTTAAACTGACGGTCCTTCACGTCCTTTTAAAAAGGTTTTTATCTTTTGCAGATCACATTCGTGCAAAAGCAAGCAGAAGTTCGTGATCACAATCTCCCGCGCTGGGGATTGCACAACTAGTAAAAAAATCACATATTCCATATGAGATAATGGAACCTAAGAATTCTGTGCCATTGCTTTTGCTACGCATCGCCCAGAGCTGCATTCAACAGGTGGCAGTCGGGGCAAGAGGATATAAATTTCAATTTGTTGTCTCTCACGATCACTCGCAATGTGGGAAAGCTCTCGGGCTATATTGCTGTCGGAAACTCATAAGAAATGTCACGAGATGACTCCACCCGCATTCCAACCCTCCCTTCTTCTTGTACGCAATGAATCGTTATAAATTAGCACCCTTGTCCTCAACTCCCCCACTTATCCTACGAACTTTTAATTGCCTACGTCGTAAAACATTCACCGGCCCGAGTATTCGGTTAAATGAGGTTGGTCCAATACCTAAAGAGATACAGTTACAATTTACGGTTAACATTAATTGTAAAAGAGCAATGGCCAAAAGGTATCTACAAGGATAAAAATTACTTTTTGTCTACAAATTCAAATGAGGATTTGGGAGGCCACGCAGAATTAACGCTTAACAAACATATAGGAAAAAAAACAACTTTTTAGTGAATAAAATGCCTAAAAAACAGTTTATTTCGGCCACATATTGGTAAAATTCTACCAGAAGTTGACGAGAATGCAAATAAATGGAAAGGCTTTTTATGAAGTAACATAATTTCTACCTGTGATCCATAAGATTTGGGCAGACGAACGTTAAGATTTCTGGAGAGTGTGAAACTAAAGTGACGTTAAGTCTAAGAGTGAAAGATTATTACCAACACAGAAATTGTATGCAAAGTAGGAGAAAATATAGGGAGAAACCCAGTTTGGATATAAAATAAGCAAGGGTGCATTAGATACTTTTTTCGCCACTACGCTACATTTTAGAGGCGAGTCGTGTAGTGAGGGCAGAAATTTGTGTTACATACTGGTAAGGAAGCACGAATACAAAATTGTGTCACCAAGGAGTAGAAAATGTAAATACTATGGAAGTTAAGAAATTGTGCAAGAACCGGAGGAATAACGCGAGAACTCTACTAAGAACCATCTACGTGAGAGTTGATGAAGAGAGGCCCTTCTTTAAAACGTATTAATTCCCTACACAAATGAGGCATAGACTAGGACGGCAGTAGAAAAGAGAAGATCGGGAGTAATGGAAAGAGATGATCCAGAAGAGTGATAAAAAAAGAGGCACCTGTTGAATGAACTAACGAAGAAGTTCGGCAAAAGGATAAAAGAGTTAAATGAAAGCTTTGAAAAGTTTTGGGACAGTATGGCAAAAAATGCAGTTACTGAAAGTAACGGCCCCGAAGGAGACGATATTCTAGATGAGATACACGAAGCTATAGCTTCGACAGGATATTATAATACTTACAAGGTCATAGCGAAGAAAAATGCAGATAAGATGAAGATTTAGATTTAATCTGCATATGAAGAAGATGAAAGTAGATTTAAACAAAGTAAAGTTTGGTCAGTATAAGTAGCAGACCCAATGTAAAATAAACATTCTCTATCAATTAATTTCGAAATGATCGAAAAACTATGACATTCAGGATAGCCAGGAGGGAGGTTGGAGGTCATTGACGTCATCTCACACCCAAAACTTTGATAGCAAAAGATGATGACGGTAAGGGCTAATTACGAGTACATACGAAATGAGGTATAAGAACCAAGACTGGTCCCAAATTCAGTGTGCTCAATCCGTGGAGCGTAAGGACCTCTCCATAACAGTACGAAGGGAAGAAAGCATATGATAACGGCCACGAATGTGCATGCACGGAAAAGAGTCTGAACTTCTAGACTAAACTTTTTTTTCCACAGTTGCAGGCGGACAGTAATCGGCCGTCCTCCGAATGGACTAGCGTCGCGTTTAATTGTGACTCAGAGTACGGAGCTCTGGCCTCAACTCCTACTCAGCTCCTTATCCTTCCGTTAACCGCAAAATGCGCGCGTGGGCTAATATCTTTAAGGAAAGTTCCAGCACGGAGCTTCCTTTGCATAATCTCCATCCCCTTCCCGACAGCCGTCAAGTGAATAAGGTCGGAACGCGCCCATCATCTGCACTGGTCTCGTGAGGTCTCACCCCGCGGACCGTTCCGTTAGCATACAGATGAAGAGAGGGGCCCGGCCCTAAACTCGCCGCGTCATTCCGACGCGGGTCGCGCGGTCCGCGAGGGGGAGGGGGGACAGGAGTGGGGGACGGGAGGGGCGGGTGGGGAGAATGAAAAGCGGAGGCACCAGACTCATTCTACTCTCAACCAAGTGGACCGCAGCGCCTGGGGAATTCGCGATCCGTCGAGGGGTAAATCGAAACAGTTTAAGACTACCCCAGTGATTCCCCCATGCTAAATTACATAAGGAGTTAAACAGATATGCAAAATTACGTCGTCGATAATTCGCAAGCACTAATAGAAAAAGGATTTAATAATATCTAAAATAATCTTTTTTTTAAAGACAAAAGCATTTCCACCGAAGGGAAAAACTTGTTTTATTCTGATAAAGATTCATCCATTGAGTGGAGGCTTCTCTGGAGGATCGATCGTGAAGAATTTGATTTTACGAGTTACAACCGCGAAATTTATTTCAAGGTAATTTCCTATCCAAATAATTATAAATATCTAATCTATATTATTGAATATTAATTAAAATTTCTTCCCAGTATTTGTCCACTTATAAGTTAATCGTCTTTAAATCTATTTAAAACAGTATGAAGTGGAACAAATCTTTAATTAACGAGCATATAAGGTTTGAGAAAAATATATCATTACGACACTGTACGGAGTATTTAGTGATGTCATTTTTCAATTACTTCGCCATTATCCTATGGGTGCGTGGAAGATTTATATGAGCCAACGAAGAACCTTTTCAAAATTAAAGGGTCAGAGGATAAAACATTGTTGTAATTGGTTTCTAAAGCAATTAAAATCCATTATAAGATATTTAATGCAACTGTGATGCTTCAAAGAATCGGTAGGGCATAATACAGGAGATCGTAAATTTCTACCATGCAATATGTAGGTTTAGTTGACAAAAAATGACATTAAATTTTGTACGACAAAAATATTGCAAGCAAAATCAAATGTTTTTATTCAGGGTCTCAGGCAATATGTCGTTATAATCCTGAAGAGTTTTCATATTTTGATCATTTATTCAGTGTATAAAGATAATTTTCGTTTGAGATAGAATATGAGTTTTATTTGTAAAACAGGGATAAAAACAATTTTAGGACTTATCGAATAACGTACACTTTTTATATTAGTCATACAAATTATGCGTTGAAAACGAGGTAAAGTACTCTGTTTCTTATCTTTTGTTGTGTTAAATACTAAAGCCCCAAAAAGAACCACCAAAGTAAACTCCAATTCAGACTTGTTGGTAGAAACTTGATTAATATATCTGGGATTGAATTATTAAATGACGCCATTATTCCAGTTCAAGAAAAGAAATGAGAATCTTCTCATATCGAATATAAGTAAATGTTACTGTGCTTATGTAAGCGCAAATTCACAATGTTGAGAGAGATGTATTTAATGAAGTAATTTCACTATTAATTTGTGTATAAAGATTGATGGCGTGATGAGTTTGTAGTATTTCACACCCATTATAGTAATACAGTGCTGAATACACTGATTACCAAGCGCCCACATCATCCTCAAGAGGCAGGGGTATTGAGACTCATACCCAAACATTGACAACGCCCGAGGTATTATTGGATTAAAGAGAGTAGCATATAAGGCAGCCTATCTCAATACCTTGATTGCAAAATAGGCACCGCTAACAACTATAATATTCACACGGAAGATGATAACTTGTTCACAAACTATGATTAATCTTCAGTATTGTAAGGAGTACTACAGTCCAAGGACTCACTACGCAGGCGGTTCAAATACTCCGGTTTGAAGAACAAAAACTAATAGTCATAAGGAAAAAGTTTCGTAAAAATCGAGTTATTAATGTAATAGTTCTTTTTAAGTATTAATTTTGAGTAGAAAATCGATGCTATTCAAATGGGAATATTAAATACGCTTTTCTGAAACATTATGACTGAAAATCCCACTGAAAATAATAATTAGGCCACATTCTATGCTCATAAATTTAACCAAGGTGTCTAATAATTACTCCTCATAATGAGTCAGCACATTCTCTGAACAACCATATTAATACTGATGATTTTTATACGATCGATTAAACCCTCAGCCTTAGTCACAATGACTCTCGGCTTTCCTGAGCAATTATACGGAGACATGCAATTAAAATCAAATAGCTAAATGAAGGAGACCAAATTACTCTCATCGCACTCCTAGTATAATTTGACGAATAATAGCCCACACCATTTCAAAATCTTATTACATTATATCATCCGAGAAATTTACTTCATGAAGACGTAATTCACCCCGAGAAATCAGGGGATTGGTATGCCGAGACACAGGCAAGTTCTTCGATATGCAACATAGTAAGATATATGAGATGTCTCGGCGGAGTTACAAAATTTTCCACGGTCGAGCGGAATCCATTCACCGGAAAAGAAACTTGTTTCCTTTCTGGATTAGTTAAGGATGTGGGTACCACCGAACACAGGAGAAATTGATGTTATTCCCGGAACCTTGTTTGCCTTTAGCGGAGACCCGAAGGATTTTTCTAACGACTCATTGGGTGTGTGACTTTTTGGAGAATTCATTAAGGAGAGGAAGTGGGGGGTGAGAGTGCTCGTTTGCTGAGGGGTGGACGCCACTCACGATCAGGGGGTGGAGAGAGTTTTCGGGAAGGGGGCGGGGGGTGACGGAAGGGAGGCGGAGAAATCCGCGCAGAACAGTTGGAGAGGGAATGCAGAGGCACAGAGTATTGAGAGAGAGGGCAAAGAGCGTTTTAAGCTGTAATCAGAAAATGCGCTTTCCGTCACGTTCTAAGCTCATTAACGTCGAGTGTACCAAAGCTACCAAGGTAGTTTGAGCGAAAAATCACTTCGCCTAGAATTTGATGAATGTGGCCTCATTTTAAAGAAAAAACTGTCATCTTTGCAATTATATCAAAATATTAACCCTTTGCCGAACTACTTTTCGAGCAATTTGCCTGAAAAGATGAGCTGTTTTGCATGGTATAGATTCCGGCAGTGCGCTCCCAAGGAAGAATATTTAAAAAATTAGGAATTTATAACCCCTAAGTTTCGCCAAAAAACTGGCTATGTTTAGTTTCTATGTTTTCTCAACTATCTATAATAATTTATCTATTACTCACCGCAGTAATTTTTACAGAATCGCCAAAAAAACCGGCCGGTTTGAAGGCATTTTAGCCGTACGGCGTGAAAAAAATAGTCAAGTTACAGACTTATGTAGCTTTATTTATTTAATTACTGAGAATTTTGGTCATATATATAACTATATTTTTGCGCCATTAATACTACAATATTTATTTCATACTTCTTAAAGACGCTGAAATAAAAAAATAAAATTCGAATATGGTCTCTTTTATGGCTAGGGAACTATGACTATCTCGCTCAAACTAACTTAAGGAGATGAAGAGTACAATTTGCGGCTAATACTTGTTGTTTCCTATTGAGGTACTCCATTATCTTGAAACATTCATGAATTTCATGAAACACAGCATGGCTGAAAGTTAGATAAAATATGGATTTTCTTTTTATTGACTACAAATTGCCTTCTGCATGTCAAAAAATCCAAATAGTTTATTTCCGCTAACTGAAATATCCTGGAAGGTATGCTTTCCTTTCAGATCCTATCAGGTAAAAATGATGCGCAGGGATTTCATGTACGCAGCGCAACTGCATCCCAAAATTCCACCTCCAATGTAGTGGAACATCCTGCAATACATTAGCTGATTTAAATTACAGCCGCCTTTAACGCGCTCAGAACATGGCCGAGGCGCGCATTCCGCAGTACCAAATAAACGGGGAGTAGATCGCTAATATCAGCTCTGAATACTCTGTGGAGAAACTGTCTCATAAAGGCTGACACCGATACTATGGTACCACCTGCATGGCATGCGGAATGCGGAAGCGGAATGACGGCTAAATTGATGCCCTTTTCGATGAATACCGTTCACTAATATTTACCCTGGGCTTTCCAGAGAGCCGGGTCGACATCTGAAAGTTCAGTTGAAATTTCACACCTATTTTTGATTTGACACTAACAAATATGATACAAAGGTCTAGGAGATTATTCGATTTGATTAAGGTGTTATTGGAGCCAAATACAAATTAATAAAGTATGCGACGTCCCTAAACTATCAATAAGTACTCTTGTGTTGGACACAGTTTAATAAACAGATTGAAATTAACATATTTTAGTTAGTGTTTGTTGTGGGGGGTTTACCATCCAGAGATTTAAAAAAAATACGCAAATAAGCCGGGTCTCTCGTTTTATATACACCGCGAGACCAAAGTTTATCAGGCTGATAAGCCGGAGTGATTGAACGCCATGTGATGACGGCAGACAGCTATTGGCTAAATACGAACGGATTGCGGTGAGCCCCCCGACGAGCATTTGCATACAATGGCGTGAATACGCGGCTGGGAATCCGCGTGGGTGACGTCACGACTACCCTGCCCCCTACATGTTTGTTTTCAAGCACTTTCGTTTACGAATCCCGCTCAGTTCGGAATTCAAAGCCGCGAGAGATTGCCAACCGAGAATCGTATTGCTTAATTTATCTGCTGCATGCGTAAAAAGTTTCTGAGCAATACCTTTGGCAGTGTTCTGTTCGAATGTGATGCGAACGGACGTGACCAAAAACACTGCAGGTTTTAAGAGTAGTTACAACGATCGATGCGCACTCTTTCTTCTTGGAATTTACGAGTTATGTGATTCATTTAGACGAGAACTGAATTCAAAGAGACTCGCACACTCATCGCGACGTTTCATTTCACTCACCTGTCCATCCTTGAGCCCGTGAAAGAGACAAAATTTTTTTTAAGCCCAGCGATTTAATCTTTATATGCTTGCAATGAGCCTGTAACGGAAGACATATTTAACTATTAGTGATGATATTTGCGGGGCTAACATTATATTCCAAGATTACATAAAGAAAAAACTGACAGAAAATCTATTTTCAAATTGAAGCCACGACCAACCCCTTATTGTTACAAAAATGGAAAATTTCACTGTAAAAACCATCAAGAAAACGAAAATCTGCAATACGGCATCCTTGGGAATCTAATTAGATACTTGAGGTGATTTTAGGAAATATTGATTCTCGAATAGACGATACCTAAAGGTCTTCTAAGTAAGCATTTTATATTGCCTGAAAATTATTTATAAGAGTTGAATAAACATTTGACTATTATTTTCCCTCAGAAAGTAGCTATACATGGTTTACTATGACAGATTAAACGGAGTGAAATGAGCATTAGCTACTGCTGCTACCACCCGAAAAGAAAGACATCGAATTTCAACTAATAAGATGTGTTTTGAGTTGTAAATAGAATACAGTGTACAAAACTTAGTACTGGTCGTCATAGAACAATAAGAAAAATTCCACAATGAGAATAAATTGAAATCTAAAAGTGACATGGCCATAAAAAAACTTGGAAGGGTGACAATAAATAAAATTACCTTACGAAAAAGAAGAAAACCAGGATACGAAATTTATAGGCATAATATTTAAGTATTCACAATAGAACATGAGGAATCGCAGGAAAAAATTTAGCACACTTATTTATTACGGTGATCACAGCTGTATTCGCGAAGGGAGTAAATTTAGACAGGAGCAACCGCAATTGCGCACGGGGCGAGCATCACGAAGCATGAACCACGATGTTGTAATTCCGTTCCGCGGAGGGCGCTCATTTATCAAATAAATGCATCGAGGAGGCCTCGTTTCCTTCGGGCCACACCTAAATAATTTACCGCCGCCACCCCCGGCAATCAACTCCCGTCACGAAAAACCCAGCGAAAAAAAGAAATCACAAAAAGCATCCGTTAATTACGAGAGGCCTCGGCTCTCGCGACGGAGGCAATATAACACCAGCGGAGTGGGAATTAAAGCGGCAACTGCCGGGCGCCCGCTCGTTCGTTTCCCATCCTTGAGAAGGAAACTTCAATTCCCGCAATCTTCATTTGGCGAGCTTCTATCCCGGGTTGGAATCCGACGGGAGGGATGGAGAGGGGGAGGGTAGGAGGAGAGAGGGGAGAAATACCGGATCGCCGTGCCCATCCCACTACACAGACCTCCTCCTTCACATCCCAACAGCCTTCGTCTTATAAAGTATCCTGTTAGGAAACTGGAGGGGCGTATTTCCTCCTCCTTGCGCCTCCATCTCCCGTCTGGTCTCTCCATATCACTCCCACGGCGCCCAATTTTTCCGACGCAAATTCTTGAAAGTGGGTCGACATGGCAAGTTAGAGCGCAGGGTGACTTGATCCAGCGAGATCCACCCCGACCTCTACCGCCCGAAAACGCAATCCAGAGTGGGAGATTAAGAAAGAGAGAGATGAGAATGTACATGGTAAGGATTCCATTCCCACCCACCCCCCACGGCCATGCAATCCGTCATGGCTCATAAAGGTGCACACGGGGAACGGTGGTGGCAGTAGATGAGGGTGAAAGGAATTTGTGAGGGACTTCAAAGGGTTATTTCGGCGTGGGCGGCGAAACTGAAGGTGCGCCACTGAAGGTGTTGAGGAGGACACTCGGGTGCGAATCGCCGCGAGGTGAGGTTTCTCGCCACGGCCATTTTGGCACGACTGTTCGTTCGAGCTTAACTCTAAAGAGCTCTCTTATTGGATGCTTCGCAAAATGTCAAAGAGAGCATTAGATTAACAACGCAACCCAAATAGTGTCCCAAGTTCTAGGAAGTAAGGGAGCCGCGAAAGAGAAGTCGGCACGCACGTGTGAACAGCAAAAGCTCTTGCGCAAAGTTTTGACTGGCCACGTTTCGTTTTGCGCCTTTAGTTTCTGAAAGGGTAAGAGCACTGTTATATAGCCTTGTGTTAGATCATTTGCTCCCAGAATAGGAGGTACAAATTAAGTTCAATTTTCGTATTATACGCGTTCGCCAGTGTCATGATTTCCACATATTACTATTTAAATATCTATCTTGAAATAGGAGCCATAATTGTTGTTTGGAGTCTAATATGAAGTGTAGCGTTGTATGTCACAGAAAATTGTACTCTTGAGTAAAGATGATGTGAAGAGACTTCGGGAGATTGAGATGTGGGTGTGGATGAGAAAGAAGTAAATGCGATATATGGAAAGGACGATGAACGAGGAAGTGCTCGACTTAGTAGGTTAGGAGATGAAAAGTCTTGAGTAAATTTGGAGAAGGATGAAAAGATGGTTTGAGCAGGTAATGAGGGACTAGGGTTGCTGAAGGCCGTGATAGAGGATGTTGAGTAAGTGGGGGAAGGGAAGAAAGAGAATAGGATTTATGGATGGGATGAAGAGAGGGTGCATACCAGGCTGAAGAATGAAACAGTGAATGGAGATCAGGACATTCACCTGTAAGAGGTTAACTTAGGATTTCTTTATTCCATATAAACTAGGGTATCTCGACCAGAGGAGAATTCTCCCCCTGGGAGGAATTAAAGAGGCTTAGGGGGGGAATTGGGACCACTATTCATAAAAGTTTGATGTTCTATAGACTATGTAAAATTTGTAAAACAGTAGCATGTTTTGATTTATACTGCGGCGTTCATTAACGTTTATTGAATGCCACAGATTAAAATATGTTCTTAAGCATACGTATTCCTAAGCATGCATCTTTTGAGTTAGAATATCAATGGGAAAGGGGAATGATATTCTGAACTATAGTGAAATTGGGAATTGAGGAAGAACATATGATAACCACTGATTCAATCTTATCTTTACCGGTAGATCACATCTAATAATAATAATTACATAAATCGACAAGAATACAAGAAGGCGATGCGTTGAGCAGGAGTAAAGGGAATCTTCCAGCTTGCCCCAATGTTTTGGGAGAAACAGGTCCCTCCCAGCAATCAAAACTGGCTTCGCGCTCCGCCCCAGGGCCGGCATCTCTCACATTCGCCATTCTCTCTTCCTTCCAAGGTTTCGAGTTTCGCCGAGACTCGCGAGCGCTCCGCTGTCACACATTCGGAAAACATAACACCTGCGGGCGGAGGCCTTTCACCCCACCTGCTAGCTCCATCCTCCAGGACCGCCACAACTGCTCGCGGAGTTTCCGTGGCCCCCGAGAACGATTTCGGTTCCTGACCCCGCCTTCATGAAGGCCGACCCCGGAAAAGGTTCCCTCCGTTCACGCCCATGATTGAGTGTGTATCTGCAGGGCGAGAATGAAAATTGGATGCGAGAGAGTGAAGCGAGGTTCTTCGGCTGGGCTTTCCACTCCGAGAGCCATCCAATCCATAACACAATGAGAGAACCTATCTGTCATGGTGCAAAGGTTGAATAACTCTAAGCCGGTGCTCCCTTACCATGGATAATCAGAGGTATGATATTTTTTTTGTTAATCACCATAATGCCTTCATATTAAACTAGAAACCCATCAGTCACTCAGCGTGTGTTATGATTTCACCATCAAACAGAGCAAAGAACAATTTTATTTCCACTAAAATGTTTTCTTGCGTGATAAATAGACCAAGTAGGGTCCACATTGACAGTCACGCCGAAAATTACTTCACAGCTGATTGGGGATTTGGGCTTCAACATAGGACCCATTAAATTGGTGGCCACTCATTGAAAAGACGGACGAGGTGAAAGTACTATATATCTATGATCTCAAATTGACCATCAGTAAACTACGTCACCCTGTCGTAGATAGGGGAATTCGGCGTAAGTAACTATAGTGTTCTGATTTAAAATAAATCTTCATACAAGCCTTTGCATTCCTTAGGATAGTTAACTTCCATTGAGGTAAAACCTATTCCAATCGAATTCACGTCCAAATGTTACAAAATGAACGTGAGTACATTAATACTAAAACTATATTTATTTCACGTAAAAATTAACTTGGAGGTCTGAATAGTAAGCCCCAGTTGTAACTTCATATGTAGGCTAAAGGAAAGCTGACGCGGCTTCTGGGCCATGCTTATCTGGCCTCCTCAGTTTTAGGTCACTTTAATTTTGTTGATATTTATTTTTACCTGTTCAACAGCGAAAGGAACTATAAAGAGGGAGAGGCAGACTCGGGATATAGTTAATGCCACAAGATTAGAGATGCTGGTCTTAATGCCTATGTACTTGGAATATAAAAGGAAAAAAATAATATTACGAATGGTTTAAGTTCCAACCAATCAAACATCAATGGCTGAACACGAAGTAGGTCAATTTGATTGGTTACTTGGGGGAGGTGATCGACAACTGACGTCATTTGCGCCGTTTAAGACAGGAGGGTAAGATAAGGGTTACATGGGGAATAGATGAAGGGAGGAGAGAAACCCGGTTTCGGCATTACTTTTATCTTAACGAAAGCGACAAGGGGTCCACAGTTCTACGTCCATTCCGACGGATGGAGTAGAGCACTGGAAGAGCTCTCCACATTGCACCCAAGTGGCGATCGAAACTCCGCTGAGAAAGCTCTGCCACTGTCAGAATTCTAACCCAGGCGCTAAGGACGGAAAGCAAGTATAGACGAATCGAAACTTGGTGGCACTCGCATGTGAAGAATATGACGCAAAAGAGAGTAAATCATGCAAGTGATGTGGAAAACAGCGCCCGAGTCTTCCTCCAGAGGTCCTTCGGGGAGTCCTTCGGTACCTCTGCGCACTTATCAACGCTTATTCACCCTACGTGTCTTCTAATTCTCCGCTGGTGACCGCCACCAAGTTTTGCTACACCTTTACCTAGCCACCACACCAACCCGATCCTCTACTATAAGTGAAATCAGGGAAAGTTTTTTAAGTAGCGTTCATTAGCTTATAAGAAAGCAACAGCCATTCGAAAAGAAAATTAGTAGGGAATAAAATAAATTTAAAAAACTTATTTAAAAAATTGTTTTTTTTACGTTTTTTGTAGTAAAGTTGGTTAGGACCAGGAATTTCCGGCAAGCGAAGCTTGCCTCAACCTTTATTGAAAAGCATTTAGTATCACAAGTTGTGATTAGGACTTGGGTATTTACAGTGAAACGTTTTTTACATCACAAATGTTGGTATCGACCCCATGGCTTTATTTTTAGACACAAATAATCACGTTCTGCCTTTTGTTGGCCAGTTGTGGCAGCTCAAAAATTATTTTCTATTTTTAGCACATTTTTTAATGAAACCATGTTTTTTTAAGTTACATGATTTATTTTATCTTATACACATTATTAATTAATAAATTTTTATTAATTTTCATTCAATTTTTGTCGTTATAGAAAAGTTATTGAAAATTTTACAGAGAAATCTTTTATGATAAAAAATGGAACGACTTTTTTGTGTTAAATTATTGTTTAAGTTTCGTGTTAATTTGTTTGAATCGAGAAAATGTTGTGTTGTCTTCTAAAATACACATTTGGGAAAAGTTTCCAAAAATTCGACTCGGTGAAAGTGGATGAAAAATTGATTACAAGATTTGACCCAAACAAAGAGAGATGTCAAGTTAAAAATTAAACCATGTAAAATTAAGATTATATGCGAGGGATGCAGGGTTAGTACTGCACTTTTAAATTTAAAGGCAGGAAGAATTAATAGGAATGCATCCGAGACCGAAAGAGGTAGGCAGAGAGAGAAAGAAGAAAGTTTTTTTTTCCTGGCGATGAGGGAAGAGCAATGAATTTACGGGGGGAAAGGGTTGCCAGAATGTTGGAAGATGAGCGGGAGTGACAAGTGAGAGAAGGGAAGAGGTGGAAGGGAGTGGGCTCAAGGCGGCGCAGTAATGCGGGAGACAAATGGAGATTGTGGCGGGCACGGACAAAAAAAGTACGCGTCCACCCGCGATCAGAAGGGAGGCCAAGGGAGATGATCTGAGACGAGAGGGAGAGACGGACGGAGGCTGGGGAGTAAACACGTCCGTCTGTGGAGCAATGCCCTCTCACATACACACGTCACGTCCCCACCGCTCGGATCCCGTCCGATATAACACCCTCGTTCTATTCATTCCCCGATATTTCGATCGTTAATATGTCATTTTCCATCATCGAACCTTCTCGCATTTATTCATCCAAAATTATATTTCTGCCTGAGATGGGATCACATAATTTAAAAATTGGAGATTGATCCTTCGAAAACGTAGCTACAGCATGGGTTGATTATTTAATTATACATTTTGTATCCATGATTTTGTAGCAATGTTTGCAAGTTTCAGTTTTGCGTGTAAGTATGACTGTACTTGAACAAATTGTCTCCATGATGTATCAGTGCAATGTCCAGCCTGAAAGAGTAGAATTATGTTTCATTTATATGAAGCTGCATTGCAAGTAAAGATCTCCTTCCACGTACGTTACTTAACAGCGTATTTAGCAAAATAGCTTGGAATAGGTAGTATGATTTTGTGTTTGGTAGTTAGTGCATATTCGCTGTAAAGCCATCCCCTGTCACAAACTCTCAAGGTGGCTGACAGGGTACCACGTTGATGTACACGTAGATATTCTTCAAAGGAGTGAGAATCAATATATTTCGTAAGAAACGGGTGGAAAACCAGTAAAATTTCTGGCAGTTTTCCAAATTCATCGTCCGAAGTTCCAATCATTTATTATTTTATCGTCACGAAAGTCATGTCTGGTGAAGTAAACAAAATCCAACCACGCTACGCATGAGAATTGTAGTAATGACTAGCCCTTTTGACCATTTTTTGAATCCGCTTAACGGAATTACACCCTCAGTTAAAAATATACATTTACATTGCATTGATACTACATTAATTATAAGCTAATTTGGTCATAACATCTAATATATCCAACCAAAGTTTTTAGGAACAATTTGCGACTCAATAATCTCTAAGAACACCAATGGAAGGAGAAATGAATAGGCGGAATGAGCGAGGGAGATCGATGATGGAATACATCGGACAAATTATTGGGGATGTGATGAAGGCTTGTGAAGGAATGAATCGGTTTTCTGAAAGGAGAGGGAAGTGGAGAGCTGCAGCAAATCAATCTCCGGAATGATAACCACTGATGATGATGAAGTCATCGCAACCAAGACCATTAATGCAGGCGAAAGGAATTTGACCCAAGCTCAAGCCACATACCCTACCAACCCTGAAAATAATTTTGGAATGCGTGCCCATTATACACCTCGGGGCCGGGGTAAATTTTAAAGAGTAGCCAAATTAATAAAATGCATAGCACTGAAAGATTATACAAGCGACTGAGTGCTCATGACTTTTGGAATAACTGGTAAGCTGACTCTCAATGGATAAACAAGTTCTATTACGATGCAACTCCCTTCAAAGATACAAATTGCATCTTCACTAAATGTTTTCCGTAATTAGGTTTGCATAACTTCACATTTACCATCAATTACTTCTCTCCACCGTTTCCCTAACCAGAAATCAATGCATTTTTTGCCTCCAAACCATACCCATGGATACAAAAACAGCCATCAACCCCTTTTAAAAAATATTTAAAATTCTTGCGATGATGCATCATGATGCAGTATGATGATCGTACCGCAGTCAGAACTTCTGGAAGTCATCGTTACACGATAATTATGGAGCAATTGATTCACATAGTGAAAGTCTAAAACAAAATTAAATCACCAAAACAACATGAGGCTATATTCAAATGCGCGGATTCCATTGCGAAATCACACAACCGTCTTTCGTTAAATTACAGCTTAAAACTGTACGCGGTTGTACATTACGAACCACACAGGTGCCTATTACAACTTAAATCAAGGCAACGCATCGTGAACCTTGCTTTCACCATCGCATCAATCGTGGAAGGAGTGCGCCAATCAATACGCGACGCTCCCCTCATAATTCTTTCCGTTTAACAAGAGTAGTACGCTAAAGGGAAAAAAGCCGACACCGGGAAGAAGCCCTTAAGGAGAGCAGTGTAAAGGGAACACGTTGATCCATTTAAATTGCATAATAATGCAAGACAAGGTTGATTGTTATAAGCGCCGCGGTCAAGAATGCGACTTTTGAGTTTTTTTTCTTCCCTTCATTATCAGTGGATTCGTCCGAAGATCTAGACACGAGAAGGGCGTTGCAGTTAACAAGGGCTACGGATCGCGGGCGGAGTACTCCTCGGCCAGAGTCACGACGAATCGGAAATCGGCCGTTCGGAGAAAATGACGCATAACTCATGTGAGTGGCTAGGTTGAGGAGGGGGACGGGGGTAGGAGGAGAAATGGGTGGGTGGTTGGGCCAAAAACAGAGGGGGTTTGTAGAAGCGGAATAATGCCCACGGATAAAGGATATGAATTTTATTTTTTTTCTCTCCCGAGCGCTGTTATCAAAACTTCTCCACTCCGGAATGAGTTTTGAACGGGCCAGCGTGGGAAATTCGAGTCGGTAAATATTCAGCGTCGTCCCACCTCTCATTGGAGGAACAACTGTGAGTGAGAGAAAGTGAGAAAAATTACGATTGTTCGGCCGTATCGATTTGCATCTGAGCATTGTAGTCCTGGCGGGAAAAGATCTCATCTCTCTCTCACACACACACACACACACTAAGAGTTTCGCGTCATTTATTTCCTTTTATTGCAGCTGAACGAAATCGAAATTGTTCGATTTCTCTCCCTCGGAGCAGAGACTCGAGATTTCACAGAATAATAGGGAAGTTCGTTACGCAACGTCCCGATATGGACGAGAGACAAAAGTGATAAGTCCGATAACAAAACGGCATGATAATTTAAGCCGATTTATCACCGTTACATCGACACCGAAAAAGGCATAAGGGTACGTTCACGAGAAAGTGGCCAATTTGAACAAAAATTCTTATGTGCTTGCAGATATGAAACCCCTTCGCTCAAAGTTCGTATGATTAAAATCACCAAAAATGTAGCAATGGTATGATTTTAAAGGGTCTGATCGATAATAATGCTCCATAAGTGTCTTTTTCGTAACATCATAACAATATTTAATAGGAAAAAATTAAATATAATTCAATATTTTTTCCTTATATTTATCATACAAAATGTGTTGACATTCTTTTAAAAAATTCAGGAATGGCTGCTTTCTTTTGGAAGTGTGGAAGTGTTTAGGTAAAAAAAACTTTATGCTTTGTTTTTTTGTCATTAATATTTTCAAATATATCCATTGCCAACATCTTCAAATAGGCGTATTAATTCAATTTTTCATGAATTTATGTGTTTCATATTAATTAATTTTTTATTTATTTTGTAGGTACTCATTAGCATTCATGTAATGATGGTGGCTCTCCACAGGAATTCCTATACAGCTATCTAAATCTCACTAGTTTTAATTCATATTTGTGCGTTCTTTATGTGTACATGGGTAGTAAATATGTATCTATCCATCATAAAATTCAGTACCCAGAATGCGAATTTATATGAGACAAACATTTTATGTTCTACCTTTGATGTGACACGGAACATCTCTTAAAATATAATGTGCGATCAGCTATAGGACATGTTTTTCCAGTAATGGATCATTTAATTAGGAGGATAAAAGTAAGTAATATTCCACTTTTCATCTTTATTAGACATTATTCAACGTGGGATATTCTTACGAAGTCAGGAGTTTTTTAACAATAATTAATCTGCTTATCAATTTTAAGAAATGAAAATTAGCCAAGTCGGAACAGAATTATTAGTGAGATTATAAAACAATTTATACATTTTTTCTTCTTAAAGCCCTTGTGATAATTATGCTGCTGTGATATCTCACTTTAGAAGTAAATGAAAGAATTCCTTCATAGAAAAATGCTGACACAGTATTTTTGTGAAATGCTCGGAAGGCCTGGATGAGTTTTCGGGACTTGGTTTCGGGACTTGGTATTACCACAGTATTACTACCTGACGGCCTTCAAGTTTGCGCTGAGAGTCCTGCTCGACTTCGATCATTTCGAAAGTGGGATTCGACAGGAAATAGGCGGAGAATCATCTGGCTGCCAGGGAATCTTTGAGAACATTTCCGTGGGTGGTTGATCCACGTGAAGACCGTCCCGATTATAGTGCTTCGCAGTGGTGGGATTGTGCGGCGCGCCTTCCACCGATGTCCGATAGAATCTTTCTACTGCCTGCCCCCTCCTTCTTTCCCGCTGCCGTCTGCATTTGCAAATAACCATCATTTGCCCAGCGCTTCGCTCACAACTGTCCATTTCACACGGTTTGTTCATCGTGACACGAAGTATACCTAAGCTTCAACGTAGGCGTTACATACAAAAAGAGAGAAACAAAACGACAAATTTGTGAAGTGGTTTCTTTCATCCATTGGATAATAAATTATTGGTATTCTGTCGGCTACTTTATAAAGCTCAAACATTTATTTTCAGGTCACATTTTACGATTAATGATGAATTATCACTAACGAGAAGAATTAAAAAATACAGTTTTACTGAATTTATTTCTACTGAAAATAAGAGTTTAAAAAATCTTAAGCTACCTCATATCCACGAAGTATTGAAATGAAGTTACCGTGAATGTGAATGGGAGGACTGGGACCAAAATGATCGAGACTGCAAGTTAGCGGAAGTAATAGAATTTGTTTTAATGGGTGTCTCAGACAAAACAGAAGTGTATAAGTCCAAGGTAGGCAAAACAGAGCGAAATTTCCAGACGGATATACACCATCGAGATTTTATGATTTTGACCGAATTATAAATACCTGACGATTTTTACATATCTCTAGTCATTTCCCCATGGACTATAATTAATATAGTCTCACTTTCCCATTAGCGGTTCTTATAGTAATAAAAATGTTATACTATAACTCACATTAAACTTAAATTGCTTACCGCTAGGCAAGACTGGTCTAACGTCTGGTTTCCTTCACGTTTGACTGTGAATCAATCACCCATCGCCAAATTTAATGATGGTTTAAATTAACGTAACAGCTCCAACTTAAGTAAATATTTAGGTACCGCAAAAGATATTGATGGCATTTTAGGTCTCGAATTTATGGGAATGCACACAGCTCTAATCCAGTAAAACAAGTTACCCGGTTTTACGGAAATTTTAAATCGTGATCAAGGAAAATTTTATAAAACTAGCAGTTATACAACAGATTTGTAATTTAGTGAACTGAAAAGTTAACTATGAGCCATACTCAAAAGAGAGAAAATAATCCTGTGGGATATCAAATTCGGTAATTCAGATATGCCGATAATTTTCCTTGTGTATTAATCTGAGATATTCGATGTTCTTTTTTTGCTCATGTTTTTTCTCTGCCTGCTCTCTGAGCACGTTGTCACCTGCAATCGCCATCCTTGCTTGAATTGACATGTTCGTTGAAACGTTCCAAATCTAACCGCTGCATTTTTATTCACTGTCTCTACCTCTGTTAAGAAGTTACGCCACTAATTACAATAAATTCTCGGTTAATAGGCGAACGCGTGTCTACCAAAACCAACGGCCGCCCGGATGGATTTGCACCCCACGGGCGAACCACACGTGGGAAATCCATACAAACTGTCCCACTTTTCTGAGAAGACAGAGCAACGAGACGGTCGAAAGTGATACATAAATCATATATATATATATATATATAGAAACACAGAGGAAACACTCACAAATAAATAGTTCCCATATTTTGGTTGCCGCTGGCAACCTTTCTCACAGGAGGTTAGGAAACATAGGTGATAGGGTTGGAAGACCGTGAGCGATGAATTTCAGATAGATCGGTAACAGGATCAAGATGAGAAGGTTCTCGGCCGTTTGCAACTTATCGCAGAGAAAAAGAAACAGAATAAAAGTAATAGGAAAGCACACATCGCCTCCATCCATGCCGAAAAGGCGACGGATTCACTTGCTCTCGCATTCACGCGGCCGAATCGATCTCTTTGAACGTCGTCCCGTTGTTGCGGCTTCATTCCTTCTTTTTTTTCCTTCTCCTTCTTCTTCTTCTCCTGTTCGCTCCGTGTAATGAGCTTGTGACCCGGATTCGGCACGAATACACGGGGTGCTCCCCTCTTCTTTTCCTGCCCCCCCCCTCCTTCTCCCTCAGGAGGAGTGTGGGGGGGGGGGAGGCGGAGATATTGTTGATGGTTGGAGGAAGTGGGGGATGGGTGGGGTGAACGGAAGGGGGGGGGGTGAAGAGTGGGGAGAAAAGTGCTCTCTTCCACCTCCCTCTTGCGGCAGGTTGTTAGGTAGGAGATGCCATAAGGCTGTATAAGGCGACACTTTTACATTTCTGAAAATCGGCCAAAATTCAGCATACTTTACATCTTATCTTCTAAAAAGGCTCAATTTATGAATGCGCCAAATTCGATTTTCGGTATTGAAAACAGAAGTAAATACGATACTTATTTTTCAACCGATCTAGCATCTAACTACCAATCAAAAGTGAGTATAGCACTCCGTGGGAATACCATTTGCGGCACTAAAATCAACTAAACATTGTTTTCATCACGAAGCGGTGTGATGTCGTGAGCTTTCCAGCACCTACCTGTAAACATGCTCCTGGACCAGAGAAGGTACAGAGAAGTACCCTCAATTGACCGAACATATTAGAAGCAGGAAGTTTTATTCATAATGCAAAAAGCGCTAATTGTGTATTCATGAACAATATGACAAATACAAAGGGTTCATCCGAGACTTTCAGTATCCAATTCTGAGTGCTATGAATCGTGTACGATTTCAAGTATTGACATGAGTGTCGAGTAAGACGGCCTCAATGCTCAGGCAATTCGAAGCGGACTTCCAGAAGAGGTGTACTATGGGAGGCGTAATCGATGGCACGAATGAGATGCGAAAACTGCGATTGCGATTGTGCCTAATCCGTCGAACAGATAGTACAAGCATGTGTGAGCAATTGGCTCGTTCTCCGTCGACGCTTTCGTAGTCTTTTTAATGCGAGGGTGCGAGATTGGGAATGTGGAAGGATTGCGAGGGCGAAGCCCTCTTGAAGCGAAAGGTCTGCGAAGTGTACGAACGAGCACAACGATTCTGACAACTAGCAAATCACTTGTCGCTCTCAGGGAAAGTGCTACGCCACCCCTCTGCAATCATCGTCAATGTGGGTTGGCTCGACGAGGTGATTTTAGCACTTCCCGAACCCTCCTCTCCATAAGTAGATTCAAAAGTCTAAAAACGTCCCTCCCACTCCCAGGCAAAGAGAGTCTTCCTACTACCTATTTCGTATCCATCATAAATTTAACTGGATATAAGATGGATAGGCCACACTTTGAGACTTAACGAATTTGTAAGGAACGTAATGGAGTGGAAAATATATCCCCTAGGGGAAGACCGAGGTCAGACAAATAGGCCAGCTGAAACGGTACGTGAAATAGAAGAGCTATTTAAGGGCAGCATGGGGTTAGATAGAATGGAGGGATGCAGTCAGCCAATCTTAGGATTCAATGACTAATTATGATACCAATAAACTTTTGCGAGGACTATAGATTTCAAGGAGCGGAAATTCCAATCGATACAACTTAAAACCACAAAAAGAACTTTGCATTTACCACTGCAGAGTAGTATTCGTTAAAAATCTATGATGAGAGAGTAAATACATTAAAAATCGTAATTATTTCTTTTTGTTGTGTATTTTCGTCGGGGAACTTGAAAGGGCATACGTATTATAAGAAGAAGGCCCACTGATCTTGCTGCAGAATACCTTGTTGATCTAACGTTGTATGAAATGCAGGTCAAGAACCACTTTTTTTGCGAATGATAATGTTGAGAAACAAGAAAAAAAAGAACAGACTGTATTTCCTCCCATATTCAGGAGAGTCATTTTTAAGGACTCTCCTGAGAGTTTTAATTAAAATGGAAGTGCAATTAACAGACCGGTCGAATGGTGGAGTAAATAGACCGGCCTCGTCACACCGGTTTTGACGACATCCGCGATTCTTTAATTTTCACGGCAAGAAAAACTTCACAATTTTGCGAAAATTAATGAACAAGATAATGCTTAATATTTTGATTAACAATAGGTGCATTCATATGGGAGTAGATTACGCTGTTCTTAATTCACCACTTTTGAAATAAAAAATAACCACTCCTTATGCACACATAGAACACATCCGTTAACATCAGTTGATTTTTCCTCGACTCATTTCGACTATGTGGGATGAGAGGGGAATAGGAAGGGAAAGAGTAGGCATTTCGGACGCTATTCAGGGGCTAAATTTCACAAAGTCCTTTCCATCTGGCAGAGTTTAATACTCCCTTGATGATACTCATCACGAGAACCCCAAGAATGTGCATTTATTTAGTCGAAAGGCGTACGGTGAACCATCTTTGTTTTTTTATATGAATGCTGTCCATAAAACTCTCTTACTTCTTTCTCTCACTTACTCTTTCATAATCTTACTCCTTCTTCATCAGAAGTAACGCTAAGTTTCAGTCAAACATTTGATTCGGGGATTTGATGGCCATCCATTTATTTTAAAATACTTTCGTCCGGCAGAACTCCAAAAAGTGGTTCACCTATTCTTCGGCTGGGCTACGTCCTTCTTGTGCACACGTTTATTTCCCTCCTCCACCTCTGCGCTGGAGGAAGACACCTCTGCTTTTCTAGGCTGTAGAGTTGTCTTCCTGTGGCCGGCATGAGAGGTTTGCAGGGTTAAAGAGTATAACGATTAGTTTTTCAGCACCCTACGTTGGTCGCGTCGGTAGTCAAGTAGGTATAACTCGTCGACCTGGAAACCCAAAGGTTACTGTGAATATATCCCACCTCGGGCATGAACTATGTGCCTGCATTGACATTTAAATCTTAGTTTATACGATGCTACATACTTTTAAGGTAGTTTGAGGGACGCATCTTTTCACGAAGATTTCAATGAATATGACCTCACCATAAAGTAAAGGATCTCATCTTTCCAAAGATAACAAAATATTAGCAGCTTATCTCTATTAGATTGATGGAGTTAGGCGTTTTAAATGGCGTTTTTCAAGGCATCAAACATGGATAATGTAATACTTTGAAATATTTTGTGAGAAAATAGTTCCCTTCTCAACATTAGTCCGAGCGAATTAGCTAACTACTTTTAAAAAAATCGACCGTGACCATTGCGTACCAAAAAATTGCTACTAACCAACATGTTACCGAATGTTTCACCAGCGTTTATCGTTCCGTTTATCGTCGTCCGTGTGCGCTGAAGTGTGCTTATGTGTTCCGATCACCGCTAACTTCAACACCTTTAACGGAAAGCTACCTTCATATTATTTTTAAATAAAGATCATTCGGCTGGACTGGTACTCCATTCCCGATGAGTTATTTTTTCACCGAATGTATTGCACATTCGTGGCGACTCTCGTTAAAGTTCCCAGACTTTGAACTTTGATCTCATTTTCAACCCCAAGGGAATAAGAAGGAATTGATGAAGAAAATTCTTCAGGACTATCGCCATCAGGAGGTAGACCTCAACCTGACGACGACAGTAATGGTTTTTTCCGTATATTTTCGCGAAAACGAGAAGTGGAACGCTATAGAAAGAGCCCGACTGTTTCCGAGTGCTCGTCGTTTGTGGTACGAAAACGCGCGTATGACTACTTATAACGGGCGGCTCACCCATCGTCTTCCTCCTCCACCCCTCCCTTGTCCTCATCCCCCCTACCCCCATCACCATCACCGCCCCCGGTCACGTCCCCGTTCGGAACCCACCGTTTATTAAAAACCCAAAAGAGACGGCGGGCCGCAAATCGACGGGCCTAACGTCCCGGGATGAGTAGCGGCAGCGGCCGACGCGGATCAACCGCCCCACTTTTCGCCCCACCGGAGGAGATCGATTCAATTTTTTTGGATAGGGGCGTTCTTCTCGAGAGCTTTTGAGAAGGCAAACACAACACATAATGGCTTCATAACATTCAATCGACCTGTGAAAAAAAGGTTGTACAAAATAAGCAAACCAATTCAGCATTGGTGGAGAAAATCAATAGTTTTTTATGAGAGAGGGTTTTTCTCTACTTATATCTTGCTCGGAATTACAGATTTTGTAGTCATTTCCGATCTTGTTTAGACATAAAAAAGGTAAATGAGCACTTGCAACAGAGCAGACACTTTCTCGGTAAAGTGGACCATAAAACACTTTTGCCAATGTTTCTAACACCTGAATTACGAATTTAAAGTTTATCTTTTAAAATCACTAATAAATGCACAAATAACATGTTATGCACTCACGCGCAGGGGTGCAAAAATATATACCAAGGAAATGAAATTCTCCCTGAAAAAATCATTTGGTTTATGAGGGACTCGAATCTCCCAACTGCCGGTCAGGTGTGCTAGCCAATTACACCACCAAGCCATCTTAGTTAAAGACGAAATATTTAGTGCTAAATGACCGGTTGCAGAAACGATTCATAGTATGTATTCAAATGAGTTCATCATAGGTCATTCAATCGTAAGATTGGTTGACTGCAGGCCTTCATCCTTTCTATTTAATGATGGTTCCCTTATTCCCTGGTAGTTCTTCTTATGCACTTTCCTCTTTATTTGGCACTTTGCCCTCCTCTGGGGACTTTCCCCACTATTTTTCCATCAATTATGTTCTTCACAAACCATTGAGGGATAAGTAATGAAAGCAATAGTTCTTGAAGCCTGAATTCAGTAGCATTTTCCATAACGAGTGGCACAAGGACCTCATAGCTATCAATTTGAAGCTAAATGTTTGAGCTACCAAAACATGAAAAATCTAACTTTTTAGAATAGTAATATGACCCTAATTTATCTCGTTCTCAGAATTAATTTCGCATGCAAGTGAGCGAGCAAGAGATGGATCTTCGGAAAAGACGTCATGACGCGTCTGTACCCCGGTGCTCGGAAAATCACTCGATTGCTTTATTTATCAGATTTGGTTGATCTGCTGGCAGAAGAAATTCTCAACCTTATCTCCATTCCTTAGGAGGAAACTATTGTCGTAAACAAATTACTTCGCATTTTGTCCGGCTTCCGTTATGAATTGTTTTATTCTAAAGTATTCAGGGAATATTCAAAGCATCAGTTGCTTCATTTTTCAAGAAAATCGCAAAAAATAACTCTTACAAGATTTTAGATGGTTTTTCAAATGGCAACAAGACTCAAGAAATGTAATCTATGGAAGAATGATCACGTATGGTCATACAGTTTGTATGCTATACTTAACGTCAAAATTTTTTTTCAGAACGGTTCACTACATCATGTCAAGAAAGGAAGTATATTTTATAATGTAGCCGGAGAAAGCACGCCCGATAACGAAAAAACAGGCTGAATGAGCGTATTATTCATCTAAAGAAATGTTAATGACCATTCCAGACTGAATGCCGGAAACCTTCAACGCCAAAATTTGTTTTCGAAATTTCCTAATAAATTCGAGCTATCAGTTTCACTTCTAGGTGCTCACGACTTTCGTGTTTGACCTTTAGCTTCCACTGCAACTCTATACTGGTGAGACATATTAATTTGAATTTCGAGTGCTCTCTTGTCTACGCTATTCCTAACCTATATATCTCTCTCTCTCTGTCAGTGGAAGTCAAACTAGGATATGAGATCCACAGCAAAACCAAAAGCGCTCTCAGCATGACTTGAACCGGCATGGACAGGATCATCGATTTAAAAAAGCATCATGGTGCATCAGATTAATTGAGTCCCAGAATTTAAAAAAAAACCGCAGAGGCTACTCCTGGGATATAGCTACTGAACGGAAACTACAGCCCAGTATAACCGTGGGTTCTGTCGGCCTCGCATTTGGAAATTGGGGGATAATAAGTTCGTTTAAAAACACGCAAGACTCATTATTGTTCGACTACTACACGTGTGTGACCGCGATCATTTAATCCATTGGTTTAAGCATTGTAAATAAAAAAATTGAATGGAAATTAATGTAATGATATTGGAGTATGAAAGTGAAGTTTGCTTTAAAATAATGATTGATCTATCATGCTTATCGCCCGCAACAGTTCCATTAGTTTGATGAATAATCCAGTTTTTTTGTAAATTAATTCCATTTTGCATTTTACTGTATAAATCATTGCAGAATTATGACTATTCCGCTATCAAGATCCATGTTTTCACCGTATGAACTGCACAAGTGATCCATTCCATATGGCCGAAGGCGCATTTTAATGGCTTGAATACCCCATGAGCTATCATACCGTATATTGCTATGTTTCCATCTATTCTCTTCTTTAATCTATGACCTATTCATACCTTATGCCTCATTTTATGCTTAGGATGAAATAATGGCTAACCAGGATTTAACTTACTTGTAGGTTAAAACCTAAGTTCTCCCTCCTCCCCTAACGGCCTCGATATCTTCCGAGACACCACAAGAGGATTTCTTAACCCCTTTTGTGGAGGGAAACGCGAGCCCCCTCACAATGTGGCCAGGGGTCATTGAATTTCACGGAAGGGAGACTTCGATGCACGTGGTCCAACGCCCCTTTTAGACTGTATAGTGTCCCATTGTTGACCGACCTCCTCTTTAATGCCACGCCTCCTCCTTGACTATGGCGTCTGGCTTCGGCCCGACGAGAGCCAAAACGCCAGTACGAAAATGAGCGGCGTGATTTACGACCTCCCTCCCTCCCCCTCTCACACACCTCCAGTTCCACTTCTTTGGCCGAATGATTAATTGAGTCTCAGAATTAAAAAAAAACGCAGAGGCTGCTCCTGGGACATAGCAACTGAACGGAAACTACAGCCCAGCATAACCGTGGGTTCTGTCGGCCTTGTATTTGGAAAATCGGGGGATAATAAGTTCGTTTAAAACCACGCAAGACTCATCAATGCCCGACTGCTACACGTGCGTGATCGAGTTCATTTAATCCATTGATTCGAACATTGTAAATACAAAAATGGAATGGAAATTGAATAGAAAAACGGATCAGTGGGACGTAAAATGATGATTAAATACTCACCGAATGACGGAATACAGGAAATATTGTGGGCGCTCACACATCTTAAGTTGTCATGGAAGCTTGTGTATTGTCATCACTGCCGGAAAAAGTCGCAGGGTTGAGATCAATTTGAAATTGGTACTATCCTACGATGCTCTGCAAAGTCTGAAACACAAGATTAAGCATTCATATGAAACACTAAAACCCCGGAATTATTACTGCAGAAGAGTAATGCCTTAGATAATCGAGAAAGATATTAAATATTCTCTAGAGGTAAGAAATTTGTCAAGAAAAGAATTTTTGGACACATATTTTCTAAAAACAAGTAGGGGTAAAAAACAGTTTGATTCGAAATTTCATAGCAATCAACATATGTCTGTTTCAACAGATGGTTTGAATGCGAATCCAAATTAACATCTATCACATATAACAACTCGTACTATGCTACACATAAGTCTTCCTCAGCTTTCAAAAGGCCAACTCATGTATTGCAGAATTAAATGGTAGACAAAGTTTTTTTGGCCTTTGATCTGAACTTCTTATCTTGTATATTCCAGGGAAATTACGTAAGGGCAAATTTATCAACATTGAATCGTCGGACATCATAGTTCGTTGAATATTTTGGTTCATTTTTCCGAGGTTTACATTTTATTAGTCTAGTCTAGTTGGCAAGTGAACTTTGGTAATGTGTCGCAACAGATAGTTACATTAAAAAAGGTCTTTCAGCGCTGTAAAAATACCCATACTTGAACCCCCACAAAAATTTCTGAAGAGAAAAATATGCAAAAGAGTCAAGCGACGAGGAATCTGTAATAACGATGAAGCTAAAACAGCCACAAGATGGAACAGAAAAAAGTTTGACTATCTCTTAGTCGCCTACAAAAAAAGGCTGTCAGAAAATAGTGTCTTCTCTGAGAGATTTTTAAAATTATTGCTTTTCCTTATACTGTCACTTCTCCTGCACCCTGATGGCTTGAGCTGTTTAATGAGTTGGAAACCCATGAAACTGGAATTGGCATTTATTTAAAATTGACCGAATTACGTCGACATTTACGATGACGCTGCCTTTGACTCACCCGAACATTTTCCACGCGCAAAACTTGAAAGTGGGGAGAGTAGTTTGGAATGAGAACGAGGCAAATCATGTATCAGAGGATATATATATATAAAGTGCGGTTTGCGTCCTTAACCTGGCAGTGGTCGATAAGCTACTTATCACGCGAGCGGTCGCGTGTGGGACTTTATCTCACTCTCAGATGTGTCATTGTTTATCTATCATAGTGCGTTTATTGGCAATATATTACACTATATTTAGACATAATTTATTTCTCTAAATGTTCATTTGAAACAATGATTTCCACAGATATACAATTACTGATACAATTACGTAATCATTGTTAATTTACTGGCGATTATATAATTGGGTATAATTGAAGAAAATTACCATCCTCATGAAGAAATATTTATTTATGAGGACATGCATTCTAATGACTCATAAATTTGCATTTAAATATCTACTCTCCACGAAATTAATCAGCTTTGCTCGCATGCTGTTAGGGTGTAACGCAACTGAGTGATGCAAAAACAATAACGTCAGCGGTCGCGCGATGAGAAAAAGTCTCACACTTTGTAGCCGACGGTATCAGACATACCATTACACAGCTGCGGACGCTTCATTTATACTTCTTTAGACGGTCGGTCAATAGGAAGAGATAAAATGTCAGCTAGAAGGACAGGAAACTTATTCTAACTCATGATTATAAAGTGAGCACAAGTTTAAATTTGGTGTGAGAGAAAATCTCACTGCGCGACTAATGGCGGGTTAAAAGCCATTTGCCACTATTGCGAAACATCCGTGGATTCCCGTTCGCCCACGAGATTCCATTGCATGGCGCACAGGCTCTTCAAATCATGCATTTCGATTACTCCCATCCGATGTGCATTCCTCTCTGACCTAACGCGGCTGACAATTTGTGAGGGGCAAAAGATCCGAGGGGGTTATTCTTGCGAAGAATCCTGCACGAAAACCAGCGGTTTGGGGTAAGGGGGGTGCGAATCAGGGAGCGATGAGATGAGACGGGGATCCAAAGAGTGGGAAGGAGAGGGAAGGGGGGGAGAGAAAGAAGGACCACCGCGGACTGATCAAACTAGTCCTTGTATTAATGAAGAGAATAGATGGCGTCTGGACGCATGAAAATGAGGCCTGTTTTAAATGCAAAATATCATCCCCCAAGAATGTATATAGAGCGCAATTCATCAATGGATTTTGCGAATAATGCAGTACTTATTTTTGCAAATACTTCTTTCATTTTTCTAGAGAAACCATCTCGATGCCGCGTCAATTATGCAACTAAATTAAGCTTCAACTGCGTATCTACACTGGTGAGACATATAAATTTGAATTTCAAGTGCTCTCTTGTCTACGCTATTTATAACCAATCTGTCCAAAGAAGTCAAACGAGGAAATTAGATTCACGGCAAAATCAAAAGCGCTCCTCGCATGACTCAAACTTGACATGGAGGGGAGCATAGATCAAAGACATCTTGACGTACGAAAGTAAAGCCTGTGTTTTTAAATGACTTACCTATCACGCCCATCGCGCGTATTCGTTATGAAATTTGCTGAATCGTTCAGTGCATTTATGGAAATTCTTTCCATTTCGCATATTTCTAGAATAATCATTACAGTCCCGTGACAATTCCGCTACCAATACCTATGCCTTCGGCGTATTAACTGAACAACCTACGCATTCAATGAGGACGATTGCGAATTTTAATGGCTTCAATATTCTCACGTGCTGTCGTTTCGTACTGCTGCCTATACCTGTTTTCTTCTTTAATCTCTTGTGTATTCATACCTTGTGCCTCGTTCATACCACATGGATTGAGTGATGGTAAAAAATGCAGCTTTAACTGACTTTTATCTATGCTAATCCCCCATTTAGAGTCTTAAAGAAGATGGTGATCTCTGATTATTAGTGAAGGAATAGTAAAAGAGTAAAAGGATTATGTTAGTTTTTATACCTGGAATTGTATTATTTTTATCGCTCGAAGTCACATAGTTCCATAGAGTCTGTCCTCTCCTATGTATATGGCTTCCTTTATTTGTCCGTATCCATTTTTAAATTACTTTCTGTTCTACTTCCATTTCAGCCTTTATCCCGCGATACTGGATCTAGCACAAGTTCCAGGATGATGATACCTTTCCAGTATCGTGAGGTACAGAACCAGCGTGCTGGATGACAAGCATTATTACTGTCATCCTCGCTGAAATATTTGATTCCATAATTGATGTGATATTGGTTTGCTACTCAGATTGTTCTACCTCCCAGTTGGAATTAGTAGCAGGCAACAAATCGCGTTAGCTTTTACAGTTGCTGTGCTTTTTTTTTCTATCTCCACTTGTTTAAATCAGTGCCCCTTATAATAATTTGAATACTTGATCGTTATTAAAGAGGCTTAGTAGACTTTTTAACGACGTGCGTTCACACATCAAATTTTCCACTAGCCTTTAGCTTCGTGGCCATTTTAACAACAAGCGTTCACAAGTATAAATTCCAACTACCGAACGAGTAACGAACAAAGATAGCAGATGAGTGAAAGGATAACAAAGAGACAAATCGCAGGGACGCTCAGAGCTGGTGAGCACAACAGCAATAGCAATGCAAAAATGTTCACCTCGCCGCGGAACGAAGAGAAATGAAGAGTTAGCGTTCAAGAGGGTACCTATAATGTGGAAGATGAACCTTTCATAAAAGGCCAAGAGTTCTCCTCCGGGGGAATGAGGGGAGATTGGCGAGGGTGCGACTCGGGAAAAGGAGAGAGGGAGGGAATTTCAGACGAACAATCGAAAGGCGACTTGCGTAACTTGACCGCGTGACGCGGCCGCAGGAATCTCGACCCGACCTCGCATAGCTCCTCTCCCTCCCCGTCCCTCCTCCGGACCACGGCGATGAACAACCCCTCCTCCTCCCTCCCACCTCCCTCTCCCACAAAACCTCTCTCTTTCTCTCATTCCCCCTCTCTTTCTACACCTGTTTCTTTCCGCCTAGCTGCCTAAGGCTCTTTTGGGACTCCGAAAAAACAGGTTTACCCCTTTCGGACTCAACACGGGGTCCTGATTCGCCCCTCCCCTAACCCCTTCCTCTTCCTCTCGGCAGTGTTTTGTACATATTAATATAATATATTAAAAACACGCCCAATGTAGAAGTGTGGGTAAGAGTGTGTGTTCGGAGGCAAATTTGGACGGCGATGAGATATGGGCGGGATGTTCAGCTGGAATGGATGGACGAAAGGATTGAGCACTCCCATCATTGGATTGGGAAGAACATATCTCCAATCGATTCACCGTCGAAGACCTTGTCGGACTATTCCTATTTGATTGCGAGAAAAAGATTGACCGCAGAGGGCAAGGCCGTCCTTGTGGATTTAACGGAGGAAGAGTTAGTTCATAGCAGGAGTTATGGTTTGAATCAGCTCAACGGAAATCAAAGAATAGTACAGGAACTACTAAATATACATGAAAATGCTGAGCTTGTTTGAGCAATGATAATTTTAATTTTCACCTTGGGTCGAAGAGAAGCACTGGACTGATAGAGGCACTTTAGATTTTAATGGTCACCCAAAAATCAAATGCACAAACGATCGACATCAAAAATAACTTACGTTTACTTCCACGTTGTGCCCTGTGAGTCGTACAAATAGAGTAACAACTATCATATACGTCTGGTGAATATATTTTTATCCATGATTAACTAACATGAAAAAAACTTGATTTCGACCATTTCTGAAAGTTGAGGTTTAGGAACTTATGAATGGAGAAATTAAGAAGCTCTCTCATTTTCTCAAATAATTTTATTAATTATGATGACTTTTGTTCCGTGCAGAAGCTAGCCAAAGTTCCCATCGAAAAACAGCTTATTCTATCGTTAAAAGTACGGCAAAAGTTTTCTTTCTTGACAACCCTTTTATGACTTACAGAAATCGCTCAAACACCGAAACTAATATCTCAGTGTAGACATGAACGAAATACCGAGAAAATCTGTACATTAAGTTCAGTAAAGAGAGAAAAAAGACTCCATTTAGTTCCTTTCAAGAACCATTGGAAAACAGATTTTTAAATTAATCTAGGATAAGGTTATCAGCATGTAAATATTCTAAGCCAAAAAATTAAGAGAGTGAACTGGAATCAGCTGAAAGCAAATTACTTCCTCGAATTAAAAATAAACTAATTCGTTTCTCGTCAGGTTCTTTGAAAAACTGGCACAAGCACACATATAGGTATATTCCTATTCTGCAAAATCAGCGCAGTGAAGGTCAAGAAATTCAACAAAACAACAACAAAACAATGAGCTAAAATGCTTTTAAATCGTGTGATATTTCGTTCTCCACCTCTAAATTAAAAAAGAGCATCTACTTTCCGCTGGCAACGGTGAAAATGAAACAACAAAATGGCTTTGGAGTGCATTCAATCATTTCCTTCACCGACGATCGCGAGGAATACGGATGACATTTAGCGGTATTTGCAGTCAGTCACGCGGGGAGATGAAGTTTCGTAATGTTTTCAAGAGGAGGGACGTGGCGGAACGATTTTCTTCGCATTTGCGCCGTAGCTATGTGCCGAGGTCATTAAATCTTCGATAATACGCCCTGAAATGAATTCCTAACATGACTTATTCCGATTTGCGGGAGTAATGAGAGTAAGGTAAGTAATCTGGCAGCAAATTGCAATTTCGTATGATGTAACGGAATAAAATAGTCAAAAATATTCAGATGGGTTTGAATAAAAAATTAAAGCAAAAACTTTATCACGCGCAGAAAGAGTGATGCATGCATGGAAAGAACACAGATCCTGAAGGTAAACAGTTATTGTAAAATGGAAATATGCTTGGAAATTCGGGGAATAAAAACGGCTTCCAAAGTACTCGTAAGTTGTTTTCTTGCAATAAAACTCATTAGCAAATACTTCATGATGGGATGTTCCCTCTCTCTTCTTTGGTGGATCTGTCCTCCGACAGGTTTCACCTGAACTGAGCCTCCATGCTGCTCCGTCCTGTGCTGCCTCCCTCAGCTCTTCATAACTCCTGCCCATCATTATGCCCGTCATCATGTTATATGTTTTTCTACCTCTCCCTCTCTTTCCCTCCAATATTCTTTTTAGAAGGCAGTCTTTTCTCGGGATGTGTCCCATCCAGTTCGCTTTCCTCTTTTTTACTGTTCCCATAATGTTTCTTTTCTCATTTATTCTTTCCAGCACTCCCTTATTTCTCGCTTTATCAATCCATTTCATCCTTTCCATTCTTCGCCATAGCCACATTTCAAATCCCTCTAGAGTTCTAAAGTTTATTATTGACGGACAAAGGCTAGAACAAATATCATCCTTTAGATACCTCGGAAGTATCACCACGTGGAATGAAAGTGAAACGGAGGGAATAAGAAGTAGAATCAGTCAGGGAAAAAAGCCTTCAGTAAAGTTAAGCAACTACTAACAGCCAAATCAATTAATATAGGATTAAGAAAAATATTCGCAAAATGTTTTATTTTGAGTATAGTGCTTTTTGAAGCAGAAACATGGAAAGTCAGGAGGAAAGAGGAGATATATCTATAGATGGAATGTTAGTGAGTGAGAAATGAATAAAATTAGGGTATAATAATAAGGAGATTTGTAGTCCGGTATCACAAAATAAGATGCAGAATTCGATGGTTTCATTAATACACTCCAGCGACTAATACTAAGAAAACGCAACTTTCGTGGTTGTACACCACAAATTTTTTATGGCCTTAACGATAAACAGCCGGAGCACTGAACGAGTTTCAATGATTCATTTCAATGATTTACCTTCACCTGAATATTTGGAATTTATATGCATTGTATTTTAACTATTTCTATAGGTACACAGTAGAGGGGAAAGTAATCTTTCTCTGTCAAAAATTTTAATTTGGGATGTCTACAGTAATAAAAAAAATGGCGATGATTACCATGACTCATTTGGCAATGCGATCATTTTTTATTCAGAGATTTTCGTTATTTCGCAGAACTTTGAACCCACTTGTTCCATACACTTAAGTTTCCCTCCTAAGTACATAATAGGCACGTAAAATATTCCACATGGTATATTTTATTCTCTGCCTTTTTTAGCCTTATATTCAGGCCTGGATTTTTACTTCTGTAAAATCTCTTAACCTTCGCCTTCTTATGCTTTATCTTCATCCCATACATCTCAGAATGTACTTCAAACGCAATTGTTATTGACTGTAACCCCTTGGTTGACAGGCAAACCAACTCTTGGTCATCTGTAAATCTCATTGACTCTATCAGATCCCCTTCTACTTTTATTCTTACCTCCAGTTCCCCACATGCTTCCCCAATAATTTCTTCTGAATAAACGTTAAATAGCTATGCTGACAGCGGGCACCCCTGCGTTACTTCCCAATCCTATCAAGGTTCATCCCAATTCTCCATCGGCTACCTTCATCTATGTCGTCTTGTTCATATAGAGATTCCGAATGAGACGTCTGTCCCTCCAATCGACCCCTAATTTCTTCAGAACTTCCATTGACTTTGCCCAGCCTACTCTATCAAACGATTTCTTGAAATGTAAAAAGAAAGTAAAGCATCCTGGCCATATTCTAGGTTTTTTCTATTAGCGTACTCGTCACTCCAGTTTCCATTCCTCTCCTATATCAAAGTGACTCAGGTATTCGTTAGCCTTTCTTTCTAGTCTCCTATTTATGACTCACAGAACTGCTTTGATGCGAGCGATATTAAACTCGTATTCTTAAGAATCTTCGAATGCTTTCATCCCAATCGTCTTCGGTGTTGGAATTATTAGTGTCCTTATTAATTCCTCCGGCTACACTCTTTTCTCATATATTTTACGAGTGAGTCCAAGAAATTATCCTCCTCCATTACTTTACAAACTTATGAGACATTTGTGGGCATATTGCCAATTTTTGAAGCCTCGTTCCTTCTCATGTAACGTAGTGCCCTTTTGATCTCACTATCAAGGAAACCTGGTCCGATACTGTCCTTGTCGATGTCGATTTTCTGTCTTATACCTGAATTACTATGCCTAATAGCCTAACCATAAACCTCTTCAACGTACTTCGTCCACCTCTTCTGGATTTATTTTGAATCTACGACCATTTTTCCTGTCTATCTGTTACCAATGGGATTCCCCTTCCCTAACCACCGCCGGTCATTTATTTCACTTTCTGACACAATGCGTCTGCTCTTAGCTTCTTTGAAAAATTTCTAAGGAGTTGATCTCTCCGATCCACCATGCTTCCCTGATTTCTTTGTTTCTCGTCTGTCTGGCGTTAAGTTCTTCCATTTTCTCCTCTTCTACATATCCTTTTACATCTCCCTTGTGATCCGCTGTTTTCTAATTTTTGTTGCGGTAAATCCTCCCACCGTAGCTTTTTCTATGCATCAGAAAAACATTGTTAAGTGTTGAAGCTGTTGATTGGAAATAAGACGAGGGAGTTAGGTGCAGAAAAACCATCTTTGGTAGATGATTTACGACTATGACATAAATGTCAATCGCAGAACCACGGGCAACGGCCTGCCACGATGGAAACACCGGTTCCCGATCAGTCACCGAAGTTAAGCATCGTTGGGTTCGGCTCGGGTTTGGAGGGGTGATCCTCCGATTCGTCCGAGTGCTGTTGTCCCTGTCTGCGCGTGGCAGACAGTAAGTGCAAAATGACCTTAGCCGTCGAAGCACGTTAAAAAAAAATACCCAAAACCGCAGAACCACATTCCTCGTCATAAAATAAATGTGTCTAAATAGAATAGTCACACATACCGAAAAATCCATCAAATGGCATTATGAGATTTTAGAGTGGTTGTAAAGTAAAGTTATAGACTTGGACATTTAAAAACGTAACACGCAAAACGAAACATCAATTTGAAACAGTATCCACCCGGACACACTCGAGAAATGTGGACTAGACCACAGGTATACCTTCCCAGGAAGATTCCATCTCGGAGAGTGAGACAAGCGTGGTAGTTGCTAAGTGGTGTAGCTCAGAGGCCAGCCGTTTCATTGGGAAGAAAATGATAAAGGCTCGCCCGCGGTTTTCCTCGCATCGTTTGACCCGCGGAAAACGAGGCGTATTTTTTTCCTTAAGTGACCGCACGCGAAAAAGCGTGTCCAGTGGGATTCCCCTCGGTTCCCTCTCAGCCAGCGGAAAATCGTGAGCGGCGGCGATGACTGGGCTCTCGAACACGGGGATTAATAAGCGGAATTACTGCGTCTCCCGGCATGAATTGGGTGCGCACAATGAGCTTTCTCCTAAAACTTTCACTGCTTAATTCACGACTTCATTCCCAAAAAGCCCTCCCTTTAAAAAAAGTGAAAAGCGCTGCATTAAATCCCTAACAATGCACGAGTTTATTGCTACGATTGAATGCTAGGAAGTGAAACGTTTTCCACATTACACATAACAAAGGCAGGGGATTAATTTTTTTCCACGGCCGTTTTCTCCGCGAGAGCTCCCAATACACGCACCAATTACCTAGAGCAAGAGCTCTTGATCCCCGCATGTATCCTTACCTTGGCCTCTCACCAGAATTGACCACTGTCGATTACCCGCGACACAATCCCTCACATTTAAACAACAACTTTTCTATTTTAAAAATGTGTCATTTATGTAGTAGCAAAATGCATTAATATTCAGTGGCTCCCATGACATAAGTAGCATATACACTACGTTTACCAATCGGTCTCATACCGATCTGAACTCATAGGGTCTGAAAATTCTCAAGCGAACTGACTCAGATCGCCAAGTTTACCAACACGGACTGAAAGTATCGATCTTAGCAATGTTAACCATTTCGAATTTTCACGCTTCTTTTTGCTATCATTATTGCACACTTATCTCTTCCCTTCTCAAAACAAACACGCCGTGAATGATATTGGTGACATTTATTTCCGTTGTCAACCAAAATAAGAACGAAGATCCTCCGGTCCCTTCGGGTCGATCGAAAATCTCAGACTGGCTGGGAAAGCGAGCTGACTCGGCTCGCTTCTTAGATCGATTTGACCGGCTCGTTTTGTTTAATATACCGAACTGAGCCAGCGGTAGATCGATCTGAGATCGATTGGTGAACTTAGTGATAGTGTACTTCAAGCCGGTGAAAATTCACTCACTGCCACATATTTGCAGGTACACATTTGTTAAAATGTTAATAGTCTTAGTTTCTGAATCATTTTTAGCACACAGCGCAGTGCATGTTGGTGAAAATCTACCCTCTATCACACACCCTCGTAGAGTTTTGCAGGGTAGGTACTAAATAGATGCAGATATTGTTTCCGGGTCAACTTAGATATGATCCGTGACCGTGAAGGCACTGACTAACACAGCTATTGATATATGCTACATCAATGAACCGACATCGAAAATAGCATGTATACGTTTTGGCAGACCGATGGAGAAGATCACCAAGTTTCCTCTTTTAGCGTTTCAGTACCGGTTAATTCTTAAGCACCTTCACTCCTTCACGCTCGGGGGTCCGCTGATTTACAGGAGTCTGAGTCACATCCCTCCGCCTCAATCCGCCGAGGATAAAGCTTCCGAAGTGCATTTGCGCTCCCATTGCTTTATTTCTCAAAGTTTTCTTCCGCAAATTGTTGACATTACACCCACAGGAGACAGGTTAGTTGGTTGGTATTTGGAGAGGCGACCGATAGCCGATGTCATTAACACCATTATGAGCAGATGTCTTGGTTTGAATGGGAAAGAGAATTTGGGAATGGAGAAAGGGTGAAAGCATCAATTACTGATTAGTTTTGATGTATGCTTTTCTCTTACATTTAATTCTCTTTTTGAATGTTTTGTCCTTAATATGATCAATAATTTAGGCTTGAAAAAGTCAAGGTTTTTGCGCCCCATTGAAAGTTATGCAGCACTACTATAAATCTGTAGCAGAAATCATTTATATACGATCAATTATATCGTCATACATGGTCTGAATAATACGTTCATGATTACTCTGCGTCGGTGTTAGCCTAATCTTAACGAAAGGCACCAAGGAGATCACAATTCTACGACCCACCTGACGGACGGAGAACTGCACCTGAAGTGCCTTCAATAATACGCCCAAGTAGGAACCGGGATTCCACTGAAAAATCTCGAGATGGGAACCCAGTACTCCATCCACCACGCTTAAACCGATCCCCATATGTGTCGAAGTCAGTCAAGGCTATGGGATCGATTCATTTCTTTTATCAACCAGGACGAAAGAGGCTATTCAACATAGGCGGTCTACGCATTCATGATATCTAACTGTTGTAAGTTGTAACAATTGTAAGTTGCGTATCATAGTATAATTCGGAAAGCGGTAAATCTCTAACGAGGCAATGGTGCTTCAGCTAACAGTGCGCGGATGTACAGGATAATTCGGAACTCAGAAGGAATGTCAGTTACGGCAAAATTATGGCAGATGCTTTTTAAGGATCCAATGGAATGTTATTTCCAAAGAGGACACCTCTGTTCTATATACCTCGAGCATCAACTGCCTTTTTTGTCATTCAGATATGCTGCGCATGGAAATAATCTAAAATAACAACCAACACTTTGACCTATTAGTAATAACCAAGCTATATATAATTTGATGGTTTACCACCATTGCGACATTGTGGTATACTCCTACGTTAAATACAAACATCCACATTATTTAGTCATTGCCGTGAACTTTGAGGCCATGGAATAGGATTTAATATATTCTACTGTTCGGAATACCACCTTCTCCCACCTTGTTCAACATCTCTCACAGTTTTTTTTCTCCATTAATATTCACCCGGCTTAGGAACCCACAGAATCCGCTATCCTCCAAACCTGCCTCATCCACAGATGATTATAATTATACCGATGGCTGAGAACTCCAGACGAATCACCTATGATCTCGTTGCAAAGCAAGTTGTGTTCGTAACGGTAGACGAAGTATGAAGATTACAGTGCAGCGTAAAAACAAGGCGTTTTGGCAGCCTGCATGACGGGCGCGCAAATAGGAATGCATATCCCAGTGGCGCGGGTCGAACCCGTACAGGAAAATGGAGGGGAAGAGGAAAGTCAAAAGGTGGGGAAGGGGTGTGGATGGAAATGATGGGTTTGCATAGCTTCAGGGAGCAATTCGTATTTCCGATCTCCCTACAAGCATCTCCTGCCTGTGGCTGGATTATCACGTTGAAAGAAAACGCTCATTGAATTTTTACCGTCACTTCTTCCACAGACCCCCCACCCCCAACCTCCTAAAGAAGTTTTAAACCAAGATCCTCTGCGCAAAAATTCCGTAGAGGAAAAATCATTCGCCTTGCCCGGGAATCGAACCCGGATCCCTCGATATCGCGCTGAGTGATTTTTGCTAGTTAAGCGACTGAAGCGCCCTTTTCCCCTTTTCACGATATTGAAGGATCCGTGTTCGAGTCCCAGTCAAGGCAAATGGTTTTTCCTCTACGGAATTTTCGCACTTATGTGCACTTGCGGGTGACTCCGTAAAAGGCAATACCGCTTATAGTCTCGTTATCCTCAAAATTATCTAATGAACTTGTCCTCTGTACAGCATCAGTATCGTATATACCCTTTATGTACAGTATCAGTATATGCCCCTCACGCAATTAAATTCCTAAACCGAATCAAATACCGTGTCTCTGGACTGTATTTGATGTGGTGACCATTTTAGTGAACGGCTTAATCACTTAATGAAGGAACGGACGTTACACAGTCGGCCTTCTCAGCAGAATGAAGTACGCAAGTAATTCATGAGCGAAGCGAAACGAGAATTCACTGAAGGAACGCGGGTAGGTGCGCATAAAAGTTAATGCACGCATACAGCATTCCTGCCACTAATTCCCTCCCTGGTAAATTGAGGGTTCTTTGCAAAGGCTTCCGTTAGGAAGATAATATTCGATCACACGGATTGCCGATAAAAAGTACACCCGACCGAAAAGGTCGATTGCCTTCGGCAGATACCAAAGCAGCTTCATGCTTCTGATCAAAGATAGTCAGCGGTCATGCTCTTGTTTCTTCAGCAAATGATATGGTGTTCATGTCCGATCCAGAGTGGTTTTAAACGCCAGCAATCGCGGGGCCGAGTCCTTAGCTGCTCCTCTCCTTCAGGCAAGTCACCATCTCCTTCCCACTCACAGCAACAGGTCAAGTAAGCTGCAGGCATGGATGGTCTGTAGTGATTAAAATCGCAATTAAATCCCGTTAAATGCCTTGGAGCACTCCGCAAAGATACTCCACTTTCTTAGAAACGAGACGAATGAGAAGATAATCTTTAAGACACAAAGCCATAATTAAATATTAATTGAATTCAAATTCGAATGAAAAAACATCCGAGATCCCACTAGGCACGCTGAATATAATTAACGAGATTCATTCACCAGTTAAAGAGTCGATTAGTCACCAACATATCTTCCCTCTTACATATCAGCAATTCAATCGAAATTTTATGATGTAAGCTACCGAGAGCGAATGGAAAAACTACGATGGGCCGTTTTAAAATACCTCAGTAGAATGCAAAATAAATATGTTTTTTTCGCGAGAATCAAATCTCAGAACTTCGTGTGTGGAGCCCATGACACTTTTCGGAAGCACAAGCAGAGATTTAGGACCAATAAGTCAATAAAGCAATGCTAACGAGGCACCATATTTTCCTAGTTGAAGTAATACAAGAACATAAAATATATCACGCAGTGCACAGGAAATATCTACATTTATCGGATGAAAACTCATTATAGCTTCAAAATTATTACTACTGACATATGACGCGAGAGAGGCAGCGAGGGTGAAAACCTACTTTATTCGTGACTGCAGTTGTCATTAATTTTTTTTTTCGAAATCATGATTCAAATTAACTTCTTGATATGTTGTCCCATTCACTAATCGTGCCGGCACAAAATAAATATATTACTTGTCATACCAATGGTGAAATCTCCCGTAACTGTGTCAGTACTTCGGTATAACGTACTTTGACGGGTAATGTCAATTTGCACCCACTTCCTGTCACTCACAGACAGGGGCAACAACACTTAGGACGAATTGGATGACAGACCATCCATATTTGAGTTGATCTCAATTTAGAACTACAACTCGTAGTTGATGTTTCGGGGATGTAGCTGGAACCGGTGTATCCATCGAGGCAGGTCGCTGCCTCATGAGTTGCCTCCAACGAAGTGGTTCACGCAAACACACACCGTTTCCAAAGCCATAAAATGCAGCAGAATTACCCCTATTTTCCACGCCGGAGTGGATAGAAGAACGTGGCCAGTATCGGAGGTCGTGATTCAACAAATTGGATGCGACAATTATATTTTTCGTTTGACGTAACTATGTAACCGAAAATGATGTAATTCCATGGAGTCCAAGGGGAAGCAAAAAGAAAATTCAATTAGATACCACCTGAATTCAAAACACAAACGCACGGAGAACATGAACAAATTACTCTTAGAACTGACCTTACAACCAAGGAGGTAATTACAATCCACCGTCAAAGGAACAGAGGGGGGGAGGGGTAGCGAGGGTATCGTGGCTAGAATATTGACTTCCCAGCCCGGGGGTCTGGATTTGATTCCCGACAGAGGTGGAAATTATTTTGAGGAATTCCGATTATTACTTTGGTGTCAAGTAGGGTGCTCTTCAAGTTCACTCGTCCGTTCGTCGACATGAATGATTAACTGTAAACCGCCCCTCCCTCCCCAAAAAGACGTCAATCGTTAAAAGTTGACTAATGCCCACGTCGGGTTTCTCTACACCCTCTCTCCTTCCCTAACCAACATATACACCTATCCTTCCTTCATGGCGTATAAATGACCTCATTAGACTGCTACCTGCCGAAATAGCCAACCAACCAACCCAGTGATTTGCGCAATACACCACACCATGGCAAAAGCAAAAAGACACCGCGACGCCCTCCTTGTGTTTTGAGGCGGGTTCGCGCGCGGAAGAGAGAAAGGCTCGAGGCAGCAATTCCTTCAAAAATGTTCCACTACAAAATGATTTATTATTATTAGATGTACGAAAATCATTAAATTCTAAAAAATAATAATTGAAAAGGAACTGAATTAAAGTTTTTCTAAAAAATTGGCAGTTCCGGTAATACTGTTCCGGAAGCGAGACGTGAGTTCTCTTACGAGAAACGAAGTTCATAAGAACAATGGAAGGTTGCACGTTACAAGATAGGATACCATAAATGAATTAAATTTAAAAATGATGAATATGCAAATTTAACCATTTTTAATTTAGGAGAAAAATAGCAGAATGCAAAGCCGAATGGTATAACCATTTAGGAAGAATGCTGTAGAACTATCTTTCCACAATGGCCTTAGAACTTAGAATCGCCTAATGGCCATCGCAATGTTTGTCAACCAAGGCAAAGATGGTTTTAAGAACAGGCCACGCAGCCTAATCCATGAAGTAAAGATGAGGATGATTAGTCTCTGTCCGAGATAATAGGGTATTTGGGCATTCAAACATACCAGCAATAGGGTCCCGCCTTACAAGGCCTTTATTTGAGAAAGACGTGACGTAGTCGTGACGCCTTCTGGGATTGGTAGCAGCCGATACGATTTTCAATTTTAAGATGACTTCAAAAATTATTTTTCATATTTTCGATGAAAGTCCAAGTTTAACATTAAACCATATCATGTTTTAATGATAAGAAACTCAACAATTTGATCCATTACGATTTCTATTACACCTTCTACTATAAAGGGATGATTCACCAGGATATCATGACTAGGTTTATGAAATTGTGTACGTGTACACAGGCATAAGATTGATACAAAGAACTTTGCTATACAATCATGAGTCTTTATTGAACCTCTACAGTTAAGTTCACGGTGCCAACACGATACATCTATAAGCGTCGTCGATATAAACTTACAAAAAATTAATGTGACCCCAATCACCAGGCACCTATGTGATCCAGTGTTATTGAGTACATTACGAAGGTAAAAAAGATGAATATTGATGGCTCAGAAATAATGCATATCCTGTAAACATCGATACAAAGTTATTTATCATGTTATGGCTAGGCAACCTGGCTGGGCTGTTATTGTCTTGGAAGTAATACCATCAGTAGAGAGTTGCGCTGGTGAAACTCGCTGAATTATTCGCGCTAAGTTATTTTAAAAATAGGTTTTGTGTTAACTCTCTCATACTGATGAAAAATAGTAAATGAAACAACCATCACCACCACCTTAAGAGGGAATTGTGGTAAATATATGCTTCAAGGTATACTACTGTTGTCAGATACTGCAATAAGAACGCGATGTTAGTGAGAATCATCCTTTTAAAATCAGCCCATTCATAGTTAAAATGAATGTTAACTCAAAATACGAAGTAACCTGAAAGAACAGATTTACATAAAACTTCTTAGACGGCTGAGAAGTATAGTTAAGATCTTGAAGGCGGAATGCGATGGATGACAGGTTCTTCGAAGAATCGGCAGAAATGCAGAGTTTGACCCGGTGGAGAACCTGAACAGGATTCACTCTCCTTAATGATGTTTCATTTATATTTAGGCTATTAATAGAAAAATGTGCCTCCGTTGGAAATGAATAGCAAACTCCTAGCTTTCAATGAAATTTTTTCGTATATTGAACTTGAAATTATATGAAATGATGTTAAATGCGAGAATGGGTGAAACCTCGGGGAAGTAATATTCTTCTATCTATATTTGACGCCACTTCGGTGAAAAAAACTGTTCATAAGAATCAACTTCACCCAAGGTATTGGATGGTATTAAATTTAAGCACCTGCCCATCTTATTTACTTTTTTTTGCTCTCGGACGATTCTGATGATCCGTATGCCCCTGCGATCCCGATAAGCCATTGGGTTTTTGTTAGGTTTCTCAGGGGCCGAACCACCAGAACTTTTTGATTCATTAGTTAATTGCTGCAATAATTTAAGTCAAAATGCGTTAGATCAAAAGAAATAGATCTGCAGTTGGATCCCATCACTAGAACAATTTATCATTAAAATTACATGGGTACTTTGCATATTTTTTATTTCAATTGTGTCTATTATTGCTAAGACTTTTCACCAGTGAAAGCAGTATTTTTTATACAATAAAAAGGAAAAGATTGAATTCAGTATTCATTTTGAGTCAGTCGCGGTGAAACCTACTTAAAAGGAGTGAAATGATTTTCGGCGAAATTTGATGGAGTGAAACGCACGCCTTCTCCGATCTTTGGCGAGCGATAACGCCACGGCATAATTTGGAAGTGCACTGGCGCGAGTATGTGTGTAATCGATGGCGCGCGGCGCTTTTCAAGTGTTAGCGTGTGTGTGCGCGCGTCTGGCTGCCGCAGCGGACTGGAGAAAAATACAACACGCGGACGGAAAGCAGATGGACAGACAGATAGACGGAGTGACGGGGTCCAGAGCAAATACGAAACCCGCTCCCTGTCTCTTGGCCATTACACCTCGGCCAATCCGCCCAAAAAAAACGGCGCCAGAGAAATTGGGCACGGGGGACCCACGCACGCGGAACGGTGATGCGGGGCGGGGAAGGGCAGTCCGACAATGCCTTGGGGGGTGAGTACGGGGTGGTTAACACAGACAAAGCTTCCGCGAGGATTTAGTAGATAGAAGGCGAAAGAGTGAAGGAGAACATTATCAGGGGGGAACATGGCACTCTTCGACTTTCGAGCTGCATTGCGATAACGATAAAATTGCCCCCTAAACAAAAGGAAAGATGGGTATCCGGGGAGAAAGTTGGTCACTTCTCTACGACCGTGGTCAGGGGTCTTCAGAAACAGATTTCGCGTTCCGCTGCGTCTTTGTTGGAAGATCTCGAGTTATCGCCACCATTGTAGTCAGCACCTTCAGGAATAATGTAATAATTATTCCTGAAGACACTGCCTGCAATGGTAGCGAAAGCTCGAGATCTACAAAGACGCAGCAAAACCCGAAGGCTATTTTTGAAGACTTACATTGCTTCGAAATCCTAATCTTTGTAACAAGAGTCCATGCCGGGCGATTTTTTGCTGATATTTAATTTTTTCCCCTGAGTTATCGCATTACAACCGATTTTCGTGATATGTCGGCTCTGCTGTCATATTTCTTTTAACTTTCACGCCCACTTCAATGGGAGTAGTCACAGGAGATTTGACGTTAATACCCCGTTCCCTCAAGCGACCTGCGTACCGGCGTTCCTTCGCATGTAAGCCAAAATCGAGCTCTGGGAATGCAGTGGTCTTGAATTTAATTCAAGGATTGTGAACGTGCATTCCCATATTGGTGGGAACAAACGTCCGCACGCCTGGAACACTAGTTCCTACCGCTGACAACTTGCAGTGGTTGGCGCTGTCATCATCGGAGGCGGGGGAAACAGGAAATATTAAGCGCGATAATCAAAGAAGGCAAACAAAAGGGAGAAGGGCATATTGTTATTTGGTTTAATAAACGGAGGGAAGTGGCATATACTTTTTAAACCATTCCAAATATTACAAAAGGCTGTAGCGTCGGACTGTGCCTAATTATCAACAACACTTATTTTCCATGTTTTATTAGAAAATGCTTATATATGGTACAGAGCAGCTCTTCCAGCATTTTTTTTCATTCCCCCTTCAACCATCCTCTTCTTTCAACAACCCGCTAACAACCAATAAAATCTAAAAATCAATCAAACATTTCCACCTTAAAATAAATTAAAATATTTTTTTAAATATCATACCAAATTTAAAAAAAAATCAAAACAAAAACTAAACTAAATTACAAACGTTACAAGGCCACTGAACGCGGGAAACATTGGATATGCATGTAGGTTGATAGGATAGCGCGTTGATAGGTTGGTACGTTGTCGCTGGTGCGCATGTCGGTAGTGGAAACGGGTCATAAGCATTCCGTCACTAGGCGCACGTAAAAGCATTAGTAAATCCACCCTCCCCCCCCACCCCACCTCCCCCAGCGATAGCCGAGCACACCGAGCAGCAGGAGACAATTGAAGAGCGCTCTGCGCGCAAAGGCGAAGGAAGATAGGCTCGGATTGGCGCGTAATTATGCCCCATTTTCCCCTGGGAAAAGAAAACGATTCAATCCTCGTTATTATTACAATTCCGGTCGATTGTACGAGTCTAGTATCCAATGATGAGAATGCAGTGCCGGATAAGTGATGGGACAGAAGCTTCGGAGTCTTTAAACTCGCAATTCTCCACTGAAGGTGGATGGTTGTACCTAAGGAAACGGCTCATAGCGTACGTCTTTATTCTTCCCTAGTCAGCAGTTTGCGTCTTCCTCCCGCCCTTCCCCCTTGCATAGCTTAACCAGAAAATTGCTTTTTTACTACCACGTTTACAGCTGTCGGATCACTCCTCGGCCAAGACAATGTGGCTTCACCGCGGCCGCCGCCACCCGAAACAAAATATTTTCCCTCGAGATTATAGGCAGAAAGCACTCGATGGGAAAATAAGAGTGAAATGACAATGGGCACTTGGTTATAAAACCCGGCTTTCCTCTGTTCTTCTTTTTCAAGTAAGACATTTTTCCTCTTCCGTTTATCGACGTAGAGTTCAATGGAGCTTGAGTAAGACTATAGCACTATAGTGGAAGGTAAAAGAAAGAGGAAGAACAACAGAAGGCGTTAGTACACCCGTGTATGAATCACGCAACGGAAGTCATGAAAGCAGGAAAATACAAATTCAGAAATGCTGGCTGATATGAGAGTCGAGTGAAGAGAAGCGTCTATCCATTCCAAGAAATTGAAAACTATGGACAATGATAAGAGTTCCACAGCAATAAACATCGGACTTCGGCACAAAGCCAAGAAATCGAATCGATAACGAAATTTAAATTTTGCGGAACTGGATTTTACTACCCAAGGGAAAAATCTAAAAACAACAGTCAATTAGTTTCAACGTGCCTCCACAGGTTTATCGTGGAATTAAATACCTGGCAGAAATACTGAAGCACACAAGACTAAGATTACTTTGTATGCACACACTACACATGTTCGTTTGGCGCAGAGGATAGCGCGTTGGACTTCTAATCCAAAGGTCGTGGGTTCGATCCCCACAACGGATGAATAATTTTTTCACTCTGAACGAAGCGCCGAAATGAGGAATCTCTGAGGTGCTTAAGGAGTGAGAGGAGACACTCATTTTCACGCACTGCAATAAAAGCACTGACAATAATTTTAATTTACTCCGTTAACGCACTATTCACAACCGTCCTCTTCTTATTCCTTTTCTCAATTTCCCTCCCTTTTCATGCCTGGTGTCCCATACTCCTTGCCGCATACCCCTGCAAGGGAATTTCTACCATCACAGAGGAATTACCTTTGCGTGAACGCTCTAATATTTTCATTATTGACGACTCCACCAACGGTTAAATATTTCGCATTCCTTTCTAGTGATTCTTAGAGAATATATTTGCTATTCCTTATAAGCAAAATACTTCTTAAAATGTAAAGAACTATTTTTGAGATACAAACAGAAGTTCGGCAGGTTTGATAACACTTTAATTCCAAGCTTTAAATGATAAAAGTATCTTTTAAAACGTTTTCGGTGCGAACGAACGTATCTATCTGTCCTATAAATACGGTTTTTATTAAAGTAATTTGTCTTTATCTTATAAACTCATTTTTCAAATTCTGTCGCGACATTGGAACATAGCAGGGCTTCCCAGCGAACAGTAAAAGACAGATAAGATGCCACTGCTTTGGCATACCGTATAACTTCACCAAAATGGTTCCTAATTTTTTATTTAGGCTTTTCATTACCCTGATGTGATAACGGGATGAAAGAATGTGAAGTATTTGCATGAGCTGATACCAATTTTACCTAGTTGAATTCAAGTTGGCAGCATGCCGAAAATTGTAGTGATTTTAAAATTAAAACCCTACTTATTCAACCCACTCCAGGTGGTCCTTCACATTAAAAAACTAATAGCCTTAGTGGAAAGGTAAATCCTAGCATGTAGGGTTAAATGATGAAAGCAAACTTTGAGAATTTCAAAGTTTATTATCAACTAAAATTGACAGTGACAGGCTTCACTTCGTAGAAGTTAATTACGTTAGTACTCATTATTAATGAAAATACTTAGTTCTTTTCTACAATTTTTGTATTGCACGACGCGTTTCATCGATTTACGGCATTGTCAGGTACAGAATAAAAAATTTGTATATGGTACTAAGTATTTTCATTAGTCATGAGTACTAACGTTAACATCGTGGTTCCACCGGCTTCGGCCTTCAGGCGTTAATACATGCTCTAGGGATCCAAATCGATTGAAAGCAATTTTTTTCGCTATTACCTATTGATTTCACTATAATAAGAACACGTATCCAAATTTTCACGCAAATCTGTGCATAGGCAAATATCGCTCCAATCACCTTGAGTCACTTTACGAAGGAACCTGCTTAAGTTGGTTTGAGCGTGATAGTTCCCTAGTCATAATGGAGGCCATATTCAAATTTTATTTTTTTATTTCAGCGTCTGTAAGAAGTATGAAATAAATATTGTATTATTAATGGCGCAAAGATATAGTTATATATGACCAAAATTCTCAGTAATTAAATAAATAAAGCAACACAAGTCTCTAACTTGACTCATTTTATCCCGCCGTACGGCTGAAAACCCTTCAAAACAGCAGGTTTATTTGCGATTCTGTAAAAATTACTGTGGTGTGTAATAGATTATTTTTTATAAATAGTTAAGAAAACATACAATCTACACACCGTTAGTTTTTTTTACGAAATATAGGTGCTAGAGGTCCCTAATTTGTCTAATATTCTCCCTCTGGAGCGCACAGCCATAACCTACCCCATGTAAAACGGCATATATTTTCAGGCAAATTGCTCGAAAAGTAGTTCGGCAAGGGGTTGATATTTTGATATCATTGGAAAGATGAGAGTTTTTAAAATTTAAAATGAGGCCTAATTCATCAAATTCTAGGTGAAGTGATTTTTCGCTCAAACTACCTTAAGACAGTTATTTTCGGTGGGGGGGGGGGGGAGTGTGGGGAAGGGGGGAGGGGACCTTGTTTCGGATTGCGCCACAGACTTCCCCGGGCGAAGGAGAATCAACGGCTTCGACGGCGTCGCCCGCCATCAGCATCGCCGCAGGACGAAAGAACCTTTAAGTGCCCTCCGGCTTCGGCGCATTAATTGCACCGCCCGTGGGAATGCCATTCATCTCTTGAATCATCCATCGGGAGAGGCGTTTCGTAATCCCTTCCACAACCTCTCACTCACTGGATCACTCGGGAGAGGGAAACGAGAGAAAGATAGAGAGACGGATATCGCGTGCGTGGATTAAAAAAGGCTATAGTTTGTATTGAAATAAAAAATAAATCAGACGCACAAGACGAAAGGAAAAACTCTTCTAAGTCGAGAGAGAAAGAGAGTCGTAGTCTCAACTTCCGTATTTGGAGATGGCGTTTCAGAGAGAGGAATAGTGGGAGAGAGGGAGGGAGGAAGGGAGAGCTAGCTATTAAATTACCCACAGCTATTTAATTGAGGCTGCGTTCTCTCAGCGGCCTCGTGGATAGAAAGAGCAAGTCCACCTGGTTTTCATTTGTGAGGCTTGAGATAAAAAGGGACGTCGAAAGGATTTCAAACCCGGATAACGGGAAAGGGAAAGCCGGGACTTCCGTACGTACATGTACGCTCGACGCTGACGATCTAAGACGATTGATTTGGCTCGTCGTGACGAGGAGGCGTCGATTGAGACATGCTGGAGGCCCTATTGGTAGTTCGTACCACAGTAGTATTTATTTCAGTCCACGTTTAAGAAATTATCACTTTGCGCGGCAAGGATTTATGGGAACGTGCCAATAACCGGGAGATTGGTGATTTGTGGGAGGGATAGGCACTCGTGTTGCCAAATACTGGTAAAATAAACTTAAGACCAGACATTGAACAAAATCCTCATGAGACAAGTTGATTGCATACCTCCAAGGGTGATGATATTGACAAAGATGTTGCTGGAGAGCGTTCCTCATTTAGTTGTCTGTAAGGGCTTTATGGAGAACACTGCTGCAAAACTTACCCTACTTACATTCACCTCCAAACCATTCCCAACACCGCGCAAAATTTAAGTCAATTCACGGAATAATATTTGCAAGTTGGAAGACTCCTAGATGTGCAGTTTGTAAACAGCATAAAATTATGTTGATTTTCCTGCTACTCTTGGTAATACCCACCTCCGTCCATATGGATATTTACACATACAACTAATATCCATAAGAGCCCATACTGTCCACTAATGTGAAAATTTGCTCTATAGTCAAGTGAAATAGCAGATAACCGCCTATTTCCTCACTCCTCAGCCTGACTCAACGTGCTATCCAACGAATGAACACAGAATTCTTCATTTACGAATTTTACAAACAGCTCTTATCCATCCAATATCCGCGATTACTTCCATCATTTTATCCACTCTTTTATCATCGTTAAGCAAATCAGATATTTTGAAGTACCACCATTTCCATTTCACTACCTATACGGCAGTTTTTTTAAACCAATATTCACAACAAAAAGCTCAAGCGATCATTATCCAAAAATAATGACCATTCATTATAATAACGCGTTTTGTGTTCAGAGTAAAACATCATACCATAATTCGAAAAAGTTTTTTAATGCTATAAATATTTCTCCAATATCAATTTTATGGTGGTTGAGTGAAACTTTCGATAGATAAAGAGAGGAAGAGGGGATAAATTCTTAATTTGGACTTAAAAAATAATAATTATTAAACAGAAAGAAAACAAAGGCGTTCATAATTTTTCTCTCCACGCTGCCTATCACCATTTTCGTAACATATAACTGGCCTTGTTTACATAAAATCTGCTACGATCCTCGAAACTCGAAAACAACGAATCATACTAAGATCGAATAAATTGTTCACTATAACATTGATTTTTCATTCTCAAAAGACATATTTATGACTCTGATACTTGTAACGAAAATAGTTTTCAGGAAATCCATACCCACCGCTTTTAGTCAGACATTAACGCAAACAAAACAATATCTAATGATTGAACCTTATCAGGCGTGACTTTGTGGAACCACTGCATATTAACAGAGTAAAAAAACTAATTTTTTAATTTTTAACTGTGTGGAATTTACAAAGCAACAAGCGTGTTTTCAATTTGTCAAAATATTAAAAGCCGAATATTCAAAAGAGATGGGAAAATTCCTTGAAAACGCTTGGGATTCATTCAGGGTGCTTCCATCCCGAATGTTCAATGTGCACATGAACGCAAATTCGTTGCAATTTACTAAATGCTCAAAGGGCCTCAACAGACAATAAAGGTTTGTTTTTCCATTCCACGGAATTGGCATCACTGTGTTGAACCAGTGGCCGTAATGCTGAACGATCCTCGACACCCAAGGTAATTTCTCTCTTACAAAAGGACAGAGTGAGGTGTGAATGAGCCAAAGGCTCCGGTATATACTAGGAGAGCACGAATTGAGAGATCATTTCAAAAAAATAAAGTAAGCGGGTCTTTGTGGGTGAAATTTGATTTTATTCGATTTTTTTAATCTCCGCCTGAGATCATAAACTACGTTCGAGGAAATGCGGTAGCAAGGAATTCGCTCGGAAATATTCCACGGTATCTACGTACAATTATTTAATTCATACATCACGTAGCTAAGACTATTTTAAAGAGTTTGTCTTTCATTGATCTTTTTCTATTGAAAACAAAACATGTTTGTTCTCATAACTGCACCTAATGAGTGTTGGCATTTATTTGCCAAAATAGATAAAAATGCAGCTTTTAATTTTCATAATGCTGCTACATATCTGATAGCCTTTTCTAGGACCTTAATTTTGGCAGAAGGGCAAAAGTTTACCTAAGTCAAACTGAATTTCAATGTTAGTTAATATAAATTTTTAAATATATAATATATATATATATAAATAAAAATAAAACAATGTTAGTTAGAATAAAGTGTTAGGGAAATGATATAGAAAAGACACAAAATTCGAAAAAAAAATACCTGTCTTTGAAAACACTTTCTAAATCTTCCTTTATTATCGCTATTCTTCGTAGAAAATCATTTTTCATCTACAGATAGATCAGATCCCCGTTTCCAGCAGTTCCTCTCAAAAATAACTTAGCGGGAAAGTTATTTGAAATTAAATTAGCTTCATCCATCATACGAGTTTTCATCAGCAGACTTTTTCATAAAAATGGAATCCCATAATATGAATTAAAAGGTAGGTAAAAGTGTTTACAATTGATTTGTGGTCGATAGTACTTATATTTGTACACACATTTAAACATATAATTGGTAATGTTCCGTATTTTTACAATTTTTTCTCCAGCATTAAACGTAAGAGTAAGTTGTGTCCCGAAACAAGACTTATATAGGCCATGGCTAATTAACATTACCTCCTTGATTAAAACCTCCGCATCGGCCTGTTAACACTAATGAGAGAGAGATGGCCTTGCATTCGACGAAGAATTCAACTTTATTTATTCATGTGACTGATAAGTCGCGGCCAGCCCATCTTTCATCTTCTCTTATCTCTCATCTCCCTTTCTTTCCCTTTGACTTTCCGGGCCAATGCGCAGACCACCACGACACTGCCATGCCACTATAGTGGATGCGAAACTCGATGGCAGCTGCGCAGTGGACCCTTTTCATTGGGAAAACCTATTACCAATTAATTGGCTACGCGAGGGGGAGTAAGATAATTTCCGCGTTTGCCTACCAAGGTCCTCAACTTCGCAAAATTTTATTGTCAACTTCGGGACGCTCAATCTGTTATTCACATGAACTTTTTAGCTCGCAATTAAATTGTTTATATGGACTTTTCCAATGGGTTGCGAACAATAGCAGCGTATTTAGACATTTTTTAGCATTGTGTAATAGGCATTGCTGAAACTTTCCCGCCCTCTCAATTTAAATGCACATATGTTGGAAGCGTTGCCTACAATGTGCTGCCCTCACTCCTCCACTCCTTAGCCAACCCCTTCCAAAGGAGGAGCCTTCTCCTCCTTGAGGTCACTCTTTACTCTGGCGACTGCCACGAAGTGGGCAACTGCCTGTCACGATGGGAACACCGGTTCCCGATCAGTCACCGAAGTTGAGCATCGCTGGGCTCGGCTCGAGTTTGGAGGGGTGATCCTCCGATTCGTCTGAGTGCTGTTGCCCCTGTCTGCACGTGGCAGACAGTATGTGCGATAAGACCTTAACCGTCGAAGCACGTTAAATAAAATTACTACTGCCACCAAGTTTTGCTCCACTATATCACTCCACTCCATGATGCTTATGTTGTACCACTCCATACATATATCACTCCAATATATATATGCCACACCAATTCCATGAGGGGCCTACGTCACGGACTGGGTGTGTGGATAGGCGTCGAAGCCGTCCCTTGTGTGGGAGAAAGCACACGAGACAAAAGGCGCTGGGCAGTGCGATTGCGAGGTCCGGCTGAAGGATGATGGACACGGGAGGGAAGGAGGGCGGGAGCCGACTCACGAGGACGAGCGAAGGAGAGAAGAGGGTTTCACGCCGACGCCTCCTCCGCCTGCCACCGCCAGGTTCCGTGAAAACTCCTCGAAAAAATAAAATAGGCAGATCCCTCAAGGCTCATTGATTCTTCCCAAGGCTTTTTCTTCTCTCCTGACACTTAAAGGAAGCTCGCTAAAAAAAATTAAAGAGCGCTCAAACCACCTATCAAATAGGTTCCCTAGGGATTGGATTTCCCCAGCGACTGTTCAAGGCGGAAGGAAAATCATCTCTACAGAGTGGATAATCTTGGGCGTATCGATTCCCACACCTTTTCCTTTCGAGTCTTTTGCGGAAGGGAGCATGATAAACACACATTTTTATTTCATTGGAATCTATCAGACCGGCAGACTCTGTAATAAGCGGCGAAACTTGCTCACCTTTGTTCTTACCGATGCAATGATACTCGCTACATTCCACAACCGTAGTACATTAGAAACAGGAGGTGATTTTCGTTGGTGCGGGTCATTTTCGCAATCTGGGATTCAGAATCTCGACAGATCACATAAATGAAACCGTAGTTGACACTCCTTTTGGCGCAAGAAATTTTACTGAGGAACACACCGAAAGGCAACTTTAGCTAGAGCAATCCCAAACTCACATCTTTATCGCACCCTTTCAATTGACAAACACAAGAAATTTGGCTAGTAAACGTTTGGCTGACATTCGTGACGCTACAATTTGTACTTTCGTCGTTGCATATGGCGTAGCCCAGGATTCAGGATTCGAGACGCGGGATCTAATACGCAACAAAAGCTACGAAGTTGCTGTTCATTGTCTTATGTTCCCCCGCCATCATCTAGTTCAGTGCAATATAAGAATGCTAATCACACCGACAAACATGAATGCAAAATAACACTGATGATCTCAGGCCTGACCTCGTGGAAATTATGGATATCCAAGATGAAAAAACCACCTTTATTATTTCCACAAAAAAGTTTTGTGGAAATAAAAACGGTGGTTTACTCATCATGGACGAATGCAACATTTTAAACACTGTGAATGCTCAAAGCGGGTGAAAGAGATTATATGAATATTAAAATCATAAACGAGCAAAAACAAAATATAAAAGAATTATAATGAAAGTGGAAATGATAAACACAAAAAACTCGTGGAATCAGAAAAATTAAAGAATACGAGGAAACTAAAAAAGATTGTAGTTTGTCATAATAAAGCACAATAAGATACAGATAGGAAATGCGGACACTAATACTGATATTTTGAAGAAATGCCGCAAAGAGTTGATGGAGAAAGTTTTCGCAACATTATCATTTTTTTGGGAGTTCAAATTTAACGAATATGAAGATATGCGTAATGTATTCAACAATCAGCAATCAGGTGTATCAACAAGAATGGAAAATAAAACAAGTACCTATTACTTAGGCGCAATTTATGCTCTGATTAGTGAGACAAAAACAAACTCAATTCTAAGCTTTTCTAGTGCCCATTGGATGATGAGAAACCTCGAGTAAAGACTATAATCATAAGGGAAAACCCTGGTGAGACTGGCTTTAGAGCAGGCGTGTATGGAACGGTATCCCTATGAATAACGGCATAGAACAGCACAGGAGAAAGCACAAAGAAAGACGGCCAAATATGCATTGGGGAAATAGAAGACGAAAGATGGTGAGGCAGGTGCAGGTGTCACTGAGCTGGAAGACTTGACAAATTTGGGACAAAGAAGTAAGCTCGGTCGAATGCTCCACTAATTAAAGGAAGAAATAGTCATAAACTAACGAGGGAAATGAAGAAAAAACGATTTTCAATAGGAAGGACGATCATCAATTCAAGGTGAAATGCCGGATATAAAAGACCGGTAAAAATTATGTTCATATATCTCTGAAAAAATCTTTTAATAGGCTGGGGTTGAACAAAAGAGTTATTACAAGCTTACGGATACTCGGTCTAAATCAGCTTGAAAGATCCAGAGTTTATCGTGTCAAACTTACAAAGTATGTTTACCCAGGCAATAATATTCCCAGATCATGTTGTAACAACACAACTTTCGAAAAAAAGGTGCTTTTAAATTAAAAGACTAGATACCCGCATCAGCATTAAATACCTGCAAGCAATTGCAAAGGACGGGGAGAGTGACTGAACACAATATTTGCGCCAGCCACATCACACGAAAGTTGGGAACCAGAAAATAAATCCATTCAAACGATGATAGTACTATTGAATTTATGTAGCCTTACTTTCAAAGTTTTTCCCAAGGAATAAAGATTGGCTTCAAATTTATGATAGTTTCAACCAATACCACAACTTCTTCATGGAGTTACCCATTTTTACATCGAGTGATCACTTCACACTCCTAAAATCATAATGGCTAGGAGAAGTATTTAATTAATTTTTGCCAGTAATTTCGGTTTTCCCGATACTGTTAGCTTCATACGAGTTCACTCTACCACCACAAACTCATTATAACTAATTTCTTTTGAAGCACATCGCTACGCGCATACTTACAAATCCCAATTTAAAACACGGCTCCCGCCATCTGCGATTTCTCAGACCATTGATTTTCGCGATCACTACCATATACAATTTTCACGTTCTACCCATTTCTTAGAGCAAAAAATTTTTAACGGCATGTAAAATTTCATGGCCGCGTAAAACACAAGGAATTTCAAAACATGACCATTATAACTCACATCGCTTTCAACCTGAAAGTTTGCTCGAATAAAAAAATGCATAGGCATTTATTTATATAGCACGAACTCCCTCCTCCTGAGCTGACAGATAAGGTGTCCCGACTAAGTTTTTCCTACTCGACCATTCGCCCCTCCAACACGCCATCCACCAAACGACCTCTCCCTCTCTCTCCTCCCTCCCCTCCCGCCCATTTCCCCCTCCACCACTCCCCATTCCGAGCGCTCTTTTCGAAGGCAGGTTGACCGTCGAAATGGGCAAATTTATTAACGGATTCCCCGCACTACGCCATTACTTCTCACTGGAATCCGTAGTCTCAGACGAAGTTTTTCGGTAGTCTGAATGTTTTTCGCGGATTCCGAGGCGACTCGTGTCTCTCTGAAGCACCTGAGAGGTCATCGCCCTCTTGAGAAGCTGAAGTTCAGCCTTCAAACTATATCGCCGATTGACTATCACGTGTGAAGTTCACAGCAGCATTTATTTCAGATGGAATTGTACTACATTTCGGAGGCCCAGAAATATACTACGAGCTTGGCTTTTCCTTTTAAGCCTCTCATGTTGCTGAGTTGAAATGTAATCGTACACTTGATGCAGAGCGGTGATCAGCAGGCACTACCATGAGGAAGCAAGTTCACCGACTAAATGACATTTAGGATTGAATTTATAATATATGGTTATACATTTTCTAGGCAAGAAGAACAGTGGCAGACAAAAGATTGCGCACCCACCGAAAATTGACACATTCGATGAAATAAATATAAACTTGAGGACTCATGTCATGAAAATTCGTTAACTGCCACTCACCTAAAATAATTTTTGGGTTTCACAATTCTCCAGGACGTAATTCACATTAACCTCTCCTTCATTTTCAAGGTGGTATAAAATTATCCAGGTAATTACTTATATATATCCGCCCGCATAAAAAAATTCGATTTAGGAGAAAAATAGCAGAATGCAAAGCCGAATGGTATAACCATTTAGGAAGAATGCTGTAGAACTATCTTTCCACAATGGCCTTAGAACTTAGAATCGCCTAATGGCCATCGCAATGTTTGTCAACCAAGGCAAAGATGGTTTTAAGAACAGGCCACGCAGCCTAATCCATGAAGTAAAGATGAGGATGATTAGTCTCTGTCCGAGATAATAGGGTATTTGGGCATTCAAACATACCAGCAATAGGGTCCCGCCTTACAAGGGCCTTTATTTGAGAAAGACGTGACGTAGTCGTGACGCCTTCTGGGATTGGTAGCAGCCGATACGATTTTCAATTTTAAGATGACTTCAAAAATTATTTTTCATATTTTCGATGAAAGTCCGAGTTTAACATTAAACCATATCATGTTTTAATGATAAGAAACTCAACAATTTGATCCATTACGATTTCTCTCATATTAAAGAATATTCGGCGAGTGAATTTTTACTTTACATCCCTGAGAGATATTTTAGGCACTTAGCAATGTTTCCGGAAGACAACGGAATACTAAATTCACTTGCCTTTTAATCAGTATAGCTCCGTCTCCGTCTGTCCTTCCGATGGACGGTGACTTCCAATTGATTCTGAAAATAAAGCGATAACAGCTACTTTTGTAGGACTCATCCATCAGTACCGCCGTATCACTCGGAATGTGAAGTCTCCGCAGTAAACCACCATCGAGGACCATTAACGCAAAATGTGTTCTCATCACAGCAGTATTTCTCACAATTCGCCTAAGCCAATAATACGTCTTCTAAGTATCTGCACTAAAAGCCAACACCAAAATGAAATGAATATAAACGAAAGATATACGTTACACATCCTCGAAAACCCGAACTCAACAGGGTAGCCTATTCACTTCAACATGCTGTCAGAAACTGGCTAGCTTGCATACTTTCAAGAGAGCCCCACTCATAGGGACATTTTGATTCTGGTGATTTATTTTTGAAGGATCATTCTACTCCAAATTCTATCACATAAGGACACAGTGCTGGGTGATTTTTGACGGCGAGTCGATGTTTAATTCGCATTAATACACTTCGGGTGGAAGTACCGCGTGTGCCTTTGTGTAAACCACATTAATAATAGTTATTAATGCAAATAATTACCTATCTCTTCCCCATGGAAATCTATGTTAGGGCGATCGTATAGGATATAGAGGTATATCATCGTTGTGGGACAGTACAAGCGTCAAAATTAGGTCGCTCTTGGGTGCTTTAAATTAAAGAATGAAGACTGCGGAGAAAATGATTTCGTGATTTTATTTACGCGCGTTCCTTTCAACGCTTGAGGGCAGCTATTTCAAATCAGATTTCTGATATCGATTTCAAATGAGCAGATATCTTCACAATAATAATAATAATGACGACTTTATTATCAAGCGAAATTAGGACTGTGCAGTCCTTTCTTACATTTAACTCGTACATCACACATAAACACCCATGCCCTGAGTGGAGAAAACCCACCCAGGCGGAACTCGAACCGGCGAGTTCGTTAGCGGTTAGCAGGGGAGGACGTTACCCCGCCGCCACCGCGGCGGGGTAATATCCTCCCCTGCACCATCTGCACCCCACCGCCGGCCGGCAAAAATTATTAATCTGTTCTGGGAATCGAACCCACGACCTTTGGGTTAGGAGTCCAACGCACTATCCTATGCGCCAAACAGACAACAAGGTTTGAAGGTGAATGTGAATCATGATCCTAAAAGAATTATTCAAAAATATGTTCAATGCGCAACATCATGGTGAATGTCGATTTCGCAATTTTGAGAAAAGAAAACCAAGGGAAAAAATATATTACGCCAAAAGTATGTAATTATCGTAGTAGATCCTTAATAGGCAGTTTGTCACACGTGGGTGTTGGTCGTAGCCTACCGTCGATGGTTGACATTCGTTTTTATCTGCACCCATCAATTTCGAAATAGAAATTTGTAACCTATTACTAATCTATTAATATAGCCTTTTGACCTAGGCAACTTTTCCTCCGCGCAATCATTTAGTTACTAGAGGCTGTTGGACCAAAATTATTTCTAATTAAACAAAGCTTTCAAAATGGCCAAGCCGCCAGCGCACCACTACTACCTAAAAATGCTAATGCTTTGTTTACCTTTGAAATCTCCATGACCAAGATCTCTCTTTCAGTTTTAAAAGATACTATGGGTGGGCAGCTACCGAAACAAAAGCCCCAGGACTGATTGTATGGGACGGCAGAATTTTCCAGCCCAATCGCGAGAGTGTCAGGAAATTAAATGACAAATCGGGTACAACTCCGATTTGGGCAAAAGTAATCTTGGATTCATAGATAAGAGCTATGATTCGCAGCTAGTATAGTACAAAAAAGTGTTAAAACTTGCCTGATGAAGTCACGGAAGGTTTCTAAGGGCATCTGCCAGCAGGAAAAATTTATATTTTAGTGGAATATTTCAGTTAAACAAATTTGTGGTAACCGGAAACTCATCGGACACGAAAACGGTTTAGTAGAAAACTACCCTACACAATGACAATTCCAGAGGGGGATACAGAAGGCTCAAGATTGGCGCTTTAATACCGTATATTATATGTCCGTATGCTATTATATTTCGTTTGTAGTAACTTTTGATGACGGTAAGAAGCTGCAAACCTGCATTAGCTGCAATGGAATGTTGAGTTCATAAAGATAAGTTTTGAAAAACGTCTCCTTCGGCTAATATCAGAGAAAATCAGTGAAGACAGATTCATTTTTTCGTAAAACTTACGTTTCTGCTCTTTGAGAAAAGTTTCAGCATAAAATATATGCTAAATAGCATGAGTTTGTATTCATTCAACAACGACATTGGGAGTTTTATTTTAATTAATTGGAAATCCATATTTTATCGGAGTTGATGCGTCAGCTCTTAATATATTCAATTCAATGGAGCTAATGCTAATTAAATGAACCGCGGTTTCACTTACATCTCCCAACAATTGAGCTCCCGCCAACAGGATTCAACGCAACTTTAAAAAAATCTTTTTATATGATGGGTAGGTATATGACCGCCAGGGAACGAAATATGACACCACGAGTAACCCCAACCTTAAATGAACGGCACATGCTTGAGGCATTATGAAATTCTCTTGCGTACATCACTTTCTAGTTAACATCACGCAAGCACCGTCCTTTGCTGGCGAATCCACTCGTTCGTCTCATGCCGACCTTATCTCTGGCAAACGCGTTCTTCCTTACAACACACTCGCATGCCACTGAATCGCACAAATCGACGACGGTTCCTGACTCGTCGACATGCGAGATTGAAGTTCATCGCCGGCATCATCTTGCGAGGCCAAGTCGGGCGAGTGACCACAAAGGGACGAGGAGGAGAAGCGACGCAGCAACACAAGGTCTCCTTTTATCTGTCTCGGGAGAGATGTTTCTGATTTCGCCCGCTGACAGACGTCGCGTCGCCGCGAGCGAGCGAACTCCCGTTGCGCAAGGAACTCTCCGAGAGATGCGTGCGATAGCAGCCCAAAACAAGAGATTGAAGGATTCAAGCAACGGTTTGGACGCTCATTCCAGTGCATAAGTTTCCAGTAATGGTCCTAAAAACGTGGGTAACTTAAAGGACTTGAGATTGAAAAGATACCCAACCACAGTTACCACAATAATTATCGTACAATTGCTACTAATGACTGTGTACAGTCAGTCTCATCCGATATCGCACGAAATTAACAACTTATCAACGATCAGGAATTGTAGTCACTATCTTAATTTTGTTCTGATATTTCAAGCAGTAATTATGAAAACTGAAATAGTAGCACAAAACTTTGGAAGAGAATTAGAATAAGAATTATCTAAAATGTAAAAACATTTCCAGTAAACTTTCTCCAAATATTTACTATTCAGAGAAAAATTGCATGCACGAACACCTGATGATACACACGTCTTCTACTCGCATAACAATAATTTCCAATAGTTCCAATTTAGAAATTAGGTTGTATGCTAGATTTAAATTTAAAGGAAATAAAATTGCCAAATCTCGTCCCTATTCTTTACGCAGCCAAAGCTCGTTCAAGTCACTGATCATGAATCATCAACTGGTAAACTATATGAAAACAGTGGTTTACTGACTCGATAGAATGTTCGAGTTTCTTGCCACCGACGATCATTGCTATGGGTCATTCACGGCCTTCCCTAGAATATACAAGCAAACAGAAAAAAAATATGTTTAATGACGGCCAAGCTACAACTGAGTCCGCATTCTCATCATTCCGAAACACATCGGTAAGTTACAAAAAGTCATGTGAAACATCACGGCCTTCATTTTTCATTCGCGAAAAGTAACGGCGACTGCCTTCTACTCCCGCATGCCTTCTTCTAACCCCCTTGGCGCCGACGATGACATACCCTTCCGCTTCATCTTCACATCCGCCGACGCCGTCAGCTGACCGCGCTATGCCGCAATATTTCAATTTCGCGACATATTTCAATCCCGTCGCAACTGCACTTTCAAGGATGGAATCTAAAATCCTCCGAACCGGAAAAAGAAACGAACGTCCATTTTGCCCTTATTCTTGTTGGTTTGCCATCAGGGGAGGCGACCGACAACTAAGGTCATTAGCTCCAATATGGATAGTAGAGGAGGTTGAAATGAATTGATAAATGTCTTGTATTCGTGATTTGAGATGAGTCTTCAGTCTCCTCTTCCACCCTTCTCCCTTTCCACAATTATATGACCCTACGTAACAACAAAAACTAATAAATAGAGTACACAATATAGTCTCTATCGTTGAGCCATTGTCAAATAAAAAAATGCAATATCTCAATAAAAATGGATGCACAAATTCATTACTTTTTTACATAAACATGTGCAATATGATCCGCTGTTCAAGCGAATAGTCATTGATATGATGATATCAAGTAAATAATATGACTAACTTAAAGAAATGTTTCTGTCCTTGAGAGAAAAAATAAGGAATATTGGTATGGTAGCCCAGAAAATAAATCAAAAAAGAACGTTTAGCTGCAAAGGGTCAGGTAGTTCCGAATTTTTTATATGTTGTTTGGTTTCAAATTCGCATTATAAATCCAAGTTTTGGACCTCGGCGCGCCACCGCGCATCAATTTATTCGAGAAAAAGCACTACATTTTCGGAAATTTTTCAGTTTTTGCCCAATATTAACTATGTAGGTATTCAACAGAAAACTTAAACAAATCTTTTTTTAAATAGAGTAAACTTTCTACGAAGTAAGCCGAAATAAAGCCCTCTGCGTTTAATAATTACTGAGAAATGGCTTTACACAGAAACGGCTTTTTTTCAAACGTCTATAAAATTTCAATGCTTGCCAAAAAACTCAAAAACAGCCACTCATAACAGGAATTTTATCGCAACAATTTTAAATTACATAATATTTTCTTAAATTTAAGACAATATGGACTGTCTATGTGTAATATTTTCTGAGATAATGAACTTTGAAATTTAAAAAAAATTGGAAAATCTCAATTTTTATCGCATAACGCGAAGTACATAGAAATTCTTTTTTTTTCATACTATGCCTGTTGTAGACATCCAAATGCGTGACTGGTTGATCAAAATATCAATGATTACGAAAAGAAACCACTCCGAATAACTTTAAATAACATCATAATGGCTACTATTTGGGACTGAACGATGCCTGTACTCTGAACAAATTGCGCGGACAAATCTTCTCAACCTCACATAAATAAGAAGAGAAAGTATAAAAAGAATTAGTTGAATGCAAAAACCGTATATATCACATTAAAATAAAATTATAACACTAAAAGAACATTTTTATCAACATAGATGTAAAAAAATATTCACAGCTTTTGTCGCTTCGCTGTACCAGGGTGGACTTCTTTAATATAGTTCTCCTCAATATCTTCAAGCAAGTCGCAATGCAAGTCTTCGGTCGCAACATTCTCTCCTATTTCCTCCAAACTTGACGAAGATTCTACCTCCTCAGTGTAACTACCCAAGAGCAAGTCGGGGACATTGTCGCTTGATTGGCTTTGACAGTTCGTACATATTGCATAGCACTTTAGGCCTGCCATCCTGCAACCGCAAGCAGCTCTGCAACCTATCTTGCAGATGAACTTAAATAGGGATTCTGGCGCTGCTCTTTTTTTCATTGTCACTGGCCATATGAGGTCTCCCTCCAGCCCCTGATATTTCTCGATATAAAATATTAATTACATAAAATAATAATTTTTCTCGATCCCCAGCCAAGACTGGACCTGGAAATAACACCTAAGAGAATGAAGCCTTGCAGCATCTCTATTTGGTGATAGCCTTGCTAGGTTTAATCTAGGTTTGGTTGCTGTTCTGGCGGACAGCTGATATCGGAGCTGATATCGGAGCTGATCAAGATTATGTTTCGTACGTCTCTGCCGTTCGATACAGCTTCCTCTAACAAAACAGGTATATGCCTCTCATGCAACTAAATTCTGGGTAAATGATCGTGAAATAGCATGTAAAAAGCTCGCAAAAAAGAATCTATTTCCCTTGATAAAGGCAAAAGTTCCCGAAGCCTAGGTCGGAGAAATAAAATCAGTGTGGAAATTCACCAAGTGTCCTTTTTGTGATATGCTATCAATTTAGCAATGGTACTTTTTTAAGAATAAAATCCCTCGAGAAAGTTGATTGATAAGTTACTGAGTAAAGTAAAATTCTGAGGTATCCCTCTGGTGGAGAGTTGGAAAATACGTCAATGTGGCAACGAAATCCCGGGAAAAAGTGTAAAAATTGGTCCTTTTCCATTGGAAAAATCAGCAACAAACCTGGAGATATTGGAAAAAATATGCAATTCAAATAAAACGCAGATCTTAAGGTGGCTATACCGGGTCTAAGAAGCTTGTTTCAGACGCTTCCCTCTAACCCAGTAACGGCTTTGCCGTGACAGCTGGAGACTAGCAATTTTTGTCTTCTGTAGATGAAGAGTCATTTGTTGATTTGAATGGGGTAACTTTATCATGAAGTGGTTTTGTTTTTTAAATAAAAAATAGCAAAAATATGATTTTTACGAATTTTTTTGGTAATATTCCGGGGCGCGTTGCGAATGCTAGATTCCGAAATGAGGATTTTCAGCCCACTTAAATCAAAGAATCGTTTATCATATACGCAAAAAATCAACAACCATTGATGCTGTTTTCGTATTAGGGTATAACAATGTTGAACGTTCAAGCCTGCAGTGACAACGGAGTAGACCTTTTCCATCCCCACCCAAGGATAATCGTTCCCCACTCCATTTTTGTCAGCGTCGCACAGTGCAGTGGTGCGAAATCCCAATAAGCTGGCCAAAATATGATAACGCAAACCAATTTTAATGAAACATTGTATGATGGGGTTTTTGGACACGCTTATTACGATTCTAACGTAAAAATTTCAACAAAAAAAATGGCGGATCCAATATGGTGGATTAAAATTTAAAATAATAATGAAATTTCTTTCACTTCCACTTAGTTTTCCACTTATAGTTTATAGGTTTAGGCGAAAATGTTTTACAAATATAGGTTTGTGCGACCAGTTTCCATGTATTACATCATTGTCAAGCACGTTATGATGACATAACGTGCTTGACAATGATGTAATACGTCGAAACTGGTCGCACACACCTATATTTAATAAAAAAGTGGAGAACTAAAAAAGAAATTTCATTGTTATGAAAGGGTTCCACCACATCTGCCCTGATACAACTTTATTTAACATTTAAAATATCTATAAACATGCTACAATATTTATAAAGGTTTTTACGGTGGTTTTTGGGATGGCTAATTACGATTTGAACGTTACAATTGCACAAAAAATTAGAAAAGATCTGAAATCGTTTCAATTTTCATAAAACATTGTGTAAGGGGCTATGGGCTCCCTGGTTACGTTTTTAATATTAACATTTCACAAAATGCACATGATCAAAATAACGGTCTAATGTTGATGTAACTACACAAAAAAACTAAGTATGAAGATAGGAATCGAACTACAAGATTATGAAGTAAGAAATAGATTAAGCATATTTATTATTACAAATTAAACAATTCAATTTTGTTCTTCACTAAAACATCGGAGTACATGAAATTATTTACAATGAAGCAAAACGCACTAACCAAGTTCCGAATAATCTGTGTCATAATCCGTGGATTCCGCAGAAGAGATGTGCATCTCAATACCTTTTGGTGATAGTAAAAGTTGTATTGCATCACAAGATAACGATTTAAATGTTTTCGATGGCAATTTTCGTAAGCTCGAAATAAGGGATTCTGATGAGATTTGTAGTCTTAAAGACATTTTCCATCGTTTTAACTCTGTTGCATTTCCGCGAGAAGTCTTGTCAATACTTTTTGATTAGTTTGTTGTACGATTCTTGCGCATCTTCTGACATTTTCCCAATTGGCAATAATGTAGAAGATCCTATTTCTTTGCCGTGAATGGGGATTTTGTTCACTGAAGTTGGCATGTAGAACCGCGGATACAATTCTACCAATTGGCGAGCTGTTTGCAAGGAATATTCCTGGAAATTGACCAAATGAATCTCGTGGCCACACGAAATTGCTTTCAATATTACATGGAATCGATTGATTAAATCCTTATTCACGCCTGTTATTGCAGCAGAATCAGTCGCATTTTCGAAAGATCGACGAGCCGTATTACCATCATTTGTGCTACCGAATCCAGGTTTTGGTTTGCCGACGAGAAGTCCTAACTGCTTACGAAATCCTGAATATATTAATTCTTTTGCAGTATCCGTCTTTTTTTTCTTCCACAGTTCGAGCTTGCCACTTTTTTATTGGAAGCTTGTATGACACGTGCAAACAACACTCAAAGCATCTTATCCACGCATGTAACGTGGACATCCCGAATTCCAAATGTTCTTAATTGATTTTCAATTTAAGAATCTTATCAAGATCGTTAAATTGTTTTGATGTTACCTTGAATAGGTAGCAACGTTGAGTTGACGAATTACTCGTGATGGCATTGCACACCTTTCCATCTATCATTGTTTATGCAAGTTTGCACGTCACAAATATTTCTTTGTGATTACTTACAGTTTGGCAAGTTAGTTTACTCTCTTGTTCTTTTATGTAATCTGTTTCGTTGACAGTAGCTTCCGTATTTTCGTCCAAAAACTGGATTCGTATAGGCCTACAAAATCTTTGTGACGAGGGTCTCCGATGTATCCACACAATAATTTCTTTTATATTGTAATCAACATATACTAGCTGTATCGGCACGATTGAAATGAAAAAGATATTTGAATCCGTATTGCTTCCGTCATCGTCAATAAATTTTTGTTTAAAAGTACTTTGACCAGATGTTCCATCGCAGCCCCATTTGCAAATCAGAACAAAACGAAGACTACTAATCTCCTCAGACGTCAGACTTTGTATAACATCGGCTTGTATTAATATAATACGACCAGTAGTGTGATTGAAGGGGAGCGTGGTGGCCTAGTGGGTAGAGCGATTGGCTACTGATCGAAGGGTCCCGGGTGAAGCCTTTGAACGCCCCCGAACAAAAATCCTCGGAGTGTGAGGTGGCCCAGGGAAAGGAACTGGCTCCCCTACCCTGAATGTGTGATATTCACACGCCTGTGGCTTAGTCCGGGTTGAGCTCTACCATCAACTATCCAAACCAACCTTCGGGTTGAATCACTGAGTGAGTGAGTGAGTGTGACTGAGTAGTGATTGCAATGCTACTTCTGCACTAATTTCCGCTAACGTAATCTCTGATTCAAGGGGATAACATTGACGTTCAGCTGCTTGCACGACTTTGCATGAAGGATTCAAGTGGTAATTATTTTGTACGCTTATAGTTCGTAGGCCCTGGTACTGATTTCTATATAGTTGATTCTCTATCATAAGTGAAAGAGCAGAATCGCCTGAAAGCACATTTTCTGTTACAAATGACGATGACCTTCTGTACGCTTTCGCGGTTGATGGACTGCCCGTGGTTTCATCTTTAATAATTGTTGTAGCGTCCAATTGCCCAGAAGCTCATTTGAGTAGAATAACTCAATTCTTCTGCACTTGATTATACCCGCCAATTTTCAGTTGTTTTATTTGTTCTTTCGCTGGCAGCATTAAATTCAGCAGAAGGGCGACCAATTAAATAAAAAATTTTTAAAAAATCATATAAAATATATAAAAGCTTAGCGTTATCTGAAGGTGTAAAAAAATTAACTTTGAAACTTTTGTACAATAACCTACACGAAATGCAGATTGGAACTTTTTGGCAGCTGGTTTTTTTATATCTTATAGATAAAATGTAGAGAATGAAATTTCAATAAATTTCGTTGCGGAACTCCGAGGAATTTATAACTTTTTCAAATTAAAAAATATATATAATAATTAACTGCTCAATTTTGTTTGAACTATATTTTTTAAATAAGTAATTTTAACATTTTTGATGATATTTTTGTAATACATGTAAAGATGGTACACACCATCAATATCTTCGTCCATTTTTAATGGTTAAAATTGCTTTTAAATGAACACTTTTACATTTGTTTGAAGTAACAGGTATTTAACTTATTTTGTGTCGCGCCGAAGTGTCTCGCTCAAGGATCCTTTTTTAAATTATGCAGGTCGTCAGATTCAAGCGTCGGACCTTTTCTAACGATGAAATTGGACATCTTGTACTTCAGTCTACTCAACTGCATACTTAAAACTCCCTAAATAAAAACTTTTGTTTTCGACTTTCGGCCAGTTTTTTGGGATTTTGCCCCACTGTGCGCCGCCTTCAGTTTCCTATTGGGCTTCTACCACCTCAGTAGGCGACCACAGGCGGTGACCGTTAAATTGAGGCAGCTTGGAAGTATAGATCCACCTTAATGTTTTAAATAAGGTATAAACTGTGGCTGTGGAACCGTTGGTAATAGAGTAATTAATGGAAATCGATAGATCCTGCTTCACGAACAATTACCAAAATCAGGTTCATCCTGAATGTGGTTGATTATTTTTCCTGACCTTTGGTCGTCAAGTTCTTTTGCTGCCTTTTAAAACGAATCGCGAACTGCCATATGCTTCACTTGACGCAGTTTCTGCAATGTTTCTGTTTGTCAAAGAATTTTTCTGAGTGGCTGAGAAGTCGACCTTTTAGCTCATGAGGAGGTTGAAGAGGACCATTCAGCAGTAATTCTCCTCAAATACCCGTTTTCATTCGATAAAAGAAAACGCAAAACACCACAGTGATTTTTTTCTTGGCACCGAGATATTTTCAACCGTTTTCCTTCCATAATAACACGCAACAAAACAACAGCATTAGCATTAAATCATCATGACTAACATTTTCTGCGGAGAGAAGTAAAAAATAGCATCTTCAAGGATCTATCAAAGGATAGCACAACTAAAAGGAGCGTGGAAGTAGGAGGGAATGGATTGGCGAGTATCACGATCGAATCGGATAGAGCTTATCGGATCGTGGACGCTTGATTTATCGCTCGTCTTTGGATTAAAACTAAAAAAGAAAACTTTCCCTTCGATTTGGGCACCGTCCCCGCCTCAGCTATTCTCTCATCCTCGCCCACACCAAGTAGAGAAGAAGAGGATTAGATGGAAGTCTCGGAAAACCGCAGCGGGTGGTTCGCTGGATACATTGTGCGGGCTGGTGAATGCGTAGCGTATTATACATGTGGAGACAACCGCGGGGAAGGCTACGGAATAATTTATTATCCCACATCTCATCGGGCAAATACGAAAATCGTGCCGGCTCTTTCTCTCTCTCTCTCTCACGCGCGCAGGTAGTGTGCACTCCTAGCCGGGATGAGGTCGAAAGCCAGGCGAACTTTCTCCCCGGCCCCGATGCCAATTATGTTTTTGGGGGGTGGCGCGCCCCGCTAACCTCCGCCCCGTCCATTCCCTCCCCGGGGGAAGGCAAGTGGGCGGTTGGAAGTAAAGCTCCAGATTAGAGAAGTAAGAACAACGTTTGTCCTCGACCGATGCCGACAAATTAGGCAATTAGGGAAGATATGTGGTATTAAAATATTGTAGTACCTATTACATAAAACATCAAAATTGATGGCATCACATGGTTCAAACTCGTTTAAATGCTTGGCAATAATTTTTTCCCCGTAGAAACATGTGTACTCACAATCTTCCACATGTACTGGTTAGGTCTGTTTTGGTCGCGTTGCCCGTAATCTCCGAATCTATAGCTTTAGTCGTAAGTTACTTGAGGAGATATATATATATTCGCGGGGGGGATCACACCACATTCAAAATTCATTTCGAAACTAGTCGAAAGGCTGCGAGATGTCAAAAGCCGCTCCCTCACCTCGGATAGCTACAACCTAGGAGGTTAGAAGGAAATGGAGAAGACGTGGCCATGTGCGCTAGTTAAGGTTGGGGTAGTCTCTAAGCGTCGAGTAAAATGAAGATAGTACCTACTCAGCCATTTAGGGAAACTTATTTATTTAAACAGAGGATAGCGAAATTGTCTGATCACACGTTCCCCGAGACAATACTGGACGTCTGAGTATCGCAAGAAAATACTGTCACGGCGCTGGTTGCTGGCGATGTTGAATGGAGGTGATTGGTATATTTCCTCTGTCTCTGCACCGAGATGGCAAAGCGGATTGATGGTACTTCCTTTACTGGGGCGTAGAAGTATCCGGTGGGCACGTCCTTCGGCAGGTGCAGCCAATATCGAAGGGCTGCTCGGAGTAGGAGGCCCAGCACCTTCAACCGTCCTACTGTTGTCCTGCCTAAGAACAGCGAGTACTGGATCTACGGGATGATGAGGTTTTAATGGTGCTCTCCGGACCCTCTACAAAAGCTGTTGAAGTAGAGGCTTCACCGAGAAGACCTCTTCTGTCACCAGCTCAATACCAAGGTAGGAGTACCTCCAATGATTGAATAGGGGTACCCTACATCCGGAACTTAGGCTCCGACAGGACCTTCACCTTCGTTCGTCCTGCTGAGATACGGGAGTAGCCTACACACTTCTCGGGGTTGACTTCTATTCCGACTCGCTCCAGTAGCTCCTCCACTTGGTCGAGCTGGCTCAGCATCCCCACCACAGACGATGATGCGAGGACGAGGTCATCCGCGTTGGCACCGATGACTGCATATCCTAATAGGTAACCGACCTCGTCCGGCAGCTCCCTCAAGATGGTGCCGAGGACCAAATTGAAGAGCAACAGTTTCGCCTTCTGACAAGCATTAGCGATTTATGCTAATGCGTCAAAAGTCATAGTTACACTAACTTTCATAGTGTATAGTGTGATGCATGTTGGTGACTACTCACTAATGTCACACACGTAGCGTGCAGAGTATTTTGTAGATGTAGATGAAAAATTATAATTAATGATAATTTTTCTTTCTAAAAGCTGCATCCCCAGGCACTAAAATTTTTCAAAGACTCCATGAACCTACAATGGGAGGTGCTACATTGAGAATGACAATTACATAGAGATATTTTTCCAACACTTCTTCCACATCACCGCGTTCAAATATAAATATCCTCAAGACAGGAATGCGACGCGATGCGCAAGTATGTGAGAATTTCGTCACACAGTACATACACGTTACCTCGTGAAAATATTAAATTTCTTTATAAAAAGCCACTAGGTATTTAATTCACAGAGGAAATGAATACCTGGGTAGCTAAAAAGGTTTAAAGCACTCTTAGTGAATTCGGTTTTTTTCCCAGACCAGGCGAATGATTTTTGCCACTCTGAATTTTATTTATTGTGTGCGTATCTTCTCAACAAATGAAGTCCTTTAAAGTTAAAATGCATTTAATTTCATCCGCAAAGATTCTTACCATCTGTAATTGCGGATTCCAGTCCCACCGGATGGATTTTTCACCAGCCAGGAAATGGATGTTTGTGTATTGTTATTTACGAGTCAATTGTAAGAAAGGACTATAAAGTCCTAAATGCCCTTGAGATAAAAAGACGAAAATTATTTTATTTATTTATCTTCCAGGCATTATTTCCAAACATCCTTTTCTCAGGAATTCTTCCACGATAAATGACGAAGAATGACCTACACTTCAATTTCCGCATTGCGATCCTGTGGAAAATTTAATACATAAAAGCCTGTGGAAAGGAAGATCGGTGCCTTTAGCATTAATGTGGAAAAGGGTTTTGATAAAATGAAAGAGACCGCGAGTCTACCGCTGCTCAGCCGTTATCGCGGCCGGGACATACCTATGTATCGGGAACGTCATTCGGGGGACTGAAGTGAAAGTTCGCGGCGGAGAGAGAAAAAAAAAGAATTTTGAATTGAGAGATAGGCTGAGGTTTCGATCGGAATTCCATGGGAAAGCCTTTCACCCTTTAACCCCGCCGCAGTCTGACATGAGGGCGTGGAGTGGAAGATTACCTATAGAACCTCCCACGGGACCTCACAACCAATGGGATCTAAATCGCCCCGAGCGTCAGTTCACTTCCGCCTCTCATTCCCAAACTAAACTGCCTTTAGGGCGTGAATGTGTTCCGAATTTCCCTCGAAAGATCAAAAAATTAAAAGAAAAAAATATGCTCAACGCGTATTCGAAGATATTATTACCGCCAAACGGTAGTGACGGGCTAACGGTGAACCTTTCTAGGAAGTATCTCAGGAGTCTAGGTCAGTGGCGGTGGCCCTATGGCACTAATAGGACGCGTCTGGTTCAGCGGGGGCTAATGATATCAAAGACCGACAGAATTCCCTGGTGACTAGAAAAAAGTCGCTAAATAAAACGGTTGTCAGAATCATGTTTGGCTCTGGGAATGAATAAACATCGTGTCTCAATTTTTGCTGGTCTTCAGATTAGTGCTAAAAAAAACAACGTAATGGGTGCGTGGAACTGCTGTAGTAAGCATGTATTCATTTACGATATTTTGAATAAGGAAGCAGAAATTTGAATTTCTGAGAGGCTTCGAGACTTGTATTAGCCCTACTAAAAATCTGTAAGTACATCAGTTAACCGAAAAATACTGAAGCACGAAGCTATAACCCAAAACGACTAGTGATGATTGAAAAATCTGATATAAGAAGACATCACCACTTTGCCCAATTAATACCTGTTTTTCCTCTATATGACTCGATATTTGGCAGTGGGAAAATCTTTAGCGCAAGAGATGGCGTTTATAAATATTTTAAGTCCCCATCGACTGAATGCCATTAGACGAAAAGGTGGACGAGCTTGCGTCTGCGAATATCCCAAGTTAATCACGACAAGCTTTTTGAAAAACTAGTTTTATCCAGAGGAATTTTATTCGGCCCACGACTACATCAAATGAGGGCCAAGAACTTGAGAAGACGTCCAGTGGACTTTTCCGGAGAAAATTTCGTTAACGCTCTCCCGTCCCATGGGCCCAGTCCCGTCTTCATCGTCTGAAGGATTCGATCGATATATCGCCCATACCCAGTTGCTGCAGTGCAAAGATTATATACATAGCAGTGCGTGACTGGACGTTTCGTTGGAGACAGGATTGAGCGTCGCTAAATCGAGAGCGATAATGGAAGTAATTCAGACGATGCCATGAGTAACTCCATTAGGTATCTACAGATACGTGGTACCTTGAAAGCCACTGGGTGTGGATACTCCGCCAGAAAAGGCGTTTTCAGATCAATGGGGTTTTCATCTCGAAGGCTGTATACCAGTAGATAAAAAAACCTGTTTTAACCATTTGGCGCTAAAAAATGGAGCAACGACGCAAATGTTTCTTTGTGAAGCTGTAACCAATCATATAGGAAAGAAAAAAACCGCAAAATTTCACAAAAAACAACCATTTTCAACTGAAGAGTACTCGGTAATGGGCGTTGACATGAGCTAATGTGTGCGTCATCCAATAATTCTTCAACTTTTAATTCAGTAATATTTTGATTGCGCATGTCCAAGAGCGTATCCAGCTCAAAACTGAAGGGGGGCAGCTTTCTGAATTCAACCTCATGGGTGGGGTGACATACAATAATATTCAATAACAGAAGGGAGACCAGTGAACCATATTTATTTTAAAACTATATTTAATATTGAACAATAGTTTTCAAAATCTGTGGAGGGCCCCCAATGCAATAATTCACAGTAACATTAACAAAACATTCACAACAACACAGTAACGCATTCACAGGAAGAACACTATTTATTTTTAAAACTTTCTTGTAAAAAAAATATTTCTTCTACAATAGTTTGCGAGGATTAGCTGCAAATATTTTAACTGCAGCTTCCACTAATTGCACCTTGTTTTCGGTAACCCATTGGCGGTGAATGCTTAGCATTGCTAACCCATTTAACCTATTTTCACCAAAAGTTGATCTTAGCCACGTTTTAATTAGGCGAAGGGAGCTGAATGAGCGCTCAATAGTGCTTGTGCAGGGCAGTGAAGACAATATCAGTATTGCCTTTCTAATGGTCGAGAAAAGCAATTCGCTCTTTTTAAAAACTACAATGATGTTTGGCGCTTCCTGTACCTCATTCCACATTTTAAACCACAATTCCCTTTCCCCTTCGATGCCTACCAAATTGTAAAAATCTGTACAAGATGTAATAACTTCATTCCAATTCCCCAAAAAACATCGAAATAATCTTGTATGCATGAAAACCTTGTATGAAAATATGTCAATGAAAATGTAGGCGATTTATCTGAAGAAAATCTCAGTTCTAAGGATGAAATAATGGGATCCAAATAAGAAATTATTAGTGCCCTTCGCCAAAATTCGGATGGATTTCCGGCTGGGCGGTTGCTTCTATGCTTTTGTCGGCCAGCAACGCGAGTGGCGGTTATATCAACAATCAAATTCGTAATTAGTTTCTTTCAAAATGTTGAAATACCAACAACCTACTTGTCAAATCAATTATTCAGAAATTTGTTGTTTATATTTGCTGCTATTTTATTTTCAAATTTTTCCACGTCGGAAGGGCGGCAGCTGCCCCTCTTTGCCCCCCCCCCCCCCGGATACGACCTTGCGCAGGTCTCATAGAATTTCTGTAATTGTGATAACCGTGGAGGATGTCATACACCTTGGCTGCCGTGCAGAGACCCCGCTGTTTTCCCTCAAGGACACCGCAACCCGCCCGACTTGCCTTCCCTCCACCATCCCCTAAGTCCTTTGCGGAATCCTTTTGCATTTTGGAGAACTAACATTGGGATTTTTGAAAAGTAACTGCTCCCCCTATGGAGAAAAAAGCATTTTGCTCCCGTGTTGGGGACAGACCTGGTTATTCAGCGGAAATTATTCTACATGTGAACTGATGATCTTCCGACAAAAAGAGTGGACCAATGCACTGTTAATGCGGTTTTTTGTCACCACACGACACATTCACAACAAAAATTTGTTCATTTTCAACGTATAAATATTTAAAAGGCAGCTATATGCACCTGCTCTTTCCTATTGTAATTAGGTAAATTAAGTGTTAACTTTAAAATGCAATAGATTGAGTAACCCTATTTTGACCTGCTCTGCTAGCTTTTCATTAATTTAGGTATATGGTTTTTACCCTGAACATTCGTGAAAATTATTACTTCAACTAAATGTTATTTGATAAATCATATTCGCATGACCCAACTTTTGCAAACAATATTTAAAAATAACTTTCTTTGAAGTTTCGATAACATTAAACAAAATCGTAATCCGTAAAAAAGGTGAGATTTGGCGTTGTTTTTAGGTTGACGCTCTGCTACCTCTTATCCCTCTTATCTAATACGTTGCATATATGCCACTTGTTCGCCGCTCTCATATCATAGTAGGCGGCCGGGTGTGCAAATATCGCCTAGCTAGGAACGTATTTTGTATCGTCATTGATCACTCTACCCCTTCTCAAATTGAATAGACCCTCTTTGATGATATTTTGTTTTTCAATTACGGCCATTTTTTGGACTTCTGCATCATAGTGCGGTGCACCAAAGGAAGGACCAAGCACCGGAGGAAGGGCGTGGGGCGGGGCCCGGGACGGATGGTCCACGAAGTCTCCCCTTGGGCAAGGGAGGAGTCACATCTACACATATGTAGTTATTAAGTATAACCCAGACCCTGAGTTCATTACGACCGCGTAGAAGATGTACACATAGTGAAGAATCATATGAGAAAGGCATACTGATAAACTGTATTCCATGTAAACGACTATCATCGAGAAATTCACTAAATATGACTTAAGGCGGTGAGGAGTACTTTTCCACCGAGAATTTAATTGTAAACGGAACCAAACCAAAAACGTACTGGCGAAGAAAACATTCGAGCGATTGATTACTAAAGGAGTAAATCAAGCACGCACTTAATCTATTCATTAATCTATCCATCATAATCTATTTCATCCTGCCTCATTTCTTAAACTTATGACTCAAAGCCATTTATGTTGTCTTTATTTCGTCATCTATTCATTCTACTTCTCCCCATTATACTTCTCCAGGACTTAATTTTCCCAGCTCGCTGTTTCCTCCATTGCCTCATTCATCACCAATATTTTTGATGCATGCGAAGTTATTGGTATAAAGGTGATAAATGCATACACCATCATTTTTATCTTTCTTGGTACCTTCCTGTCCCCGAGTAAATGTCTCGCGCTCCGTGACAGCTTTCCTTCTTTCTTTAATCTTTACATAATTTCATACCATTTTCTACCGTCACTAGTTACTTTAGCTCCTAAATAGGTGAAGTTTTCACTAAGGTAAGGTTTCACAAAAAGGTAAGAGCAAGTAAAAAAAAAGTAAAGGCCAAAGCATCATACATTACAGTAGATGGGCCAAGGACTTTGTACTTGAGGAAGGAAAGGCAGTTGGTTCCGCATAGAAGACGCTTCCTTCTCTTCGAGGCGTACATTGATTTATGCCCTACGAGGTGAGCGAGTGGGAAGAGAACGGACTCGAACAGTTTGGGGCGGGACTGGGCGGGCGAGGTTGCTACAGGTGGAGATCTAGTAAGGTGGGATGTAGGGGGAGGGAAGGTCGACCCGAGGGGGAGGAGGGAAGGACGGCAAAGGTCCTTGGAAAGGGGCGGGCGGGCACCCCTCTATCCAGAGACCCTACCCCGCAAGTTAAACCGCCTCTGCCCCAGGAGGATGTTTCTTCTTCGACGGAGGAGGAGAGAATTCGATTTAAAAGATTCGACCGAGAGAGAATTCTTGGCGGTGGAGGAATGGCCGACCTCCCCGGCAGGATTCATTCCGTCGAGGGCGACACCACCGTTAAAAGTGGAGAACGGACGGATTCGCATTTCTTATGCTTTTTGTTTATTTCCGAGCGCCGTGAAGCATCTTTCCATGTCTCCACGTTCCTCCGCGAGTGTATAATGATGCACCGCTATATTGCTTGCTGTCGTCTCGGAAGAATGTAGCGTCCAGAGCATATCTCGACGGTGACGGTCAAGCGGAAGGAACACCATTCTCCTAGGAGAAAATCTGTTACCCGCAAAGAATATCATACGAGGTTCAGCTACTTTTCACGACGATCTGAGCGTCTCCGTTCACTTTATCATAACGTATGTTAAGAAAGTAACGCTTCTGACGTGATTGATAAGAAAATATCACGCGTTCCTATAGCAGCACCTTTGAACGATTTAGTTTGCTTCCAATGTATTTTGTTGGTTTATTTTTTGGGGCAGAAAGACGTCGAGACCAAAGGGTAAATCGTTCGGCCACTGACCGAAGGAAGAGGATCGAATACGCTGCAAGTCTCTTCAGACATTTCCCGTACACACACGCCTGGTGATTTGCTAGGTGCCAGGGGGGCACTGGGGGCCTTTCCGAATCCGAGGAATCGACATTGGATGCTCGGAAATGCAATTCACGAGGCATTTCTAACGCTGAAGACCTAATTTACATATCACTGTTCCATATCTACGACGACGGAAACGACGAGCGGAGCGGAGAAAATAAGTCCTACCAACGAACGTCCTATACCGATGTGGGCCTCATAGGTCTTGGGTAATTGGACATCGGGTTCGTGGACCAGAACGAGCTTTTCCCATCGGAGAGCACTTACGGAGCAGCAACTTGGATGATCCTACAGAGCAGGAGAGACGCTTCCTATTTTCAGCTCACTATTCCTATTCTCGATAGTATAGCGAATAGCTCTCCAGATCATTCCAGGAAACCACAAGCGGCACAGGGGAGCTTACCCTCCAACCCTCAAGAATTTCACTCAACGTTAGGCTTGGTACCTTGAGATTTATCCTAAAACCAATTCAACCTACTTTAGGGTTTAAGACAGGGGTAAGTGATTGGAAAAAAGCAGAGCATGAGAGTAACAAGATCTCGCGAAAGTAGACCGAACTTAGACTAGACTTAACAAAACAAATTTCCCATCGAGCTTGAGCTGTTTGCCATGCTCCTTGAAATGAATACATTAGATAAATTATTCGAAATACTCTTCTAGTGCCTAGGATAGAGAGTAATTACTTTATATTTGGTCTAGTAGATATCAACATTACGACGATATAATAAGGATATTCAATATAAAATGTTTCATGAATTCGTGTCTGACGTATTAAATTTGTTTTTTTTTTCAGAAGAGTCTAGATGTCATTTAAATTTCTATGCATCATAAATCCATATTACAACTGGTATCCGCTAAAACAAATTTAATAAAGAACCCGTGTTATGAAACGCACCCTACAGGTACGAGTATTATGTTAAAAAATAAGAAACTGCTTTCACTTAGTCCTGAATACCAGCGGTATCGTGCATACCATACAGGATACTGATATAGTAATCCCACAATCAGATCACAACGTCCGTATACCACAGAATTTTGAAGAGGTGTCCGGCTTTTCAATCAGTCGATAAGTTAAATTGAGAGGTAAAAATGCCAGAAAAATAGACCAAACAAATTATTAAACCTTTGAATTGCGTGCCCGTAGTTATCTCCTGCAGGCATAAGGTAATGGGAAAAGTAAGACGAAGAAGAGTTTCTATTCAAGCTAGTTAAAGCTAAGTCAAGCCATATATTATAGACTTGGCCTTGGAATACTAAGCCACAAACATATATTGTTCGTAAAGCCAAAACGACAAGTGATTGGGAAATCCAAAGCTGAAAATTGAGAACCACGGATTGACTGGAAATTCTCTCGACCACCGAGTGGATGAAATGGTGATAGTAAGTATGTTCATGGAGATGAAACTAGCCGTTGTTTCGATTAACGACTAGAATCAAATACGATGGCGCCGTCAAACACCAAAAACATTTAAGGCATAACTAATTTATCACTTCGCAGAACAAGGCAACAACACGATAACCTAATGACGACCAAATTAGTGGAAACCGAGGTCAAACGTGTTAGCAAAAAAAATGATGGAGAACTCTCTAACTACTGTTTTACTGATGTAAGAAAAGTAAAATAATTTCCAATACGCTAATATTGATATTGATGCTGTACACCTGGGTATCTCGGTATCGAAGAGAGGTTCACTATAGCCTGAGTCAGACGGTCATTTTTCATGTACATACATGCCCAGGGATCATTCGAGCTATAGCTTTTCAATGATAGGGAAAATGACAGCTTCAGTCATCATTTTCTCAACCACACGGTGATTTTTGCTGCAGCTGCGAGCATCATTTCCGTTACGTTAACAATCCAAATTTGATTAAAACTCACATGTGGCGTCACATTCCCTATTTGCTGCCGTGCGCTCTGATGGACTTCAGTTCAATTCACGTACAGGTTCAGGGACGTAAAACAGGACTGTCTCAAATGAAAAGGGACAGGGATCCCTACTTATCATTGCCACTATCCCTGAGAATGTACGTGAAATTGAACGCGTGATTCTGGCTTGAGGACCAAAAAGTATCCATCAATGTTTGGCCAAGGGAACTGTGAAATTCTATTCGACTCTGAAGTCTATAGCGGACTCGAAGCATTTGCCAGCTGGAGTCTCTCGCATTCCACGACCTGGCATAATAAGACAGCTACACAACAGCGCATTGTCACATTGGCATTGTTCGTTGGATGTGTGCGCGAGACAGAAAGGAGTGACAACACGAACCTTTGGCAAGGTTTACTCTGGTTGAAAGTGACGAAGGGAGACAGGGAAGAGAAAGAATGTCGTTGGGATGACGAACCGGCCGACGCAGGGGAACGGGATCAGTGCCACGAACTCGCGACGAGACAGCCCGCGCCACGTTGGGTTTAGTGCACGGTCGGCATCGCATGAGGGCCTGCGAATGACTGAAAGCATAACTTCCAGCACCGAATGGCCCTTCGTCCATCAGGACAGAAGGCACCCACCGCTGGAGTGCTGGCGACGGAATGCTAAGGGCAGTGCCGTCCCTAGGGTAGTGCGACAGGTGCCCCGCGCCTATAAGGGCCCCGCCCGGGCTTGCATCTTTCAGACGACGCGTGGAAACCCGCCTATTACCCAAAATCACCTACTGCCTAGCGCATACGTAAATTTCTAGAAAATATTTGCCAGTTTGTCGGTTAATTTCCTTCTTTCCATGAAATATGCTTAAAAGATGATACTATCAATAAGGGAATTCAAAGTTACGGGGGCCCCCGACTTTCGTTTGCACAGGGCCCCTCAATCCCCAGGGACGGCCCTGGACAATGGGAGCGAGGGAATACAAAACCTTACCGTTGGAATGAACGCGATACTCAATTGGCAGCAAGCATTAGTGGGAGTAATCTCAAGATATTTTAACTTAAGCAGTCAAATCTAATGCCTCAATCGAAGCAGCATTGATTAAACTGTAAACATCGATATTCATTAAATTACTTTGGACACCACTTCATTGGAAACTTTATCCAACCGGCTTTACCGAGGCCTAATTGCGATGCCAATGGCTCCTCCCGAAAACATAGTAGGCCCGAAAACAATAGATAATTGATATTATTATAAATGATCTAAGATTTCCCCGGTTAATCTGATGTATAAATGTTTCACGGGTGTTCCACCACGTAATTAGCCCCGTTAGTAAAATAGATAACCTTTATGGACTTAAGCTGTTTTGACCACACCAAGTTCCTTTCTGATCTAAATAATAGAGACTGGAATGCAATAGCCAATGCACTCTCACCGGATGATAAAATAGAAATATTCAACTCCAATATTATAGATTCATTTGACCTAAATGACCATTCGCGTGACCCACCCACCAACCCCATGGATTAAGCCCGAAATAAAGTCGGCTATTGAGAGGAGGAATAATGCTCGAGCATTGTATAGAAGGTATAGTGACTCTGAAGTGTTTTCCTCATATAAGGCAATGAGAAAGATCACGAATAAAAAGATACGTGAAGCAAAAAATAATTACTATCAGACGCTATTTTCAAAAAGTCATAGTTCAAAAAACACATGGAACAACCTACGAAATATAGGAATAATTAAAAAACCCAATGATGAGAAATTGAACATTCGACCAGATATTCTAAACAATTACTTTTCCACTGATCGCAGAAATGCAATTCTTCCTCCAACACTCATTAGCAATGAGAGAGCAATCTTCATAGTCAATTCTTTTTTTCACACGTGATGCCTATAGAAGTTACTTATGCATGTAAAAACATTATCTCAAATGCTAGGGGCAATGATGAAATCCCTATAGATTTTATAAAAAAATCATCATCAATGATATTACCCGTGCTTTTAAATATCTTTGACTCCTCCTTACAACTAGGCATATACCCAACTATTTGGAAAAGAACCTTACTAAGGCCAATTCCTAAATGCTCTAATCCTTCCGAGTGATTATAGACAAATAGGATTAATTATATGTTCCACAGCAAAAATACTCGAGCGAATAGTTTTCGACCAAATTAACACATACATTACTGAAGGAGATCTGCTCAACCCAAGACAATCAGGTTTAGGAAGGGACATAGTACTCAAACCATACTGCTTCGCCTAACTGAAGACATCAGACAAGCAATGGATAATAGACAACTAACTGTTTGTTCTGTTTGATTTTTCACAAGCATTCGACTTCGTGAACCACGCTCTTCTATTACAGAAGTTAAAAGGGTATAATTTTTCGGACAGTGTAATCAAATGGTTCCGATCATATCTTACCGGGCGAATGCAAGCAGTAATAGGAAAGACCGGAGATCCATCTAACTGGCTAAACGTGGACACTGGAATGGTGCAAGGATCTGTCCTGAGTCCATTACTATTCTCTTTGTTCATTAACAACCTACCGAGATTCGTAATTCACTCGCAATATTTTCTATATGCAGACGACTTCCATATTTACCAACATTCAACTCTAGAAAGCCTAACACAGACTATTGCTAGCTTAAATGCTGATACTGTCCATATTAACGCATGGGCTGAGACCAATGGCCTAAAACTAAATGAAAATAAAACTACGGCTATTATTATCGGCAGTAGGAACCTTACATCTAAGATAAATTTTCACCACATCCCAGCAATCACAGTCAAAAATAAAGCTGTCCCCTATGAAGAACAAGTAAAAATCTAGGGGTAATAATGGACAGGAACTTAAATTGGAATGCACACTGCCTAAATATTAGGAGTAAAAGCTAAAAAACTCTTCACCAATTATACAAATCCAAAAACCAGTTGCCTACAAACTTACGAAAAACAATCATAAATACGATTATTTTCTCACATTTTGATTAATTTTGCGGTGTACTAAGCAATATCAACGAAGAAACAAATAATAAGCTCCAGATTACTATGAATGCTACTGTGAGAATTGTATGTGATCTAAAACGGTGGGATCATGTTACTGATTCATACAAGAGACTAAAATGGCTTAAAGTTAGAGAAAGAAAACTTTATTTATCTATTCTCTCCACCTTCAAAACTTTCAAGTCAACCTGTGCTCCGTACCTGTTCAACTCTTTTATTAAAAAAAACATCCAAAACCGGCTAACAAGATCCCATCATTTAGACCTACAGATCCCACAGCACAAAACTGAAATGTACCATAAATCTTACATCGCCACTGTAACAAGAAATTGGAATACTCTCCCAACAGATATAAAAACATGTAATTCTGTACCCTGTTTCAAAAGAAAATTATTTCATTACATAGTCACGAAAAAATGTTTAAGGAGAAAGTGAAAATGGAAGTAATTGTTGTAACACTGTAGTCAATTTTAATTTTTTTGTGAAAACACTATCTTGTATTTTTTGTGTGAATTTATTATTAATATGTATATTTTTGTGTAAACACTATCTTGTAAGTATTATTATATTTTTTTAATTATATCTTGTGAAAATGAAAATTAATGTACCAAAATGTCAGAAAGACCGATAAGGGTCTACGACAATAAAAGTTTTATTTATTTATTTATTATTTAATTAGCTCCACATCTGCCGATTTCGATGAACGACTTGCTTGTCAACATCAGGGCTTCTGAATGCCGCAAGAGTCAAATTTGGCCGTTTTACCCAACAATCCAGATCAAGTGACTCCTGATTGGTTCGTTTGTCTGATTGACCGTTGACTGATTCTCTCGTCTTCCCTTACATTTTTAATGGAAATTATGACAGGATTCCAGGCACTACTTCATTGAAAACCAGTCTCTAGTTTAAAATTTCTTTTTTCTATGCGTATCTCGATGCCCTATTTGATTTAAGGGTCCCAAGAGCAACTTCCCATTGTATGGCATGGTCTTCGTTGATACTATACTGCCGATTTCTTTGGTTGGGCTAATCTGAAGTCCCTTCGATGCTCTTTCACCCTGGTCTCAATCGGCCGGTCTCTCCCACATAGACTTCACCGCACTCACAGGGGATTTGGTAGACCATTACATGTTTTTTTTTAAATCAAAGAGAGAACTAAATAGGGTTCATTCCGTGGTGATATTACAGTGTGATCTACATTGTGAAAACTAACCGAACCGAAGAAAAAATATTCTCATACTAGATGCTTACGTACGCTTTTCACGCATTTGAATCTCAATTTCTCATGTCGGCGGGGTAACGTCCTCGCCTGCTAACCCAAAAAGGTCGAGGGTTTGAATCCCGCTCGGGGAAGATTTTTCACTTCCCAGGACATGGTTGTATGTGCTTGTCCATTGTTAATACCCCAATGTAAAGGCCAACATAAGTGCTGTTATCGGTGGTAATTAAATAATAAAAAATAAATAAATTTTAAAAAATTACTAATCATGCAGGCATTTGAATCTCCATCATAAATGAGTACAGCACTACAAGTAGGTACAATAAAATAACATTCATAAACGATCGAATGAAAGATAGCTTAAGTTCACATAACCCAGTCCTTTATCCAATTAGGATAAGAGGTAATCCTACTTATTTGCTCTGCTATGAAGAGCGTGTGTGTATCCCATACAATCCCTTTGTTTAAATAAACCTCAAGTGAGCCAGGTACAAAATTTGTTTACTTACAATCGATGCTCTTCCTACGCGCCACTTCACTGACAGTACAGTAAAAATATAGGTATCTTATGGTCCAAGATATTTAACTTCGTAACTTACTCATGTCTCAATCAATCAATGAATTTAACTAAGCACAGGGGCCTATCGTGCCATGGAGTTACAGGAGGCAGAGAGCACACACTAATGTGATTTATGAAATTTTGTGAATAAATGTAAAAAACGGCACAAAAATTGTCATTTCTCGATTGACTAGAATTCAAATTGACATTTTTCGATTCCTACAGTAGTTCAAAGAGGGCTTGAATAAAGACACTATCTCCACAAGTAACAGTTGACTCCCATCTAACATACTCACTTAGTAATCAGTCCTAAAGTTGAACCCAATGGTGAACATTTATGGTGTTTTAGAGCGCATCACTAAATAATTATATTTTTTATTATGAGTATGTGTAGCACTGTTATGAATAAGTCTCAGCTTTTTTAATCCCTTGAAATTTCTCATGTGGAAACAAATAAGCTCTTAAAAAAAATTTACTCAAAGAACATCGCCAGTAATTTGATAATGTATTTCATTGCTGGGAATCAAGAAAATTAATATATGTATATATCACACTGATTCATTTCCATGATTCTGAATGAACCATTCTTTAGGAACAAGACGGTGGTTCAATATAATAGAGTACATAAGAATTTCTTGAGCTTTTAAAGCATTCCCTATCAAATCAATTTCATCATGATCCGAATATTTAGTGGCAAATTACAAATCCTTTTCCGGTGGCTCCCACATAAGCTGACAATTGCCAAATGATTTTAAAATCATGTAGAAAATTTAAAAAACAGACTATTTTCATCAACTGATTTGTTAATAGTGGGTTTAATAAAAACTTAAAATTATTGAGCAAAATGGCAAATTAAAACTAGATGTCGATTTTCTGATTACTTCATTTAGACTTCAAATTCAGTGCCAGCATAATCATTAGTCATAGTGTTGCAGTCAATGAATGCAGCTGTTAGAAGTTAACTGCCATTGGCTGCATAGGTTTTCTCACGAGACAGTCACCCCAAGTGGATTTGATATTTCTTTATGGGCTGTCCAGTGGTCTCCATTTGTTTGTGTTACTTCAATGAAACGAGAAAGGGCCAACTGCTAGCATGGTTGGGGGGAAGGGGACCAAAAAACCCCAGGTGAATGCTCCAACGTTAAGGGTTCTCCCTCCACAGGTCATTTGTACTGTTTACCAAAGCTAAAATTTTACTATTATACACTATTGCTATTAATACAAAAAGTTGTTGAAATTAAATTTTTTCTTCTAAGACCATCTACAGACTTCTACTTTTAGGCATCTACTTCTTAGACAATCTTCTTAGACCATCAGCCATCCTATTACTAACTGTTTTTCTATTTTCTTGACCCCCCAATTCAGTGTCGGTTCTCCAGATGAACAACAAATTATCCCAAATTTGTGCATCATATATTTATTATGACTAAAAATGCCGGCATAATACATTTAAATACGGGGCATAGAGTTGTACCTTTGTTGTCAGGTTCTCCACTTGGCAGATGAATGCCACTAAAGCAACATACGCATACACCCAAAATAACTTAACACTTCTAATTTTATGATCACCACAGAGTAATTATCCAACAGATGAAAAATGTTTCATTCACTCAACCTGAAGAAAATTAGCCGCTATCACTCATGAATGTTAGGCTATTGGAAAAAAAAACCAATTGAAAATGTAGATATTTTTGGTCACAAAGAAACAAATACAATGAGATGGTATGCAATTCTCCGTTAAAGAACTTGAGTAAGTAAAAAGAACAAGATAATTTGGCACATGGCAGCTAACTGTTCATTCACCTCTTTTAAATTTTCAACGGTTGTACCATGTATTGCTTCTTGTACATGCATTGACGTCATTGCTGTCCTTGGCCTGTGAGTTTGCCTTCCTGCCTCCTTACACTCCCCACCCGTCCAGTCAAGGATTACTCCCCTCTCGTGACTCCCCCCCACCCTTCCCACTGCCTTCCTCACTTTCCCTCCCCTCAACCCTCCCTTCCCCTCCCCCTTACTTGATAGTATTTAAAGAATGGACTGGTAAGGAATGGAATGACAATTATTTGATGAAACAATGGTCGAAATAAAGTGTGTGGCCCGTCAATAAAGTTTGTGTGTGGAATGTACAAAGCGACATTTTATTTCCAAAATCGTTGTTCCACAAAGTGAAGTCTGAAACGTTAAACCAACATGATATTGTTTTTCAATTTACTAAATGCAATAATTTGCTTAACCAATCAATTGCCTTCCATATCTGTGCATAAAAAGATTATCAATTCCCATGGGTAAACCAGTTAAAATTATAGCCACAGGTCAATACAGAATAGTTAAATGCATAGGAAGAAAGAAACTGACTATACGACAGCTGAAGATAGTATGGATAGTATAAAAAAGGAGTGTATTTAAGTCTAATCGAAAGAGATTCCAAATCAAATCCAAGATCAATAGAGGCACTATCAAAGCCTTATCATTTAATATATTAACTGTTTATGGCTCAATATGCATATATGTATCACATGATGCCACTGAAGGAAATGATAATTCAGCTTGACAAATACAGACACAGATTCATTTTATGATGATACATAGCTAACAATTGAATTACGACTGGAATAAAATAATTCTCATTAGAGTCAAAATTTTCAATTGTAAACTAGGTTAGGAACTGTTAGAGGAATTGTAAGTATAAAGAAGCATGACATGGAGCTTTGCCCAACTGAGGAGCTGATCACAACACACCACAACAGGAATTAACATAAGAGAATTATTGCTCAAAATTGTTTTAGATTGAAAGTATATTGCATTGCGGCATTACACCATTGAATGAATCACCCCAAGTTTCCAATCAAACCAATAATGTTGAATTATTTTCCACGGAGTTTTCATACATATTTTCATGTCATGTAATTGATGCCTATAAGGTGCAAATAATTCTAATAAATAATATGCATGTAAGAATTGAAAGGCAGACTAATTTTCAATGCAACTCAATAATATGCAGCAGAATTGTTATTCTTAAATAAGTAATCAAACCAATATTAACTGATGGAAAAGAGAGTTAGTAAACAATGACATTGACATTCAATTGAGAAAAATATTGATATATTTTACTGAAATGTTATTAGGGATTTAACTGGAGGAACACAATTGGTCTAACAAAATATACATGTCTCTTTGGCCTAGGTGACTATTCCTACCAATGTGGTATAAATACAAACACAGGTGAATTTAAGTTCATATGCTTCATCTTGCAACAATTACAATATTGCAAAATATAACGCGACAGTACTTCCTGAGAATGACAGAAATAGCATCAGCATGTTATAATAGCAGTTTATAAGCATACTGATGCAAATATGTAAGCACTTTGTGTACTGACTTTATTCACCTGTCTTACACCTATCTAAGGGCAAGTTTTACTTCATAAATTAATAGAAATGTAAAACACTAAATGTTCAGCAATAAATGCCATTTGTTATTGCAATACAACGTAGTGCAATGCACTTGACATACAATATTTCCACAAATGATGATGAGCCTTTTGAATCGACAGATAAAAACAATAATTCTCAAAAATATGTATATTTATAACTCTGTAAAATCAATTTCTTTAAAAAGCATTTCAATGGCAAAAACTGGCCAATTTGTACAAACATACTCGATTTATATAATTTTTAGTCTCTGCACAATATTTTCATTCCTTAAAAATCATGACTGCATTTCATTTGAATTTCATAAATCATCTCATTGAATGAGTATCCATTATCAAATACGAGGAATAATGAATAAAGAGTAGTTTTACTTTACACAAGGAAATATGTACACAATGACACATTTTGTAAATAGTGTGCAGAAATATTGTTGCGTTTTGCATTCATTCCAAGTGAGATGCCATGAGAACACAATAATCCACAAACCTACTGCCTAGTTACAACATGCTTGACTTGTTTTCATTAATGATCCAGTATCCTCAAATTACCAGACACAATTTTATTTTCTAACAATGCTCCAGCTGGAATGTCAATACGATCTCCATGGTTAGCTATAATGATAACAGTTCCCTGGAAGACAAAAAGCAGAAATTCAGATGAGTTAGTATCGTCTACATGTACATAATAGCTTTAATCACACACAAGTTGACGATTCTGTCTGGGTCTTCTATAGAATAGGAGTCCAGGAAATTGTGAAATTGGGTGGGGAAGTTTAACGATAAAAACTAATTCAATTTAAAAGGCCTTCTCTACACAATAAGCAAGGCTGATAATAAGGAAAAAACAATAAATTAAATACAGGAAAAAATGCAAATGAAAATGTCAATTTTGGCCGTAAGGAAAAAATATCTGATAAAATGGCAAACTGAATAAAATAAAAGAATATAAATGCAGGAAGTTAATGTGACCAGGAAGGGAATTGGGAATAGATAAAGGCAGGGTGCATATGTTATGATGTAGCTATATATGTATAAGTAATGAAAGACTTAGACAGGAAAATGCAAGAGCAAGTATGTATGAGTATTTTACCATCTTGAAAGTAGGAATACCACAGGTGCAAGAAGCAAGAAAGACATAAGAGAGCAGATGAACTAGCAAATAAGGCATCCTCTCAGAATAAGTCTAATAATAGCCATCAACACTGCTTAGGTAGTAAGGAGACACTTCATCGAAATGCATGAGTGGAGCATACTCTTTCTTGTAAGGCAGTGAAGCTCAGACAATAACATCATCAGAACAATGAAGAAGTCCTATGACGAGCTAGGAAAAAAGGAACTAAATTAAAACTCTGCAAAGTAGAAGAGATAAACTTACTAGACAAATTTTACGTCATAACTACCTCCTGAAAACAATAGTGGAAGGAAAAATGTAACGGAAGAATAATCAAGGAAGATCAAGTATGAGAAATATGAAGTATATTATAAGCAATGCCAAAATAAATAGCAGAAAAGATAATACAGAGGAGAGCTGAGTAAACCAATCTTCAGATGAATGACTGGTGATGATTTATAAAAGAAGTTTTCCACAACAGCAAATGAGCTGATTGCTTATTGTACAGATGATGATGCTGTTGCTGTAGAAATGGAAGAAGATCAATATATATCCGAGAAACAAACAGAATTTCAATCCACAGAAAAATATCATCATTATAGAGTAATGATAAATTATTGAGCATTCAAGAAGTTTTCTTATTTGCCTGTGCTGCAGTAGGTTTTTCATTTGCCATCCATTAGGCCATCACACACCCACTTCCCATATTGCATCCTATTGTGGTAAAAATTGTTACATTTACATCATTATAAGATACTTACTTTAAGAGAAACACCTCTTCCAAAGGTTACATCTCCCGATACTGTTAAGTGGTCTAATTCCATCATATCAGGAATAGCTGCAAAGCGACTATTGAACTCCTTTACCTGAAGCCAAAAATTTGGAAAAATAAATACATTTAACCCACAGTTTAATTAACAACTATTTTTAAGTGCAACATTCCACAGAGGAAAAATCATTCACTTTGACAAGGACTCAAACTCAGATCCCTCGATATTGCACAGAGTGCTTTAGCCAGTTAAGCTACCGAGGCATCCTCTTCCCCAGTGGATTTTAGTGGGGTTTAAAGGAATCAGACGTTCAAGACTACAAGACATAGAATGTAAGGAAGCAGTCCAAAGCATGTACATAGTACCACAGTCTGCAAGGTTAAAGCAAAACTTTGACTAATGAGGCAACCACTCTTTTTGAGAATACTGGGACTAGCCACGGTATTACCTTTATGGAGTCACCTACAAGGTAATACTATACCAATCTACTTTAAAAACCTTTCTCTAATATACACCCACAGCACACCACTGAGAATAGCTCATATGAACAGCAAGAGAAACCATAAACACTAAATTTGACAGGCATTTTTAAATTATTTACTAATCAATGTGGATCTAACATGAAGTTTCCAGCTAAAATTTAGGTTCAACTATTAGAATTTTTTTATGACCAAAAACACCATGTTTATTAACAATTATGTAATTTGTAAAGTTTACAATGCAGGTATAATGACAATGCTATTTAATCCTTCCATAAATTCATCTCCATGACATAGGACTATGTAGCCGGCAGGTGTATGTTTAAGCATGACAAAATCACCTGCATATGAATAGCTAAGTAAAATTTATTATCAATTCCATCAAAGTGAAAGAATAAAGTTTTACAAAAAAACAAAAACACATATGAGTTCTGTAATGTATGTGGTTTGGAATAAACACATTGGTGGAGCCACTTTCCTACCTCTCCCGTGATCATCCGCCCAACCTGCCTGCCGTGAGTCCTGTCCTACCCTGCCTATAGTAAGGTCACTCTACCATGCAAGCATAGAACGACAGAGTTGCTCATTTTTGGGTCTCAACCACTCTAGTTACCCTACCTTTGGCTGTCAACTCGGTGACATGCCAAGTCCAATTCAGGTTATCTCTCGCCAGTATACTGGTACATACTATATATTAATGAAATTTTGAAACAGTGAGGGAAAAATATTTTACTCTAGGAAAATTTTTGATTAGTCATTAACTGATATTAGTGGATTAGTGATTAACTGATATTAGTGACAACGTATTCCACGGGATAGGGTCACAGGATACATATATCCTGCCAGCCAACATAGTCATGAATCATCATTGCAGTAGCTTTAAAAACTCTTTTTATGAAGAGGGATGCAAAACCATCTACAGGAATCTTCTCTCCCTCTTTCTGGCCAACTTTTTCACACCGATAACATAAGAATAATGCACAGAAAAATTAAATTGACCCTCGGCAACTACATGGCAAAAAAACACCAATGATATTCTCAATTTTAAAAATTCACATTTAAAGAATGACACATCCTTATCAAAGAAAGTAAAGTATTCTCGATTAACATACCACTCCAGAGCCACAGAGATGTTTGGTTTGGTATTGTAATAAACAGAAAAGAACAACTGCATGGCCAGCCAAAAATACCCCAGCAGTAATCGAGAATTCAAAGGTATCATTGCCACTGATGAAATTCTTTGTACATTTGATTAACCCATAAGAATCTCCCAACTAATTTGAAGGAAGAAGCATTTAGTTGCCCACACAGAAACTTATAAAATTCTCCAGTAGTGATATACGTACAAGGATACATATTCAAAGCAAATAGCAATACACTTAAAACACTTCATAACTTGCTTAATTCATACAAGAGCATGACATTAACTCCCCCATATGACAAAAATTTACTAATTTTGTTATTTTCACTAATCTGGAAAAACCAAGGCACTCACCACCTCATATTCATCCTCCTTCATATCTATCTACTCTACTTATTCATATTCCCTACTTCTCACTTCCCAACCCCGTTCAAATTAGAATTTCACTTTACCAATTACCTTCACCCACTTAACTTCTGTCACCAATTGGAAAATGAATGGCATTCATCTGATCACTCCAAATGGTGCAACTAACTAATGAACATCCCCAATCATTAACCCTCCTCCTACCAATTTCGTTCAAACTTCCCAAACCTAATTCTTTCCTCACACTTTTTCCATGAAGAGGTCTGCTTGGCAGGTTTAACACAAGAAGTGCGACTCTGTAAGTACTGACCCTCCATGCATATTGGCTTCTATGTAATAAATGGCAGTGTGTGTATTTATCACAATTTTCACCGTTCCCTACAAATCCAGGTGAAAGAGTTTACATATTCCAATGTTCAATGACACTGGGACTCTTCCCTCTGCAATTTTGTGAAATTCACAGTGAAAAAATCATTTGCCGGGACTGGGATTCGAGCCCAGGTCCCCCGATTTCGCGCCGGGTGCTCTACCAGTTAAGCTACCCAGGCGTCATCTCTCAGGGTGAATTTTTATACACAATTTTTTCACACAATTGTGTGACCACTAGTGGGTGACTCCGTTAAAGTTACTGCACAGCCAGTTCCACAGTTTTTTGAATTTCTTCCCTCTGCAACTGGTCGGAGTTTTTACACTTCCAACAATTGGCAGCTCCTCTCACAGTTTTGTGTATGCAGTCAACTAATTGTACATTGCATTGATTTTGCTAATAACATATTTGGTGCATTTACCAAAAACATGAATTCCAAAATAGATTACATAGTAGAGTTGTTCTGATGGCATATAATTTTTAAACAAAATTCCAGTCAATACTCAAGGCTCAGTATTGACTGAGGGATACTAATTGCTTAAATGATTGCATAAATTTTTTCAATTTTATCAATATGTACTAGTAAATGAAAAGAGTGGCTTCATTATCCCACATAATTTTATTACAAGATGACCTAGGTTTCGAAGTGGCATGCCATCACCACCACCTGATGATGACGTGCCACATCGAAACCTAGGTTGTCTTGTAATAAATGTATATGGAATAACAAAGTCACTCTTTTCATTTACAATGTTAAGCAAATTCCACCAAGTCACGCCTGAGACAACATATTTTAATATGTACTAGTGTTTTGTTTAAAAACAGCAAATTCACATTAACATTTAAGGAAAGCATTTTCAACTTCACACTTTTGGCATTGTAACAAATACATATATTCAATCAGAATCATTGCATTGAGCAATTAGTCCACAGCAGGCATATGCTGTGCAAGGGTTCCTTGAGCAAAGAAGGGTGATTAAATTTACCATTAAAATTGAAAATTGCACAATTTTTTTTACTTTCCTTTGGTAGTTATGCATTCTTCGTTTTCACCTAACCAGCTCTATATGCCTATGCAGTTCATGAAGTCATACATACAACTAAAGACCAGAACAGGAGGAATAAATTGCATGACATCATGCAAAGCTGAAGAAATAGGACCAATATGCATCATTTTCCGGTCATATTTTCCCACCACAGAAAGATTGCATCGCTTCGTTCTAAAATAATACATAAAGTCCTTCCTTAAATTTGCACAGAATCAAATACATTCTCCAGGCGATTCAATCTCTTGACTATTATAAGGTGATAAAATAAAAGGATATCACCCCGTAAAGAAAAAAGGGTCTCCACTGTGCATAAATCAAATTTCATGTATTGTATTACAGCGAGGATATGTACATCCAAGTTTCCACTTTCCAAACTTATTTGAGCCACCAAAGATTGACCCTTGGAATCAATAGATAATTCAATGAATTTGGCAATACATAATCCTCTTTAATTATTATCAATATCTTATCCATTAAAGAAAATATGGTAAGGATGAATGCTAAATATAAAAATAACACATTAACTTACCTTAGCAAAATGATTGTCACCTAGTTTAACTAATGGTGTCGTTGGAAACATTCTCTGTGGTGACATAACAAGAGAGCCATTTGTAAGGCTGTACAAGTTGCTCATTACAAGCATTAAATCTGATGTTTTTTTAACTGGTAAAAAGCGGCTTCGGGGAACATTTATTCCTGAAATAAAAGATTTACTTCATTGACTCAATGGTAATTTGAGCTACACTGAGTCAAATTAATCTAATTTATAGAAAAAACTTCCCAAATTATATGCCCTTGGTAAATTTCTGGAAACTTGAGGACATGTTGATAAGTTAGTTATATTTTGGATATAAGTATGTATTACATTTTGGAAAAATAATAATAAAAAGAAAATTATATTAAAGATATATAGTGCACACCACATTTAGTCCACAAACTTTAAACAATGTTTTAATATGAGGTTTAACAGAAATTGCCAAGCATTCACAGGTAATATTAGCTTTCAGAGACTTCCCAATTTTCCCCATAGGCCATTGGTTTTACATATAATCAACTGGAACAAAAACTTTTTCCTGATTAAGTCTCAATAAAATGAGAGTGCACATATACCCTTTGATTCCTATATGCCATCAATTATGGTAGTCATACTTGGGTTTGAGAGCCTAGATAAGTCAGTTGAAATCATAGACAATATTAAATTACTCACCAAGACCACCATCAAAACACTTCATAGCTGCACCAACTGCTGTTTCCAACTGTATGACATTTAGTCCATTTGGAACAGTTTTCTTGTTTACAATAATTTCCATATTGAGAGTACCATGCCTAAGAACACGTTCGATAGCTGTAATAAACAGTATCAACAAAGATTTATATGGTAAACAACAAGAATTATGTGTTATCATAGAAGAAAAAAAAAGAAAATTTATTTTTTGTCAACGTGTAAAGGCATTTCTGCCATATTAAATCATTTACTATGAAGGAAAACTTACCATCCAGCTTCACCCAGAGATTGTTAGTATTGAAGAACTTAAAGGTCTTCACAGATTTAAAATCATCTATGTGTTCCTTGGGAACTTGAGCGATTTCAAGCAGCCTAAGTTTATTCTCATAATTAATCAAGGTACCACCCTAAAATATAATTGGTGCATTATTAATGACAGAGAGTAAAAGTAAAAACCAGCTGCAAGTCTAGAGAAATATTTTGGGGAATTAAAAAAAAAACATTTATGAATTAATAAACACATTAATACTGTAGGCACTCTTATATCATTTATTATTTTTTTCTACATGCGAGGAAAAAAACTGACTTACTTGCCAGCTGAGTGCCTGTCAAGTCAGTTAACACTATAGTCAGCAGTCTCTTTCTTGTGCAACACATAAGTCAAGACTAATAATACATTGTTTCAGTACCTTTGAGCTGGTATGTCAAATTACAGAATATTAATTTAATTAACTCATAATATTCACCAGATACTCGCAGCTGCAACGTTAATGCTGCCCTATATGGTTGGTTAATTTACACATTAAGTGTCTAAAGTACGCATTTCATTCCTCAACCGATTACAACCAAATCAGAATTACCATATTTCCCGGCCTATAGGATGAACTGGCACATAAGATGCACCTTGACTTTTTGGATTACATTTTATAAGAATAAAAAAATAACACCTGTTTATATTTACAATTAATGAGAAAAATGGGAGTTATTTTTTAAAAATAGCTGCTGTATTAAAGTTATTAGTCGTCGAATCCCAAAAACACATACATGATGGAGAGCGCACCATTGACATAATGCAGTCTGCGGTAAAAATAGAGCGACAGAAACCTTTGACGGCAACACAAAATAGAATACATGAAAACACAGCTTTGCCATCACCCCCATTAACACAGTTCAATTTTCAAATGTGTTTTCGAGTAAAAACATGCATCTTAAGAGGCTGGGAAATTTCATTAACAAAAGTTCCATATAAAAGCGACACATCTATATCAATATAAACCTGTTTCATATAAATTTAGTTTCAGACTGACTGCAATTTCCACTCATAATTTTTATTAACTTTAAGACACACCTTATTTTTAGGCGTACTGGAAGGGGGGAAAAGTGCATCTTATACTCCGGTAAATACTTGCCCTGATATCCTTTTTCATGTCACACATAACATGGCCAACAAAGGGATCTCCAAAGCCCATTAAAGCTTCAAGTTGAGAGCATCCATTAATGCAAAATGATGAATATTGAGCATGAAAAATTTGTGCAACAGACATCGATTATCTTTAAAAAATATCTTTTATGCCAGTTTTTTCATTCATATATCAATCAAGCACACTGGATATAAATTTCATAAATATTATTTAGATAAAATCATTTATAAATTGTCAATGATTAGTACTTTTAGTCTACTAATTTACTTTGATTGATAATGTTTTGAATAATGGTTAACAATGTCACTTTGCTTGGTTAATTTGTCACTTTGCACTCCATGGCTCATAGTAAAGAAAAATATGTAGTCACAAAACATTTCAATAGCAATTTACAAAGGTCACAGGCGTAAGTCTTCATTTAAGCCTAAGCTGAAGTTACTAAGGAGACTAAAATTTGGATCACTGAAAAGCTGTCAAAAATGGTCAATTTTGTAAGAAAAAACTCAATTTGTAGACAAATATGAAGAACAAATTTAGTGACAAGTACAAGAAATAAAAATAACAATCTCTAAGCCACTGGATATTGAAATTTTCATCCCTCTATCTTAAGTACAAGCAATTTTAAGTAGGAAAGAAAGACTGCACCAAATCTAATTCTTTCCTTATGGGACTAAAAATCAACAAATTTTGGGTAAAAACCATCTATTCAAATTTGTGGCCAAAATTTGTGTTCAAAATTTTTACTATGTATTTCTTAAGTCCATTTTGATTCACAACTCATATTGTCACCAAATTTCATCTTCTTAGCATGCCTCCGAGTTCCTTAAACAGGTGTGACTGACAGAAAACGGTGAATTAATAATACATGCCAACCACATTTCCTGGCCCATAAGAGACACAGTGATTTTTCAGGTTAGTTTGTAAAGGATAAAATTCTAATCACAGCAGTTGTATTAACAATTTATAGGAAAAAATAGGATTGTTTACTTCCAAAACTGGCAACTATTTTAAAGTTTAAAGATCTAGAATCACAGAAACAAATGAATGATGGAGAGTGCACCATCAACTCGCTGTCACAATGTAAAATCAGATGCATGAAAACATAGCTTAATCCTCGGCCCATAAGATGAAGGCAGATTTTAGAATGCACTTTTGAGAAAAAAAAGTATGCCTTCTGGGCCAGGAAATATGGGATTAATAGATTCAAGGCTGCTGCTAATGAACTGTTTATATTTGTTGTATGCATATTAAATTATCTGCATTGAAAATTTATATGCATTTTTTGGCCTAGGATAACATTAAATATGTTAATCTTTATCTCCCTCAACCTAAAGTAACAGTAATGGAGAAGAAAGTACTGTGCAGGTTCAATTAAGTGAACAAGACATTTATGAATTTCAATTACTCTTAATAGTTACTAGTTAAAATAATTATTTTAACTAGTGGCAAAGCTATATTAGCATTTAGCATGGATTCTCACTTGAAAAAGACATATTTTCCTTGTCTTTCTTGTCCACCTTGTGAGTAAAATTCAAGGTAGAAGCAAACACAGCTCCCATAACAGGGCAAAACATACATGAGAAATTTGATTTAAAAAATGAGTATTTTGAGCTCTTCTTGACTTCATTCCACATATGCTATGCACAAAATGTTGAAAGATAAACATGAAATGCACTTATATGAGTTTTGGAATGATTTACCAATGTACAAATTCCTGTCATCATATTGGAACACATAGTTGCAGTCAGTAGGATGAAATAATTACTCCAAATGTTGACATATGCACATGTTTCCGTATTTTCTCACCTTAACATCAGCCCTTGTCTTATCAGTAACTTCCATGAGAAATTCAGATGCTGGTTTGAGACCATCTCCTGATGGGTTCATCAGCAGGTTCAGTATACTTAAATCCACAGTAGCTCCCAAGTTATCAATGTTAGAGATAAAGCAATATTTACGGCCCTGAAATTAAAAAAAGTTGTTTTTAGCCATAAATTATGATAGGGTATTTAACAATGATACCACACAATTGTAAAATACACTATTTAATAGCAAGTTCACAAAAGAATTATACTATGCTAAAGAGGAATTAAATGCTGTAACATTCCACGGTTACTTAGGAGGATGAGTAATTTTTCCCAATTCTGCAGCTAAATAAATTAAAATGCCCTATTCAGAGATAAATTATTGCAACATTTTATTTTTAGAATGGGGCACTGGAGCATCTAAATTGCTCTCACCCTTTTCAGATGAATGTCACGCAGGACTTAAAGCCACAAAAAAATCCACGACCATATCATAAATACATAAAACGTATCTTAGATAGTAATAACATTAAAAATAAAATCAGAGGCACCCAAGCTCTTAGTAAGGGAAAAACAGCATCACCATTATCACTGAAAGTTTAAAATAATAAGATACTGATTACATGAATTATCAATATCAATTGCTTAATCAAAGGTTATTTTTAAAACATAAAAAGTCCAAAAAAATAAATATGGCACATACTTAATATTATAGAATGTACCTTTTTCCTGAGTATGCACTTTTAATCAATAATGAAAGCATTTTCAAACAACAATCAATTTCATAGCTCACACAGAGCAAAATGCATCAAATAACAAATGCACACAATACATGTATACATTTAAAAAACAAGTCTAGCAGAAGAGAATTTCGTGAGATGGTTCAACTCCTTCAAGTGAACTGAACAAAGCATTAGAAGGTGGCATAACATGATTTTTTCTTTCATTGAGCTCATTAATTGCACTTAAAGAAAACACTTGTAAAAATGTACAAAGCCACACATGCTGAACTTTTGACTTCTTTGTTCAGTTGACTAACAAGTGGAATTCTGGAGATTTCAAGAAATGATTTTAACCTGGAATTTTTATTTACCTTATCCACTACATTTTTATAAGCCTTGAGTGTACTGTTAGAGCTTTATTTGAATTCAGGAGATAAAAAAAAATGCTTAAGTAATGTATAGACAACTTCATGAATATAAGGGCAAGGAGGTACCCAGGATCTGAACTAGTGAGGGGCAGCTCATGTCAGATTGAGGAGGGGTGGGGGGAGAGAATTGATTATCTTTTATTTGTCTAGGGTTATTAGGGTCTAGGGTATTTGTCTAAGTTTTGAGCATCTATGGGATGGGAGAGGGGGGAGGAAGCTGCTTCCACCCCTTCCCTCCTTGGGTATGCCCATGAGAGAGCTCCAAAGAAATGCCAAGAGCCATGTTTGAAGCAACTAATAAATATAGGCAACGCTAATGTCAGGTCACTTTCTATGCCACATGTTAACCTTCTAGCTGTGTATGTTGTGATGCCAAGCATAAATGCTACTTTAAATGATACAAAGACGATACAAGCATAATAAAAAAATACCAGGGTGGTACAATTTCTGAATTTTCCCTTATTAAGAGCTTTAGAATAATAGGAACATAGGTGAATAGGATTCAAATGCTAATACTGACCATTATTTGTCAACTACGATACTGATCGTGTGCTGTTATCCAGCAACCTCTATGACCAGCTTTCTCAGCAGCAAGACATTATCTATTTCCCAAAAGATTTCTGTAAATCTTTTAAAAGGGCAAAATGTCCATCTTCAGATAGATCCTTACAGAAATAAAATCTGCATGATTACAATAGGGATCATGAAGTTTGATTTTCCGAGAGTGGTGGTGCCCCCTCACAACCTATCAGCAGGAATGACTAGTCCTGATTATAGATGGAAGTTCAGTCACAAGGGTATCAGAAAATGATAAAACACTACAGCTGATTGAATAAGACCACGACACAGGGATATATGACAATAGAATCTCCAATATAAATGAATCTCATTAGACAATTCAAATAATTAAACGTTCCTTCACTACCAACCAATAGAGGAATTACAAAGGAGAAACAGCCTACTGATCCACTCCACTCTGTCTCCCAATTATAGTAACCATTTAAGAAACAAAAAGGGGGTAAAAGCCACCATATACTTATTATATGTAGTGGAAATTACACAAAATAGTTGCATAAACCAAATATAAAACAATGAATGTCAATATGTATTTAACAGTGCCATATTTTTAAATAAATGTAGGATTTAGCTAGACACTGCATGAAATGTAACTGTTAATACAGAAACAAAATATTGTACAAGCAAAATAAATTGGGTGAAATGTTCACAAAAAATTAAAAACACAAAACAACTAAAAAGCAAAAAGAGCAAAATGGTAAAAAAATAACGAAGCATTCATATACTACATGTTAATTACAAGTACTGAAAATAATCTTGCCTGTTCAGTGAACTTCCTTAAAAGACCAGAATTCTGAAAACTTTCATAAAAATCACCGTGACCGGGTGGATACCACCTGGAGGTTAAGCAAACATAAAACCGAAACATTAAATAAATTAAAACATCAGTACATATCAGAAAATCATCTTAGAAACCATCAACAAAGAACAAAATTCCATAATTGTTTCAAGATAACAAACTTTAATAAAAGATGCATCTTTATGTGGTTCTTTCCTCAAGGTTAGGTTACCTAGTTGAAAAATGAAGTGATTCTACTTTAAGTATGAACATAATGCTTACAAGCAATGTCTGATAAAATGGCAATTTTTATTAAAATATCTACTATTAAACTTTCATTAATTTTGGCGTCTAATGGAAATAATGTTACTTTGCCATGGCTAACAAAATCATTCTTTCCTTTAAAAATCATAAAACTGGTATCATCTCTGTTAAGCAATTTGAGGCACAGAAGAAAACTTAAAAAATACATTAAAATTTCCATGCAAAACTTCTAGACAAGGGAACAACAAGTCGAAATATTTAAATGGGGGTTTGGTTGCGTATATGTATGTGGGTCAGTAGCCCTACCAACTGCAAACACTTGAGTTATATTCTTGCTGATTAATTGAGCTAAACATGACATGACATGATTTTGCTACGAAAATCATGAATTAAATAGTGACAGATAAAGTGATGAGAAAATTAGGGAAAATACAGCATCAAGTGAATAAATATTAAGTGAGAAATTCTATACCAGCACTGGCCATCAGCCCAAAAGAGCTGCCCAAATACAGCAAGTGTTACTGAAAAATTATAAATATAATTTTTTTATCCTTTACATTATAAAAATATTAAGAATTATAATTCTTTGGTTTTGATGGGTCGGATCATATCAATTCACAACTTCAAAATGATAGGGGAAAAGTCATAATGGGGGATGATAGTGGTAGAATAATTAAATTAAACACAGATTAAGATAAGGATGTGATTTAGTGAGATGACCAACTGGTATTATATGTACTTCCTACTTAATAGATTGACAAGTGATTTTAGGGAAGAAAGGATTTCAGCATATGGAGGCAGGGTGAAGATGGACTCAATGTAAACATTTATTGCAGTAAACAAAAGGCAACAAAAATGTTTCATAGTTGAACATACTATCTAATACATCCAGTATCCATATTCATAAAAGTAATCTCCATAAAACACTTAAACAAAAATCAATGAAAAATCAACTCTCACTGAAGTCATCCAATTCTAAATGTAGGAAGACACGGTGGAAGAAATTAGAAAAATGTAATCCTCAATTTGACCCTTAATCCAAGATGCCTAAATTACCAGGCATTTTACAGCAAATTTCCAATTTCAGAATTAATGGGAAAAAATTGAGGTAACGGATGTTACGTAGAGCACAAGACTGAAAACCCAAGGTCGAAGTATAGTCTAGTTTCAGATATAAAAATTCGCAAAGTAGTCAAAATTTGAACACCTAAAAATGGCCTAAAAGTATTAAGTGAATTAAGAACATATTTGGCCTTTTCCAATGTAAATTGTATTGTAAAAATGCAAATATAATATGAATGAAAAGTGAAAGAAAGTGATAATCCATTCATATTACAAAAACCACCATATTGCGAAGTCATGTTCCCATTCAGGGACCTTTGCATATATAATTCTACAGCTACTTTATATGTGTAAACGTGACGTTAAAACTGCCATCGCAAGCCAGCAACTTTCCCCACCCCATAGTATGCTCTGTAGAATCTCTAATATGTGCATGGAGAACAATGAAATAGAGGGCTTAAATTGATTTTTGGGTTACAGAGAATGAAAAATCCACTAGGTAAATATTTATTCGTGAAACTTGGAAAAAATTACCATTTTCCTTATAATCACAGGTACCAGCGGATAAACTTATGCCTCTGATGGTCAGGGGAGCTCTCGAAATTTTACCAGGAAACACATGTTTTCCCAAATATAATTAATATTTCTAAATATGTACTATAATTCAAGTATTAAATATTCTTAAAACACTTATTGCTTTTTTGAAATAATATTGATTTGATGTGGTGAAATTAGTCAAAACAACAACATCATCAAAAATCGATCCTTGATGGCTTTGAAGTTTCATTGCTGTTGTTTATATGTTCACTGGTCATTGTGCAAAGATCTACTAGTTTTTCCGGCGTGTGCGATGTTTGGTGTAAATATTGCTTGGTAAAAGGTTGCCTAAGTACGACGTTTACAGCTACAAAGAAATAATTTATTTTTTTACCGACCAATAGGAAAATGTGATACTTGTGGTAAAAGGCTGCAAGAAGAATTCCCAGGGACATTTCAAGAAAAACTATGTGATTTATATGTAAAGATCACTTCAATTAAAGAAAAAAAATTACATGACACTTTTCTGATTAAAGTTAGTGATAGTACTGTATAATGTGCAATGAATACTTTACCTTTAACCCAGGACAAAAAAAAGCATGTACATATTTCAACACATGGGTCATAGAGACCCAGTTTTTTAATAATATCCATTGAAATTATTTGGCCAAACGATCAATATTAACTAATAGGTATCACTCCTTTTATTTTGCAAACAAATTAAATGAAAAAAAAACTGAAGTAGTTCATTCAATTCAATAGTTTGTTCAATACAAAGGACACTGCATACACCGGCTGTAGAATATACGTGATCAAAAAGTATCATGAAAGGGACTACTCCAAAAAACTACAAGACTTTCATATTTAGAAATTCAACACCTTCAAACAATATACCACCTGAAGCCACATGCTTTATCTTGTGATGTTCCCATTGCTGAAAGTCTTGCTGTCATGTTGGAGTAGCCACTCTTTGCAACTGGCCTTTTGAATCCTGGCCTTTTCAGGCCAATAGCACCCCTCAAATGCCACAATGCTTCATGGTATAGCTCAGTTTGCCGTATGACCATGTAAAATCCAGAATCCCAAGTAGTCAATGAAAAGTCTACAGCACCATTACATTGCTTAGGTTCTCTTGTGATTTCTTGGGTCTTGGGGGAGTTTGGGTCTTCAGCTGTGAAAATGGAGCTTTTATTTTGGGGTCATTATTAGACCCACAATCTATCACCGGTTATGACTTTTTTTAAATCTCCGCAGCACTTAGCCCAATTGAGAAGATGTTATGCAGCTGAAACCCAGTTTTCCATTTGTACCGCAAAAAGCAGTGTTGGCTCAAACATGACAGACACACGTCTCCTACTCCTCTTCAGTAATGCTGAACTGGACTGCAATGTAACTAATGCTGATGCCTTCAGATAGCTCACAGACGGTGATTTCACGATTTTCCTGAGCTTCTGAATACAACTTTTGGTACAGCCAAACTTTTGGCAATCTTTGATGAAGGGTATCTGGCTCAACTATCTTTGTCATGGTGTATGTAAAATCTAAAGCTACATAAGTTTGTTAAAGGTACTTTTGTTAACTATTAACGTAAGCCAAGAGTTTATACTTGGAGTGCATGCACGGAATGATCCAAGGTCAATCAGAGGCAAGCAGCTTTATTCAGAGTGTATACTCTCCAAGTGTTAAGCACCAGCTCTGATACTTTTTGATCACACCACATAGGTGCACTTAAAAGAATCTCATATACAGGAGAGAAATGGATTTTTTTTTAATTAGAAAAAGAATAAACTTTTTGAAGAACAAACAGGGGTGCTAATGAAGACAAAAAATAATACAAAGTTTGATGATAAAAAATCTTTTCAGCTATGAGATACTGAAATTGAATATTTCTGATAAACTACTTTTTAAACAATTATGTAATAACTAATTCTTTCCTGGCAAATCTTGAATTTGAGTTCTCCTAGGGTTAACCACTGGGTCAGGTCTTTCATTTCCATGGACGATTCGATGTGCGTCTTGCTCGTCGTCTTCAGAGCTATGATTCTTCTCCGTGAAAATTGGAGGACTTAAATACCAATCCTGTGTGAACATTGACCGGCTTATTTACCAATCTTGTGAGGTTAGGTGCTCGCTGATTGCTCAATTGTTGGCCTCCTCCCCTGGTGATTTTCCTGTACTTTTTTGATTGCCTGGAGAATAGGCTTCCATGCGGTGCTTAGTTGGAAGCCTGAATCCTGGCTAAAGTTTCTTCTGCCAAGACGGATCTCAATTGCTTCTTTCATAAGACTCTCCCAGTATCCTTTAGAGTGACAAAGCTATTTTCTCAGCTGACCTTATGGCCCTTGCTAAAACTATGCTCGCCAATGGCAAACTTTTCAAGTTGCCTCAACCTTAGGTGTCGATGACGCTCCTTGAGCCTATTTTAACAGTGGAAATATCAGCAGAAATGGAAGACCTGACCTGGTGTTTAACCCAAGGAGAATTCACTTTTAAAAACTTGTCAAGCAATATGCTACGATGTTCTTCAGTAACAAAAGAGGATCTTGAACTACTTTATCAATAGAAGGAAACTATTACCAATGATAACTTTCAGGAAAGGCACTAAAATTAAATGCATTTTTTCATTTTGAAAATGTTTATACCAATAAATAAACATTGGTTATTATGAATTGCTTGCAGAAGGAATATTACAATTACTAGGCAGTAAACTTACGCTTCCATGTCAGCTTCAACATTACAGTCTTTAGTAATGGGAAGTAGTGTGTCACGATTCAAACGAGGGAAGCAGCTTTGATTAAATGTATGAATCTCCACTTGAAGACCACTATATTTGCGCACTATTCGAGCAGTGTCTTCGTCAGTGTTGAATGAGTTCATCAACACTAATGGAACATTGGTGTCATAAGTCTTGTTCAAATGCTGAAAAAAATGTAATGCAATACTTAATTTCAATGGACTGCACACATAAGAAATAAGATTCATAATAAGCCACATGGTAATTGCTTACTTCAATTTGCTGAACTGTAAGATCCAGAAAGGTAAGGTCTGAACGAACAGGAATTACAGACTTAGGACCTCTACATCCCATTGAAGTCCCAAGACCACCATTCAGTTTTACCACCACTAGGCCACTGAGCATTTCTTTGACCAAGTCAGATGCTGGTTTGGGCAGTGTGCCATAATCTCTAACCTAATTATAAAAAAGAATTTCATGAAAAAACTTCAATAATTGAGCATTTCTTTGACAAATATGATTAACAAAAGTAGTAGCCACTTACTGCATCTTCAGGAAGCTTTTCCAGACGTTCCCAATCTACTGATGGACCCTCTTCTAAAAGAAAGCGTCCAAAGAGTTCCGTAAATCGGTCAAATTCATTCTTGACAGTCTGCAAAAGGGCAAATTAGAAAACTTCAAAATTTCAAACACAGGTGAGGTAGAGATCTTGAATACAATAATGTTATTTTTAAAATTTTCTGCAATGGATTGTTCATTAATAATTGCATTGGGTTATGATTTCCATGACACTTGCTAGAATTATTAATGAACACTTAAAAGTATGTATATGGGTCAATCCATATTAAGTGGTCCAGAAAAAGTTAAATTTGTTGCTTGGTGATTAGCAATATTTTTTATATTTTCACCATACAAACTACCATTTATTGAGAATACAAATATGCCATTAATTTATTTTTTTTAAATTTTATTTTCCTGACAGTGGCCATTTTTATGTTAACGAAACACCAATTTTAAGTGATTTCAGTGTTCTGCAGAAAAGCAAATATCTCCAATTCTGTGTATCCTAGAACAATCAAACAGAAACCAATCGATTCAGTAAATAATGAACTTATATAATATACTCTACCATATATTCTTTGTATTCTAAGGCCTGCATTTACATTTTAGCTAAAGTTTACTATACCAAATGTTTACTCTATAATGAATAACTTGTAAAATGAGGTGAAAAACTGATTGATGAGTTATGATAATGATTTTAAAGGCATCAAACATTACTTAAGAGTGTACTAAATGGCGCCGTGTTGATCTCGACTTCGTCGATATTTTTGTACTTTTCAATGTTTAATATCTTTATAAATAGTTGAGTCCACAAAACAAAATTTTTACTGGTTATTCCTCATATAAAGGACTATAAATGGGCCAAATTTCAAATTTTTATTTTCATGCCCAACTAAGATAATCGACATTAAACTTTGGAAAATTTGAAAAATCAATAACTTTTAAAAAAATTAATTAAAAAACCACTTAAGTCCACAGCTTAAAATTCTGCAAACTTAAAGCACGGCTCTATACCTTTCAAAAAATTAAAAATATTAAATAGCTTGCCTTCCTATACAAAAAAATTGTAAAAATTGATTTTTTTTAGTTAAGTGATGAAAACTTTGAAGCAATATTTGGACCCTTAGACTTAATTTTAGGTCGATACATCACCCCCCCTTTATTTAAGTTCATTATTTACTGAATCGATTGGTTTTTGTTTGATAGTTCTAGGATACACAGAATTGGAGATATTTGCTTTTCTGCAGAACACTGAAATCACTTAAAATGGGTGTTTCGTTACATAAAAATGGCCACTATCAGGAAAATAAAATTAAAAAAATACAATAATGACACATTTGAATTCTCAATAAATGGTAGTTTGTATGGTAAAAATATAAAAAAATATTAAAAATAATCAAGCAACCACCTCTGGACCACTATATATGGATTGAACCATATGGGAATGAAGTCTACTCATATTCAATGCACCAATTTCCCATTGTCAACATTAGCTGGATAGTATGGGGATACATGGGGATAGATTAAAAAGGTTGACAAATAATAATAAGGCATCATGACAGCTTCACTCATGGGGGAGAGGGAGTCAAGAGTATGTGTTAAAAATATGATAGGATTTTATACATAGCTTGAAGAATAGCAATGGTATATGAATGGAAGATAAAATTTGCCATAAAAATACCTAATCAAATAGAAGCTTAACGCATGACCATTTACAAAAATTTTAACTAGGAACTAATAATATATTTATTAAAAGTGGTGAATGAAAACATGAAAAACTAAGTCATATTTAAAGCAACATTTATCTGATCAATTGGTGAACCTAACATCAAAAGTATTTTAAAAGGGTTTTAAGGTAATTTTCAGTTGCTGACATGAAATGCACTGGTGTAAAAGTAATGAAGTTACAACACTTTCAAAACAGAAATACAGAGAATTATGCACTAAGTATGTGGCAGACCAATTAAAAACCAATGTAAAATTGCCCCCCGTGCCTGGAGAGAGGGGATATTCACACACACTAACAGGCCTTAAACAAACTGAACTTCATCCTCACTAATCAAAAACTAGTTGTCACGTTACTGTGTGAGTTAATCCAAACATGCAATGTGGTGATTATAGTAAAAGAAAAAACTACACAAATTGACAGTACTTACAGTTTTCCTTTCCTCAGGGACTGTTTCGAATAACTTGTCCAGTTCATTGACGAGCTGAGCCTGAGCATCTCGTTTTGTTAACTCCTTGAATTCCCTTGACCCAGAGGGCACTCGCTGATGACTTCGGAGCTGAAAATTAAAATAAAAATGAATAAATCAGGGAATTTCTATCTCAAATCATGCAAGATGACATGCAATTGGTGAGGAGACCACAACAGAATTCTCTGATAAAAAAGTGATAATCCTAATTAATAGGAAAGTTCAAAAATATACTATTTTTATTTTTCCTAGTTAATTTTTCACCAAGTTATGGCTATTCATTTGAATTCTTTAAATGGCCTTTTTTGGGGAAGAAGGAAAATATTCAGTCCTAATATGGTCAATAATAAACATTGTGGAATTATTTGTTTTAAAGCTATTGTCTATGTCAATATTCTGGTTAATCTCAAACAGGAAAGCCAATATAGATGTTGAATTGTTCTACACTTACTATAAATGCATGTAAATATATTATGTACTTACCTAAAATTTTCTAACTTTAGGTCAACGCATGTATCTAACAATCTTTGTAAAATGGTGTATACCGTATAATAAATAAAATAAATAAACTGTTTAAAAATTGTGTAAAATGTAAAAATTTATTTTGCTAACATGAATTGTGATAGAAGTTAGAAAATCACTTCACAATGTAGTGTTGCAACACAGTAGTAATTGAGTATTTTTAACTTCTCCAGAAATTCCAATTTTAACGATACACACCTTTAAAATGTAAAAAAATACAAATTTTGAAAAAAAGAGACATTATCTAAAAAAAATTTCTTTAACCTACGGAAATTGGCTAAAAAATGCCAAGAATAATCAGAATTAAGCTTATGTAAAGAAAGAGGGCAATATTTTTGTTGCAATTTTTTATGGAATTATAAAGTTTGGGCCACGAAATTGTCCTGGGTTCGTCATGAAAACATCCACACATTCTTCCTCCTACTACTCTATGAAACGATATTTTGTTCCACAGCGAACGATTATCTTACCTACACTGAGGCTGTAGATTTGCAGGTAATATAAGCACAACAATATGACACAATAGGATACTTATACTACGGTACTTTAAATGTCACTCCACGGGTAAACACGTTTACATGCACGTAGGCGAGATTCCCAGACTCATGGCTAAATAAATTCAACTGCCAAGGAGGGATATTTTTAAAGAATATAATGGAAAAGACGACCCATCAATAACGCGTTTAAACACGCAGTACTGCTATCAATGACCTTTCTATAATGGTCCAAAAAATGTCTGGTATCCCTAATAACTTTTTCTCTCAATTAACTATTGACTCCACCCTTGGGTATGCCTTCCTAAATTACAAGCATAGAATTCTGATAAATTAGGTACAATTGACCTTCAAGCTATAGATTAGTAGGACCAAGATGAAAAAGATAAGTATGATTAGCCAACGCTGAGTTATTTTCGCACAATATGAAAAAAAGCCAAAGGAATAAATACAACGGACGAAAATCCACTCGCATATTGGCTTACGCATTGGTCAAACATTTTCGGAAAACCAAATACCTATTAACGATGGACGTCCTTGATCGCGGTGACTCAATGAACTCAAAGAAAAGCTTTGCGTGACGTTTTACGTTGGCAAATGATACAATGCAGTCACCTACGCACGCTTAGAGGTTACTCTGTCATTTGCCGGGAGAAGATCATTCGATATTTTAAAAATTTATCTCCTCCGACAAGGTCAAAGGTCAAAAGACGACCAGTCATGATCCGAATTCGAAATTCGTCCAAAATTAAGTAGAAGAAAAATGAGCATCGCACGACATTGGTTTCCCGCGAAAAGAGTTTTTTACAAATGCTACCTAGATGCCAACCTCACGTCTTCGCGTAGCGGACAACGAGAGTTATTACGGTTAATCCTGTATCGATTACGTAAAAATACAGAGTAATTGGGTATGAGAACACACAAGAAACGGTAAAAAACAACGAAATCACAATACTCAAACTGGCGATGTACTCAAGATGAAAAAAGGAAAATTAGGGCGAAACATGAAAACCGATGATAAACAGTTGCATCAAGTATCAGTAAAATAACTTAAAATAATCAGAGGAACCGTAAAGATACCACGAACAAGTGAGAACTTACTCGCCAGGGGGAAAATCACTCAATTTCCTCAATTACGCTTAAATAAACAGGCTAAAATACGTAAAGACAACGGCAGATGAGAAATAACGAGAGAAAAGCAAAAAGGACAGACTTCCAAGGATAACACTCAAGTAGAGACGAATTGATAATAAACTAGATCGTCTGAAGCCACTCTCGATGCCACCGATAATTATAGTAGCATCTAACAATAAAGAACTTACCGAATCAAAGAGGGAAAGCATATCCAAAAGCAGGAGGACACTAATAGATGGTCAACTGATGAGCACGAAATAAGAAAATCCGGCGATGATTTTCGCACTCATCACTTAAAACCGTCTTCACGCAGCTACGACATCATCATATATATGCCGCTTTATCGCTGCCCGACAGCGTTGCCGCATCTCTTAAGAACCTACGACAGATACCGAGAGGTGACTTGGAAAAATCTTCCGGGCATTTAAAGATGCAAGAGAAATGGGAGGGGAAGACGAAAAAATCATTCGACGGTCATAGTGCTTGGTTGAGGTAACTAAAACAGACCAAGAATTCACAATGAAAAAGAATGACGTAACAAAGCTTCAACATAAATCAATCAGAAAGAGTCATTTTTACGATGATGCACACTCGAGTAGATCTACATCAGATATATTCCCTTCCGTAGTTTGCTCAATACCTGATACCGTCTGCCTTTTGTGCAACAACCGCGCGGATTTCATGTTTACAAATAGATTCAAATTCACCATGCCAGTACCTATGCAGTAAATATTAATACATAACATTCGTCTAATCCACCATCTGTTAAACAAACAAGAAGACTATATGAAGCGCAACACGAAGAAGAAAAGCATGAAATTGTTTGAAAGACGAAAGCGCTTCCTCCAAGATTGTAATTGAAATTGAGCCCTCCAAGTTTACTCATGGTTCTAGGTTATATGACGACGAGGCAAGCCTACGCATGGAATAGACCTAATCACATCCAAGCACAATTCAAGTATACAAAAATAGCATAACAAGAAGATGCCGAGAATGATACAGGAAAAGAAGACGCGAAAGAAAAATGTTTTTTTAAACATGCAGACATCAGTGCTGCGAGAGAAGGGATTCAAAACAATTACTTGGAATGATGAACATATCTCATGGGACAGATTTATAATGAGGCGTACGTACAAAAACAATTATCAATACAACCTCTACACTGATAGCTACGTGATGGCTGTGGCGAAAATATAATAATTAAGATGAATACTGCAGATGGAAAAGCAAAACAGAAAAAATTGTCTCGGGAATCTGAGAGTCGCATCGATATTTGAATTGAACATTTTTTCCTCAATTACATGCAACACATTAAGTTGATTTTCTATCACGTCAATCGAGCGCGAGGTTTAACCACTCGGTCCAATAACATTCAAAATAAACATCGTCGTTGCATGAGAACCATGCAACGACAATGACACAACCCCGAAATGATCAAGGTTCGGTTACATTTATTACTCGTAGCCCCACATCCCTCATACATATGGGAATGATGTGTACCGAGCAACGATCATTCCGAGCTTTTTCACATGACGTCTATAAAGGGAAAGAGATTCGTATGTTATAAAAAAAATGCTAAAAGCATATTTTCTGCTTCAGCAATAATCTTAAAGGACATTCCTTACTTTTCATACACACGCTAAAATGCATTTCAAATTCAGTATTGTACCAAGTCTGAAAGAGAAATTTACATTTCATGTAATTCACAGATCCCATAATTAACAAAATGAAGTGACTGTGGGCGGATATAGCGTTTACGTCTTCATATGAAGCTGAAGTATGCTGAAAAGGTGAGTAGAATGTGGTTTAATGCAGATAAAATTCCACAAATCTGCTGATTTCTACCAGAGCATATATATTGTCACACCGAGCAGATATTCCCAGCTTTTTCTCGGGTTACTGGGGATTATATAAGTCCTTACGTGTTTGTCCCACCCTCTGGGGCGGCAACGCCAATGCAAATGACTAACGATAGACTCGCGTCGACCACTCTCCTTAAACTGATGTCAATTTCACTAAGAATTTCACTTTAAAAATTATCGACTTGACAAACGCCTGAGAAATATTAAATATGCAAGGTCATAACTCCCAACAACCTGGTCTATTCTTCAAGTAAAATAAAGCCAAACCCGCAAATCTCTTCCCGAGGAGCAATGAAGCGAGAGATTATGCACTACATAGAATCAGCAAAACCTCCCAGTTCAGCGCACGTTCCTTGAATGTAATTAAAAGGAGCATGTACCGCGGACAAGCTCGTGCAGGCGTTAAGGCTTTCTGGTACCCATCGGTCAGTGGCCAAGCAGCATCCTTCCATGCATTGTCATCCTAGATAGACCGTGAGGGGATAACATCGAGTTCTCGAGATAACTAACTCTTGCTGATCTTGCCGTGAAAAATTAGGAAGTCTGGGTAGAAGTCAGCGCTCTGACCCGGTAAGCCTAAGAATTTGAAGCTTAAAAAGCTGAGATGTTCAGGTGGATTCTTTCCCATATCAATATTCTAAGCATCCAGCTCAACGCAAATACTTCGAGTGTAATGGAAGTAGACAAGTACTGTGGACTGTGGCAGTAAGAGAGAATTTGAATTCCGTCACTAACTCATTTACCGGAAGAGCTTATATTACTCGCAACACACAAATACATCGCAGAGCAAATAAATCACAAGAGACTATTAGTGAAAAACACCCCCTTTCCATGAAATCTTTGGGAACCAGAAAAAGAAAGGTAGTCTCAATATTACGGCACGATTTGAAGGTGATACAAATGGCGAATGAACTTGTATCAAAAAGATAAAAATTTATCAACGGCTAAGTTTCAACCTAGTGAGTAACCATTAGGTGAAAACTAAAGAAATTACAATATTGTAGACCACGTGGGGAGGAAAATAATAAGGGTGAATGAAATGAACGCAAGAGTAGGCGAAGGAATAGATAAGACATTTCTATACTGAAACAATACACAGTCGAGGCATCCAAATTCTTGAGTATACCTACAGAAGAGAAGTGTTTTTCCTAAGCGTGGATGATAAAAGAAAATGAAAACCTAATCATACAAGGGTAAATATAGCAGTTAAGTCATCAAGTGTAAGGTAGAAAAATGTGATTTACTGAGAACAAAGCTTGGTAATGACGATAAGCGAAAAAGAGAAGTAAATGTGGCATTGGTAATCTCTGTAATTCCAACGAAGGAGCGAAATCGATAAACCACGCATGAACACGCTCGAGAGGGAGAGATAGCACGACCGCAGACGCTCACAAACGAGCACGAGAATATCTATTAACGGTGGGCCCCAACGAGGACTATCGACGACAAAGAAACGGAAAAGGAAAGGCGAAAATATTACCTTTTTTATTTGTAATATCTTACAATTTGTTCATTTCTCCACGAAAATGCCAATAACACCTTAAGACGCGCCACTATACTTGTCAGTGCAAGTAATCAGCGATGAGGAAGATGAGAAGTGCAAAACATTTACAACAATATAATTTAAATTAAACCATAAATTCTTTCCAGACTTGGGAGAAAATAGTAGTAAATACCAACTTAATTTTTGTATGCAAAAAACCTTTTATTTCCATCGATCTCCAACAGTATAACTTTTATTTATAGGAAAACTAATCTGGATAAGAAATTTCCTTGACTCATAATACAAAACATAATCTGACACTTAAATGAATTCAATAAATGCATAGAAAATGAGACTTCAATGATAAAATAATTTTACAATATGCCTTAATGAGATAGGAGAACAAATTAATGGATTCTTACGGGATCTAAGCATTCTACGCGGGGAGGATAATAAAGAATTCTGCATGAGAAGCTCATGAGAAGATGACAGAGATTACGCATCGATCCAAACTTGCCTTAATTGGTAGAATACCTCGAAAAAATAGTAATAAAAGGAGAACCATGAGCACTTTAACACGAGTCGGGTATTGTTAACCGCTTGTTTTATTCTAAAGGACAGCAATGAAACTCCTTTATTAATGTCTCCCGTTTTACGTAGAACTAGGCACGGTTGTAAATTAACGATGACATATATCGATGCAGGGAATAAGTCACAACCACGAGCACTACCTAAACTAATGACATCCCATCCTGTAACCCCCTCAACCCACACGACACTAGCGGCGAAATTCCTAGCAGATTATTTTTTCCATATTTCTTCAGAAATTCCATTTACTTTAAAAACCTTAGGATACAAACTTAATTGATTTTGATGAAATGATCAGGCCTCGGAGTGTTAACACATGGATAAAACAAGTCATCGTGGATAATGAGAGAGCAAATCTACAAAAAAAGACTAGCAACCAAACGATAGGCATCACTATTTCAAGTGAAGGAAAAATAGCGAACAACACATTTACGAGAAACGATTTTGCATTCTCGAAATAAGAAATTTATCAGTTGTCTTTTTATGTATTATAGTAACGAATTTTAAACAAAAATCATACTAATATTTTGCAAAAAATGTTAAGGGAATTTATTCTGTCGATGCATTCATTACATTTACACGTCCTTTCATTTGTCACGGAATCGCCAGGGGGGACATCATGGAGGGATACCTATCGATTTTAGAGGTTCAAAAGAACGTATTTTGTCGGAATTTTCACTTATTTATTTTTATTCTGTCGGAAACCGAGTCGTTTACTTCCTATTGGTGAATAAAAATCAATTCCCCTACCTCCATTACTTTCTAACAACCTTCCCGTTTACTTCGCACTAATCAACAATTAAACTTAATTGCTAATGATCGTTTACTTTCTAAAAGAATATACTTAGTTTGGTTAATCCATTATTGCAAAATGCAAATCATTTTGACAATAATACGCAAAATCATTTGGAAACAACGTAGTGCAAGAAGTCCTTTTCAAAATCATAAGTTTTTATCAGCTTTTCTGTGGATAACAACATAATATAGTCACATCAGAAATAAAGGGGAAACATTTTTTAAATATGCATTTGAGACATATTACATGCATGAACATCGCTCAGTAGACACGTTTTTTAAAGACACGTACTCAGGCGAAAGCATAAATTCCATTACTCTTTCCCGCCACAAGCGGGCTTCAAAGTCCTTTGCTCCAGACTTCCAAAGTTCATTTTTCTTCTCCTCCATGAGATTTTCATTGAATTGTTACCCCCGAAACTATTCGACTACAGCTTCATACACGAAATTTACATTTTTGACAGAAAAAGAGATTTTGTGCAGAATAGAGCCGGCAATCACACAATTTTACGATACGCATAACCGAATGCTGCCTTTAATGGGGGAAACAGGAGTATAAGGGACACTGCTACATAAATATCCACGATGTTATGGTGCGTGGCATTTAGGTCCGGTAGATTGGATCGTAAGGGAATGATGAACTCGGGAATGGAGAAAAGGTGAAAAAAATCCGGCTCCGCCATAGCACTGAGGTAGGGATCGGGATTTCACTGACAAATCTCCTCCACCGCCGGGATACAAACCAGGGCTCTCGGGATGGCAAGCCAGTCCTCTAGCCACCTCACCAACCCAATCCCCCACGGTTTAGTTTTTTTATTCTAACAGAAATGTTATGCCACAACGAAGCACATCTTACGCTATGGTTTCCATTTCCAATACAAAATTTGACTCTGCACTAGATTCGAAGTAGGTAACTCTTTTCACTGCTTTACTTAAAACAACAGGTATAGGAAAACCAAAGATTCTCCACAACAATGAAGTTAAGCACAAAACTTCGTAGTACAAGGAGCATATTTATCATGGTAAGTATGAATTCGCACGTACGCCATGAAACAACTGCGATTTATCCTAATAAACATGCGATTAAAATTTTAAAAGATTTTGCAGGGGCATGTTAACACATTTCTTTTATGAAAAATATAAATTCACTCAGCAAAGAGTCTTACCCGGCAACTAAAACGCTAATGTTGGTTATAAAGAATGACCAGTTGAATTGCGTCTCTTTGACAATTAAATACATTGAAATTCAACACAAAAGGCTCGGAATAAATCAAGGAATAACGTCTACTATCGACAGAACTAGGAACGAAAACAATTTAGAAAAACCAGCCGCTCCAATTTACAAATCATTACAACTTCGGTTGTGTTCGAGTATTTCACGAACAAATAAGAATTACAGCATACAAAAATACAAGAGCATACGGAACATAATCAGACGCACATCACATAATCATTTTTATGTTCAACATTAAGCGCAGCGTTAGCCGGAAAATGGAAATACATGTTAAGGAGGGACAATTTTTTAGGGCGGAAAAAATCGAGAAAATTAACTATTTTCCAAATCGTCTGTATCAGTATTAAAATAGCTCATTTCTTACACATACCGACTCATAAAATCGTGAACAGGAATCAATTTGGCTATCCTCAAATGAAAACGGGAAATACTCTATAATAGGGCGCCATCCAACGGTTCAACTCGGATTTTCGCATGCTTTTGCTATCATTGTTCAACAAATTCCACTAGCAAAAACACCTACCCCGAGATGAAGATCAGAGAGGTGGCAACAATGGTTGTCGATGTCGAGCCAAATATATTTCAAAATCTTCGGAATGAAGGAAAGCTGTGAGTACTTCCTCAAGCTGAGGGAAGTAACGCGCTTTTTCTTCCGGGAATATGAAGGATAATGTGCACGATTTCCCTTTAGTGAGGTCATCAAATACAAATTAGAGCTTCCTAGCGAAATTTTTATTACACTTTGAAGCAGAGAAATATCCTGCTGTGTTTGGCTGTTTAATGGCCCGTTTATTTAAAAGCTTCTGACTACATAATAAAACGTTGGTAAGCTCCACCCGCATTCGCACCTGTCTTCAATCACCATGGCACAACTAGTATTTACTACCTTTGACGTGCACCTTAGGAGTTTATCATCACCACCCGATATATCGAGGATGATGACGATTGATCACATGACCATTGTTATTGACGAGCATTCGGGTAGCAGAAAACAGCTACAGTAGATAGATAACCATGATAGGTTTTCCCGGGTATAAAATGTTACAGTGAGCGGCGCCAGTGGGGCGTTTGTATCACTAACTTTTTCCCTTGTAATAGAATACTATGTTATGAAGCTAGTACTGCGCACGGGGCATAAGTGGCTCGAGGAGAATAAGTTTGGGACTGCAAGACAGGGAAAGTCAAGAAGTTCGGCTCTTCAAAATGATGACCTTTCGTTTAACATAAAAACAACGAAAGTTTAAAAGAGGAGATTTGAACGTATGTTTCAAACTTACATTTTCCAGCATAGTGCGGTCACGGTGGGGAGCACAGAGTCGTTCCGCCAGATCTCGCAGACAACTGTGTTATGGACGAGGAAAACAAGCCAGGACGGAACCTGCCGTCATGAGGCCACGCAGAAATACGAGAGAGTGCGTCATTCAAACCACGAATTCGAACATCTGTTACAAGCCAACGATCTTCGTATTCCTTGTATCGACTCGGCGAGGACGTTACCATGGCACTGCGGTGAATTCGACTGCATATGAGTGAAGATTAGAAGGCCCTCAAAAAAAAGGAGTTACCGACAGTTTCACGTTCTTTAACCACTTCGTAACCGAAAACATATATAATATAACACTCCCTAAATGTGACCTCAAAAACAAGGCCTGACAAAAAAATAATAAACAAATATCGATTCGAAATCGGATCTACCCTTACGAAAAAAATACTACTAAGAACTATAAAAAAACTATTAAATTACTCGAGTGGTTATTTCGGACATCTAGTAGTTTACTACTGAAAATTTTCGTAGTAAAAACATTGAAAATCGTAATAGTTACTATGAAAAGTTGCTTAGTAGTTATTTCGGACATCTAGTAGTTTTTACTGAAAATATTAGTAGTAAAACGATTGAAAATCGTTATAGTTACTATGAAAAGCTGCTTAGTAGTCATTTCGTACATCTAGTAGTTTACTGCTGAAAATTTTAGTAGTAAAACTATTAAAAATTGTAATGCTTACTATTAAAATCTGCCCTGTCATTATTTCGGACACCTAGTAGTTATTACTGAAAATTTTAGACGTAAAATGTAAAAAGCTTATCAGTTACGAACTATCAAAAGCGGCTTTGTTGGTACGAAGTACTGAAACCCGCTTAGAAGTCATTTCGGACATTAAGTAATTACTACTGAAAATCTTAGTAGTAAAACTATTCAAAAATACTAAATATTAATTTAGGACGTGGAGTAGTTTCTACTGAATATGGTTTATTTGTTTCTTTTCTATTTCTACGTAATGGTTATAATTACCATTAATTCAGTAGTTCATCATTAAAAAGCATGTAGTTTAATACTAGCGTTATAGCGTACGCGTGGCCATAATAAATGGATGCCTAGTTTAATGGAATAAATAATATTGAAATAATGTTTTGATAAATTTACGTGTAATTGAATCAATCTCTTACTCCAAATTCGCACGTATTTCGTGAGTCTAGTCCATCGATAGTCATGTCGTAAAATCTGAATCTTCATTTCATCTACGTTAATATAAATGAAAATTAGTGACGTGATCGCACACGAAGACACGTAAGTTTATCTTATTTCACAAGAGTAATTTTTAGCAGATATAATCTAGCAATTTTCCATCTACCTATGATCTGATTTTTACAGCAATAATGGATTAGTTACCCACATGTTAACGGGAAAAAACTACCGATGAGTATCTCTAAGTAAATTATACTACAAACAGTAAATATTTTCAATTGATCTTGAATAATTATAACTTTGTATTTCCACATGAAATTTAAAAAGCTACGACCATGGTTTCGACGTCAGGGCGTCATCATCAGGTTATGATGACGCCCTGACGCCACCTGATGATGACGCCCTGACGTCGAAACCATGGTCGTAGCTAAATAAATTTCATGTGGAAATACAAAGTTATAATTATTCAAGATGAATTCAAAGTTCCACAAAGTAACGCCTGAAACCATCAATTTTATTTTCAATTGGTTAATGGATTATAAACCTGCAGTAAGGAAACAGTTTAAACGAAAGAGTCAAACGATATGAGATTACATTTAACTCTTAGAAAACCAAATCTACCCCATTATTTTGCACTCAACTATTTTTACCAACCCTAAATTATCGCGCGATAATAGTCTAAAAAGTTTAACAGTTAAAATAAAATTTTAAGAAAATAGCAATAATTCCGTTTCCACAGGAGACATTGAGGTATTCACGTTATTCACAAGCAGCACCAATGAGGATATTAATATTTCGTGAAATTCATTATACCTCTGTTTTTTTCAATGGATAAACCTCACACCTTTGGCGATAAACATCCGCGATCACAGACGAACCATGCGAGATCGATTTGCCCACCATGATAAAGTGACCAGAGCATGTTAGAATTAGTTACTGAGAGCTTTAAATAATATTCGGATACTGTCACGGTTTCAGTTTACAAAACCTACTACGGCCTTACCTTTAAAGAACCAACAACACCCGATAACAACCATAATACACTTTTTATGTTCGAATTTTGACCAAAAAATTACACCAAAATCCTTCTCGAAGGTGCGAAGCACGAATGACTATCATCTCGTTTACAATGAGTGCATTGAGATAATGCGTAAATAATTGGTACTCATTTCAAGACTACACTTTTTGCGATACAATAGTCGAGGACATAGCATAAAAAGAAACATCCCGCTAGGCTGAAAACCTTCGGGTTGTAGTAAAACTACTTTTTCCACCTCTTAGAATTGCTAACTGGCGCAGAGCGGTCTTGAAAAACTATCACCCACTTAGCTCTCAATGACCACCTGAAAAATATCCTACCCCTCCTCAAGGATTTGACTAGATACGAAAGGACTGGCGACGTATGTACATTCCATTTCTAGTCTATTAAATGCGTTGTCGACGAAAGTATCAACTCTCAAATCAATCTACCTCCAAATGTTGGCTGAATTAAAGACTTACAGCTGAGAAAAATATTGAGAAAGTTAAAACGATACGGTATTCGCTCAAAATCGTAATTTTTGCGGATAAACGGATTAACTTGCAACAGGAATGCATTAAACTAACTGCTTACAAACAAAAAAAATGTTAATGAACATGTCTCAGCCGAGGCGAGATACGATAATGTAAAAAAAAACGATTACATAAAAGCATTTGCGACGCGAGAGGAAGAAAATGCTTGCCCTCAATTACGCCACCGATCTCAGAGAAAATACGAAATACGACGCAAAACGGATAACATTACCGGAAATTCTGATCGTATAAAAACTTAAGTACATGTTCAATTTACTTCATAACAAATAACTAACAAGTTCATAGACTCATAAGTCCCCGTCAGTGCTCAAGTCGTCAATGAGGCGGCCGCGTCTTCAACACGGCCGGCCATCGCATGTGCGCCACGCAGCTAAACAGCATGTCCCGGTTAGACCCTTCTTTCCAAAATCGCTGTACACAGAACCGGCATCACGAAAAATTCGCTTTCACCCTCAACTCTTGTAATTACATGCAATGCCATCACCTTTTACCCTACAACCCGTCCCCTGGGAACCCCCGAAAAACGACTCTCATTTCAGAAATACTGATCCCTATTGAAGGATTCTAATCATTAACAAACTCGACGCACCACCAAAGATAAACTATTCACTCGCAGTCGAGAAATCCAAGGCCGTCTTCACAGCATCGGGAGCGACGTAATGCACCCATGCACTTGGGCTCAAGCTCACCCACTTATCAAGGAGACCTCATGTATGTACTGGGGACCTTGCGTATCGCCCAAGAGGGCAATTGCGTTAGGACGGCATTAAATACACCAATTTTCTACGCAATGGAACGTGATCAGCTAAGAAGCTAGCAAATGCCAAAGTATTAATACCAAAGTTTCATGAAATAGGAAAAAAATACACAGTACAAAGAGTATTGTTTACTGAGAAAGAGAAAACTATAAATGCATACGAACATAAACGCTACTGGAATTCTCAATAGCGTAAACTCTCGTTGTTGCGTGGATAATACTTAGTTTACACCAATAAGAGTAGCGTGATTAGGCTATGCTTTAAATATTTTTCAAGCCCAAATACAAACAGCAATCGTCAATGTTTTTATAATGGAATATTTCCTAGCACTGTGACCTATAATTTGTTCACAATTTGTTACCAACTAACATTAGACTATCCCAGAAAAGTCATAAAAAAGGAAAAAATTTGTAAAAACCTCAGCCTCTTGTGATTGGCGAATTTAGCCGCCGTGAGCGCTTTTCACTCTCTTCACCATACGGGATTACGAAAGAGGGTCCCCGAACAATCCCAACATACCATCACAATCGGTGCCAAGAGTTTACATGGCGCATGAGTCGCAAGTAATTAACTAAACCAATATCCAAGCTTGACGCGGAAAAATAATCACGAACATTTTTGACAAATGTTTTCATCGGCCAAGGGCGGACACAAGAAAGAGGCGATAGGAGACGACCATTCAACCCCCACCCCCTTGGGACTTAGAGGAGAATCCATGGCAACTCCCCCCCCCCCAACTTCCCTCGCAACTTATGCTAAGGAAGAAAAAAGTAATAATTTAATAATACTAAACATCTCTTCATTTTAAGAACTTCTTTCCGAACAACATTTTAATAACATTATTAACAGTAGAAGAATGTAGAGAGATAATAAGGAAGCGATTTATTTTTACAAATTGGAACCAGAATTTAAATCTCTTTCTTTTGGAAGTCTTCGCGATTTCGTCGGACCATTCTCTCTAATTTAATTTTGCAGAATAAATGAAGTCTCCAGACGATATAAATAATTTCTCAATTGGATATATTTTGGGCGATTACCCCAATTTTGGAATATTTTGTAAAAGCTCTTGAAATTTCCGAGCGAAAACACAATTCTACGATAAACAAAGCAACTCTGCTGGGACTGATTTAATTTAAAAGTCCATTCAATTTTCTTCCTTGTGACACCTCCCGAATCCGCACGACCCATATCTCGAATTTAATTTTTCAAAAGAAATAAAGTCTGTAAGCGATTAAAATAAATGCATTTACCGTGGAAGTTGATGTGAATAATCTCAAGTTGAACCTCATACATTAAGTGTGCAAAAGGTAGCCTATTATCTGCGTTGTTTAATAAGGTGCTATGTTTGAAAGTTGCATGATTTTTTTTACTGCAAGTTGTCTCACATTCAATTAAATTTCATTGATTCACTGAATCCATTTTAAAAAGTACATTAATTTTGATAAAATTAAGGGTTAGTATTAAAACATCCCTCAAGCGAGTAGATAGCGCGAAATCCCCCTCTTTGAGAAGCCTCTGTCCCGTGTTATCGGCTGCTGTTCTTGCCGTCGCCAAATTATTTTTGCCGAGCTACGAAGGGCAATCTTATTTAAAGGTAAGGGAGACGTGGGAACGAAGGTGAAATCAAAACGAACATCAGTGACGTCCGCTCGTTCGGAGCCAGCAACATGAGAAAGGGTCCTTGACACAAATGGCAATGTTTACAGACTTTGCTTTCGTTTAAACTGGGCGTTTATATTACTAAGATCATCACATCTAATTCCATCACCAAGACCGTCAAAGCATTTACAATAAAGCTAAAATTAAAACTATTAAAAATCTCCATGACGTGACCATCAATCACAAATCAGCGATTCCATGCTTGCAAACCTCCTCGAGTCCATTACATACCCTCTATAGCAGGGTTGTCCAACTTGCAAGGCCTCAAGAGCCTACCCCATACTAAACCTTTAATATGGTTGCGGGCCATATAGTAACATTATTATTTTTTAAAGTAACAATAAGAAACAATGTAAGGTCAAAAATAAAAATAAATTTCTGAATTTATGCCTAATAACTTTCGCGGGCCACAATAAGTGGTACCGCAGGCCGCATGCCACAAACAGTTGGACAAACCTGCTCTATAGGAAGTTTTCATTGACCACTTACCTCGGAATAAGTTTTTGCCCAAGTTCATATTGTAAAAGGCCTTATCTGAGAATGAGTTCAAGGAAGAGGCAAACAATGGAAATGAACATATAGTGGATGTAATGGACAATAAAAACCATATCTCATCCTATCCCTTATAATGATTTGATTGAATTCTAACGATCTAGTTCGATTGATTCTGAAATATTATTTGAGATAGAGCAAATACATCATTTACAGTAAAATAAATTTATCTTACCAGCGAAACCTACTTTCTTCGTGCGCGTTTTTCAAAGACCTTAGCACTTGTAGCCTATGAGGCTTTGCGGTACCATAATATAACTGGAATTAAGTAGCTAAGGGAAAAAAGGTCAACCATTTTTTTATTTCCTATACTGTATAGCATTATTGTATTAGCTGAATTTCCATACAACTTTTATGATTTAAACGAATACAAACAATGAGATGTCAATAAATTATTATTCCCCGAAGGTTTCATGAAGAAGTTTCAAAGGCGATACTTAATTTTCCACGTATTAACATCTAGGAAGCTGAAGCCATAGGAATAAAATTATGCCGGGACTAGCGTAGCAGCACGCAGTTATTTCTATTAAGTAGCTATTAATGAATTCCGAAACTAAATCCATACAATTGTCCTATCAATTGGATGGAGCTGTTACCGAATATTTTTTTTTATTTCGGCCATCGAGCAACCGTCGAGAACACGGACTTGTCGAGAAGGAAAGCCATATCAATCATCGAATCCATCGAGGAATCGATTATACAAAATCAATTGTCAGGTCACATAAGTTAGCCCGACGAAAATCAACCCCACGTACTAACCCGGAAGGAGCAGGTGTTACGGAGGTAGGCTGAGATCAAGCTGAGATCTTGAGCTGAGCTCAAGTCCTTTCAGGGGCATCACTCCACCGGACAAAGACGCAAGGGAAACATATTCTTCAACAAAAAAATTGAATCTGACTGCTTATAGTCGGCTACAGTGAAAAAAAATATTTTGATGCAAACGAAAAAAGGAACTTGATATGCTAAGTTGAAAACTGCGGGACAAAATTATTTGGGAGGGCACGAAATAGAGGTTAATACATCATCTACGATCTCAGCTGCGCCGGGGAATGCCACCGAAATAGACCCGAGTGGAGTGAGGAATCACGCGGTCAAGTAGAAGTAACGCCAACCCGAATTTGCGGCCCCGCTTGGTGCCAAAGTTCAGCACTGTTAGGGCGACCCGCCAAGGAAAGCGGAGTCGCCTTTTTGGAAAGCAGCGATAGCCTCACTTGCATATAGGTGACGACAGCGACTGCGGGCAGCAGTACCTACTCGGTGACGGTATGAATTTCAACAACGAAATGAATTAACTCTTCGATATGGAGAAGTACAAGAGACTTAACGTTCCTCCGATAAGTCCTTCAAATGGTGGACCGCCAACAGAGGCAGGGAGTCGCCACTCACAGGCCCGCAGTGAACCGTCCAGAGGAGTATGTACCTACGCACATACAGTCAGAAGTTTACATTTTTTATTTGCCCCTTCTTCAATGAAATTAATATTTGCTAAATACTTCCACGAGAGATCGACCAATGACCGCGATTTGACACCACTTCGGAGGCACTTCACAAAAAAAATTATTTATTACTAATTTTTTCCACTATAAAATGGTGAAACAACATTCAAACCACATGCGAATATCAAAGGGCATCAAACACAATAATGTTTTTAAAAATCCAGCATTTATCCACACCTTAGTAAAAAAAATTGAGTCTTGAATGTGTTAAATGACAAACATAAGTAATTGCGAGTCTAGGACGAAAAAATGTAGAATGAGCAAACAGAGATATGAAATAATTCTTCGATGAACAAGGAGAAAAAGCCAGTGCCAATCAAGAAAGGGATAAATACCTATTGAAGGCGATTTCAGGATAAGGTCTGAAACAATTTTGTGAAGGTAAATAAATTCTTTTCTAAAATAGGAATATGATCAACAAATAGTAGAGAAGTCACAAAAAGTGATAAATCAGAGAATAAAAGTACCACCAATCTTACATTTTTTCCTCCCCCTTTCATCATGCTTTACACAAGCGAGTACTATAAAGTATAAAATCAAATCTGGTAATACCGCCAGAAGATTAATAATTACAAAACTAAATTAATAAGTGTTGTAGAGAATTAAAAAAAACATTGAGAATTGGATACTGGCTTCCCATCCCAGGTTCGACTTGATGAGATTTTTTAATGGAATCCCAATGCCTTTTTGGGAGTCAGGTAGAGAGCATTTCAATTATAGAATTCCATCTGTCGTTTAGTGCATCAAACTCTGTTCCCCTAAGCACCTTTCACTAAGAGTAGGCTATACCAGGTTTCCATCCACCCTTCTTCCACTGCCAACATAATTCATTCCTCAGCAACCTACCTCGGTCCTCATTGGTGAAAGTGATGTCAATTACCAGTCACATCTCCCACATATCCAACCAAGAACAATTTAAACTATTGGGTAGTGTCTAAAAGGTAAACAGGCTGAGATAAGGATGTTATAAGAGGAGAAATGGGAAAAAATATATCATTTTAATGAAATAACTAATGGAAGAGACCCTAGAAAAGGATGTTAATTAAAGACTGGTTGACATAGAAACCTGGTTAACTGTGTGAGGGGATGAGAGTTGAATTGAGGCTTTAAAGATGAGGATGCTAAGGAGAATGTAAAATGTTAGATGATAGAAAGGAAGACAAACGATGAAGTGCTTGGAATGATGGATAAGGAGAAGAGGCCACCCGAGGAGATTGAGAAAGAGCAGAGTAGATAAATAGACCAGGATACAAGGGGGGGAGATAATGGAGACCATGGTAGATGCAAGGATGCAGCACCAGCATGGAAGAGAAAGAAAGAGAATATGGTTTATGGATGGGATGCACAGAGGTAGAACATACAACAAAATGATGAGATAAATCGCACAAGAAGGCAAAAACATGCAGAGGTAAAAGATGAGTAGACGTAGTCCCATATTCAGACTAAATCAGTCTAAAATCGTAGTAATCACGGAAATAAATTCAAGAATGGTCTAAGAGGATGCCGAAGACAATAATATCCAAAGATATGTACTCAGGTCAGAATAGGTAGAGGTAGTGGAGGTCATCGGTAAACTTGGAACCAGTCAGCAAAAAAATCAGAGAGATAATCATATGATTAAGGAAACATATGAATCATATGTTGAAGCAGATTTACACTCAAAATAGAAATATGTATCTACAAATAAGGAAAAATAATGACAGCTCTGGATAAGAGTGCATCTCCCCCACATAAATGGGCCAGTTAAGCAAATGCATAAACTTATTATCAATTATTTATGCATTAATCAAAAAAGTTACCAATGAATCATGCATTGAAGTTAGTGAAGGTAATTTTCTGGTTCATGTAGAGAGAAATTAGTTTTGCGACGGTTAAAAGACTTGAAGAAAGCAGATGAAAAAGAACAACTACTTTTTCAAAAAATAAAATGTATGAGAAGAGCAGCTATCATAAATTGTTCATTTGCTCCAAATGAAAACTTTTGACAATATATCAATTTTGTATTTCCTTATCAGAATACCTATGAAGTGCAATGATAAAAGACTGATAATTGTTCAAAGCAGGGTGAAGTTGGCAGTCATGTTATATCTTCTTCTTGGCAGTGGACAAATGGACTTAGAGAAGAGGACAGGGATAATGACTATCATCCCTGATGTATAATTAATACATCACAAGAGCATTAAGAGCTCAAGGGTCACATTAAAAGACAAGAGAAAAGAGGGCCTGAAGAGCCTGCAGCATCGTATGCAGATCTACATTCTTCAAAGAATATGAAATGACCACCCAAAGATTGAAGGAAAGTATAATTAATACAATTATATCAGCCTTGGGAATGATATGTCTAAAATGCCCTAATCAGGAAGGGCGCACTTGGACAAGTTGAGGAAATACTTGGTAAATAAGGTTATTTTGACCTCTTCCATGAAATAAAATCGTTAAAATTGAAATTGAGGCTTGCGGAAAACTGCCTTTTTCACACTATATTGTAGGATGCAATATTACCAGCATGGGATGATGAAAGTGGAAAATGAATACGGCTTAAAACATTTGTCTCCATTTAGAATTCCACTAGTGATATGATAAGAAAGCAACATTTAAGTAATTAAGTCCTCCATACGAGCTTTATAAACTTATACTCTTAACATTCTAAGACACTGTTTTCACTCTGGAGAAACGATAAATTGAAGAATCATGGTCCACTTCAAATTTTTTGGAGATATGACAATATATTGCTCGATAATTTGTAGTTTTCTCATTAGAAGAGCAATCAAGGGTAGATAACTTGACTTCTGACCTCGAATAGACCTTGATTATTTCCCCGGTGCAACCTAAATTTGTAATCCTTCCATAAAATTCGAAAGAACTTTCACCTCCAATGAATGCTCTTTTTACACAAAATAAGACTCGCGCACTGTTATAGATGGGAAACAAAGAGTGTGAAAAAACATAAAACACTGTTAATGCGGTAATAAAAGACAAGTAACACGATTATGTCCCAGCCATGCGGTAACTCATCTAAATATTGTTTTGTCATTAACCAGTACCACTCCGTTGCTTCCCAGACTCACGTACGCAATTAAACCGAATCATATGAAGTGCGGTAAATTAATTATTTTTTTAAAACCCTCACCTCTAGAACAGGGAGCGGAATTCAGGGAAATACGACAGCGCAGAAGCACTGGACGGAATGATATTGCGACGAAAGTTACGCTGAAATCGAAAGTGGGTGAAGGGGTGAACAAACTACTGGCGTACGTGAGGATCGAAAGGGGTCTCACAAGCCACATGAGAAACGAACCATTCCGAATTCATGTCCACCTCTATCACTTTTCGGCTAACATGTTCTTCTTCAGCAGAAGTAATTTAAAAACTATAAAAACGGATGGAAATATTGAGTTGCTGTTGTTTTGGATAAGGAAACAACACACACGAATTGATGCTTCGTTAATAACCTTGAACTCTAATAACAACAAAATAATAAATAAAGATGTAATAAACGGTCATTCATATGATGACCCACAGTAAAAGCCATACAGATTACATAAGTACAATTTTCTCAGACCAATGTAATGAAAATGCACCATGATGTAAAATCTTTAACTTTCCTCAAACATGCCTTCCTTCCTTCGTTCCCTTATCCCAACTTCACGCACGAGGAACGGATTAAAGAGCTAAGAATGTAGTACCGTAATATCCTTTCAATGAAATAGCAACCACTAATTTCTCAATAAGTACTGATACACTTTTAAGCAACATTTTATGAGTTCAAATCTTCGACACCTTTCCATGTCACACACAACCATTATTTGACACAATTATCGGTGATTTATGAGATGTAACTGTTATCTTTCAAATTACAAGTAATCCTACAGTATTTAATTTAAATATATTGCAAAATCATTAACAAAAAATAGTATCCTACTCTACTAGGTAGATGTTACTCAGAGAAAATCAGTATAAAGACACTATTGGCAACTTCAGCATCGCGTCAACTATCTAATTCTTTAAATTGACTACCATTGATAAGACTCACCGGCTTTTTTTCTTCTACTTGCAGCATTTCAACACAATATTTATGAATATTACAGCAACGCCTGACCTTTGGATATCTGAAACGTCCTTCACGATTTGCCTTCCGCCGCAGTTGTTCGCCTTTCATGCACCCGCGGCAGCATGAGTAACGCTGAGCACAGCGCCACTACTATAAGACGACCCTAAATGAACTAACTAGTTACGCCAACTGAAACCCGGTAGATATGAATCACTTTTAAGTCAGACAAACAGCAAGGCGTATGAATTTTTGATATTTACCTAAAGCTTATATACTTCGAAACGTTAATAGTACCATGAAGTATGATTTTTAAATTAAAATATTTTTAAAAGGCCTACATTACCCAGTAAAGTGCAGAATGTTGACAAAATCTATTTTTAAAAATAAATGAATGATGTTTTTCACCCTAAATAAATTATTTTTTCCTCCCAAATCTCCCCATGGCACTGGATAATTTCATAAAAACCCTCATTGTAGCACTCCTATCAAGGTATAGAGAGTTTTGTAGCCTCACTCGAAGTTTATCGAACTAAACATATAGATTACAAATTGAAAAAAATGTGCACAACTGTAAAATTCAGTTTTCATTTCCTTCTTTCCATTCAAAGCAAACTAAAAACAAGTCTTCAATTCGAAAATAGGTCAAACAGAATTTGCATACGTAGCTTACGAGTCAATTACTTTTCTTTTGCCACCAACAATTTTGCAGTAAGTCACATACCGGGATCGCCCGAGTCACGCGAATTCCGAATGAACACGGACAGGGGGAGAGAGCCTCCGTTCAATGTTCATAAATTTGTGAGATTATTCGGCCAATATTTATAAATGTTCACCAAGAAGTAAGATCACTAAGTGCCTTGTACCTACAATGATAAATATCAGCGGAAAACTTTTTTAAGAAACTATTTTTCTCACTAACTCCGAATAAGATCACCCTATAAATCACGACATCAAATAATGTACCATTACGCATATGCCGAAATATGTACTGTAAAATCATCATTTCGTCTAAAAATGATTTATTATTTCTCTAGGACAATTCTGTAACGATTAATTAGTGAGATTACGATGGCATCTACATAGCATAATTGCAAAAGCATGAGCGCATCGTGTAAAAATATACCAAACTCTATTCACACGGATTGGGGGTTAAAACAAAAGAGTTCGATATAACATATATTAGGAAGAGAAGGGCGTTATTAAACGAAGCATTCTACAAAAAGAACCCTATAATGTATGCTTTCCTGACGTACAATCTTCAAGAATAGTCATCAGCATCACCCCCCCTAGAATTACTAGTTCCAGCCACCCGCTCTTCGTTCCATTGATCTGTTTTAGCTACTTCCTTTCCACCCACTTGACGCAAAATACGTTTATCTACTTTTCTTTTCATCCTGCCTCATCTCCAATCTCATTTCAAACGCATCCAATTTATAATCATCCCTTAACGGTTGATATTCTGAAAACGGGTCGAAAAAAATTCCTCGCGCTCTTCCACGCTCGGAAACAGCGCGGAGAACAATTCTGAATGGGGGGAGCAATAAATTGAATACGTTCGTCTCATTTTCTTTCTATCGAACTTTACGTAGCCTCCTCATCTTTTAAGGTCTCTAATTTATTTTAATTCCCGATGGTTCACATTTTTCCATCATGCGACGCCTCACTTCATTTTCAACTCTTCCATTACCTTGCCTTAACTGTTGCCTTAACGCATTTTCCCGGGGCATATGCCATCCATTCTTCGACGCTTGAAGGCAGAAATTCAAAATAAAAACGAGCAATTAAAATACACCATAACAAATAGAATACTACAGCTAGTTATAATTGACACGGATGCGGGTTTTTATCCACCGGCTTGGTATTTACAATTCTAGGAAAGCAGAGGGTATTAACGGGAGTCGAAGAAGTCTGAATGTAAGAAGTCAAAGCTCAAGTCAGAATGAGTGGATAATTTCGTTGTAATGTCAAAAATGTTTAATTTGGATTGGCGGAATTGATCGGAAACAGGAACACACAGAAATGAGGGTTTCCTCGGCGCTCCTCTCCGTACGGAACTCGTAACCAATGGAGTAGCAAAGCGTCATAGTTTGACGAACGGTAAGAATTTGGGAGTAGCGATAAGGAGAAGGTGATTTCATTTGGCCGAGTGAACGAGGGTGTCTTGTCAGTGCTTAGGACTACGTGTATGCAAAGAAGGACGTGCCATTCCACGAATTTTACGATTTGTGGTGTATAAAAGACTTCCAAGACGATGCCTTCTACGGAATCCCCTGCCAACGGGAAATGTCACGACGGAATAAACAACTACAGGTCTTACAAAATGAGAAAATCATTCGGTGAGTACAAAGAGCCTTTTGACTAGCAAGTTGTACGAATCAGCTGTTGGAAAAACAAGCGAAATACAAAATAACTCAAGCTCTCATTTCATATTCGCGTAACTTAAAACGTCAAGCTGCTTTGCATTCATTAATAACTTGCTTGTGAGGATATATTTTGGTCCAGAAAATCATAAATTGTAAGCTTGGCAAATGAGTTACGTGACTATTCTAATGATGTCAATTTTTCAATTTAGCGACGCGTAAGGAAGAAGTCAAAGCCATCAGGAAAAAATTCCCCACCAAAATCCCCGTAAGTACTTACTCCAGTGAAGACAAGAATGAGGTGGCAGTCGTTTCTAACTTTCGAGACTTATCTTTTCTTTTGGTTTGGTTGTCCCCAAAATAATTTACTCGTAGTTCACCAAGATTATGACTTTCCCTATCGCATAATCTGCGTTTTTCCGTACAAATCCTAAAGAAACTTAATAACCTAGCGACCAAAAGCTGTCTAACTTTTTGGTGGAGAAAAAAATCTTACTGCCTCCATTAGAGGTTTTTCCTCCAAAACATTTTTTTAACATTTCACTAAAATAAAATCCTAATGCTACATTTGACTGTGAAAATTTAATTGCTGCAGCCTACTGACTCATTTATGCCTACTTAATTGTAAGACAAGATATATTTGCTCCATTTTCATATGATTCTCTGGTTATTTTGCCTGTGACTTACAACAGCACCTACCCCATGAAACAATTTAAGTTAATCTTGTCCATGTAAACAGATGCAAAGTCCAACCAACAAAGGCAACCATTGTGCCCTAAAAAGCAAAACTAAGCACACACACTGTAGCAGTCCAATTGTATCGCATGAAAGATACAGTCATGGTCATTAAAATATAGTATTATTGAACTTCATTTTATAAATTGAAAACATTTTAAAGCATAGCCATGGCTAATTACTTATGAGCAAAATGGGAAATACATGCAATTTTTTTATCATGTCTTACCAAGTAATTCAATTCTTTTTTATGTAGGTAATAGTAGAGAGATATGAAAGGGAAAAAACTCTCCCTTTGTTCGACAAAACAAAATTTCTTGTACCAAAAGAGATAACCATGTCACAACTTGTATCAATTATCAGGTAAATATGGCTATTTAATCGCCCATGAATTATTGTTACAATGAATATTTAATGTTTCATACCAATTTACAGAAATAGAAGTGAACTCAAGAGCTGTCAAGCATTTTATCTTTTAATTAACAACAGAAGCATAACATCCATGTCAAAGACTGTAGCACAAATATACAATGAATATAAGGAAGAGGATGGCTTTCTATACATCACATATGCCTCACAAGAAGCATTTGGAGGAAAGTGATGCAGAAAAATCTCCTCTCTGCATTTTAAAAAGGTAATTAAGTTTTGTGGTTTATTCATTTACTGTTAAGTCTAAAATTTCACTCTCACTGCCAATGAGCCAATGTTGGTCAAAAAGCTTGAAATAATTAAAAGATGTCATTCACATGAAGTTCAGAGTTTACTCAAAGAAATATGCCGACTCGGTAATGTAAGGCTCGATGTAAGTTTGCAGTGGTGTAAATACTGGCTATGTAATCACTGTCAAACTTATTGATGGAAACATTAGAAAAAGTGTCCAGCGTAGAGGAATGGGAATATATTTTATTTTACTCTGCTTATGACCTTTGATGTTGGTTTGAGTAAAATATATTTAAAGGAGAAAAATGAAAGTGAATCACTTTTCTTCTGGGCTAATACTTTTCTAAAACTTTTCATGTTCTGCCATACAATTTCTTAGTTTAACAATGTTCAAATGTAACTGGCACCCTAAATCATTGACACACAGTAGTTTACATGATAGGAAATGAATGCTAAAGAAGAAAGTGCTGGGATAAATTTCACATAAAATTGAGAGAAAGAAAACTCAAGGCTATGAGAACCTGAGGTAGTGAGGAATAGGGCCATTTGACATAACTGAAAATGAGTGAGGGATAACAGGAAACCAAATTACCTTTGAATAAGTGATTTAAATTTCAACCCAGGGTAATCTCCACATTTTCAGTGGAATTTAAAATTCCTGCCATGCCATACAATACATCACTTTAACGACATAAATGAAATTGGCACTCTTAATCATTAACATACGTTAGTTTAGACGTCAGGTAAAATTTATATTTCCTTTGTTTTTCAGAAAAAAGGCACTGGGATCAAACTGCTGTTAGGAGCAATGCAAAAGAAGACCTGGAGATGCCTGGACTGTTCATATTCTTGGTGCTCTCTTACAGCATTCATCAATTTTAACCATGTAACGTAAATGGTGAAATGATTTTAATTACCAGTTATAGATATGAAATTCTAATTTATTTTAAGAGTGTAAAGATCTTATCAGTGAAATGTCATATGCAAATTTTAATAAAAAAATAATACTTGCAGTGTTGCTCATTCTCATCTCGCTCATTCAGAGAGATATTGAATGGATTTTAAATGTGAGACAAGACTCAAGAGCTTGAAGAAACAGCATTTAAAGCAATCGCATTAAATAAACTCGTATGGCAGAAAAAAATACATTTTCAAGAAATGGCAAAAATTTGAGATAATCTTGGTAATAATTACACATGAGATAAAGATATCACATGTAATGGGTAAATATAATTGACAAGTGATTTTTGTAATTTAATTCCAGTCTTTCACATTAAATGGATTCTTGAACCAACAACCACGGACTTAATTGACATGTATCATTAGCTTGGAGATCAAATGCAAAGAGCACAAAAGAGTGATAATTACATGGTTTCACTAAGATTGTACTTGAAACTATTACTATGGAGGCATCTCAAAAGTGAAACATTTCAGAGCTCAGAATTTCTTTGCACATAAGTATGTAAAACCAACTGAACACTTCTCCACAGTACATAACCATTAAAAAACCTGAGTGCCATCACATATCTGCAATGCAAAATACCTTGTAAGCCACTTCAGCCTCAACAGGCACAAGTTAATGTCAATGGCCAAACTTTTGTCTAGTTTTGAGACTAGATTGACATATTATAGAATGAGCAGCTTGGTAAAATTCTACACTAATTAATTCACAGACAAGTTTTGACATTCATGATAATATCATCAGAGTTAAAATAAACTGGGATGTGTTGATAGGTACCCGCTCAGTGATTTAAACATAGTTTTGAATATTAACAAGTTTTTAATCCTTTATTAAGTCTAAGTTCCACACAGTTAATTTGCCCACCAGAAAGTTAATATGCACAGCCAGTCCCTGTTTTTTTCATTGCATTTTTCATCTGTCATACGTTAGGAAAAATATGACCACTTATCGATTATTCTAACCTTGATCTGCTTATTTGCTGCATTGATGTATTCACCTTTTGGTTTGTTGTATTCCCCATCATGACTGAAGGATTAAGTTATGCATTGATTGTTCATTTTTAACAAGAAAGTCAACCATACCAAAAAAAGAATACATAGGTACATGCATCACTGTGGTGTAATGCGCATGGGATTTAGTGATCAGCTTTGGATCTTTCCACTTTTCCTGGCTAATTTTAAAATTGTACCAAATAAAAAAGTGGGGATTGATGGTACTAGATTTACTTATACAGGAATATCATTAAGACTTCTAGTTCAGGTTTTAATAAAAATTTCATGATAATAGTGTGATTAGATATAAGCAATTGTTATAAGGCCAGTTTCTCCAACCTTTCCTTAGGGTAACAAATAGCATAATTAAACCATAAGTGAGTAGTTCCCGGCCCCTTTAAAACCGTGACACAGATTGAAGTAATGAAAAATCTTCCAGCTGTGTTATAAAACTTTGAGTGAAAGAACCTGAATATTAAGTAGGCAAGCATAAAGCTCTAGATTGGAAAAGTAAGAATAATACAACCAAAACAGAACTATCCGGTACATGGGGAAGATAGTGAGAAAGCATTTTTCTAGGGTAAAAATTTGTTTCCAAGCATTTAAGTGAGTTTGAGCCACATGCTGCCATCAATTGTGATGTTTTATATAATACTACAATGCTTTAATGCCACATATCTTCACGAATTACGTCTGTTGTCAGCATCGGTCGAGGACAAACATCCGTACATTTCTATCTAGAGGCTTCAGCCAGGCATACATATTAATGCCAAGAATGGAGCCATTTTTAGCAGTCCAAAATGTTCCTGAATAGTGCAACATTATGAGAATTTGTCAAGCTTCGTCAAAAAGTAGATATGTTTTGAATACCATACTTCCACAATACAATGTTTAATGCAAAATTTTATGCAGATTCTCCAAATCCACAGACTAAAATTTCTTTTATCAAACTTACAGCAAAAATTTTGATTCAGTTTGATAGATTAGAATCTTAAACTTGAACATAATGTAAATGTAAAAAAAATGTTCAATAGCCAGAATTCGTGAGGAACACAAGTAGTTGATGTGCAGTATTGTTAATAAGTACCAATTGAAGCTCATTTAAGAATTAAATATAGAACTGAAACAATAGTTACTCAGAGATCAAAGTTAATTGTGCACAAGGGGCATTTTTGAGCACTACACTAAATAAGTAAAAAGTTAGAAATATATATGAAAATGATCAGGGTTGTTCATTGAAGCATGTTCGTTGAATATGTTATATGATCAGGGTTTTTTTTTCTTGGAAAAGAGGTGGTGAACTCAGGAACTCAATCCATAACAGTTGCATAATCCGTAAGAGTTAAATTTCCCTTAAGTGCTACTCTGGTAATGTGCTCACTATCTTGAAGATGAACTGCATCCTTAATTCCCACATTAAATCTGAGAATTAATTAATGAAAAAATCCAAACAACCTTAGATTGATTTATATGAGTTTAGGCAATTTACTTCAACCATAAAAGGTGCGGGAACAGAGTTCCGCCGTGTTCCGCCAAAAAAATTCCTGCATATATAATTGCCCTATATATGATAGTTAATTAAAACATGAGCTGAATAAAAATAAGTAACTGCTAAGATTTACTGTTTCTTAGATGTAAACACAACTATTTGAGTAACTTAAATATTGTCTCACTTCAAACATTTATGCATCCCCTAAACCCATTTTCTTCTCCCCCCACTCATACTGCATCCTACACTAATTCAGAGATAACTGCTTAGTGCTACCACCAGCACAGCAGATAGGGCAGCATAGCAATAATAGAAGAGCCAGATAAAACAGAAATGTGAAATCGAAAAAAGAAAAGCAACCTAAGGGAGATATAAATGTTAGTGGGTACTCAACTTTCAGTGGTCCTGGGTTCAAATCCTGGAGAGACCTCTTAGCATATCCAGCTAGACACAAGCTGTATGATTTTTCTGGGTACTAGAGGAACCAATGAAGCACAGGAAAAGGAACCACCCTCCACCTCCATGTAAGACGTCCACGCTATGCTTTGCACTGTGTGATCTCTATCCCCACTGATCAAACCAACGTTAATGCTGGAAATTTATGTATTTTTATAGATGAAATAGAAGGGTTAGACCACTAAAATACAGGCATTTTCCCCCAAAAATATGAAAGAGCAGAGTATTATTTTGAAGCCTTGTCATGCAATAAGGAACTTAAGCAGACAAGTAGCAATCAATAGTTGATACTAAAGGAATGTCATCGATTATACACTTTTGACATTAGCAAAAACATCACCGGTTCTGGGTGATTGGCAGAAACAAGGAAAAGGATTTCATTTACAACCACAAAAGTACACGCTCACACATATTGTAATGACAAAGTATATATTTGACAATAGTCAATTCATAGCCAAAGACAATGGAATTCGATCACTTCATAAATTACACATTTACCACAAATATCTATTTATGTACAAAGTCACAATCTCTGCATTATCTGGAAAAATTAACAGATTTTCAAGGTTCACTGAAAACTATATTGTCTTTTCGGAAAGCACAGAAATAAAAAAGTTTGGGTTCATTGGTGATGATCTCCTAATAGTGAAAAGATCAATCACCGGATGTCACATTTTGGGCAGCAGCCACTAACTCGTGATGAATTTCTCTAGCATATGATACTTGAGCCCTGACAGTGGCAAGAAATTGAGAATATGTAAGCACAGGTGATCCTCCACCTGATGGATCACCCCCTTGATTGCCTCCTGCAGCAGCCACCTGAGCTGCTGTTTGAGTTGGATTGACAACTGATGGTGACGCTTCAGTTCGAGTGAGTGCCACGGGCAGGGGGAGATATCTTTGGCTGCTTCCCCCCTGAGAAACGCAAGCTATAGAGGTTTTCTGAAAGAGAAAATCAAAAGCTCGAATAGCCCCGTGAAAATATCCGATGACCATCAATACATACTATTTGCCTTCAACATTTTTAATACCTTCACACAAAAATAGGGACTTTTGAGAACGAGATTCAGGGAAGAAAACATGGTTACTTAGTAGTTATCACTGAAAAGCCATTTTTATTTCAGATTATTAGCAGCGAAAGAGCGAAGATTTTCTTAAGCTACAGAACAAATGACATTTTTTTTTCATTAAATATTATCGTATTTTAATGAAATTCTTTTTCAAGATAATTACTAATGTTACGATAAATATAGTGACTATAACCTAGTTTAAAGATTACTTACTAAATGGAGTTCAATCTGGTCACAAATGGAATAAAACTCTTCTATATTTTTATCGAATCTTGGCAATGGAACATCCACTCCTTTTCTGAAATGAATTCGAAACGAAATGAGGACTCTGACAGTGCGAGAATCGGATAACTAGGTATAATTACGATTGTTCACTCACAGTGAGCCGATGTCAACAAGACTGTTTTGATGAAAAGTTTGCGCTGCTGTCTTGAACACGGCCTAAATAAAACAAATCAAGGTAAAGGTGAACTTTCATCTCGCCAGTGGAAACGTGATTTTCAACTATGTGTCAGACACTGAAGTAAATCACCGCAATTCCGTAGAGAAGCAATATTCTTACCATCAGGGACTCTTTTAGAGCGGGCATCAATGACTTCACTTTAGATATGTTGTCCAATCTTTCTTGCTGCTGAGGCATTTGCTGCTGTGGCGGTTGTCCTTGTTGTTGAGGCGTGCCTGGTTGCTGTTGCTGAGCTTGGATATTCATTTTTAACTTTCAAGAGCGAAAAAAACTTCACTCAGCGAGTAGAAACAGATCTCTATCCAAACCAATTACAAAAGTGAATCAAGTTCCTTAAGTAAAATACGCATTATATAATCAGGAAATCTGTGACTTTCATATTAAGAGCTAGAAACAACCACTTTAGCTAAAATGAAACTTAAAACAACCTAAGGCAAAACCCAAGAGAACCCCAAAGAGCCGAAAAACAACACCACGCAAACAAAACACTGCCCGAACGAGTTTCCGGAGAACTGCACAAGTGAATAACGAAATAAATGGAACTTTCCAAAATAACCCAAAATATTTTTGTTTTGTAGCCTGTTTTATATCCTTCATAAGGTTCGTATGTATGACTCAAGGAAATTTTCTCATGAATATGTACCGAATGAGGTTATGCGTGCAATCGCGTAGCTGTTACACCAACCACTGTATTTTTTGCCATTAACTCAGAACGTGTACCGTACCATAAACCTCTTGAACTAAATAACGCAAATGTTTAGATCACATGCGCATGACCGTGACTGTAATCAAGTCAACTTGGTCTACCTCCCAACCAAAGATTATAAACACGGGACACCCACCTATGTCCAGAGCCCTACAAAAACCATTCTACATCTCCTGCATTGGAATTTCTCTGCTTTTTTATTGACTTTTTAAGACAATATTCCACATTTGCTTTCATGCCCTAAATAAATTGGCGAGGAAAGACGAAAAAGTAATAAATGAATAAAAGGAAGCAAAAATATGATAGCAGGGCCGACCAATTGTAAGGGTCCACATGTCACTGACCAAAGTGCCCATGTAATTGAATGCTAAAAAGGAATGGTGGCGGGAATGTGCGTAACTTAACACAGGTCATCGACTATTAATTCAACCCTGCATGATAGGCCTGTGTGACGAAAAAGAGGTGGCTATAGGAGGAAGGCTTTCAGTCACAAGCCAGGGGTAAGCAGCAGAATGGAGGAGCCTTGATAATTAACAAAATATATACTAGGAAGATGGGGAGTCAATTCTGAACCAGTGTGTGATAGGATACTGATTTTAGAGATCAGGGCCACCCTCCTTGTTAATCTCTGTTGACCTTTTCCTTGCGTTATTACACATAGTTTCCACCATCAAGCTGTCCTGTTGCTGAACCCATCATTATCCTCCTCATGTATTTGCTACTCTGCCCATTTCCTCCCCAGCATGAAGGTACTATTGCTCTCTTGGTCCTAGCAAATCTCTTAATAATGATTGTGACTCAACTCTAAAAGGTGTTGGGCAAAAAGAGAACAAAAAGTATTACATAGCTGGAAACACCACTTCTATTATTGTACAAAACCTTTTAAATAAGCTGAATCAAACCTATGATTTTCAGTTTAAAGTTTTAAAATCACTCAACAAAGGCAGTAAATTAGACAATGGAGGAGCTAGTAGCAATCATCCAACGGAGACAAAAGTAGTTCCACCTCCTCAATAATAATGTACAGTTTAACTCTTCCCCTCCTTTCCATCACCTTCCCTGAGTAGCGTGCATCCTGTAACTGCATAAAATTTCCCCATGCTCTGACTACATCCCTCCCCTCCCTTTTCCACTGGAGCATATTGGTCGTACTCCAAGCATCACGAAGGTTGACGTCAGGCCATGGGATACTCCTCAAAAAACCATTTTAGTTTTATACAAAGTGTTAACTTACTGTTGCGTAATTCCCCAGTAACAGTGTCTAATTTTCAAATGCTTGTCCCTTTCCCCCCCTCAACATACCACGGGACAATACTTATCAACGAAGTTTTGGTTTTTCAAATTTCAAAGGTAAACCATATTCTTGTGTAAATAATACTAATCCCTTTCTCCCTCCCCACCTCTACTTCCCTTACCTCTCCCCAACCTTCTCTAGTATATTTACCATGATTTGCAAACTTTATGTACGTACCTGATGATGATGCAGTACATCGACACCTGATTTGAATAGATCTTTAAGAGGAAAATTCCATTTTTAAATTTCTACATTATGTTGACATTCCACGTCACACCTCATTCCTCCCTTTTTGTGATTAATTCCTTAAGTGATTTGTACTTGTTCCATAAGTTACAACAGGGACCTTTGCTTTTATTGAAAAGTATGTATGTTCAATTATACTAAGGAAACCCTAAATTGTGCAAAAGGTGACAATACCGACAAGAAAATGGAAGAATGTACATGCGTAGATACAAAAAAAGAATGTATATATTTAAGCTAATGATAATGAATAAGCTAATGATAGGCCATAATATTTATAATTTTTGGACACCTTTCATTTATCTTCCTCAATCCAGTTTCATTCCTCTTCTCCGAACTCTGTCTCAAAAGCCTTAATTTTACTAAAACCCTCTTCCCTCATCTTTCCATGAATCCTTAGCACTCTAAATCTGTACTATTGAATATGCCTAACACTGAAATGCACAAAAAAACAATGTATGTAGTTAAAAAAAAACAAGGACTTAAAAGGATTCCAAATTCTACATTCCTTTTAAATAATCTGATGCGGGAGAAAATTTTTGTATAAACACCAGGATGATGTGAATTGAAATGGTTTAATTTGAAACCTGCTGCCATAAAATTTAGCATAACCATAAAACTTACCTGAAAAAGTTGTTGTCCTTTATGTTGACTTTTGGGAGTACCAAGCTCACCTCACAATACATTTGTACCAGCCCATTCACCTATGCAATCTTAAGTTTTTCTTCTCATGGGCTTGTTTCTACTTTGTCTTAAGATCTGAGGATAGGGAAGTACCATCAGCCCCAAAATTCACGTTTCAATCTTATAACAAGAGTAGAGGAAGGCTGACCAGTTCATTTTAATAGTGCACAACAATTTTTTCTTCATGACACAACTCCATTTAAGATTAATGTATTAACATTGCTAATAATGTATAACAGGCATGAAATAAATGCCTTTATGACTTGCTGTTACTACTTAAGAAACAAAAAAAAGAAACACAACAGCCAATGAAAATCAGGCAAAATGTTCAACAAGTAATCACAGAGGAGAACAAGATTACGAAAACTTATACTGAAATTGGTAGAGACGAGTTTAAATCCCAGTTCCCATTATATACACATCAAAACATAGACGCAGCATCATCATTGTGGTGACAATATGCCTAATCACTTACAAAAACAGTAAAAATATTCTAAATGCCATAATTCGATGGTATCCACTGATTTGAAAGAGATAGTAATGAAAAGTACACGTTTAATCGACCATCTGATGTAAACAAAGGTGACCATCATGGATTCCTCGGTCACGTGATTCTCCTTACCAGCCGGCATTGAGCGTGTTTACTTATTGGCTGCATATAGAATGGTCAAGTTCGCTATTATCTTGGATGTAGTCTATACACCAATGCACAATTGAAATACCGATTTGATTCAAATAGGTAGGTACAAGATTCCAGCAGCTCCCCATAGGACTACTAAAAATAAATTTTCCTAATGAGTTATTCTGTCTTCTCCACATGCAATTTATTTCATCTGAGCAACATTTATATGCAATGAAAATGAACAAGCTGTTGAGAAAATTTGAAACAGAAGTCATAAATTCTTCTGCGTACTGAGACTGTGAGCAAAATGCCTATTGCTTAATGAATTCATTGAAGCAATTCACGTCAATTTATTCAAATTACGAAATAACCAATAAGTATAACTGAACTAGATCGCTGTTTATGGCAGTTAGCAAAATCACATTAATCACTGAAATGTCTACTAAACAGAGGGTGGTTATTTCTTCAGTATCTATAATTTTTGTAATAACTTCAAACATTCACCAATGATCTGATTGTGTACACATGGAAATTAATTTGGACAACATCCTCCCAATGCCAATAAATTGAATAACCTCCATCAAAAAACCATGAGGTAACAATCTCAGCACATTATGTACACATCGTGCATATTATTTACAGTCATGAAGCAACTCTTTAAATACTGATGGATAGGATAAGGTAGCACACTGGCACTTGTGAGGTAATTTAGCTCTGGGAAATATTGCTATCAAAATAATTGGATGCTAGCTATAAATACATTTGATGTTTATTTTGTTTTGTTGACTATAGCTATTACTTATAGTTTATGCAAAGAAATTATTCCCACACCAATGGGAATCAATTCAAAGATATTTCTTCTTGCTCAGTCACTGTTTATACACAATAGAAGCTTGTTCATAGTAGAAGATACAATCAACTATGACATTTGAACTAAAAATGTGATTCTTATAGACTTTTATTGTTTCTAGTTCAGGGAATCGTCACATGTTATTCGAATGATAAGAAATTTTTGTCTCAAATGCAATGGCAAAAAATCAATAGGAAAATCAGTTCTATAATACAAAATTGAAGTTGACAGTCAATTTAAAAATCTTAATGGCTACATACATGTAAGTCATCCCATTAGGCTTAGTAAAATGGAAAATCTTACACAGTGGTTCCAAGCAAAAATTATTTGACACTTTGAACCAATGACATTTAGCTTCCCAGATTTACTGCCAAATTACAAGTTTTCTTCAGACCAGCATACGCTCATTTTCCTTCCATCAGGGCAAAAATTCATTAACCATCGCTATCACTTTTTAGAGCAAGATGAAATGGGGCAGAAATAGACATGGGCCAAAAATGCAAATTATACTATTAGACGAGTGCTTCAAAGCCTTGGAAAATGAGACAAACAGGCCAAAGAAGTTTTGGTAAATCAATCCAAATAACCTCTCCTAACAAAATGTTTAAATATTATGGGCAAAAAATTTACAAAGGAAAATAAGACCATTTGAGGCAGGCTATGGGGAGAGTGCGGTGATTAACAACTGGAAGGCAACAAGTTCACCAGTATTGTGTTTCAAGTACAGTCAAACTATCATTTTCACATAAATAGACTTCCTTGCTAATTAACTGCAACCAAAAAGAAATGGTTGCTTAATAATCACACTGGATTGTTATCACCATATTTTCCATTCACCACCAACTACTCTCCTCCAGCATTTTCATGGGATAAGGGGAAATACTTAGATGCCAGGGTGTTTGAATTATACACACAACTGATACATGATGGCAAGGGAGACCAAAAATGCACAACCCGCAAAAACTTTCTTTTAAAATTTTTTACACTCATATTACCATCCACACACACATGCACACGAGGTTGTTCCAGAACAATCACAAGGCTTGGGGAAGTAAACCTTTCAAACGTCTTCTCTTAGTTGACACCATTGCGAAAGACACTACACACATCACTCATAAAGACATCCTATTGTCTCCAGTTATTCCCACTACCTTGCCACTTGATCACACTGAATTAGTCAGTCTGCAATCAGCCTATCCCTGCTATGAGGTCAGGCAAATTGCGTGAAGCATGTCTGTACAGCTTGAAACGTTCACATATGCTATGATTTTCAATTGTAGATTTTGATGGCCTTCTCAAGATAATTGTAACGGGACCTCTTTGGTGCCTTGTTGACATGCTCCAGACCTAACCATGGCCTCAGGGTGGCACTCCCAACTGTAGAAATAGAAAGAAAAAGTTATCAAAATTTAGCAATAGATTAAGGCTCATAAACGCTTATAAAGTGACTTAGTTAAATAATACACTAAAAAAAAGACCAAGAGCATGACTGGATTGAAGGCTAACACACAGAATACATAATTGAAATAATGTTAAATTCAAAATAAATACAGAAAAAACTATAATATTTCCGAAATAAACATAAACCTAAATTATAAATCCTTCAGCAAAATATACCATTTGATAAAAATAATCACATTTCTATAAACCAAATCCCTGTGAAAGCTGATGGGTATAACAACTTACTACACTTCCAGTGAGAGAATGATCATAATGCCAAAATCACTGTTCTAGCAATCTAGAAATAATTGAAAGAAGCAATGGCGAATATAGGTTATAACTTTGGGGGGGGGCAAGACTGGCTAGCTAGTGGCGACCGACTGTAGTTTAGGTATCCGTGCATGCACCTCTCGCTGTGGCCTTATACCCTGGGCCCCCCCATATATACGCCACTGGAAAGAAGCTTTAATTAGGTAGTAATGTTAGTCCAATTAGTTGTACTGTTCCATTTGGTGGCCTTCAAGTATAGGAGTATGCATTTTGTAGTCAAATTAAATTGCTCACGAAAATGCAAAAAATACGTGGTATGCAGTCATGTGCACAGGTGCAAAAATATACCCTAACGGGATAAAATTTGACCCATGAAAAAATCGTTTGACTTGACTGGGATTCGAGCCTGGATCTTCAAATTGTCAGTCAGGTGTGTCAGCCAGTTACACCACCAAGCCATCTTAATTCAAGGTAAATTTCAGCGGGGGAAATTTCCCTTGAATTAAGATAGCTTGATGGTGTATCTTGTCTACCATACCTGACCAGCAACTGGGAGGTACAGGTTTAAATCCCAGTCAAGTCAAATGACTTTTTCAAGGGTCAAATTTAATCCCCTTGGTGTATACATTTGCTTGACTGGCTTTCAAAGGTTAACGACTAATAAGGTCCTTTTGCAGCTTAGTTTAAAATAACTTTTTAAGTAAACAAATCAAGAGATGAAAACAATCTTCACATTGGCTATCAAATCGGAATGAAAATAGACTTTCAATTGTAGCTGAGAATTTAATGTTAACAGATTTATGTTTTCACATAGAACACTTGAAAGGGTATACCATCATTTTTCTCCCACAGCTTCTTTTCCATACACCCTCCCTATTTATGGTTGTATTTCTAGCATCCCCTGTCACGATGTTAAAACGGAGGCTTCCGTGGGGTTTACAGTCTAATTTCTTCATTTTTTCAGTATTTCTCCTCCGTAGTATGTTGTAAGGCAACAACAGTTTCGCAAGCTCTCTTGCCCGCGTCTTCAAGTGGAAGATGTTGGTTCATGATTATTGCCGTCGTTACCTTCCCTTGGAAAAATTCCCTCCCTTGTGGATGCTGCTCTCATATTGGTTGGTTTCAGGACTCTTACACGTGTGGTGCAGGTGGTATCCTTTGTCTTGGTTAAAAACATGTCAGCTTCAGAGAGAAAAGCCATGGCGAAGCTCCGAGACGATGATAATATTCTCATCCTACATGTGGACAAAGGAAATGCAACTGTCCTGATGATTGGAGAGGACTACAACAGCAATAAAAGTTGTAGTTTCAGGCTTAATTTTATGGAATAACATCATAAATGAAAATGACTGGCAATTTTCCACAAGAATATATTTAAAAAACGACCGGTTTCAGTGTACAACACCATCATCAGGTGGTGATGGCCAACATCATCATCAGGTGGCACACCTGATGATGGTGTTGTACACTGAAACCGGTCGTTTTTTAAATATATTCTTGTGGAAAATTGCCAGTCATTTTCATTTACAACAGCAATTTTCACACATTCTGGAAGACACGGGAGTACCAAGACCCTACTGCCAAAATGGAACATGAAGCTAAGGAACCCATCAAGAAATCATCCATTCTGTGAGATGAACAACGGGCCCTCCTCTCTTCCATCACCAAACCACCGAGATTATATGGCCTACCAAGGATCCACAAGGAGAGATTTCCACTTAGACCAATAGTGAGTAAGATCGGTGCCCCTACCAACCGATTATCCAACAGTATAACATATATATCAGCCACTCTCTTGGCATATTTTATATTTATCGCTCAAGTGATCTCTCAAGAAGTTTTATATATACATATATGATGCCGTGTATGGCCGGTGACAGGCTCACGTTTTATTCAAGTTTCTTTCGCCACGACAGATATGCGGCGACAGCTCGTAAAAGGCCAAACACAGATTTTTACAGCCATGCTTGCGACCTACGACAGATTTGAAAGCACTGCATGTCGTGTTTATGGCACGACACGACAAATAGCCGATGTACACTCTCCTTACTGAGGACTGGAGGACCTGTCGCTGCTTATCGCACCGTGTTAGTAGAGTGGGTGTTCCGAACGCCCGTAGTTAGGCATCAACTCTTGCGCACTTGACACTGAGTCGTGGGTCATCACCAGGTGTATCTGTCGTGGCAACAGAGATACGGAGAAAACGCAAGCATGTCACCGGCCTAAAGCTGGGTTCACATGGGGCGGAAAAGGTTGCGGGAACGGAAAAGCGGAAAGCCAGTCACAGTTCAGAGGCAAGCGAAGGGGCGGAGCATCGGCCAGCGGAACAGGCGAATTGACACAAGGATGGAAAGCAACGTGGAAAGCTGAGTGTGGAGACAGAAAGCGTACGAGCAGAATAGAGGAATGGGGAGGAAGGATGAAAAATTGGAAAGCATATACACACGGAACAGCGAAAAAGGGAAAGTAAACATAGTGGGTGTTCGAATTCTCATCTAGAAGCATTTACTGAATAACAACGCCTGATTCTGAAGCGATAAAGAGTAAAATAAATGAAAAAAATATTCAAGAATGTATATCATTCTCTGTAATAAAAGATATATAACAACAGGTTTTCTTATTTTCGGGACCAATAAATTGATTTTCTTCGGTGTGAAATTACTCGACGGAGAAAAAGTTAAATGAGTAGAAGTGTGTGGTAATAAGTAATTAAGGTCATTACGTAAGAATTAAAATTAAATTATAATTTACGTCACTAAAAGTGCATATAAATGCAAAGAGTTTGTAGATAATAGACTTCTTGATTCAGAGATTTTGAATTGTTTTCCCGCAACCACGGCGGATGTAGCTGTTCATTGTTTTGACGTCACATTCAGCACGCGGAATGTGGAAATTATCAAAAAATTCTATCCGCCCAATCTGCGGGCCCAAGCTCCTCCTCTTCGCATTCTGGCAACCTGTGATTGGCTCTCCGCTTTACCGTATTCCGCTTTCCGTGTCATTTTCCGTCCGTTGGAATCCAGATGCAGGCTTTAGCTCTGCCCCTTTTATCTCGGCCAACTTGTGATTGGCTTTCCGCTTTTCCGTCTCTGTGTTTCCATGATGTTTTCCGTCCATGTGTACCACGCTTAACTGAACATCCGTGTAACTCCGGATCCGTGTAACTCGGATCCCTGTAAGTCGAGGACTTACTGTATATATATACTCATTCATTCGAAAACCAGATGCTCAAAGGCTCGAATAAATTCATACAATCATAGGAAATGGAAAGGGATAGGAACATATAAAAGGACGAACACAGGGTTTGGTTAATAGTGTTAGCCAAGCACTTGAAATGCTTAAATATATTTTACTTCTCATTTTGGAAGCCCTGCTTTAAGAGTCACTGCATGGCACTTGTACTTTAAATAGTTTTTGTGTAGCAGTAGCCATAGCCTAATGCCTTTTGATTCTCACCTCGGAGGTCCTGCTACTACATATGTACAGTAGAACCTCTATTTTACGAAGTTGAAGGGACCCAAAAATATGAGCTTTGTAAATCAGAGGGTTTGTAAATTGGAGGTTATCTTTCAAGTAATCGAAACTGCAACAATCCCAATCCAGTTTCAGTAGCGCACTTCATAAAGATAAATGGGATTAAAGGGAGGTAATATTTCAATAAAATGAATTACACATCCAGTTTAATGTTTAATAGAACAAAAGGAAATTAGAAACCTACACTTCTTATACATAGTGGCATATTTTTTATGCTCTCCTTAACTAAAATTAACAGAAACTTTAAAAACTGGTAAATATTTTTCTACAAATTTATAATGGTGTGAATTTGGCTGCTGCGACTGAATTTATTTCTTGTAGCTTCAAGTTGGTAGTTATCATAATAAGGGGAATAAGTGAATTAATTCATCCCACGGAGTATTTTTAGCATATGCATTAATTAGCGCACGGGATATGTTTAGTGCTAGTCGAATTTGTGTTGAAAGAGGCCACTTTAACATGGGAATGCCACGGATGCATTCTAGCTAAGAAATTTCAAAACGAAGTTCCAATTGACCCAGTATATTTCAGTACAAAGACTAGGGAATGCCTTTTTTGAAGAAAACGTACCGTTTGAAATAACTTCAATAATTTTTCGTAGCTGATGAAAGTCAATTTTAGAACTTTACTCAAGTTAATTTGAAATTCCCGCATATGCGTTCTACAGCGCTGACATCTAGCGGTGATTTGCAAGAACTATTTACTCGCGGGTACTGATAGCTGTAAGTCGCGATCGCAAATTCTTACCTAACGGCGTAAAACTTTAATGAAAAATGAAATATTCAAACTGCATCAAAATTTGAACATAAGTAACGTATTATTACAAAATTAGTATTCTTAAATGATACCTGTCCCAAGGGGAATATTTTGACACAATTTCGTCGCGCATTTCACGCCACTGCTCAACATCTTTTGTGCACACACGCCCTTCTTCTTCGCAGATTTTAAGTGAAGTGATTCAATATCTTCTTGAATTTTTCTAGCCACCCATTTGAGCATTTAAAGTTGTCTCACTTCAGTTTAAGAACCAAATTCTGAGCATTCTCCTTCACAATTGGTTATAGGCAAGTTGCACTCACGATCGTCGACACTTACAAAAAAATAATAATAATACATCTGCAAATCAAGCTGTTCAAACTTCGACGATGAAATGTACTTAGTTTTCGACGATGCTGTTGTGTGACTCAAAATGTTTTCGCTTGAATTCATGATTGTTGTTATGTCGATAAAGAAATGCCATACTTCCGAGCAATTTCGGTTTTTGTCTGCGCGCGATCACGTACTTCCTTGATTATAGACCTTTTGGTAACCAAACTCACAGACTTCCTCGTTTTTTTTTGCTCAGCGGTGTTTTATCCATTGTTTTACTTATAGGCACACGGGATATCACAAACACAGCCCACCTCGTGTTGAGAGTGATTCTGACTGAATGCGTGCGACATCTGCTCGCTTGGAAACCAAAATATTTTCACTCACTCACAGATTACAATGTAATTTGCTGGCTTCAAAGAATTCTGGAAACAAAGGTATAGGTGCGAGCCACTCTCGGATGACATAGGAACTGATAACAAGGGAAAGAAGAAACTCAAACCAGCTATTGAGAGTGAAGACGTAACGGCTACTCCGTGTAGACTGTGGTTACAATGTAATCAGGTGACCATCTTCAAGAAAGACTTGATAAGCTGGCCAATTCACATGTTTCCTGAGAGAGTAATATACCCTGGCGGAAATTTTATTATAGCCTACGTTTATAGGCCATTAAAATTACAGCGAATTAAGAGGAAACTTAGTAATTTCTTTCTTCTTTTTATCTGACGTGAAAATCATTTTAGAAAAGAAGCCTTTGTATCCAGGATCATATATTATTCAAGTTTACCACAAGTATAAGTGAAATAAATATCTACCTTAAAATCGGGCCAAATTTTGTTTACTTGAGATGGCTTTCCCGATTTATCACCCTCCCGCAACCCGTTGTTTCAGTCGTTCGCGCAGAGAAAAACATCGCTAGACGTGACCCAAAAATATGTGCAGAGGCAGCGTGCATTAAATTTAAAAATGTGGTTAAGGTTTTTCGATACCTTTTCTACAATTTCTTGTATTTGAAGTGCTCATTCTTGAAATGTTCGCATAGTGCCGAATGTTTACACATTGAGTGATGCTTTGACCTCAAAACATTGCGACAAAACAATTTCAAAAACTTCGTAAAACAGGGGTCAGTCACTCGTAAGGACCGGCTTCTCACTTCGTAAATCATTAAAATGGAGGTTTCGTAAAATGGAGGTCATTTTACATGGTTTTCCTATATACAAAGATCGGGACCAGAGGAATGGTTTGTAAATTGGTGTCATTTTGTAAATTAGAGGTTTTTAAAAAAGAGGTTCTACTGTAGTATGATAGCCATTACATGGCTCTTGAGTGACTGCAGTGGTACTTGAATTGTTATTAGTATTTGTCTAACGCTTGGAAACGTTTAACACCTTTTGATTCTTATGTCCGAGGTTATGCTGCGTGTTTGATTGCCACTGAGTGGCCCTTGAATTGTTAATAGTGTTAGCCAAGCACTTGAAATGCTTTAATGTACTTTACTTCTCATTTTGGAAGCCCTGCTGCTTGCTTTAGAGTCACTGTCACTTGTAATTTAAATAGTTTTGGTGTAGCAGCAACAATAGTGTAATGCCTTTTGATTCTCACCTAAGAGGTCCTGCTGCTGGTGTGATAGACATAAAATGGCCCTTTTCTGTAAAGATCGTTTTCCTAATGCATACTACCATCACCTTTATGGGTATTACTACTAATATCTTGTTTTGTAATAAGTGTTTATTCTTAACTTCTGAAAAGTAAGTGTACTTTATTCCATGTGGAGTCCTACCTTATTACTAGGGATAGGAAAATTTCGGGATCGCGAATTTTGCGAATTTAGACAAAAAATGTCCTAGGAATGGTAATTAGTTACAACATACTCCATACTGACTGGGGAAATGACTTTTGAACTTGTAAAATATAGCGAATTGTGCCCCAAAATGCGAATTTTCATTTTTTATGAGAAAGTGGTTGAAATTACATTTCAAACGCAAGAAAAACATTAAAATTGCAAACAAATGTTCTCAATTCTATATAAACGAACTCGCGTGCAAATATTCCTGAGGTTGGCGGAAGTTTGCAGTTCATCATAGCATAAGTGGTGTTACGATAACAATCATGGGAGGATGACATCGGGTGCTTCCGATTTACGGCGATAACCAGCAATACTCAGCTGGTCACGCCGCGGTGCTTTCTATTCACAATTAGTGGAATGACCATCTATCGGCATCTATGATCGGTGGCTCTCCACTCCGAGGTGAGTCGAACAAAGGAAAAGCATTTATTAAAAGTAATCTGCTACAGCAGGGTTTCCCAAACTTTTCCTCCGATGGAACACTTCGTAAATCCTGAAATTTTAACGGAACACCTTGTGGACTTCGCATATATTAAACCATTGCGTTTAGGTAGCAGCATATAAAGTCATTATAGGTTACTCTGAACACCTATTAGCCTTCCGCGGAACATAGTTTGGGAATCCCTGTGCTACAGATTTGAAGACGAGACTATCTGCGCATGTGTGAATAGCCGCTTTGAGTTGTTTCATTTCAATGAGATCGTTGACCAAAAGATTTTAAATGCTTATTATAGTTTGAAAACTTAAGAGATACATATTTTTCAGATTTTTTATTTTGTTCGGATTAGTTCATTACACTCTACTACGGATTTGAAGACAAGACAGACTGCGCATGCGTGAATAGCCGCTTTGAGTTGTTACATTTCAATGGCCTTGTTTGCCAAGAGTTTTTAAAATACCAATTCTAATAGAGTTTGAGAAATAAAGAGAGATGTATTTTTCTGTTTTTTGATCCGTCGCCTGCTTTTCGAATTATCGGCGGCAAAAAAATTGGGGTTCTTAACCCTTTCACGTAAAAGAACCAACATGAAAAGTTTTGAAGTCACTCGCTGCTCCGTCCAATCACGCTGGGTGCTATGCAGCATTCCCCTTCCCTCGCTTTCCAGCGAGCGAATTAGTAACTGAACCGTCTACTGAATTCGTGAATGAAATTGCAATTTCGCATCATAGTGAACGACCTTATTGCAATGGGGTTGTTCCATTGCAATGGTTGCGAAGCTGGCTTGAAAGCACCAATCAAGACCAACTACGACACCAATATAATTGTCGATATATTTATTTATTGCATGGCACCAAGATTGGTTTTATTGTTTGAACCTCTAGTTTTATTCCTGGTTCGCGTGCTTCCAAGTGATTTTGACGAGTTATTGAGATGCTGAATGCAAAATTAAGCGCAAGAGACCGGGCTCTCCAGTATCAAAAAGATGGATTTTATTGTATCGATAAAATTACGGGCATGTACAAATTCTACAATTGTCAGGTTGCTGGGGAAAGACTCAATTGGAAAACAATTAAAATCTTCGGAGCACGTAACTGCAGCAAACTTTCACAAGGATGGAAATGTCAATACACGAAATGTATTAAATTTTATTTTTAAATTTAGTGCCACTTTTCCAGGTTCCACCACCGAGGTGATTGTCTTCAGTCATAACATGGCTAGAAGGGGAAGTGTTGCATAATAACCCAGATCATATTGGGTTAAACTATAGTATAAGTGACCCTTTTCTAGACTTTGAAATAATCGGTATTCTATGTGTATATATATAAATTTGTGGTCACTGTGAAAACACTGAAATGTCTTGTTGAAAGTACCGAATTCCTAATTTCTAAGTACCGCTTTTCTCCCTCTCAAACCACCGAAAAATTCCTATCCCTACTCATTATTCATCAATTGCTAGACTTATGCTTAAATGCCAGCATGTAGCTTCTTTGGTAGTTATTTTATGTACCGTTACTTAATGAAAATTAATAAACTAAGTAAAAACTTAATTCTCTGTTATTATTTAAAACTAATATCTTTGAATTTCAGGATTTGGTAAAGAATAAGAGCAGGGAATTTTGGTACGCGTATTAAACAGTGAACTTTCTCCTTTTAAAAAATACCTTTGAATTTCAAGATTGGGTAAAGAATACGAACAGGGAAATATGGTACGCGATTTAAACAGTGCACTTTTTCCCGCTTACTGCTTGTCCTACCATCTGGTGGCAGTTATGCGCACTGTAAGGGCAGCAGTGCTGCCGTCTGACGACGGTATCAAAACTACGTTGCCGAAGCAAAAAGGGGGGGAGGGAAGGCACCTTCGTGTAACACGGGAGATCTCACACCTGCATCTGATCAAGTCCCCGTTATTACTCGCCAGCCACTAAAATATTTACATACTATGTATATTTGGCATATAGTGATTGTCATTCAGTTTTTAATACATTTTTCTAAGCTGTTGTGACCAGGGCCCAGATGATGGGAATCAAGAGAAATTTGAGGCTCATTTTAGATGTTGTAGGTCACCATGCTTCCATCTGCAGGTCAGGTTTGCAAATAATAAGTATGTATTTCCAAGCACCATTATTCAACACAAAGTGCCAGGGACAGACTTAATAGTTGACCTATCAGCCAGGTTTATATCAAGATATAAAATTAAAAAAAACTAATAAAACTACTTAACACCTCATTTTCCATGCTTCACCATGCATGGAAACTCCAGATATGTATTTAATTTTTTTACCAAAAATTATTTTTGGAACGAAAGGGACAGAAAGAGAGCTGAAGAATTTCACTCACCTTGATTTACACTTGGTCTGAGGTCAGCAAGATTGATTGAATAATCAGAATCATCCTTAATAAACTGAGGCTGGCCCATGATCACAATGGCAAACTTGAACTGCAATAAAATGATCGTGGTAAGTATAAATATAAGGTAAGATATGTAAATATTTATTCTAGTGACAGGGTGTCAAGCAGTGGGACCAAAATATTTTTATAAAAACCAAAATTACCCTAAATTCTTAGCAAGAAACAATACTTTTAAGTTCTAAGAAAACAAACATTCAAACAGAGCAGTGCCTCCAATGCTATCCACCATTCACTAACGTTTGAAGACCCTCTTGCCCTGTGGAATATGTTTTGACTTTTTTCAGCCTAACTATGATCCATCTTTTCAATGTCAGCATGCAGGTTCATCAGTAAATATATCCCAACATTAATGAATTTGGTCTTCCCAAAATGCCATCAGTAGATGCTGCTAGTTGGCCTCTTAGATTTTTTTAAACGTGAAAAATGGATGGCTAACGTCACAAGGAAAGGGGAAGGAAGGGCGAATGTTGGAAACAAAAAACTCACCTCTTGCTATTGATAGGAAACATTTTTTAACATCCGAGATAACAATAGTCCAATCACATTACCTGCTATTATTCTTCTTAGGAGTAGTTTACTCCACCCAGTCAGAGAGCAACAATGACTGGTTGTACTTGGGAAAATGGTGTAGAGGGAAATTAATCCTCCTGTTAGTGACCTACTTACAACAGGCACACAAGATTTAGCTAAGTGGTTTTCAGTTCCCAATCCTGAATCACCTACTTTGCGAAGGGCATACACACAGCAATCATGTATGAGAACACGAAAATGGATGGCTAACACAAAGTGGAGGGAAGGAAAGGGTTGCCATTTCTGCATTATGTAAGTTGGTCACTGGTATGAGATTAATTACCCCGAAAACCACTTACCTGAGTGTTATTTGTTTTTATTGCTCTCTGAAGAGGTGGCAAAAACTCCTCATTCGAGAAACACTAGAAGGTAGTATATGAGTGTACACTGTTTCTGATTAGGTGAAGAGTGCTTTGTTTTGTATTTAACGCATGGTGAGTTGATCTGTGATTTGGGTTGACCCCCTTACATCACTCAACAACTTTACCTTTTACTGTAATAGGTTTGTACAAAAGGTTTAACTGGCTATGGCTTTTGGAGATACTTCTCTCATTGCCAAGGGGCATAACTAATCTAACCTTAGTAAAGCTAAATGGACAACAAAAAGGTTGTTTAGCATGAATGGGTACATCAAGTAGCCAGAAATTCTGCAATAGTAGACTGAGTTACAGATACTTCATCATATAGGACAGCTGTTTTCAACCTTCTTCGACTTGCATACCCCTTTGTTTCTCAATCAGTTGGACCCCTTGCAGTACAGTAATATGCCTGCCAAAATTACGTCATAATTTGAGCTTTTCTCGCATTCCCCTAAACCATCAACCATATACCCCGTAAGGGTGGGAAGCAGGTGGTCTGGGAGATAAAGCTGTACAATCAGGGAAAATGGTCCAGTTAAACATATCAGCTAACTCAATCGAGTAGGTAAGCATTTTGACCGAATCCTTGCACACTAAGTCCAATAATAGAAAAAGTATGCATGCAAGTTGAAGGCACTTATCCTTCAATGCAATAGAAAAATAAAAAAGTTGAACTGAGAGTTAGGATGCCTATTGCTCATAGTTACAAGCAGATAACACTCACTGAGTTTTACATGTAAACAATGGACGGGTAGAGAATAGGCGTGGCACTTTTAACTCACCAGCATGACGCCAGGTGTCTCTAGCATTTTTGCGGGATAAGTGCATTCCACAAGATCCTTGACCATGTTAAGGACGTGTTTACATTACGGTCTTGTGTACAAGTATCGTAGCGAGATCGACTGAAGAATTAATTTAGAGAATATAGTGAGATCTCATGAAACTTCACAGACGTTCGGCACATGTCGGGTAAGGGTAATGGCAACATTGAATTTTCTTGATTCTGATGGTTAACCATTTCATCTGCTTTGGTTTTTCTTTCCAGGTATTTGGATTATTTTACTCGTAAATTTACAAGTTATGTAGAAATACGTAAGTGTACATTAATGTACTCAATGAAATGTTTTTTTTGTAGTATGGAGGAAATCGGGCCAAGAGAATTGCAGTGGTCAAAGAATCTGAGGAGTTTAATAACTTTGAAATTAATTGTGGGTTCAATTTCGTTGGAGAAATAATAAGAGGGCGAATGCAAAGAGAAGGCTCTTTGTGTCTTCTTATTATAAAGACATATGGACTGCTGAATTAGATAATGGAGATGTATACATCAAAGTGTACTGTAATCCTCACCAGAAGAAGAGGGAAGCTGCCAGGCTGGTGTGGAGAAGAACTCACAAAATGCATTTGAAATAGCTTTATTTCTAAAGACTTAACTTTTTAATGACATCAGAAACTTTAGAACGCCATCTGAATATATCGAGGTCTTAGTTAAAACACCATGCTCCAGGTTTCTTAATTTTCAGCTTGACCATTTCGGTTGACCTAAAATTTGCTAAAATACAACAAAAGGTCCAAATCTGATTTATGACAGGGGTCATTGATATAGGTATGACTTGAGATTATAAGCCTTTATCTTTTAAGTGAATGTGGGTAGAAAACAAAAGCAGTACAGTGAAGGGACATCATTTAGGAATAAATATTTGAATCAGTAACTGGTACTCATGGTAATGATGCTATCATTAAACGAGAAACAAAATGATTAATGTGGGACACCATGATCAACTCCTGTAGCAAGTAGTTTTTAACAATTATTTCTAAAAATATTTCAATATTACTACTAATTGCCCGAAAATACCATTTGGATTTAAGACGTACCAAGAGCCTTAACTTTTTGCACTCTGGTTTTGAGTGTGAATCGACACATTAGCATTGGTCAACATGGGGTTAGCAGTTAATTGTTAGTGTAAAAAATCCAAATAAATAAGTTAATACTAAAAGAATAATAAGTTTTTCATTCTAATGCCGCCATTTCTGAAATCTAGGGTAGTTAAAAATTTAATGCTGAGTAGACGAAGGGAATCCAGAGAAAAGCACCGGAGTATACACCCATACCGAGCTGAAACTATTATCATAGCAAATAAGTAACACTTGGGCATGCGTAGTATGACCAAAGCGACTTTTCACAATTTAGATTTCCTCAGGACAGTGAAACTAAACACTAAAAACGGTAGACTCTTTCAGGAACTTTCTTCCTGGTATAACCAGCCTGTAAACACAGGGTAGAAAATTGAAACAAACTCGTATGTTCGGGGAAATCTTTGACTTTTTCTCATCCCGACGAATTGTAATTGCCCGCTGAAAAAATAAATTCTTGTCCTTCGGATACTTGTGGAGTCATATTCCCGGACCTTTGCAAGAACCATTGTAATGTGTTACATTTTAACGATATTGAAGACTGATTTACTCTAACTCCGAAGAGCAGCCCACACCTGCCACCGCAACGCTGGCGTGGTCTATCCCACAACCCCTTCGATTTGTTTTGTCACGAGACCTTGTGACGTCGTGCCTCTACCCGCCCATTGCATCACTTATACAACTAAGATAGTAGTAATATGTTTGAATGCCATTATTTAATTCAATTCATAAGGAGTTACCTTCTCAAACTCTTTGTCCTGCACTCCAAGCTTCTTCTGTATCCTATCCTTTACTTTGGAGAAAGGTTCTCCCTGAAAGAATATCACAGCAAATTTCATATACACTGCATAGTCAAACAGAAAAATATTTCATCTTCAAGACAAAACAATAAGCCATACATGTTTAATTTTTAGAAGAAAGGGGATTCCAAAAGTGTTGTAGATATCTTTGTGAAAATGACCCACTGCAATGAGCATTTCATCCTCAGCTAGATTCAATTCCTCACGAGGAACTTCTTCTATCCTGTAAATAAATGTCATAAACAGTAAATATTTTATAATACTGTATTTCTACTAAGTAAATCTAATATTTAGCATGATACAGTGAAACCTCGATTTTACACTCCCCGACTTACACTTTCCCTGAATTTTTATTTATTTTTGGTTCGGTCCCATCCAATGCCCCTACCTTCTTCCTTTTGCCCATCCAATTAGTATTAACAGAGCTAATATTTCCCTTATTTTGCCCTACTTCCATTTTACACTTTATTTCCCGAGTCCCATTTGTAGTATTTCATATGATTTTACATTATGAGTATTCCGTTTTTTGTACACAAAACTGTCTTCACTACTTAACGTTTGTGAGCCATGTAAAGAAATTGCATGGTAACTGTCCAAAGATCATGTGACGCAGCAATGCATGCAGAGCACTGAGATCGCTGGAGGCCTAATGGTGTATATTTTGTATCCCAGATGGTAAAGGGAATTCCATGGGAACTTATCTCAAGTACAACTGGATAAACGCAAGGAATAACTGCATTTTAGAAATGGCATTCACCCGTCAATTCTCACGAGACGTAAGAAAAACTGAATAGAAAGTGCAGTGAATCTCGGTGGTGAATGAAAATCAAAAGTTAGATTTGGTGTTTTCATCAGGTTTTGATCATTCCAGGAAAAAATTGTGACAATGGTCACTGAATGCAACCGCATACACATAAATCACATACCACATTCAGTGAAGTTTGGTACACGTTTGGAAACAACGTTAATTAAAATCAGCACTGTGGGAAGTGGTGTACAAGGATGTTTAACTCTATAGATATTGGTAAATTTGGCAAGGATAATACAGTGAAAATGTGCAACAAAGTGGAGAATGAGCTGCATTGGTAGATTGCTTGAAAAAAAGAAAGAAAGTAACGCCTTTATTCCATCAGTCAATTAAACAATACGTGGTAATATTCTTAAATGTAAACTATTGTTGCATTCAAACATTTGAATTATAGGGTGGAATACCTAAATTATAATTAATGCATCATTTTTTAAGCATAATTTTCATTTCCCTTATTTTACACTTTCCTCAATTTTGCACTTATTTTGTGAGGAAATAAAACATCGCTTTGTACATTCCACACACAAACTTTATTGACTGGCCCCACACACACATTATTTTGTGAGGTCCTTTCAAAAACATAAAATAGAGATTTCACTGCAACTGAAAAATTGTAAAACAAGAAATTATTCATTAACACTATTGGGGAATTTAGGTCTTAAAAAATCTAGGGTTTGATGAGGTATCACTCAAATATATCAATGTGAAACATCTGTTACGAAATGCTTCTTCTTCTGAGATGATATAAATTAATGACAGGTACGAATTTTCAAACATAACAGCTCAATACATACAGATGAGGATTTGGATAGGCTTCAGGCTGCCGCGAGAAGCCGAAAATACAACTCTTTTACAACATTTCTTCATATGATTGAAAAATTACCAAGCTTATTTTCTGGACTTTCACTAGAGTCGGTGACCATCCAAAATTTTTCGGACATCCTCCATTTGATGTTTTAGCACAAAAGTATCTTGGCAATCTACTGAAATGATTCACTATAGAAATGCATGATACACTCATTTCCATTTTAAAACAATACTATGACGACTAAATAAAAGAAAATTGGTGGTAAAAAAAATGAAAAACAAATTACTAAACAGTAAGAAAGAGTTAATTTTTACGAAGTTTTCTTAATTTTATTTTTGCCCTTTAACCTTCCGGCGGGCGAATACGTGTACTGAGTACACGGCGGTCAGTTTTTGGCATTTTAATCCATTTTACCTCAATGGGACCAACTTGGGACCCTTTGCTATTCCTCATTAGTACAAATAGCCTTCATAGTGTGCAGAAATTATTTTCATAGAAGCAGTTTTTGGGGAATAAGAAAGTGAAACACGTTGTGAAGTCCGTACGTTGTGTGCTACGAGGCCCGTTGAATCAATGAACAATCGAGGTCTGTTCATATATTTTTTGTTATTCTATAAGATATTGATTTTCTTATTGTTAACAATAACAGGTGACCAAAATCACAAGTTACTGATTATCTATTTATATTTTTATATGGCAGTAATTTTCGCCTGAATCAAAAGATTGTGTGTGTTGTGGAGACCTGCTGAGATCATGAAAACAATATCTACGTAAGTATATTTCTCTGATATATATGTATTCCACATTTATATCAGAGAATGAGTCACCTTTTATTGCATAAAAATCATGTAATTATGCATCAATACAATTTACATTTGTGAAACTAATTTTGAAATGATTAGTGTTCCAAATTGAAGCCGAGGAACTATCAACTCAAGGCTTCTGTTGGACTCCGACGAAGAGGAAAAGGAAGATGATACCGCCGACAATGATGGTTCTGATAGCGAAGCAGATGAAGTAAAAAAGGATGATGTGTACAGCAATTTGGAAGAAAGAGCCTCCGAAGATGAAGAAGAAGTGCATTTCTGGTTGGCATAATACATAGCAGCATCATACTAATATTCTAGAAATACGTAATCCAAATGGAAGTGGAATCGGGGCACCTAGAATTGTCGTGAGGTATAGGTGATTCCTGTTGTAATGTCTCCAATATGGAAGACTCTACAATCAGGACGGCTAGATGACATGTAGACAAACTCGTGGAAATACTGCCAATTTTTGATTGATTTTTGAGTGGCTGAATAAAAAATTACAAGACAATATATTCCAGTCGATGAAATTTTGCACCCATTCAGACGTCGATGTAGCTTTGTGCAGTACAATCCCATCAATATAGCAAGGTATGGCCTGAGTGTGCGGCATAATGTGACGCAAAATCATTTTATTCTGGCAATAAAGAACTCAATGCAGGCAGCAAATGGATGGAAGATATAAAGCATGAAATTCACCGCCAGTTATAGGCAAAAGTCTAGTGCAGCCATTAGACAATGAAAACCAAACTCTTCCCACTTACAATTGGTACACTATAGATTAGCTCAATATCTTCTCATGATAAATATTACATTGATCGGGAGGTGCTGAAAAACAAGCAAGAAATCCCGCATGAATTTCTGCCGAACAAAGCGAGATAAATACACATTTCATTGCTTGGATTCTAAATAAACGTGACCCTCGTGTCATACGTACCAAGACTCAAAGCCGTAATTCTAATGCCTACAACGCATGACTCACATTGCATCAATGCAGCTACCAACAGACCAAAAATTATAGCACTTGACAATGGAACTAAAGGTGCAGTAAACACAGTAGATAAAATTTGCGTAGCCCGTGGCCCACCACTTGCATGATTTTTTGTTTTCTTGAATATACATAGCTGGCATAAACTCAGATCCTGTCTAATTAATAAACATGGTATGATAAAGAGCATCATAAAGAAGAATATTCAGAAATGATCTGGCCGTGGGTCTCAAAAAGGGTCATTTAGTGTCAAAACCGATGGTTTTGACTCCGCAGTCCAATTGGAATCATATCTGAAGCGCTACCACTCTCAAGTAAAAACTACTTCTCTCGTGAATTTTGCAAAAAGAGGTAGATGTAAGCTATGCATAAATAACACATCTACTGTGAAATTGCATGTAGTAAATACGTTAGCAAAAACATTAACGAGCCTTTGTCACTTGCCTTCCATGCCTACAAGACACCGAGGAACAAGTTCCTTCGTAAAGCTAGACAGCTATTATAAGATCTAATAGGGTAGTTTCCTTCATCAAAGAAAACAGAATTCATTAATTGCGAATGGTGCCCCATCATAAACGTACTCATTACACACAAATTATTTGGATTAAAAAGTCTTAGTTTCCAAGAAAATTGAATGTTAATTTTAAGTTCATTTGAAAAGGCTCGGAAATGGTGGGACAGCGGCAGCTTTTATGATGACGTAACAGGTAGATAGTCAACATTGCGAGGTATATGGAATTATCATCGACGGTACTTACTATTGTATTTCAGAGTCCCTAAAATCTGGTGAATATGTATGAATATACCTCGATTAAAATGCTCAAAGTTCAGAAAGTCTCCTCCATTGAGCATGCCATTAAAAGACGTTTTCTAAGCTCCTACACTCCCTGCTAGTACAGAGCTGCCGCGAAGGCGTTCTTCGCGGCAAGCGTCGCATGGGCAGTGAAATGAATAACGAAACTGTGTACCTGTGACTTCGTGTTCTGTGGTGTTCCGGCTTAGTTGTTTAAGTTTATATCACTTTCGTTTTTACAAACATTTCCTTTATCTCATCTTCTATTCCTTTCATTTACCATTCCTATCATTCATACCTTGCATATTCCATTAGTTACCTTTCATTATCAGTTTCTTTTGGTGATATACAAAGCCACAAGGTTTCATGAGAACAAGTTCAATGGCTTTACAAACTGGTTTTGTACGGACAATCTACCGAAAGCGGATGTGGCCATGGTGGTGGAGTTCTTCACAGAAGATGTTCGGTTTAGTGCAGGTGAAATCAGAGGAGTAAAGCAAGGTACTCTCTTCTGACAGCTTTGAACCACAAAATTCTCCTCTTCTCACTTAGTGGAACTGCGACGTAATCTTTCTTGCCATCGCTAATTGTTGTTGTGTGACACTGCGGCACAAAACAATTTTTATAAAGCAATGTTCTCAGAGGCATGTTACTGGCACTCCTTGGGGAATATGATGCTGATCAGCTGATGAAGTGAATCACGAGTTCCAATCAATGGTCTGTGATCACAGAGAGGGGTGATCAACGCATTTTAGTTGTTTTAGTATTTGCTCATACATAGTTTGCTTCGAGATTTTGCCATCCATTATATTATTGACGGTAAGCTTTTTTTTTGCTAATTTCATGTTCTGGCAATGAGACCTCGACAAAGTGGATGAATTAAATTAATGTGTATTCGTATCATAGCTGTGGCGTAGCACCTGCTCTCCGAAGGGTTATTAACTGACGATTTCGTGCTTGCTTCTCTCAATATTTTGTGTACCAATCTCATTATTTCCATTTATAGTACTTTTCATTTCCTACTGACGAATTTTTTCTGAACTTACATTGTAGGAAACAGTAGGTAACCGTTTTATAGTGAATTCTTGAGGTGTATCTCATTTCTGTAGCCATTATTTTTTCCGACTGGCCCCCTCGAACATTTTTGAAGCAAAATATGTTGCAGTGCATAATTAGGAATATTGGTAAACTATGCGTCAAACTTGTTTCTTTCAAAAGTTGGGTCAAACTATTCGAGCAATTTCACATGTCTGCAGAAATATGTCAGGAACTAACATTTCTTTAGTCAGTAAGCTTCCATCTTCTGTAGTATGATGTGCAGTGTAATTGTTTTTAGTAAAATTTATTCTCTTACACTCCACGTATAGTGAGCACAAAACCAGAATGAAAATAATACTCATTATGTTACGGAATAGATTTCTAGTTTGGGAAATATTTCGAAATGAATACAAACAAAATGGTTTATTTCATGCTTTTCATACTAACTTTACCTAACAAATAGGAGCTAGCACCATTAATTTGAGAATATATTATTATACGATTTTCATTCCCCATACCGTAACCATAAATGTATTTCATTATTTTGATAAGGTTTCTCTACGCGACTAAAGCAAAATCTAATTAATAAATAGAGCTCATTTCCATTTTACACCAAGGTTACTTATGTAAATGTTTTTTTTTTCCCGTCAATAAATTTATTATTATTATTATTATTAAAGCTTTCTCGGCGGACGTCGTCTGCAGATAAGCAGCTTATGGCAAACCACCTAGCAGTAGATAACGTAGTTGCGTACGTACCTCTGACGTCACATGTAGGATTAACCAGCATGCAATAGTTTGCCGTCGCGTTTTCGCGCCGTTGAATTTTTTCACTTTTTAATTTATAAGGAAAAATACTTAACACCATTTTTAAATCGAACGGCTTCAAATACGTACTCCAGGGGTTATAAACTTCAGATCTAGGCAATAAAAAAAAATAGAAAACCACCCTATTATACAAAAATGAACATTTTAATGTGAACAATTATATTAATAAATAAATAATATAGCTAACCAATGACAAATGTACCATTATTTAACAAAACACCTAATTTATTCTTAATTAGCATCTTCATGTACTGCGTACACGACATGCCCGCTCGTGTGACTGAAAAATGCACGCCCGCCAGAAGGTTAATAGATGAGCTAGCAAATAAGAATGTCAACTTGCAGAGATTGGAAATCTTAGGTTAGGCCTGGCCATTAACCATGGAAAAAATTATTAAAAAATATTTACTATTATAAAAGTAACAATAAATAGAGAAAATATTTACCGATAGGTTTTATTGGCAGATGAGCTAAGGCTTTCTAAAAGTGTGTCCTCATGAGGCCCATAGGCAATCTTGTAGCAGGTAACTTCCAAAAACCTGAAATACAATGAGTTTTAATTTTTTACTTACAATTCACTAATGGCACTGTATACAGTTAAATAAATTACCAATGGATAAAATTATTGGAAGTGGCAAAATATAATTGGATATTCTATTATGAAAATCTGTGATGCACATTGAGCTAAAAAAATAAGTTACAGTACATACTTGCACATAATTCAACCCCTAATTTTTCTGTGAAAATATTAATTTTTCCACATATCTTAAGCATTGTTTAACCCAAGGTCACCTTTGTACAAAACCCCTTTTGCAGCATTGATGAATATGCCGAGAAGAAAAAAACCTTGAAATCAGTTATGCAAATCTTAAGTACATTTTCATACTTCTATATTCCGTTTGCTTTATCTGTAATTCTGCAAAAACTTTTTTGTAATTTTTTTCTGTAATCTGTACTATTACTGCATTTAATTTGTTATGTCTTTTTGTTAACAAGATGAAGCCCACATAAATTTGTATTTGTTTGACAGCAAATAGATCTCACATAAGTTTTCCATTTACCCTGGGATAATTCATTTAAATATCATAAATCATTTATTCATGGTGTCTACTAATATATAAAAAAGAAATTCAAGACTTTTTCAAGACTTTTCAAACAAAAATTTTAAAATCCCAAACCAAAAAGACTAAATGTGTTATTTGTGAAGGTCAATAATTCGATTCGCAGTCCTGTCTAATTTTTCACTTGAAATTGGCCATCTTCATATCTCCACACCACCGTGGTGATCATACAGTGCTATGCGATACCTATCCTTTTCTTTAATCTCCTGGGTATAAAATATTATATAAATATGTCTCTATTTGTTTACATGTTCAATGTTAGTCACATTGCTTAACAACATTAAATATCAACTTTAAAAATTTGCCGCTGTTTAAAAAAAATTAGATAAGCTAGCAAACTAACTAAACGAGATTCCATCAAAGTTATTTTATTATGATAAAAAACTGATTTTACACAATGGCTTAAAAATATATTTGTATTTATTCATAATTTTACAGCAAACTGTCTGGGGTGTTCACAAACAATTGACTCACTTCAAAACCATCACTTATAAAAATGATTCTCTGAAAAAAAAAATTATTAAACATACCAACGAAACCGACCTCTTCCGACCTGGCGTGGCACATACGGCATCATCGGCGATTCGTAATATAATGTTTTTACTTGCCATGGGCAGATTTCTGTTCTATCATGAAGATGTTATGCCTGTGTTATGGTGCAATGAAGCAACAGAATTCAATGGCAAATGCAAATAACAAAATGGCAAGCGTTAGGCTTTACTGAATGGGATTCCTTCATGAAGAATAAGAAAGCACTGCAATTCCAAAGTAAGTTTAATTTATTCCACCCGATGATGATGCACAACACAGAAACTTTGGACGCAATGGCTTAAACATAATATATCTAGTGGAATACAACAAGAGTTGCACCCTCAGAGACGTGGCGAAATGCAAAATGGAATATCACTATCGTACTATAGTACGATCTATAGATCGCGTGAATATTTGGTAGCGTTGTAAGTACCGTGGTAAATGTCATTGTTTCAAAATAATCATTCATGGGCAGGAGGGAAGTATATCATCTTCAGCCTGTAACAGACCGAGCCGATTTGTCGCACGGCGGCATGCAGGAAACTGTGCCAATGTCTAGTACAATCGAACAAGGAAAGTCGCAAACTCACACATACTGACCAGAGGTTTTGAAGAACACCTCCTTGATAGGTACTGACAGATAAGACAAAAAGGGAAACAGAAGATCTATTTTCGTAATGCTATGCCTGTCATTCCAATTTTTATCGTGACGCTTTGCAAGCAACTATCACTTATCCTTTTCCCGAATTATGATTATTTTTCAGTGAATTCCTGACTTTTTCCAGATTTTTTCCCGACATTACTACATTCCAGACTTTTTCCCGGATTCCCAACTGGTAGACACCCTGTTTATTTCATGCTTAGGGATCTTTGATCACTGTATTTCCATAATTTTAGAGAAGGACCATGCAAAATCTCAATGCATTTCACATACAATGCACCAATAAAACAAATGTGACTTATTGCTTAGCAGGATGCAGAATGAAAGAGGGATATTGCCTTGGGTTTTAGGCTAATGGCATTATTACTGATTGCTAGTGAGCATTAAGATCATCAATATTTACATACACAACCACTATATTGCATGGATGTCATATTCAGGTAAACTGGGGTTTGGATTTATTTAGGACTAAAACTAACATAATGAGATTTTGGTAGTTTCCCCAATAAAAAATCTCATTCAGACCAACAAATTATACATTTTTTCCCATTAAAGAACAATAGATAACAAATAGGCAGAAGTTTTGTGAATTTACTTTATGAAATTGGTTTTGCATCAATCATATCACTGTTACACATACCTTAGTTTCCCAGAGCCATTTTCTGATAATTCTACTTGCTTTCTAGCTTCTTCCAAGAGATCAGCAACTGTGCCAGTTTTATTGGGATAAAGGATTAAGTCCTTCTCTTCCTTCAGCTTTGGTCCAACCCAAACACACTAAAAAAGAAAATGAAAATGACAGAACAAGGTACTTTCGTCAAAGCTTTAATGCTATGGGATGTTATTTTGAACAGCAAAGTTACCTTGAATTGCTTTTTGTTTTCCAGTTCATTAATCCTTATGCTTAGTTGTTGATAATAAACTTTCTTAGGCTGCTTTGGCTTATAATTAGATAACAAATCTTTGACTGTTCCTTCATATGTACACCTTAAGGGATGGCTGGGGCTATCCTTATAACTACAAATGGAAGAAAAAACATAAAATGGAAGAAAAATGTTAGATATCTTATGAAAAATAAAATGAAAGTTTCGGTATGCATCAGCCAGTGGCAACCTGAATACAAGTAGGCCATTAGTTGTTGGACTTAAGTTACAATTAAGACACCAAATTCCATTTCAAACGAGAAATGAAGTCAAATGGAAAAAATAGAAAATACATTTCACACAAGGGCTTGGAACAATGGGAATTATATCTGAAGCCCTGTAGAAAATGCTTGACTGGCAGGATGAAATCCAAATTTTTCTCTGAGATGAACAAATGATATACTGATTTAAGGGGGACGAATGTCATTATTAATAAATATATTAACAACATTGGGCCCAAATGGGAGCCTTGTGGTACACCAGAAGGCACATCAAACAGTTGGAGATAACACCTCTATGCTTCACTAACAGTTTTCTATGAAGAAGAGAGCTTAAAAACTAATTCCAGAAGGGTGCCATGAATACCATAGGCATTAAGTTTCCGATATAAGGTCGTATGATTGACTTTGTCAAAAGCTTTCTGGAAGTCAGTATAAAGTGATTGAACTTGAAATAAGTTTTCCAGGACTTAAGCAATGAAATGTTGATGAGTCACTAAATTTGTTATAAAAAAGAGACTAATTTTGTCTATCACCAGACTGAAAAACTTTAACAAGTGTGGATTGCATAACAATGAGACCATAGTTACATACATCACTTTTGTCACTTCTTTCATGAATAGGTATATTATGGCCTAATGTAAATAAATCTGGATAAATACTATCCAGCACAGATTTATTTAAGATTATGTACAGAGGTTATATAAGAGCTTCCTGGCAGTTCTTAAGGAATAGTGGAGGAATATCATCAGGGCCTGGATCTTTGCTGATATCAAGATTTGCCAGCTTTTTAGAGATGTGGTTAGTTGAGAAATGTGAAGAACTTAAATCTATTGTGTTCATATAATTAAGGTCCACTGTTTCACTAGGATAGTATTCTCATTAACTTTTGAAAAGTATAAAGCAAAAAGGTTAGCAATATCCTGATAATTATCACCAAAAATATTGTTATGATGCATCCTATGTGGAATCCTATCTGTTTTTTGACATTTTTTACATGTAACAAGAATTTCTTGATTATGTGAGGAATTGAAGACTGAACTTTAGACAAATACTCTTGGAAGACATTTACTTACACTGACTTCTAATTTAGAAGAAATTCATATAATCAGACATAGATTATATTGAAAGTGCTTACTGATTGGCTACATTTCTGTCAATTGCACAATTATGTTGGATGGAGAAGAGGTATAGTAGTGGAAGCATATACTATAGGTTTACACTGAATGCTCCCACAGTCTTTTAGACTCACACATTAACTTCCAGGGTGTACCTAAAAGTTCTGGTACCTCAGGAGATTACAGAACCTGTCAACTGCTTTACTTTCTCACCTGAAAATCTAAAACAATTAATTTGAAGCAATTTGCTTAAGTAGTAGTTGGTAGCATGGCACTGAAATCATTGTGCATACCAAATCCTTAAACATTTGAAATAATTGAACTATATTTGTGACCACAATGAAATTTAAAAGGTTGACTTTGTTAACGGCAAAAATAACTCATCATGTAAAATCACAAGACAATCTATGCTTCAAAGTAATCATCTGTGAACATAAACTTACTTTTGACACTTAAAAAACTGCAGCAGGTATGGATCTACACCCATCCGTTGTCCGACAGCACGGGCCATTTGATCATAGGTCATTTGCTGGGAGAGTTCCATTGGGAATCCAGGGTCATTAGGAATAGTCTTATCACAGAAGGTTACTTCCACTCGATAATAAAGATCCCTTAAAAATAAAATAAATATTATGAGGGACTAGGATAATTACCTGAATCAGCACTTTAACATATACATTTTTAGATAAAAGATAAGGTAGTAACTTAATTTATTGCATTACTTTCTCCCTCATCATAATATTTCTACATTGTGAGTGGGACTTGCCAATGAAATGGATTGGTTTGCTCCATAACCACAATTTCCAAATAGCAGTCAAAGGGTAATTCAGAATATCTTGACCACTAAAAGAAGACAGACTGTAAAATAAATGCACTTTGCTGGAGTGACCAATGGCATAAATTTAATGGAAAATTAGAAAAACAGGTGATGGGTTAGAAGGAACAGAGATAAAACAATTATTTACGCCAGTCCATGTTAAGTCACGGTCAGGCCACATCTTATCTTTCACCGACAAGAATAAAGTTCAGCCGTGGTATACAGTAAAACCCCGGTAGTTCGAACCCTCTTAATTCGAAGTTGTGAGCAGTCCCCGGCAAACGGAATAGGAAATTGTGTACTTGATGGTACGGATAATTCGAAATACGCTTAATATGTAACTTGAAGTCGAATTTCTTCCTGTGACTCCCCAACATATCGTTTATTTCGAAACGATTCACCGGGGCAGCGCACTTCGATGGTTAGTTAGTGCTTATTTCAAAGTAATTGTGATTTTGGTATCGCTTTCTTGAGTGTAAGTTATTAACTAAGAGTTGCCAAGCTATTTTGAACAAATGCTTATGATGCACCGCTTGCCAGCAGCTGTTTATCCCCAGTCAAATATCCCTCGAGTACATACACATCTCATCCGCTCCGTCCTTAGCTTTTTTCGGGGATTTCGCTCCATGACTAATGCCTTCCCCTCTCTTCCTTCCGAGCCTCCCCTCCTCGAGTGATGACTGTAGGATCGCCAGGCATGGTGGAGTAGTACTTTCTGGATGGTATGATATCCTTTACCCATTTTCCCTGTGTGAGCAAATTTCATCGTTTGTTAGCCGCACCTCCCATCTCGCTTTGTGTGCTTCCCCAGATTCTTTTGTTGGCCCCAAATCGATGAAGAGTCATGGTCTCAGCTTTGTTTGTGCTTTTCCCATCTACTCTTGTCCCATCTTCCCATACTGGAATGTCAATCACAAGGGAAGGAAGGCAGAAGATATAGGGACTACTTCTGGGTGGTGCCCGTCCGACACTGCGTCAGCGATTTTTTTCTTGGGTTCCCTTGAGCTTCTTTCGGAGGGCTAAGGGATTTTGGGTTCGTCGTCGACCTTGACATGATACTCTATCCCTACCCTTGTCTCCCCTCTCCAAAGCCCCCCCCCCCCCCCTATCGGAATCCACCTGAGAAGGGTGTGGGAAGCAATGAGTGAAATTTGATACTTTTGTTTTGTGGTCGTAACTGATAAGGGACTTTCGGCGGGCTAGGATGATGATGCAGCAGTTCTTCACCGTAGAAAAAGTCTTGGGGGAAATGGGCTGAAAGCAGGCGGTAAATTTAAAGGTCAATGGCGAAAATTTTGGTGACCAGGAAAATACACCTGTTGTTACTGGACACACCCAAAATTATTTTTGATGTTATTGTTTTCTGCGTTATCGTATCTGATAGCATACTGCTCCAACTTAAACTTGAATCTGATAAACGTGAAGAATTTTTTCCATTAACTCTTCATTTTAGTGCTGATATTCTTTGGCTTTCTGTCAAAAAAATATAGCCATACGCTGATTATCTCGGAAAATATGGGATCTTTTTCGTTAATTTTCGGAAAGTACGTTTAGTTTGAATTCGGATAATTCGAAGTCCAATTTTTTTGGTCCCTTGAATTTTGAATTAACGAGGTTTTACTGTACCTCAGTTGAACAATTTTCAATGCCAAACTCAGGTCAATTTTCTTGCAGAAAAGAATTGAAATCACTAAGGAGAGATAAATAAACAATGCAAATTTTAGAGGCAAATGATAATGATCTAAGGAGCCTAAATTTTAGGGCAAAATATTTTCTCAATTCTATAGAACTTTTTCAGACTAAGAGAAGTTGGCACAGTTCAGTTCAAAAAAATTGTACCGCCGAAATTTTTTAAGTCCTGAGTTTACGACGATGTTGCATCGTGGCTGAACCATGCCCCCCTGGGAGGGGAGCAACAACCTCTCCAAGCAGAACGAGAGCCATCCCTCCCCGTAGCTGGGGGAGTTGGACCACCCAGGGAAGGAAAATTTTGACCTGCGAAAAGGATTATTTCTAAGGGGAGGGGTAGACATAAATAAATCGCCCCTGAAATTCTTTCACCGAATACATTGCGATGACAGGTGCTCGCAAAAATTTGAGTCTGACATTATGGGTTACTACAGAGCGAATTAGAGTGATCCAGTTAAAAATGCCTTATCCAAACTATTTTTATTTTATTGTGAATATCGCACATTCTTGTAGCTAACTTAGTATTGTAATTCCACCTACACCAGATTTATCTACGCACCTAATTAGATCAAAGAAAAAATTGTAAGCCCACATTTGAAAGATGCGTTTCCTGGCTTGCTTTCGGAAAGAATTAGCAGCCATAAGCAGATATTAAAACGAAAGTCCGAAACGAAGTAAATGACTAAAAACAATTCACGGGAGTTCAAATATAAAAGGGATTGCACTGGCACAAAACTACGAGATAATAAAAATAAGTCGATATTGCGATAATTCTTAACATAAATGAATACGCTTGGAAATTTAAATAACAATAAAAAAGTGTCCATATCATTTCCAAGATGCCATAATTAATTCTTGTCATTTTACCCTATATTGGATCAGTTTTTTTTCCTTGTGATCATTTACGGTTTTTTGGAATTAAGTGTGGAGAAAATCCACAATGCACATTGTAGACGTTGCTTTTACGAATGTTTTTCTTTCAATGAATCCTGCACGGAGCGTGATAAAATCTGCCTTAAGGGGAATTAAGAAATTCAGTAATGGCGGTGAAGCAAAAGGGAGACGAACCATGTACGATACAGGGCATTATACGATAGCCGTAGGTAAGAGGCGTTTGATATTATTAGGAGCTCCGAGACAAAACTCCGTCAATCATGGATATCAACTAAACTTAGTTTAAATAGTCATGATATGAGGTCTTTTCCTCAAAAATATAAGAATATTGTTGCCTTAGGACGTAGACTTTGAGTAGAAGAGTACCGGGGATAAAGCAAGCCTAATGAGATATCGATGTTATTAAGCAAAGTGATCTTTATTTTGGATTCGTCAATTCATTAGGTATTATTCAGCTCCCTTGTGTGAAGAAAAATATTGCGATAGCTGAACACACTTCTATCTTCTCTTCAAACATTTACTGTTTAGGAACTGTACCCGTAATGAATTGTAAATTAAGGAAAAGAGTAAAAAAAGGCCGCATTCATAGGATTCCAGAATGGAAGGTTGGCGCAATCGAAATATCAGCCTGCTTAATGATCTTCATATTATATTATATGATATAATTGCTTCACGGATTATACTCGCTCTTAATTGAAGTTCAAAATTGAATAACAAAACAGTCACTGTCACAAAAACGATAGTATCAGGACGAAAGCTGCATTATTTCCATCCGCACGTCCCTCCGATTTTCTGATCCCCGCATTCTCACAAAAATATTCCCTGTAAGAACGTGAAGTTCCAATGCCCTTCCAATATCTAAATCGTGAGCCATGTCATTCAAATACATGCCAGGGTCCTTTACATGGACGAATCAGACAAAAGAAAATAATTAAGTCACGTTAATAAAAGCATAGAGTTAAGGCTTAATTTCACGCCATTTCACTAAAGTTAGGCGTTGAAAAAATGGAGCAATACATGGCATAAAATAAGTGTCGTGAGCACGAAAATGTTGACATTAGGTGGGATCATATTTACAGATCTAATTTCGCTACAGTGACTATTTTTAGGCTTCTTTTCCTCTCTCTTTCAATAAATTAGCTCCTGTGAAGCAAAAAAACTTTTATGCCGTCAAAATGCTTTCCGCCGCATTATAAGTTTTATATTTTATAAATGTCTTAAGCATCATAAATGTGGCTTACAACATATAAAAGAATGTCGAAAAAAGGAGAAATACCAAGAAAGTCAAGATATTTTCAAGTAACAGAATTATTTGAATAAATCTAAAGGAAATAATTCATAAATTCTCTTTGACACGATTCGATCTCTTCGAGTGATGATTCCTGGTAATTGCCTTTTCTAGAGAGAAATAATGGAAGGTACGTCATTGCAGCGGGATTATTCCCTGTACTCTGATGGAGACTTTCAATGGATATTTGAGTCCTGGCTTCTACATGGTAGCTTTCTATTACGAGAGAGATAGGGTGACTTTGGCCAACAGACCGATCGTTCATCTACTCATTTTCGCTCACACATAACCAAACGGGAGTCCGAAATCCAACCCATCTCCTCAAAAATCCATTAGCATGTCAAAATCGTCCTTCGGGTGGAGGTTCCCTGTCAGCAAGTGAGTTCAGAAAGAGGGCCATTGTTCTGCTCGGTAAGTTTATTGCTCCACAGCAGATCTCCCTTTTCTTCTTACTCACACATCACAAGAAAAGAAACCTTACCCCTCCCCCGGAAATAATCCTTTTCGCAGGTTAAAAATTTCCTTCCGTGGGTGGTTCAACTCCCCCAGCTACGGGGAGGGAGGCCTCTCATTCCGCTTGGTTATTGCTCCCCTCTCAGGGGGGCGTGGTTCGGCCACATTGTCACATCGTCGTAAACTCGTGACTTAAATTTCATCAAAATCGAACTTGGTGCAGCAAAATGTTTAGCTGAAATATTGTCTATTTAACATGGAATGAATCCTACGAAAACCATTGTTTCAAGGATATAAAGTTAATCAAAGGGGATAATTGAACAAGCTGGCCTAAAAAAGTTGTGTCACAGTTAATGTGAACATAAAAGTTGAAGGACTAAAAAAAAAAAGGTGTATAAAAGTTGATAACATTTACAGTGATATAATATCATATGACACTTAATTATTTATTATAAAAGTTTAATCTCATTAAGTCACACAGGAATTGTGTTCACATTAATAATGAAAAACTAATTAAAGAGTTTGACTCAAATTTAAAAAAATATATACCACAGAAATATATGCGAAATAATAAGTTTATACAAATGAAATACCTGAAATATGCCTGACATGTAGGAAGATCATACAAATTATCCTTTTCATCTTTCTGGAAAACTATTATATCACCATCCATCAACTCCTCCAGGACCTGTATAAATAAACATTAATTAGAAACAAAGCATTTAATAGAACCTGGAAGAACACACCTAATTAAAATGAATCTCTCACGAAATTATGAAAAAAATGCACAAAATTAAAAATACACCCATGGCGGCTGCGAAGGACGTATGTATCAATTGCTCCGAAATTTTTGATGAAAATAGCGAATTTAAAGTTTACGAGTTTAACTGCAATGCAAAATTACATGTGCATTGCACTAATCTTAATAAGGGTTGCTTGAATGCCCTAAGAAATAATAGTGAATTGACTTATCGGTGTAAAAATTGTCAAATCATGCCATCACGACTTTTACACGACATTAATGATATGATGAAACAACTGGTGAGCAGCCATGTGGATCTCAGTTCCAGATTTGAAGTTCTGTGTAATAACATCTTGCAATACAATGAAGTAATTAAGAAGACAGAAATTGAGGAAGTAAAGGCAGAAGTACGTTCTCTGAAAAGTTGTAGTGGTGTTCCGGCAAGTGAGCTGATACACGAGAAGACTATCACCTGCCGTTGATTCGCCTTCCAACAACGTGAAGTCCTATTCAGGAATGCGAGAGTGGATTATCCTGTAAAATCTGCGATGGATAATCACCAACAAGAAATGACGGGGCAGATGCCATCACCTTTGTTGCAACAGGGTGGTCATACACATCGAAACTCCTCCAGTACTGATGCAATTTCCTCGCCGATTGCCATATCGATTTTTGATTGAAAGTAGTAATCATAAGGTAAAGGAATCGGAAGCTACGCCTGATTTGAACAGTATGAACAATCAGCTGGTGAATGAAAATCCCGGTGATGCAGGTGTAAAGGTAATTGTGAATAAGAAGCAACAACGAAATTCCCGTGTTTGGTACAGCAAATAGCAATGTGGAATGCCCTTTCAAGGTGGTGGTGAGGAAGGGTTTTGTCCATATCTGGCATTTAGCTCCAGAGACAAAAGACCACAAGTTAAAAAAGTGGTTAGATTCCAAATTGAAGACCTCAGTGGATGTTGAAACTTTGAACGCTAAAGGTAACTACGCATCTTTAAAGATCGCTATTGATTTTTATCTTCTGAACAGGTTGACTGATCCCAGCCTTTGGCCTGTAAACACTGGGATTGAAAGGTTTTTACTTAGTAAGAACTATTTAATGGGTAAATCTCACGATAAATCTCAAGTGCAAAAGTGACTAGATGTTGACCGTAAAAGCCACTTTCTCAGATTTTTATATCTAAACATTCAATCAATTAGAAATAAAGTGACGGATCTTGAAATACTTATTCAAGAAAAAAATGTGATGTGCTCCTGTTAACCAAGCACTTGGTGAGGAAATTAAGTGCTATGCAATTAATGGAATGAAACTTGGGTCACATTTCTGTAGAAGTGACTATAGAGGTGGGGGTGTTGCAGTATACCGTCAATCTGGGTTATCCATTACACCTGTTAAGTTCAAAAATAATATCGAAAAGGTCCATGAGTGTGGTGCTGTTATTTTTAGGTCAAAAAGAACTCGCTTAGGTGTCCTAGTTGTCTATAGATCACCCAATGCCTGTTTTAATTCTTTCAAAAATGAACTTAGTGATGCTATTCAGGTTATCTTGAATATTAATATCGACGATCTTTTGTTATTTGGAGACTTCAATATTGACTTGTATAGAAAGTCCAAACAGTGTGATGAATTGATTAGCCTATTTCATTCTTTCAGCTTAATAATAATTAATAGCGATCCTACCAGAGTGTCATCAAACTCTTCCACTCTCATTGACTAGGTGGCATCTGACCTACCAGTTAGCATGATCTTGTGTGCTACAATATCTCATCAACTTTCTGATCATTTTGCTATTGAAGTTGAATTGAAATTGAGTGATCTAGAAACTAAAAAACCTCACACCGCCAAACGTTTTTATAACTCAGCTAACATTGATGAATTTCTAGTATACCTGGCTGAAGAAACTTGGAATGCACAGGAGGCTGTGACATTATACTTAATAGTTTTCTTAATATGTTCATCAGTGTCTTTAACTGGGCTTTTCCATCAAAAGTAATTGCTTTCAATGGTTGTCGCAGAAATATCAAATTCCCCCCTGAACTTGTTACTATGGGCTCCAAAGTGAGGCATCTCCACGCACAATGCAAATACTTTGATCCATCTCTCCGAAAGGATATAAAAAAACTTCTAGAAAACTACAAAGATGCTATGAATGAATTTAAGAGAAATTATTTTAATAAGCGCATTGCCACAGTAAGTAATGTCAGCAAAGCAGCATGGAATGCTATAAATGAACAAACAATTAGTGACGTCAATCACAAAAATCCTCCCTTTATTACCTTCAATAAAAAAACAGTATCTAATCCTGCTGTTATAGCAGATTGTTTCAACATTCAGTTTTGTCAAATTAAAAAAATATGTAACTCCATTGATTTTTAATGGGTTAAACTGTCCTTACTCAATATTTCTCATGCCATCAGGCCCAAATGAAATTGAAAAAACAATTCAGGCTTTCAACAATAATTGGTCAGTTGGATGTGATGGAGTACCAATGCCAATAAAAAAACTTGCAACTAAGATAAGATAATCTCCCAGCCCCTTTGTGATATTTTCAATATGCCAATTTCTAAGGGTCATTTTCCTGCTGCGCTAAAAAACTTCTCTGATTGTACCTACTCATAAAAGTGTCATACAGTTAATCAGAAAACTATAGACACATTTCTATCCTCTCTGTGTTTTCCAAAATCTTTGAAAAACTTTTTTATAACAGAATCATTAACTATTTATGTCATTTTGACCTTTTACACCATGCTCAACACGGATTCATCATGGGAAAGTCGACCACAACTACAGCCTTTCAGCTTATAAATAAAACTATTTGGGGACTTACCAATCAGAAAGACTTTGGAATTTTTTTTGACTTGTCGAAAGCTTTTGATTCAGTTGACCATGATCTACTTTATTCTAAATTGCATAGTCTTGGAATTAATGGTAATGCCTTGTCTTGGGTTAAGTCATACCTATCAAACCATAAGCAAATGGTTCAAATTAACACAGGGCACTAACACATTCAATTTGGTTGAAACCAATTGCGGAGTCCCACAGGGTTCTATAGTGGGCCCACTTCTGTTCGTCACATTCATTTATGACCTTCCCACCCACTTACCTAATTGTGAAGTGATTTTGTATGCTGATGACACATCTACACTAAGTGTGGGTGACAATTTTGCAGATGCTTGTAATTCTGCTCATCAAACTTTAATCAAAATGTTTAATTGGTTGTAACATACTCATACTCACATATCAGCAAACTCGAACGTAGAAAACATTTATGTATATTTTTGAAACCCCGGCAGTCAAATTGTACAGAAGGTGATACAGATTATTCTATTATATTAATTTTGCATAATTAGAACGCCAATATTTCAATTTATGACCTATTTATTCATATTCAAACAGTTACAATATTGTGCATTCCTCCATGTTGAACACCAAGTGGCGGGATTTAACAACCACATGAAAATTACAACAATAGGTAAGAACCGGAACCACGCTAGTTTTTAGAACATTCCAGATAAACAGAAGAACATCAGTAGCTTCTAGAAGGACAACAATGCATCAGCGATCTGCTGTATAAGCCGACGCATGTTAACAGTCAGGACTGTCTCAAAAACCCATGTGCTGCACATCCTAATGCTGGAGAGCGGACTCACATTAATAATGTATGGTTTTCACAACCGAACGCGGTCCCAACTAAGCCCATACGGTTAAAGAAAAAGTTTACCTTACGTAATTAGTACGAAATAAAGACTGAGGGAGTCAATAATATTGTGAAACGTGAGATCCAGAAGTTTGAGCTGGGAGAAGCCGAGGTTACTACCGCTAGAGAGATACGGCAGTGGAAGAAACTAAGTGTTGGGGCGAGCCGGGAGAAGCCGAGGTTATTACCGCTAGAGAGATGCGGTAAAGAAGGAACCAAGCATTGGATGTGATGTCGGGGATAAAGACGAGACCATACAACTTACAACACCTGAAGTGAGGTATTTTGATGGGAGCAATTATCCCAATATTGTAAAGGATTTGATTTATGTTATGTTATGCCCGTATTGAGTGTTTTTTTTTGTGTTGGGCAAGTAATTGATTCATGAGTGAAAAGCATACGCAAGGAAGTTAATCTGTGTTGGTGAGGAATGATTTATATGTGTTATTTGAGTGAAGTGTTTATTAATTTGTCTGTGGGGTACAATATCGTGTAATCACATGTGCAGTCAGGGCAACAAAAAGTAAATAGATCTTTTAATAGTAAGTACGATTGTTATAATTATATTTAGTAGGGCTACCTAAAATTTCCCGTAGCGGAGCAGATCCAGTGAAAGAAAAGGTTAGTGACATTATTGAGTTAAAGGGTGATGATGCATGCGTAGGTTGAATAATTTTAAAATGAATGAGGACAAAACCAATTTTCTACAGTTTCACAATAAAATTAATCCACCAATCCCCTCCACCCACCAATGACCCCTCTTCTTAGAGTGGATACAAGTAAACCTATAAAGAAGTCTAGCTCCGTAAAATTCTTGGGAATATCTTTGACTGAAAACCTTGATTGGTATCCTCACATTAATGATACACATTTAAAAAATGGCCACTGGGACATTTATGATCAGGAAACTTGTCCCTACTACTTCAGTGGAAATTTTGAAACTAGTATACTATGCTAAAGTTCACGCTCACTTGACCTATGGAGTTGTCTTATGGGGTAACTCGAGTGCAGCAAGGAAGGCATTTTCTACGCAAAAGAGGTCTATAAAGGCTATGATGAGTATACCCATCAGTACCCCTGGAAGGCCTTTGTTTAGGCAACTGAAACTTTACCCAGCATATATATTTTCACTCATGTTTATTTGTAAAAAAAAATCCATCTCTGTTCATTCCTAGCTCGATGGTCCATAGTCACTTGACTCGTGGAAGGGAAAATTTTCACCTGCGAGTACAATCACGTGCTGTATGTAAGAATGGCCCTATTCACTCAGCATCACTTTTGTACAATAAGTTACCAACAAACTTTAAATATATGTCCTCTGTGTCTTCTTTTAAATTAAAACTCAAAGAACAACTGCTTAATAAATATCCATTTTTAATAAAAAACTTTATAAAGTGTGGAAAAGTACAAAGTTTTTTTTATTAAAAATGGATATCTATCACTTCCACGAAGTCAAGCCTGAAACAATTAAATTTATGCTTAACAAATGTTATTACAGTACTGATGAGTATTTTTCAGAAAATATTGTAAATCTATTGTGAAAGGTTATTATGTATGAACGTTTCTGAATATGTTCTATGTCAACAACGACCAGCAGAAAAATAAAGCTAATTATTATTAGTAATATATAAAGCTACAAAACTGACTCACTCATGGATACAAATTCCTGGGCATTTATAATCGAGCTAGAAGATTGAAATTTTTAAGGGAGGGTTGGATTTAGGAGTCGAGTCAAGAAATTATCGAAAATCCCAATATTTTTCATTGGTTTCGAGTCGAGATAGGATTTTGTTTTTTTAATGGGTTTAAATGGGAAAAACGAATAATTTACGTGTAGAGTAAATACCTTTCTTTCATTAAAATATGAAATAATTGAGATACAAGTTTTATTCTTTGACCAAAATGAGGCCAATACACCAAAGAATTTAATGCTTGCAACAGATTTTTCTCTATCGATCGAAAAACTTAAATATATGAAGTTTAAACGCAAAATTTATGCAAATTTCGAACTTTTTTCATTTTCGTTGCTAGGCAATTTTTCCATTGTTTCCGAGGCTTGCAGTACCTTATACTGACTATAAAGAATGCATCAGTGCGTATTTCAATAGCTTTTAACGATGTAGGTAGGTAGGATTTAGTTTATTGGGTGCGTCGACAGCTACGGTCATGTCGCACCACGCACGATCCTATTTTTCAAGCGTTTCATAAAACAATCGATATGAAGCTATATGGTATTATCTTTTTACCGCTATACATAGAAAAGTATTCTTATTTAAAACATTTAGAGTTTTATCAGTAGATTGGTTTGCCGTAAAAATTGCATTAAAGTACTGACACTAGATTGACGGATCTCAGGGCTACGTTTCGCAACGTAGCCCTGAGATCATCCACGGTCACCAATGGAGATACAATATCTGCTCTCTTCAAAGCATTTCTTGCGGCAGTGTCGGCCTCTTCGTTCCCCTTTATGCCAACATGGCCAGGAACCCACAAAAACGATACTCTAATTCCTTTGGTATTAAGGAAAAATAGAGAACCTTGTATTTCCTGGACAAGAGAATTTCTTGGAGAGAAACGAGAGATAGCTTGGAGTGCACTGGAGGAGTCAGAGCATATCACGAATGCACCATGGCTGCATTTAATTTCGTGAAGGGCCATTTTAATAGCATATAATTCTGCTGTAAAGACAGAACATGAAGGATCCAGTTTGGCACTAATTACTCCGTGGTGTGCAGAAACCACAGCACATCCGCAATGGTTTTCCGACTTCGACCCATCTGTGAAAACAGGGGTGAAGTCTGGAATTTCTCCTAGAACTTCCCGATACAGACACTGGTACCTAGCGGAAGTGGTGGATGATTTACGGTAAAGTAAAAGTCTGTTTATAACATTTGGCTTCGGGGTTAACCATGGAGGGTGTTTAAGGTACCCAGCCGGGTACACGTCAGGGAGTATAAAATCATTCTCTGCCATAAAATTACTAAAACGTACACTAACTGGTAGTGTAGCTTTCCTCCTCCGGTTAAAAGCGGCTAAAAACCGAGGGTTAAAAATTACTTTAAAACACGGGTGGGTTTTCATCGTAAAAATCTTAGCAACATAGTTGAACGTCAAAATTTCGCGACGAATCGCCAAAGGTGGTTCGCCGGCATCAGAATAAAGGCTCAGAATCGGAGATGTTCTGAAAGCGCCCGTTGCCAGCCTCAGCCCGGAATTATGCACCGCCGTTAGCGGTCTCAAATACGACTCCCGCCCTGACGCATAGATAATTGATCCGTAGTCGAGTCGGCTACGGACGAGTGACCGATATAATAAAAGCAATGTGGTGCGGTCTGCACCCCACGTCGAATTGCTTAGATACTTTAAAATATTTAAAGTTTTCAAACACTTGTCCCTCAATGAATGTACGTGTTGTCGCCAACTTAGCCGATGGTCAATCGTCATCCCTAGGAAACGAACTGAGTCCACATACGGAAGTATCCTTCCATTCAAACGCAGCGTGGGTGGGTCCTGATATCCCCTCAGCCTATGAAAATGAACGCATTTTGTTTTGTCGCTGGAAAACCTAAAGCCATTTTCGCGAGACCATTGTGACAGCTTGTTAACAGTAAGCTGAATCAATCTGGCTGCACTTACAAGTTTCGACGATCGGCAAAAAATTGCCAGATCATCCACGTAAAAGCAACCTAATACAGGGGCTCTGATGCACTCCATAACACTATTGATCGCCACTGCGAACAACGTCACGCTTAATAAGGAGCCCTGCGGAACTCCGTTAGCCTGAGGATGAGCACGAGATAAGAATTTACCAACTCTTACTCTAAAGCTCCGACAGAGTAAGAAGTTACGGATAAAAATCGGCAAGTTGCCCCTAAGACCCCATGTATGCAGTGTTGTTAGTATTTTATGGCGCCAGACCCTGTCGTAAGCTTTCTCCATGTCAAAGAAAACGGCAACGACGTGTTGCCTAAGGAGAAAAGCTTCCTGAATAAAATTTTCCGCTCTTACTAAATGGTCAGTGGTTGATCTTCCGCGGCGGAAACCACACTGAGCGACTGATAGTAGGTCTCGTGACTCAAGCCACCAAATAAGGCGGCAATTGACCATTCTTTCCATGAGTTTGCATACGCAACTGGTTAGGGAAATTGGTCTATATTATTGGGATCACTCCTTTACTTCCCTTGTTTGGGAATAGGGACAATCAAGGAATCCCGCCACGATTGCAGGAAAGTACCCTCAGTCCAAATTTGGTTGAAGGAGTTCAGAACCTCCACCAATGCCGATTCAGGAAGATTCCGAAAAAAGGCATTAATGACTTCATCGGATCCAGGGGAGCTGTTCCGGGACTCTGCAATGGCGGAAGTTAACTCCCACAATTGGAAAGGGACATTGCATTCTTGCATTACGCCGATCTCTTTAAATGATAGCGCCATTGACTCCGCTCGCTTTTTAATGCTAAGGAAACTAGTGTCATAATTGATGTCACTGCATGTGTCTGCCAGTATCCTGCCAAAAATTTCGCATATTTCGGAGGGTCTCGAAATAGTTCTTCCGTCTATATTAAGGCTACATAGGCCATAATCTTGCCGATTTCCGGAGATGCAACGATTTTTTCATTTTCGTTGCTAGGCAATTTTTCCATTGTTTCCGAGGCTTGCAGTACCTTATACTGACTATAAAGAATGCATCAGTGCGTATTTCAATAGCTTTTAATGATGTAGGTAGGTAGGATTTAGTTTATTGGGTGCGTCGACAGCTACGGTCATGTCGCACCACGCACGATCCTATTTTTCAAGCGTTTCATAAAACAATCGATATGAAGCTATATGGTATTATCTTTTTACCACTATACATAGAAAAGTATTCTTATTTAAAACATTTAGAGTTTATCAGTAGATTGGTTTGCCGTAAAAATTGCATTAAAGTACTGACACTAGATGGGTTGTCACGGAGAACATTTTCCAAGTTACCTTTAACTTTTAACGATACTTGCTTTTTACTTGCTTTTAACGATAATATTCCTTCAACCTACACGATTAACAATGTTTTATGATGATACATATATAAACAGTAATTTTTAAACATTGTATTCTTGCAAACCTTGAACGAAAGGAATAAAATTATTAATCAAAAATATATTCATAAATGACCTAGTATTACATTCTCACATCTATAAACCGTAGTAATGCTCTGATATTATATTTCTCTCAAGCTCTCTCATTAAAAGGATGCTTAGAAAATGTATTAGTTGGAGGCCATGAATTGATTAACACCTACTAAAATATTCCATTTGCCTGGGATTCCCTCTCTCTGTGTTTCCGGTTAACTTAAATCCTTGCACTTCCTTTCTGAAATATACCTGGAAACAGTTTTCTACAAGTCCAAACCATGTAAAACGATAATGAACCATGTTGCAATATCGCTTGGGTTTAGAAATTATGAATTCTAATACTATACCATTTATTTAAAAGGTTCAATTAGTTTATATTAATTGAGATCAACAAAAATAAAAATGAAATGTGAAAATCCATTGCACTTATTGTTAGTAAGGCTGATATTGATTAAATTAAAGGCTGTCAAATAAATGTAACCATTTTCAATTACTAATATATATCTTCAACATTGCTCAATGGCATGTAAATTATAGAAGAAATCTAGCGATTACCAAGAAGAACAAAGCATATATATTATGTACCTATTCGTTTACTGCTATATTCTCATAATTATATTCTTCGTCACCAATGTACCTCAATAATTTAAATTCCGCGAGTAGTAAGACTAAACTGCTTTCGCTTTTAATGACTAATCATAATAATAATAATACTTTATTGGTCACACTCAGAGCATTACAACTGCTATAGACCTTGTCACGGAGATACATAGAATTTGTAGCACACTACATATATATATTGTGTACAGTTTTCTAAACCCTCTTTCAGATTATAAAATGGATTACACACCAGCCAATCATTCAACCTTCTCTTATATCTCACCATAGGTTCGTTTTGAAGCACAAATGACAATTTATTGTACAACCTTGCACCCAGTATATGGTGCTGGTCTGTTGATTTCTTTAGTCTACAATATGGAATGTCAATACAATGTCTAGTTCTAGTATTGTAATTATGAATATCCTTCCTCATGCTACAGTTAATAATGTTCGTTTTTGCATAAACCAGTACTTTGTACAAATTAATCACAGTCATAATATGTTCCTTAATGAACAGTGGGGCAATTCCACGAAATGGGAAACCTAAGCCAAAAATATTTTTTAATAAAAACCTGTACGTATTACGTATTATTATAAAACTAATTAAGTCAGCTTTCAATTTCCTGTAATTATTTTAAGCAATGCTGAAAAAATATTTATCAAACGAAATACTTTGTTTTTGGTTTATTTGTGAGCCAAGTTAAAAGTTTCTGCAACTTAAAATTTTTCGTCCTCTCGGTTATCGTGGTAAATTAATTAAATTTTTAGCTCCTTACTATTCTACGTCCGACACCAAAAAACAAGTTTTAGTTTTATAGCAGATCCAAAAAATTTTTTTTACGAATGAAAGCACCGTTTTAAAGTAAGTTCTTGTAGAGCTAACAGAACCTGTCATTAAAAAAAATTAAACTTTTACAGGTTTATTATCATTTTGGTATCGGACGTAGGAAAAGAAGTCTACGTCCGACACCAACTTCTAAAAGTACTTATTTTGATTAATTTCTGTATTTAAATTCAATATTTCTTACAATAAAACAACAATAAGTAGGCGTGGTAAATGATAAGTCTAAAATTAAGCATGTAGCTAACCTGAATAACATTAAGGTGTAAAAAAATAAAAGAACAATTTCAAGAAAACATTTAATATAGGCATGCGTGTTTTAAACCTACAAGTTAACATTTTTCACTAGCATTTACATAGTACTTAATTTACCCTAAGGGAGAGGAAGGTAGAATTAAGGAAGAACACCTCAAGGGAAACCAATTTCCAAAATTCCACGGAAGAAGAAATAGAATATCAGAAATAGAGATTCAAAAATTGGTACAATGAAAACAAAAATTAAGCTGTTTTTAAGACCCCTGAAAATGTATCACCATACCGAAATAAGCAGACAGAAGGGGTAATATAAGAATATGTACCAGCCTTCCCCATTCGCCCAACGAAAAGGCTCACATGGTGAACTGTTTGTCTAAACAGTTTTTGAAGAGAATATCTCAAATTCAAAAGATTTTGAAGAGAAATGTTTTGGAATATCAATTTCAATATTTTTTGACCCACACTTATTTCAAATGAAAACAGGCTGATGAATTTGAAAACATAAAATCCCGAGTAAATGGAAAAGAAATTTTAATCCAGATGGATTTTCCTTCAAACGCAACACTTCTTCATCAAAAATGAAATTCTGTTACAATTCACTGGAGCCATAGCCAGTCTACTGTGTTTACTACATATGCCTGGATCCATGAAGAAGTCAGCCAGAGTGGTGTCATAATATCTGACGACCTTGATAATACAAAAATATAAAATTTATTGTTACATTAACTTCCTTCTTGTGCACCTGAAATGCATTTGTCCTCATATCACTACTGTGAACATTTTTTCCCATGGACTACCAGCTCATTGCAAGAACTGGTATATATTTTATCAACTTCCTTTCAATCAAAGCAAGTATGAAATGAATTCAAAGCAAGTATGGAATTAATCTTCATTGGTGCTTATTCGCAAATTCTCATGGGAAAGTAGTAGTTGACGGGATTGTAGGAACAATAATAAGTGTTTGGAATTTTACAAAACCCAATGAAGGAACAATTTTGAGCTCTGGAGATATATCTGAGGTATGAGCTGAATAGCTACTCTCAGGGACCCCATCGTATTGATCAAATTTATATCAAGTGATGATGTGCAAGAAAAGCTACGTGAATAGCTACAAGTCTATTCTGACTGTAAAGATTTAGAACCTGAAAAAACCTTGATTGGAAAATTGGGAGTTTGCAAAAGTTTTGCAAAAAAGCTCAGTTCTAAATCTTCATAATCTAGTACCTTTACAGGACTGAGTCGTAGTTAAATGTGACAATGCCAACTATCCAGGTGAAGTGCTGTCGGTTTTGGAGAAAGAACAAACGTTAAAAGTGATTCAAAGCTCTAAGACAGGTGCAAATTATTTTTGGCCTGCAGAAGACGACTGCATCAGTTATGCAAAAGAGAACATTGTCAAGAAAATTAAGGCCCCTGAGACTTATGGAGGAACAAGACAGCAGTATAAATTGGAAAGTTAGGCCAAGAGTTAAAAATGTGCTCTTAAAGGATCCCATTGTAGACATATAACTTATGAAATACTGATTTTCTGTGAACATATATATTTTTTACTATAAATACATTGAAAATATAAATTACTGCTTGATCTTACTACTGTATTCCTCACAAAACCTCACTTTATTTGTACATTCTACGTCCGACACCAAGAATTCTACGTCCGACACCGTACAATTTTTTTATATTTATAAAACTACCGAATCTATGATGTTTAAATTGGTCCCATTATAAAGGGTATGGCATCTAGTTTTTCCATGATTTTTGTTGTTTGTTTAAGTCAACAAAATTCACAGAAATTTAAAGAAGAATTTCATAAAGTCGGAATAAGTTTTTGTGCACTCTACGTCCGACACCGTGGTTTTTAATTTTTTAGGTACATACATGCATTATTTATTTTAATACTTTATATGCAAAAATGTTTCCAATACTTTATTTTTTTATTCCTAATACTCAAAACTAAAATTTTTTAATTGAAATTACATGGAAAGTTATAAAACAATGAAAATATTTGTACAAATTCTACGTCCGACACCATGGAATTGCCCAGCGGCTTACAGTGATCATCTACTTTGGCACCAGCCAAAATCCTGACCACCCTTTTCTGTAGTCGTAGTACATTTCCTACGCTCTACGCCTCCCGCTTGCAAACTGCAAGCATCCATTTACTAGTTATTATTATAAAATTACAATTAGTAAACCAGGGGCCTGTATCTCAAAGGTACAAGTGCACAAGCAAATGTGACTTACAAGAATTTCTCAAACGAAAATGGAAGACTTGTGAATTCTCCACAAATAACAAAGATTTTACAAGAGAATATGGCGAATGTACTCCAGTCCAAGGTTAGTTATTATTTGAAGCTAACATTATATTTCGAGTGATTTATTTTCTTGCCATCTTCTATAACCAAGAGCAGGCCCGGCTAAGGCCTTGGCGACATGAGCACCGTGATTAAAAAATATTTTTAAAACTGGTGAAATGAACTGGTTTGATAAGTGGAGCAGAATAATCTCTCGCCCAGGTTAAAATTTTGTCTTAAGCTGGGCTTGACCAAGAGTCAGTTCCACATTGCTGGGTGTCTATAAATGCGTGAATACAAGATAAATCGTAGTTTTTGTTCACAGTTTATTGCCTTATAATATCCTAAAGGAAAACATGCCATCAGCAAAACTTGAACATCATCAGAAAAAATAGTTTATTCCAACACATGAAGTGAAACATGTACTGGAAATGAACGTTAATTATAATTATTGCATGTCAATACATCATGTTGTGTCAAGTTTATCTTTCATAGATACGACATGTTAATGTTATATTGTCAGACAAGTGGAGAATACGTACGTTGACCGGCCATTTTGAATGCTGAAAATTAAAACCCAAGGGAAACTGCCATTCATATTGGCATGGAATTGGCCAAGTTGATAATGTATAGAGCTCTGGAGAGGAAGGAAATTACTTCGAGTCTCTCGGTTAGTATTTTTTTTCCTCCATTTTGATGGAGTCACGAGAAATTTTTCCACCGAATAACATAACCTCGTACTATGAATTCAGCACACTTTCTTTTCATTCAAAAAACTAGCCTGCGGACCGCACCCCAGTCTGGAAAACTGAACAGCAGATAGCTTCACTTGAAAGGTGATGGGCCACTTATTTCATAATCTGTCAATCCTTTTTAAACTCGCCCATCTAACACACACCGACACCAGCTGTTTCTTTTACCTTCATTTTTGTAATTCTGAAGAGATGAAGGAAGCAAACAAAGACGTTCAGAATTAGAATTTCCAAGGTACGAATAGTTAAATAATCATGGAATAAAAAAACTGCGAGAGAAACAAAGTTCAGGGTTAGTAAATAACAGACGGAACGTGCAGGACTTGGTTTAATCCTTCCAAAAACCTCAGCACTAATATATTTACAAAATGATAAAACAATATTATTGACAAAAATCAACATTTACTTATTTATTTTCTGTTCTCACAGGAAGCGGAGTCCAGACATAGGGGGGATAATTATAATAAAAATAGTAGAAACAGAGAAAAATGTTACACCATGAACATCAGAAAAAACTAGGGCATATTCAGGAAAAACCACGGCTTATTAGAGTAGCAATTGCATCTTCTACATAACATAAAAATGACAGCTTTTAAAAAGGCTGATCAACGTACGCAGTCTCCCCTTGTTCAACCTTCAAGGCTGATTATTTTATAGCGATTTGTAATTTTAGTTGGAAAACTTATGCTCTGCATTTCATTGCACCTCTCAATGTATAAACTAATGACTTGACATGAAATGATAAGTATATTGTTAAATAGTAATAAATAATACCAGTAAATGCTTGCAAAACTTTTGCATATTCAATCTTCCCTCCTCACAAAAATGATTTATTCTTTATCAAATGTGCACATGAGACTGTTTATAAATTGCAAGATTAAAAGCAACATACATGTCTCCTGTTGGCAATAAATATTTCTTCTTTATTGTTTATTCAAGAAGTCTCCATGGGGGTGTTGTTCCACAACGCTAGAGTCTAAAAAAATTTCTTTTAACTTAAATTATAAACAAACAATGTGTTTCAACATAAACTGAGCATGCTATGTCAAAAGTCTGTAAAAAATCCTATCTATTGATACCTAATTCGTTGCTATAGCCTTCGTATTAGTTGTTAAAGGAGTTCACAAGGCGTTTTTCATTTGTTTTCCCATATATTCTTTCCGATTTACTCACCTCGGAGGACTAAATATTAGAAATTTCCTTAAAATTTACATATACTTGTAACTTACAAGCCGGTTTGAGAAACAATGTGTGTTGTAACATTTAACCATGAAAACACTTGCGAAAAAAACTTGTAACATGTGAAATGTACTCGTAAGTTGTGGACTTGTAATTAGTAGACTTGTACATTTGAGAAACAAGATTTCACAAGTTACAAGTGAACAGACTTGTAGCTCTGAATAACAGGCCCCTTCACTAATTTCTATCAAAATTATTCTTACAAACAAAAGCTGAGGGGTAAGGGCCCAAGTCCTAAAGCTTATTTTGCAAAATTAATTGGCTAGTGAATGAAAGAAAGTCAAAAAGTACTACAGGCAATCCCCAAGTTATGCAAGCCTCGACTTAGATAAAGCCATACTTACGTAAGTGGCAACCTCACAGGAAAAAAAATAATTAGAGAAGATACGAAATGCGTACAATGGTTGTCTATGTTCAAGGAGCATATCGGGCTGTTTCTAAAAGCTAGCCGATCTTGAGAGGGCGAAGACAGGAAAACTGGCCTAGTCAGCAGTCTTAAAGTAGCATTAATACATTCAATGCGGGCCCGATTTTCATGAAAGTCGCCAAAATTTGCTTGAAAAAAGTGAAAGCGCTTCGGAAGGGAACGACCAGGTCAATTGACGTGCTCTGCCAGTCGGAGTAGCCAGGGGCACGTTTTTGGTGTTTTTAACATTTTGGTTAATAAATTAAAGAAATGCACAAAGAGTTCTTGAATTTTGCAGTTAACTTAAAAAATTCAACCAAATATTATATCCTGCATTTCTCTACATCGACTATAATCTCCTGAGCACAGACTCAGATCCGTAGTATAACTTGACTACGCAGCGAATGTCAGAATGCAACTTTTACGTTACTCTGGGACTACCTGTATTTCCAGGAAAACTTCATGGGAGAGGGTGGGGGATATAAACATATTGAGTAGGAATTGATTCAAGATAAGGTCAGTTAAATTGTCATAAAAATGCTTAAAATTTTCAAAAATATTAATCAATAGTTAGAAAATGATTTAACACTACTTACCTTCTCCAATGGTTCATTGTAATTTTCTATTTTTTCAGTTAGATTTGGCTTGATTTCCTCATACAGAACCAACTCAGTATTTGCAGGAAATCCAGCACGCTCATTCAGAATTGGTATTAGTTCCTCTGTAAGGGAAATGTAAAGCTACCATAAGATGGACAAAAAAACAAACTTGATTCATAAAAAACTACAGATCCACTTCCACAAGCAGCGAGCTAACCATTCATATAAATATCTCTTAAAAGAAGTGAAATTACTCACGAACTTTGGCTGCAACAGGCATATAGTGATGTCCACAATAATGAATACGTTTATGCTTTGGATCATAGAGTTTAAAGAATAATAGCACATCCAAATCTTTGTCAAAGGTTGGCAAAGTTTTTAGACCAGAATCTGGCCTCACTGTTTCAACCCATATATTCCATGGGTTAGTATTCTCAGCCACATCAATTACAAACTTGTACATATCTGTTTCCAAATCAATCAATGTCGGTCGACATGTTTGATTTGAACGGTAATTGAATGGCCATGGCCGAATCTGATCCACTGGGTATTTCTATAATTAAGAACACAAGGAATTAGTGAGATTAACTGCACTTCTAGGAATACTTTCCATTTAAATAACACACTTTCGAAGAAATATTTATAGTTGTTAATAATGGATGGATCAACTTTAAAAAGGCAATGTTAGGTCGGTTTTAAATTTTCGAAAGAAATATCAGTCTATTTCCTTGGGATATATAGCATTCCCAAATTTAATAATGACGTTAGGGAACTTTTTCCCAGAACAGGGATGAAAACAGGTTCATCATACAAGACTTTTATACCAACCCTGAATTTGCCCTGAAATTCAGAAAAGGTTTACAGATAACACCGTTACATATTTGCATACAATTTGTTTCCATTTAAAAAACCAATTAACTGTATACTCACTAATTATGGAACAAATTGTTGTTGCAAATAATGTCTTCACCTTTCACCTAAAAAGTCTTTTGGCAATATGTAATCAAGCTAATGTTATGGGAAATTTTGCTGATTAAAACATATGTTATAGCAACTTCAATGAACGGCTTTTATTAGTGACTCAAGTCCCTGCTTACAGCCTTGTTATCAGTGGCATTATACCGTGGTGTAAAGTTAAATTGAGTATCAAGCAGCAAATAGCACACAAATCACTTGCTGCACTATTAGGGATTTCAAGGTCAATCGATTAATTTTACACAAAATTTCAAGAGATTATCTAGCAATGCCATCAGATGAAAAGGAGAAACAGTCACGGCAGCATACTTATGAGATAAATGAATTATAGAGCATGCCTGATAAATAACGGAGTAGCTCTTGAGCCAAAATGGAAGATTTATATAAGTGAGAGTGATGAGGACCAATGATAATAATTCTTGAAAATCGGTTTGTAACCCGTAAATTAAGAGAGAATGTGCTCCGGGAAGCTCGGAGACAGTAGAACAGGAGGGAGGTAAAAGATTGTAATGTCCAAGTAACCATTTTATTTTTTATGTATTACAGTAAAACCTCTACCTAATGAACTCCCGCTAAACGAAGAACTCCGATGAACGAACAAATGCTAATGGTCCCACCAAATTTCCTATTTAAATGCATTAGTAAATACCTCTAATGAACTAACTCCTGCTTTACGAAAACTCACGATAAACGAAATGAAACATTAGCCCTGTATTGTAATATTTACCTCTTCCTAACTTATTTTAAAATAAGGTTAATTTTGAATATTTTCGAGGTTTTTGCTGTTTTGAAAGTGGAAAGGACCAATCAGAGACTCCGTATGAACAAGCCAATCAGAAAGCTCCTTCTTTTATGTTCATCCAGTTAATTTCATTTCCGGTAATTTGCATCATTTGTTAGCGGTTTGGTTAGTAATTTGGTCGGCATTCTTGAGTTTTACTGCAGTTCATCATCGTGAGTCTATAATTTCAATCTTTCCGAGTGAAACCTGGTTGCTCTCAAGTGTTACTGTGGTTCATTTTTGTGAGTCTATAATTTCAATTTTTGCGAGTAAAACCTGGTTGAGCTTTAAGTGAAAATTATTACGTCTGGTCTACAATTGCAATTAATTTATCTACTTCTTTGCAAGGTAAGTTCATAATTTATTCCCCACACTTTTGTAAAATTGATCTTCATGCTTGATTTATAAAATGCCAAATATTGACTTTCGTATCGCGGGCTTGAACATTTCTTTAGCATACTTGAAACACATGCAATGAAATTTCGTTCATTAGTCATTCACGTTGGGTTCTTTCCTATTTATCTTTATTATTACTGTAATAACATTATTTTTTTGCAATACGAATGTCTCTAATCTGAGAATTGCTTTTTTTCGCTCTCCTCCATCTTGAAAAAATATCTCGAAAAAAAATGTATAAGATGGTGGGACGAAAGCCAACATATACCATTCTAATTTCTCAAGACTATTTCAAATGAAATTTTGTGATGTCTTCACAAACGTAATCTTAATTTAATTTTTTCAGCCATGGATCGTGGAGTTAAGCGGCGGCGATTTACTCTGGAAGAGAAAGTCAATATCCTTAAAGCGGTTGACGAGGGGATGAAGAAGGCAGAAGTTGCCCATAAATTCTAAATACGGCCGTCAATACTATCGACCATTCCCTCTCAGCAGTCCGATATTATGAATGCGGTATCGCAGGGACCGGATTGGAAACGACCGAGGACCTATGTAAATGAGGACCTGGAACAGGCCGTCATCAACTGGTTTTCCCAGTCATGGTCCAAGATGATTTCGATATCAGGACCGATCCTGCAGGAGCAAGCGAGGACGGAGGCCCTGAAGTTAGGTATAGACAACTTCATGGCATCAAATGGATGGCTCCACAAGTTCAAGAAACTCTGGAACGTGACATCATTAAAAATCTGTGGGGAAGAGGCTGCGGTTAGCCCTGACCTGGTAGAGAGCTGCAGGGAGAGGCTGCCATTTTTGATTGGTGAGGGTGAGGCCTAAAAATATTTTTAATGCAGATGAAGCGGGCTTTTTTTATAATTTACTGCCCAATTGCACATTGAATGTGAAAGGAGAGGCCTGCCATGGGGGGAAGATGAGCAAGGAGTGTTTTACGGGTCCTCCTCTGTGCCAATAGTGATGGCTCGGAAAAGTTGCCACCGTTCGTTATCGGCAAATATGCTAAACCCCGTTGTTTGAAGAACATGAAAACGATGCCATGTCCATATTCCAGTAATAAAAATGCATGGATGACTTCGTCCTTATTCCGGCAGTGGTTGGTGGGAGTGGATGCACATATGGGGGGAAAGAACAGGAAAATAGTATAATTCCTCAACAGGTGTACAGCACACAATGTGGAAGGGCTGACATTGAGGAATGTGCGTATTATTTTCTTCCCCCCAAACTGCACAAGCAAGCTGCAACCGCTGGATCAAGGGGTAATTTCTGTCGCGAAGAGGATTTACCGACGCATGCTGGTGGAGTTTTTGGTCTGCAGGTTGGACAGTGTTCAAAGTGTAAAACTCCTAAAGTGGAACATTCTGCACAGTATGCAGCGCCTGTGCGAAGCATGGAAGTGTGTCGCACCAACTACCATAGCTCACTGTTTCCGTAAAGCTGGGTTTTCACTCGACAGCGTGTGTGAAGATTTGAGAGAGGACTCTATGGACAGCGAGTTCTGGGTGGGCTTGGCGGAGATGGTGCGAGTCAACGCATCATTTGATAAATACATAACAGTGGCCATCAATGTAGACACGTGCTGATGAAGAAGTTGAGGATGTGCCCGAGACACCAGAGGCCAGAGTGGAGGAAGATCAGGAAGATGATGGCCCAGAAATGGACTGTCCGAACTCAAGTGTCTGTCAGTTCAGCATTGGACACCTTAGAAAAATTAATTTTGTGTTCTGAAAGTAGAGAAAATTTAATGAGTTCCTTCCGGAAAGCGGAAAGTGCAATTTTTAAGGAAATGAAGGGGAAGCAGAAACAGTCATCTTTGTTGCCCTATTTTAAGAGAAAGTAGTTGAAATATATTTGTTTTAAAATGAATCATGGTTTACAAATTTCACCCTCATCCAGGAAAACAATTTGTCTCTGAATGATCGACGGTAATTCACAGTAGTGAGGTAAGTAATTGCATAGTTCTTTATATCACCATTATATTTAAAAAAAGAATGGTTATTCGGATAGGGCAGTTATTGTTTTTGACCTCAAGGTGCAAGTTCTCAAATTTCTCATCAATTAACATGATTGTCAGTGTTAGCAGTCTTTTTTATTATGAGGTGAAACTAACGAATTTTATCCCAGTATTCATTTAGTTTGCTTTTCTCTAAGGGTCCGCAAGAATTTTATTTGACTTCTGCATGGTAACTAAGTCGATTAAAATTTACATATTTGGAGATCACGTCTCATCATGTTTTATTTACGAAGCAGTTCTCTAAAACCTTAAATCCATCGTGGGTGTGACCGTATTGAGTTAAGGTGTGGTTTCGCTGGGGCGTCCTACTACTGCCGTACTCATCCAATGTATATCAAATGGGCACGGTTTTCCTGAGACGTCTCGCCAATTGTGTTCGGCTGCTGACGCCCGACGTCTGCGTGGCTGCTGGACGCCCCAGTGGAACCAGACCGAGTTCTTGACAGCAGCGGAATAAGAATCCACTCACACCGATTCTAGCATATTTGTTATGCAATGGGCGGGAAGTTAAGGCTGGTTTACGATTGGCTTCAATGCGTACTTCACCCTCGAGCTGAATACACAGGTTCTTATCCACTACTACAATTATCACAGCATTTACAAGCTGATAATACTCATACTTGTCCATGTTCTCGCTCTTTTATAGATAGTAAACAAATCAACAGATGTTGGCACTCGGCTACGTGTGAACATCTGCATCCAAGCAAAGATGAATGAAGGCATTCCAAATGTTACCGACGTACATTCCAGTTGACGGCAATCGTAACAGGATGGTGTCAACGCGATAACAATTCACGGTTAAAGTTTGACGTTCACGCCAATCATAAATTGGCCTTTATAAATCGCAGTAAATGGTATAAATAGCAGGACTTGCCAAAAGACCTGTTTGTTGTTATTCCACGGTTTTTTATAAGGCAAGGGAGCAGTAAGGATAAAAGTATGCGATCCTCTGTGGAAATTTTACCTTTAATTGAGTTCTGAAAACCACATTCCCTGAAATTCAAAGTACATACAAGAAGTGAATTATTTAAGTTGCCCCTGGAGTGATGCAACACACCGACGAATGAACTCCCGATGAACGAACTAGAAAATTTTCGGTCCCTTGAATTTCGTTAAGTAGAGGTTATACTGTATCAGTGTTATTTTAGTGGGGAACTTTATTGCTTTCTTTATTGTATCAGGTTCAGCCAAGAAAGGTACAATTATAATTATTTTTTGTGGGGCTGTTCCCAATAAATATTTGTTCTGTGTACAATCAATCTTGGTTTAGACCCAATCCACAAATACGTCTTAGTTTTCTTTTCTTTTATCTTCGTGCTTTGTCCCTACATTGGGGGAGAAAGTCCATTTAGCCACATACTTGAGGCCTAAGCTTATAGAGTGTTTTGTTTTTCTTTTGGAGTGTGTGTATGAGAGCGAGAGAGGGTCATTTTGAGCACACAGGACCAACTGGCGAACTACAGGTCCACGGTGGAGGGGCTGGTCACCACTGACCGTGGGCTGGATGGAACCCGTGCCTGTAATCAATGGCTGACCACCAAGGGAGCAGGACAGGCAAACGCGTAGAGTGCAGTACACCAGCGCGGCCGATTCAAAAGCCTGCCGAAGCACAGAGGATGCCTGTGTGGCTCGTGGAAAAGAAATGTCGTCTGCTGCGGAGCAACACCACAATCCTGCCGATAAGGATGGGGGTGAGCAAAACGACAGCTCCTCGCTCTCTGCCTTCGACCTTCCTAAGGACAATATCTCTCTAGCTCTCTTGAACCTATGTTTAAGCATGGCAGTGTGTGTGTGCCGGTGTAAGTGTGATTGGGTTTGAGGTATATGGCTAGTGGCTATGGTGAGCGAGCAATTTAAAGATTCATGTTTTCCTTTGGTGTGCGCATATTTGGGATTTTCAATTATTTAAGTTTCGTCAGTTCTGTCTCCCATTCATTTACACTTTAGGAAGTACGGCCCGTAGGGTCACGTTTATTTATCCCAAAGGGGAAAAATGTCATTTTTTTTCTGTATTCGTGAACTTAGTGATGCAGGACGGAGCAAAGGTCAGAAAATCAACGAGTAATTTGTCTAATGTTGTTTATAAAGAGAAAGTTAAATAAATACTGTGATTTTTCTAATGCTATTAAGAAAGAGTTTGGTTACTTTATTGACGTATGTAAGGAACCCTGCAGTTCAGTTCAGAGGAGAGTTCAGTGTTTATGTTCTTATTTTATTTCTCCACTGCTAGCTATCCATGAGCATGTCGTATTAATGGACCTCTCGTCGACTTTAGGCTAGTCAGACCCGGCGAGAGCCACCCATTACAACATCACCTTGATAAAAACACAAAACGTAGTAGAAGCACAACTCCCAAGCTATGGGAAATGACACGAAATGGATATCTGGGATCCCTGCCTTTGGTATCTATGGTAAAACGAGGACTAAGCAACTTGACTGGACCAAACTTTGTTCACTACCTTGTATTCATAAGCAAATGAAAGCTTAGAACCCATCCACTCTCACTTAACCCTTTCACTGCTGTATGAGTGAATATGTGCCTGGCCACCAATGTGCCCTGTGGATTTCATACCCACTGTGCGAAAGACGAGTATACACACCCAGCAAGTTTTCCCTTCGCTGCGTTGTTTTGAGAGGCGCATTATGTTGCTGATTGCTCTGATGAACTCTCTCTTGAACGAGACCAGGAGTTTACTCTTATCATTCTAGGTAAATGAGGGTCCATGATTATCCCTTTGCTTTGTGATTGTGCTTCTGGAGGATCGTTAGACCCACAGCTAATAGATTTATTGCCTCAATGGCTGTCTTAACCATTTTCTTTCTTGATGTGTCTTTAAAGTTGATGCATTGTGAGTTCGATTTTCTGTATTTCCTCTCAATCATATTTTTACCAATCGCTTACTGTTTGGACTCAAGTCTTCATAAATAATTCCATTGTGCATTTTATTAATGTCTCCGGGCTCTCCTGGACTTCTCTTCTGGCATAGACCCCTGATTTCTTTTGGACATTCACCTCTGGAGACATTACTGACTTCTGCTTTTGGTTGATGGCAGGGAATTCTTCGAATTACCTGAACAGCATTTTGTTCATTTATTGCCCTGCGTTTCACCTTGGACATTTCTCACAACATTTTGGGACTTTTATTGTTTTTACATTGACCAGTGCTTAATTTTGGACTGTTTTTGCAGCATCCTTGTAACTTAGGCTTTATTTGGTGCTTGGATTATCGTTGGCTAATTCTCCACCATCCATCCCTTCTTAGATATTTATTGATCCTGAGTGAAAATATATATGAAGGGCCAATGTCCTTCATGTACAGCATTGCAATGGAAAGTGTTTTAGAAATACTGGAGAAAAAGGAGTGGGGGGATGAATTTTTAATTTTTAGACAATAGGAGGAATAGTAAGGTGCTTCTATAGTTGAATCTGCCCAACCATCTACATCAGGCATCAATGTATCTGATAAAGAAAAAAGAATACAGAGTTCACCTTCGGAATCTGAAATTAACTCAGATGAAGACTATTTACCGCCATCTTCAGAGAAGAAATTTCGGGAGTTTTTATGGAACTCTACAGATCTGAATCTGGAAATTCGTAGATTCGATCGAAAAGATTCTGGGTGCTAGGTCAGTTTTAGCGAAGATTCTGCAATGCTTGATTTTTTTCATTTGTTTTCTTAGTGAATCTAATAAGTTTATCATGGACAAAACCAAATATGGATACAACCATATCAGCGAGAACACTCCAGATTGCACATACAGATCAAAAGTTGGAAAGATACTGACGATAAAGAGATTTCTTGCTTCATAGCAGCTACCGTAATTGTCCGAATTTTGCCCCCCTTTTTTGACAAAATATCGGCCAAGAAAGTGAGGGGGGGGGGGGGGGGGGGCTATTTTCAGGCACTACGAAGTTTCATTATGCATATGCATCCAATGTACAGTGAAACCACGCTTTTACGTTCCCGGAATTTACATTTTCCCGTGATTTACAACATTTTGTTCCGGTCACAAAAAAATTTGTATCCTTCCAATGTATTCCCTTCCCGGTATTTACACTCAAATTCCGCCATTTACGACATTTGAAGGCAAGAATCATGGCGGCTGGTGCACTTCAATTGGCGACCCTGCGAGCGTGATTAATGTTAAATACGGATAAAATACATGCGTAAACATGATGTATGAATGCTGATTTATTTGGTTTTCTAAAAAATCAATAATTCGTTTGATGGGAGCATATTACTTCGATTGCATTGCTGAAAAGTATTTATGCCGAATATTGCTTGTGATCAGAATTGTTATCGAATGGAACGTAGAATGGTACTAAGGAGCCATACTAGCTTTTAAAACAGTACATGTAAAATGCAGCGGAAGCCATAATATATTAAAGTAGATATTATTTGGCGAACTACTGCTGTCATTGTGGCGAAAAGGTTAAAATTTATGTTAACTCTTTTACTCATACTTCGCAGCGATCATTTTCATATTTCTCGGAAATCGCGCACTAATGCCATTTATCATGCGTTTTTAGTTGCTTCACCTTTTATTTTATTTAATGTGCAATTACTTACGGCAGTCTAGAGGAAACGTATTTTAAAAAAGGCAAACAAGCGTGCGCGATAATCGTTATCATTCGAAGAAAAAATCAACATTTTGCAAAGAGATTGACTCTAATACGGGCACTCGCGTGTCCCTGGCCGAAAAACTTGATGTACCAATTTTAACGTGGAACACAATTGTAAAAACCTGCAAATGTACAGAGAAAAGTGCAAAGGACTGCATTCCCTATTGGTAAAAGGCGTAAATACATTAAATACTCCAAGGATGATGAACTTGAAGAAATATTGAAGGCATGGGTTCAGTCTTCCAGAGCAGCAGGCAGTGGCAAATATATGCCCCCCCCCAGGCGATAAAGATGGCGGCTGACGCAAATAGTGCATATCAACTGGCAACCCAATAAACATGATTAATGTTAAATACGGATAAATACATGATCATGAACTTGAAATAATGAAGACATTGCAGGTTATAACCACTGAACGAATAACATGGGTGCCAAGACTAGCGTGAGATGCATCATCATCGTCCCAATGAAAATATCACAGAAAATATAAAACATTTGTTGAATGCCCACATCACAGAAAACAATGGAAACCGGACTCTATGTACAAACCAACAAAGAGAATTCTTTCACATTTTTGTTGATTGTTGACATGCTCGAGGCAACAAAATTAGGATCGGGTACCGTTATGCTTGTTTCCGAGTCGCTAACCGCGTTTACTTCGAAATCGTTGACTGCTCCATATTAGTAATAAATATGAATCCAGTAGAGAGAAGGGGGTCTACGATACGGCAATTAAAGACCCACCAGCGTAGGAGTCACGATGCAAATTTTAAAATTGCTGTAGCAAAATATGCCGGAGACAATGGAAACTATTCAGCAGCTGAAAAATACGGTGTGCACAGAAAAAGTGTCAGACTTTGGCGAACACAGCTTCCTCTACATCTCAAAACTTGTGCATCTCGCTGTGCATTTCGTGGTCCAACTACCGGTAGACACACGGAATTGGAAGAGCACGTTGTCAGATTTGTATGCAAAAATAGAAGGAATGGTTTTGCTGTGACACGCCGTATGATCCGTACAGAAGCTAGAAAGATTGCGAGTGAAATGGCGATACCGAGGGCAGATTTCCAAGCAAGTTCTGGGTGGTTACGGAGGATGATGAAGAGGAATGGGTTTTCCTTGAGAGGACGAACAACAGTTGTCCAGCGTCTACAACAATTCTACGAAGAGAAGATGCTAAGTTACCAGCGCTTCATCATTCACCTACGACAGAGGCAATGATACCTGTTGGGGCAAAAGGGTAACGCTGACCAGACACCAATCTATTTTGTATTGCCCAGTTCTACTACTGTGGAAGAAAGGGGTTCCAAATCAGTATCTAATAAAACAACGGGAAATGAAAAGGCAAGAATTACCTGCATGCTGGGCATCACAGCTGATGGAAGGAAGCCTTATGTGATATTTAAGAGAAAGACTCAGCCAAAAGATAAGTTTCCTCCTGGGATTCATGTACGAGTTCAAGAGAAAGGGTGGATGACCGAAGAGTTAGCGAGAGACTGGGTGAAAGTGGTTTGGCAGAGAAGACCAGGAGCTCTCCTCAACATGCCATCTATGCTTGTGCTAGATTCCTTTAAGGGACATCTTACTGAGGATGTAAAAAAGGATATCAGGGCAGGAAATTCAGACATGGTTGTAATCCCTGGAGGAATGACAAGCCTGCTTCAGTCACTCGATGTGTCGATAAACAAACCATTAAGGACAGGTTGGAGGTAACTTATGCTGAGTGGATGCTGCAAGAGGAAAAGGAATATACTCCATCAGGAAAAATAAAGAAACCTTCTCCTGCCCTCATCACTCAATGGGTGCTAAACTGCTGCAATAGCATTCCTGAAAAAATTGTGATTAGGAGTTTAAAAAAATGTTGTATATCTAATGAACTTGATGGAACAGAGGATGATATTGTTTGGATGGACTATGATGATGAGGATGATCAAGACTGGTCTCCTCGTGGTCAACAAGAAATTGATGAGTCAGATGATAGCGAATCAGAGACATAAAATAGAAGATAGAAAAATGTGTATTTTTTTATATTTATTTGTCTGAAGTTGTATTTCGAAGGAAGATGCTAATGTGTTTCTCAGAAAATAATAAGATGCCAAAAGTGTGTAATGAAGGCTCAGAATCATTAAAAGATTGTTCAAGTTTAAGTTGGTTAAGTATTTCATTCTCTTGCCTAGATATTTAAAAAAATCAAGTTTAACTACTAAGTACCTAATTCAGGTAAGTACATATTCTATTTTTGACCTAAAAGTGTATTTTACTTGCAAATGAATATGCTAATAGTAGATTTTAATTTTTTCCAAAAGTGAGGCTTGAAAGTCAGGGGGGGGGGGCTTATATTCGCACGGGGGCTATATTCGGACAAATACGGTACTTTGCTGACGTCAAGAATGAACAAATTATCCTACAATGAGTATTGGTCGAAGGACTCAATCATCAGAACACCAACTTTTGGTGAAATGCCACGAGAAAAATATAGAAATTAGCTTCCCGTGTTGCATTTCTATGATACTAACATGCCCAATGAAAATGATTGTTTGGCAAAAATTTGGAGCATGGTTGACACTCTTTGGAAGCCCTTCAGAGAAACCTTTATTCCATTGCATTGACGAGTCTCCTGTGTTCAAAGAACAATTGCAAAACGAGCCTAAAGGACGCAAAACTCTCAAGCGCACTCCGTGAAAGAATCCTTCCACAAAATCCTCACTTTCACCAAGTGAGAATTCATGGGTGTGTTCCTGTTTCCAGAGTCTGTTTATAATAGGGGAGGGTTCAGCAATGTTGTCATATTGCAATTAATTCTAGAGACAAAATGTGTCAATGAAAAATGTTCCCCTGTCATTTCTGCAGTATCAGTAGCATTACAAAAATTCTTAGTATTTACAGTATTTCTTGAAGGGAGTCATATAAGTCAGGGAAACCTTACCAGGACAATGCAAGGAAAGTTTCCTCTTTCTACCATACTGTATTTGTCATTTGTATACATTAAACCATTATATGTACTTACCTCACACTACTATGACACGTAATTCATCCATTTCATCACAACTAAATACCGTCCAACAGTTTCAATGATTTAAAAGACGAAAAGCGTAAGTGAAAAAAATTTACTTACCAAGCTTTCTGCTAATTGATCTATTAAGTCTGAGAGAGTAGTTTGCTTCTTTACACGGAAAGTCCTATAAGAAACCTTGTCAGGATCATAAAGATCATTTCCCTGGTGTCCTTCAAAGCTATCCTCCAGTAAAACTTGAACAGACATGTACAAATGTGCTTCATTTCGCTCCTTCCGACGAATTTGCTCCATCCTTTTCTCATCCTGCAACCTGTCAACCAGCTAGGGGATAAAAGAATCAACAAATAATATTAAAAATGAAACTTTCCAATGCCATAATTACTACTTTCACATTTTTGTAAATTAACATTTGAAGACCCATGGGCAAAAAAAGTGTTTATGTAGTCATACTTCATTACTGGGTATACTGTTTCAATGATATATATACAAAACTTTGCAGCAAGAGTGAAGTTATGACAACAATGTCAACAATAGAAAGTTATGAAACATACACAGGTACTCCCTTACTTACAATCAGGATACGTTCTGAAGACTTTGTTGAAAGGTAAGGTCGTAAGCAAATATGATGTATGGGTATTACAGGACTAAAAAACCTAATCTTAAATCGCTAATGTGGCGAGTGACGCAGCTTTGTTTAAAAAATAAGTCAAATTTTATGTGCAATCATTTACACTACAAAAAAGTTAGCAATAATACTCATAAACTAACCATTATGACTTATCATACGGCAAACAGTTTTGTAACGCTACCACTCACGGAACGAAAAATAGAGGTGGAGCGTCAGATACCAAAGCACCTATTAAACTACACTACCATCACTAGCCTGACACAATATATACATATTATTGTATTTTTTATGATTTGAAATCTCCAATGTTTGTCAGGAAAATCATACTTAGTAAAGCAGAAAAAGAAACAATCCAAAAACCATTTATTGAGCCAAAATGATTAGTGATGGGTCGAATCCAAAATTTATCGAATCCATATCTCTTTTTTTTATCGAATCTCGAATCCTTGTTTCAGAAAACTTATTCTAAAATTAACTCTTCACTATCGAGTCGTATTTCATATCGTACACTTCGACCACAGATTCGCAACCACGATTGATCGTGGTATATAGTTGGGCTCTCTGCTCCGGGGTGAGTCTGCGATCGACGGCACCTGCGTTTGATAATCGGCTATCGCCGTACTCAAATGAAAAGCACTGAGTACAATCACGAATATAGAGATATATATAGCCATGAGTACAATTATCGTCTACAAGTTTTTTGTTGTATCGTACAATTTTATAACAGAATGCTGGCAGATAAAAACTTCGGTTTTCACACTTCAACTAAGTAAAAACTGGGCTATTTCGGTAGTAACTTCAAACATAAGTGGTACCAACCATATTGAAGAGATGTGCATATTGTCACAATTAATTATTTTCGCCAGTGCATTATTTGGCCAAGGGATGTGGGCTAAAAAATTCTACAATCTGGAGTGATGCTTTTTCTTTGAATTCAGACCTTTCTCACGAGAATATTTTTTATTCTATTTAATATATTTCGTAGTGAATTTCTGCACAGATTATCAGCACTTATGATGGCAAAATGACATCATTCATGATATAATTATGTTGCGGAATCATCATTCTATAAGGTATGCCACCCGCAAAACGAGGATTTGAATTTATCGAATCTTTTTTGAAAGGATTCGATCAAATACTCAAATCCTGACCACATCACTAAAAATGATGTTTGTGCCACAAAATGACGTAAGGAATGACTTCTATCCATGGACTTTTAATCTAAACGAATGTCATTGCAGGAGGGATTTTGATTCAGTACTATCTGTGCAGATCAGTTGACATAACATCACAAACATCATTTGAAGTGTTGCGCAGAGTCAGTTTAGTCCTCAGTGCACCTTGTCAACAATTTTTCATAGCTCACACACTAGAAAATCTTAATAGATATTTAAGTCACAACAGTTGTGCAGCAATTACCCCTGGAGCCTTTTTGAGTTTGACGTGACTCAAAATAAAGAAACCACTGGCATAAATATGAATTCTTCTTTGATCATTTTATGAAAAATAATACACCCTTAATAGATTGAAAATGTAGTATATAATGAAATTTACCTCATATCCTCTTCATATTTCATGCCTGTGGATGGTCTCTTTGTGAACATTGGATGTTTAAGTATAATTTGCTCTGAATACAGGGGATGTCTAGATGATTAATCAAAGCTAACAGACTTTTAAAAGGAATGCCCTCCACCAAACAGTAGGCCTATACTTCTGGGATAAAACAGTGCAAAAACCTATCTTCAATTGAGGCAAGCACCTTCCACGATCTCTTATCGGACCTGAAATACACCGGCAAATTTCTTATGCACATTCTTGAATTTTCACTATGATAAATCAAGGGGTTTCAATTTGTAGCCTGGGATATTTCCCTCCAACAAATACAGGAGTGTCTTTGAGAGCTTTAAAGCAAACTCGTTCTACCACGATTGTGCTAATTGTGGCTTTCAGCAGGCCATAACTGCTTACAACATACTGTTTCACAACGGCTAGCCTTTTTTCTAAATCAGCAGCCTATATTTTATCAAGAACACCATCACTACCAATATCTTCCTCTAATAAAATAGTACATTATGCTATTTGCTCAAACAGAAAAGAAACCTATGGTGGCAAGGACACTACACCCGGAAACTGAACAGATGAATTATCCATGAACTATAAGATATAGAGTTTTGTGCAGATCAGTGAAATTTATCGTAAACGAAACGAAACTCTTATAAACCTTAAATTAGTTTCAGATGCCACTGAATAAAACCTTTAAAGAAATTTAATTTTTTATTTCCACGTCAAACATTTACAATATTGAAGCAAAGATTATTGTAGTGACTTTGGATTGCTATGATGTCTCTTATAATTATGCACATCTTTTTATTTTAAAGAGGCAGAATTTCTGTACAGTGATACCTTTGTTACCGCATAATGTACGAGATGTAAAACTTTGTTGGTCAAATAATTGTCAAGAATATAACAGCCTTGTCCACATTTATAATGCTGATAAGAGTTACATATAGCATAGCAAAGTTACACGCCTGTTCTCCGAAACATTTTCAGAAGAATATTTTCAAGCAGCTGAAAACTCATTTTTTATAAATAATGTTGGTCATAACTTCGGATAGTCATAAGTTGGACGGTTGTAAGTCAGGGAGTACCTGTATTTATGAAAAAAAGATAAAAAACACATATTATGACAGGACACAGCGAAGATCACAAACATAAGTTTTGCATGAGAAATCTATTTTTTTAAAGTATTTTCAAATATCCAACTGCTTATCATAGAAATTTTTTTCCCTTAGGTTCATGGGAGTAATGCCATTCCAAAAAAGCTGAAGAAAAGTTTAGTCTTAGGAGTGATTGGGAGGCCAAGCACAAGAACAATCTGCTGGAAATTAAGTATCGGCAGGTAGTTAAACTCATGACAATAAATAATGGAAAAGAGATAAAAACTTGACTTAAGAAAATTTCCAAAATTTCAAGCATTTCTTTCAAGTTTTAAAAATCATTGAAAATTGTAGTGGACTTGTCCCCATTTATTTTACTTCAACGAAAACCTTAACTCTAAAAAAATTACGCTCAAGCCACTACATCATCAACTGCATACTTTATAATTAAAACATAAAAGAAACAAAAAAAATGAACTCAACTTAAATGGGAAGAAAAACATCTCTTGCCAGACTATAGTGCTAGTACGCTTCCCCTCAAGTAGAAATATGTACAGTATAACCTCGAAATTAAGCATCTTGATTTTGCACAACTCTCATTTTTGCATAGCGACATTAAGGTCTGCACAGGAAGCATATAGCATTGCAACAGTAAACTCATTGATTTTATGTAGTTTTTTGTTTTTACGCAGTCATATTTCAGTGCCTATGGTAAAATATTCCTCATTTGTATGCAGTTTTGCAATATTTTGTATTGATTGCAAGCAAAGCTATTGAATATGACAGCCAAACCCAACATGTAAACAAGCATATCTATGTACTCCATTTTCCTGCAACGTGTAGAAAATGACCTTAAATGCAAAGTCTTCTGAAATACAAAACATTATTTCGGGAGTTATTACAACTAGGTCATAATCCATGTTGAAATAATATGTCTTACACTTGGAGACTGCCTTATAAGTTTTGTCTGGTTTTACCATAGTTAGGGAAATGGTATTATGAATATTATATGGCGATGATATGACAGAAGGGCAGGGTATAACAAGACCATCTGAGGTAAAATTTCTCTTCAGTAGAGAATGTTGGGGATGACTTTAGCCTGAGTGTGGAGTTTCCTTCGCATATAAGAGCCAAAGGATTTTTAGTGATTAATTTGTTTATGTATATATGCTATCAATTATGGCAATTCAAATCAAATTCGCTCATCAAAACAAATTTACATGTCTCATGGCTTGATTTTAAATAATTAAGGGACCAGAAAAACGTTATTACATCATGACTCTCTATCAACCTTTGATTTTACGCACTTTCATTTTAAATACTGCCTCTTTTTTGATCCCTTCAACTGCATAAAATTGAGGATTTACTTCATTTACCTACTAAAAGAAATAACTGGAACAAAAATCTCCTGAATGATAAATTTTGTCAGCTCTATGTCAAAATAATGACCTAAGTAGTCTAAGTCACTTGGTTGATTAACAATGCATCAAAAGTGTGAGGCTAAAAAATGTAGGAAATCTCAAAACTTACACATGGAAATATACAGTAAGCTTACAATAGATATTCAAATCTGATGTTAGAGGCATAACTTTGTGAAATACCCAATTCACAACTATAAAAATAAACTTGATAATGCCACACACAACTTCATTACAACAAAAATTAAAAAAACACAACCCAGGTTTCAACAGAAAACCACTTAATCCTCCTAAAATGACGCTTTTCCATCAAAATCTGGTCGCATTTGAGTTTGGTGTAAAATAATCAAATCTATTTTTATAACCATGAATAGAAAATCAACTAATATCCAAAGTAGATTTCAGGTTCTGAGAGACTTATTGAAAAATGATATATTCAGCCAAACGTGGTAATTGTCTGGATACAAGACAAAATGGTTATACTCATTGGGCAGGGCTCAGGACTGTTCTTGGTTAATACATGCTCCTAGCAATAAAAGCCATTGATATGAAGACAGATATAACATGAAAGAAAATAAATGAGAACTACATTCAACTCCTTATACCTCCTCAAAATAGTATTGGATTTCTTGGGAAGCAGATGATGATGTACTGACGATGAATATAATTAATAAATGAGATACTTCTACATGTAATAATCTAAAACAATGAATTGCTTCTCCTTTCAAAGGTAAAGAAAATTTATACCTCTTGAGGAATATCCTCTTCAGTCACTTCTTGTAAAACATTCTTTAGTTCACTATCCCTAATATACACAAGCATATAAGCATTTGTACAATGTTTAACAGTCATATTCATGTCATCATCATGGCCCCCAAAGTTGTTATCAATTGCTTCTTGCTTCGGACACTTGGAGACAACGTCGTCATCAAACTTGCACCACTGAAAATATAAAAAAAAAATTACTGGTACATGAAACATATTAAAAATCACTCCAGTCTTTCAAAATTGGTAGCAATTCCAAGAAATTACTTAGATAATTCTTAAGTCTCAGACAGCTGCTCTGCAGGCAAGGTAAGTTCAAAATTAGAAGACAAGTTAACAACATTCTCTGGAGAATAAAATATATAGTATGAAACTTGAGATCAACATTCACATTTCCCATCCTGTGCCTCAACCTCCATATATGTACACGCACAGCAATATTGATTACCAATTGTATCACATACATAGGTCTGACATATTGTGAAATTACAATGAACTTAAAACAACATTAAAGACCCAAACTAGTCACTTACACCCAAAGCATACAGTTCAAGAAACTATTTTCATGTAATTTGCAAACTTGGAAAAAATTGTGCAAATATAAAAACCAGATTTGAGTTGTTTACATTCGCCAAGCACCTCTGGTACAATGTCAGAAATTAATGCAAGAGGAGGGGATACATTGGAAAAGTTTTTCACAAATGACATAGAAAATTATCACCTATTTCATCTGAATAATGTTTCTCACATTTCAGGGATTCTAATTGGGTCATCACATCAACAATCAACAACAATCCATACAAAATCCTCCGACAGCTTATGCGTGAGTACTGACACATTAACACTAAGATAGCTTTTATTCATTCTCAAAAGCAGGAATTAGCAATTCCAAAGGGGTTATTAGCAATATAAAGGTACTTATTTCCAGGTTAGCAGCAAGTAAGAGATTGAGTTCACCGGGTCTAGTAAATCTCTCCTACGGAGCGAATGACTACAATGTCATTCAGCCACTCTTTATTCACTTTTCCAATGAGGTAGCTTGGGCTATCTTTTCCTTTTGTGTAGTGTGTGTGTAGAGGGATACAGGGCGGGAGTCTAAATATATATTGTCTGTTAATGGAAATTCAACTAAGGGAGCAATCCATAGAGGACAAATGATTTAGTTTTGCTTGTATTCCTCTAAAAACAGGCTTCACTGTATTTAACAAAGCACTTCATTGTATTTAGTTTTATCATTTAGTAGAGCATTATGGGCATAACATAATAGCCAGAAATATCACAGGTAGCATTTTTTGCTGACAGGTAAAGCAACAGTAGATTTATCCTCCTCAATAACTTTGCAAATACAATAAATATATATGTAATTTATAAAATAGCAAACTATGTCATCAAAGTAAAATTATCCATTCCTCTTCATTCACTTATTTTACTGAAGAGATCAGTTTAATTTTCCATGTATAAAATAAAGGTAGCATTCTATATTGTAAACTGTATGCATAGATTGATTACACATTTTCTTAAGAATGAAATTTTATCAACACAACCCTGGAAAAAATCATTCACTGCTGTTTTACTTTTCACAAATCCAGCAAAAATTGCATAAAAATCACCATGCCCAGGCACTGTATTGTTAATTGAAAGAGTTACTCCAGCAAAATAAAATAGACACATTTAATCTGATGCCAGAGGCGAGAAGCCGAAGGAGACGTCAACGGGGCAAATCAAAGTGACATATTGAAGGAACCTGATTGCAAACACACAGCAAAGAGTGAATGACTGCGTTAGCCCCAAAAGCTCCCAGTCAGCAACTAACTTTATTAAATTATGTTAACCTGAGCCAACTACAAGGGAAGTGAGTTCTTACTAATTATGGTGAGGGGGAAGAAAATGTGTTCATGCTCATTGGAGAGAGAGAAATGTATTTATTTTCTAGCTTATCAATATTATTAATTTGTTGGTACAATGAAGTTTACAATCAAATCTAATGCTTTTTATTCTTCTCACCTGACCTCTTGGGGGAAGGGAAGAATCCCCAGCAAAAGAAAAAGAATTGGATTTGATAGTTAACTTCAAGGTACCAACAACTGTATAGCATTTATAAGCTGGAAAAAAAATGTCTGTCCAACGAGCATGAACTGTGCTTTTCGGCAATGAGTTAATTCAGACATTTCAAGTTGGGAAACGGAAGATAGGCATCTCATCTTTACTTATTTGGCAATATCACAGTACTTGTGTGAAGTATAGTAGTTTTGAGAACATATTTAAAATGTAACTCATAACTATTTCATAATAATATATGATATCTCCCTTGTTATTTTTCTCCCATATAGCTCCTAAAATGTGTGAATCAATAAACTTGTAATCCTCAAATAATTCATAATGTTACAGTAAAACCTCTACCTTACGAACTCCCGCTAAAAGAACACCAATGAAAAAACAAATGCTACTGGTCCTGCCAAATTCCAATTTAAATGCATTAGTAAATACTAGTGAAGGGGCGATTCGATTCCTCGATTCTATGCCAAGAATCGGAATCGAAAATGAGTATTTACCAAGGTGAAAAATCGATTCCGATTCCAGTAGTACTTCAAACCACAAATTTATTTACGACCGTGCTTCCAAAAGTCATTTGAATTTTCGCGCCATGTAATCGTAAAAACAAAACACATTCGAATCAGCATAGTGACCGTTTCTTCCATGCCGTAGTCCCGTTAAAGATACATACGTTTTCTAGGTGCACGACATTGTCATCGACTTCTACTGAGCGTTGTAATGTCGATAGTGTGGAATCATTTTCATATTGATCCTATAAACAGGGTGGCTACTGATATCCAATTTTTAAATTCCCTGACTTTTCCCTGACTATTCCCTGATGGCTTTACCAATTTCCCTGACCAATCGCCAAAAGGTCACCTATTATTGGAATATTTTATTTCTGCTGAATTAAATGTTCGTCAAAACTCAGAAAATGTTAAAAGCTTAAATTACATTAAAAGCTGCATGTGCATCCTAATGAAAAAAAATATTAAATCTTCATAAGTTAAACTCTCATCCAAATTATAGTCGCGTCTTGGTAGTTCTGGGAAGCTGAGAATTAGTGAAAAGGCATCGAAGGAAAAGTCAATGGCCAATTTACTGTCGGACTCCGGAAAATGTATCACTAGGGTGCGCGAAAAATACAAACCAAAGCCAAGTTGTGGGACTGGATCAAAATCGGATAGCGCGAGTGACTTTCAGAAGCGAATAACAATTTGATTAACGTGGTTATAACCCCTTGATTGCAAGAGTATTGCAAATCAATTGTGATGTAAAAGAATAAACAAACAAAACGTAAGTGCACCACTGCGAGCGAAGACAGGAGGCAATTGGCAACGGCAGCATCATATTCAGGAATATCATGTTTGAGGTGGTTTTTGACCTGACTAAATTGCTTCGAGAGGGAGCTAAGGGGGCTATTCAACAATTACGTCGAGCGTGAAAGGAGGGGAGGGGAGGAGGGCTCTTCTTACTTTTTCACGAAAGGCGATATGGGAATCGAAGATGATCTTGCGTAAGATTTTGTTTACACGTAATTGTATTACCATTTTAATAATCATTGTCTCGTATTTTTACAACTGTAAGCATGTATTTACTACGAGCTAGTATACTCCAGCCGCTCCAGCTACTTCTCAAGCTATGCCTCGGAAGTTAAAAATAATGCGAGGTAAAATTTTCCGAACAGCATAGCCTCGGATTCCTTGTGATTAGCGTAATACATTGTGATCATGAATTTTGACATTACTAGGCAAATACCGCTATAAGGATATGCAAAAGGGATACATTGTACGTCTGATTCACTACTAAATAACTAAGATTCACAACTGAATGAGCCACGAATTGATGGGGCTTATTCCATGAACGTCAGCGACGGACATTAGTTTCAGTTGTTGAAATGTTTTGGTGAAATAAAGGGTGAAATAAAGACTTGCCGATAAACGTAATGGTAGAAAAATAATTAGAATTTCCTACCTCAGTTTCTCCCCGACTGTTACGAAAATTCCCTGACATTTCCCTGACTTTTCCAGAAATTCAAAATTCCCTGACAATTCCAGGTTTTCCGGTTTTCCCTGACGATCGCCACCCTGATAAATGATTAAATTGCAGTGTTTATCCACTGCCACGCAAGAATTTCCCGTGGTGGAACTTCAAAATCTACCTCAAATTTATAAAACATTTTAATAAACAACATAGATCCCTAGTAAAGGCTTCATCACCGAAAGATGGGACACTTGAAATTTCACCATTGACGATTCAATTTCCTGAATTGTCACCTCCAGTTCAAAGTGAAGTACTTAGTGATTCAGTGAGTTCCTGTTCAAGAACAGATGAGAGCAGCCTCAGTTCTTCTTTTCTACCAGCTACTCCCTCATCTCCTGATGTCGAAGTTATTACGGCGAGTAATGCAGTTAAGCGTAAGCCCTCCAAACTTCTATCTCCTAATCAGCCTACTTTGAAGAAGTTTATGGATAAAACTTCTAAATTTAAGGTTGGAGACGCCAGGTCTACTATGATTACTCGCAAAATAGGAGAAATGATTTGCTTAGACCTGCAACCCTTCTCTATTGTAGAAAACGTAGGATTTGTCAAACTTATGGAATTACTGGAACCTCGCTATACCATGGTATCTAGGAAAACTCTATCGAATTGTGTTATTCCCAAAATGTACAACCAAACCAGAGAAAAGGTAGAAGATATGATAAAAATGATAAAATTTGCAGGAATAACCACAGATTTGTGGATTTCTAATGCGCAAGATGACTATCTTAGTGTAACGATGCATTTCCTTGATGAGGAATTCAATTTTAAGCACTTATGCATTGAAGTGATCCCATTCCCTGAAATATCGCATTCAGCAGTGAATATACGCACATTTTTGGAGATGACTTTATCTGATTGGGGCCTACAGGAAAAGATAGCGTGTGTTGTTCGTGACAATGGACGCAATGTTGTTGCTGCTTTAGAAATATCATCATTTAGGCATTTTTCATGCTTTGCACATACATTGCAACTTGTATTAAAAGGATTTTTAAACTGCAAGTCAATAATGAATCTAACAGCAGCCTGCAGAAGAATTGTAGACCACTTCAAACATTCTTCTAAAAACGTTAAAATTTTGAAAAAAATACCAGAAACTGGCCCAGATTCCCAATCATAGACTAATTCAGGATGAGCCTACTAGATGGAACACAACTCTTCATATGTTTAAGCGAATTCTGGAACAAAAACAAGCAATTGCACTGGCATCTGGTGAGCTCAAACTACCAATAGATTTAACCCAGGGACAGTGGGATATGATCGAGAATAGTATTTCTATACTGGAAGTTTTTGATGCAGCAACTCTGCAAGTTAGCTATGAAAATGTAACCCTGTCTGAGGTAAGTTCATTTCCTTGATAATTTCAAAGTACCTCGTTTGTTTGTTTATTTTTTCTGAATTCTGCATTGTATGGTATAATTATTGGTCCTCACAAAAGATGAATGTTATTTTGATTAAAGGTAATTCCACTGGTGCATTTACTGGAACATGAATTGAAGAAGCCCGCTCCAACAGGTTCAGGCCTGCAGGGATTAAAAAATGACCTGTTAGCAGCACTGTCCAAACGTTTCATGAATATAGAAGATGACTTTTGTTGTTCTCTTGCAACAATATTAGATCCCCGGCTGAAGAAGGAGCCATTTTCTAACCAAAGGCATTTGGAGACTGTAAAGATGACACTAATAAAGGAAGCCAAAAAAATTCAGCAGGTAAGGTGATTGTAATTGCACCTAGTGAAGCCTCGTATTAAAAAAAATTGTATTATTTCCTGATTTTTTTTTTCAAATTAGATTGAAGGCAGTGGCACACCACATCCGGAGGAGCAAATTCAGCCTAGGGAGCCTGTGACAGGTATATGGTCAAGGTACAGTGATGTGTTTGGAAAGGTACCCAAAGACACCATAGCAAATACTGTTGAAGCTGAAGTGGAAGCTTATTTATCAGAGATGAATGCACCACCAAATTCCTTCCCTGGGGAATACTGGAAGGCTTGCTTCTCCTACCCAAGGCTGAAAGTATTATCCAAAAAGTTTCTTGACATACCGCCATCCACTGTGTTCAGTGAAAGACTTTTTAGTTCAGCAGGAAAAATATGTGATGTAAAACGCAACAGGCTTGATCCTGACAGAGTGAAGATGCTTTGCTTTCTGAGCAAAAATTTAAAATCTGTAAAGGGAGACTAAATTTGTAAAACATTATTGATAATGATCAGATATTTTCAATAAAAGATAGCTATTAAAGATGATACTTTTATTTTAAATTTAAACATGAGTGTTAATATTCTTAAGTAATACCTATGAGATAACACCACTTTTCAGGTATGTTCTGTTCTGAAATTAACAATTATATTTTAATTACATAGTGATGATATGAGTGATGCTTTTGTTAACTGATTCTTTCACAGAGGAATAATTTTTTACGTGGTTGTCTTGTTGTCTGGAATTAAGTGATATTTTTCATGGAGCCTATGGCATCAGAATCGATGGAATCGGTATTGGTAGAATCGGGATCGAAATGTCAGAACCAGAATCGGGATCGGAATCGCTAACATTTGGAATCGACCCATCACTAGTAAATACCTACAATGAATGAACTCCTTCTTTACGAAAGAACCCAATAAACTAAATGAAATATTAGCCCTGTCTTGTAATATTTACCTCTTCATAATGTATATGCAAAAAAGGTTAATTTTGAATATTTTGCAAGGTTTTTGCAGTTTTGAAAGTGAAAAGGACCAATCAAAGACTGCGTATGAACAAGCCAATCAGAAAGCTCCTCCGTATCCAGTTAATAGCATTTCTGGTAATTTGCGTCAGTGATTTGCATGATTTGTTAGCGGCACGATTAGTGATTTGGTCGGTGTTCACGAGTTTGACTGCGGTTCATCATCGTGAGTCTATAATTTCATTCTTTGCGAATGAAACCTGGTTGCTCTCGAGTGTTACTGCAGTTCATATTCATGAGTCTATAATTTCAACCTTTGCGAGGGAAATTGTTCTCGAGTGTCACTGCGGTTCTTTTTCGTGAGTCAATAATTTCAATCTTTGTGAGTGAAACCTGGTTGTGACTAAAGTGGCAACTATTACATCTGGTAGCCTATCTACTTCTTTGCAAGGTAAGTTCGTAATATTATTCCCCATGCTTTAGCAAAAATTGATCTACATGCTTGATTTATAAAATGTCAAATGTTGACTTTCGTATGCGTGCTCGAACATTTCTTTAGCATACTAGAAACAGACCTAATGCAATGAAATTCCGTTCACTTACATTGTGTGTACTCCTATATCTTTTTTATTACTGCAATAACATTATTTTTTAAATTCAAATCAAGATACAAGTTAATATTGATGGTAAAATTACGCTTAAAAATTGTGATCACTCACAATAAAACAAGGAGTTCAATTCTGATTTTATATTTTTCGCCAAAGCAACAAATATTTATATAGCAAAATCACTGAATAAACAATCATATGACCGCGGACCCTTGCCGCAAAGAGGGTGCTAATGCGAGGAAGGGTCCAGGTACCTACTCTTGGATTCTGAGGGAAAGGCCTGACCCCTGCTGCGTTGGGTCCCGAAACGTAGAAGTTGTGCACCTGCGAGTGCCAGCAAGGGGGGAAAGCATAGCATCGCAGATATGCGACGTTCGTTTGCGTAGGAAAATCTCCGTTACATATTTTCGACTTTCGTCTTTCTGGTCAGGAAATCTACTGTTGCATATCTCCAACGTTCGTAGCGAAAGGGTTAAATGAGTTAAAGCGACTTATTTTGCTTTTTTGCACATTTTACACTTTTTTTTGAAGGTCCCTTGAAAAACAAAAAAAAGGGGTTTTAATGTATAAGGAATACTTTGCACAAAATAAGTCACTGGCATTACGTAAATGATTTCTAGCATCAATTGTTGATTATTTCAAATAGGAATAATTAACCTTTATCCGCCAGATTTAAATCTGTTTTTTACCTTGGCTGCGGATTTAAATTGATGCTTACCCGAAGCCGGGATGTTTGGAACACTCACGACATGCAGTGAAAACATTTAAAGGGACTTTTTGGGCACACTAAGTGTTTGAAGGTTAATAGTCCCAAATATATAACAAACAAAAATGAATGCACAGTGAGTTTATAATTGACCCCGTGACTGAAGTAAAGCTTATTTCCCCAACTCAGCACTAAGAGGTGGCAATTGGACCTGAGGTTGTCGGGACCCCAAGCCGACTAAGGTGTGCGGTAAACTGCCAAAATTAATTAAGAAGGATCCTTTACAAGAATGCTATCACTTCTGATTTCAGAAATATTAAAGGACGCACGCTTTCAGGAGACATGTCTCTGATTGTAACAATGGCCATAACATCAACTGAACTACTGTCCATTAAAAAAGTCGAGTCCCTCGAGTTTAGGAAGCTGTATCGTCAAGTAGAGTTAACGGATTTTTACGAAATAAAAACCATGTGATAGAATGATCATTCCTACGTTTATCGATGTGTGTTAAAAAATTTTCCCGTACTTATCTGCCCTTTAACGATATTTTATTTGAAAAAAGTCACTGTTTTCGGCGCTCAAAATCCGATTTTCCAACTTTATGTTATCACTGTTCTCTTAACGTCAGACATAGAAACGGGAAATTCCGATATAGGTTAGCTAAACATGTTATTAACGCAATGAAGGAAATAAATTGTTCATAGGTTGAGTTTTACACGAGCTGGTGTAAACGTTGTAAACCTCCTCATATTTCGAAACTAATGATGCAATTGAAATTTTAGGTATATTTAGGTATACTGTTGTGACGCGCGATAACGCCAGCATTGCAAATATGTACATGACAAATAGTAAAAATTAATGGTATTCTCAACAAAGATTTTTATTTATATCTACTTTTACGCGCCAAGAAAGCACGACCTGCCACGGAAGGAGTGCCAATGGATCGTAAGGGGAAGGTAGGGGAAATCGTCCATAGCCATCCGCTGTTGCCGCTCCGTAGTGAGATGTAGCGTACTTACAAATTCGTTCCTTTTAATCTCTTGGGGGCCATTCAAGTATTACGTATGACGATTCTGTATATTTTTCGAACCGTCTCCCCCTATGTAAGAAAATGTAAGATTTCGGCAACCCCCCACCCTCCCCTCTCTATCTTACGTAAGAGGATAGTTAGAAAGAAATTGTACATATCTACTCTTCGTTAAATAGTCGTTTTCTGAGGTTTCGGCTCTCAATAGAAACCATCTTATAGCTTTGAGCACTTGATTTCAGAAAATTTTAGGGTGTTGGAGTACCACATTATTCAACATTAACATCTACATCTACAAAATACCCTGCAAGCCGCCTCAAGGGTGTGTGGTAGGGGGTGAGTAGTCACCAACATGCATTACACTATGCCCTAAAGTTAGTGTAACTACGGCTAATTATGCATTTTCATAAATCGCTAATGCATGTCACGAGGCGAAGCCTCACAAGCATGAACTACACTGCAGACATGCTACCAATGGAGAGGGACCGATAATGTATATTGCAACCACACAAATGGACAGAGACTCAAGAGTAATGAATATGATTGAAAGAGGCATACATTAAGATTGAAACAACACCACCATGATGGAGTTGTGAACAGGCTATTCGGCAAATTAAAAAAAAATCTCTTATTCGAAACCGCGCTTGATTTACTCCTGTTATACAAAGCAATGATGGACTATAAAAAATTCAAACAACACCATCTTGTTCAATGGTGTGTCGACTTTAGTCTAAGGACTTAGAAGTCACTTTTCAAGGCAGTCGATCTACAATGTTGTCTCACGACAGACAAAATCTTATGTAAGTTGGCGCTAGACCCCGAGCTCCCCTACGTAAGACAATGTAAGGATATCTGAACCTCCCTCCCCCGAAAACGTCTTATGGAAATATTTAAATGGCCCCTTGTCAACAACCCTTTACTATTTTTGCTAGTCATAAGGTCTGTGAGCTTCAAAAGTGCAACATGTACCGCAGAAATCGCTTCTCAGAAGGGGAAGAGCGAATGATACTCAGTGCCATTCGCTTTTTCCAAATGGAGGCGGAAAAAAGATCGGAAAAGCGTTATCCTATTTATGAAACTGTGTCCCAGTGCCTCGGGATTAGTAAAAAATCAGTGCAAAGAACGGCTGCTAAATCCAAGGTTAGTGACAAAGAAAACTCTGGTGATGGCAATCCCTCTCCAAGGAAAAGACAATTTGTGCTTGGGCGACCAAGAATTTTTGTGGATGATTTCACGCTCGGAGTCATTAGACGGACGGTCCATGACTTTAATTTGAGGAACATGTATCCAACTCTTCAAAGTGTGAAGGACAAGTTGGTTGGGTCTGTGCCCGAATGCCCAGATTTCTCCTTGCCTAAGCTCCGGTCTGTGATTCAGAGTTTGGGGTTTAGGTATCAGAAATTATGTAAAAAGCCAGTGATGATGGAGTCGGTAAAAATTGCTGCCACTCATCATAATTTTCTCCGTAGAATTAAAAAGCTGAGGGACAGTGGATACAAAATATTTTACACTGATGAGACCTGGTGTTCTCAGCATCATACTTTGAAATATAGCTGGGTAGAAAACGTTGTGGACTCCTCGCAGCTTGGGTATAATATCTACCGGGGGCGCATACAGGAGGTGAATGGCTGGCGCGGTGGTTTAAGACCCCCTCAGGAGCCGGGAAACGAGTCATCATTTTGCACATTGGTAGTGAGGATGGCTTCCTAGAGGGTGGCGAACTGTTTTGTGGGAAAAAGGAGTGGTGATGACTACCATTCTGAGATGAATGCCAGACACTTCGAGGAGTGGTTTCGAAAAGTGTTGTCGTTGCTTCCTCCCAGATCCGCTGTAGTTTTATGCCAGGGACCGTATCACACGATGATAGATCCAGAGACAAAAAATCCTTCGATGTCGTGGAAGAAGGCTGATATCATCGCATGGCTTGTAAGGAAAAAAAATCCATTTACCGGAGGATGCACCTACTTTTGAGTGTTTAACAAAAGCGACTTTGATTAATCACGGTAGGCAATATTTTGTTCCAGTTGTTTGGTAGAGAGGAAGCTGGAAAAGATTGTGAAAGAACTCAGGAGTGACATATGTTTAATTTGGACACCAGTGGCTCACTGTGAGCTGAATGCCATCAAACTAATTTGGGCTTACGTTAAAAATACAATAGCTAAAGTGAACCTTGCGACTGCCGCTGAAAAAGGGAACAGTGTCAACGTAACCCATCAATTGTGCCTGGAGGCTCTTCAATCTGTAACGTCAAACTTATGGAGGAAATGTATACAACACGTCAAAAAGATAGAAGATGACTATAGAAAAAAAGATCATCTCCTTGATGAATTAAGTGATGACCAGAGGATCATAGTTAATTTAGACTCTGACTCCGATTCAGACTTGAGCGACGATGAATCACAGTTGGATGGCGATTCCGATTGAAATAATGTTAGAGGATATTTCAGGATTAGCCAAAGTGTTTGCAAACGCATAAAACATTTTGTAAATAATGTGTGTTGTGTAAATGTGTGTACATCTTGTAAATAGATTTATAAGCAACTGGTGGTATTAACCACTAAAACCATTTTTAAAGCAGCCTATGGTGGCCCAAAGCCCACATGAAAATGCTAATGGGAAATAATTATACTTTATCATTTAACTGCCTTCCGAATTTTGATGAAAGAGAGTCATCAGAATTCATCCCATCATTAAATTCTACTCCTAATTCTGAACAGACACACATCTGTTATGCTTTCAACTTCGCCCCCACCGGCAGAGTAGTGCTACGCGTAGCAAATGGCAACGTCGCTTGTCCCTTTCCCTCTTCTCCTCCTCCGGCGAAGTCGTCCTCTACCGATCAACAACCGCTGTTTGGCGCGTGAAAGTATATATAAATAAAAATCGTTGTTGAGAATACCATTAATTTTTACTATTTGTCATGTACATATTTGCAATGCTGGCGTTATCGCGCGTCACAACAGTATACCTAAAATTTCAATCGCATCATTAGTTTCGAAATATGAGGAGGTTTACAACGTTTACACCAGCTCGTGTAAAACTCAACCTATAAACAATTTATTTTCTTTATTACGTTAATAACATGTTAAGCTAACCTATATCGGAATTTCCCGTATCTACGTCTGACGTTAAGAGAACAGTGATAACATAAATTTGGAAAATCGGATTTTGAGCACCGAAAATAGTGACTTTTTTCAAATAAAATATCGTTCAAGGGCAGATAAGTACGGGAAATTTTTTAAACATACATCGATAAACGTAGGAATGATCATTCTATCACATGGTTTTTATTTCGTAAAAATCCGTTAACTCTACTTGAAGATACAGCTTCCTAAACTTGAGGGACTCGACTTTTTTAATGGACAGTAGATCACTGTTTACACAGAAAATTGATCAATAAGCGTGTTGAAAAACCATTGTGAAGCAAAATTAAAATCTTAACAATGATGAGTTATTTTTTATTGATATTTGTATTTTAACAAACAATTGTGGAAACAATATTTGGGGCAACCACCTAAAAGTAAATCATATTCCGCAGTCAGCGAAGCTTGGGATCAGTGCAAATTAGAACCAGACTCATGGGAAGCCGCGTTCGGCGATGCTTCTCTGTACTTTAATTGTAGACTGTGGATAATCAAGGGAAACCCCCCGTGGTTGAGAACTCTATTACTCAAAACATGTACTGTGGATAATCTAGGATGATATAACTCGTTGTCTCAGGCGTGACTTCATGGAATCGACTTAACATAATGAAAAGTAAAGAAAACTTTGTAATTCCACATAAATATTTAATGCACGACCTAGATTTCGACGTGGCACATCATCATCTGGTGATATTTAATGTACGACCTAGGTTTCGACTTGACATTTAATCACCAGATGATGACGTGCCACGTCGAAATCTAGGTCGTACATTAAATATTTATGTGGAATTACAAAGTTTTCTTTACTTTTCATTATCTAGGATGATGGTAAACAAAATGCGGTTGACAAGGAAAACCACAACATAATCATTTTATAACATTTTTGCCAAATGACGATGGCTCTTGAGTAGTACATATTACCATCTTAAATTGAAGCATTTAAAAATGGAATGGCTCATGATAAGTTCAATACAAAGTTAGTAAATGAGGAAAACAAACTGATAATGCTGTGGGAGAAGACCAGACCTGCAGTATATGAAAAACTGCCGTATACTAAGGTACGCTATAACAGGATTTTACTGTATTTTAAATGTTATGAAGAGGCAGAAATTGATTTTTTTAAACTCTTTGATCCTCCACCATGTAATTCACATTGGCCAGTTACTCCTGAAAAACTGTTTATTGAATGCATATAATTTCAGATATGCATCACTTCCAGACCCATATTACACAAACATTAAATGTCCATAAGGAGCAAGAAATATGTCAGCATGACAACTTCTTGAATGCTTTTTGCTTATTTGTATGTGGTGATAATCAAAAGACTATTTGCAACACTACAATTTTCAGATACAGCATCCCGTTTTCTTCAATGATTCTATCATTTAACTGCAGATTTTACCATACTCTCAAGCACTGTGCAGTTTTAAGTTTCATACATTCAGCGTGTTAAAGTCGAAAAAATTCTCTCATTTATCTACAACTTTCAGCATTTCCCTGGAACCATTATTACACTTTATTTCCACCTGTGTAACACACGAAAGTAGCAATTACAAAGCATTAAAAATGACCCTATACTTTTTCAATGAATAATGATTGAAACATACTCAGTGTCCATCATTTGATTTTACTAAATAGATTGATTAACACTTTCAACACGGCCTGATTTTTCTGTGGTAGCTTCTGCTGAACTGGCAGTTTTTAGCTATTTTCGTCTATATTTTTTTATATAAATTGATTTGTTATTCAAAGAAGTGTGCATATCAAATTAAAGCTCTTTCTTTCTAGTTATTTTTGTTTGTAATTTTAATTTTTTAAATTTTCATATCTTGAAAATTAATATTTTTTTTAAGACCCATGTTTTTTCAAAAAAAAAAAAAAAAAAAAAATCATAAATTTTTGATCTAGTTATTTAATTTTTTTTTAGGTTTTATGGATGAAAATAGGTGTACAATATTTGTTGACAATTATTTATTTATATAGTTACCCAGTACTAATACATACAAATTATTTATTTTATAAAGTCAGACACCTACGCATATTTTACACGTGTGTGATAAACTTCGAAGCACTCAGGAATACACAGCCCAACATTGCATTCTTCGCACATCCACCTGCTTTCCCTTCTAACTCTTATTCCATTTTCAGTCTTTCCCCTGTCCGAGCACACTTTGCAATACCTTGTAGCATTAATTTTATTGACTGTCGCACGAACTTTTTTAGGGAAATGCCTAGCAAATGTTCTGTCTACGTTCGCTGACGGGGAACCAGTCTGCAGGGATTCTTCACCTCCAACCGATGCTAACTTTTTTCCAATTGCCTTTATGTAGTCCACTAAACCTGGGCTCTTCCCACTATTTTCCTTGTACAAAATGTACCCATTCACTACTGCCATCATGAATAGGTGGAAAAATAACTTTTTCCACCATTTCATACTCTTCCTAGAAAAGGGGTAATAGCTATAAAGCTGATCGGCCCTGTCCACACCGGTTTTATTTATATTATAATCGAGGACTGCATCAGGCTTCTCTATTTCAACTGACCCTCCCCTCGCTCTGACAGGAACAGAAGTTGACGTAGCCGCATGTTTCGTAGAGAGACAATACACGTCCCTCTTGGATCGCCACTTCACGGCAAGTAAATGGCCCCTCCTTCTGAAAATCATTTCGCCTTTTTTCAGTTTTCTTATTTTGAACTCTTTCGGCAGTCCTTTGCGGTTTTTCATCACGGTCCCAACTCCTAAAGTCTTCTTATTCCATAGGAAGTCCAATAAAGATGGACTTGTATAAAACCGATCCATGTATATACAATGCCCTTTCTCAAAATAGTCTGTGCACAATCTTTCAAATATGGCCTGAATACTATTGTCTGCATTTCCAGAACTGCCAGTATATACCTCGCAATTCAACACATACCCTGTCGCGGAATCGCACAAGACATAAAATTTTATGCCATATTTGTTTGGCTTATTTTTCATGTATACCCGAAACCCAACCCTACCTCGGAAAGGACACATGCCCTCATCAACAGTGAGGTTAGCATACGGTTGGAAGCTATTTTTGCTTGTTTTAAAAAAATTGTCGTAAAATGGCCTCACTTTGTGCATAGGGTCATGTCCCACCATCCCACTTTGTACATATGTTGCATTGTTATTGATGTGCAGCATAAACAAAATAGATGTGAACCTATCACGGCTCATTAGCTTACTGGCAAAACATGATTGAACAAATGGGTCAGTCGACCAGTAATCACTTATTTTAGGCAGTTTCAAAACACACATATGGAGCACAATCGCAAAAAACCAATGAATTTCATGAATTTTCACCGGGTCCCACTTTTTCCAGAGTGAATTTTCTTTCAATGTACCTTCCCGCTTCATTGCGACAACTCGAGTGCAAGCGTAGCGATTTGTTTCCGTTTTTATAGCTTTCATCACCTCTCTATCAAAAAAGAGCGTAAAAGTGTCGAACATATCACAGTCATCATCCAATGCAGTTGTAACAGCAGCAGACGCTTCAAAAATGGGTAACTCAGGCTGCATGCCATTCTCCAACCAGCCATCGCTGTTGTCAACAATACGCCGCCCCGCTATCGGTGCTGGAACCGCTGGTGGATCTTCTTGCATTCCCTCTCCCCGTAAAATAAACGAAACGTAATAAGAAATGAGCACTACGAGAACATAACTCGTCTGCGAGACTATCAATTGGAAACAATAGATTGCTCTATTTATGGAGAATCACTCCTTGAATACAATTTCTTTGAATAAAAAATATCACCTGAATCATCACTAGGTGAGTCCTCCGGTGTATATGTAACATCGTCGTCACTGTCGTCTACTTCAGATCCTGAATCCTCGGATAAGGCATCCAATATATCCAATTGTGTCTTCAAGCATTGAAAAGGCCTACGTCTGCCCTTCTTTTTATCCATTACAAGTGCGTACTTTGAACTTTTTCACTCGCCAAACGCGCGAAATCAACGTGACAACACTTTTCGCGCTAGATAAGATTGTGGTAGTTTGCGGCGACGAACTACGCTAAAGAGTTGAACTACCAGCAAGCATGAAGCTAATATTCTTTACGCTAGAGACATCTAGCAGTCATTAAAAGAAGTATGTGTAACTAGGTTTCAATGATGGCCGAAAATCATTCGGGAAATCAACTTATAAGCAGAGTAAAACAATGCCCGTATGGCATACGGGCACCGGCCACAGCGGGGTTTCCGCGCGCCCGTATCACGTACGGGCATAGTGCTGAAAGTGTTAACCGATCTTCTCGGTAAGACCGCCCATTAAAGGAACTCATTCGTTATCTCCAGCATTTGTTTGGTTTTTGTTGTTTTTCAATCTTTTTGACGGTACATTAGTTGTGTGAACAGGGCATTGTTTCATGAGTTGGTCCACAATACCACAAGGAACATCTATCACTTCATGGTCGATCAAATTTGAGATATTAGGTAAATGTCTTTGCCATTATATTTGTTTTGATTCAAGCAACAGGGATGCCACAATGACGGTCCAACTGGTAGCAAAGATATACTAATTTGGGCCTGTTAGAAAACAAACTCATAACCATGGTGATGACATAGCTATGAACAAAACAGATAAAAGTTACTTTTAGCTTGTAAGGTATGTATTTGATTTTTGGAAAATTATGACTAGAAAAAGCATCTAAAGAAGTAATGCACATTTATAGTATTCTATTCGACATTGCTTATCAATATGATGATTGAGTCCAAAAGGTATTCATAACTGATGAAATTTGTAAGTCTGTTTAAAAAACTTCTATCTGCCCTTGTGTCATATATACAGTTCTGTTAAAAAAAAAAATCGTACCGCCGAAAATTTTTAAGTCCCGAGTTTACGACGATGTGGCAACGTGGCAAAACCATGCCCCCCTGAGAGAGCAATAACCTCTTTAAGCAGTCCTTCCTCCCTGTAGCTGGGCGAGTTGAACCACCCACGGAAGGAAAATTTTGACCTGCGAAAAGGATTATTTCCGAGGGGAGGGGTAGGGTTTCTTTTCTTGTGATGTGTGAGTAAGAAGAAAAGGGAGACCTGCAAAGTTCAGATGCGCCAAGATCCCTTGCACACAACAGATGCAAGCAGCCATGGAAAATAAAAGCCTATCTTAGGTCTCAATCCCCGGAGTTCCTTTTGTTTCTTATGAGCATTTTAATATATACGCGTATTCATTAATGTTAAATTTTTTCAAATTTTGATGCATTTTCTTTATCTGGAAGTCCTTGTGAAATCTCAATCTGTATTATATTTGAAATGGTGAAATATATTCTGGATCAAAACTAGATCACTCAATTTCGCTCTGGAGTAACTGATAATGTCAGGATCGAATTTGAGCCCACAACTGTCTTTGCAAGGCATTCTGGTAAAACATTTTCTATGGGTGATATATTTCTGGGCAAACAATTGTTTAATTTTAAAATGATGGCTGATCTTAGATAAGTTCAAGTGGTCACCCTCTCGCTTCACCGACATTACTGCGTATTCCATTTGCCATAGGTCAGATTTTGCTCATACGAGATCTATAGAAAAAACATTCGTAATAGCATTTCTTACAATGCGTCTTGTGGCTTTTTTCCTAACTTAATTACTTAAGCAGCAAATATTTCATGGCCAAGTAAAGAAAATTGAACCAATGTCCTGAAAAAGGTGCAGAATTAATTACGACGTTTTGAAAGTTATAGGAATTTTGATACCGTAAGGACTCCCAGACAAAGTAAATCTAAATGTTATATATTTAGGATCAACCTATTGTAAGTTTATAATGCTAATTAATACGAGTAGAAAACAAATAAAAAATTAAACGAGCAAGGGGGATGTAAACCAATGAAGTGGGCATTTCGTTTCTGCGCTTCCTAGCTGCTGTGAACGAGAGTTCATGTAAGTTTTCACATGTGTGGGCCGCTTCCACACATCCACATACTGTGCGAAAACAGCTCGACCGACCACAATGCTGCTTCTTTGCTTCCAGTGCAATAAGAAGCCGCTGCTCCTTTCCATTGTCACTTTTTGACAGTTTAGGGCCTTTCCTCGAGCGAGGGTGATGGAAGGGGATTCCTTTGGTTCAGAATGTTTATTGCTCTCTCAGGAAAGATTGGAAAGACCAAAGGGGTGGTGCCTCTATGCAAGGATCCACGCTAATAGAGTTAACTCACTAACTAAGTAGATTGAACCAGTGACCCAAGAAAAAAAGTGTAAATTGTGGGAAAAGTAGAATTTTCACTTCTACATCTATGTTCTTTTACTGGAATAAGGGTAAAAATAATAAACACAAATAAACTGAAAAAGAGCTACGTCATAATTTATTCCTTGAACTAGCACTTCTCATTTGTTTATATTTGATGAACAAAAATACATTTAACATCTTAGACGAATAGAAAATAGAAAATTAAATAAGTATGAAGATGGCAGGGCAATTTACATTATATTTGATATTTGTTGAAACTGTTTTGACTTCCTCTGCCTATTAATAATATGTATTATGCACTTTATTTTCAATTTTCTCCAGTTCCTCAAGCATTTGCTCACAACAGTCACTACCTACTAAGTAATTTCTTAGAGTTTGAACAGCACACACTGTGTCTTGCCTATCATAGTTATAACTCGGGAATCGAGGCAGTGCAAATTATCTCAGTTGTCCACCACAAGTTCTTTCATTTTTCATCATATCTAGCTAAGTATCCATTTTTATTCTTCATAGTTTCTACTTAGGTAAAAAATTATTACTCCCCCGCAGGTTCAATTACAGTCGAGCACCCATAACCCGGCAATTCAGGAGCACCCTTTAGTCCAGCAGTGCTGCGAAAACAACCTAATACATTTTCCGAGAAATCAAAAAATGATAACCATAAACGTTGTTTTAAGAGATTTTGACTCTGCACTTCATAAAAATATTTCCTTAGATTGCTGAAATATAATGTAACAAGTATTTCGAGGTAATTTCATAAAAAAATAATTGTACACACAATATGAACGAATTATACGATTAAGTTACGCATATTGCAGTTTGAAGTCCACACTGTTGGCTGAGCAACCGCTATAATGGTTTAGTGACTTGGCATGGCTACACAAGTTCATGGCGCGCACATTTAGCCATGCTTAAATATAATGCTTTATTGCTTATTCTCTGGCTGTAAGGTGCAATAAACTTCATTAAAATTCTTTGCTACGTACGTAGTTATTATGAACTGTTCCAACCTATGCGGGCGGAGCGATGCCAGCGGCGTGAAGTGACTGCACAAAACTATCTGTTGCAAGAAAAGTAGAAGTTTATCCTCATCAGCCTCCTGAAACAGCAATGTGGATGAAGCAGACTAAACTGCTCCATTGAAATTAACCTTAATTTCTTAACTCCCAACACAACGATAGCATCAAAAACAATGAAACAACTGGTCGTCAATCGCATTAATCAATCAGCCGCGGCAAGGAGTGTTGCGTCATGAAAATGTTTCGTAGTTTTCATTTTTATTTTGTTTTGCTCAAATTTTACTCATTAAATTAACATAAATTTTTTTTCTAAAAATGATTATTTGTGAATTAAAGCTTTTGGGGTGTCCAAACGGGCGAAAGGATCCATGTATTCTGGCGTTTTGATGTCCGACATGGCCCTCGTCATCAGGGGCGTCAACAGATTCGCCGGAAAAGTACTATCTTTCAGTGATTTATGAGGTTAAAACCAGATATTTATTATCATTTTTATGCATAGAAACAGTAAAAGAACGATATTATTGAATTATCACTTACTGGAATGAAAATGCCTTACATAAAAAAGACTATGTTTCATTTCATAGCTTGAATCATGGCTTGAATCATATCTGGCAGATTACGAGATGATGTAGTTCAAATTTCTGTTACTAGTGGCGCTGTATACAATTCCCACCACATTCAAATTCTTCCTTAAAACAGGTCCTATTGCTGCTCTCTTTCGTATTTTTTTCCGCATATAGTGAAACCTCGTATTTGCGTTATTGGAAATTACGTTTTCCCGCAATTTACACCACTTTAGCAAAGTCCCATTCAATTTCCTATGTTTCCAACGTATGCAGAACCCTGAATTTAGACTGCATTTTTCAGCTTTCCCACAATTAACACAACAACGCGCAATATCAAAAATGAAATTCACTTCTTAAACCATTACTCATGCATATCATCCTTTGTAAAACACTTGACTTTGTCTCGTACATATATGCGGAAAAAATACGAAAGAGAGCAGCAATAGGACCTGTTTAAGGAAGATTTCGAATGTGGCGGGAATAGTATACAGCTCCACTAGTAACCGAAATTTGAACTACATCAACTCGTAATCTGCCAGATATGATTCAAGCAAATGAAGCTTAGTCTTTTTACTGTAAGGCATTTTCATTCCGGTTAGTGATAATTCTTTAATATCGTTCTTTTACTGTTTCTATGCATAAAAATGATAATAAGTACCTAGTTTTAACTTCATAAATAGCTGAAAGATAGTACTTTTCTGGCGAATCTTTTGACGCCCCTGACGACGAGGGACGAGTCTGACATCTAAATGCCAGAATACATGGTACCTTTCGCCCGTTTGAACACACCAAAAGCTTTAATTCGCAAATAATAATTTTTAGAAAATATTTGTTAATTTAATGAGGAAAATTTGAGCATACCGAAATAAAAATGATAACTACAAAACTTTTTCATGACGCAACACTCCTTGCCGCTGGTGATTAATGCGATTGACGATCAGTTGTTTCATTGTTTTTGATGCTATCGTCACGTCGGGAGTTAAGAAATAAAGGTTATTTTCAATTGAGCAGTTTAGTCTTCTTCATCCACATTGCTGTTTCAGGAGCCTGGTGAGGATAAACTTCTACTTTTTCTGAAAACAGATATTTTTGTGCCGTCGCTTCACGCCACTGGCATCGCTCCGCCCGCTTAGATCGGACAAGGTCATAATAACTCTGTACGTAGCAAAGAATTTTAATAACATTTCTTGCACCTTACAGCCAGAGAATAAGCAATAAAGCATTATATTTAAGCATGGCTAAATGTGGCCATTATAGCGGTTTCTCAGCCAACAGTGAGGATTTCAAACTGCAATGTGCGTAACTTAATCGTATAATTCGTTTAGATTGTGTGTACAATTATTTTTTTATGAAATTACCTCGAAATACTTATAAGTTACATTATATTCCAGCATTTAAAGGAAATATTTTTGTTAAGTGCAGAGTCAAAATCTCTTAAAACAAAGTTTATGGTTATCATTTTTTTGATTTCTCGGAAAATGTATAAGGTTGTTTTCGCAACACTGCTGGACTAAAGGGTGCTCCTGGATTACTGGATTATGGGTGCTCGACTGTAATTGAACCTGCGGGGGAGTATTAATTTTTTACCTAAGTAGAAACTATGAAGAATAAAAATGGATTTAGATCTGACCAGTTAGGTTATGAACCAGATATTATGAAAAATTAAAGAACTCGTGGTGGACAACTGTGATCATTTCCACTGCCTCGATTCCAGAGCTATAACTGTGATAGGCAAGACACAGTGTGTGCTGTTCAAACTCTAAGAAATTACTTGGTAGTGTGAGCAAATGCTTGAGGAACTGGAGAGTATTGAAAATAAAGTGCATAATATTATTAATAGGCAGAGAAAGTCCAAACAGTTGAAAATATCAAATGTCTAAAAATAATCATGCTATATTCATTAGATAGTTTCAATGGTTGCTAATAACAAATATAATGTAAATCGCCCTGCTATTTTCATCCTTTCTTAATTTCCAATTTGTCTAAGATGTTTAATGTATTTTTTCATCAAATATAAATAAATGAGAAGTGCTAGGGGTCAAGGAATAAATTATGACACTGCTCTTTTTCAGTTTATCAGTGTTTCTTATTTTTACCCCTCCTCCAGTAAAAGAACATTGATGTATAAGTGAAAATTCTACTTTTCCTGCAATTTACACTTTTTGTCTAGGGTCCCTGGAAAAGTGTAATTTAGGGGTTTTACTGTATATGTACAAGACAAAAACAAAAAGTGTTTTACAAAGGATGATATGCATGAGTGATGGACTTCAGAAGTGAATTTCATTTTTGAAAGAGCGAGTTGTGGTGCAAATTGCGGGAAAACTGAAAAATGCAGTATAAATTCAGGGTTCCATATACGTTGGAAACAAAGGAATTTGAATGGGAAATAGCAAAAGTGGTGTAAATTGCGGGAAAACGTAATTTCCGATAATGCAAATACGAGGTTTCCTGTAATACATTTATTATTCAAAGATCATGTGTACAAATATATCACAATGATATAGAAATATATGTTTTTTAACTTGTGTAAAATTTGAGGTATGTCGTGGACTGCAGAATGCTTAACTTACTCAAGTCGGGAACTGTTTATATCTATTTGATTTTTAAAATTATCATTCAAAGTTTCATTACCTGCACTCAAAAAAACATTAAACTTAATGGGATATACTTCATTGTAAGTTCTTCCAGTTTGGTAGGCAGCTTCAATTTTTCACTGGGGTGGATAAAAAAATAAGGGGACATTGTAGAAGTAATTAAATTTAATTTGTTTTAACAGCTAATGTCATTCTGCAATCACTGTCTGCCACAAGCACACAAGGGCAACAGTGTTTGTGATGAAGTGGATGTTTACTCATCCAAATGAGTTCACTCCAACAATGCTTTACTTACCACCTTCAGTGCAGATGACATATTTATTATCCACATATAAATATTATATTCATCCACATTGTGTCAAGTGATTTAGCCAGAGTCAGTATTTCCTTTGTGGCAGACCATCGTCAAGAACGTGTGACCTGTGCTGACTAAATTTAAGATCACGATCACATTCTCGCTCCCTCACAACAGAGTAAAAGAATTTAACCCGAACCTTACCCCTCAGAAATTCTTAGGAATGTCACACGCTTCAACGAGTCTTACCTTGTCTAGTGAGGTCAGATCAGGGTCTTCAATTATTATGAAAAATTTGTTGCTGTAACCCAGTTCCTTTGTGGAACAGCATAGTCATATCACCATTAATTCTGGACTTAATATTTTTTTTTGCTTCACAAGCTGCATGATTATTTGAACTGTCAGTGTTGCACACCATATACTATTGCAAGAATTAAATGTGTTAACTTTGCAAGAGTTGCAGCAGAATTCTCCTCCTTTCACTTCTCCACAACCCACAACCATGAATATTGCTGATCATGTAATGTTGTGATGTAAATCAGTGTTAAACAATGAAAACATGCATGGTTCCTGATCAAAACAAATAACAATCATCCACCAACTCTACAATGGAACAGAACACAAGTTTAAATTTTCCAAAAGGTATCAAACAATAACTGGTGAGAGAAAGAAAAAAAAGTTTTTATCTGTACCTTTCCATCTCCCTTCGGGTTGATAAACACAACATAGTGACCTCCATGGTTATCACCACTGTGTACAAGGACAGCATGGAGAGTATAATCAGCACGCGTTGACTCGGCTGATTGCAAGTAAGGGTCTAGACTAATCTTGTCAGAAAATTCAAACCTGTAAAGAGTTAGAAAAGAGCATTTTATTAATGGAATCTAACTCTGGCTCAAATTAAATAATGAAAATGCACAATGAATTACTTAAGCTAGTTTTGTCAATGAACTCCAATTGAGAGACTATCAATTACCTGTCATTAAATTTAACAGAGCAGTCAGTAATTGGATCATACTGGAACCTCATCAAATGCAAATGGAGGACAGGAGGAAACGACGAAAAAATGACTCCCTTTTCAGCATCCTGAAGCCCATGTTCTCCAGCATCATATTTGTTGTCCCCATCCAAAATTTCAGTAGTAATATAGTCCCTGAATGACTCATCAACTGGAATAAAAAATAAATAATTTATGTACTTCCTCTGATGTGTTCACACAACACGGTAAACCAAAGAAAATGTGAACCAACTGAATTGTTTCATTGCTTAACTACTAACTAAAGAATAATACTACACCACAACAGCTACACTATTCAATAAAAAAATAGAAAAGGCATATTTAAATCCAAATAGCACTTCTGAAAAAATTGGTGAGAGGCAAATACCAAGGGTTAATACTGCTATTCTGAATATGCAACCCAGTATATGACCATGGAAAATAAAAGCGATACATGCAATAACTCAATATCTCACATAAATCATTATTTAGCTCAACTTTCTTTGGACTTGGGAAGATTGTTTTTTTTATTTGGTGCCATTTCATTATTTGCACCAAAAAAAACTATAAGTGCAGACTGAGGAAAGAGGATGAGAATAGGCAGCAAGCAGGGGCGAACCCAGGGTGGGGGGATAAAACCAAGGGAGGTAGGGGGGACAGGAAGGATAAAGGGGATATATCACCACCAAAAATTTTGGGTTTTACAGACCAATTTTAACAACTAGATGTCGTCCTAATTACGTCCTCTATATAATTTTTATGGTAGTGTCACCCCGTGAAATAAATTCCTGGGACAGCCCCTGGCAGCAGGCGTTTGTAATGAGGGAGTGAAGGAGAATGGTGATAGTGCAATGGATAAAAAAGAAGACAAATGAGGAAAAGCTCGGAATGCAGGTTGATAAGAGAAAACTTCTGGAGGAGATTAAGATTCAGAGTAGGTGATAAGAATAGGTGATGAGTGCCCAAGGGTTGTTAAAGGCCACGATAGAAGGGAGAATGCTGGGTAAGCAGGGAAGGGAAAAGAAGAAAATAGGCTTTATGGATGGGATGAAGAGAGGTAGGATATATGTGGAGCTGAAGGATGAAAAGTATGTAGAAAAGGACCTCTAGCTGAAGAAGATAAGTAGAGGTACTCCAACTTCCACCTAAACCTACCTTTACTGATAGATCACCTCTAATAATAATAATTAACAGTTCATAATATGGAAGAATAAGATTCAAAAAAGAAAAAAAAAGCCAAACAAATCCCTATAAAAATATTTTATCATCCTAATATCAACAAAAAATGACACCAAACTTTCAAGTGAATATCATGCTTATTTTAGTAATTATCTCATAAAAAACATATAATAATCCAAAATGGTAACAGAAATTCAGAAAATCATTTATTATCTCTCCTAACAAGGCCAACACAAAATTTTCAGATTTAAATAAAATTTACATTTTTTTTACTGCATAACAAGTAATTATTAATTTATTAATTACGAAACCACACCAAGTACTGCAATACTAACACAAATTCTACTACCAAAATAACAGGATTTGTTTCTTTGCCGGCCACAACTTGGGATACATCTATGATTTCCAAAAAATAAATTTATTTTCATCACAGTGAACGAGTCAAAAGCATCACTTTGAAAGTGAGAAACAGCAATGAGTTGCACACTATTGGATACTCACGAAGTATGAAAAAAACAATAAATCAATTGCACAATTATCTTCAAGACAAGTGAATTCAAATAACCTTTTAAGAAGTAAAACTCTCACCAATTTACACACAGTCATCAAGAATGAAAATGCCTTATGATTATATTCAAAATTGCTCATTAGTAGAATTGAATTTCTTTTCATCACTACTTACTGTTTTTCTTCCCTTTGATGTTCAGTTGGATGTCGTAGAATGTTTCAATCCTTGTGGAGCCATAATCAACATTTTTGCATTTTATGAAGGACTGAAATGGAAAAATATTCGATAAAATATACCAATTTTGAGGATACCGGGACTAGCCACGGTATTTACCTTTACGGAGTCACTTGCAAGTGCACATAAGTGCAATATCCACAGAGGAAAAATCATTGGCCTTGACCAGGATTCGAATCCGGATCCCTTGATTTCCACAAAATCCACAGTGGAGAAAGACACTTTGGTAGTTTAACTGGTTAAAGCACTATGCAAAACTGAGGAATCTGGGTTCGAATCCCGGTCAAGGCAAATGATTTTTCCTCAGTGGAATATTGCACGATAAAATCAACACACAACAAATCACAATCTAGAACAACTATGGATATATAAATACTTACCACCATCTTCCCCTCAAAGAGCTTAGGCACTGTGCCTTCTACACATGTTCCCTTCATTTTGCTCTCCAATTTATCCAATAACTAAAAGAAAAATTCAACATAATAAAAAATCCAGTAAAGTAAAAAGCAAAAGTCGTTCACAAGGCATTAATGATTCACAAAATACCCCTTACCACTCGAAGAAATTCTTGAACATCATGCTGCATAAAGGAATCCAATGTCTCCCAACCGAATGACTTAGTTAATTTCTTCGTTCCAACAGGTTTGTCACTGAATTGCAGTTCATGAAACACCCTTTGCAGAGCTAAGGCAACACTTCTAGCAGAGTCATCGCTCTCAGTTGGCATTTTATAAACAGCCTGAATAATTTGGAGAGATTTATAAGTAATTTTATAAAAACTATACCAAAAATTAGAACACGGAACAGAATACTTACTTTTCTCAACTGATTGGTAAAATATAACGTCTGTAAAAGAGAATTCATGTAGCATGTTGCACCTTGATTTTTGAGACCAACATATCCTGTATGCTTCTTTGAGTCCCAGCTAACCCCATGAGGAGCATCTGCAGCAACATGAACCTAGATAAATAATATATTTAAGCAAAATTTTATACAAAATAGCAACATTACCTTACTTCATGGTGCTAACTTATTTACCTCAAGAATTATGGAATCATCCTTAATAAAACCTTTCTCGGGATCTAAAACTTCATTCAAAGACATGAAATGACTGAAACCCCAATCATTTTCTTTGCTGAAGAACAGATGCTGTATTTCTAAAAAGATATCAGGAATTAAGTTAGCATAAAAAGCACTAAGCAAGGCTGAATTTAAGGGATACCAATCCACTACTTAAGATGCACTCACTTCTTGTAAAAGAATCCACGCCTTCCTTCTGACTAACAATTTTCAGGTCAGCAAGGGCAAAACAACTCCACGAAGACGATTCCGACTCGCCGTTACACTGAGGGAAAAGCAGAGAGAAAAATGTAGTGAAATAGTAGTCAAACAAGGCGTTTAAAAAAAATGAAAATTGGCAGGAAACTTATAATGAAAACATGCAGAGTTGATAGTGAGACTTTACACATATTAATACGATTATTGATGTTGGCTGATCATTGCACTACAGACACAATTTTAAAAATTGACATTTTTTAATGAAATACACACCGGGCGTACAGCCGATGAAAAATGTAAAACATAACCTTCAATACACATTAGATGAATTCGAGTTTACATCTCCAAATTTGTAGAATAGAAAAACCAAACAGAATGGTGGGGTGCACATGAGAACATGTACTAACCTGAAGAAAAAAACCTAAACTCCTTTGGTTTCTATCGGGTCCAGTACTGGTCCGCGGCATTACCATTATTTTCCATGGCAAATTCCTTACTATGCATGGTGGTGATAGCTCGGAATCTTTAAGTTTACTTATACCATGAACAGTGTAACGGAAGGTGGCTTCTGACCGTGACTCGTCTGAAAAAGTATCCAAATTACAACTTCTATACACAACCAATATTATGTAATTTCGGAATTCATGACTTGGCATTTAAAGAAGGCCACAATCCGCAGACAAGGGCCCTTATTAAACATATTTACCTTCCTCCATTTCCGTATCTTGCGTAGCAGCTTGCTCTTGAACTTCACCATTCAGTTGCCTATTTTCGCCTCCACCATCGCCTTCACCAGCATCATTCGGAGTTTCGGCTGTTTCCACTGCCGAGACACATGTAACACGGATTTTATTTTTTATTGCACTAAACATCATTGAAATAGTTCCCCATTAAACCCTAATAGCATTTCCAAATAAGCCAAATACGCCCAACAATGATTCTGAGTATTGACGGTAATTCCTCCTCGATCGTAAGGTTTCATATTAATGAAATCAATGGAGTACGTAGACATGCCAATGAGTATACACCTCACAATTGCCGCATCTCTTGGATGCAACGCACATACTGTTGAACAAAGCTTAAAATACTTATAATAAGCCAATAATACGGCATCATTAGTGAAGACGGCTAAATATAAAAAAGGATGACATACCTTCTTGAGTATCCATTTCCTCAACGTCATTGTTCTGATTTTCCTTGTCATTGACGTGGTTCATGTTTTCGATCGCTGTAATTTTGTTCTGAATTTTTGATTTCTTCAAGCTGAGGGTGACCGCACGACTATTCTTTACACTGTAGGAGTTTTTACCGGACACGGTCACTTTGACGTGTTTACTCGCGATACGCCCAATGTCTGCGGATTTTTTCACCCCCTGTTGCCAGGGGAAACAACCCAACCATATATATAATTAATAATTTTGTAATTCACAGGCCACTACATTAAGAAAATTAAATAACTTAGCAGCGTTCCCGACCCAACTCCTGTAGGAAAATAAACAAAATGGCGGACTGCAACTGTACGGATATTGGACAACTAGCCCCTGTTCGGCGTCACACATGCGCTTCCAAAGGCAACTTATAACCTCATGGCGATGTAAGCAATCAGTAAGTTTTGGAAATATTTTCTTCCCCGATTACGGAACGAAGGAGAAATTCTCATTTTAGACGCTGATAATACTTTCCCCCGCACATAGACGAGAACCTTCGTGAGACCACAGTGGAGTCAACTAAGTATTTTGATGTTTATTTGTTTGGACATTGGTTTTTCGCGGCTCTCCAGAGCATTTCGTAAAATCACCCCTTAATTTCGCAAAAATACGTACAGCAACAGAAACCTAAATATAGACAGCCAAAAATATTTCACTCGCTCACGGAAATGAAGTTTCGCTCATCATACCTTTATAATTTAGGCGGTAACATTCAAATTCAGATGTATACTGTCAATGTGAAATCAAATGCAATGACATTTGGATAAATAATTTTTTATTTACACAGTTACAACTTGATGTTCGCCCCTTATAATACATACCTCATGGATACCTGAGAATTCGGAAATGAGGAACAATTCCAAGCAAAATGCTGCTTACTTTACTTCCAATGTTATTTGGATAACACAGTTAAATTTATTCTTTTAATAACTACTTTCCCTTCACAATGCAATGTGTTGAAAAAATATTACGTGCACTAAAGTCGCGCCAGTTTTAAGGTGACACTTCCATGACTAGATCCGAAAACATAAATGGTTTACTATAATTAAGGCATGAATTATTATTTCATTGGACATCTGAATGAAATGATCACCAGAGATAACTCTTTATCACATCATCCATCCAGTGTCAACAAGCTTAAGTTTTTAGCTCACAAACATAACTTTAATTCAGACATAAGCCATATATCTGACTGAACTCACTGGGTTAAGTACATACATATCACAGTTTCACATTGCTATGTGACACAATAAATCAATAAATGACTTAGAATTAAAGGTAGCATTATAGGCTGCTATCTTTTTATGAAGGGATGACTAGTACAGGACTACTGAATATTGCACACAGTTGAATATCCATGCCGACTATGAATTGCAGCAGCACGCCTTTTGATCCCTTCCAGATAAACATCACGGTTGAACAATCCAGCAGCAAGGGGGATTCTGAAAACAAAGCAATCAGATTATCTTTTAGATAATCACAAATTAATACCCTAAAACCCTACCTTAACAGTTTCTCTCATTATTAAGCCCTTGCTTTGCCCCTACCCCCAAAATTATTTTCACGACACACTTAAAACCATGACCCCTTTTGTGAGCACCAGTCTACTATCACCTTCCTGCATGCTAATGCTACCTAATCCTTGCATTTAAAATACTCATTTTCTTTTCAAAATATCTAAGTATGCTTAGTTTTACATCTTATCACTCATCTGATCATATTTTTCTTCCCTTTTCTTCATCCACAATATTGTCAACTGATATATTCCATATTGCTCCTAGGAGCGATATGGAATAGCTACTGATCCCAAGACATACATACAGAGTAAATACAACTATGTATGTACATACAAAATAATCATACCTCAACTCTGACACAACCCATTTGACACAGTATCTTTCTGAGGCTTCTTGACAACTGTCGGGTACCTACATGAGAATGCTGACTGGCATGGTAAAAAACTGCCCACCGCGGAAATCGACCATACTGCCACATTTGCCGATTAAACCATGAACCATTAAGGCCGTTTTACACGGTACATTTTTTTGTACAAACTCTTCCGTGAACTCTTGCATGAGGCAAAATGTATCGTGTAAAGCGGCAAATTGTATGAACGCTTGTGCGAATGTCTCAATGCCTGCACGGGAAATAGAACCTGTTCTAATTTCGTTGAGACAAACGTACAATCTCACGTACATACGTTTGTACAAAATCTTTCATCGTGTAAAACGGCCTTTATCGAGAGGACTCATGGGGAAAGGAGATTGCACACCACTGAGTCACACCACTATTGCTCAGGGAGAAAATTTGCTTCCTTTCTAATGGCATATTATTCCTGGGTCTCATCCATGACAAGGGAAATTCTAACACAGTAACTCATCAAGACTCAGAACGGCTCCAGGGGGGGGGGGGGGGGGGGGGGGGCAAATGCCCCCCAAAACCCGGTGTATTTCATTTATTATTTCTTCATTTTACACATAGTTTTGTTAGCCCACCGGTGGGCCACGCCGTTCACGGTGAAAAAAGTTTCAGGAGTGGCAGCGTGGCCCACTAGTGGGTCACACTTAGGCTCATATTGTCAGTCGCTCCTTTTAGGCGACCTTCGCCTTCTAACCCTCCCGAAGGAGGGATTTCATATTGAGAGACGAGAGAAGGCCACCATCGTCTCCTATAGGAGGCGAAGGTGGCCTTCCCATAGAAGGAGACCCTGGGCTATGCTTCTGTGACGAGAAGGCTTCCTTCAACATGGCGGACGAGGTAGAACACGACGACCACCTCGTTGATTTCATTGAATATATTTTAAACAATCCTTACGACTACATGCCTTTAATCTGTCCTTTTATTTTCAATTATATCCCTATATTTAATAATAAAACTAACCAGCAAATCTTTCTCGGTGTTCGTCATGCGCTCCATCGTGAACTTACGTCATATGACTCAGCGCTTGGTTTTTCGTTTCTTATTTTTCTTCGTTACGCTTCACTTTTGTCCGTGCGAGTGAACGGATCAGTCCGTGAACGTAAATAAAAGCTCCTTCTTAGAGAAAGTGAAGGAGAATTACAGAGAAGGACAGTCTCTCGAACTGACTGACGTCCTTTAAGGTGAAGGTCACCTAGGTGAAGAAGTCGATAGAAGGAGCGACTGACAATACGAGCCTTAGTGGCACATAGAAGTCTATTATTTGACATGTGACTACACTCTGGGTGAAGTCACTCAAGAAGTTCCCGATTCCTACACTCACAATACTCCTCACAAGTTATGATAATTCAATGAATTTCATGGCAGCATCGCTTGTTGGACTTGCATGGCCCACCGGTGGGCCACGCCGCAGTGAACGAGTTAAAATTTAGGGTTAAGAGTAATGAGGGACACATGCAGAGGCAGATATGTCTAAAAGTTGTTTGAGAGCTTTATTAATGCTGTCACAGGTGTTCAGTGACACTTTGATATGCCTTCATCTTCGGGTGTGACAACAACATTAGAATGTGGGTGAAACTTTTGAAGGCTAAAGTTAACACTGCAGAAAGATTGGGTTTGGGGTTGGTGAAAGATAGATAAAAAATGTGGGAGATAAGAGGTTATAAAAATTTCTACTAAGGAAGGGAGGGGTTTAGGTTTATGGAATGAGGGAGCTTCTGAGTGAGAGCCTTAACCTCTCAAGCCATTTCGATGTACACCTGTAAGTACCCTATTTTCTCTCCCAACAGAGTTTCGACATACGGCTTACGTCCAATTGCCTTATGCATCAATTTAAATACTCAAATATCAAATCCCTGCGTAAGGGGTTAAGCAGAGAATTAGGAAGTAATGGGTTGAGCTGGGATTCTGTAAAAAATTTCCACTCATCAATTAACTTTTCATGAGGGATTATAATTCAAAAATTTTCTAAATACATATATTTTTAAAATCAATTTTGCATAGCTCTAATATAGTTTCGCAGTTATGTATTTCACAACATTAAAACCTAATAACTAAATGCAGAATATTTAAAATTTTGTTTCTGTAAATGCCCTCTGACATCATTTCATCCATCGATCAAATGTCCATGGCTTCATTCCCAGTAAAGATGGATAAAAAAAAAGTAATTTATGAACATTTATTGCCTTATTTTTGGCAGAAAGGGACATCTTCGTATGCCTTTTTAAGTGTCTCTTACAATAGATATTTTGAAAAATAGGCAATAAACCGAAAGTGACGGTTTCCATTAATGAACTTATTAATGGTAATTGTTTATACACAATACAGAACAGTGATCTGTATGGTGTTTAGTCATTACAAATTATTATCATTTTAGACGACATATGATAGCATACAAGTTGACATAGGTGCAACAAATGGCCACTGAATGTTCAAACAAGAAGAAGTGTGCGAACAAGCAATGGATGAAATGACTTCATGGCCATCATCTTGAGGTTCCCCTTCCACTTTGGATTTCGATATCTCTGGCAATTTTCAGAATCTTTAAGAGATAATTTGAAAATGATCATCAGTCATGGTCCTCTACACAATGAAGTAAAAAGCAAAAATTGTGATACACCCCATAAATCAACTTTAACATTTTCAAGCTTCACTGCACTTAACTTTGCCCTTAAATCCTATGTCAAAATTCATACTATTGAAGTCCAATTCAGGGCCTTCTTTTCTTCTCCCTTATGGAAATTTCTGATCAGTCTGATCTGAGCCAAATCAGATCTGATATGAAGAGATCAGGTCAGGCTGATCTGAACCTAATCAGGTCTGATCTGAACCTGATCAGGTCTGATCTGAACCACTTCAGGTCTAATACGAGGATCACTCAGGTCCATCCCTTGCAGAAATTTCTGAACCATCTTGATCAGATCTGATCAGAATCAAATTGAGTCTGATATGAGATCAAGTCAGATCTGAACCAGATCAGGAGAAATATATAAGGAGATCAGGTCTGAAATGAACCAGATCAAGTCTGAGATGCTGCTGCATATATCAGATCTGATTAGAATCAGAATATGTTTGGTAAATCTCTCAAGTTCAGTTTGATCAAAATCAGCATATCAAATAAAGGAAATGAGTTACGATCTGATCCAATGACACCTGATCCGATAAGACTGTAAATTCGGTCAAGAGATGGCACTGACCACCATGGTTGTTGCTGATGGGCATTTGAGTGTTGCTGTGCCAACAGCAGACACAAGTGGATATGGTTTTACCCGGCTTAGTTGATTGGAGTATACAATATTATCATGAGGTGTAATTCCGTTAACATAATATTTCTGATGAGCGACTATTGAACATGTTTCAATTGCTCTCACAATGATATCACCTTGTAAAACAAACAACACTTGACATACGACTGTTAGTGCATTGAGTAATAATAAATAGGGAGAGAAACATATGTAAGAGCAACTAAATTTTCACTTTCATGCATCATGGAAAAAAAGCAGTTTTGAGGCCAGGAGGAAATCATCTTCAGGTCTGAAAAAACTATAAAGAAGGAAAATAATGTTTTAAAAACCAAGTGAAACATTTCTAGCACCATATAATTATGTTATGTGACCAAATGAAATGATTTTTGGGCGGACCTATTTACTGTTTAGGTTTTTTTTTAAACATCTTTAACACATTCACTGCGGCCTGGCCCACCGGTGGGCCACGCAAATCCAACAAGCGACGTTGCCGTGAAATTCATTGAATTATCATAACATGTGGGGAGTATTGTGAGAGTAGGAATCGAGAACTTCTCGAGTGACTTCACCCAGAGTGTAGTCACATGTCAAATAATAGACTTCTATGTGCCACTTAGTGTGACCCACCGGTGGGCCACACCGCCCCTCCTGAAACTTTTTTCACCGTGAGCGGCGTGGCCTATCGGTGGGTCACGAACAAATGTACATATTTGCGTAATATATCCAAAATATAACGTGGCCGCTTGAGAGGAAGCAGAGCAGCTTGTTTCCGGGGCCTGTCTAACCGCTGTTTGCTCGTCGAAGGTACATCTTCCCCGGTTACGTCCCTACACAGTACCAACGATAGAGGAACGTCGTCTTCGCTGGATGACATTGCTTCAAGAAGCAACAGTAAGGATAGTGACTATTTAGCTCACTGACTGCTTTGATAATAAGCACACACCTTTTTATCCATAACTTCTTGGCTGTCCGTCACTTGCCCGCAAACTATACAATCCGAACTGCACTCACCCGGCTGTGTGCGAGAGATAGAGACACACTCTTCCATCTCCCCCTCCATGGAAGGGTAATAGGGAAAGGGGCGCGTACTGTTCTTCAGTCAATCCTTCAGTGGGTGGATGAGCGACCATGCCCTAGCTGGACGAACGTCTTCCAAATTGCAGACACCACTATTTTCTGAGACCAACTACTGAAACCTCTTCCTAAAGGATTCCCCTTCCCTTCTCTCATAGTCAGTGTGCGGCGGGCTGGGGGATGGGTGACACTTGGATGGGCACCTATGTCTCACGGACGGGTGCGAACAAGTGCATGGGCAACGAGACGGGTGGGAGTCTCCCGGGTTTTCCAACTGTCAGCAAATCTCTAGTACATACATAGTATTGTTTCCCCTTTTCTTCCCCCATCCCACGGCCGGGTCTAGCCGAAAGCGTGTCCACCATGGCTGGTGGACGGGTGGGCTGGGAGCGAGACTGGGAGTCGCTTCCCCCACCCTTCCTCTTATCTCAGGCAAGAGGGGGATGTTGCTGCTCTAACCACCGTCCCTCGGCAGCGGCTAGAAGCTCGGAAGGACTGTAACCCACTGGTGGAACACGCCACCCATGAAAATGGCTGAGTGTGACCCATCGGTGGGCCACGCCACGCTGTGAGCAGTAGGGCTTTAATCGGCCCCGCAGTGAACGTGTTAAAAAGCAGAATAAAACGTTTCTATATAATTTTTGTGCTATTGGGGTTTTTCAGATCAGACCCGATCAGGATTGCCAGATCAGGATTTAAATTAGCTCATTTCCTGATCTGGAATTTTCAGATCAGACCTGATCTGAAATTTCCATAAAGGCTGCTTTAGCAGCATTTGCTGTTGTGAGCTCTAATTTTGCACGACAAAACCCAAGGCCTTTCCCACTGATTGTGAGTGGGACACAGAGATAGAATTACTCCCTGAATCGATACACACTGACCACTTGATTTCACTAAATCTTGTGGATTTTGTCACATTGTGGTTTTCAAAGCATAAGTATTTTCATTGCATAAGTGCTGAGACGTTTATTTCTTTAGTTCTGATAGTCCCTTTGTGGAGGGCTTTTTCACAGTTTCCAAAAGAGTGGAGTCTTTACTACTATCAATAAGTTTTTTTATTAAGTTCATATGATAGATTTCATACCAACTTGGCCAATATATGCTAAAACTTGCCTCCTTTGAAAACAAAATAGTATCTTGAAGTATCTTTAATTCATTCCCTCAAATATACGTGAATTACTTAAGGTACATAGAATAAAACAACACATTCTTACGTGTCTTTTCCAGGTCGAATTGAGGCTCTGAAAACACTCCACACAGGCTTGTGATCAGAAGTTCTGATACTATGGGCAGAGTAATAATGAAGACATTCAACACTTGAACCCTTTTTGTCATCTCTGTTTGCTGGTTTAAATAAAATTCTGTCAGTGTACGATGGTGTGCGCATCTTGCTTGATGTATCAAAATGATCAGTGCCTGGATCAAACTTGTACGTAGGAGGGAACTTTATAGCTGCTTCTCCAAATGACTTGAAAACAGCTCCTAGAAAGAATAAAAAGTATTGGATTCAACCAATGGAATGAGGACTGATTGAAAAGAAGAAATGAAAAACTTCACGGTCAAACCTTCTGAAATTGCTTTCTGAAGTTGATCTGCAGGAAGATCAAGTGGGTCTCTTGATGGAAACGGCTGGGATAAAATCCACTCCATTATTTCTTCACGTGGCCGATCCAGTCGAAAATTAAGATCCCCACACCAAAATGTGCAATCAAAGTTCTGAGATATATCTGCAAAGTAAGGAAAAGGTCAAAGCTAGGATAGCATTTCATATCACTACTCACAGGAAAAAGGAAAAAAATTGACACTCATGCATAGACAGCTTAAAAAAGGAACACGTATAACTATGTACACCTAGTTGATTTTGCATTTATCATGACTTGCAAGCAATTATGTATAGGTTAAAGGCGTTCCCCAAATGCACTCAGATTTCATAAATGCATGAAGCATGCACTTAAGAAATTATCCTAAGGCCATAGAAAAATTTCCACATTCCAACAGAAAATTGATGGATAAAACATCAATAAATACCTATGTACACAAAACACTAAAATACGTAGTATGTATTCATGAGTATTTACCTTAGTAACTCTCCCTTTGATCAATAGGTACCAAAAATAATGAAGAATCTCTGACATACTTGGGGAACATCCTTTAAGATTCTTGATGACATATGAGACACGACTACACTCACCTTGAGTCTGAAACCAATCTATTTACTCTTATATGAATACATACTTATGAATATTTCTGCCAGCCATATCTCAACTTTGAGAACCACTAGGAACTTTCCACACACCCATGATCAAAATTAATAATAATTTTCCCAAGTTGAAAGGAAGAACATTCTGGCAGAACAGTTTAACAAACACCTAACTCACCATCCAAGCTGAGGTCTAGTCAGAGAGCCTAAATCTGATTGCTCCAACAGTCAGTACATCTGAAAATAAATCTTAAGAGTAAAATCTAAACATAAAATAGATGTTTGTCTACTTTAAGATAATATGCAGATAAAAAAATGGATGGCCTATATGCATACCATTCCGCAAGAAAGCACATGAATATTCCTTTGACTTCATTCACTTACAACGAGTGCATTAGGAATAGGTACATTTTTATTGTATTTCTGATTCCTCAACTATGCTCTGATATCACAGAAGTACATAGATTTCCTGTAACCCATCTGTTATGTGACCCATCTCTAGAAATTTTTTATTACCGACTCACCTTTCAAATCATACCTGGCAATTCATTGAGTACCTAGGTATCAACACTTACCTATGTCTGAGTTACCTACATGCCATAGCAGTAACCTATAATATAATACATATATGCAGCAAAAATATATCAAGGTGGTATGCATTGAACCAGATGCATGGAAAGTGTTCCAATGGGACATTCATCCTCATGCTAAAGAGTTATTTATAAAAAAACTCAAGTTCTTGCACTACTATCAGGGAAAAAATAATAGATAGCCGAGTTAAGATGTTAATAAAAAGTTTACCCGTAAACGTACCTAAAAATGAGCTACACCAAAATTTGGCTCATTTTATTGTGTTCAATGAAATGAAAATTTTATTTTCCCTCAGTAAAATTTTATCTCAGATTAAACAAAAAAGGAGCCAGTTTGAAGATGCTATTTCCAACGGAGTGCCAAATTAGAAAACTCATAAGGTACTTTAAAACAATTGACTGGATTGTAATGAAACTTTACAACATCTTACAAGAACATTTTGTTTATGGGTATATCAATTTTTAACCTGATCCATTGATTATTTTATAAGCTGTTGTACATTTTGTAGAAGAACTTTTTCTCAGTGCTGGGTGGTTGTAGCGGTACGAAATTTGCTTTGCTATGAAGCTCATGGGAATGTGAAGCTAAATGTAAAACACAGTTTTGTCTACTTAAAATTGTTGATTTTATATAGATTTATATTCAATTGGGTAGTTGCAGAACATTTAATTAGCATGAAGCCGGTAACATCACACGAGTTCTCTCAGCCCAGTGCATCGTTATCGTCACCCGCTGTGTTACTTTCTCCTCACGTAGCCATCTTTTAAATGTACATTTAAATCATATACAAAGATACTATCTTTGTACATGATTGAACAGCCATTCCAATTCCATGTATATCAAGTAAACATTTTCATCCCTGGCATTATAATTGCCATCCACAAAGAAGAAATACTTTTTTTGAGCAGTGCAAATTTAAGGCATCTTGAGCTGGCACCCTTTGGTGTTTCTGTATGGAGTATGAGCAATAAATCACATCATTTTGGTTCTAAGAAATTGCAAAGTTATTTACAGCTAACTCAGATGCAGGCAGAATTTTTCATTGCACAGGACAATAATATAGAGCCTGATGGTTGCCTACCTAAGCTTGCCAAAATTAGTAAATAATTTATTTGTTAATGCCCTATAAAAACTCTACAAACCTACTAGAACCAGTACATACTTTTAAACAAGCAAGTCAGACTTTATCATCCAAAAATGAATATGTATTACATACTCCTCTTGATATTCTCCAGAAATCGCCCAACACAGCAGAACAGAAATGCATATATGTATGTTCAAATGAAATAACATTTTTAGTAATTTCCACACTATAATGAAGAACATAGGTGAAGCTGAAAATCTAAAACAGCTAAAAAATATGGCCAATTAGTAGAGATCCGTGAAAGTGGTTTTATTTTATGCTAAAATTCGTTTTAAAACTATGCGACTTCGGTGTTATATAAAATCTTGGCGGTGCTATTATAATTTAAAATTTTTTTTTGAAAATTTCTAGGTTCTTTATTATTTTTTGGTACACGTTTTGTGAATGGGTATACTTTTATTAAGCATTTTACATAATAAATTTAATAAAATGTTGATTGTACTAAATTTCTGATAAAACCAAATGAAAAAAATGGTTCAGGTTGCGTTAATATTATAGAATGAGCAATAAAAGGAGCCAAGGGAAGGTAGGTAGAAATAGATGCAACAAAATCGTTTAGTATTGATTACAGCTGTTGCCAATCGCAATCTGTCAAGAAAAGCAGTGAAAGAAGCACGCATAACTAAAAACAATAGGAAACAACGAAACTTGACCTGGGGGTGTGTATAAATGATTTTATTTGCATCAAAGTACAGTGGAGCACTGAATATCCGACGATCCGTCCGCTAGAAAAAAAAATAGGCCCGTTTCACATGGACACGGACGATCCGTGCTCCGCACGCGAAGCGTCTCGTCCTTTCACATTGGCACGGATGACATATGTCCGAGTGTCCAAGTAGGACGCAATCCCAGTTGTGTTGAGGTTGCCAAGCTGGGAGGACATCCTGCAACCTAGTGTAATTAAAGGAATTGGTATATACCATGCTATGAAACAACTGAAGAAAAATGCCTGCCAAAGGTGGTTTTTGGTGCACCCTATAGTGGCACAGAGATCTTAGAAAAAGAGCGAAAGACTGTGTCTATTTCGCCATCCATAGCACAACTCGCAGATGCATTTCACCGAGCTCTCACAACAAACTACAACCTGCTTCGTCCGCACAAGCCGTCCATGTTCATGTGTATGCACCAACCTGTCTCTGTGGCCCATATGCTTGCGGATGGACTGCAGTGCGGAGGGGCCACGAGGATGACTCCACCGCGTGCGGACGGTCCGCGTTCAAGTGAAAGATTCCATTAATGCCAATGGATCTCACTATCGGCGCAAAAAAGGTAGAACGCTGAACTTCAAGCATTTGCATGAAATTCCACTGGAGTTCCATAGAGTCGTGTAATATATTGTTTTACTCCTTGTTTATTTGACTACAAAATGCATTAATTGAAAAGTGTTTAAATGTAAATGTTTAGCTTCTACGGTCGAAAGAATGAAGAAAAACACGCGAAAAACTAGGAGAACGGCCAAACGGTCATCATCTTTATCCCGTAACGGCCAAAATATTTGATTTGTGCACTTTATTGTTTTATATGAAGAGAACTACATCTCCACAATACAAATATTCTTTTAAAATTAAACCGCTTTAGCCAAGTAATTTAATTTTTAGTAGTCCGCGCGCATAGTGCGGAGTGTCCGGGTCCATGTGAAACGCGTCCAATGTGGTTTTCCTGCGACAAGTTATTCAATGAAGCTGTCTACTGCATTACGGTGAATTACTGCTCCGCATCGACGCGTTCCGGGCACGTGAGCTTATATTTCCACTGTTCCGTGGCTGTGTTATTTTTGTTAAATTTCTTTCTGCGCATCATGGATTCAAATAACCAATTCTTCAGGAGAGAAAGTGCGTCAATCTAGATATTTACAAGAATGTGAGGATTGATAAAAGGGAATCGAAGAGAGAGTGAGCAGAGCTTACCACAACCGGTCTTTAAACATATCCAAAAAGTAGTGCATCGCGGTAGAATATAAAATTAGTGTGTGAGGTGTAGTTTGTGTGGAACTTGAATTATTAAAATTTTAGTTCATTTTTCTTTTGCTAAACCTAAGGAAGGAATGGTAATTACAATATAGTTCAGTGCACGAAATATATTACGCGAATGTGATATGCACGCGAAAAAGCAAGTTATTGGCCTTTGGATCATAATGAGATAGTGAGAATGAACTTCAGCAGTATTAAACAATGAAGACCTCGGTTTCAATCGATTTTGACTCATTACATTTACGATTTTTTCGCTAATTCACGTAAAGTTCACGATAAAAGCGCAATTTTGTTTTATTTACTAATTTCGTGGTATTTCGCGTTATTTGGCAATATCGCGTCTCGCGAATTTCACGGATCTCTACCAATTAGGCATAATACTTAAATTGAGAAAAGATTAATTTGAATCAAGTAATATGTACATGGATTTTTCAGATACATATGTTGAAATGCCAACAATGTACATGTGATCAAGAATTATTCCACATTATTATCATTTTGTCTGCTGTAGAAACATAACAACAAAATATTAGTGCTTTATTTAAAATTTAAATAAAAAATGTGAAAATTCAGTGTTTCATTGAACGGTATTTTTACGGAAACGGAACGGAATTATGGTAATTTTAAAAAATTACCGTAATTTTCCAGTATTTTTTAGTTGTAAGCATTTAATATCAAATGTATGGTTAAATAAAAAAGCCAATAGCAATAGGAAGGGAACAACAATGTTTAAACCATACCTAATACAACATTAATCTATTATAATTTTTCAAAATTGTAAAAAGAAATACGGTAGCAACACACAATCTTCCTTTCTTCAGTCAAAGTATGAGAAATTTTCAAGAAGAATATTCTAATATTACTCCATAGTGTTATCATTTAAGGAAAATATTCCAAAAATGAGTTGTACATGCCTCAATTTACAATTAAACATTTAGGAAATGTGGACTTGGCTTAAAAGAACATGTTGGGAATTTATCTGTATGAAACATTATCTCAAACATAGGGTAATTTTCAAGGGGCGTGATAAATTACAAAAAATATTACAGTAATTTACGAAAATTACCACAAATATAATTTTACACAACTCACAACATAATTAGAAAAAGGAAATCAATATACCAATAGGTAAAAATATTGCCATATTAAATGAAAATGGCAAATTTTCTTCCGCAGAAAACATCTACTCCAAGGTGATAAAGATTCTTGATGCTAATGCTCAAAGCTGATGGAAACTTTAAAACTTGACCCCAGCTAGCTCAAGGGACATGTTCTCCTGAAGAAAAGTAAGAAAATCCGTGGATAAGATACCTTTTCCCTCATTTCTTCAAAATATTCTGCAGATACCTTTTCTACTTCCGCTTCCCAGGAAGTCAAGATGACAACACAATGCCTTATGGAAATAAAATAATCTCCAAAAAGCATTGCATACATAGAGACTGAATGATAAAAGAAATCATTTTAACAGTTACCAGATTTAATTGCAACAAACATGGTTAAATATTTAACCATGTTTGTTGCAATATTTAACCAAAATGGACGAGTAAAACTTTCAAGCGTAGTGTCTAAAAACTTTGTTGACGTATATCTAGTATCCAAGTTAATATCAGCTACAGGTGATAGCCAGAAACTCAGTTAACCAGGAAAATTCTATTCTCTGAACGGCGTCCCTGCCGAAACCGCCAAAACGCTATAAAAATAACGTTCTTCATTTGTTCGGCGCTGCGACCCGGGCCCGCATTTTTCAAAACCACAAGTTTTTGTCATGATTTTCAGAATGTACGTTTTAAATTCCTTAACATGTTTGGGTCACCATTTAGGATTCACTGGGTGTACGTGTACTTAAGGGTTGTTCGCTCACTGTGTGGCGGCAACAGCCACGATTAATCGAATGATTATTATTACTTAAATCTGTGACTCTAGCCATACCTAACTAGCACAGGCATTGTTGAGAAATATGCGATCCTTGATAATCATATATAATTTTTTTGAGGTGACATCCAGAGCAATTAATTCTGTTATCTCGACTCTGTTATTGATTTATATTCAGTTTTGATCTGAATGAAAGACACGTGATTGCTTGATTGAAGGAAGACACTCACAAATTAATTAACGGTTTTGCTGTTGCAATTAAGGCAGGAACCATTAGAATGATTGCTTTTATCGTTCAGTCTCCGCATACTGCTTTTTGGAGATAATTTAATTTCCGAAAAGCATTATGTTGAAAGCAGAGATGGTGCAGAATACCTCGAAAAAATGAAGAAAAAAGTGATGATTTATCCTACCCACTGAATGTCTTACTTTTCTTTTGGAGAACATATCCCTTGTGCTAGCTGTGGAATGACTTAAATGCCATTTCACTAAAAATTAATCTAATCGAAAAGGTTTTCAAGTTATTTTCTGTATGTCCAATGGATGACATTCATTGGAATTTAAGAGGATGTCATCAAATGGTCATCATCTGGATGTCCATTGGGTACCATTGCATGGACTTCATATGGATGTCATCAAATGGCTACCTTCTGGATGTCCAGTGGATGCCAGTCAATGGACGTCATAGGGATGTCATTTTCTGGATGTCCAATGGATGACATTCAGCGGACTTATAGAGGATGTCATCAAATGGTCATCATCTGGATGTCCAGTGGATGTCAGTCAATGGACTTAATAAGGATGTCATTATTATAACATCCATTGGACATCCTATGGACGTCCCTGAGGGATCCAGGATGTATGGATCTCAAATGGACATCCAATGGACATCCTGGGGTGGACTTCACATGGATGTCATCAAATGGCTACATTTTGGACGTCCAGTGGATGTCAGTCAATGGACTTAATAAGGATGTCAGTATTATGCCATCCATTGGACATCCTATGGACGTCCCTGAGGGATCCAGGATGTATGGATGCCAAATGGACATCCAATGGACATCCTGCGGTGGCTGGGATGCCATGAATATGCCATAATAATTAATATTGTGATTACATTGACTGTACCCGGAAGCAGAAGTCCCAGGATACCGGAGGTAACCCTGCAACTCTTTCCATGCCAGTTCATGAAGATTAGAGGTCATGACAAGAATGTCTCTGATGCTATCCTCCATTTATTAGAATCTGTCGAACTTTTTAATTTCTCATGAACACACTCTTTTCCCTGATGTAAGTTAAGCACTGATTAACCGTGTATACACCTCTTATACACTTACCAAATGTATATTTATATTCTGTATTGTGTCTTCTGGACAAAATAAATTATTATTATTGCCAAAATTCTAGGATTCATAATATTTTTTACTTCAACCACATTGCACATTACGCCGCTAGCCCTAACAGACTTTGCTTTCCGCATTTTTTCTGTGATGAATGCGATTCCAGGATGAATGCTATTCATATCTAAGACCAATGATAATGTATGTCCCTCTTAAAGGAAGTTATTTGATACCATACTGATGTAACAGGGTTGCTACAATATATAGGTTTTCAAATTTCCTGACTTTTTCTTGACCAACATTTAGATTTTTACGGACTTTTGGAAACACAACAAAGAGTCAAAGTCCGCAATTCTACATGAGAAGGGGAAAAATATTGACAAAAATGCATGACTAGGAGAGTATTTACCATAATCTTATAAACAAAAATTCAGGTACAATTTCTCCCAAGTACGGGAGTTTAAGTAATAAATTAAATTAAAACTCTAATTAAATGCCATAAATTACACATTGAAATACTGTAGATCAACAATCACACAATATGATTCATTACAGGATAATATTCTGCACAAGAAAATGAACATTAACAAAAATAACCCTTGTAAAATGTCCTAAATGGCCCATAGGACTTCTGAAAAACAAAGACATAAAACAATTTGGTTGACCTCAGGAACATATTATGGCATAATAAAATGAACACTAACTAAAGTAAGGTAAATGAGGGAGGAATTGACCATGTACCATTAGTTGAAATTTTAGGGGATAACTGATAAAATAAGCCTTTTTCCAGTTCAAATATTGTATAGTAGCGGGAAATTACACTCCTACCATCTAACTATAAAAACTAAAATGTGACACGCGTTGGTACCATATTGAAAAAAAATGACTGACAGTTAGTGTTGACCTGCAGCAAGGGCGTACCCAGGATTAGGGGGGGGGGGGGGCAGCTCATGTTCAGTCGGTGTGGGGGGGGGGGGGGGGGGTTAAAAGCAAATTAAAATGACGTATTGGAAAAAAAATGTTTTTAGTAGCATTACAAATACCTTAACAATTCATTGCTTCCATCTTTTTATCAGATTAGCCACTCAAATTTTTAGTTTTAGGCTAATAATAATTTTCTTGGATTTGGTGAAAATATTTCTCCAACTTTCTTCTCGACCATTTCAAGATTTTCTTTAACACAATTTTGACGCACGCTCATCAGACATAATGCAGTCATTCTTTCCTCTCCCATAGTGCTCCTAAGCCATGTCTTTACTCTTCGTAGATAACTAAAGGACCGTTCTACAGTCACCGTAGTGGTTGGGATAGCGATTAAAATTGAGAGTGGAGAAGAGAGGGAGCCCTCCCTGCTGCATCAGGGAGGGGAAAAAACATTGGTATCGTTTAAAAGATCAATGACTTCATAATCCTTTAACTTGTCCTCGGTTACATTTTTCTTCTTCCACAAGTCATACTCTCCGGTCATATCTTCTAATTTATAAAAGCCTCTAAAGATTTCTGCATTCTTTGGAGAGTCCCTGACACTCATTTTGGGCATACTCAAAGGATGTAGTTTTGTTAAGACAAAAGCTGGGGTATTTTCTTGATGTCATCATCACAAAATACAGCCCAAATAACATTAATGCCGATGAGAAAGGTTTATTTTTTACTTTGTGTTCTGATAAAACACTGGCATTTAGAGGGGATAAGTGCCATGGAGGTAAAATGAGTAAAGAGAAGCTGACTGTCATCCTACGTTGCAATGAAATTGGAATGGAAAACCTGATTCCATAAGTGATCGGGAAATATAAACATCCCAGATGCTTCAAACATGTTCAAACATTACCTTGGATGTATGATTGCAACTCTAATGCTCGCATGACCACCACAATTTTCGAAAAATTCCTGTGAGCACTGGATGCGAAGCTGGGTGGATAAAATCATAAAATTTTGTTGCTTATTGATAACTGCACAGCACATCCAAGACACTGCATTTTTGAGAAATGTTAGTGGTGTTTTTTTCTCCTAATTGCACGAGTGTTCTTCAGCCCCTCGATCAAGGCATCATATGATGTATGAAGCATAAGTACAGGAAACTACTTGTGAATAAGAGGTTGGCCAGCCTTCTTGAGTCAGGAAGAAAAGTAAATATTCTGAAAGGGATGAATTTTGTGAAGCATTCCTGCGACTCCGTCGAAGCCAAGAGCATAAGAAATAGCTTTCGGACCTCTGCATTTTATCGCAGCACAAACGAGGAAATTTCCGCGTCACTGAGTGATGAGACATCACATGAGCACACCCTTGAGGATCAGCTGTTCGGAGGAGGGGAGGGTATGACCTTCGACAAGTGCGTCGTCTGTGACGCCGATATCGAAGTCTGCAGGTTAGTTGTTGGAACTTGTGACTACAAAAATGAAGCTTTTTTATGGAGATAATTACGTAACAAACGATTAATAACTATTCCAAAAATAATCTTTCATCTTCCTAAATGTAATTGAAAAAGTCGGTGAATCTCATTATCGCATATTTTTATCAGTAGATTGATGTCAATAGATGATGTCTATGAAGAGAAAGGAAGAAGAAGACACCGGGAAAGATGAAGCAGAGCCCAAATATCCTCCAACATTCACAAAAACAGTGGAAGCGGTGGCAACAGTTTGTCTGCAGTCATGGACTGTACTATCAAATAATTAGGGCTCAAAATGATAAAAACAAAGCACCTTGGACAGATTATTCCAGCTACCATAAGCTTATATGTATTTCCATTAAATTATGCATTTTAGTTTTCAATATTTGAGGAGAACACGCAGGAAGTTCCATTTTTGTTTTGTTACAAGCAATCATGTTTACGCCATTATGCACAGGAAAGACGATGTTTTTGGGCCGGGAGCTCAATTTGTTCATGTTTTCACGTAATTCTGACAATCCTCATAAAGATATAATCTTTGCTCATGAAATTAAAATGTCATGGTAACAGAAATATAACATTTTTGGTGCAATCATTGCAATTTACTACAAGCAATATAAACATAAAGCACTATTAAGTGAGAAGTGGGCATTCGCAAGATTCATCTGTCCTCCGACCTAATTATGTATTTCATTGGAAATGCGAAGAGAAAAATATCACTAGGTGGCTTCGCTAACTTTGCTGCTGAACTTTGTGAAAGCAACATCTGTAAACTATGCGTGCTTATTATGGTTATTAATGATGATGGCAATTGTAGTCATCAAATATAATTGAGTACGCATCAGCGTTAGGTATCACATGTTTTTTCTTGGGAGGCAGAATAGGTGGAAAATAAACTTTTTTTACAATAAATGATCACCAGTTATCTACGGCATGAGCTAAAATGAGCGGCAGGATAACATTACCCTGCAAGTTATGCAACCAATGAGTACGTATTTGACTTTCCATGGAATGCCTACCCTGTTTTGTACGTTTTCCTGGTTACCACATTCAGAATCCTGGGTCCCTTCAAGAACGCGCTAACAAGTCTGCTGTATATGGTCCTCTTAAACCCTTGTTCATACATAGGTGTTTGGATAGGTACTATCATAGAGTAAGTAGTAATCGTAGTAGTAGTAATATGCTTACTCTATGGTACTATGCAGCCAATGTGAGCCAGTATGATAGTATACTTCTAATTCTAAGGTTTAAATCTCTGGAAATGGTGGCTCTATTATCTTGAAAATAGACCTCTCACACTTTTCTGCTAAAATCATCAAGACACAGTATCCATTAAAACCACATGAAAACCCTAAAGATATTTAGAATGGTAAAAATGAGAAAAAGAATCCTTAGAAAAATATAAGATATTGTAAAAATTACACAAAACCTATGAGTTTCCAAAAAAGCTAAAATGTAATACCTTAATGCCAAAGTAAAATTTATGAAGAAACAATTCAATAAGTACCATTTGATGTATCACCACAGTAAAAAGACGGATGGGAACAAGCAAACCACTTAATACAGATGAAAACTCAAGAAATTATTACTCTATTGGTGAAATCGGAATAATATCTTATAGGAAAATCCATGGCCAAAACTGGAAAGTAAGAATAGCAGATAGAGAGACAAGGTAGGCAGTATGCAGAGGAAAAAGACAGGGTTGTCCTTTATAATCTGTGTTATTCAACCCACATGTAGAAGAAATGGAGAGGGGGGGCAAGGGAGGAATTTGAAGTAGGACTGAAAGTAGGTGGGGAACTGATGAAGTTGGTCAGCTTACAAGAGTATAAAAAAATAACCAGTTAGCCAAGGGACTGCCATCACCGCTTAATATGTTTACCAAGATCAATGTGAGAGGTAAGAAGAAAATGTCACTTTCAAGAAAAAGAAGTTAAGACATTCATTAGAATAAATAAAGTGATGATAAACAAAGTGAGTGAAAATAAATTAGATCAGGTAGAGCAATTAAAGTACGTATGTATCAAGGTAGAATTTTGAAGTAAACTGGGTTTAGTAGCAAAGACATTAGTGGAAGAATAACTCTAGCCAGAGAGGTGTTTTCTAGAAAAAGAGTAGTGATTAGCTGTAGAATGAAGACTCTTAAGCTAGCACATTTGCCCAAGAGAAAGAGAGTACATAAAACCAATTGTAAATATATTGTGACTAGTGGAATAATAAAATCGATGCATTTTTTGTGTAGTGTTTCATTAGTGAAAAATTAAAACAAAAGACATATCAAAGACAAGTTTAACATGGAGTCTCAGCTGAGCCATTTACAAGGACGTTATTTTGGATATTTTTACGACATATGTAATTTGGAAAGAAAAAAAATCCTATGTAGTCCTATTGCAGTATTTTCTCATTAATTATTTTTATCTACACAAAATTTACATAGTCTTTGAAACTATTTTCACCATCTCTCTCTCGGGACAAAGCGACCATATGTGAAAATATTTGAGTGTGACTGACTGATTAACAAAAATTATTATAACTTTGCTCAACTTTTAAGCAAATATATGCTTACATGCCATTATTCCCATTCTGCGCCTATAACACATCAAAGAGGAAATCATCTTGCAGGTTCCTTAAAGAGAGCCATTAAACAATGAATGTGAGTAATTGAAGGAACACTTCATTTGCTATCATCTATTAACAACCCCAAGTGGATACAAAGACCACAAAATGAGGTGGAACACACAAGAGTACCTTGCACCACAACTATGTGAAAAATAACCTAGAATTTAATCACCTGATTTTATGAGGTTCAGAATCTTAGACGTTCCTATTGTCAAACAGGTGTTTGATCTAGTATAATCACAAAGCCATCTCAATTAATGGTGAGTTTTGAATTAAGTTCACAAATAATTGGAACTTTAGGCCTTGCAAGCATGGTTCACTCACTGTATTCCTAGATGTATAGAAGGGAGTAACATTTGGCTTTCAGAAACAGACTCAGAACTTCACCTTTAATTATGATAGCTTGAGTGTCACTCACTAGCCCAACAGGCAGTTAGAGAAACTTGGTTTGACTCCCCGTCAAAAGAAATCAAAGTGCAAGAGGGATGAGGACACCCTATTTCATTCACATCCTTCACTGATGAATGATAAATAATGGGAATGTCGACTTTCAAGGATGACAGGGCACTTCCATTTCATTTAGAACATGACTTGCCTTAAGCAAACTTGTACTGTGCATCAATCAATACACCTGGAAAAACAAAAAGATGGTGCATTTCCCAAGTGAAAAGTGCACTAATTGTGACTTAAAGATATTTTATAATGCAAAAAATAAACCTCAAATGTAATTTTTGGGAAATACAATGTTTCACAAATAAATGTTTGAATTATGAGAGCCTTTAAAATGTGATGTAGAAAAGCTTAGTCATTACCAAATGAATGATTGCTGGGCACCTGGTAAGTCTTGAACTCTTAGAGGACCAGTATGGAAATATTTCAGCAAGTGCTCCACTGCACTGATGAAATAAAAAAGGTTAGCAAGTAATCAAAAATAAACACATCAATTGCAATAAAAATCTTCAGAAAAAAGTGAATTCCCAAAAATGCAATAATGTGCATTTAATTAGTCATCACACACTCATACTTTTCTAATTGAAAAAATTCAGTTACTAAATCCAAAATATGCTTATTACTTCAATCAATGCATTAAAATATTTGAAATAAAAATAAAACTGAGCAAACATTCTGATGAAATAATGAAACTATGGTGCTTACAATGTGCAAATACTACTTGATGAGGTGAAACACTTACTCCAATATTTCATCCAGCATGCATAAATGGGCAATGCAACAAACCACGACTTTTATGCCGGACTGGCAGAAGCTTAGGTAAGTCAATAGATGTTGTGATGCGTCGAATATCATTGATTCTGTCTCTAACTCGTTCCGTGTGAGCAGTCAGATGAGATGTTACAAATAAGAAGGAAGTTCCAAACAGCAGAAATCCTATTGCAATAGCTCCTTTGGTACGAAAAGCTTTCCCAGGCCTTGTGCTCATGCTGCCATCTTCTGCAACTATAGGAAAAGTTTGTTTTAATTGATGTGCAGACAATCAAAATGGAATGCAATTCCAGCATCCCAAAAATATAACTCATATTTTTACAAAAAAAAGAGAAGTACATATTAGGTGTGATATGGTGGAATTTCAACATAATGAAGATTGAATTGTAATTTTCCACTGGATAGAGATTCATCGTGACCAAGATTTTGATGTACCACATCATCATCAGGTCAAGATCAAGTTCTGCATCACCTGATGATAATGTAGCACATCAAAATGTACATCTAAACCTAGGTTGCAATAATTCTTTATCTAGTGGCAAATTGCAACTCAATCTTCATCATCTTGTGTTTACAAAAAAACCATCATCGTCTATTAAATACTTATTTTGGATAATTACATCAAAGCAGAAATACTTTCTAAAATAAATAAAATAATTTATATTTGTTATTGAGGAATAATATGCTTTAACATATAGTAGAAGGCTGCTATAGCAAGATCGCACAAAAGTTGTAAAGTCAGTCACATTAGCCCCCCTCGCTATGGTCGACATGCTATGCTTGCATCGCTAATGCCTTGAATCCATGTGCCAAGTGTGGGCGAAGCTAAACTAATGGGCACTGGAACAATTTTTTCAAACAGAATAACAGCTCCTCTCACTTCCTTCGAGCATCGGTCGCAACAACCCAGCATAGGCTGCGGAGGCCCACCCTCTCACCTCACAAGTGGAAGCCACCTGGATAAAAGTGAATCTGGGCGAGGGTGGATAAACAAAGATAAGACGAAGGAGTGATCTTCTTGGGAAACACCCATCTCTTTCTTGCAGAAGGAGTCCTGTGGTCCCCTGCAGATAAATCTTCGTGTTCAGGAATAAGTAGTGAGAACATTTGACAGATATGAAAATTTGGTAATTGTAAGGGAGATGGACTCATCATATTTTTTCAAAACTTTTTTTCTAATGGCTTACAATACCTTGTACAACTATGGGAAAAACTTTTTTTCAGCGTGCTGATACAAAATACACTGTATATTGTAACCGTTCCCGATTGGCATTGGTTCATTGTAGAGAATTTTCTTGTATATTTTGCATTGTAGAGAATTTTCGTTTTTATTTTGTATTAGAGTTTCAGTCTGTTGTGTGGATGTGTGAGCCTGGATGAGTGTGTGTGAGAGTTCCCCATCCTTTTCACCTTCTCCCACCCCCCCCTCCTGTGGGCAGTGTGAAGTTTTTCCCTCACCCCCCCCCCCCCCCCCCCCCCCACTTTCCATTCATATGTGCATCGGAGAAATGGACTCCTCCCATCCCAACTGACAAGAAGCGACCGTTACGAAAACGCCCGGCCGACGGCCTTCCTCCCCCCCCTTTATTTTCCCGGACTGGAGGTGAATCATCTCCCCCCTCCCCCCAGTTCCTTTTGTTTTCTGCCCCCTTTTCCTGGAGTGCAGTCCCACGATCCACCCCACCTCACCTCAAACCTTCCTTCCCCCTCTCCCCTGGAAAAAAGTATTATGCGGAGGAAAGGACCTCGAATGAAGAGATGAAAATAAAAGTTTGGACGGACAAGAAGTGCAAAGCAACAGGGAGCGGAGCTGATCGGGAACGGAGAAGGGACGTCCTGAGAAATTGTGGCCAAGCATACGAGGAGAGAGATGTCGAAATATTTATTTTTCATTAGTTAAGACGCGGTGAGACCCGGAGGCAACGAAAAGAGTCAGCCCTGGACAACCCTTGCCGATGGCCAGAAGTGCCATTTTCCAAATTGTAATTACGGAATTATTGCTAGCAGCCATTGAAGTGGAGGAATCGACCGACGCCAAGCTCACCGATGAGATCCCGTCCTCCGATCCCGTCCTTAGATCCCGTCCTCCGGTGAAGAAGAGGAGTTGTGCCAGCCCCTGTCCACCGTCCAGAACTACGATCTTCTGCCCGCAAGAGTCCGATAAGTACTGTCCAGAACCCTGTTCCAAATAAGAAACCCCCCCCTCTCTGTGAATTTGCATTTTCGTATCATTTATTCCCAATCCCCTTGTCCTTTTCCTTGATACCCCATTCCCGTGTGAATGTGAAGTGGATGCATGTGTGTTGTGTGAGTGCCCTAGATTTAGTGGAAGAGATTAATGATTAACAGTGAAGTTGTCCCATTTCCCTTGATTAAACACCAATTGCGTGGGACCAGTGTTTATTGTTTTCGAGTGTGAAGAAGAAGAAGATCGGATGTAGACGGACACAGACATTTTGAAGCTGTGTCGATCAGAAATATTAACCAAGCATAATTTGCTCACAAGTTGTTTTTGCTAGCTGATAAAATCAAGGTGCTTGTCATTTCCTTTTATTGCAAAATTGCTGAAAATAACATGTTCCACAAGGATTTTTGCTTTATTCATCCTCGCAAACCCACAGTGTCTTGCTGGAAGCCGCGTGATTCTAATCGAGAGACCTGAAACTTTCTTCACACCTATTTCCCATTCCAGGGCTCATGCGAAGACCCGTCTCACCATTCCCGCATTTGTCCTTTTCCCTCCCAGCTCCACTCTTTTGAGTGCGACTTCCCCACTCATCCCCGAACTCACGGGTGCGCAGGAGGAGAGGTCACAATATTTACGATTTTCGAAAGTACTACTTTTGCCTTCTTTTTTTGTTTTTAGAGACTGGAGGGGGTTATTTTGTGGATTGTTATGTTTTTTTCTTTTCACGAACACCCTTTTAAACCAATGGGATGGCCCTCAGGGCCACCCTGTTGATTCCCAACCCACATCTATGGTGAATCGCTTTTATTCGGGTTTCTCCCGCGTTGATTCATTTTATGGACAACCATTTCACTTGCATTCCAGCTAGCGTCGTCAGGTCCAGGTTTCAGGACCTAACGACGCTAGCAGGAATGCAAGTGAAACGGTTGTCCACAAAACAAATCAACGAGGGAGAAACCCAAATAAAAGCAATTCATCAAATCACCGTGGAAGCCTCCGTACCATTTCCACCCCTATGGTGATTTGTGTAAAATTACGGCGAGTTGGTAATGTAAGTTCCATATCCTTCGTAAGGAGGTGCTGCGATGAGGTAGCCTTGAAGGTTACCCGTCCCTCTAATTTCTAAAACTCGTTGAAAAGGCCTACCCGCTGCGAAAAGTATGGTTCGGTCTGCCATCTTTACCGAGAGTCCCTACAGTTCAGTTGCCAACGCAGCTTTGCAGCAGCTTTGGATGACCGACCGAACCACACTTTTTGCAACGGGTAGACCTTTTCAATGGGTTTTAGAAATTGAAGGGATGGATAACCTACAAGGCTACCTCATCCCAGTGCTTCCATACTGAAAATACAGATCTTTCATTACCAACTCGCTGTAATTTTACGAAAACCAATCACCATAGGTGTGGGTTGGGGCATCAACAGGGCAGCCCGGAGAGCAATCCCAATGGTTTAAAAGGGTATTCGTGAAAAAAACATAACTATCGGCCAAATAATCCCCTCCAGTCTCTAAAAAAAAAACAAGGCAAAAGTAGTACTTTTGAAAATCGTAAATATATGGTGTATTTCGCATGAGCATGCCGAAAAAAAGTTTTCTCCATAGTTGTACATCGTATTCGAAGCCATTAGAAAAAATTTTTTGAAAAAATACGATGAGCCCATCTCCCTCACAATTACAGAAAATTTTATTGTTTCCGGCTATTGTTTGCATGAGAGTGATAGCTAGGTGGCAGAGCTGCCCAAGCTCACTCAAGCAGTACACCAATTTCCAGAAACCTCAGAAAGGATGATTTACATGAATCACAATAAGCAAAATCGAATCTTGAATTACTCAAAATGTATTTATCATTAGCCATCAATAATAATTAGTGCATGTAATAATGCCCCAACTCGATGTGAATGCAGCCTTATGCATGGAAGATGATATACATAAAAATATCTTGAGTAGCAATATCTTGATGTGTATCCCTAATTGCAGGGCATCGCTGCATTCACTCTACTCCCAAATTATCCAAAAACATTTTTGATGGAAGTGAATAGTGAACATTGCAAGTTGATAATTGGGTCATTCTATGCCAATTGGTGATTTTAGAGAAGTGCCCTGCTCGACCACAATGGATTTCAATGAAATTTTATATGGACATTTACGTATACCTCCAATGAACATTTGTAAATTTTTTACATTTGTCGATGGTTTACTTGCTGAGATATACTACTTTGTTTGACCCCGTGCCGCAGCCCTCTTCAGTTTGACTATAAGATTTCAGTAACTTTAAAGCACAGTATCTCTGGGGATATTTTGATGAGAGATACAAAAATTGGCTATCTAGTACAACTTTTTGCACTCTATTAAACAAAATAATAAAAATAATTGTAAGAGCGATCTCCTTGCTGAAAATTCAGGGCGAAACTGGCCCAAAAAATTGCAGATCGAAAAAAAATTAAAATTTTGGCTTTTTATATTTCAGGAATTAAAGGTATGATCAACGTGACACTTTGCTCGTGATAACATATCAACACATGGTTTATGAATATAAAATTTCATCTTCCAAGTGCTTTCCATTAGTTTAAAAATTGAGTCAAAATTTGACAATTTTCGTAAAAACATCAGAAATAGAGTATTTTCACCCCGCTTTTACAAAAAAAGACCCTCTGGAATTTCTTTTGGATCATTTTCATTAGTAAGAGAATGATTTCAACCCTCTAAAAAAGGATATCTGGTTTTTCATCGCGGGCGTATAAGGCCCTAAAAATAGGGACTACTTTGAGGATGACATTTGTAAAAACAACAAAAATAGTTTTTTTTTCTGCCCGCTCTTACAAAAGAAAGACCTTCTGGATACTCTTTTGAATCATTTTCATTTTAAAGAGCATGTTTTGAGCCTCTTAAAAAAGTAGACTTGGTTCTTCATCCCCAAAGGCCCCAAAAATATGAAAAACGTTGAGAATGTTGCAATGGTGGCGCCACATGCATTCTGTCGTGTATTGTCCTGTTTGTTTTATGTAGACATTTTTAGCATATTGAATTGGTCCATGGTGACATTGTCACTACCAGTTCAGGCATTTTAACCAGTAACCCCATTGCCATAGGTGTCACGCCAAATAGCCGTGCAATACCAGCCATGGGTGGGTTTCTTGGTTGAGGATCCCAAGCCTGCAATTTGGTTTATTCGACAAGATTCCAAATCCTTGAGTGGGTATTTGTCTGGTTCCCAAGCTAAAGGTTGGGCAGCTTATCCTAGGTTCCCAAGCCTACAGTGGGTATCTTATATGGCTACCAAGCCGAAGCTCGTATGGTTCTCATGGACTCCCAAATTCCACAAATCGCTTAATTATTACTTATTGAATTTTCGAGCCACGTTCTTCAGCGTCACTTTTGGAAATCGATCTAGCCTTATCTGATAATTAGCAAAAATTGGTGAAAAAAAAATGTTAAGCCGGTCAAAAAAGTTGTTCCTAGTGTATAGCCAAATAAATTTTTATCGTTTCATTGGCCTGAAAGACAAGATATTTATTGGATTTGAACCCAACATATCCTTTGCGTTCTTCCAGCTCCCTCAATGACGTCGACAGGTCAGCGGCATTGATATCCAGAAGCGAAGCTAAAGAACGAAGTTATGTTATGTATGTATACGTAAATGTCCATATAAAATTTCATTGAAATCCATGATGGTCAAGCAGGGAGCGGGGACATGGCATGGAATGACCCAATAGCAACATCCATTGTTTACATAAGACCAAGGAGTGATCTTCTCCTTTAACTCCCATATGGTTCCCACTGAATGTGTCCAGCACTCATGAATTTCATCTTGTCCTGGAATTAGCGGAGAAGTTTTTTTTATCTTGAGCAAGAGGGCCTGTCTTCCGAATGATACCTCAATTGTTAAAACATAGTCTGTCATCCACTTCAGACATAGAGTCAATACATGTCTACATATAAATATGCTACTAGTAAAATTTCCACATGATTGAATGAAATTATTTGGTAAAACATAATCTGCAAGTTATTAAAAGTGACATTACGGCATCAATCACTTGATGTTGTTACAAACGGAATGAATATGCATGCCGATCGGAGATACACTGCCTCAGCTTTTCCAAAGTTCCTCCACCGAGACAGACCTTCAAAGTTGGATCCTTGTGCGCACTGAGCAGTAAACAGCCAACTATAGCTTCACAGCTTAGGGAGGTGTAAGAGGGGCATGCAGGGGAAGCAGCTGTCTAAGCCTTCCACGTCTGTGAGCTTCGAAGTAGAAGCCCACGGATGATCCCGGGTGGTGTCTCGGAATCACCCAAACCATAATAAGAGCTGAGACAGAGGGAAGAAACTGTCAGCCTCTGCTTATCATGGAATGATTCAGCACCGTCAGTCACCTGACGCAAACACAAAAAAAGTATCAAGTGTATGCAGGGGTGGGGGGAGAGCAAGTTAGGTGATGAAGACAAAGTCGGCTGAGGTGGAGGCCCAGATTGGTGTGGCCCTGCCATTGCGGCAGAGCACCGATGAAGAAGCCTGACATGATTTACGCTTACATGATTGCTTACATGATAAATAAAAAGTTTTAGGTTTCACTCTAAAGTAACTGTACCACTCAATCTATCTTTTTGAGATATTATTATTGACCTGGGTAGGAAATGAAAGGACTAAGGATTCACTAATCATAGTTCAGAAAAGAAATTAAAAGAATTAACAGGAAAATCAAAATACATATGCATGTTGAATGGCATGCAGATCACTTACCAGAACAGAACCAAAGGAGATCTCTCCTTACAAACACAGCCAAATGAAGTGTTCCCAAAGAGGACGAATGAAGAAGAACATGGGATGGGCCGATAGTTTCTTGAAGGCTTACTTCCCATTCAAATCTTTCAGGATAACTTTCTTGGGTCCCTATGGTAACAATATCAGGCACATGCTCCAAGACTTCAGGCAGTAGAAAATCATTTAATTCCTTTGGTGGTGCCTTCATGGAAAGTAAAATATTGCCCATTAGGAACTTTTCAAGCAGTTTAAAAACTTCACTTCCATATTTATTAAGGTAATGGGCACATTAATTTATGCATAACAAAGAAAGTGGATCAATGTATTTTTCTAAAAAATTAAAATGGAAGAAATAGAATCAATCATTTGTCTTTATTTTTACATATTTATGATCGCTTATGTACATACATAAGTTCATTTTGTAGAAGAAAAAAGGAAAAAAATATATGCCACAACATTTAACTATTGCAGAAAATTCTTAATTTATTACTCAGTGACAATAATAGACACAATAATTATGATAATTTAAGTAATAAAAAAAAACTTTTTTCAAAGTATAATTCAAAATTATAAACCTCAAGAAGTTTCATTTATTTTTCACTGAGATATTTTGTTTATGCACTAAGAAATGGCTACTATGGCCCTCAGGCCATTTAAAATTGCCATTTACCACAAAGAGCAAGAGGAAAAAAATGAGATGTGATAATGAACATTTTCCACCCCTAAGTGGATAAATCCAGAATGCATCAATTTGTGAGGTATTCAGAGATTAGTTTTGATTTTCCCCCATTCTATATCTAAATTTGAATGATTATTGTATGTCACCCACCCCATGAATTACAAGCTTGACATAGTTATTAGCTATCGTGCTCTGAATAGCCCAAGGGCTGAACTTGCAGGAGCGATATAAATAGTTCCTGGTCAACTAATGTGAGAAAGGTAGGAGATAGATGAAAGGTAGTCAGCAAAGCATCTGTTCCTCAGTGAGGATGCAGCAAAAAGGCATTTGGAACCAGTGGGGGGTGGCCTCGTAATTGATGGCCATCATGTAAAAAACATTATTGATGAAGGTAACAGGAAACTTCCTCAATTATCATTCTCATATGTACTTATTTAATGATGGGTTGGCCGATTGTGAAAATGAATCCTGGTAACTATGGGAATTTTTACCAACCCACCGGTGCAGGTGTCATGCTTGGCAGCCAGGAAAGCAGGGCCTATATGACTCCGGCAGCCGTAAATGTAACCTACCTTTCTTATGATAGAAGGGTTAAAGGTTTTCCATACTCCATTCCATAAAGGACAGATATTACATAATCTACAGAAAATCAAATTTTGCTGAATAGTCATCTCAAGACCACCTCTAAATCTCACAAAATTCCCCCCCAGGGAGGAAAATTCACCACTTGCTGAGATACCTTAGAGACAGTGCAAAATAATCTTAGAAGTCAGGGGCACCCAAAATCAAAATCTTCAACTACTAGGAAACTTGGAACTAAAAACAATGGCAATACATATAAAGATGATTTTATGGTGCATTATGGTGTATGGATATACAACCCAAAAGTCCTCATTGTTAGCAGAAGACGCTTGGCAGCCCTATATGGAAAGGACATTTTCAACAATGATTTACTACGTATATTTAATTTTTTTCTTAGGATTTTAGATTAGATAGATAGTTCCACCAAGCTTACTTTCAAGGCACGTTTCCCAAAGTTTTACACTGTTTAATACAATTTATCTTTCAAACTGTTGAATGCACACACAATCAAGTGCTTGCTTATTTATGGCAGCCCTCAACAGTGTATACACAGGAATGTAGGAGTGGAAAATGATTTAAATATACTTCTGAATCACATTTAAAATTTAATGAGATACCTGATTCCGAAAATTGCCTTTAGAAATTACCATGTTATTACCATGATAAATTACTACAATTGGTCTGACATGAACCCTGAAAATATACTGTCATTGAGCATGCAAATAATATATGATTTATTACCTGTCCATTCATATTCCAGGTACCAATGAAAATCGTAATTTCCCTATAAGGCAGAACTTTCTCAAGTTCTAATGGTCCCATTAGCGACATAGCAGCAATTCGACCGTGAAGATAATTCCTTGAAACCAGAAGCAAAGGGGATAGGTAAAAAAAACATGACAAAATACAGCAAATATTGTCAACTACAAGGCCTACAGTACATGAATATGTATTAAGACTATAATCAAAGACATAAACACATGTTAACTCACTACCTCACATTGAATTCCTAAACAATTAGGCAAAATGTATGCATAAGTACCAATAAAATAAATAATAAAGTAGCTCAGTATGTACCTCGTATCTAGGTCAAACACCAAATAAAAATATCTCTCAAAATGTTTTCTGTTGAATTAAGGGGAGAAAATATATCAATTTGATATTTAATACCAGATACAGACCTATGTAAATATATACACAATTTATCAAAATGAAATTTACTAGGAACTTTAACCCTTTCAACGCTAAGGGAAAACTTGTTGAACTTTCCTGGTGACTAAGTTCAGAGTTTGGCATATTCGAATTCAGCATGCTGAATTAAGATGTATGTGACCAAAAATTTTAATTTTTGAGGTACACATACCTATAGTTGTTATAATGGTTTAAACTTTTGATGATCCAGAACGTCCTGCGCCAATGGCAAGACTGGATTGGTGGGTTACATGCATTCAAGGAAATTCCCCTTTGTCGATTCTACATGATATAATTGAATTTCCAGCATACCTTGCTGTTAAGCACATAATTTTAAGTGGATAACTTGTTTCAAAGTTCTGCTCACACATGGAACTCATTTCAGTTACTCTTTGATAAAATATTACGCTTGTGATAATTAAAATGAAGCTGTTTGAATTATTTGGAAATTTTCAAAATAAAATACCTCCTATGAAAGTGCAACTACCATCTTGCTGAGTAGTATTATATAGTAAAGAACTGGATTTGTAAAATGAGTTAAAAAAGGGATTGATTGAGTCTCAATTAAGAATGACTATGGTAAGCACTTTTAATTAGCTAATTTTATTTGGAGTCATTCATTGTTAGACAAATGTACTTATGTATTTCTTAAAAAAATATAACCAGCCACAAAAATTAAAATAATTAAAAATACAAATTCAGACAAACCTTTTGTTTTTAGCTATTTACACAATTTGCATACTTTCAGCATTTGATGTGTCTGTGAAAGGTTTTAAAACAATGGATAATGCATAGTGCCAGGTTTCCCTTGCATGCCGGGCAATACGTGGTAGTGTCCTTCCTAATCCCTCGCTTTGAGCTTTCTCAGAACTTTCGTTGCTTCCTTTTGCATCTTGTGTCGTCCATTTCGTATTGTCCAGGTTAATGCCTAGACAAGCCTAGATTTCTGGACAGTGGAATATGGGAAGGAGCGGAAGGTGGAAGGGAAACTGAATGGGCCGGTTCTATACGAGATTTGATGATGGAGAGGCGGTAGTCATAGAGTGGGATTTTGGGATGGGATTTTATGAAGAGGAAGTAACTATTGACTAATAAGAGGTGAAAGATGTGGATGCTTAATTTTTAAACCACTTCAGGGTCTTCCTTTCGATCAGGTAATATCAATATCATCATTTGGTCAAAATGATCAATGCCCCCCATAAATTCATTGTATTTCACAACGGCTTCTGGTTTGGAAATGTTTCCACCTCCTCACTGGTGGGGAACATCAATCATTTCACTCCTGAATTTGGAGCTGATCATCAGTACATCCCATTTCTCCTTCCACTTCACCATGGAGACACCTTCATTAGTGTCAGCTTGCACAACTTCACCTATTTTCAATTTTACTGAAATCACATGGGGAGGAATACCTTTTCAGTTGGTTCTGAAGGTCCCGGTGCAGTAGGTCTGACGCTCACATAGTTGGTGGGCCAAGTCGACACTAGTATAAAAATTATCCATAATTAATGAATGACCAACATCCAGTTTGCAATTCATTAATTTATGGACAATGTTGTCGACGAGACCCAGGCCACCTACATCAATGTCGGAAGCACCAGCAAACACAAGGAACCTTAGAGCCAAACCGGAAGGTTCAGTCAGCAGGTACAACTTAATTACTTAGCGGTGTCTCTTGCCTGTAATGAAAATTCTAAGTACAAGGCGGCCCCTACAGAGAACTAAAGACTCATCAATGCATATTCTCTGAGTTGGCATTGCTATTGTGTCCATTGCCTCATGAAAAAGGACCATCAGCGGTTGTACTTTTTATAGTCTGTCATTAGGTCTAAGCCCACAGGGTACAGGATTACGTGGTAAGTGCAAACACTGTAATATCCTGGCGAACCTGTCACGACGCATACAGCAAAGAAAACAAGGAAAGCTAAAAAGGAGGTCGGTGCTCCAGTAATTGGAGATTCTGTTTTATTGGATTTTACCCATGTGAAACAGAATCCCATGAAACACTAGAAACTCTTCTCCAATCAAGGATTTCCACTCGGTTATCCTTGCTTTTGGCACTACATTTGCGCCACGTAACTTATCCAATTAGTTATTCGTCTCCCTAACAATCGTTTTATCATATGCTGTGTCAATAATATTTTGCATTTAAGTATTGTACCAGCTGATTGCTAAGCTCTTGAACAGTCTCCACCCTGTATCCCAATTTCTGAAAAATTGTCTTGCTTTCCCTCCTAAAGCCCGTATGACACTTCCCAATTTATTGGCTAATGAATTGGCGCGCAATATTGTTGAGAATATTGTGCGTTACGTACCGTATGGCACGCATCAATATTGGCACCAATATTGCCCATAACAATGCTCTAATGTCCCGCTAGAGAACACCACATATAAGTTAAAAAAAGAGCATCACGAGACGCGGGTTTGTTTACTACGAGCATTAGGAAGGGAGGCGGTGAAAATATTATTCATTAAATAACCATTGCTAGGGGCTGCAAAAATATTCAGCATTGCAAAGCACCAAAAAATGAATGTAGAAGAAGCGGCACTTATATGTGCTGCAGCTAATATTCTGGCTGTGGTAGCTGAAGAAGGTAGACACCGGCGTAATCGGCGCTGTAAGATATGGTGCAGGGATATGGATCGGTTTTATGCACTCAACTATGTTTTTTAGAGCATCAGCAGGTAAACTCTTATTTTTGTAACGTGTTGACATCACATTGTACAAGCATTCATGCGATTTGTATGCTTCAATTAATAAAGTAACGACTTCTTTCGTCCACATTTTATAGTAATCGTTGTATATTCGTAACATTCTATAACAAACCGGATGTTTTGCGAAGAGATTCTTGTTTTGGCCGCTAGGAGTCAACAAAACTGACTTCTGATTGGAGATTGCCCGGGAGAAAATAGAACCCGTTCTAAATTCCAAATTGGGCAAGAAATTGAGTCCAATATTGTGAAAGGGAGATTGGACGAGAAATTGGTGTGTGTCAGGTGGACCACAATCCAATATCCAATGGATTGGCCAATAAATTGGGAAGTGTCATACGGGCTTAAGGGTGTCCCACCATTAGATCCCTCTTAAATCCCTCATACGTATCTTCTACCTCTTATTTTGTCCAGGATTCCCATCCTCTTGCTTCCTCTTCCACGCTTACCCAGTGCTCTCCCCTCTAATACCCTCTTCAAAATGCTCTCCCCTCTCAAAACCTCCTCCATCCATCTCTTCTGTCTTCTCTGAACCACCGCCACAAGCTTCCTTTCCTCTCCAACTATATATCCAATACCTTTTCGTTAATCTCAATTACATGTCAAAAAAACTGTGAGGCTCCACTCCTCCAGGCTTCTCTTCTGTTATTGCATCTCCTCTCTTCTTTGGCGGCCCAAAAGGGCCACTAAAGAAGAGAGAAAAGACAATAGCAACAGAAGCAACAAGGAACAAGGCACCAGCGAGGATCCAAAAACCTATGCCACCATCCCATACATCGCAGGAACAAGCAAAAGGATTTCCAGGGTCTTGAAGAAATTTAGAATTATCACAAGATTTAACAGTGTGACCAAAGTTTCCGACTTACTTCTGTGTCCAAAGGACAATATCTCACAAGAACTCAATGAGGGAGTGTAACAGGTGCCCTGTTCTCCTGGGGAATCATACATAGGTGAGACATACAGATCCATGAAGACGCATCTGTAGGAGCATGAGAGGGCTACCACCAACAAGAAGTTCAGCTTGTCCACCATTGTGGAACATGCGTGGTCCGAACCTGGACATTTGATCAAATTTGACGAGGCCAAACTGATTGCCAAAGAAAAGAGATATGTACTTCCCAAGGCTGATAAGAGAATCAATAGAGGTCATCAAAAATGACAATTACAGTAGGGAAGACGGATACCGCCTAGCAGCCCTTTGGAAGAGGATTTGGTGGGAAGACACGGACCTATCATAACACTTGGAGGGAGAATGAACATGCATTTAAGTCGATGAAATTGGTGTCCAGGCACCTCGATTTGAAGATGCTCGGAGGATACCTGGCAAAACTGTTGTCTTAAGTCAACAATGAATGCGACGGGAACCCAAATAATGGACAAGCCTTCATTCAAGCCCCATGGAAACCTACACCACAAGTTACAGGATAGTTTCCACAGAAAAAGTCCATTATTATTATTATCATCATACGGCATTCAACATAGAAGTTGAGTGGATAAGCGGTATCCTTTATGGATCCTTAATGAGCATGACATGAGAACTTTATGTGATAATCTGGAATTCTATGAGGATTATTAGTGGAAATTTGGCTCTCAATGTAGGATTGATTAAGTTGTATTAGAGTGGCTAAGTGGGTAGAAATAAGATTTTCCATGCAGAATTGATGTGGGGATCTCATGTGGAAAATTGTTAAGGTGGGATTTACATGGAATTGAAGTGGGATTCAAGTGGAGATGATGTGAGATCCATGTGGAATTGCTATAGAACCCCTGGAGACTTGATGTGGATCCCACGTGGAAATTGGGCATCCTCGGAAGAAATTATGTGTAGACTTCCACCTACTTGTTTTCACTAGGTGGAGGCATGAAATTCAATAAACATACCTAAGGTGTATAGTAATTGTATACATACAGTATACATGTAATTAAGTACAATAATATTTCCATATTCTGAGAAGAATTGAAAATATGAGTTTATAATTGAGAAAAGGATCCAATCACATGTAATAAGTTAATCACATATAAGAAATAATGGAGAAAAGATACATCTCTACATGCTGCAAACATCAGTGTACATATTTATCTTATGCAAACAAAAATGAGAAATTACATAATTTCATAATCACATTAACAAACAAATAAAAACTATAATTCATTAACAAGTATTCTGAGTTTTATTGAATTCTGCCAAATGGTGTTTCGAGAAAAAATCTAAAAAAACAAAATTCCAAGAAAAAATTTTAATGGCCGGTTTTATGTCTGGTTAACGCTAACCAGAAGATGATACACCCCTTAACTTTTTTCCTGCAGGTGGCTGAAAGTACTGGTTACCTACCAGTCTGGTCTTATACAGAAGCTAACCAGAACTTTCAGCCACATCTAGGTTAAAGTTAAAGGCTGTATTATCCTCTGGTTAGCGTTTACAAGACATTATAGAATGGGCCCTAAGAAGAGCAATTTTCTCACTTCACACACAGGTGACATCCAAATTCACAAGGTTCCCAAAAAAGTTTCTCTAGTCAGCCATAATTAGCAATTTATAAGATAGAAAATTACAAAATTATATAGGACTTCATGAAATAACAGAAAAAGTAGAATTAGGATCTATGAGAGCTTAGGTAAAAATATAATACATACCTCTCTCTGGCTTTATTGGTAGGTATGAGATTGAGAACTTTAGCTGCAAGAAGAGCCTGCTTGGCTAGACCTTCCATTGATGGACTAAGATCAGAAGGATCTGATAGAACAACCATTGCACTTTCTTCTCTTTTCAACAACACCTCTTCATTCACTTCCTTTGTGCTGTCACTGCTTTCATCTTCGGTTTCTCCACACCTTTTCTTCTCCTCGCTGTAAGTTTCTGTAGGCAAATGTTGCTTACATTTGATTTGCTTTTTCTGATTCTGACGGTGAAGTTCGACAAGAGAAGATTTAAGGGAGTTGAGTGATACGGAAGACGAGGAGCATGAACTTTCCCGGGAATTTCCTTCCCTCTTGAACAGATTTCCTTTAACATCATGATCACTTTTACTGCGAATTGCCTTCGATAAGTATTTCTGCCGCAGGCATAAGTCAGTGACACTATCTGATGGGTGAAGCTTAATTTTGCTTGAGGATTTGACTACTTCTTTCGACGCTTCACAGCTAGATCTTTTATTTCCCAGATCTTCAGGCTCCGATATACCCGTCGTACTTCTCACCGTACGTCCGGATTGACTATCTTCCTTTGCAGAATCAATGATGAGGCACTCTTTCGATAAAGCCAAACAAGTATTGTGCTTGAATAAACCACCAGCCAGAGATAAACTAGTATTGGAGTTAGTGAAGCAGCCGTATCGGATGGAAAATTCTTGGCTCGGCAGAAGGGGTCCAGAATTTCTTCGGCCACTCTTGGCCTTTTTGGAATTCAATTGAAGGAAATTGTTAGTGGGCTCTTCGAAACTCTTCCTTTGAACTGGTGGTAATTTGTGGAGTGGAGGAGGAACAGAACTTGATCTTTTCTTATGACGTAGTAATTTCGCTAGTAATTTTCGAGTTGAATTACTTCTACTTGGCTGTGATTTGCCAGAACCAGACGACATATCACTGTCATCCATGCTTCTGTAAATGCTATAGAATCAGTAAGCCTCCACTGCGGAACAATTACATAAATTAAATTATGAGGCATCTGCTTGAGTGACCTTTAATTTTTAAATGCTACGGATCCCTCAGTCTTCATAATGATTTTACCAAGCTAAATAGTCGCTTCACTTCTTGATCCTTCATTTATTTAGATTTAAAAAGGTCTCGTAGTTCTTCACCTGCACAGATTGCTAAAATGCTAAACAAAAATATCCTTTCTGCGCTGACTTCAAAAGACGCCTATCGACTATAATAAACATCGATAGATACCAGAGGCAAACGACTCTTTTCGATGTTTTCGATATTCAACTTCGATAATAAATTTCACCAGTTCGCTGAATTTGCTCTAAATTCCATCGTCAGGTTGAAGGCTGTTTCACTGCTGTGTGGGAGAAATGGCCACTTTAAGACAAACTCCTTTAACCTGTAGTGGCCATACACGCCCTGTAGTTCAACTTGCATTTAGCGATATCACTGAGGGTGGATACTTTCTTATATCAGCGTGTAAAGGTGAAAATGCTTTTCTATGTTTCAAGTCATGCAATAGCCTACTTTCATTGGGTCGACACCATTGTGCATAAGGTGACATTGTTAAATGTTCTGAATGAGAACTAGCATTTTAGTTTTTTCAGTTTTCCTCCTGGTGTCGTACATTACCAGTAAAACATGTAAACTCAATGATTTGAAAGGTTTATCGAGTGATGAGTTATTAAGGTCTGGGAATAAGGTCGTGGTATAATATATAATTCTGTGTGAATCATCACGTAGGGAATATAGGGTTTATACGACCAGAGCTTAATTACCTTGTGTATTTCAGATGGAAAGCCAATGCTGCGACAAGGCGACACTGGAGATTGGATTGGAACTTTCGAAGGACATAAAGGAGCTGTTTGGGGGGTGGCCTTAAATGCTCAAGCTACTAGAGCTGCAACTGGTGCTGCGGACTTCAATGCAAAGGTGAAACATATTATAATAGAAAGTTACTGATGGGATAGAACTTCAAAAATAAATTAAAAACATAAGGGAAACACTTGAGGCCTATCAAAGATTGCAGTGTAATGTATAAGTATGTTATCATTGGAATTGTGTTTGTTTAAATTACCAACAAACTCCAAAAAAGTATTTGCATGGGAGGTGAGATTTCCGCTTTTTTTACCAGGAGTTACCATTTTGATACCAGGGGTTGACAAAGCTGAGAGAAAGGTAGCTGGATCACATTGAATGGGTCATTGAGTCTCTATTACGATTACTTTTTGTATCCTTGGCAAAGTGGATCCCTTAGAAAATTATGCGTCATTATTGTCAATTCACTAGAAATAAGAATTTCTGTTACCTCTTCAGATAATATTAGTTATGAATATTCCGTCCGATGGATTTCGTCCGGCGCAGTTCTTATTCAGAAGAATAAGAATGCATATTTTGTAAATAGTCAATCATCTAAGAATTATTCTAATAGAACAGTATTCCTAATCGGAGAAATAAACATGTTTTCATCCTCAGGTCTTATCAATGGGCTGGACTAGATTCACTGGTACTTCAATTATGTATCTATTGATGTATTTCAATTAGTGTTTTTTAGAAAGTAATCCCATGCCATAATTTTCCACCTGATTCGTATCCTCTGGCTGGTAAAATCTCTTGATTGGGCATCATTAATGTTTCAAGTTTTATTTATTTTTGTGATAAATTTCTGCATTTTACCATCATTTAATCTCTTTGGAATGGTTTTCTTTAAGCTATGGGATGCTGTTAGTGGTGAAGAGGTTCATTCATTCCAACACAATCACATTGTAAAGAGTGTCAACTTTTCCAAGGATAGCTCTTTGTTTGTCACTGGGAGCAATGAAAAACTTATAAGAATTTTTGATCTGAACAAGCTGGAAGCTGGTGAGTATTGGTCCATTTGAATTGTTCTCACTGTCACCACTGAAGAATTATTTATAGTGCTTGAAAAATTATAAATGGCCATGATATTTCTGCTAAAATATGATCTATTTACAGTGATTTAGGCTAAAAAGGCTATTGAATTACTGTGAATGTGAATAAGCAGGATTTTGTGGTTAGTCCTGATTTTTCGGATGCTATAACCAATAGACATTTCTTAGTTTGCACAATAGCTAGAGGAGGAAATGGTGCATGCAATGAAAATTTTTATTTTATTTAAGCAGTTTTAATGATGTATCTCATTTCAAGGAACCTTGTGGTGGTATCTTTGTGATGACATTGTGTGCTGTAATAGTTTGCAATGCTTGCCAGCCTTGGTGGTGGCGGGGTAACATCCTCGCCTGCTAACTGCGGATTTGAGTCCTGTTAGGGGAGGATTTTTCACCTCCCAGGGCATGGTCGTGCGTGTTCGTCCATTGTTAATACCCCGATATAATGGCCATAAAATAGCTGTTTTTGGTGGTGGTTGTTAAATAAAAAGGTAAAGGTATCATAGGGTCCAGTCTGGGAGAAATTTTTGTGTGATAATCGTAGAAAAGTAAGGGGTATTCAATGAATGGGAAAGGAAAGTGAAAGGACTGCGCAGTTATAAAATGTAAGAAAAAAAGGCGTGAGATTCGTAGTTTTTGAGAAAAGAAAGTTTGAAGATGACGAAAATCGTGTAATTTTCGTGATATTTCGACGCCATATTCCGAGATGTTGGGAAGTCCCACTAGAGGGATAAAGAGTAATTTCAAGTCTACAATATGGCCTTTACCCACCTCCCCAACAAGGTTGCGGGCCTATGGAGTGAATCAGGGGTGCTAGGGTGGGACGGTACGCGGGGTGGAAATGGCGATGTTCGAATGGTAAAAAGGCATTTATAGCTTAAAAAAAAGAGGAAAAATGCAATTTTTAGGAAACGGGAAAACGGAGGAATAGATTTTTCAGTGGTGGTAAATGGGGAAAGTGAGAAAAAGAGGTAAAGGAAGTGAAGATAAATGGGTATTCATGAAAAATATCCCTCAAGAGGGTAGATAATTGGAGGGGGTGTAGTTGTAGTCTTTTCTAAGTTGTAGTGTATTTTTCTAAAGAAAAATATCCCCGAGAGGGTAGATAATTGGAAGGGGTGTAGTTGTAGTCTCTTCAAAGTTGTAGCGTATTTTTCTAAAGAAAAATATCCCCCGAGAGGGTAGAATATTGGAGGGGGGTGTAGTTGTAGTGTCTTCAAAGTTGTAGCGTATTTTTCTAAAGAAAAATATCCCCCGAGAGGGTATATGATTGGAGGGGGGTGTATTTGTAGTTTCTTCAAAGTTGAAGTGTATTTTTCTAAAGAAATATATCCCCCAAGAGGTTAGATGATTGGAGGGGGTTGTAGTTGTAGTCTCTTCAAAGTTGTAACGCATCGTAAAGCGCGGTTAGTTTAAGTTCAAGGCGGGAATACTCATTGGTGTTGGGTATAGAAAATGAAGAAACTGCTCGACCGCTGCGCCGTCTGGAGGAAAAGGGCAGTTTTTCCAATATGGCGTCAATGAAGAGATTCACATCACAGGTTTAAGTGAATTCTTTACGAAATAAAAAGGTTTTATGAAGAAAATGAAAGGTTAGTACCAATGCGCAGATGTAGCGTAGCAATATAAGTGAAATAGGTGGTATAAAATGACCGTGAAGCAGGTGAAATTAATTTTCTCCCAGACTGGACGCTAAGATACAAATACCAATAAAAATTAGTGTGAAATATGCTAATTTACCATCCATTCTGAAATTCTGATTTGATTATATAGAGTCTGAAACAATTCACTTTTATTGAAAATTGTTTTTCTAATTTGTGTTATAATCCTTTCTGTACGATTAACCTTTTCCAGTCTGTGTAGTTTTTCCTTGTTCTTGTAGTCTGGTTCAAACTATTTTACAACTTGTTAGAGGGGTCCATAGTTATTTTTTGTTATAAATTACGTTTTTAGTACATAAATACTTTTTAAATTACTTGCTTTATGATATACTTATTACATACTTTGTGTAATGATACAAACTGAACAAGATGAGCAGCACTCTACGTTGGACTAAATACTAGGAAAGGAACTGTTGAGTGGAGTTCGACGTGGAACTGGGAAGGGGGAAGATTTGAGACTTATTGTTAGTGATATTCCCATAAAAGCTCTTGATTGGAAATAAATTCATGAAATAAAGGTATGAGAAACTTACAAAAACTTGCTGTGGAGACAGTTCTGAAGTAGTGATGATGCAAAACCTGAAAGAAAATATTGGTGATGATTGTTCTGTTCCATCTTCAGGGACTCTAACCTTGACTTTGTTTAAGACCTTGTGCATTTGAATAATGACTAGAGTTGTACTTTCAGGAGTTCCAATGAATCCTCCTGTCATTACCTTCCATGTCAGGACTGAGGTTAGGAAAGTAGGGTAGTTAAAGTAACTATTTTTATCCGGGCTAGAACAGGCTAGTATGCTTCCTTGAGAAACCCTTAAAACTGCCTCGGAGTTGCTCAAAACTTGTAAAAAAAATCATTCGATCAATATCCTATGTATTTTGTGAGATAAGTCCTGGATGTCATAGTTGCAGGTAGTTGGTATAGTGCTGAACATATCCAAGGCAGTGACTTCTCTGATTAATATTGTGAAAGAAATGAAGGCAAGCTTGAGGAATTTGCGGAAAACTTGAGGAATAAAATAATAGCATTTCATTTTAAGCTAGTTTATTTAAAACTGGAACCACCCAAGACTTATTTTAGTTTCATGATGTTTGTAAAATATGTATGTACATTTACATACTCTGGACTCTATTCTGAAAATTCTCGCTTCATAGATAGCAAATTATCGGATTTTACAGTTAATGATTTTTTTTTAGAAATTACTCGATTTCATAATTTTTCATAAAAAATAATGAACTATACTCATACAGCTATAACATATTTTCTAAATTTAGCTCTATACAACTATACAAGACATAATGTGATTGATATGACCACTTTGGAGTAAATGAAATGGGAAGATGCTGGCCAAATCCTAGTAAAGGTGCTGAGAGGTAACTTGTCACATTCTGTGCAGTGGCTGAAACATTATAAGCATTGAAATTTGATTAGTGAGAAGCTAAACCATTTCACCTGAAACACTCCAGAATTGGGCTGATACCTTTTGCTTTTATAGTTAAGTGCTTACCTTGGAAGGTTTGAGGGGTGTCTAAGAGTACTGGCCTCTCATACTGAGGGCCAAGTTCGGACTCACAACAGGTGTCAGCAGTGGTGAAGATTGTTCAGTGGAAATCCTGATCCCATGTCAAGTGCTTTGAAAAGAGCACTTCAAGTGTAGCACTTCTTCCAATGGATAGGATGATAAACTGTGATCCCCTGGGCACCTTGTGTTAAGAGCAGGCTAATGCAAATGCTAGGACTTCTCTCTACCCTTCCTCCATTTCCCAGGCAATCTTTCCCCAAGCTACCTACCCTTTAATGGTGCAAATGATGTCAGTTGCTGGTTGTCCCCTTAAATAACAAACTAACGAATGGATAGTATTGTTTAAATATTTGGATTGCAATAATTCATCAGGCTTAAGATATGGTTTCTTATTTAAACATGAGGACATATACCACTACAGATCACTAATAAGTTATTCAAATGCTTTATTTTGAACAGAACCAACCAAATTGTCTGGTCATACAGCTGGAATAAGGCATGTCTACTTCTTCCGCAATGGTACCCATCTTGTTTCCTGTGGTGATGATAGAACTTTAAGAGTGTGGGACAGGGGTACTGGTCAGGTAGTAACTCGTTTATGATATGTTTGATGGCATTACATAACTGAAGATATGGTTTGATGAATTTTCTTCAATTGAATTGATTGGTTGTTTGGTCTGTTTTAATGAAGGAGGTCCAAAGACAAGATTTCAATGCAATTCCTAATAGCCTTGAAGTGTCTCAAGATGAAAGTACTCTGACTATTGCTCATGGTAATGTTGTCAGCTTTTGGAAGTCTGAAAGGTACATTTTTACGATTTCATTTAATGAATTTTTAAATTTAACCTATGATAGGGTCTCTTTATGATGAAATTCTATTTTTCAGCTTGGAGAAGATAAGAGAATTCACTGTGCCAACTCAAGTTAACTCAGCATCATTACACCCTGACAAATCAATTTTTGTGGCAGGTGGTGAAGATCTTAAGATGTATAAATTTGACTATAGCACTGGGGCAGAAATTGGTATGAAATTAATATTAGCTATATAAGTGGCATAGAAGTAAAATTATTGATGGAAGGAAAAATTGCATTGACGCTGCTGCTGAATTATGCTTTTATGAATTTTTCAGAGTCATTCAAAGGACATTTTGGGCCAATTCACTGTGTTCGCTTTTCTCCTGATGGGGAGCTGTATGCATCAGGTTCGGAAGATGGCACACTCCGTCTTTGGCAAACCACAGTAGGTCGTACCTATGGATTGTGGAAGTGTGTGGAAGGAGGTGCTACAGCCAATCCTGCTGGACCACCAAATAACCAAGCTTCAAGTGGAGCAACTGGAGATGCAGAGGGAAATCCCTCACCCCCTTCGTCTCCTCCTCCCAATCACCCGACCCCAAAAACTGGAGTTCAAGCTACGAGTTAGTTAACAGAACACATCATTCATCCAGGCTCCAACTACTACAATTCCCACAAATGACTGATGGCCATGTGTGTGTGTGTGAGTGGACAAAAAAAGAAGAGAGCGTAATTCAAGGGATACATAAATGTAAGAAGCAATGTATAAATTATTAAGTTACGTGAGTCCTTGAGCTTTTTTCTTGGAATGCATTGTAGTTGGAAGTTTGGCAGAAGTAATTAATGGAACTGAAGTATGTTGGCAGGATTTGTGTGATGATTTTTGGATAAGTGAGAGTGATAGGTTGATTTCATCGTTCCAAAGGCATATATTCATTATTGAGTCAAAGTGGAAATTTGGGATGACAGTGGAAAGGAAGGTGAGTTATGGTTCTGGTAGCAGTACTGCAGTTGTCTTTTTGTCATCCGGTTTGACTCTTTCCTTATTCATTGGTAAGAATTGGCTGTTATTTGTACAGAAAATTGAGTTCCTGCTTTGGAAATGTGTCATGCCTATGCCTGTGCTGTTTGTGCCATCAATCTCAGTGCTAGCTAAGCACGTAATGATTAGTTTCTTTATACCTGCCTGCATTTTTGAAAGCTTTTCTTGGAATAAAGCGTGATCTTATGGCAAAGTGCTGTTTTTCTTAGTTTTTGTAATATGTAGGGCTAAAGGAATATTTTGTACTTCGGGGAGCATTTGTTAATGGCAGGGCATAAAACTTTTCCATTTTATCCAGGTGTTTGTTTTATATATTTATGGAAATAAATGTTGAGAATACCTTATTAAACATGAACATTATTATGTTTTATTAATAACTCACATGTCTTTCATGAAAAACTTAATTGGAAATAAAATGTCCTCCAACTAAACTTCACTTCCTTGGCTTTAATTCTTGTATACTGAGAAAGCCCAACAACACTGACCCCACATGATGCATCAATGCTCCAATTTCGATTATTGTCACTTGAGGTTGGTTAACAAAGTAGTGCCTGTTAATCAGAAAAAATCACTATTAAACACGTTTCATGCTACTTTATCTATGAGAGTAAAGATAGGTCTAAAAAGAATGTAACAACTAGAAACCCAATAATTTTGGCCAGCACATAAGTTATAGCATGCCATAGGGAAACTTAAAGAAAAGACTGGTGAAAACTAATTTGGAGCATGGTGATGTATGGGTCAGAAACTTGGTCATTTGCAAAGGGAGAATATATGTAGACTTGAGGTATTTGAGTTTAGAGAAGGATGGAGAGGACAACAAACAAGGAGGTATTGGATATGGTTGGAGAGGAAGCTGGTGGCAAAGGTTCTGAGAAGGCAGAAGGGAAGAATGAAGGACATTTTGAAAGGAGAGGACATGTTGAAGAGGGTAGAGGAGAACACTAGGGAGGTATGGAAGAAGATAGGGATTCTGGATGAAGTAAGAAGAAATAGCCGATATGAGGAACTTAAGAAGGATCTATTGGCAGGACATCTACAGCACGGTATGTAAGATGTACCAGAATTTGGGATGCTAGAATGAGGGCTCTCCAAAGACCTACCAATCAGCTGAAAGAATACTTGAAGAAATGTAATATTATTACAAAGATTTGGTATGACAAATCTATAAAATTTAAATTCTGTTTGTTTGAATGCCATACACTTGAGTAGACAATGTGGTTGTACTTTCTTTCACAAATGACAATTTTTTCATATTACATTTAGCCTACTCATTGTCTGAGAGCACCTTCCCTGCTGCAGCTATTTTTTTTGGGCCATTAGGTATGGTCCTAAATTTTCCTATGACACTGACAACAGAGGTGCTTATGGACCTAATAGATAGTGCTTAAGGGGTAAACGTAATGACTTTTTAAATTTTGCTCACACTACAGAAGGAAGTTTTAGGAAGGGTTTCATGAAATATATATTTGTATCTTTTGCAGTGAAGTCCATGATGCCTGATATGCCAAGATTGATACATTGGACATAGTGAAATTCAATGCAAAAAAGATACAAAATTTCTCAATAAAACTGATGATATCAGGCCTGACCTCGTGGAAATAATGGATACATATGAAGTGGTTTTCTCACTGAATTCAATACAATGGAATGATGATCGTCATATACCACGCATAGGAACAGCTGAAGTCAGATCGGCCATGTTGGGAAGCCCCTCAGACCATGTATTTTAAATTGGAAAAAGTGGAAAATACAGATGCAAGCATAGTGCTTAAACTGTAGTTAAAAATCCCAGTGACTGATCATCAAAATCGCAATTAAATCCAAATTATATGATCCAAGGAAAAAATGTTCAAAGATGCCTGACTTTCCCATGCATTCTTATGGAGCACAATGCTCCAAGGTCTTTCGCAAGATGGCCGGATGTGCAATTTTTTGGCTTCACTCAGGAAGGGTGTATCGTCATTCCATTGAATTGAGTTGTGGGTTTTCTCAACATGAAATTTTCTCTAACAAATTAAATAGGTAAAATCTTCCTAAAAATTGATGAAAATTCAATAAAGCGCAAGGTCTCAAAGCGAAAAACAACCTCTGATTTCAAATTGAAAACAATGAATGAGCCAGATATGACACGTCAGGCATCCCAGTGATATGCAATGTCGTTAATGCGACTATTCTTCAGTTTTAAAAGCCTCTGAATTATCACTTAAATGAAATTATCAGTCCTCAGAGATATTTAGAGTAATAAAAGCTTTGTATGACACCCGCAAACATGACTTAAACTGTCACAGTGAATACGGTTTCCTGAGTTCTTAAGCCTAAAGGAATACCAGGCACCACTAACAAGTCACCAAGAAATTACATCTTCACGAAGGTGACTGTCTCTGTGGTCATGTGACCAAACCTGTATTCTAAGATCGTGTTAGGCATTATATGTAGATGCTCTAGGAATGAGGTCCGTTAATTTCAGAGTATTTATCTTTCAACAAATGCCTTAGCTTATTACCCAATATAAATGTATTTTTTTCAAGATATACCAAAAGAAACCATAGTCTTAAGGTGGGTCTATACTTCCAAGCCGCCTCAATTTAATGGTTGCCTACTAGGGTGGTAGAAGCCCAATGAGAAACTGTGAAGGTGGCCCTGACAAAAATGGAGTAGGGAATGATTATCCTAAGCCCAGCTAGCACAGATTTGGTCGTATCCTTGGAGAAATCTGATATTTTAGGGATAAGCTTATCTTCCACGTTCAATATCCCTTTTTTCCACGCACAGATTTGGCCGTATCCTTGGAGAAATCTGATATTTTGGGGATAAGCTTATCTTCCACGTTCAATATCCCTGTTTTCCACGATTGCAAGCGTTTGGGGGAGGGGGGGTCACAGTACTTTAATGGTATATGCAGTGTAATTATTGAATAAATCTAATCGCCAGCGAAAGTGAGTTATTTTAAGTTGAATGAGAGTGTTGAGGTTCAAAAGTGCCATGTTCAACACAAAGTGCCATGCACTTTGTGTTGGAAGAGAACATCGTGGCTAAAAATGGATAGTGATCTGCGACTGTATTTATGATAATAAATAGTATGGATAAATTGACATTAGCGTTAATCATTTTGAGCCCAGGATCAAGAGAGGTAATCACTCCGAAGCGTAGCAGTAAGTAAGTAAAAAAAACCCACTTAAGTCGATGAATGGTGGGGCATGAAATGGCCATTCGAAATTGGCGGCATGAATGTGACCGTGAAGTGTTAAATAAAGATAAAAATGAAATAAGTCGAGTCAATAAAATAATAATGCATAACCGTTAGAAGGCCATAATAAAATGAAAATCAGTGAATGAGATCTCATAGCGCTGGACCCGGCAATAACCACAGAAAACATTTAAATAGAAGTTAGTAATCGCATAAAAATATGATGGTCGTATGGTAGGATTGAAAGAAAATTTTCAACTGTAAATTGTCACTTTTCGACCTAAAAATGCAAGCGTGCGTCGGCGCTCACGAACCTGAAGCCGCCAGAACTTGCAGAAGCACGGGAAGAAATCCGTAATTTTGTAGTTTGCCCCTAGATTTGGGCTGATTTCCACAATTCTTGGTTTGTCGCCTTTGATTTCCTGTAGATGATATGAAAAGCCGCTAGGTACATGCGTGTAGTGGTGTTATTCACATAGTTCTTAAGATTCTCACCCGATGGCGCTGCAATCGTTGTCCGCCGCCCGTATTGGTCAAAATGACGTAAGGATACGCGTATCCCTGAAAATGCGGAAATTCATCTCTAATTTCGCCTCAAATACGGAGTGGATTCGTCATACTTTATCTCTGCGCCGAGATAGGCTTATCCACGGTATATATGTGGACTATCCTCGTATTTAGGGATGCCGTCTATCCTGTGCTAGCTGGGAGGGTGGGGATGGAAAAGGTCTACTTTGTTGTCAATGCAGGCATGCGTTTAACATTTCTATTGCCTATATACGAAAACAGCATCTATGGTTGTTGATTTTTTGCGCATATGGAAGTCGATTCTTTGATTAGAGTGGGCGGAAAATCCTCATTTCAGAATCTAGCCTTTGCAATGGGCCCCAGAATATTGCCAAAATATTTCGTAAAAACCAAAGTTTTGCTATTTTTTATAAAAAAGACAACCAATTCATGATAACACTACTCCACTTTTATCAACAAATGACTCTTCATGTACAGAACACAAAAATTGCAAGTCTCCAGCTGTCAAGGCAAAGCTGTTACTGGGTTAGAGGGAAACATCTGAAACAAGATTCTTAGCCCCGGTATAGAGCCACCTTAAATTCAGGCTTTTCACTAGCCATGCAGTTAAAGTACCATTGGTGGCAGCATCTCCCCTTTCCATGCTTCAATGATATATGTAGTTACAATATTTTTCCAAAATAGTACTTGTCCGATGATTATAATCTCTAAAAGGCATAATTAAGCTACAGAAGCAAATTGAGCATTGCCGGCATTTTGTGCCAGAATATTCCTGAAATCAGTTTCTTTCAAAAGCAAGAGAAAATTCTTTGGGATAGGCTCAAATCCAGCTTTGATTTCTATTAGTGTGCGAATATAGTAGCTTCACAATGATGGAGGTTGCAGCCATTTCACAATGAGAATGAAAACTGTTACTAAAGATTTAAATAAAAACATCAGTTAAAGGTTTATCATAGCACTACAGTGGAAGGCATAGTCAGAAATCCTATTTTGTTGAGTCAATTGTCAGTTATGCAAGATAGGAGTGTTGGTAGGCCTACTCTCAAAACCATTTTACTCAAGGTACTTCTTTGTTCAGTAAGATGTCATTTTAGTGAGGATATAATGTAAAGAAAGTATGTATGTATATTAGCAAAATTTTGCAATGATTCCCTAGCTTTCCCATAATTTTCTATACAAATTTTAAGAACTCTCTACTTTTCCAGAGAGGAGGCAGCTCAGCTTTGAAATATGAACTCTATGAATGGCCTGGCTTGACATTTTTGGAGTACATATTTGTTCTGCAGAATTTTCTTAAGGCATAACAACTTGTTTACAAACAATATTTACGAACCTCATGGTCCAATTTTCTTCACTGATACTGCTTAGTCCAAATTTTAAGGCAGCAACAGAATCATACTGTTCTTTCAATCTCTTTTCCTGTAAATCATCAACTGGTACAATTGCCATGACATCCTTGGGAGACTTCAGGACAGTGTCTTGCTTCTCTTGTAGAAGAATGGAACTTTAATCAAGACATAAATAAATATGAGAAAGTTGACTTCATCAAGCATATCAAGATTTATAGAAAAATATAAATTCACTTACCGTTGTTTTCCCTTTACAGTCTTCACCTTCACAAGGATGCCCAATTCAGCATTTTCATCTAGCTTTTTAGTGGCAACTGACAACAGAAATGGTTCATTGCAAAAGAAGCCACATATAAAAATTCTGAAATTGTGAGAAGTACAAAAAAAATTAGATGAAGGCAAAATAAAATAAGTGCATTTAGACTAGTATGGGTGTGTACAGTGCAGGGATGGCAATGAAGTTGAACCCATTCACTTGAACAGCCATAGACGATTCAGTTAGCTGAACCAACTGCTTGGAGTCTATTGAGGAGCAAAATCATTTTCATCATCACCCATTGCTCAAGAACCAGAACCGAGTTCATATCTCACATTGCAAAGACTGATTACACACTCAAATATGTATTTTACTGCTAAGGAATTTAGAATACCCTCATTCAACCATAATTAACACTTTCCACTCTATGCTCAAGCAGTGCTCGGGAAGGTATGTATTCCCAAGTGCACGAAGCCTGAGCGCCGCTCGTTCTTACATTGTATCGTTAGTATTGTCTATTTTGGGACAATTTTTTCAGTAGACACTCGTTCCCAGGGTACTATGTAACTACATTTTGTTCAAGAGATCCCAAATCAGTGGTAGCACCATTCACATACCACTTCCTTGTGAGTTTTTTCCCTTGTTACCACAGAGTCGTCAGTCAGACGTTTGAAATTTGCTAAAAAAAAGCCCACTACACTAGATTAAGGAGCATATACGACCCACAGAATGGAAAGTGTTAAGATAACCAATATTTTGTATTGTTATTTTATGTCTTGTACCACCATTTTTGCCAGAATTATTATTCAAAGTTCATCCTTTATATCAGTATAAAATCCAAAGTTATATTGATGGTTTTATAGTAAAATAAACAATTAGATATTTCAGTTTACCTTGAGGTATATTATAGAAGTGTTACATAGATATTGCCATAAGAACCTTTGGCTTGCTGAGCCAATGTGCAGACCACCATACTACCCAGGCTTCCTAATTCTTGAGGCAATTTTGGAGGATACAAGGGAACTAGATTTTAAGCCCTTAAAGTCCATCAAAGATATCAATGCATGGAAAAGGAGGACTCCCAAGAAGCCACAACCCACAAGGTTACATCCTATACCAGCACATATGTTGTGCTTAGCTGGCATTTATTGGCAGATATGAATATCTTCTTCTGTAGCAGTGAGATTGATCCCTTGTCTCCAACACTTAACATGCTCACTGCCCCTGCATTTAATTTTTTCACTATAACAGATGCCCTGCAATTATAATAGCCATTGCTATTTGTTACAAAATATATAATTAAAATAACTATTACAAAACCAAACACTTTCCCTAACAGATGTCCCTCCTCTGTGCCCTTCCAACAGAAAAAGTGTAGTTGTGTGCTGTGCTCTACAAAAGAAAAAGGGTAATGAATGAGTGAACGTACTGGGCATGTTGGGGGCACAGGACAATAAACAAAAACTGTGCAAAGTGAATTGTGGGCCGTGAATGTCTTCAGCTAACTGGCAAACTCCCCACCCATCTCAGACACGCAAAGCAATACTCTCAAAACTTACTGAGTAATAGTTTGGAGAAAATGTCGGAAAATCAAATAATAGGATGCTCCCCTATTCTTACACTGTCACAATTTCTCCTCCATTTGGCTCTCCAGATTCCTAATTAAGTTTTTCCTGAGACTCATACATAAAGACATATAAACGCCAGTTACAATGTGTTACATCATGAGAATGACAAACCCAGGGTTGAAACACTTCAAGAGAGTCCATATAAGAAGTGAAATATTAAGCTGAAGGTAATATGTACTGTAGAAACTCGATAATATGAAGTCAGCGGGACCGAAAAATCGGCACTTCGTATTATCGAGTTCCGTAACATCGAACCTTATAAATAAATCACGAAAAAATATTTATTCTCCCCCCTTAACATTTTTAGTCTTTGGCAACGTTTTAAAACCATATTTGGTCCTTACTAGTCAAAGCATTCTTAAAACAATGCCTTTATATCATAAACGTTAACTCATAAAGGATGGTAAAATAACTATCACCTCGTAGTTTCTCTATGCAAATACTTTTGTCACCGAGTAAGAATTTAAAATCTTCAGCTCCTACAAAATGTCTATTACGACGTGCATTCTATTTTTTGAAGAATTGTATATTTTCAACCAGTTGTATTACTGAAGAAAACTTGGCAAATATGAAACGCCCGCAGAAGTCCAAGTCGCGCGAACACAGAGCAGTGATTCAGGGGGCTCAGGGCAATTGATTGACGACGAATGGGCCGTGATTCGGCATATTTTCCATATCGCTGTCAGTTCGTGGTTTACTAAGCTTTCAGTTCTAAAGAGCAAGATTTTTTTGTCAGGTGGAGAAATTATGTGGTGGTCGTGGAGAATGATATCCAAAAAAATGGTACCGCCGTTAATGGTTATCTATATCAATCCTTTAGTTTACGAGAACGACGATTTGCCTCCCCCCCACAGGACATGCCTTTGCTTTCAATGACGGCAATTCGCTTATCCAGTTCTTAGCGATGATTCATCGCTCATTGAGGTACGTGAACGAATCACGAACTCATTCCAAAGTCTCTTTTCTCTTTGATGATTTGTGCTTACAATTAGAGTTTTGTTCCGCAAAAAATTACTCGAGTACGAAATAAAATTATGTATTATTTTTATCTTTCTATACATAATCTTTTCGCCGTAATTTCGCGTTGTGGGTGTTTTGGGAGATAAGTTGATTTTCATCTAATGACATCCTTATTTACAGACTTCGACAAGCTTAAACCATTGAGTCTGTAAAATAATGTCCATGTCTAAGTCCATGGCTAAAACATAGAATCTCATGTTATGAATTAGTAGTTGAAATGTGATTATTGAATCACTCTATGATTTCGGGAACCTTTTTATCCACCGAAAGCAGTGTGAAAGAGAAACTTCATCTCAAATGAACATCGCCGAGATGTTCCAGATCTGATGTTTTACATTTCATTAAATTGATATTTTCTTTCCCTGCTCCGACTTGCTACTAATTTTCCGATGATGGCATGACTTCGTGGTAAACCTATGAAAATCTTCTCTAACTACCTCAATGTGGTCTTGTATAACTGTCAACACGATGAAATATGTAACATAAAAAATAAAACAAGGTTAACTTTTTGAGGCGTACTTCGTGGAATTTATTCCAGTTGGCCACCTGAAATTGTCGCGACACGACAAAACGTGATTCATAGCAAATAAAATCAATTTGGATAACCAACTCGGTGAGTTCAGGCGTGACTCCGTGGAAATAAATCATGATGCAAAGAGAACACTCGGTACTAAGCTTTTAGTGACGCGACTATTTTTTTGGGACAGTGATTACAATAGGTATCCCTGTCCTATTTCCCATTATTTTATCACGTCATTTTTCCTTCCTTGAGCAGTATAAGAATTTGAACTGCAGCAAATCCGAGCGCACGGCAGCGACAAGCTTGTATTGTTTATGTATGCCTTAAATTTCATAGCTCTACATCGCTAAATAAGAAAGTAAATCGTGGTTCTTTGCACGAGATACGCTCAAGTACGACGTTTTGCGGCATAGCTGTATTGAAAACTTTTTACTGAGTCGAGCTGAGGACCATAGATTCAAAGTCCAACCATTTTATCAATCACCATATTATTGTTCATGTATGACTAAAATTGTCAATATGTCATAGCTCTACATTGCTAAATAAGAAAGTAAATCGTGGTTCTTTATGTCCATGCATGCGATGCACTCAAGTGTGAAGTTTTGAGCCATAGCTGGATTGGCAATTTTTCTGGAATCAAACCACAGACCGTAGACTTTATCAAAGTCCAACCACGTTATCAATTACCATTGTATTTTCTATAAATCCTGAAAGTTTAATAGCAGTGCATTGCTAAATAAGAAAGTAAATCATGGTTCTTTGTACCTATGTTCTCAGTTTATTTGCACACAAAATTAGAATTCCCGCCGCGACGGAGACTCAAGATGGCAGATTACATTAGACAACTGCATGTCATTACCTATCTTTCATGTACCTTGGGCAGTGAGTATAACATGTGGCACCACTCACGAGTTTTCACCAATGGGAATTGTTTAAATTACAGAAATGCTGCCAACAGTTAGAAGTGAGCCAGAGAGAAGAATACACTATCATTCACGCATTTCACACATTTGATGCATCACATTCGTCAACGCTGATTAGCTTGGTGTCTGCGTCAGCAAAAAGTTTTGCTGACGAAGTTTTTCGCCATAGTTCGTAAAAACGAATTCCATTTTTCCAGGGGACCGGGGCCGAGGTTCGTAACATCAAACATTTCGTATTTTTGAAACTTTGTTTTATCCAATAGTGTCATGAATTTAGTATAGGCTTTTGGTTGGGACCAACAGTTTAGCTTCGTTTAATCAAAACTTCGAATTATGGTGCTTCGTATTAGCGAGTTTCTACTGTACAGTGTGTCCTTGTATAATGTTGTCCCGTTTAACGTTGTTTCGCGTTAACGTTGTCCAACAATTACAACCCTTAATCGTTCAACGTCATCAGTGCTTCACGACAACGTTGTTCAAATTAAGCGCGACCATAAAAATGAATAAGGAATAGGACTTTGGCACGTCTGATGTGTAATTTCCATTCGGCGGAAAAGTTTGGCGTTACTCTTCATAGCGTGTGTAAAAGATTCACCTGAGCGAATAATTATTGCATTATTTGTTTGTTATATTTGCTTATTATTTAGTACGCTATTAATGGGGGGCAATGCATCGGGTGATTTAAAACTCAAACCAATGTTAACGCACCATTCTGAATGGGGAAAATATCTACATGAAAAAATACTTGAAAATCCTGTGCCGCCATAAGGCAGAATTGGTGGTAGAAAAAGTTGATTCCATTCATGGTTGATTCACTGCTGTTTAAGGTGAATCGAAAACTTGTTTTTTAAGTTAAATTAGTGTGTTAAAGGAGGTTTTCTAAACCCGCCTGGTTGCAGTAAATCGTCGAGGGTGATACTGTTCTTGAAAAATTGTTACGAAATAACTAACATTTTGTACACAGCACCAGGTTTTCCTCCTTCACTCACTATTTTAATTGATTTCCTATGTTGTCACGATTGGAGCAGGCAAAATTTTCTGCCCTTCACTGCAGGAGCGCCCGCACGCTCCTGCAGTGATGGGCAAACATTTATATTTACTCGGAGGGAAACCAGTGCTAACAGCACTAAATATCGGAAATCTGGTGCTTATTGTTTTAAAAATGCATTTATAGCTTGTTTCATCTAACAATAAGATACGAAACTCTCTGATTAGTGGCACCATCTGTTCGGCTGCCCATGTAACTAAAATACGCCGTAAAACTGCGGAGGATGACACAAAGTAGTCCATAAAAACACATCAATTTTTAAGGAAATGGGCCATTTTATAGTATTATTTCATTGATAACGTCTTTCAACCGGGTCTCCTGTATTTTTAAATATAAACAGTGATTTCCTAATACCTGTAGTTTCTGTGCCGCCAGGATAAGGATTAATTCCAAAATTTCTTTTGTGAGTGAAAATATCAAAGTTTTGCCATTAAAATGTTTTAGTAATTTAGTTTTAACCCTTCATTCAAAAATGCCATACATCTAACCTTCTATCATTGCGCTGCGTGGAAATCGTTATTGTGCTGAAATGAAGAATTGTTAAGTTTGGAACTGATTTTAATTTTTTACATTGTTTCTTATGGGAAATATTGTATCGTTTAACGTTGTATCGCTTAATGTCAAGTTTTTCAGGAACGAGCGAACAACGCTAAACAAGGACCTGTACTTGGTCTATGGAAAAATTGGATAGAAATATAGAAGTGATGAGGATACCTTTGAATGTAAGACATTTCACTGCTGGGAGGATCATCCTCAAGGTTTTTGGGATTGTTATTCAGCACACGAAGCATCAGAGAGCTCCCACCATTGAAAGCATCACCCATATATGTTTCCATGCAGCCTGGCATTTCTTGGTCAGTTTTTGCTTTATTATCTTCAAAACACAAACGACGACAGGATCCAGTGCAGGGCTGATACTGTTGCAAGCTGAGGTTAAACCATGGAGAAGAATTAACCACCTACCCAATAAGAAGGGAGTGTATTGTTAATGATACACAAACTATCATGGCAAGAGTAATATGTAATGGTAAAAATAATTTATCTAACCTTGCCAAGATGGTATTTATTTAAGCCTGCACCCTGGCAAAAAGATGTCTGGAAAGGCAACTTTGTTGGTCCATGAAGAAACAGATGAGGTTGAAGAGTGTTCCAGAAGTAATATTCTAATATAGTGAAGTTCTCAGGGCCATGAACCTCATGGACCCAACCCGGAGCAAATATTGCAATGGAGAGTCCATATTTCCTGGCTACTTCGAGAGCCTGAAAAACAATGAAAATAAGGCAAAAATTGTCAACCAAACAGACAGCCAATTATAGCTAGTAGATAAAGTAAATACTGTCATGCACATACTGGCATTAATGGAAAATTCAAAAATACACAATGAAATCAGATAAAGAATTCCAGAGCCATATAACTAGAGTAGACAGCAACAAAGATAAAAACGGTATCTGAGATAATAAATTGAGATCAGGTTAAAAGGCACATAAAATAAGAGAGAGCCAGAAGAGTACCTTGTGTGAGTTGAATCCTCCACCTTCATAAAATTTCCTTCCAAACACATCTATTCCAACATACACATCGTGAGGCCTATCTTGAGCATTTAATTTACTAGTCTTGATGTTTCCTTCCTCCCAAGCATAATTTAGGAATATCCCATCACAATGATCAAAAAATTCACTGAAAAGGATTTAAAGTTTATTTATTCCCTGGAAGATTGTGTATGAAATTATTGAAATAAATTTAACACTATTTAAAAATTGAATGTGCCTCTTATTACTAATGTTGAGTACAGTAATTCAACCTCAATTTGGACTATAATGCACATTTTCACAATTTGAATAAGGATTTAGACTGCAATAAACTGTACAGTAGGTTAGCTCAATTTTTAGCTATTTTTCATTTTCAAACACCTCAGGGCAGAATATGTAGTTATTTTGGGGTGTTGTTGATTGTTTGACAGGGGGGCCTTCGACAGAAGCCCGGGCACTTAGATCTTTCTTGGTCCATTGTTCCATCCCACATTTAACCTGCCTGCCACTTGCAGACAGGGGACAAGAGCACCATGGTAGAGATATGGAGGAGTGGCCTCCCACACCCTTCCCAGTACAGGTATTGAGGGTGTCCTCCCTCTAACCTTCCTGGTCTGGGTATATCTCCCTCCAGTCAGGTGGTCTGGAGGGTGGTATCGCCTCTCCATCCATGCCAGATCGAGGTATGGAGGAGGGTCACCCATCAAACCTCCGTCCGGGCCCAATGTTGCTTAACTTCGGTGTTCTGATGGGAACCGGTGATTCAACGTGGCTAGGCCCTTGCCCCTCTTTTGGGGTGTTAGTTCACCATTCCAAATTTCAGCAAAATCGAAATATGTCGTACCCTGCCTACATGATGGATGTTGAAAATTTGCCAAAAATTAGATATCAGGAAATACACACTGATAAAACTTGTACTTAGTTGAGTTACATTTCCCAGGAGCCGCGCTCGAGTAATGACATTTGTCATCCGAAAGTATGCAACTCCACGCCATGACTAAAAAGTTAAATTCCTTCAATTGAAATAAAGATGAGGTGGGAAAAGAAATAGGTAGTGTTATCATTACGTGACATTTTTTTGTGTTGTAATATCTTCCTCTCCCCCAGGATACAGGCTTCGCTTCAATATAATATGTTGCTCTTCAAAACGGTCATAGTAAAATTGTTTTACATAACCTTGGAAACAGTTACCATCTCTTTTTTACCAATATCATGTTCACTATTGAACAATAAAAAGAGTTACAGAAGTCATTACTCGAACGCAGCTCCTGGGAAATTTTAAGTGAGTACATCGTTGCTAATTAAAAAGTAATAATCCGTTCATTGTTTACGGCCTTGAGAAAGACCCACGACCAATCGAAGCCCATCCTATTCACAGAAGTATCCATGTAATTTCAAAATCTAAACATATTAGGTCTGTCAGCATGTGTAGCCTCTTGTGGGCCAAACAAAAATCCTGAAATTAGCTTCGAAAGTCACCCAAGGGGATTGATTGAAAATCCAGCAAATAGGCTGAAAATTTAAAAAAATTGTTTCTACTGCTGTTAATGTATGGGAGTGGGCAATTTACAGTAATTCCGTAAAATATTTGAAAGAAAAAAAAATGCCACAACCTGGGATCAAACCCCAACCACCACAAGAGGATTACCGACTCAGCGCCTATACCCACTGGCTACCACCTCTGTTGAGAGAGGAGTTTACTATAAAGGTTTTATACGGAGGAAGATTCTTTAATAGTGTTTTTCTCTCGAACCCAGGCCTATGTGGAAGAAAGCCGTGACACTTTTCCCGCATTCTCTCAATAGTTTCACAAAAAAATTGCCTCGTTTGGATCCCGAACATAAGTCACGCGATGTCTTCTTGCGAGTAAAAATGTTAGCTTAAATATGAAAATCATACATAAATAATTAATATGTTACGTAATATTCTAGATTAGTAAAGGCACATATTATACTTTTGAATATATTCTAACAAAACAATCGTAAAATATTTGCAGTTATCCCAAGTTTATTATGATATTTTTCCCATACCTATCAGATAGCATAAAACTAAGATTAGCAGGAAAGTTTGAATAATGCCAGAGACTTTGAACTTCTAATGTGCCAGTCAGTTGATTATTGTGCTTATGCTATCAATGCAGCAGTTGTGCACTGTATGCCCAGCTGCCAGTGGGCAGACTCGGACTTCCACATACAATCATTTGATTATTTTTCTGGCATCATCAATGGTCCCAACTTTTCTCTTTCAATTCACACTCTTTGTAAGTTTGTAGTCTTTATAATTAACTTTTCTAATACTGGCCAAACGTTTTCTCTGTATAAAGTAAAAGAACGAACTAAGAAAAGTGCCCAACATTTTGCTATACGACGAAGGCCAATATTACTCGGACATGAAATGTCACATGCAGCTATGAATTTTGATAGACAATGGAAAGTATCAATTTCTGCACTGAGAAAAGCATTCTTGGACAATTGCCAGATTTTCCTAATTTTACCTACTATGCGTGGGGTCGAGGTTCGGTTGGAATAAAATTAAATATGTAGTATAATACCGATGAGCAAAAGCTAAAGTGAATACTGCTCAGGCAAACAGAAATCATCTTCAGTATGCGACAAGCAATATCCCTTGTCCCGTGACTCAGGTCTAATGGCACTCAATAATGCCCACTAAGTATTATCGTATTATGTATTTAAGAGTAATGAAAAATTTTCAATAAAGATGCATAGCATCCGTTACCATTGGAATGAAGAACAAAGAGCAATGTAAGAAGTCAAGCGATATTCGAATGGTGAAGTCACAAACTATTTTTCCCTAGTAACACCTATGAGGAATGATGGTGAAAAGTTATATTTTTCCCCATGAGCAACATTCATCATAAGAATACAAGTCTCGTCCAGTTGGCGGTGTAATTATATATCCATTCTAATGAGCACAATGAGAATTAGTATGTATATACTCCCGATGATATCCCTAGTGTATTTTGCTCCCTTGCTGATGTTAACTGATTTTTACTGTGACAAAAAAACATAAATCGGAAAATTAATGTAAAGGCATTCAATTTTGGAGACAAATCAACCATATCAACAAAAAAAATTGGTTCAGGAAATAATTTAGGATGATGTGGGAGTGATGACATCTCATGACCCTTTAGTAACCCACCCACTCAACATGTCCCAGGCCTGCCATTTTTGTGAGGGCTCAGATTAGCAAGTGGCTCCTGTACTTATCCAAATAACGAAGGAAAATTAAATCTTATTTTTAATACCTGCATGGCACATTAATTGTTTACATTATGTATTTTATAAAGTACAAGTGAAAGTCACACACAACACCAATTGCATCAAGGGGAAGGATCAAATGTGCTAGCTGTAATCTCTTACCTATTACTTGCATTAAGTTCATTCTGCCAGTTCAATGTTCCATCAGTACTAATAACAGAATCATACCATATAACAAGGGAGTCAGGGTTTGCATTGTGCATTTCATTCGTAAGTTGAGCAACAAATGACACAAGTTCCTGTACTTGGGCCACTTCCTCACACACCTGTGAGAAAAATTAATTAAAAGTTATTTCCATCAATAGGAGAGGTAAATATACACAGTCAAGAAAGAATGAATCCAAAAATAAATACAAACATATTGTCCCAAAATATGTACCATAGTAAGAATACATGGCGTTTGATTATGAATGCTAGTTTTATTACATAATAGAGAATTAGAGTGCCAAAAGAGTTATAAAAAGTTAACATTTTCAGAGTATTACCAAATTTTAATTCTCTGTCTCATCCCTCTCCAGACATTACCTTAAGAGACTGCCGATGCTTATAAAAATGTTACCTACTAACACAAGATTCACATTAAACATACAATTATTTTCAGTCAATACCACTTCTTCAAATAATAAAAAAATGTAAAAATGTACAATACTGATACAATATTGATACATAACACACAAGGTGTTGATTTAAACTGTGTCAATGGCCTAAACAAGGGATGAGAAACAACCAAATCCAGGCAGCGTTTCCATTGAAGTAGCAGCAAGCTTTAACCAAACTAATGGAAACGACTTGGACTGCTTATTGAAATGTTTTTTGTTGATTTTGGTATCTATTTTGTTATGGAATTAAGTGATTGCTTCTCTTTCTCTTTTAAGTTCTAAACTCTAATAATAAAACACCCTCATCTTCTGAGCAATTAGAAAATAGCGAATACAGTAGGGTATTGCCTGTCAGCTTTGGACTTCACTCAGAAAAAATTCAATATACATATGTACCTATGCAGTGAAATATTCAGTGCAGTGAAATCACATTTTCATTTCTAAACTTTCTGAGGTAATATGGCAAAATGAAATATGAAAAGTATTCATAATTAAATAAAATACTTGACCCTTTTCTACTGTTAAACTCAAACTGTGAAACTGTAGAAAAGTACCAAGTATTTTATTTAATGATGAATCCTATTCAGTCCTTCTATGAAGTGAAGCCAACAAATGTAAAAAGAATGAAATTTGAAATGTAAATTTATCAGTTTTCCTTTAATGGTGGGATTTGATTTTGATTTACTTAGTAAATTTTCAATTGCTACAGACTCCATACTTAGCACCAAACCTCGGGCCTACCATAACCCTTTCAATGCAGAGTTATTTTCCCATGGGTGTTTCTGTGGGTGGAATAACCAAAGGGAATTGTTTACCATTCCAACTCACACTGTGATTCATCCGAACTGAAAGGGTTAAACATTAGCACATCCTATCACTGTGTGATCCACCAATTGATTGGTAGGCTTCTGAACCTTGGTTACTCATAGCCTAATTTGCCTCATCTAGGAGCGTATGAAAATCTTCACCTCACAAAACTATCACTATGCCCTTTATTAGGCCTCTCTCTTCAGATCTTCTGCCACCTCTAATACTCTTCATAATTGCTATTTATTTCTCACTTCTCTTCTATGCCAGCTCTTCAATCTCCCCTCTTACCCTCTTCAAAAACTCTTAATTCGTCCCAGAACCAGGGCATCCAGAGCACATCATCTCCAAGCGTAAGTCGAAATGAAAACCATGCACTTAAGAAGGTTCCCCCGCGACCGTGTGAGTTCAAACAAATATTAAATTCCAATGTCTCTTAAAAGTTTAAAAAAATTCTGCCCTTGCTAATGACATGTGTTAGCTATAAAAAATCGAATTTTAGGTACAGAAACTGTTAATTATTCTGTGAATAAATTTTAAATGAACATTTTTTAAAAGCCATTTCTATGGAATTATCCCATTTTGACTTAAATTATCATTGAAATTAGCTATGTAATAACTCAAAAGATAAGGTGTTAAGATACATTTTATTTATTGCCAATTTCCTGGAAGGTTTTGCTTCTTATAAACTATTTCCCATGAAAATGCAATTAATATTCGATAGAAAAATGCTACGTTCCCCATGTTTCTCTGATTGTCACATTTAGCATTGTATAATTTCTACTTCAATTTGTGAGAAGAATATCATGGTAAGAAAACATTTTGTTGCTCATTTGGGATAGAGCACTTGTTTTTCTAAAAGTACCCAGAATATGAATATTATGACATTTATGTCCTATTACGGTGGAACCACCTAAAAGAACCTCAAGCCACACTAAACTTTGCTTACCAGCTTTAAGTGGGAATGGGGAACTTACAGTGCAGAGGCATGTCTGAAAAGTTGCCAGTTAAATAGGTATGAATGGAGCAAAAGGGGGAGCCATGAGGTTGCATAGTTAGCAGAATGGTGGATTTAATTTTTTATTTAAAATGTATATAGACCACTCCTCCATCAAGGGAGGAGGGGTGTTATATTGCTTCTATTTAGGAGTGTTCTCATTTCATTAATTCCCCTCCTGTTTATCTTCCTATAATCTCATTATACCCAGTATTGTTTTAAAAAGGAGAGAAGTCAGCATATTTAAACAAAGCGTCTGTGTTATATCTTTTCAGGAACATTCATCACTGAATGGAAAAGTGAGAAACAATTTGTCAGGAAATTCTAAAGACTCCAGAAAGTATTAAAGAATTCATTTTTTTTAAACTAGTGAATATCGCTGATATTATGGGTTTGATGTATGACTTGAGAATATTGCCCAATAAGTTGCCAGTGTTTCACATTTAAGAAGATGATTTGATGACTACATAATCAGTATAGCAAACAGTTACCGGAAGAGAAGGATTTTTTCATTCTGCCAGTCACATAAAGTAAAACATATATTAAAATGGCTTTCATAAGGCTAGTGGCTAGTCTTAGCTTACTCAGGTGGCGATATTGATGTGTCATCTATCAGGAAGCATAGAAACAAGCAATTTAAAATACATATTGCTACAAAATTCAATGTGTTTTCATTTCATATCAATTAAGAGTTTATCATTCACTATATCTAATGCCATTTAACCCCATGCAATTTTCTGTGACAGCTGGTCAAAAATGCTTCAAATGTCAATTTTTATGGAGATTCACTGCCAGAGCATCATTTGAAGAAAAATATATGAGAAAATCTGTACAAACATTGATGTTTTGCAGGCGACACCTCCCAATCAAAATGCATAATTTAGAGGTGAAGTGGTGTAGGAGTAGGAGTGAAGTGTGATGCCAGGGAGAGGATAGCACATGAGAAGGGAGGGACATGTTTTTAGGGAAATCTTAAAACCTTCCAATTGTTAAACTAGGTTCCCTTTTCTCTCTCTCCGTGACCTTAAGATCTCTCCTTGCAAGCATCATCAAATCTTATGATATTTACAGCCCCATCTTACAATCAAGCCTTTCCCTCCCCATCTATAACTTTCCCAAATTCATATTCAGGTCTTAATCAATAAAGTTTTCCGTGGGTACTTACATGATCAGGAAATTGTCTCCAATTGTGTCTTTTGAAACCCTAAAAATGGTTTATTATGCCAAAATACATTCACATTTTTCCTATGGCATTATGTTTTGGGGAAATTCAACTGCTGCCAAAAGGGCCTTCTCCGCCCAGAAAAAAGCAATTAAGACTATGCATCAAGTTCCTATCCGCACACCTAGCAAACCCCTTTTTGCTGCATCAAAGATTCTTACACTCCCGTCTCTCTATATCCTGACATGTGCCAGCTTTGTTAAAGAAAACCTTGACAAATTTCCTTCAAATGCCACCTTCCACCATCACCACACCCGTTCAAGTAACGACATACATTTCGAACAATACTCCAGCTCTCTCTGTTTAAAGGGTCCGAGACACTCTGCCTCGGCGATATTCAACAAAATACCTAAAGAAATAAGAGATAGCACCTCAATTTATGTATTTAAGAGTAAGGTGAAACATCTTATATCAAAAAAGGGTTATTACAGCATTGCTGAATATATGGAAGATACTTTGTGAATCTGATAACGTCCATGATGCTACTTGTGTCATTTCATATTTTAGCATTGTCCATACTATTGTATTTTCCCATTTAATCCTTTTATGTATTTATTATTATTGTTGTTATTAGCTGTTTCTCTGCTGATGTAATTTCGATGTAATTGTGATGACACTTCATCATGGTATTTTTTCTTAAATACATTGTTTATTATCTTTGACGTAGCCATGCAATTGTACTCTTGCTAATCGGTGAAATAAAATATTATTATTATTATCCTCAATTGTCAGAAACTCCATTATTTTGCCCAGATCATTTGGGTCCCTAGTGTGAATCTTAGAAACAAACTAATTTGCTTTGACAATGTTTACCTAGTCACCAATGCTCATGTAGCTGACTCAATGGTGAAAAACACCAAAAGGCTCAGCAAAATAAAAAATATCCTACTCCCATCTGAAACTGAGGAGCATGCAGGAGATGGACTATAAAATAGCTTTACAATAATACTGAGGAATTTACAACGGAAATAAGATACTTCTTCAAAATAACCCTGAAAGCAGATAACACACCATGACTATTCATTAAAAAAATGCTGTAGAAACAGGAGGAAAAAACCAGTTGATGATCGATTTTAACATGCCCAATGCATAATTGAGCTTCAAAATGCTAGATGCAGTACAGCATTAAGTGGCAAGAGATATCTCAATAACCAATCAGATGTGGATACATCAAATTCCCAACATGATGAAGAAACTATGACAGAAAAATATGTTTTTAGAGCAAATACGGAAATCCACCACTGCAGATAAGGCAGTCGTTCTAGTGGGAGACAAATTCCAGCTACTCTTGTGATAACAGCTTTTTTTTTCCAGGTACTATCCGAAAGCTGCTCTTAACAAACATTCTGACTATACCGCTAAATCCCTCACTAAGCTATTGCATCTCCCTCAAAAACTCCAAAGCCTTCAACCCCTTTCCTTTAAAACATTTCCATTGAAGGTGGTGAAAAGTACAATCAAAGATGGATCAAAAGCCCATTTTACATGGGGCACGTAATTGCACAATCTGATGTACGTGCGAATGTGCATTTCAAATTGTATCGTGTAAATCCGTGAATTACAAGAACGCATGAGCGAATACATGAACATGGGATGGCAAAATAGCCCCTGCTCTAATTAAAAAATGATTGCAAGCCCGATTGAGAAAAACATGCAGTTTGAAGTTGTGCAATTCCGTACCCCGTGTAAAACGGCTTAAAGAAGACACAAGCAAAGGTGTAGAAAAAGGGTAGTTTGCATACACCATTATTTCCCCTACTCTTTGACCAGAATACTTTGTTCCATTTCATGAATCGAAAATATTAAAGTTGAGTAGGTAATAAAAATATGTAGGTACTTTATTTTAAAATTAACTGCAATGGTTTTCACAGTATTCTAAGAACATGGAAATAATTATTTTTTGGGCAGGGGTAAAATATTTCCTAAAGATTTGACTGACATCTTGGATGATAAAAACTCAAAATCTGCACACCTTTGTTTGGATTTAGTTTTAGAAATGGAAATATTATGAATATAAAACATGATAAAATATTTTTAATATCTGTAACACAGAATGTACTAAAGGAAGTTGAAGTGAGACGTATGAAAGGTACCTACATTCACTGTATGCATAATCAAAGAATGAGCACTGGAGTGAAAAGAAAGCTTCTTAATGATTTTTGGTGACTTTCAACACATTGGCAACAAAATATAAGTCAGAAAACCATCAGCTCACAGCAGAGATTAAGGCATAAGTGAAAAAGGAATTATTTAAAGAATAATAGGCAGCTAACATAAACATTCATAAATTATGGAAAAATTACCTTATTTTCAATATTCACAAGCCATCCATCAAACCCATAATTATCTGCAATATTCACTAGTTTATTAATGAATTCTTTAATACTTTCTGGAGTCTTTAGAATTTCCTGACAAATTTTTTCTCCACTTTTCCATTCAGTGATGAATGTTCCTGAAAAGACATATCACAGACGCTTTGTTAAAACATGCTCACACCTCTCCTTTTTAAGACAATGTTGGGTATAATGAGATTATGCGACAGGAAGAGAAACAGGAGGGGGAATGAATGCAACGAGGACACTCCTCAATAGAAGTAATATAACACCCCTCCTCCCTCGGTGGAGAAGTGTTCTATATATAATTTAAATAAAAAAATTAATACCTCCATTCTGCTAACTATACAACCTCATGACTCCCCCCTTTGCTCCATTAGCACTAATTTAACTGGTAACTTTTCACACATACCTCTGCATTGCAAGTCCCCCATTCCTGCTTAATGCGCTCCGGAAGCAAAGTTTAGCGTGGCTTGAGGTTCTTTTAAGGTGGTTCCACAATAATAGGACACATATGTCATAGTATTCATATTCTGGGTACTTATAGAAAAACATGTCTTTATTTAATATGAACAACAAAATGATATCTTTCCATGCTATTTTTCTCGTTAAGGCTTTAGATACAAGCCAACTGTACAAGACATATTTAAATCTCAAATAGGTTACAGTTCTGGCCTCTTGAGGTAACATGTTAAAAAATTTTAACTTTGGGGACATCCATTAATTATGTCAACAAAATAGAGGGGGAGGAGGTTTGAAGAAGTTTGATAACTGTTGACATGGGGGAGGGGGAGCTCAAGATAATTGACGTCATCAATGTTACTTTTTTACTTTTTATAGTAAATGTTTTAATCTTAAACAGGTTGAGTTCTTGCCAAATAAGTCATAGTCTTGCATCATCATATTTTGTTTTTATTCAATGTACTAGATAGTAGACTGTAAGACATATGGTACATATTACTTAAAATGAAAATTATTATCATTCATTTGACAGATTTTTAAGGGAACTGTTAGTAAATTCAAAGACTGCACAAAGCATTTGTCATCTAATAGTATAGCTATTCATCAGTGGCGGATACAGAAAAAACTCAAGGAGGGGCGCAAGTTATCATGACGATTATAGCTTTCAAACTGACTGCCTGGCATACCCCGCCTAGATATACCCCGGCTTTCTCAAGTCCATCTCTACTGCATTTCATTATTTTAGTTTTCTTTTTGTTTATTTTCATGTCCCAGTTATTTTTAAAATTTTGGTTCATTTCATGTAATGCATCCTGTAGCTCATTGTCACAGGTTGCTAAAAGTGTGATGTCATCTGCAAATCGGATAGTTGTGCTAAGGTTACCATTCACTTTTATTCCATTCTTAATTGTTTCTGTAAATTCCTTCATTGTTTGTTCCATGTACAGATTGAACAGTATTGGGGATAGACTGCATCCCTGCCTAACACCTCGAGAGATCTTTGCTTTTATTCCATCTACACTTAGGATAGCTTCCTGGCTTTGCTAAAGTTGGTGAATTATCCTCCTATCTCGGTAGTCTATTTTGGCTTCTTTAAGGACTTTAAACATGGTGTTCCAACTGATGTAATCGAAGGCTTTTTCAATGTCAATAAAGACTATGACTACCTTTTTATTAAGTCTCATCATGTTTTCCACAATTAGTCTTAAGGCTAAAGTGGCCTCTCTTGTGCCCCGGATCCTTCGGAAACCAAAGTGGTCATATTGCAGATTTTCTTCAATTTTATTTTCAATTCGGTGATATATTATTCTAGTAAGTATCTTTGAAGCATGGGAAACCAGGCTTAGGGTCCAATAGGTAACCCTCACATTTTTGTGCTGAGTTCTTCTTAGGGATAGATATCATGCATATTTTCTTAAAGTCGTCTGGAACTATTCCTCTATCGTGCATTTCACAGATCATTTCGAAAAGACAATCTTTTGCCTTTCAGCCAAGAGATTTTAAAATTTCTCCTGGAATTTCATCTACTTCTTGAGCTTTATGATATGCATGCTCAAACACTGAATTTAGTAAATGACCAAAATTTTCACCCACTCACTTAGTATTATGTACCTTTATGTTGTGATAACATTACCCAGAGTGGGAGGTGGGCATTTACATTCAGTTATAGCCTGAAACGAAACACCCAAAATGCATTGTAGGCAAACAAGAGTTAGTTTCTCAATAGCTGATGTAGAGGGTTACTTTGGTATTAGCGCAGAATAGTATTATCCAAGACACACTGAGGGCAAAAGCATTTGTCCACACCACTTAGTGGGTACAACCATTTGCACATAGATCAGAACAATGTTTCTGACAGTGAGCCTAAGCATGTTGTGATGCGTTTGACCCCACCTTCACCTCTCCCCTACCACATCGTTTCTGATGGTAAGGCTGGGTGATATAGGCTCTTAATAAGTCATTTAATTTGAAATATTGAATATTACATGTCTGATGACACAATTGTTATACCCACAATACGGTGCAGACAAATGCTTTGGCCCACAACACATTGTGGGTAGTCCATTTAGCACAAATACATACCAAAGCAAGACTATCACCTATTGTGCGACTCCATTTACCCAAAATGCACAATGGGTATTTTCATCGATCCACATCGCAGACCAAAGTCAGTGTTTGAGTATATCACGCACATTAATGGTGTGCTATTCAACAAATAATCTTATGCCAAGTGAAGAATATCAAATCAATCAATATGACAAGCTTTAAAATGGTATCATTGGTGGAATGCTACAGTTTCACGAGAAAGCCCTGTTGGCACAAATGAAGGCTCGATCAGTCTGGACACACCTAGGGGTGAGAGTGAAGTTCATGGAACCAACCATTGGGATGATCTGAGATGGTAATGGCATGTTCAAGGCAAAGGGAAATCAACAAATTACTCCCCCTCGTAGATGTAGCCTAACATTGACGTACATATAGGAGGTGCAATTCATCCTTGTACAATATTCTGAAGGAAAACAATCTCTCAGTACATCTCCTGTTTGGGACTACAAGGAGGCACATATCATTCAAAGACTATAAGCATAAGAAAAGCACCATGGAGCAAGATATAAGTTTTTTGGGACATTGGAAAATACTTCAATGGAGATGACCAGACAGGGGCTATACATCCAAGGAGTGAATGAGATAAAATAGACTGGTGCACATGATTTCCGGAGTGACGGACACCAAGATATACATTTCCATGATGATGATGAGATATTAGGAGTGAAATTCATCCTAAAGAAGGAAAGGGGAAGAAAAGGCATATATGCAGCAAAAGGAAAGGATCATGTTCATTGAGGAAGATGCAGAATGAATGCATGCAGTCATGGTGAAAATCTACAAGTCATCTAGCCACTCAGAAGAAGACATATAAGAATTATATAAGCCACAAGAAGAGGTTATTAGTGCAGTTATGGGAATGAAAAACCTAATAATAATGGGAAACTGGGATGCAGTAGTTCAATGGGGGCAAAGCTGGAAGTATTATGGGGCAATTTGAAATGGAAAAAGAAAATGCTATGGAAGAAAGACGTAGAGTTCTGCCATGAGAAAAATATGGTAGCAAGCATCAAATTATTTGAATAACACAAATGGGAGATGCCAAGAGATAGAGCAAAATACAATTAATCATGTGCATACTTATCAAGTAAAAATTCAAGAATCAAATGAAGCAGTGTCAAAGGTATTCTGGAACAGGTGTACTTAAATAGACCAAAATGTAATACAAATACAGTAAAGTTGACTGCAATCCAGGAAGATACCCATAGAAAAATAGTAACTGATGTGGCGCAAGAATGTACTCCAGGAAATGAAAAAGAGAAAAACTTGCAACAGCCATTGATGAAACAAATTATTCTTGAAGGGAGCTGGAAGGGCCTAAAGATGACCACAGAAGAAGCAGATAAACCACTTGCAAGTATGACTTGACGGAGGAAAGAAGAAAGTACTAGAACAAAATAGATGAAAGTGAAAGTCTTCCTTAAGAAGTTCAGGAACCAAGTTCTCCCAAGATCTAAGACAGCCAAGGAAAATGGTAAGGATGCTGCTAAGAAGAAATAAATTACACATGTATATGCAATATATACCTCAAAATTGAAGAGGGAAAACATAATTAGCACTAAGTCAGAGAAGCGATATATTGGAAAAAGGATAGCAGAGTGCAAAAACTTCAGTGATTCGTACAGAAATTGTGTCCTGGGGATATGGGAAACAGATGAAAAGAGTACATTGTGGAACTTTATGAATGTCCTTGTGTCTCTAGATGATGGGTTAGAGAAAAATAAAAGTACTTAAATGGGATGAAAACGAGCATGTCCCAAGACATTAAGAGGTGAATTCGAAAAAGCAATGAAAATCTTGAAGAATTAAATGCTCGACGACAAGAGGAAGAAGGTGTAAACGTAAAATCAACCGTAAAATATTTAAGGCACTGGGAGAAAATGTCAAAGATATCCCATAAGCCAGAGTCAACATTAGACTTTGAGAGAAAAATATGCAGAGAATAATTTTGCTCTCAGCTATATATCCTACTCTTTTAGCAATGCGGATCCTTATCAAGGAGGGAACTAAGGAATAAAGCAGAGTACATACAGGTATAGGACAAACACCTTATTTGAATATCATAAATACCTAAAATTTTTACTCCATGTAAGTGAGCTGCATTTATCCACATGAGTGGAGGCAATGTGATTACATGGTGGCTAAAATACACAAATATATCAATCCCTGCCCAATGAAAGAATCGATATTCATCACAGTTCTGGGTTCCATTGACATATCTGCAAGAACATTGGCAAAGAGAAAAAAATGTTAAAAAGATGATTCCAAAATACTAAATAGGAAAAGGGCATACGTTCATCACTCGTTCGATCAAATTGTGTGATCAAGAAAAATAAATCACATGTATTCCATGCGTTGCAACGCCCGTTACAGCCAACATTTCAACTATTGGAATTTTCATTTACATTACACAAGTTTTCCGTTCGGTATGTACGCACGTGAAAGCAGAGAAATTCTCCGAAGTCACTTAAGAAATAATCGAACTGTTGACCACGAAATTACATTTAACATTGAAATTGAAAGGCAACGGGTTTTTGCCATGGAATGCTTCATCATTGATGGTCATCAAGAACAGTATAGTTGCATTCACCTATCTCCGAGATATCCACCCTTCATATCATGGCACAGCAATGTTCTTGGGGCAGTGCCTCTGTTTACCCGTGGAGACAACTTCCAATCCTCTCTTTTGACGTGACAGGAAGAAGCACTTCCCTGATAACAATAATCTGTACTCGATTGCAGAGGTATAGTCGCCCATTTGGATGCATTTTCGCTTTTCCAAAGCCACACATCTTCTAATTTACTGATAGGTAAACATTGCTCTTCGTTATCCGAACTCATGTTTGATATTACCAGACGATCAACGGAAACTAATAGGAATGTAGCACAACACTTCTACAAAAGATGAAAACGCAGCAACACTGATAAAGCAAACATTTACCACGTTTACCACTGATAACACATCCATTTGACGCGTGATGGGACGGGGGACGGTCCCAAATTGATCCCAAACATCCCAAATTACTTGCCACGCTTTCCACCATAGCATATTTTCACGAAAGGTAGCCATGTTGACCAACATTACATTGTAAATGACGTGACCTTATTTTCGTATTTTACAAAGCTAGAATAGGTGTTTGTATCCAGGTTATGTACTTAATTGTGTAAATTTAGATCATATTATAAATATAATATTCCGGAAAGACATCTTTCAAAAAGATCATTATAATTTGTAAATATAAAAGTTTAGCATATCCGAGGGGTGACATTGGTGACACTGGATGTTTTAATGAAAATATATTAGATACCTTCTAGGAAAGGTACAAGGTGGTTTATTTCTTTTTAGGGAGACAGAGTTCCAAGCATTTAATTTTAATAACTCTGGAAGGTTGGCGGGTTGGCGACCAAACACCATGACTACACTGCGCGGAGAGCCCGTTTTTCCGGTCAATAGTCGATTTTCCGAACTTGTTCAAATTAATCAAAAATCATTACACAAAGGAAGATGAAAGATCATTCCACAACACATAGAATTTCTTTCTCAATAAAACAGTTATTTTCCAAAATGCAGACCTAAATTCGAGGGAAATTTGTCGTGACGTAATTTCTGAAATTTTCGACTTTTTTTCTCCATATGTAAAAAGAGTCAACACCTCACTTTATGCAATTTGTGTGTTTTAACAGCACCTTTATTTCATCCTCACCGAGATTTCCCTTTTAGTTAGTCTACAAAGGTCTTTAAAGCCCTTGGGACAGCGTTTCAAAGAGACACGGGCGGAAAATCTGTTAGTGTGTGCAAATTTGGCTGTACAGAAATACCATTCTCTTCCACCGTATTGACCTTTGCCAGAGCAGAAAGAAAAGTAACTATATTATGTTCTTTTGTAAAAATCATCTGCCTTTAGTTGCCGTTTTGCTAGTAGCTCGCCGAAATGTTATTTTGTCGCCTGGTTTCCGGAGCGCCATCTCACGGACATGCGACAAGTTTGATATAAGGCGACAGGTTTCTCATGTAAAACGTGAAAGTATTCCCTCACAGTTGGCATTGTAAGAGAATTTGAAATCACAATATCCACTGTCACTGAGCAATGAAAAGAGCACGTCGCCATAAATAGCTTGGTGAAATAATGACCGCCCCCTCCTCTATGCAAACTTGTCGCCTGTCCGTAACTATAATAGCTACATAATGTCTAAGCTTGACTCATTTTCTCACGCCGTATGGCTGAAAACACTTAAAAACAATTTTTTTTTGCAATTCCTGTAAAAAGTACTTCGGTGAGTTATATATAAATTTTTATAAATAGTTGAGAAAACATGCGAACTATACATCGATAGTTTTTTTGACGAAATCTAGGTGCTAGAAGTTCCTATTACTTTTTAATATTCTCCCTCTGGCGCGCACAGCCGTAATCTATCCCATGTAAAACAGCTTGCATTTTCAGGCAAATTGTTCGGCAAGGGGTTTATATTTTGATATCTTTGGAAAGATGAGTTTTTTTCCTTTAAAAATAAGGCCGCATTGATCAAATTCTAGGTGAAGTGATTTTTCGCTCAAACTACCTTAACCCGCGAGAAGGTTAAAATGTTAGCAACTTGATGGTATGACGACTTGCAACATTGTAGAAGCAATAGTTTAGTTACATTAATTTGTAGTAGAAGCTTGGGGTGCATGAAACACCCCGCGCGCCCTACTCATGTTAAACTCTGTAGTATTGTCGATGCGATGTTGATGAGTAAGAAACGTAAACAGGCGCATTGTAACAACTACGTTACTTTGAGACATGGTACTACTAATACGTAAGTAATAATGTATTAGTAATACCAAGACTTTGAGAGAACCCCCTCGTTACCCGCCGTGATTCAAGGGAGTTTCAGCCCTGTTTCAGTTGAGTTTCAAGGGAGAAAATTTTACTTGAGATAGGTACCTCATTGACCTCATCCTCATATTCGATTATTGCTGACGACTCCGACGATCGACGCCTGCACGGAAATTTGATTTTCTCCGTGGTGGACTCCAGACCACAAGACAGACATGTGATCTATTTTTCTTCGTCACACAATTTGATCAAGCGAGTGATGAACGTATGCCCTTTTCCTATTTAATATTTTGGAATCCTCTTTAACACCAGAGCATCTTTTTCAGTCATTCTGTGTCTTTTGGAACACCTTAGCCTATCATCGAATCTTCATTAGCTGTTGAATGTGTATGAAGCAGGAAATGTGGGGTTCGTACGGGTCTCGTCCCGAAAATTCGTAACAAACTATGAGCAAAATAGCACGTTATAATTGTGCTTTGGAAGGAAAAGTTTGTCTTTTAAGAAGAACATTTTTACTAAATGCATATTTCCCTTTTAGATTACCACCAAGTCTCGACTAATTCCAAAATAATTTTGATTTACATTCGCATTTAGCTTGAGCTTTTAAAAACAGTTTTAGTTTGTATAAAATTTAACTGGATTTAGGGTAAAATAACCAAAACTTCAAGAACAGAAAAGAAAAAAAAATTAGGCTTTTAATTTGTCTATGACTGAGCCCACTCACTGGTATCTCTATCTTGTTGTGATGAGGGGGCTTGCGTGCGCGAACCTGAGAGCTATGCCGGCGGGAGCGAAAGCTCTGGTCCTCCAGGTTGGTGGTTGGGCGTGGGGCTAACAACCCTACACCGTAAAAAATGCTCTGTTACGAAACCCAAGGGAGGCCAAAGCCCATACCGGGTTGTAGTGCCGAGGAAGTAGTAAAGTAAGTAGTATGACTCAGAAATACGCAAGGTTTTTGGGGGGTGGTGGAAGTGCCCCCCTATTGAGGCCGACAATTTCTCTGACCCTCTATCAGGGGGCGAGGGAGTGTATCCGGTGGGATGAAGCGAATACATATCCTCTCTCCCACCAAGATCGTCATGCGTGGTGAAAGGCCACACCCTCCTAGAGGTGCCCCTGGGTTACGCAGAACATGACGGATCTAGACCTGTGGTCGAAAGAAAATGCTCCCATCATCACGGTGCATACCTGTGCAAAAGATGACCGCATCCGCGTGGCGGAGGGTAAGAAGTCGCTAACAGGTAAAACTCCGGAGATAAATATAAATTTTAAACAAACTCATAAACAGTCACCACAACATACAAATGTTTTGAGAAAAGATATAAAAAAAGAAAAAAATAATGAGATTGACATCTGTATAACTAAATATGTATGTAAAAAATAATATTATTTAAAAAAAATATATATAAATAATTATACCATGCAAAAAAAGAATAAATCCCAAGCATGATGATAACAAAAGCAAAACAATATATTTCATAAACAGAAACTCATAGACATAATTACACACACGCAACCCCCGTCCTTAAAAGCTTTCCCTAGCCCAGGGAGTTTTATGCTGAAAAGGGAACTTAAAGGCTTAAACAAAAAAGCCTGTAACAAAGCAGCGGAAGCGGAAAAGGGCGAAATCCGGTTTTATTTTAGCCTTACCCATGTATGCGTTTCTCTGCATGGGCGTACCTTTATTTCTCTAGCTGGTCGTGGGAACCAGATGAAACTCAACAAAGCATTTCAACGAAGGGCCTCGAAAGGGAACCCTCATCTCTTGACCCTTTGGGTCCACACTACTTTTCGGAGACACCCCCATCCGAAATGTCCCCCTCGTGGAACATTGAGGACATCCTTCACCCGGCAGGCTCCTCCCATGGAGCCTCCATACCTACACCCATGGAGGGTTTCGGATTGGGGACCTCCGTCCACCCTATACTGGTAGGCCCTGCTGCAGGGAAAGCCAGTTTCCTGAAACCCCTCCCTGAATCCGGAGAGGAGTCTTCATCATCGGAAAGTTCAACTTCCGCGTTGAAGAAGGGTTCTGGCCATGGACTCCCCAAAAAAATGGGGAGGAAATTGACTCAGATGCCTCCAATAACATTGTGGGGATCATGGCATCCAAGATGCTAAGTCTCTCCACTCTTTTCAGTAGCAGCGGGGCAGCAAAGAAGAGGAAGAGGAGGGAGAGGCTGCGGGCGCTTAAAGCTTCTGGAGGAAATAGGGGACCCCCGTCTGTGGTTCAAAGAGGTCACTCATAGAGCCCAGACGGGGGTGAAGGGGGGGAAGTTACTCATAACAGGACTGGGAAGAGGTCCAGGATCCCTGTGGGCACTCCTACGGCCTTGGATCACAAGAAGGCCAAAACCACCAAGGTCAGTCGCTCTTATACGGAGACGGCTAAGGACGGAAAGAAGATGGCCATCATCCCCATGAAATACCCTGGGACAAACATGTCTCAGGGCTAGTACGAGGTGATGGACAACAGATTCACTGAGGCTTGGGATGCCATTCCCCAGGGGCGGAACGTGCTCATCCTGGAGAGGACACGTCTGCTCAATGGGGCAATGGGGATTCAGTGCGCCAACACCAAGTCAGTCGACTGGCTGAAGGGCATGGAAAATTACCTGGGAGAGATTGAGGGAGTCTTCTTCCAGGTAGTGGATGCTGACTTCTTTATCAAAAGGAGGCGGCTCATGGTCCCAGGACCAACTCGTGTGAGTGCCGGGGATATCTTTAATCGAATCACCAAGGTGAACCCGGGACTAAGGACAGATTTATGGAGGGTATATGAGCGGAGCGAGTCCGAAAAGGGCACTCGCTTTGTTCTAGGTGTGGACGAGCCCTCTGCAGAGAAGATCTCGGGCCCGGACTTCATTAAATCAGTCTGTCTCCTAAGGGCCAATAATAAGCTCCTGGGGAAGGCGGAGCTAAGGATGGACTCAGCTGGAGGGCCAAGTAAGCCTGATGCCGTGCCCCACCCAGGAGAAAATTAGCTGCAGGTGGGGAATACAGACAATGGCGGAGCTGACCTTCCTGCAGATTAATCTGCAGTAATGCAGAGCTGCCTCGGGAGTTCTGTAGAGGAAACTATCAGAATGTAAGTCTAAGGTGTCCATTATTCAGGAACCCTGGGTCCATAAGGGCAAAATTAGAGGACAAGGTATGACAGGAGGCAAACGCTTTTCCTGTGCCTCGGCTGAAACACCTAGGCCTTGGATCTATGTGAAAGGGGTGCATGCTAGGCTTTTACCCCAATTTATCTCTAGAGATCTCACTGCAGTTATGTTCTCTCTTAGAGGTCAGGAGAGATGGACGGAGATTGTGGTTTGCTCCGCATACCTCCCATATGAGTCGCCAGAACCTCCACCATCTAGTAAACTGGAGGAACTGGTTAGATAATGTCACTTTAGGAATTGGGAACTGCTGGTTAGATACGATGCCAACTCCCATCACACTGCGTGGGGGAGCTCGGATGTCAACTTCAGGGGTATATCCCTTTTGAAATTCCTAATGACCACTAAGGTGTTCGTACTCAATAAAGGATCACGACCGACCTTCACGAACTGAGCCAGTCATGAAGTGATAAACATCACATTATGCTCCAATAACTAAGTGCATAGGATCAATGGCTGGAGGATGTCAGAAGAGATATCCTTGTCTGATCACCGGTACACCCAATTCACTATCAGGGTGGGTGAAAACCGGACAGTAGCATATGAGAACCCCATATCAACTAATTGGGAGTCCTACAGAAAAGAACTTGAATGGGCGATTTCAAAGGCCCCTGTGTTCAAGTTTAACAGCGAGGAAGAGATTGAGACGTCCGTGGTGTTTCTCCAGGAAGCCATCATCTCAGCCCATGAAAAAAGCTGCCCCCTCAAAACCATGGAGGGACAACAGAACCTTCCTTGGTGGGTAGCCAAACATGAAAGGCTACAGAAATTAACTAGAAGACTTTTTAACAAAGCGTAACGGCCAAAAAAGCCTGAACAATGGTCCCTCTACAAGGAGGCCCAGCGCAGGTATAAAGCGACAATCTAACGTTCCAAAAGAGAGGCATGAATGACGTTTTTCGAGAACATAGAAGAGGTTTTCGAGACCGCAAGACACCATAAAATCCTCTCCAAAGGCCGTGGAGCCGGAGTGGGGACTCTTTTGCTTTTTCGCGGGATTACACGTCTTCGGACAAGGAAGCATTAATACTTCTGTTACGGACACACTTCCCTGGCTCGAAAGAGGAACATGTGATGTACTCAAGGTGTCCTCCCACTCATCCTGCTAGGATGGGCTGGAGACTGGCCTCCAGCATCATAACGCACGAAGCAACTGACTGGGCCATGTCCAGATTTGCTCGATACAAATCTACAGGGAAAGACGGGGTGTTTCCTGCCCTCCTTCAAGAGGGAACAACTACTAATTCCTCTGTTACAAACATTTCGATCCTGTTGGGCGCATGGATGTGTTCCTTAAGCCGGGCGGCCGACCCAGGTGGTGTTCATTCCCAAACCTGGGAAGACAGACTACACTAAAGCTAATTCCTTTAGAGGAATTAGTCTAATGTCCTTCATCTTAAAGAAGTTAGAGAAGATAATTGACAGATATATCATATGTGGACCTCTTAAGGTGCATCCTTTGTATCTGAACCAACATGCTTATCAGAAAGGCAAGTCCGTGGACTCAGCTAACCTTGGTATGGTTTCCTGGATCGAGAGTGCACTTGACCATGGGCTTTATAGTATTGGAGCATTTATGGATATAGAAGGGGCATTCAAAAACACTACCTTCGATCAGATCTGCTGGGCAACTGAGAGTCACGGAGTCCACGCTCACATTATGAGATGGATTTGGTGCATGCAGGCTCAGCGCCCTATCACTTCCAGCCTCAGGGGATCCTCAATGAGAGTCGAAGTGTCTCGAGGCTGCCTTCAGGGAGGGGTTATATCCCCTCTTTTATGGAATTTGGTGGTCAACAGCCTTATCACAGAGCTGAATAATGTTCTCTGCCTCTACACACAGGGGCATGCTGATGATTTAGCTATACTCATTGCTGGGAAGTAACTAGACACCATTTCTGGACTCATGCAGATGGCCCAGGACTTGACTCAGGACTGGTGCCTGAGCACAGGGCTAGCGGCGAATCCAGATACACTGTTTTGGTACTTTTCACAAAAAAAAGGAAAAGGGAGGGCTTACCCTTCCCTCTTTGCAAGGAAAGACCCTTTGGATCTCACCATCAGTAAAATATCTGGGTACAATCTTGGACTCTATGCTAATCTGGAATGAAAACTTAGATTTGAGAGCTAAAAAAGCATATACAACCCTTTGGACATGCATTCGAGCCTTTGTAAATACTTGGAGACTCAAACCCAAGGTGATAGACTTTGTTCTACACATAATTGGTCAGACCCAGTCTTACAAACTGCCTAATAGTGTGGTGGAAGAGAGGCCGGCAATCCGGTGTCATAAACGAACTCAACCACATTCAGAGAACGGCCTGTCTAGACATCACGGGAGCCATGCGAACTGCTCCAACCCTGGTCCTGGAAACTCTTCTTGACCTCCCATCCCTTTATGTGGTGGAGGGTCAAGCCAGGGCCAAAGCATATCGCCTAAACTATACAGGCCAATGGAATGGCAAGGGAAATCTCTCTGGCCATAGACAGATATGGACCGAGATGTGCAGGTCCAGCCCAATCTTTCAGATGGGCAGTGACCACATGTCGGCATGGTTCAATTTCAAGGATCCTCCTTTCAAAACTGTTATCCCCTCTAGGGAACAGTAGGAGGGAGGGGGAAAACACCTCCACAACGGAGCCTCTGTGTGATACAGATGGCTCCAGAAAAGACAACAGAGCAGGGGCCGGCATTTATGGAGGTAGCCTTTAAAGATCTTGCCACTTTTCCTTAGGGAAGTACGCCAAAGTGTTCCTGGCTGAAATATTTGCTATTTTTACCTGTGCCTACATTAATAAGGATCTAGCCCTCACTAAAGGACCTATCCACATGTGCACCGACAGTCAAGCAGCAATTAAGGCGCTTAACTCACCTTGGTTTAAATAACACCTACCTACTACAAGTGTCGAGAGGCACTATCGGAGATAACTAGGCACTGTAAAAACAGGCTTTTCTGGGTACCTGGACACAAAGGCATACCCGGAAATGAAAAGGCAGACGAAGTCGCCAAAGCCGGCGCAAGTGAAACCCAACTGGCCCCGAACCAGTTCTACTGATTACTCCTGGTATTGGGAGAGCAGAGATCAGAGAATGGACATCTATCCGGCACTCAGAGATCTGGAACTCCATATAGAGACTAAGGCAAGCCAGGCTCCACATACCGGGATCAAAGCTTAGCATGGCGAGAACACTTCTATCCCTGGATGGACGCCAACTAAGAACAATAGTTGGACTGCTGACAGGCCACTATCGTGTCAACAGGCACCTCAGTCTCCTAGGACTCATAAACTCACCTAGATGTATATGGTGCGAAGAAGAGGATAAAACTACATTTCATATTCTCTGCGATTGCCCTGTAAACTCTAGAACTCGTATACGACACCTTGGGGATGCACATATGGACCCCAAGGAAATCAGGAACATTCCCATTAGAGATATTCTGGCCTTTAGTCAGGATATATGACTCTATGGATGATGTTAAATCTTGTGGATGGCACAATGGACCGGCAGGTCTAAGTGCCTCAGGACTCCATTTTTGGGGTCCTGCCGCAAACGTTAATCTATGCCCAATCTGCGTGACCAAGAGCGGGTGACACTGTTAAAGGTACTGCCTGGCCAGTTCTGCAGTTCTTTGTATTTCAAGAAGTGGTTCAAGCTACTACTGCAACTCATGTAAAATCCTTAGCCAAATTACACTTACAAAAGTGTTTTAATAATAATAAACACTTGGTTGTTATTCCACACTTTATTGGAAACAAAACGACCCGGGTTTCAGCATATAATGCCATCATCAGGTACAAACAGTTGGGTGGCTTACACTTATATAGGTATCCGTGGGCGGAGGGGGGGATTTAAAAACAGGGGAGGAGGTTGGGGAGCATAAGTAACGGACAAGGCTGTTTTTTTGAAGGAGAGTGGGGTGGGGGGTGGCCTTGGTATTGCTTCCATAAGAAAACAACAAAGTAAGGGGGTGGGAGGAATGAAGAAATAGACTCCCAAAAGGTTTAAAAGCATGAGCAAATTAAGGTTGAGAGTTGTGGAGGGATGGTAGTGTGACGTAAAGGAAAGGTGACTGGGAGGGGAACAAATGGTCATTACAAAGTTTAGTGGGGCAATTCACAATTTCAAACTGTTCTAAGAAGTCCATTTTACGCCCCTTGTCAATACAATGTAAAATCCGAGGTTCAAAATTACACCAATGGTCTGAATACTGAAACCCGGGTCGTTTTGTTTCCAATAAAGTGTGGAATAACAACCAAGTATTTATTATTATTAAAATGAAGGAGTTCCACAGAGTAACGCCGGAGACAGTGTCTTATACTTACAAAAGTGGTATGGTTGGGATCAAACCCCTTTTCTAACATAGAAAGGATTCAGTACCAGAGGAACTGAATTGTAGCAGTGGTTTGGTTTCCTTTCACATCCTTGGTTTGAAGAGTCAGCTATGATGCATATACGCTAGCTATGCCAGCTGACCAATCAGATCACACTTGACTCTAAACCCTCGACATGTATGTAAACAAAAAAAAATGTTGTTCGACCACATTCTACCTCGATGATGATTGCATTGCCAACAATCAAAACACTATTGTCCATCGTGAAACCTAAGAAAACTTCATTTAGGTACATCATCCACTGGAAAAACTTGGTCTTTTGGTAAAAAGTGTAACTTAAGGGGAAATATTTTTGTGTGTTTTTTTAGAAAAGAAATGACATTTTATCCTTTTCCTTGCTTTAATAGAGGAATGTGTATTCGAGGTGACATGGAGTGACCGACCTGGGACATTTGCAGGAGAGTACCATACAATATTCTAAAGATAAAGCTTATCCAATGAACTGCCTCAATCTTTTTTCAAGCAGTATTAATTGAGCTAGAGTTGCCCACTGAGGAGACACATCAATTTGTGAAACTTAAACTAGGAATTTAAATGAATCACCTGAACTAGGAGTTGAACCCAGGTACCCCTATTTTACTGTAACTACCCTATTTCCTGTTCCATAAGTTGCAGGAGCCCACCAGCTGAACTGTGGTTTTTTGGGTTAGATGTTAGAAAAAAATTTAATGATAAACATCCATTAACGTTAACAATTTACAGGAAGAAAATGGGATTTTTAACTTTCAAAAATTGCAACAGCATTCAAGTCATTCGTCTTAGATTCCCAGAACCAAATGAACGGAGAGCATACTACAAGAGAGAGCATACTACTAGAGCTTGCTACAACAATGCAGTCTGTGGCGAAACTAGAGAGATGGGCACCTCTGACAGCAACTCAATCGGATGCATAAATATGTAGCTTTACCTTCAACCAATAAGACCCAGGTTGATTTTGAATGCTTTTTTAGAGAAAAATGCATTTCTAATGGGCTGGGAAATATGGTACTATTAACCAATTGAACTACCCAGGTGCGATATTTCCAAGTAAATTCTCATGAGGCTTTGAAGGAACAGAGTAAATACTATGATGAGTACCAAGGATACAATGCATTGAAGCTTTTGCATTAATGCACAAAACTGACACTAACATGCCCTCTTGCATCATTTCAACTCCTTCCCATGGAAAATAGCAATTTTTTTCACTAACCTAGGTGTTTCCCATCATGATTTTTGCTTAATTTCACAATTACATACCACGAAATAATTTAAGATCCCTTCATTTACTAATGTCAAAATTAATAAAAAATTTATCTAGAATTCCCGAGAGGCATCTATTTGGTAGGTGAAGCATCTGTCACACAAATGAGTTCAATGAAGGCAATAGCTACTTCATTTGTTGCTGAACATATTGTAGAAGAGTGAGCGGGAGAAAATAATCTATGTTCATTATGCTGAGGACCACACCACCCCATCATCATGTGACAATTTTTTCTGCAACTGTCAGTTAGGCTTTCGGAAGAGTAGATCTTGGAAAACCCAGCTTGGACTCTTATTACATGGTATTCTAAAATCAGGTGAAGTGAAAAAGCAAGTCAATGCATTTTTCCTGGATTTCAAGAAAGCCTTTGGCAACGTTACTCACGAAAAACTAATGTTCAAATTATAATAATGTGGGTTAAATGAAAAAATGGTGAATTGGGTACATAATTTTCTTACCGACCCCAAGCAAAAAGTAGTTATTGATGATGTTAATTCAAGCATGGTTATTCGAAGGTCATACCATCATCCTCAGAGAAGAGAATAAGGGAATATCTATAAAGTGGGAGGGGTAAATATAAATGAGTCAGATGAAGTTGAGTACCTGGGAATCACTTTGACTTCAGACTTAGCATGGGAGAAACACATACGAAACATTTGTGGCACTTCATGAAAGAAACTAGGATTTATCAAGGGAAAAGTTGGAAGGTTCGCCAATGAAAAAGCGAAAGAGAGATGCTACTTTGCTCTGGTTAAACCGCATCTCGAATATGCTGTGAGTATTTGGGATCCTGCACAGAAAGTTTTAATTAGCTAAGTAAATAGATAAAATACAAAGGAAAGCAGCATGATTCGCTAACAACTGCTATGAGTGAAAGGAAAGTGTTACACAACTGATGGAAGGACTAGGTTGGGAGCCGTGAGAGACTTGAGGGCTAAATGCTAGGCTTAGCTTACTTCAACAATTCAAATCAGGTGAGTTTCAATATTACATGGATGATATTATTTTGACCCCGCACTATATCTCTAGAACTAAAATAAACGACAAAATAAGAGAGATACACAGCCAAACCGTTTCCTTCAAAAATTCCTTGTTTCCATGCACCATTGGTGATTATAGAAAAACAGCATGAGACATATTGTTCACACACAGTTCACCTCTGTCCTCTCCCCCCTCCCTTTCCTTATTCCCTCCTCTCCCTTAAAAAAAATTTTAGTCCTTTTTGAGTCCCAAGGGACTAGTTCATAATGAGTCCCATTACCGAGTTCCTGCTCTGAATGATATGCAAACGGGGACTAGTCCCTTTTGAGGAACAATATGTGTCATTTTAGATCCTACCGGGGACTATTCCCACAGAACTGAGAATGGTACTGGCCCAAAATGAGTTCCCAATTGATGAGATAGGTATATCTGTTAATGCGAGATAGGTCCCGCAGGAGTCCAAAAAATTTTAACGGCACTATTCTCCCGGAGGCCTGAAACAGGGACTGGTCCAGGACTAGTACCATCAACTACCTACACGAACGCATTGCTCACCACATATCTCACACCTTCCTACGCCATTTTTAAATCGCAACTAAAAGCGACAGCTCAAGAAAGTCGTATATAAATGGCCATTCCCGTGCGTAAAAGTGACTTCGAGGACTAATTTTTAAATGTCAATGCCGTGATAGTTTGAGAAAATACGATCCAATCGCATTAACAGTTATCAGGCATTAATTAATTGAAACCTACGTTGCCACATAGGATGAATATAAAGTCAACATTAATGAGAATAAACCACATGTTTTCATTATCACACGATTCCTAACATTTCAATGAAGACGTAACTTCCTTGCGGATAGGTTACGAACATAAGTGTACGATAGTTACGAATGTGGAAAGGAGAAAACTGATGAATGTACCAATAAAAGCATAAAAATAATCTAATATACAACGGAAATTAATAACTCAAATCTATCAATGAAATGTTTACCTACTGGCAGAATCCAAGCCTTTCCGATTCGTTTGCAAGCTTCCCATTTATGTCAAATATTTGGTCGAAGGATGAACCACAGGCTAAACATGTTACTATATATAAAAAATATATATTTAATGAAATAAAAACAAAGGAAAAACAGTAAATATTAAAAAATGAGTATTTATGCGGTTATGGCTTCAAAGGAACCATATATTAAGTTATAATAGGTATTAGGTAGGCCCATCTCATCTTGCACATCTCATTTCTGAGGTTGAGTGATTTATTGGGAATTGACTGATAAAAAAGCCACTCTCCTCGACATTAAATGTGTTACGAGGGGCGTAATCCTCTAAAAGTGATGGCACCCTGAGGAAAAACCGAGTTAAAACGAGGTAAATCCAGTTACATTTGAACTCGGATCAACTCGTAGGTACGAGTTGTCACCTCGTTTTACCTGGTTTGAGCTCTCAAGCCCCGCAAACACATACAACACGCATGACAAGCAGTCCCGGTGAAAAATCGAAATACCTAGTTTCAACTCGTTCGATGTGGAATTCGTTTCAAGTGGTTTCAACTTGTAGACGAGGTAACTTGTCTAAACTCGGTTTACCTCGTTCGAGGTGGATCTCGCATCAACTGGTTTTACCTCGTATCCCAAGCTTCTCGTTTTTACTTGATTCACCTCGTCCGATCTGGATCTCGTATCAACTGGTTTTACCTCGTATCCCACGCGTCTCGTTTTTACTTGATTCACCTCGTCCGATATGGATCTCGCATCAACTTGTTTTACCTCGTATCCCACGCTTCTCGTTTTTACTTGATTCACCTCGTCCGGTGTGGATCTCGCATCAACTGGTTTCACCTCGTATCCCACGCTTCTCGTTTATACTTGATTCACTTCGTCCGATGTGGATCTCGTATCAACTGGCTTTACCTCGTATCCCAAGCCTCTCGTATTAACTTGATTCGCCTCGTCTGATGTGGATCTAGTTTCAACTGGTTTTACCTCGTATCCCACACTTCTCGTCTTAACTTGATTCACCTCGTCGGATGTGGATCTCGTATCATGTGGTTCTACCTAGTAACCCACGCTTCTCGTATTAAGTTGATTCACCTCTTTCGATGTGGATCTCGTATCAACTTTTTTTACCTCGTATCCTACGCTCTCAAAAGGCTAAATTTTGGTCTGTAACAGGAAGGTCTGATTTTCAAAGATGGAAGAAAAATAGTCTGTAACTGATCTGGTAACTGGAAAATATTCTTGATATTGGCAGGCTTCAATTCGCAGAAGTTAATTATATCTCAATAACTCATGAGTAAAGATAATACTTGGTACTTTTCTACAAAAATGTTTATTGTACGACGCGTTTCACCGATTTACGGCATCGTCAGGTATAGACGTTTGTGAAAAGTACACAAACCTCTGTACCCGACGATGCCGTAAATCGGTTAAACGCGTCGTACAATAAAACTTTTTGTTGAAAAGTACTAAGTACTATCTTTAATCATGAGTACTAATGGAAACAATTCGATGGTCTTCACCTGGTCTGGATTCTATTCTGTAACTGTACTTCAATATTTGATGGTTTTTAACTGGTCTGCAATCAGATATGACACACGGCTCTAATATTTTACTCGATGATCTGCTATTGCTCCTAAATGTTATTTGTAACTGTTCAAAGATTAGAATATATTTTAGGCATTGACACCTAACGGAATTAGGAATCCCAAGATTTGAATTAATCACCTTGAAATCCACATTTTTTTAAAACTTTACAGGGAAATAAAATCACCCTTCAAAACTATCAGACTACCACTTATTAGTATAAAGGAAATTATTCACTATTTGTGGTTCATACCTAAGCTCCATTATTAATTGCTAACGAATTTGAAGGAGCATTTTCCCGGTATGTTTAGCCCGTGGTCCATCCTTCGCACGAAAGTTTGGCAAAAATGGTAAGCTTGCAAACGATTCGGAGAGACTTTAGTTCAGCCAGTAAACACTTCTCCGAGCTTTGCGTAATAAATTTCCGTTATACATTATATTATTTCTATGTGTTTATTGGTATATTCAGCAATTTTCTCCTTTCAACATTTCCGCAAGTTAGTAAAGTAGTTTTTGAAAATTCCGATTCTATCGATAGCTCGCTTGCTAGATTTTTGCTGAATCAATACACAGCTTTATTTGATTTTTTTCCGAAATCATTTAAAACAGCCACAAGGCTCCGCAAGTGTTTTGATGCAACCTCAATGGAAACAGTTTTTTCCTGTAAAATGCAATTATCGTCGATAATACTTCTAAGAAGATGATCCCATAAGACCAATAAACAAATAATTTCGAAATTAATCTTTTTTAAATTGATTTTAGCTGAAGATACAGAATCAGCTGTATATGTCCTACTTTCATCAGTTCCTTCTGCAATGTTATGTAATATTTTCATTATTTGCGGTAATTGAGTATGCCTACGCGTGCGTGCGTAAATGCGTGAATTGAATTATATTTTGATGACCATATCTCGTATCAGAATGACCCTTTAAAGTCAATTTTAAATTTCATAAAGCTTGCCAACGTTCAATCGATCCGGAAAAATAATTAAAAATATTTTGCACTGTGCCAAACAAGTGTTTTATATGAGTTAGCATCATGTTTTAATTTTGTGTGCCTGTGCCCCAGCGGCCCGCAGGCTGTGGGTCTGCAAAGTGCGCCCCTTGCAGCCGCTCGCCTGGCCAGCCCCTAGCTACGACGGTGAAGCTAACGTGCGGGAATTGGAAAAATCTTGTTTATTCACAGTAATATTTCATTTGTATTCAAAGTATGTGGCTATATAGGTTAACAGTTATTTGGAATTAATTAATGCCAAATAACTGTATTAGTAACTCCTTAAAGTAAAAATAAAAAAAAGTTATAAGTTCTCTATGACAGTTATTTGGCATTAATTAATAGTTATTTGTATAGTGATAACAGTTATTTGACATTAATTAATGTCAAATAACTGTTATCAAGATATTATGGTATTTCCTCAAGCTGTCACGAAATTATCATTTAATAATTATAGTTCTCGGAGTCACATTTATCCACGGAAGTGAATAGATGTATACGACTTTCTTAACGCCGATATTTTAAAAATGGGTGCGAGAAATGGTGCGTAGAGTCGTAGGGGTTGCTAATAATGTAATATAGTTACTGAACCATTAGGTAGATACGATGTAGTGTAATATAACGTACTATAGTAGGCCATCGCGTAATAGCACATTCAAAATGATTAATTTCTAATTATCATTTTATTATTTTGAGAAAGCAGTGAAGTCAGTGGAGAGGTAATACGATATGAATCGAGGTAGCCTATTCTAGATAAAACTGGCTAGTGCTAGGTAAAACGAGTTGATTCTTGCACATTTGAAACAAGTTAATACAATGTGAAACGAGGTAGCGTACGCTACACGTGTTAATAGCTGAAACCATGCAATACGAGATGAAACAACCTATTCCTCTCTAGGTAAGACAAGGTGATTCAAGAAGACTCAATCTGCCCAGAAACGACAGTTACTGGTTTATACGACAGAAATCGAGGTAATACGAGGTCAATGTACGAGTTAAAGCAAGAAAATAGCGGCAATAACCGACTTGAAATGAGTAGAAAGAACGAGTTAAACCGAGTTGGAAACAGGTAAAAACATGCGAGTTGAATCCAACTCGTTTTAACTCAGTTTTTTCCACAGGGATACGCGATAAACATATATGTAACACAGGGTTTACACGACCCGTGCGCATTTAAAAATCTCTTGGTTGGTAAATCATCTGGTCTTCATTAAGGATAGGTACAGCCTCGGGAGTGGACAGTTTATTTTTACTCTGTGATACAGCTGCACTGGGTTAATAGACAACCTCGATCTTTATGAGGAAAAGTTTTCCGTGGACTGGAAATATTCCCTTAAAGTACGTATCATATTTTTCGTGTGCTCTCAAGGTTTCCAGTTATCCAAAATGCATTTTTCACAAGCTGTAAGGAAAACATTGCCATTTCTGTGATTTGTAAGGGACAAAGTTTTTAATACCTACTTCCTGGGCATTTGGCCGACAAATTGTTTGACACATCGTCGAGAGAACCTACGTCTATGTCAATGGATATTTCAATGTACCAGGGACCATAAAGAAGGATTTGTTTTCCAATAATGAGCAATTTTCTAACGTATTGTGGACATTTTGCGATAGCCCATAAACGCTCAAGTCTTAAATAAACTATTCCTACAACGGAGTGGTCCAAAACGGTTCCAAATTATTATTATTTTATTTTTGCTCTCCGACTATTCCGGTGGTCCGTATGCCCCTGCGATCCCGATTAGCCATTTGCTTGTCTTCAGGTTTCGCAGGGGCCGGACCACCAGAACTTGACAAACACCCATGCCCTGGGAAAGTGAAAAACCGACCCAGGCGGGACTCAAACCCGCGACCCTCGAACTAACAGGCGAGGACTTCACCCCACCGCCACCGGGACCGGCGAGAATTTCTGCGCCACTGGTGGGGACTGGTTCCGGAAGGGTCCAAAGTTTGTGAAATTACAGATCGTTTCTTGTGGTGTGGGGTGGGGGGAAGCCAAGGGGGATACCAAGTGGGCCGCGAACGGTACCGGTCCGCGAGAGTGCCACGGCTATTGGGACTGATCTGCAGGAGTGCCGCGGCAATTGGGACTGGTCCGGGGAAGTCCCACCTAACCCCTATCAACTGTAGCAGAGAAAAGGACTCGAAAGGGACTAAAATTTTTTCTAAAGGCTTCCAAGGCTGTTGTCCTAACACCCCCTGCCAAACGCATCTGCAGTGGCTTGCAGGGTAGTATGCAGATGTACCTCTCCCTTCCTCCGTTTACAACCTCTAACATTGTCTACATCATTGAGACCACTGAGGTTTGCTGTCAATCGGTGAAGTACGTTCCATCGCAGATTTTGGTGGTATTGAGAGAAATGTTCCTGCATTCTCGGGTGTTCATTGTATAGGTTGTTTTCGTAAACAGTTTTACCATTTTTTCAATGGGCGTCTTCAGGTATGGGAGAAACTGTTGTTTACAAAAACAACTGATTTGGTGAACAGGCAAGAATGCAGGGACAATAAGTGGAAATCTTTAAGAGGGGGAAGAGGTGGGAGGTGCATTAAAATATACCAGGAAAGGAATTCCCCTGAGTAGTGATGAAAAAGAGAGAGAGATGCAAACTGTGTAAAAATAATAATTTTTCCATAAAATGTAGCACTAAGTAAGAATGTGTTTGATTAATCAAGTAAAGTAATATGTAGTATTCATGATCTTTAAAACTTTCAACACCATTCACCAAAATATCTCATTAATCTTTATCTTTATATATATAAAAGTCAATGTATGTATGTATGTATGTTCCACATCTCCTCCTAAACCACAAGACCGATTTTGATGAAATTTGGAACACGAGTTTGTCACTGATAGACAACAAACAGTGTAGGGTTCAATTAACCGAACCCCTATTTTTTCAGGGTTTAGGGTGTGATCCTTACTAATATGTATAAAAATGTAATAAAACCATAATATGTTATGTATGTCTGCATCTGCCTCTCATTACGATTGTGCACTGTTTGTTAGACCAATTCCCGCATCATAAACGTTACGAGTCATTTATATATGTTTTTAAGTGTTCAAGTTCAGCTAACTAAGGTATATTCACTAAATCATCGAGCTGCCTACTCCAGACTCTCACTTTCCGCTGTGTTTCCCCTCCTTGGACTTGAAAATATATCCATCAACATGCCTATTAGAAGAATAAGTTACCTATCTAAAAATCTTCTAAAGAAAAATGAATGTCATATTTTCTAGAAAATGAGCCTTTGAAAGAAAAACGACTAAAGTTAGACTTGGATGGTCAAATAAATACCCACCAGCGGTCTCATCTCCCCGTGGTGTTTCTCGGGTTACGCTAAGAACCGCACAACTTTCATCCTTACCTAACCTACGGACGGGTAACCAGCCATAAATCTGGTTCAAATATACACGCATCTGTTTCGAAACTTCAATCTGTTTTAAGATGGCGGAAATTATACTGACCTCACTACATGCTTCTTACCCGAATGAAGAACGGAAATTCTGCGTAATGAACGTATTCCGTGCATGAAAATCGGCAAGTGCACTAAGAATCACCATAGATTTTTTATTTAGTAACCGAAACCAATGATTATGGCTACCCTTTATGCCGAAGGTGCAATCCGAGTGATGGAGGATTCATAGGTCAAATAAACATGGCTGCTGCAAATGCTTCATAGTACGTTGTCAACCGCTGGATTATACTCTACTCTCCAATACTAATTAAGACACTCAACGCACATATCAACGTTGTATTGCGCAACTAAATCAAGTCATTGAATGCAAATATATTTATGTACACAAGGGAAGCGATCAAACTGCAAATCACTCAGAAGACGGCTCAAGAGAACCGGAGGGACGAGGTGACCAACTATCAACATTTGCTATTTAAGTAGTAATGAGTCTGCGTGGCCGATTTTTGTGTTTCCCGTGCATGAAAGTGGACCAACAGTCACTCATCTCTCCGTGCACCTGGAAAACGGTCAGCGTGTCTACTACAACGAACACAACATTCAAGATAGGTTACGAACTCCTCAAATGACCACGCTGACAGTTTTTCTTCAGGCTTTGTGGTTTTCTTATAAAATAAGTTCAACGTATTCCACACCCGTTGAATTTCAACGGGTATCTTCCGCTCGTTCTAAATAAATGTACCATAGTGTATAGTGCCCACGTTTGAATGTAAAAAGCATGCTTACCAGAATAAAACCAAAATGTATATTAACTCCCTTGCTACTAACAATAATGAAGATTATAATCTCTTATTCCTTATATTTTCTTATTTTTCAAGAAAACACACATTCGATGAAGTATTTATCTGTTCTTTTTTTCTAGAATAATGGAATACTTAATAAAAATAAAATAAAATATTTCTCAAAGCAACATATGCAATCCAACATAAAAGCAGCATAAACCATTTTGGCATCTTAATTAAACATTGTTTTAATCACTTAATAGGCCATCAGAAAACTCATACAGGTTGTTCAATAACTCATATATCAATGACATTTAAATATATTTATTACCAGTAAATTTGTTTCTCTATCTATTTTCACACACAGGGTGATTTACAGGTGATAAAGTACACAAAAAATAACAGTTATCTGGAAGACAACATACCAGAATCAAACCTTTCTTTACTACAGCATATAAATTAGCCTACAAATACACCATTTTATTTAATGCATTCTAAAAGATGTTCTCTAGGTTGGTTTACAGTAAAAATCACCCATATTTGCCAAGGTTACATCTCATCAACATCTTTATATATGCAATAAGGTTTTACATGTAAAACTGTATATTGTGAAATCAACTAATATACTTGGTTATATAACTATACTCCTCATTCTTTATATTTTCAACAGAGACTTTATCATTAACAAAGTCACATTCAATTGTTCACATTACATATAAGAAAATTTCATGGGACATCAAGTGAAATTTAAAATGATAGGAACTGAAAAGTAAGTACATATTTAATTTTAGATAATGATCAGTGACAATTTGTGGATTCAAATAAAACATTCTGACTTACAAAATTTTTTATCCATTCCTACTTACACTGATGATTTCTGGAAGGCAACTTAAACCCTTTCTTCATTGCTATGGGTGTGATAGCATGCCCAGAGGAATTCATGACCTCTATAAAAAAGCAGTACTATAGTATACAGATCAAGTGCAAAGAAGACAAATGGTGAAAAATAACAATTTAAAAATGAAAAAATAAACTTTCAACATTTTCAAAGATGTTGCCAACAACAAGACACTCTTCCATCTATGCCCCTCAGTTGCAGGCCTTATTGCAAAGTATGATTGATGAAACAATGTGGGAATGCTAAAAATGCTTCTCCAGAGTATTCAGAACTGGAAAGACGATAATGTCATTGAGTATGGCTGAGCAAAAGAGTTACCTCTCAAAAAGTTACGGTGTAAGAACAAATGTAACCAAAAGTGCATAGAGCTGATTTTTTTGGTTCCATTAGGTACTATTTTGTTGAAAGTAGTGTTTGTACCATAGATATTTAATTCTTCCACTCTATGATAACTCATGATTTTCAATTCCACATAACTTGGCCACTTAATTCATTTTTATCCAATCTTCCCACTCCATTTACTTCCAATATTTTATCCAAAAATGGCTTTGAATATTTTCACATGAAATTTACCAAAAACTGTTATGTATATTAAGAATATTTGCATTCTCTTGAAATAAATATAAAAATAAACTAAATGGATGTTTCATGAAAAAAACTAATGATCTTAATTGAATGCAAATTTTTATTCTGAACTTGATTTCTTTTTGGCATTAATAAGTACCTCTTTGGATACATTATCCTAGCTGAAAATTAAAACATGGTACATTCTGTTGTATGTTTCTTAGAATGAAGAAAATAATTAGTAAAGCATTCGTTTGAATGTTATTCACTCCAGTTAAAACCCCAAATTCAAATACGACTAAACATTCTTAAGATTGATTTAAATCAGCATGCACTTATCACCAGGTGGTCAACAACAATAATGTATCTCTAAAAAATACTATCATTCAGCACAGGATGACTCTTTACTCTGACTGAAAATTTTAAAGCAGGAGTTATTAGGTCCGTTTTGATGATCACGTTATTATCCAGACTTTCAAGTATTTACCTAAAATATACAAGTGAAGAAATAAATCACATTTCCAAAATATTTGACACCTATCATATCTAAGCTATATACTGTCTACATATGGAAAATATGTTGACACTGATAATTATGAATTTCACTTTTCTGATAATAATAATTAAGTATTAGAGTGTAACTTTTAAGCATGTAATTTTTACATCAATTTCCTATAAACTAGGATAAAAATAATTATCACTCTCTGTAATATATCACTTGTGTATTAAAAATTAATTGCTCTTCCTTAGTGAATAACAGAGCACAGCAGGTGTTGAGACTGAATGTTAAACCAATGTAGAAGAAATGGATTGAATAATCGAAAAAATAAAAAAATAACAATAACTTAGAGCGAAATATGTCACATAAGAGGAATCCACAATAATTCTGAAATTAGAGTACCTAATCCATAAAATAGGTAATTTTTAATAAGTCATGAGACATTTTGACAAGTTATGGTCATTTCAGAATGTTTTCTTGTTAAAAATTATATTGAAAATATACATACTTTTCGATGTTTATAACTAAGAAAACTTTGAGATACTTATGCATTCCTTTAAATGCCAAATCCATAAAGGTGATAGGTAACTGGAGGATAGTAGTTCACAAGAGTAATAATGACCCTTGATGAAATTTTAGCACTAAGTGAAACAAAAAAGTAGAGTGGGTCAAGGACAGCTATTGTAAATATCGCAGTTAGTTAAAAAAAAACTTGGATTAGTCACCAGGTGATCAATAGAGTTGTCACGATATGCTTTGCTGAAATGTTGTTTATAAGATGTTGAGGGTCATTCATTGGTTATTACAGTCAAAATATAAAAACATTACTAGCATTGAATTGAAATGGTGGTGACAAGATTAGTATTTTCACCTGATGGCCTTGCATTATTACCCCAATCCTATATTCCTATACTGGATTTTGTAACAATATCGAAGTTATTTGTCTGCACAATGCATGCACAAAAATTGATATGAGAAAGTGAACGTGGGAACCTAGCCAGAAAGAATTTCTTATTTTCCTGGCGAATAAGGATCACGAAAGCCAGCCAACTTCCCCTAACCTGCAAAATTACTGTCCTGAATATTTGTAAGCAGATGCACTCTTGGAACGTATCAGTAGTTTTATTTGCCTTTGCATTACAGAAATATTGTCTTGAGTGTTGAACAAAGTGGAGAAATGAAGCGGGTGAGACATTTTCCAAACCTCATCCATTACTTATCATCTCGACCAAATTTCGATGGACATGAAGGAGGAATAAATTTCGGTACCCTATTGGCATCAAGGTATCCCATGTTCTCACATATTTACGATATGAACTTGTAGTAGCAGACAACAGTTCGAGACAAACTCCAAAAAAACCGCACGATTTATTTCTCTCTCTTTTTTTCGCTTTTTGAAAAGTCAGCAGCACTTGGCCCCGCCCACCCCAAATTCCCCTTCTGCTTCCCCCTCCACACCTCCTCCACTGCTTGCCGGACTTAGAACGCGTCCACGTCGAACATGTCCAGGCTCGGTGACTGCTGTTGTCTCGATTGCTTCTCGAGGTCTCCTGTCTCGGAGACGGCGTCCACCAACTCACTCGTCCCTTCCGGGGAGCTCTTCTCTAGTCCCTCGACAACCATGTCTCCTTCGAAGTCGTCGTCCAATCGCTTGCCTCCTTCCTTAGACCCTCCGGCGCCGGGCTTCGCGGCGAGGATGAAGGATTCGCCCTTGCTCCCCGCACCCGACTTGACCAACCCCTCGCGGCGGCGGGGCAGACCCGGGGGCGGTGACTCGCCTGCCTCCTCATCTTCCTCCGGGTACTCGGGCGTCGAAGTCTCCAGCGAGGAGCTCTTGACGGCGGCAGGGTCGTCGGCCGGCGGCAGCGGCGGGGAGAGCGTGGGCCGTTCGGGGAAGGCGGCTCCTGCGTCAGGGGGGGCGCTGGTCGCGGGGAGCGGCGGGATGGAGCTCGGGTGGCTGGGGAGCGGCCTAGGGGTCGGCGGCGGGAACGTGTGCCGCGGAGGGCACCCGCCCCACCAGCAGAAGACTTCCCCTCGGACGCACAGGCACGACTCGCACGGGTCCATCTCTCCGTTCAAGTCCGCTCTTGTCATGATCACCTAGGGAGTGCGTGTGCGGAAATGAAGAAGAAGTTGGAATTAGCTGACACGAGTCGTAACGAAAACCATTCGACCAGCAAAGGCCTTTATTGAGTCAACATTGCGCAACGACAGTGGCAGGGAAAATTTTCGAGATGACATGTTACAGATTATCCGCATGGATTTGAACAAACAAAATGAATGTCAACGAAACTCAATGCAAGTAAACAACACTCACCAGGAAAACATTATGAGTATAAGGAATATAAAATACTGGGAGAAAGAAGTTTGAGCATTGAAACTTTAAAAAATCGAAGTATTTAATTTCCTTTTTATGCAGCTTACTACGGCGACCGCAAATAAAAAAGATTGCAAAAAGGACCTTTAAAGCTCTGCATATGGTCATGAAAAATCTCAACGGCTTAGGACCTTACCGAAAAGACTCACATAAAGAAGGAGAAGGTTCAAAGGGAATCAGGCAAATTATTTCTGGGACGATTTAAAAGGGCAGATTCAGAAAAGATAGGGTTCTTGGGATCAGGGCCGTCCCTGGGGATTGAGGGACCCTGTGCAAACGAAAGTCGGGGGCCCCCTTAACTTTGTATTCCGTTATTGATATAGTAGCATATTTTAAGCATATTTCATGGAAAGAAGGAAATAAATCCACAAACTGGTTAACGATTTCAAGAAATTAACTTGTGTAGTAAGTAGTAGCTAATTACGGATAATAGGCGGGTTGACCCGCGACGCGACGTCTGAAAGTGGCAAGCCTGGGTGGGGCCCCCATAGGCGCGGGGCCCAGTGCAGTGGCTCCTGTTGCACTACCCTAGGGACGGCACTGCTTGGGACGGGAATTACTATAACGGTTAATTGACTGAGCGGGATCTTCAAATCGTTCAAGAAGGAAGTAGCTTGGGAGGAACAGAGCAAATACGGTCTTTTGGTCAGATACGGCCAGATATTTGAGAAGGGAAGGAAGTTTAAAATAATTTGTAGACTTCAAAAAGAGAGCTCAGGGAACGAAATAAGTTGCCTGTGGAGACATTCGCCGGGTAAGGCAAACAATTTAGAAATATTTACATGCATGGAGCATTAAGAATGATAAAATAGGTGCATCATCAAGTGCGGCGATGTTTGAAATTAAAACGTTGTGTGATTTTATTAATATTTAATCAATTGAAATTATTGGTTCTTTCAAAAATGGTAAAACAAAACTTTCAAACTTTGTCAATAGGCCATGAACTGAATGTTAAACTGTAATGCTAGTAATTAACAAAATATAACTGATGCAGGCAAGAAGCATTTCATTTCTTCTTCACAACCACTGATAAAGTGAAATTTCAGGGAAAAGGTAAGATATCTGTCCCTTTCAATTCAACCCGATTTTGGTTCACTGTCATTATACGTGGACATTTGCTAGTAGATATTTATTACTTTTACGAGCAGCACATCACTTGCAAAAAGGTGAGACATGATTCACTAACGTTTAAATATTATGCTCACGTGAAAAGTTAGACAGCACTACGCAATCAAAGCTTAAAAAGTAAATTGACTGGCTGAATTTGATTCTTGAAACTAATGTTATTGACTCGTTTTGACTGAAATAGCGTCTGATCAAAGTCTTGATTGTGTAGTACGCATGCACTACCCCCTTTGAACCCCGCAGTGAGACTATTGCATTTGCTCTTCTTAGAAAGAGCAAGCAGTTCAATGATACTACCACTCTTGGCATTGAAGTTGTCGAAAAATCGACTATTGAGGAAGAAGAGGCTTTCTTGAATGCCACGATCTTCATAAGGCTCATCACTCTCATCTTCATTGGACAGTAGCAAATGTACTTTACCCTTTTCAGGTCATTTTCAGAGTGCAAGTGAAATATGCGTATCAGGCGATTTTGGCACTGAATAAGTTGGCACAGTATGTGAAGAACTCATATGCTTATGTTGAAATTATGAAAATAAATTTTCTCCTTCATAGTTTTTAGTTTCATTCGTATTTTATTTTCATGTCATAATCTTCAAGGACTTTTTAAATGGTGCTCAGGGATGTTTGTAGGTACTTTAAAACAACCGAATAATGACGCAACATCATTAACGAAGCGGAGTAAGCTGATGTCTTCGTCAATGATGACAATGTCCTTGTTAACCAGCTCTTCTTTTCTCAACGGCTTTGATCGCTACGTAAGTGTGCTAATGAGAGTTTCCATCCTACTTCGATATACATTCTTTGACTTTTGCTAATATATTTCTCCTATCTTTCATTCGAAGAGTAGTGATTTGATTTTTAGAGACTTGAAGGGGTATTTTTCTGCATTTAAATATATCGTTGTAAATATAAATTGTTACACATACTACTCAATTTAATGATATCAAATGCTTTTCCATGTCCAAAAATGCGTCATATATTGGTTTATTTCCTCGTATGTTTTTTTCAGCAAGTATACTGTATGACAACGGATAATCTCCAAGTTCCCCAGTTTTTCCAAAATTCGGAGTGGTAAACCGCCAATCCATTTATTTTTCATACTATCCTTCGATAGATACATAGTTCACTTTGTTCGACGCTAGATTGATTTCTTCGGCATTGATATCATTATATCCTGACGAAGTCCTCGGAAAATATTTCTGTTTCACAGTTTCACAACTTTCTTTAATTACTCTGAACGGTTCGTCCTTATGCCCGAGAATTTAGATAAAATCACTGTTTATTCCGTATGGTCCTGGCACTTTCTTTTTCTTCTGGTCTCTCACAGCTCTGTTGTATTTACTTCTAGATTTGCCTTAGTCCCCTATTGTCTTCATTCACTTCCATAGTGTTTCTTGTAAATTAGTCTTCCAGTGGTTTTTGTCCTGCGTGTAATTCTTCTATGCATTTTCCCCAACTGTTTTCTAATCTTTATCCTCTGTGGATATATTCCTTTTCACGTACTTGATTTTCATAAATTTCTTTATCCTTTCCCTGAAGTGACTCTAAACTAGCCTCGCACAGCTCGGAAGCAGAATTAATTGAAGTGGAAAAAGTATGACGGACGTGAAAAGAGGACAAGCCCAAATTTAGACGGCATTCACGAGGGAGAAAATATTACCATGATCAAATTGGAAGCGATCACATTTCATTGAACAGGAAGAACTCTTCTCGGGCTGGGAGATTTTCATCAAAAATTGGAAAAAAGCATCAAATCTATCATAGCAAAAAGCAAACTGAAAGCATTTGCGTAGTGCTTGGCTCTAAGCGGATCAGAGACTTGAACCATACGAAAAAGAGACCGGGCAAGAAGTCTTCGAATGTTGGGGTAAAGAAGGCTGAGGATGAAGCAGACGGATAAAATCAGAAATGAGGAAGTATACAAAAGAGTATAAGTTGAGAGCACCTTATGGAACACCATACAGAAAAGAGGAACTAGATGGATGGGACACGCTAAGACATACAATGTAACATAACATAGGGCAAAATAGACGGGAAGGCCCCAAAGAGAAGGAAACAAAATCAACAGGTGAGCGAGTTAGCATTGGATTACAAGGAATAGAAGGCTGTATAGTGCGTTTCATCTCTTCCTTGCAGTATAGAAAATCCCATAAGAAGCTTTTAACACGGAAAATCCTTGCTATCGCTCTCATTCTAATCGGAGCCTCTTCGCAGGGTCGCTGGACCGCCGGAGCAACAGAAGTGAGCGAACATGAGTGTGGTGAATGATTTTCGTGCCAAATAGAGAGCTTCGGTGGTCCAGTGACCCTGTGAAGAGGCTGAGAGAGACTGGAGAGATAGCAAGGCATGTGGGATGTTCCGTGTTATTGTATGGGATTTTATGCAATGCACGGATAAGATGGAACGAACTATAGTGAATCAACATTCATATAGAGCAACTTATGTAGTTGACGACGTTCTTGATAAAGGCATTTCTTATTTGATGAAATGAAACTGGGGAACTTTAGCCATAATCATGGGAGCAGTGAATAATATGCAGAGGAAAATTAAAAGATAATTAACAGGAGCAAATGGCCTCCCAACCTATGCAAATTTAACAAGATGTATAGCTATGATAGAAGCTGATTATTATTTAAAGGTATTGAGGCAAGGATTGTGTTTCAGCTCATATTGTTTCACTGCCAAGTCTGGCTTGCATTACCTTGACAATTTTAAGAGTTTAAGGCTACCGCGTAACTACTATTGAAATTAATATTAATTAATGTATTATTTCAGCAGAAAGCGTTTACCTGATCCCCATCTTCGAAGATTTCTCCATTTACGTGGCAAGAATTCTTTGGGATGTTTCGGAGGCCATTGTTGGAAATAGGGTCCAGAGTGGCAATTGGAGCTGAAATAAAAAATAAATTTTGTACTCATAAAATAAAAAATGCATGCATATATATACATAAAGAGTAAAATTATATATTACCATGGGCAGAAAACATTTGAATGACACACCAAAATGAATTGTCAACTTAATTAGTATGGACTTAATACCTGTTAAACATGAATCCACTCATTAACCTTCAACTGGCAACATAATGAACATGTAATTATTTTAAGTGAAATTCTTTGGACGAATATTCAGGTACTATTGCAACTGCAAATAACGACGGTCAAGATCTAAATAAGTACAATGGATGACATTATATTTATTATATTATATGGCCTTTATTTACGCAGACAAGTCAGCATCATCAGATTATTTAGGGCAAAGGCCAAAAATATTTATCACCAAGGGGGACTCAAATGTGAGATTTGAAATCAGCAGGCAAACATTGTCAATGAGGTTAATTCATGGTGCTTGAACATGAGTTTTTCCGTTAAATAACAATTTTTCATCCATTTTGCGTTCCAGTAAGTGCAAAATTACCATTAAATAATTTATTAAGGAACCGTTCGTTCCCCCCACACCAATATGGAAACGATATCCCGCAAGATTCTCTATCAGGAGATATTTTTATTCCAAAATCCGAGGAGTGAATTTTCTTCAGAGTAATCAGATGACAAATAGCTAAGAATTTAGCATTTATCGTATTTCATCATCTGAAGTTAACTGTATTATAAACACACGCTTAAAAACAGCTCCTGGGTTTGGGCATTACGTCTCCGAGAAAATGAGAAATCATCTGAGGACCTCAGTGGAAAAAAACAATCGATTCAATTTTTAATAGAATGCTTCATCCTGGAAAGCAAGAGGGAAAATGATTATGGTATGCCGTCTCCATGGGAAGAGATATGCAGAAGAGGACCAAGGATGGATGTGATACATGAGGCAAATCATGAAGGACTTCAAGGTGAAGAATTATGCGAGTATGAAGCGGTTGTTGAATAGGATAGCGGAGCGAAGAGCTGCAGCAAACCAATCTTCGGAATGATGACTGCTTGTGATGAGGATGCTGTATTCCCATAAGGGTTAATTATAAATCTCAAATTATGTTCCCCTCTTATTTCTCGGTCTTTTTCATTTTACTTCATGCGGGCCATTGGAATACATTTCTGTACTACTAGTCACTCGACTTACCTCAATAATTATTCACTGATTCTTTGATTTATTTTATGTAATATGTAAATCCAAGCTCTTGAACTTAGCATCACTTAAAATGGAACTGCCCTTTGGTCACTTCGTGTAAGGGTCAGTGACACATATCTCTTCACTTATGGGGACAGGCGATCATGAAATTTCTCTGTTGGTGACGAAGTCTAACCTTTATACTAAAGTTTTAATAAGACAAGAGATATAAATCATTTATCCAACCAAATGCAGTGCATGTTTCCCCGACTGAGTTGAAACAGCTGATTCACAAAGCTCTTGGAGGCAAAGACTCAGGCAATAATCAGCATCAATATTACTCCAGATTTTCAGCCCCTTCAATTCATAATTCAATTATTTATTATATTAGAAATCATTTCAATATTCGTGACTTCATTACATCAGCTAAATGTTATCACGGAGATAAGATTTTTGGAAATACTTATCATCAAACGAATTATATGCATAGAGCCATAGATGAAAAAAGAGAATAGATGGAGTCATGCAGCACGATAGCATAGTGAGAAATCGAAACCATTAAAATGCGCCATCAGCCATATTGAATGAATCAGTTGTGGTTAATGTACCGAAAACATAGGTGTCAGCAAAAAAATTGCCGCAATACCGTAATAATTTATTCAAAAAAATAAAAATAAAAATAATTTACAGAACAAACTGCATTGTTCATAAAATTTATAGAACAATTGCACCCGATAGCCGTGTCTGGTGGATCATTTTTTACATCTTGGCACACAAAGAACAGATTGTTCTTTGTGTGCCAAGGTGTCATATACTCACTTCTTTTACCTATTCATAGAGCAAATCCTCTTCAAAAAGAGATTTCTTTTGCCAAAGAGGTGCAAAAAGTGTTTGCATTCCCCCAGTCATGGATGCTAATGAAGTATTCTGGAGTCAACAGGCACGAAAGATTTTCCGCCAGGGATATGATTTCCCCCCCAGACACCTCCCTCCCGCGTGTAGACTCATGTAATTCAATTCGTCTTCCCATTGCATTAGCATTCGGCGTAAACTTCGGGGTAATCTAATATCGCTACAATCGCTTGTTACCGTGTATTCTTCTCCATCCTCACCCCTTCCACCCCCCTCCAGGCACCGACTAACAACTTCGCCCTAACACTCTTGTGCACACACACTCACCCCTTCCCCCTTTCGCCCAAACCACCCTCATCCTCCGCGGCGCTGCGACCTTCGTCCTGCCCTCATGAATATTCATGGAGGCGAGCAATTTGGATAACTCTTTCATTGACGAGGAGAAGGATACAGGGGGCGGACGACTTTCTGACCCCTCGGGATGCATGGCAGGGGAGGACCTGTCGGCGTCCCTTCCCTAGCAACCACGCCCAGAAAGCGTCTCCTTGATTGGTCGCACGGGACGAAAAGGATATTATGGGAGGACGATAGGTTAGAGAGAAGCGAGAAAGAAAACAGATGAGTTAGTGGGCATTAGGGTGGTTATAAAAGTCAAAAGTATTTACATTTTTGATGCCACTCCCCAATACGCTGCCACATGACTAGTAAAATCTTTGTAAAAAATATTACTTCAATAAGTCAACCAGGGTTTGTGACTTTTTTATTTTATTATACATATATTTATTTTTTTTGCGGAAATACCTTTTAGCCTATAGAATAGGTAACATGAACGAGAGTATTTGATATTTCAAAACCTCGAAGGCTCCTGGTTAGGGTTGGGATTCGGCGATGAAATTGCAAAGATAATTCGTACTTCTCACTTGCCTGAGCAATGAGAATATTGTCAATAATGGGTGTTGACTTACGTAGTGCGTAATCTCGAATAAGCTGGCGCGTTGTTCAGCTACGACTGCTACCAGGCAGCCCCCTGAAGCTTAATACTGTCGCCCTCTAGCGAAAGCGCGCCATTCGTGTACGGTTCATTGTTTCACCAATAGTAGTTGCTTCTGTTGAACGATGCATGATAACTTTCTGACTTTATTGTTTACATCTCAAAAATACCGGAGAGTACTTTTTCTTTATTCAGTAAGCATGATTTTGTTGAATTCACAATTAAGGAAACATTTCCAAATCTTGCGCCAATGCCATTATGCCAATGCGATTTACCGGGCCACGAAAACGAAAAAAAACATAAAAAAGTTGTTATATTGGCACTATATGAATAGATGTGGTGTTGGCTCAACAGGATTTATCATCACCTTAGTGGAAAATATGACACATGTTTATCAGTGTACAAAAAGGTACATTTTATTTCAATGACTAATATCATCCAGGTAAAATTTGCAGGATCTCCAGTGTTGATGGTGGAGGAGGTAATTCACCGAGGTACACATCCCGAACTTGTTTTTATCAGTTAGCCAAAAAATCCTCTCATTTTCATGATGCACGAAGACATTTTATAGCAAATCACTTTAACATAGCTGTGTTGAGGAGTAATACTGCACAAAATATACCAAATAAATTATGATCAATGTTCTCGGCCTTTTTTCCCACTCTCTTTCCTTGTATATTTTCTGAGGTACTCAAAATAATTAAACACAGGTGACTTTAAATAAGCATGAGCCCAGAATATTTACTGGAATATCTAACTGGGATTTTTTTTACATATGTCAGGAACAAATGCTCAAGAAGCTTTATAGCTGCCACATTTTCAGATGCCTCTATTGCCTTTTCTAAAAGATACTGATTGAGCTTGAACTGGTGAACATTTAAATAATAAGCATGAGGCAATGACAAATATAGTAACAAAAGGAAAATGTTTTTTGCTTATTTAGGTTTTAAGGAATCGATGAATACATTCCAACAAAGCTGAAATATGAGAGCGAAGAATCTCGCTGGCACAATAACGAAGTAACACGGCAACTCAGAAGGCAGAGGAATTAAAATATTTAACATGTTTTAAAACACCATCAATTAAGGTGACAAAGCAATGGAGCTCAAAGCTAGAGGAAACTACACTACTCAGCGCTCATAAACAAAGAAAATAATGCGTACTGATCTACAAAACTTCAAGAAAATATTGCTCAATGAATTATTACATGAAACCCCTAAATCATTTTGGTCGTAAATACGCATGGAAACTTCAGGGCAAATGGTCAACCGTAGAGTTGTTGACGGACAAAAATGGCGAAGTAGTCACTAACAGTATCGGAATCCTATACTATTAAACGAGCAAATCTTGTATATATGTACATTTTATTTCGAGAACGGCTCTAACAATTTTGATGAAAGTTACAAATTTACTCATATAGGGTACGAAAAAGCGATTTACCTAGATCTTGACTTTGGGAAAACTCTTTTTGCAAGATATTGGGCAAAATAAATTTGCATTTTTAACATGTTTAAAGGCTAGGCTACTCCTTTTTTGTTAAACAGAGGTTTCTTTGTTGGCTTTGTTTAAATGATTACACTCCTGATACAAATTTAAAATGTTACATTTAGATAAATGAAAGAACAATTTTTAAAATTCTTGCATTCAATTTCCGTATACCTATCGCATTTTCCTGGAATTTAAGTTTTTAGCTCGAATATCTCAAATTTTTGCACAACTTCAACAATTGAATATTTTATTTACTTGGAAACCGCAGCATAGGCATGGAATGGAAATTCATGCCTGAGACATTTATGCCTCTTTAAAAAAATCTCTTTTACAGATGTAGCTACTTTGAAATTTTAGCTGGAATATATTTCAACCCAACCTCTCCATGTGTGGTTAATGGCTACAGAGTAAATGGTATTGATCACGTAATTTTGAAAGTGTTTACGTGAGTCCTCCAGGGGCTGTAGAATATTGATAAACCAAGTCAATATTCTATTTGTTTACTTTATATTGTGTAAAAGATAAGGCAACAATAAAATAACCAAAAAACAGAAGAATCAGACTCACAAAAAAATTAGTGGCTTCAAGACATGCGTGAACGAGCGGCTCAGAGGCGTACAGAAGAGTTTGATGATGATCATCATCAACGATTGGAAAAAGAACACCGGAGAAATTCATGACAACAACAAGCATTACGGCTAAACCGAATAAGTTCCTACAAGGCAGCTACAACGGTTGATATATCTTACCATATTTTGCAACATTTTAGTGTTGCTTGTATTCATTATGGAGCATTGTATTTTACCGAAGTATGTGTGTCAAATCGTATTCATTGATATTCGTTTTGGGACAGCTGCTTGCATGGTAGGTCTACCACATCCAGAATTTCCGAACGAGTTAGCGCGACCGTTTCTTCGACGTCATCCATTTTCTGATGACTTTTATGATGAGATTCGAAACTTGAATTTATGTTTTGCAATAGCTTCATTCACCATAGATGACGATGGAACAATCAACGGTCGAGGAGTTTATAGTTATATTGCTAGCGATCAAGTTTATCACAAACTTAATTTAGCAGCTCACCCTGTTCAAAATGATGATGGAAAAATGGAACGGCCTCAATATGGACAGATATACATTTGGATAATCAGGATGCTCTTAGTGCATATTTTCTGAGTTAATGGGAACAGCAATCTTTGGTTTTTACTAGAAAACTGTGGGAAGAAGAAATGAACGGGAAGTATTGTGGAGGAAGACCAAGGATGTAGTACATCAGACAAATAATGAAGGACGTCAGAGTGAAGAATTATGTAGGAATAAAGCAGTTGGCTGAGAGGAGAGCGAAGTGGAGAGTTGTAGTGAACCAATCTTTCAACTGATGACTGCTTATGTTGACGAGTAATAGCAAAAAAATATCGTGCAGAATTTTTCCATGCACAGCTAACGCGAAATTTCAACAGATGAAAGAGGAGTTAGCGTAATGAAAACACAGTGGTGGGGAATGTCTAAAAAGAGCTGGTCGGTTTAGGCAAGGTATTGTAAAAAAGCGATAGTTTCTTGCACAGTTTTGTGAAACCTCGTGATGTCAGCAAGGAAAAGAAACTTAGTAGATTTCGCAGGGTTAATTGTGATACAATCAGTTCTATTTAACAGTCGAAATCTTTAGGTGATGTAAACTATTTGATAAAACCGGACGTATGAAAATAAACCCTGTGAAATGTAGGATTTTTTTCCTTCACTAATAAAAGATATTTTCATCAATGTTGATATGGGAGTGAAGGCTCCTGGCGGGGTGCGCGGTGATTTGGAATGTGGACGACGACGGGAAAGGGGAAATAGAAAGGTTTGGGATGTAGGCATTAGAGAGCGAAAGGGAGAAACAAAGTGGAAAGTTGGCCGTGGAGTTGTGGCAGTGGGGAAGAGGAAGCCGGCAATCACTGGCGAAGGGGGGGGGGGGAGAGGGAGGGACGGCAGCGAAGGAGGGCCGGAAAAGACCGCCACCGCCCATTGATTTTGCTCCCTGCCCATTTTGCGTCGGACCTCGGAATGCATTTTTTTCCTTACCGCTACGATAATGAGTTCCGCACGGAGGGTGGGTCGGGGTCGCTCATCAGATTTGATGGCGTTCGGGGGGAGGAGGGGGATGAGGAGGAAGGGCGGGAGGGAAGGGGGGGGAGGATCAGGCGATGCGGGGGAGGGGAGAGGTGAAATTCATGAACTCCAGTTTGTCCGAGGGAAGATTCATTAAGTTGGCGAGAAAGAAGAATTATGAGTTTAAAACTATTATTTTTCAGCGTTACGGGTGGAATTGGAAGTTTTCCAGCACTTAGGCTATAGGAAACGATTTTTAGTGCCAAATGCGCCACTCTAATTAAACAACGATGGATAAAAAACGTACAGGAAAAACGGGAATAAATTGAACTGCAGCTCTTTTCACACAAATACTTTTATTTGCTTTTTCCACATTTAGGATTAAGCCTAAAATAAATCAAACACGGCAATACTTTATCAAGAATTGACATAAACCACTGACAACCTCATAACCCTCGTGTTCGATAACTCCTCGGTACCTCATAACCCTCGATAACAATGTTACGATCGCCATCACAATCATATATTAAACATTAATACTTAGAGATCTTCTAAGGTACCTACCTTTGGTTGACTTAACTGAGGCAATGGGAGTTATTTTACTCGGAGAACGAAAGTGGCGCCAACACTAAGGATAATAGCAACTACAAAGAAAATCCGCGCGTTTCGTTAAAAATGGCTAAGAACAAGCAGAAAGTGGGACAAAATCATTTGAAGGATTGGATTGGGATCCGCTTGGGATTCGAAGTTTACACATTAGGCTACAGTAGCTAGATTTTAGGAATTTCAGATCGATAGGGCGGGTATCTTATTACCAAAAATCTACACGTGTAGAACAGATAAAAGTAACAAAATAAGAGAAATTCACTGTCAAACAGATAAATTTTAAGAAATGTTACTCCACACACACCATTCACGATTACGGAAATAACAGAGCGAAACACTAATCCGTCACAATAAAAATCTCTTTTCGTCCTTTCCCTCTTCCAATGGGCAGGAGAACAATATGGTGGATCGAATGTAGTTCGACCAATTCCTGAGTCTGCCCTGCTTTCTTGTGAGAAACAGCCCCCTTTACAAACACTGTTGAAGTGTAAGATTCGATATTAGTTACACAGGAGAGCATGAAATCGTACAAAAATGCAAAACTTTTATATCAGCTTTAACATTGAATCACCATTAAATTTAACAACGAAAATATCATTTTGCAATTTCACACTAACTTATTTATTTAATACCGGTTTCGGTGCAGAGTTAAACCTTCAGAAATCTTAAATAAATCAATGTGGAATTGAAAAGTGATGTATTCATTGCTGCTCAATGAAACAATTCCATTTAGTTTTCTCTTCGTTTATTCCTATGCAACTAAATTTTTGCTTTTTGATGCTTCCCAAAACCCTTAGGCTTACGCGACCTGGTGGGGTGCTCGTACTGCCCGTCCATTCCCTACCCTGCACTCTTTCTTGAAACGGCTGGTATCCTTACACCCCCTTGCCACACGCTCCTTCGGAGATTAGCGGGTTAGGACTTAATGAGACCGGCAAATGTTGGAAAAAAATGCTCTAATTGCTTAACTCCCACGCCCACACGGAGATAAAAATTCAATTTTCCGATTGCACGACGGGGAGGCCCGGGAGCTGGCTATGGGAGGCTCGGGAGAGAGCGTCGGTTGGTTCTCGAGAGAACATAGCCCTTGGACGAGGAACTGAGGGCTGGACGGGGAGGGGGGGAGGAGGCTAGTGGAGAGACAGGCGAGGACCAAGGCACGTCCGCTGAAATAGGACGGGCAGAGATCACCCCTCCGCGGAGACAGGAGAGATCCTCGTATGTATAGAGGGGGCGGCGCATCCAGGAGTTTGAAAGGGGCAGAATTGGCGGGGAAGAGGGTGTGGAACCCGCCGGGGGCGACAGTGGCATTTGCCGCGACACGGAGAGGGTTGGACCCCGTCGACTGACGGGCATCCGTCGATTGTCGCACTGATGGATTCATACTCGTAATTACCGACCCAACGTTCAACGCGCTCGGTCGATCTCATCCCACGCAAATGTCCATTTCCCTCCCTCGCTCTGTCCAACGTTCCCCCGATTTCTCTGTCCGCCTCCACCACTTTCGTGCTCACACAAACTCTCGAAGACCAACACCCACCCCCGACGTCCTCCTTTTTTGCCTGGTCCTCATTCGTAGCATGCTATCATTCTTCCGTCTCAACATTTACCCTTCCTGAGAATTTCCACCTCCTACACCATTACGTGAGTACCGCACGCACTCTTATTTATATTTTTGTGACACCATGGGATTAAAAGTCGATATATCGTGAATATTGTATATGAATATACTCCATGAATTTATTTAAAAATTACTGTACTAAATAGAAGGGATCTTAAGTCATTGAGTTTATGATTTATGCTCAACCATTAAGACGAATATATATATATATATATATATATATATATTGTAACCCGTGTCCACACGAGTAAGGGGAAGGGGAAATGGGAGGAAAGGTGGGAGGAAAGGAATTCAGGGACGGGGAGGCGGGGAGGAAAGAGGGATGCCGACTAAGCTTTTGAGCAAATGGGTTGGGGTTCATCAACGATCGCGGGGTTTCGAAGTGACTTAATGCATAATGGCGAACGGATGGTTCCGCGAGGACAGGTTTGTGGGCAGAGACAGTAAAACATGGAAATATCCTTTTGCAATATCGAACTATTTAATTCAGAGAATAACACTAAATGCTAATCTAAAACTAAATTTAAACAAAACAAATTATGATGCGTAATAATTGCAACAATACATGGCGAACATTCGCAAAATGTCAATCAAATAAAACAGTTTTACCCTTCAAGGTCCTTTTTCCCATTTCGAGAATCACTAGGGAAAAGTTACAATATTTTAACGGTTTGAACTTAACAATTTCTACAATCACGCACCCTCAATTGAAAACTAAACACATTCACACGGGACCAGGGGGGAAAAACACGGGAATAAATATGTCGACAGTACGAAACTTGGGGCACTTTCTTCTTGGGTTGGGGAATCTCTTCTTTGAACTATAATAGGACTATTCTTCTTGGATTGGGAATGGGGGGGCTCTTCTTTGGTCTAGGAATGGCCGTTTTAGGCGGGCGGGATATAAGTGGTACTTATCGTTATCGGGGATAACTGGTGCAACTGCGGCGGCGCTGGCAATGATCGCCCCGTGCTCTGCACGTAGCAGCTGATGATGTAGTTGGTTTTACTTGAGCGGAGACAGGCGACGGCGATGGCCACGGATTCCTTGGGACCGCTACTGGACACGACTTAAATTCAGCTTCCTTATGCGTCGGTCGTCTCTCCCTTTCCGTTCCTCGTCCGCACAATGCGTCTCTCTCGCTCTCCAACCAATGTTTCAGCCCTCCTAATTTTTGGGTGTCAGCCGCCACCACAAGAACCATCACATGTAAGTAAGTCCCGCCCCGACCATCCTCTGCCATTTATATGCGCTAGCGCGCGGGGTGAGAAGGGGGGGGGATAGGGGGATAAGGGGAGGTGGCTTCACTTGACGCAGGCCGCATTATATTTCGAAGCACAGTCACTTGCAAAGCATGAGCGGTGGATGGAGGGGGGGGGGGAAAGGGAAGGTCGTCCGCCGAACGGCGGAGATACACTTAAGAAAGGGGGGGGGAGAACGTGGTGCAGGGAACTCACACACTCGAACACACATGAATCATTCACTCACACAGCGATGACCTTAAAATTAACACAATATATAGCACAAAACCGCCTCTTCCACAAACCCATTGCAACCGTCCAATCGGGAACGGTTACAACTGCCTCCCTCTCCCAGACAAAAAATTGCCGCTGGGAAAAGACACGGGAATTTATTTGTAAAAGAAAAAGAAAAACAAAAGAAAAACGACTCCAACCCTCACAAAATAAAGGGTGGTAAAATAAATCAAACTTTTAACGCGTAGCATGAGGCAGTAAAGGCGGTGGTAGACTATAATCTCCCTCGCGTTGTATTCTCATCATCCGATCCCTTTCGTTCACCGCGTCAACACGGACCCGCTGCCAGCATTGTCTCTCGTTTCGCGAAGGTACCGTTCGATTACACCGTTGGTAGCCCCTCGCTTGAATACTGTTCAAATTAACTGGCCTTTCTTCCCGTCGTGCCTCTTCCATTTGGGATTGATCGTATCGCCCGAGCATGGTTATGAGTTTTTCAAAAGTAGTGACCTCGGCGCTTCGGAGTAAGTCCTGCGCGTATATAGGGAAATGTCTGATTAATAGTGCCACGGTCTCTTCCTCATCGACAGGCGGTTCACAAAGTCTAAGGGCGGCAATTTTCCGGGTCGCGTATTCCTGCATCGAACTGCCCGGAGACCTTTGGTATTTCCCCGACATTATCCGCATTTTGCAACTAATCCTATGCTCGTTACTCCAGTATCGCGCATAGAACAATTTTTGAAAATCTATCATATTTTCAGGAAAAGGGAATATGGCGTCGGCCCAGCCCTTAGCACCGTCCTCCAACATTTGATAGAACAACATGGGTCTTAACCGTTGGGGTATGGCGTGGAGGGAATAATAATTTTCCACACCGCGCATGAACGCCACGGGGTGTTCGGATGGCTTACCACGGAAAACCAGTTTCGGGGGTGGATTGGGGACATTTAAGGAAGAATTTACACCATTTATTTTTTTGTGCTGATTGCCCTCAATTTCGGACATAATCTCATCCATCTTCCTCTTCTGTTCGATTTTGACTTCCTCCAATACGTTCGCGTTTCTCGACACGTTCTGTAACACTACTTCGACTTGGCTTTTCACGTTCCCAATCTCTACTTGGTCAGCTTGGGTTTGGGCGTTCAATCTTTCAATCCGACACTTTAGATCACTTTCAATGGCACCTATTTCCATCCTAACCTCCCCAACCTGTTCGCCTATTCTTTTCTCTACGTGCCCTGCAAGTTCAACTCGGACCTCATGTATTTCCTCCCGGAATTTTGCAATCTGACCCGAAATCCTCTCTTCCATTCTAGCATTATTCTCCTCCATTTTTTTATTATTCTCCTCCATTTTTTTATTATTCTCCTCCATTTTTTTATTAATGTTCTCTCCCATTTTTTTATTATTTTCTCCCATTTTATTTATATTCTCTCCCATTTGTTTCATAAACATCATCATGTCTTGCATAGTACAGGGGCTTTCAACTGCCACTGGGCTAACATCACTCTGCTCGACTCCCGGCATATTCTGCGTGACAATGTCTTCCTCCCCACTAGACACTTCGATTATGCTCAACGGATTATCCTCAACCGACTCCGCCTCATCGTCCTTCGGGGGTTCCCTATAATTTTGGAAGCTACTGCCCGAGTAAGCCATGCCGCCGAAATTTAACACAGAAAAAGGAAAATACACGAGAGAAAATGAACATACGCTATATTTAAAGTGATTAAATGCCCGTACGTTAAATGCAAAGGGTAACACGCTTAACGAGGTCAAAATCTCGGCCAACGTTAAATTAAAATACAACGAATTGCGAGTGAATGCAATTAGTTCAAAATGTCCCACAATGTCAAATTCCAGCCACACGTTAAACCCATCGTCGAATGACAAGCCCCGCGTTGGGCGCCATTTGTAACCCGTGTCCACACGAGTAAGGGGAAGGGGAAATGGGAGGAAAGGTGGGAGGAAAGGAATTCAGGGACGGGGAGGCGGGGAGGAAAGAGGGATGCCGACTAAGCTTTTGAGCAAATGGGTTGGGGTTCATCAACGATCGCGGGGTTTCGAAGTGACTTAATGCATAATGGCGAACGGATGGTTCCGCGAGGACAGGTTTGTGGGCAGAGACAGTAAAACATGGAAATATCCTTTTGCAATATCGAACTATTTAATTCAGAGAATAACACTAAATGCTAATCTAAAACTAAATTTAAACAAAACAAATTATGATGCGTAATAATTGCAACAATACATGGCGAACATTCGCAAAATGTCAATCAAATGAAACAGTTTTACCCTTCAAGGTCCTTTTTCCCATTTCGAGAATCACTAGGGAAAAGTTACAATATTTTAACGGTTTGAACTTAACAATTTCTACAATCACGCACCCTCAATTGAAAACTAAACACATTCACACGGGACCAGGGGGGAAAAACACGGGAATAAATATGTCGACAGTACGAAACTTGGGGCACTTTCTTCTTGGGTTGGGGAATCTCTTCTTTGAACTATAATAGGACTATTCTTCTTGGATTGGGAATGGGGGGGCTCTTCTTTGGTCTAGGAATGGCCGTTTTAGGCGGGCGGGATATAAGTGGTACTTATCGTTATCGGGGATAACTGGTGCAACTGCGGCGGCGCTGGCAATGATCGCCCCGTGCTCTGCACGTAGCAGCTGATGCTGTAGTTGGTTTTACTTGAGCGGAGACAGGCGACGGCGATGGCCACGGATTCCTTGGGACCGCTACTGGACACGACTTAAATTCAGCTTCCTTATGCGTCGGTCGTCTCTCCCTTTCCGTTCCTCGTCCGCACAATGCGTCTCTCTCGCTCTCCAACCAATGTTTCAGCCCTCCTAATTTTTGGGTGTCAGCCGCCACCACAAGAACCATCACATGTAAGTAAGTCCCGCCCCGACCATCCTCTGCCATTTATATGCGCTAGCGCGCGGGGTGAGAAGGGGGGGGATAGGGGGATAAGGGGAGGTGGCTTCACTTGACGCAGGCCGCATTATATTTCGAAGCACAGTCACTTGCAAAGCATGAGCGGTGGATGGAGGGGGGGGGGGGAAAGGGAAGGTCGTCCGCCGAACGGCGGAGATACACTTAAGAAAGGGGGGGGGAGAACGTGGTGCAGGGAACTCACACACTCGAACACACATGAATCATTCACTCACACAGCGATGACCTTAAAATTAACACAATATATAGCACAAAACCGCCTCTTCCACAAACCCATTGCAACCGTCCAATCGGGAACGGTTACAATATATATATATATATATATATATATATATATATATATATATATATATTGTGACGGAACGTGCTGGGCGTTTGACCAAAACCCCTTTCTTTCGTCCGCCGCAGAATCTTACGGCCGGGCCGTCCCCCACTTCCCTCGTCCCTCTCAATTAGTTAAAGAAAGCCTCCCAAAGGAAGGAAGGAAGTCTTACTTCGCTTGTGAAGTAAAAAAGGGTGCCACACAAGACCGCGGTCAAGCTACTCGAATGGTAGAAGAGAGTGGAAATTACTTTCTCAGGGGGAGAACTTGATAGGTAGGGACGCCTTACCCCCACGATCGCGACGGCGTACGATGCCACACGAACAGGAATACCGCGCTCTCGTTCAGGGAGAAAAAGACTCGCAGTAGCTATGAGAAATTGAACCCTTTTATTTGAACACACAAGAAAAATGTACACTCTTAAATCCTAATGAGGGATGAATGCACTGGTGATTTGCGGAACATTAATGAAAAATACCCAGCAATGACTGGCTTAACTATGAACTAATGATGTAAGAGACAAAAGTTGAACAAATTGACATAAAACTGAATGAAACCCTTCAAATGATATTTACAAGCTCCTCGTCCTTTCGTTCGAAGTATAATTATGGACCTTTTGGAATGGAGAAAGTGATACAAAATTAATCAGATTAAACTGATTATCAAATCTGTGGTGAGTCCTTTTCGGCTTCTCAAAAAGTTCACGTGGGTGAAACGGTGGAGTTGACACGGCCGTTGGCAAATTCGTGTTCGCCACGGTTCACTGCGGGTCGACGGCGGGGAAGGGATTCACTTGACCGTTGACCGGTCTGGGTCAGGGGTGGATGTGATCAGTACTTAGGCTTTGTAGAGGTGCTTGGTGCATGTCCGGAGAAGCGTGGGTTTCCCGGCCCTGGGGTGAGAAGGTATCGGCACCTGGCTCGGCCCGACCTTCGTCGTCCTCTTAGAGCCAACGGGGAAATTATTCTTCCGCCGCGGGGTCGTTCGTTGGATGGGATGTCTTTCCTCCCATGCGACGACTTTTCCGCAGACTCTCCTCTCCGGTTCCACACCTTATGGCTGCCTCGATTAAGCACGACTGTCCTTCCGCCTGCCTCGAGCTGTCATGCCCGTGTGTCTCCCTCGAGCTCTCTTGTCCGTCTGCCTTGACGGCTGCCTGTCGTCGTTCTCCCTCTTTCTACCTAGTCATGTGTTTACCCATCATACCCTTACACCAAAAAACAATTGATACTTGATATTTACAAAACCTTGGGCGGCAGGTTCAAATTGCCGAGCGAGCCGTTTCCTCCCTGATCGCCAGCCAAGGATCTCCTCAGCGACGCGTCATTAAAAAAAAAGAGAATCACGCCAACACGAGCGGACTGTTACATCATATATATATATATATATATATATATATATACATACATTCATAGGAAATGGAAAGGGATAGGAGCACATAAAAGGACGAACACTGGTAGCACACCTGACGGGCAATTGGGAGATCCAGGTTCGAATCCTGGGTAAGGTGAAATTTTTTCTGTCTGGATTCGACACATTTTCATCTTCCCCACCAAACCCTGTGTTCGTCCTTTTATGTATTCCTATCCCTTTCCATTTCCTATGATTGTATGAATTTATTCGCGCCTTTGAGCGTCTGATTTTCGAATGGATGAGTATATATATATATAAAACTAAGAGAAAGGTATGTTGAAAAACATTTTGACGGTTTAATTTTTCTGATTTTGTTGCCGAACTTCATTTTCAAGTTTCATCACTGCCCGACAGCATCGTTGCACCTACTTATGAGTATAGGCTCCCTGAATCGGTTATCCAGGGAAGTATTGAGTTCCTGCCATTATAATAAGTGGAAAAACAATGATGAAAAGGTGCACATTCCTTTCTATTTATGACTTATTACTCGACAATACTACCAATTACGCCATTAAATGCTTTTTCCTTAAATCACAACAAATGGTTTTGCTGTCCTTGAAGAGTTAAATCTGAAAAAATTCTATTATATCAAAGGTAATACTTCAGATGTCTTCTTTATAACATTTTTACTCTCCATGAGAGAAACTACCCTAGGCTTGGGTCACCTCTATTCGCAACACATATAGACACGGTCGTTCGTCATAATTTCTGCTGACGACCACACATTGGCGTGACTTTTATTTCCATATCGACAGCGAGGATGATTAAATTGCTTCCTGTTTTGGCAGCACCGAAAGGCTTCCAGCGCCCTCTGCAGTTAACACACAAAATTTCTCTCTCCTCCACCCTCTGATCCACACCTCTATTCATGCATCCCTTTTCGCCTCAATGTTAACTCTCTCTCTCTCCTCTTTTATCCTCTCTTTCTACCTCGCCCGCATCCGCGCTCTCTATTGTTCTTCACTCTCGAAATAAAAGCCCTGCGCCTCCGATTGCGTAACAAATCAACGGAGTCTCTATAAATTTCAATTAATTTGATTCCGGAATGCAAACTCTCCCTTATCCTTCCTTCCCTCATCCTCTTCCGCGCGCCCTCCAGCGTTGCCACCTCATAGGTCTGCGAATGAAAAATGGTCTCGAGTCTCTCACTCTCTCATCGGAAGAGTTTATCGCCGCTTATCTCGAAACTAACGACGACGCAAAAAAAACAGTGCACTCTCCGAATTCAATCTACCCAAAGCTCGGTTTCGACAAAATTGAGTCGCCCAAATTATTTATGAACTCAAATCAAACAGCAAAATAGAGTTGATTAATGAAAACAACATCGCAACGAATTCTAATGCCACACGTAACAATGACATTGACTGGAGCTGTCATTCCAGGCAATGGGTTGTGAGGACTTTGATCTCTCAGAAATGAAACCGCAAGCAAAAAAGGAATACTAAACATGTTGTCATTCCAGAAGTGCTTCTCGTTTCTTGCGCACAATAAGTCTCGTTAACACGTACGGTAAAATTAACTCTGACAGAATGTTTCACAATCACGAACACTATACGCGTTGAGCATACTCGTACGATTTAGCATGGATTTGTGGACGGGAAAAATATTCATTTTAATAAAGACTAATTAATTATAATATAGAATATATAAGAAATATTCATAACGTGCTCTCTTCAATTTGCAAGGGGTATTTGTTCAACATTAAAATCTTTAAAAAACCTGACAAAGTATGGGGTGAGCCGAACCTTTGTGGAGGTCGTCATATGAGGCTTGCCCGACGGGAGACTGTCGGTTTGAATGCTTAGAATAGAGCATAGTAACTTCTATTGTGGTGGGAAAAAAGCCCCTTGGAACATAAATTCAAAATAAATGCCACCATTCGACAATTAATACAATACATAAAAAAATTAAAGGGAAAGAGGAAGGGGGTTCGGCGAGCATGGGGAGATGGAGAAGTTGAAGGTGATAACATTGGAGGAGTCGTGAGAAGAGGCACGGAAGAAAGCATTTAAAACCACATTGGCAGTTAAGTTTGCACGCAGTGCTAAGAGAATTCTTCAATCGTGGAAGTAAGAAAATAAATCTCATCCATTTAGTAACAAAGGCGAGAAAAAACTGAAGGATTATAATTCCAAAACCAAACATTGGGGAATTGAGTATTCATAAAATAACTTATCACCCAAAATTCACATCCAATTACCGTTTAAATATTTCTTGTGATAACTACATTAAATTTATAAGATAACTCAAAGTATGGTTATTTTCCCTGACTGTTGTTGAAATATCCCCATTTGTTATTTAATTTTATCTCATTGCTGTTTGAGTTAGCCCCATAATTATTCTGCTTCTTGAGTTAACCTCATTAAGCGTATGCTGATATTTCAATTGTAAATCGGTTAGTTCGTGCGATGATTCCTATTTATTTTACATTGCTCTATTTATTCTCTTTTTACCTGTTTTTTTGTACAACATAATATTTTGTGCATTTCATTTAAGGATATATATTTGATTATTTATAAACTTGCTAAATCGCTCATTTATAGTATTGTTTACGAATTTCCGAGTATTTCCTTAATTGATTATTATAATTTTCTCTCCTGGGGCGCCTAATTTGATTCCATTTTTGTAGAAAATCTTTACACAATCGACATAGTCAAAATATTTTCATTATCGTGATAATGTTGTGAAAAGAAAATTTACTGGGGGTGTATGTGTGAAAGAGGGAGGTAAGAAGAAGAAGAAAGGGGAGAGATCCTTAGGCACCTTTCCCAATTTATTTCTTCTAAATCTATAATCTACATATTGAGAGTTTCTTAAAATTTACCCCTCATTAAAATTACGTATATAATCTTTTGTATTACACACATTTCAATCGTCAATGTTCTTTAGTTCTTAATGAACGTTTGTTTCAATTTGTAATGTATGATTTTCAAGTCTGAATTGTTTAACATATTCCGTTTTAGTTTTTTTTCACTTTCACTTCTCAATTTTAATGGTTTCCTTAACAATTTCAGCAAATAGGGCAATCACGAAATGGGCTGAGAGCTTTCCTGTTGGCGCAACAGACACCAGGTGCGCAGATTCTTTCACTCTCTCGGACCGCTAGCGAAAAAATTACGCTGGGCAGGTGGGTGAGATCTGAACGTCCGAATGGTGGTAATGGGTGGAAGAGAAATAGAGGAAAGGATATAGGTTTTGCGCTGTGCCAATGGGAGGTGGGAGAGGAGATGGAGAGGTTTTCGGGGAGGGAGGTGCAGGGGTGGGTCACGGGGTGGAAAGGAAGGGCGGGGAACAAGATCAACAGAGGTGAGTGGAGGTTTTGTTAGTGGCCACTCCCCCCCACCCTTCCGCTTGTCCCGAAAGCGAATGTTCCCGATGGCCGGGCTCCGAATGTGTCGCATCCACCATCTCCTCCTCACCCCCTCTCCCCTGCGATCTCCGCCATTGACCCACGACTCGACAATCAACGACGTGTCCTCCACCTTCACCCCTCAAGTCACTCCACCCAGCACTTAGACAACTCCATTTTCACCACTTCCGCCTGTGCGTCATTTGGTTAAAACTTGGTTGCATCACTCTCTTCCTTCATTCCGTCATTTCAATGATCCCTATCAATTCAGCTGATGGCTAATATCTGAGCCAGTAGATATAATTCTTAATCCAGAAATGCTTAGCTGGATTCATAAAGTACACCAAACAAATGAGACAAGTCATTTTAATAAAAAATAAGTTAATATTTACCTATTTCTCGGCCAGTTAACTTTCAGTATCATTGTAATTTGAATGTTCCTCTTGGAACCAGCGCCTTTTGTGTACAAGGAAAAGGAATGATAAATATATATTTTAATGTGAATATTTAAAGAAATAATTTGATATTTTTGATCACCTCGTTAGTCAACTTTCAGATGTACTATAGTTCAGTTATTCCCTATGATAGAGGCGATGATATATGACCATTAAAATTTAGCTTAAATTTTTGTCTGTAGAGAGTTATTCAGCATAACTCATATTTCACCAAATGTAACAATTGATTCCTTGTTGTACATATACGAAGCTAAAAACCACCGGATAAATTTTCTATTTGGTAAGATAGGGTAAGTTTTGTGAATATTACTTTTATTATGGCCAGTTTAATTAGTTTCTCATTGCTAAAATTTTCACTAGAAATTTAAACGGGATGAGATAGGGGTCCGGTATGCTGTTGTTATTGAAAATTAAATTTTGCATTCTTCATCGAATCGCTTTATGTACCATGAGTAAAACATCATAAAGAGCCAAAGGTTGAGGTACAGACGCTTTTGGATGATTGGAGCATCTTGGATTCTAATAAGGCCTTTTCAGAAATATTTAGAGCTAAAAACTATGCGGTGTGATTTTAGGTGCTAGAAAATTGTGTGAAACTACTAGTGGCATAGAGAAAGTAACTGACTCCCTATCCAAGTAGTGTGATCCTCTTATAAATTCTTGACTGTGTATAAGATGAACTCTGCCCTGTCAAATGAAGCTAACAATCGGCTTGAATATTGCGCATGTATGTTATAAAATGACGAGAGATACTACTTGTGACAATGAAACAAATAGATTAATGAAATATCCTCCTTCAATAATTAGCTAAGTAGGATATGCTATGCCAAAATAGGACCATAAACTTGACTGCAGGAACTGAGTACAGGAATTAACCTTGTACTTTCACAAATGATGACATTAAACATTTTTGTGTAACAGCATTATATTCTTATTCAACACTTAAAATGAAGCTACTGCACAGTAAATCAACCAATCAAATGATAAAGCAACGACCCACGTTGACATATAATGAAAAATATCAGCAGCAGATATTTTTACCAAACTTCGACTTGATGACAACAGCGCGTGAGTCACCCGGTTAGTTGACAGTTTTATTCATCGGTTATCCCGCGATCCAAAAAATTCATTTGTATGGCCTGAATGAGCAGTAGACGCATCTTTAGGTATATAGGCAACTTGACGATCAGAAAAGAATATAATTTGCGGCAATGTTAGGGATGATAAGCTTTTTCGCTCTATTCAAACAGAGCCGGAAATTAGGATGAACGCCTTTAGCAAGTGTTGCGGAAAGTTTTACAGGAAAAAATTAAGACTGACTGGCACACTTCCATTTTGTAGAGTGATTGCCGGTAATATGCTCTTTAGCAATGTAAGAAAGAGTCAAAAGAAAAAAACTAGATTTTGCATATGCTTCATCTATCAAACGCTAACATTCGAAATTCATAGAAAAAGTTGAATTTACTTACTATTCAGGGAGACAAAGTCTGATTCATTGGAGAAGCGAGTAACGAGATATGGGCCGAGCAGAAAAGATGATCATGTCACTACCAGTGCTTGCAGAAAGTAATAAAGGAGGAACTGGTGAGAGTCATTCCTGACGGAACGCAATTCAAACGTTTTTCCTATGAGCACAGACATAAGCGTACAGCACGCTCGTGCCACATGGGTAACCGAGGCAGGCAGGTCTTTATGTTGCCCGACTGCAGCCCGTTTTGACTGCGACGGAGGCGGGACGACCGGGAGTGAGAGGGGCGGGAGATGGAATAAAGGGGGATGGCAGGGGGATGATTGGGGGGAAAGAAGGGTTGGGCATGTTGAGGAGGAGGTGAAAGGAGTAGAGACAGTGGAATCAGTTCGCGGGAGTCGGTGGAAGTAATTACTGCGACCGAGTAATCTGCGCTGGGAGGAAGGAGGAGAGTCGGAGTACGCTATCGACGGCGGAAGGGAAATATACTGCGATCAAATCAGAGAGGGAGGGTTGGGGGTGGCTGGGTTTGGAAGGGAGGGACGGCAGGCGGAAGGAAGTGTGTTCTAGAGGGTGGGGCCATGCGGAGGTGGAGGGTTTAGCGGGGAGGTGGGGTGGAGGATGCCGCCGCAATTCTGTATTCAGCAGAGCAGTCCCGGTTGATAATCTCTCCCCGGCGCGGTGGGCGCTCTTGCGGGGTAGCGTTCAAATTGTCGCCGATATGGCGTCGCATTGTACGGAGCCTTCGAGCGGAGATAGGCGGGGCTCAAAGTCGGGCGGCTGTGCATTAGGGACCAACGGGGAAGACGTCAGTTCTCGTTTCTACGGCAAAAACAACATCCATTCACGCCACAGCTGCACCCAAGGTTCTCCCAGCAGCGCCGTTGGCGCGGGAACAGCGAGTAAATTGGACGAGGACGTGAGGGAGATGCCCCAGAGTGTGTGTGTGGGGGGGGGAAGCGCTTAAATGCACGGAATTGTACGAGTCGGTTAATCTTCCCGAGTCACGTGAAACAAGTAGAAAATGCACTAATGAAGCGCCTGCCATTATTTTAAAGCATCACATTCCATAGCTTCCCCAAATTTACTATTCGCTGAACTCATGCCAGGAACAACACCGTTGGACGCATCATATTTTTTTTTAATCCCTCGGGTTTGACGAAAAATGGCTACCTGAAAATGCACTCTTCGTTAGAACAAAGTCTGGAGAGTCTGTTACTAACATGATAAGCTTTACTTTGAGCCTTCTTGAATCCGCTGGATCCAATATCCAGCTTTGCAGCATTAATTTTGACGAATGCGGGCTGTTTTCAGTTCATGACGAACGAAACCATGCCCTTGCACTAGCCTATATTTCCCGTCAAGGATATTTCCGGGAAAGGAAGGGGATGTGGTTAGTACCATTAGTTAGCAAAGCCTTAAAATTACCCTTTCACATGCCATTATTTAAATTAAGGTGACCGGAGAATTGTTTAATATTTGTAAAAAATTAGAATTCTGAGTCTCTCACATTGTTGAATGAATTGAATTTCAACGAAAAGCAAAAAAAAATATACATAAAAACTGGATACCCATTATTTCAATTATATATTTTTTTATTCAAATACATATGCTGCTTCGGTCGCTTCCATTATCTATTGATTGCACTGAAATATTTTATATAGAGGATACGAAGTTCTGAAACGTATACAGAACGGTTCTTAATCGGCTCTCATCCTTCTTCATCCGCCCCTCTCTGTCCGCTCCAGTCCTAGCGCAAGACTACGGCCCCGTTTTTGACGCACGCATTCTGAGGCTTATAATCGGTTCACGAAGAAGCGAGATTGAATAAACCGATATCCATTGATTTAAAGCCCCGGAACCCGAAAGGCCAGCAGGTCAGATGCAAAGACGATCCCCCAATTGAAACGAGGATATCAGGGGACAAAAAGAAAATTCATCTCCAATGTATTGCCCTGAAGCCTTCTTGAACGATAGAGAAGGGCACAAAAGAGTGGAGTACTACCGACCGTTGCACATGTTTCTTCCAATATTACTTAATGACCGAATAAAATTATGCTGAGAAGGAACGAGATTTACATTGAAAATTCAAGCGCGTTGTCCCTCTGTTCCATAGGTTCATCATAAAATGTGCAGCAAACTGTACTTCAGGCCAAATTCTCCAGAGGAGCTTGTATGTGCAAGAATAAGGCAAAGGAGGCAAGAAAGAACTTAAATCGCCCACAGAAACGGTTGAGGGCTGCTTATTCCACAAAAGAACGAGATAAATTAGCTGTCAACTGCGAAAAAAGTAAACTCTATAGAATTGGTCCAGGGTATGGGAAGGAAAGGGGAAGAAAAAACAGCGGCGAGGAGAAAGAGAAGTTTTTGAGAGGAGGTTAAGGAGAAATGGATGGTTGGAGTATCCGAAAGAAGATATCATTAAAGGCTGTGACGAGAATAAAGCGTAGGGTATAGTGGCTACCAGAGTCTATACTAGTGAATCTAACCAGAAAATTCTGCATTTTATACTCCGGAAAAATCGGAAGAGTGAAGGAATAAAGTTTTAAAAAATACCAAAATCTCTGATGAGGGCCTGTGAGTGTGAGACAAAGAAAGTAAAAGAGTCGAGAGAGAAAAAAAGGGTGAAAAAGGGAGTCAATTTAGGCTGTAAAGAGGATTGGTGAGGCGGAAAGATATAACAAAGAAAATGAGAGAGAGAGAGATAATGAAACGAGGTGAAGTTAATGAAAAGGGGGATGCGAGAACTTTTCGAAGTGAGATGAAGAAAACAGAAATATGTAATTCGGAGAGGCCAGTTGGAGCAAAAAATATAAATACAAGATAAAACAAACGTAGCGACTGCGAGAACATCTCGAGCCAACTCATTCCTTCGAAACTCCGAAAGAGAAAAAGTAATAATCTCGAAAATATAATGGAGGAAAAAGATGGAAAGTAAAAGTCTTAAATTGGATCGTTAGTGAAAATGAGGTCTGAAGAGAAAGCGTGGAAACTATTACTACTCCGACAAGAGTCACTCCAAGGGTATGCCCAAGTATAGGGAGTTTTCGGGGAGGAATAAGCAAGTCCGGATCATCCAGCAGAATCAGAATCAAGAGAGGGTACTGCACAAGGTGCGGAAGAGATTAAGGATAGAAAGCGCGCTAGGATAATGGATAAGGGTTAGGAAGAGGTAGCGTTAGGAGGTAGATAATTGGGTGTTTATCGCTCATAGTCAATAAAAAATATGCAATTACGAAAGAATTTAACGAAATAAAAAGCGAGCTTTAGGCAGTTTCACATAAAAAATTAAAATATAGTAGTAAGTAAAGTGAAAGCAAATCAAAATGTTAATTAGAGTGAAAAAAACAATGATAATGCTCATCCAATGAATAAAAGCTCATTAAATGAATGGTTCAAAAAATTCAATTAAAAAAACTAATCCACCTCAGAGACAATTCCAGGTTCTCAATTGAAAAAAGCAAAACTAACTTTTCACGGGAATGTAAACGTATTTTGGCTACATTTTCACATTTGTGGTAATTCATTATACTATCTAACTATTTACCTCTGATAAAGGATACTAAAATCTTCTATGGCCATCTCCTATACGTGGTCTACCACGTCCTCTAAGAGGTCTTAGGACGAATATTCTTAGAACTTCATGTGGCTAAGATATTGTAGATGATTCAACTTTAAACCAGAGGAGAGTTAGGATGGCTTTCCTTTGAAATTATTCTAATTATAATCTTTTGCAAAGAAAAAACTGGAAGGATTGGAATGAAATAAGCACCGTCCCACACCGTAACACCATAGCTAAGGATATAAGCATAAATGAGATTGAAAAAGGGTCGTGAGGAGGGAGAAAAAGGTAGAAGGGTTAAGAAAAAAGGAGGAGATCACAAAAAAGGGACATTAGTATGGAGGCTCGCGTGAGTTGAGACGGGTTGTTGGGACGGAGGGGATGGAGACGCGGCTCCGGGAATGGAAGGGAGGGCTGCGAAGTAAATCGAGATGGAGGGAGGGAGAGGGAGCGAAAAAGAAGAGAGAGAGAATGGGCTGTTTTTCCCGGGGGAGGGAGGAGGAGGAGGAGCAAGAAGGGCCTTCCGGCTAAAGAGGTCGCAGGATGCAAAATGCAAAACGGAGACGGAAAAATGGGCGTGGTGTGGACTTGAAAGGTTGATGGTTTCGAGGAGTGGCCGCCCAGAGAGCGGGGTTGTGGAGAACTAAAAGAGCGGATAGCATTCGAAGAGAGAGAGAAAGAAATACGAAGGTGATGGGGAGTGGGAAGAATGGGGGCTTAGCGAAGGGAGCGAGAAACAAAGCAGCCAACAGAGTCATAAGAGAAACGGGGAAAGAGAGTAGACAAATGCACAAGGCGGAGAATATGTGCGGGCCTTGGGGTTTGCCTTAGCTAAACCAATGCTTGACTACAGTAGTAGAAGATGATGCGTTCAAACTTCTAAGGTCACATTCCACCGTCCAAACTCAGACCTTAATCTGAAGACACGCTATATACATCCCAGATTGTGGATCCGAATCCACTGACTTTGGAGAGTCAGCCCTGCTTATTGCCTGTCTCGTTGCTGCGGCTGAGGGGACCGTCAGTTTCACCGTCAATAAAAACGCAGCTGATTTGCTCTAAGGTCCTTCTTCATGCTCAATAAATTTAAAAAAATACAACAAACCTCACGATTGACGTTGTCAAAGAGAGATGAGGAAACAGACAGACCATTAAAAATAGAATTTCATTTTTTTACTTCTTTGTTTAGCCTTTTGCATGTCTTATGTCGTTGCTGGTCTCCAATTGGATTCCAGAAGTGTTGATCGCAAGAACGATCACGAGAGAGCACTGGCGCCATGTTGCTAACCGTCCACGGCACCCTATTAAACTTAAAGGTACATACACGAGGATACGAGTAGGACATTGATGTAAGGCGGCAAGATAAAAACCGCACTACCGTGGTAACAGAAAGAGCAACGACGGTGGATGGGTTTGTAGGGGGAGATGAGGCATGTCCGAGATGAGACTCCTGAAATGAAGGGTGCTGATACAATCGGAGGATGCTAGAGGGCAGGAAGAAGCATGGAACCAAAAAGGGGAGGAGTTGGGTCGGAAAATGGGATGGTTCTAACAAGGAGAATTTAGAAGAATAAGTGGAAACAGGATTAGGAAACGAGAGAAAGGGAGACGGAGGGAAAGGTATGATAATTGATGGGGAAATAATAATAAATGAGCGGCTTATAATGAGAACGTAAAAAAGAAGAGGTGCGAGCGAGAAAATGGAAAAAAGGGTTATAGTGTAAAGGGAATGTGAGGATGCGGGGGGTGGGAGGACTCGAGAATATTTCAAGGACATACATGTATTCTATTGGACTCTACCACGTAGCGTTACACGAGAAAAGATGAACGGCAACCACGTCAGAGCTCTTAAAATTGCAATTAACGCTTCATAGTGTTGTCATTTGATTAAAACAAGCATTGTTTCAAAGTGTACCTTTAAGTTCGTGGAAAACTGAACATTTTAAACTTAAAATTTTCAAAATTATTTATATCTACCAGCTATATTTGTCAAAATTTGGAATTTCGTTCACATTAAATGAGTGGCCTCTATTCGTAACTGCTGACTTTTTGATGTCGGAGTAAAATGGTATTTCAAAATAAAACGCTGAACAACTATTGGAACTCCAACAGCAGTCATAAAAAAATCCTTGTACCAAATTATTTTTCTCGCCCACACGGACGAGATACGAGCGAGCCAAAGGGGACGGGGTGAAATGTAAATAACCACGAAGGCCTGTAGGAAGCGCTGCGGGAAAACGATGGGCGAGTGCACACGAGTATGAGTGTTCATATGAGAGAGAGGTGAAGCAAAGATATAACTAACGGGGTTCCCGTTAGCGGAGGTAAGGGGCGTGGAAGGAATGTAGGGGGGGGGGGTGGAGGGAGTGATCAAGGAAGAGGGGTGTGAAGGGCAGGTGGAAGGGAACCGAGGGATTTCTCGGAGAGCGCTGAGGAGCAAAAAACGACGAGGAGGCGTGAAAAGGGTGTATTTCAAAAGCCCTGGGAAATAGAGATAGAGAGCGGAGAGTGGAAAAACAAGGTCGGGGGAAAGGCGAGAGGGGCCGTTAAGGAGATATAGATGCATATATTTGCCAAATGGGCCACAGATAAGAAACATTTAACAGGTAGGTAAAATATATAGAGACAGAATAATAAAAAAAGTTCACGGATACGTTTCGGGCCAATGAAACCTTCCTCATCCGAAGGAAAAAAAAAGAATAGGATATACATAGATTTGCACTGCCCCTCATCGTGATCAATCGGTAAAAAAGTGATTTTTTTTCCTAACTGCTTGCTGTGGGATTCGTGGGAGTTTACAACGCATCGATGCATCTCCCACATTCTACCCAATAATTTTGTGTGTCTATGGAATGGAACCCGGAGAGCATCGGCCCTTTTTCTTTTTGATTTTTAATCGGTCACGTGATACCGCAAGTCGAGCTTGTTTTACCTGCTCCTAGTAATTTGCTTTTGATCGTGTATTTTTCTCTCTTCCTGGTCTCTGATTCGTTCATTTTCTTTCCCGAAAAGTTTGCATCAGAGATGGAAACGATAAAAAAAGCGATCGCGCTACACCTTATTGCTTGATAAACCACATAAAAACGAATAAGCATCTAGTTTTTCCAAAAATAGGTAAAATTCAGTGGTGGGATTCAGCCGGTTCGGCTGAGCAGATGCCCAATGTTTTGTTTATCTGGGCGAACCGATTGTTAAAATTACACCTTTGAACAGCTCTGATTAAAGTGGGCGCTTGGGCAGCCGCCAAATGCGGAAATCACGAATTTACATTCCATGCTATTTTTTAATGCTCATCTGCGCAACAGCAAATTATAAGCTCCGGAAGTAACATTCATTCCGTCTATAGATGAAAATTATTCGACGGAACAATATTTGTCTTAATTAATAGTTCAATAATATTTTATAACTCTATTTTATAACAAGCTGGTTTTGTGTAGTTTACTTTATTGTTCTTATTTCTGTATTTACTGCATGAAGTGACAAACTAACTTTCAGTATATCGTTTTTTATAGCTAAAACGGTCATTAGGGCAGAAAACCGCATGTAATACTATTTGAATCCCATCACTTGTAAAATTCGATATTCCTACCATCAGCTGACAGCTAATAACAAATACGAGAATTTTTTTCATTTTTAAAAATAGATATAACATTAAATTTGGCATCATATTTTTAAAATAGAAGCATTGATTATTAGGTCTATAATACCTTTCGGTGGTTGAGGTTAATCGCATAAAAAATAATTCACCAAAAAGAGGCTTATCCAGGAACATGCCTGAGTGCAAGTTTTGTTTATCTTTGTGGCACATTATCGCTTCAATCGATAAAATATAATTTAAAAAGAAGTTCAGCTAAACAGAGAAAAGTAAATTCATTTTTATAATCGTAGGCACTCTCTATTTCATTAAATGGATACTTCACAGATTAAATGGTTAAATAACATTATCGTAGAGTCGCGACTAACAATAAAATTCATTGTTACTCATTACTTTTATTTCCTTATCTCTCACTTTTATATAATTATCAGTCATAAAAATCATATGGTTTTACTGTTATTACCATTGGTTAATATTATTACTTCAACATCAACCACCAGACAAAATAAATAGACACAAATCTCATTCACAAAACTTGGTGGTACCATGCAAAAAAAAAATAAACACAATTGCCGCATTAAACGTGTGCTGCGGGCGTAGCAGGTTATTACCAACCTATACTGCATCAAAATACGTAAGAGAGAGAAATTCTTTGTCTTAGTTAGTGCTTACTTGAAAACCTTTTGAATCGAGAAAGTGGAATTGTTTTCAAAGCAAATGTTATGCTTTGAAATTTTCCGATTAGGATGAACAAAGAAATTCACTTCTATTAAATCGCATTTCTATTCATGATTGGGGCGTTCTTCCATTCAGGTCGTTTCAATTATTCCACAGCCACGTTATACATATAAATTCTGTTGAATAAAGATACCCTGAAACGCAGAGTGACATTTGATTAAGGATGAACGGCAACCGTAAGTGAACTCTTCTAAATGCAATTAACGCTTTCCGCATGTCATATTATAAATATTTTTCTTCAATTTACCAAGCCTTAACATAAATTGCTATCTATGGCCTCTTTTCAATTAATCAACTGTTGATATGTTTGATTCCACCCATTGTTATATCCCTCTAATTTATACCTCATCCTATCTTATTGTAATATATCCTAATTTATCCACCCTCTCGAGCCATTACCACGGGCCCATTTAATCGTCTGTAACCTTAAACTGCTGGGATTGCGTAAGTAAATACCAAAAACTCGCAACTCTAAAGATATTTTAAACAATGATTAGGTTGGAATTTAAGGCAAATTAAAGGCTACGAATTCTTAATAATAGATCATCATTTAGCAAACGATATGAATATCATCACAGAATTCAACTGAATACCCATGCAAATTGCAATTGAAATGTAAAGTTTTTCCTGTTGCTACACCAATTTCGTAGCAAAAATAACAGAAACAAAATTTTCCCTTAAATATAAAAATCTTGAATTAAAGCAATACCTATCGAGGTTTAATTTTTGAAAGTACTTATTTATGATTCCGACGCTGGAAAATTATTTAAAAAAATACTTAACAGTTCACCACATAGGAAACATTTTTGAATGGTATGAATACTTTTATTTTTTGGAAAGATTGTCTTCAGTTGAATCCCTAGAAACGTTAACGCAAACCGTCAAAGACTGGCTCTGTTGTCACGCAGCTATCGCGCAGACTACAGTTGTTATCGGGGTTAAACTCGAAATCAAACAAAGATTTCCCTCATTTTCTACTATTTCTGTTAGTGTTAGTGGTTATCGTTGAAAGTTACATAAGGAGTGGAAAATACAGGAGCTTCAAAGTGATAACATCTCAAACGAAACGAAGTCAGTGAACCGCGAAAACGACGCTTTTTTGTGACGCGAAACAGTTTCCCATTAAATCCTCGGGGAACGAAAAATCAGCCAAGGAAATAAAGGGTAGGTTGGGGAATGGATTTTGTAGAGATACATCAGCCGTGCGTAAAGGAACACATGCTACGAAAGCACAGCTGCGAAAGCACAATAAATGCCCTGAGCCATATAAATCGCTGTGAAATAAGGGTTAAGTTTTCAGTTTATACAATGAACGGTAACTTTTCAACACGTAGATATTTATAAAAAATAGTCTTTTTTAAAAATATTTGCGAAAATTAAAACAATGCAATATAATGAAGTATAATTTTCATTTTCCTTTGTAATTTATATACCGGTTTCGAAAAATAGTGAAGATAAATACAGCTACTCACGCACTGACTTCGTAAATATTGATGGAAACATACCTTGTCTTTTTTACTTCTGTCACTGAATTCAGTGCTAATGCTCAGTTAAAATAATCTTAATATCATGCCATGTTTTAATTTTGTGACGTAACTCATATGCTAATAATCAAGAATGAATTTTTAATTAGCTTATCATATTAGCCAATATTACATCTAATTCAACGGCTAAAGCGCAGCGTAGTATTTCGTAACTAAGATTACGCTAAGTGATTAGCTTATGGGGAACTACCTTTCGTTGCGATCCAGGTCCATATAAAAAGCTTCAAGTGCATGTATTATGCTCCTTTTTCAAGCATGCTTCATGTTGAGCACGAAAACGTTCAGCTTTCATGCTTATTATGATCTGACTATGCAGAATTATGATGATTATACATGTTCTAAAAGTTCTCCTTTATTTCCTTCACTGCACATTAACGTGCTCTTTCAGTCATTTACAATAGAAAAATGAGGATTTAAGGATAAAAGATTTCCAGCTTCTTCACGCAGATATTTTGGTGAGGAGAAAAAAATGTATTTAACGGCCGGAAGTGACGGTCCAATGGAATTCAAGGGCCAGTTTTCGATAAATGGCGTCCTAAATGAACAGGAATTCATTCATCGAATTAAGGGACAGGCGAGGATTCAGAAGGAATAATGGCAGAGAGATGGAAGATGAATAGCGTGAAAGTGAAAGAAAAATCGTTTCCATCAGAGCTCATAATGGTGGCATCACACCATAAGATGACCTTTCTTTACGAGAAGTAGATAGGAAGTGGGGTGTAACAAATGGCACTGTTGGAAGTGCTTTCCGTAAATATGGAATATATGGAATGTGATCGGTCCTGCCCAATAATTTAATTTCCGTTCCCTCTAAATATCCTCAATAAAATTGATAAAAAAACAAATTTGGAAATTGAATCACCAAACATTTGATCAGGTGTTTGATTTTAATGACTCACGTCGGTTATCCGTGATAATATGGAGGCAAATAAATGTGATTCAGTTAAAGTGATTCCCTTAGTGCCGGTTGCACAATATCCGGTTACATACTTAGTTACGGTTAGAGTCACGGTTTTGCACAAGAAAAGAAACGTGTGACCGTGACTCTAGCCGCAACTGGGGCCGTAGTAACCAGACAGAATGCATCCGGCCTCTAGTTTAGTTTCTCATGGTATTTCACTGTGAACTTTGATTTCTAAAAATTTAGAGTTTTATAACATATAATTGTAGTAAGCGTTTTTGTAATCTTGAGAAATATCAAAATATAGCTGATTTAAAAACCAAAGTTTTGCAATTCCAACGCATTAATGGCGAAAGAGTGTGGGAAAAAAGGAACAAATAATAAAATCAGCCTATACAGCTATGGATTAATTTAATGGAAAAAGAAATGATGCGAGAATTAACAATAGATTAAAAATTTAAGTTTGAAATTTGATGCATGGATATTTTGCATGCTCAAAAGTTAGGTGATTCTATTTTTAAATGAAAAGCATTTAATTTCTCCCAACCTCATGTGCTATATATATAATTAATTTGTTTTATCTAATTATAATTAAGAAACTTTTCGGTACGTAGGCTTCCGCGGTGATTTGATAAATTTGTTTTTTTCGGGTTTCTCTCGCATTGATTCATGTTTATGGACAACCGTTTCGCTTGCATTCCAGCTAGCGTCGTTTCCTGACCTGACGACCTTCAGGACCTGACGACGCTAGCTGGAATGCAAGCGAAACGGTTGTCCATAAACATGAATCAATGCGAGAGAAACCCGAATAAAACAAATTTAAGAAACTTTTCATTGAAAAACATTTTATTCATGAACAAGGAATGTATTTTAGTATTGAAGGAACTAAAGGGGGATAAGGCGGACAATATTTTAGGAGTCGGATCTCGGTTCCTTCTTTTTCGTTGTCGATATGAAAATGCATGCCACTCCAAGAGGGCAATGCTCACGGTTACTGTCGTAAGAACGCAGTCCAGCAATTGAGCCGCTGGGAGCAGGAATGATGTACGTTAGTCAATATAGCCACTTTTTGAAAAATGGGGCTCCAAGTGGAAAAAATAAAAAAACAATTAAACCTTGCAGCAGCATAAAATAAAGTTCTGATTTCTTGTGAAAAACAATGAAGGTAGACTAGTATTACACATGCACAAAACAGAATACATGTAGAAAAAAGCTTCTGCACACTTAACTATGGTGTGGAAAAAAAATTGACTCACACAATTTTTGCTCCCAACGGCTCAAGTAAAACTAGTGATTCAAATTCCCTGACCAAATTTGAAGAATAAAGATCACGTTTTCGCTCTCATGAACTCAATAACGACAACGAGAGCGCACCCGTTATGGGGACCCTTGATCCAGAACGACAGTCGAAATGTTTTAAGGGTGAGGGAGACAGGAAAGGATACACGGGGGACAATGGCATAGCGGCGAGGATTAATAGAAAGGGTCTATAGGGGCGAGTGTTAGGAAATGCTTTTGACCTGGAAGAATCACGGTAAATACATCAACATCTACATATTACCCCGCAAGCCGCCTCAATAGGCGTGTGGCGGGGGGTGTTAGGACACCAGCCGTTTACATATAAAATGGACACGCTCTAATGAAATTACGTCTAGCATTTATTATAGTCCCTTATTGTTCGGGGGAAAAACGAATTCCCATACCTATCCGTTCGGCAAAATATCTCTCTTAATTTATCGTTTCTGTCGGACCTGGAAATATAGTGGGGTTCTAATAGGATGTTCTCCGTGTCGCTCTAAAAGATATCTATTCTCAATTGTTCAAGTAATCTAAGCCTAGCGCGCAGCCTCCGAGTCTCTAGCGGCTCCCAGCCTAATTCGTTTAACATCTGTGTAACGCTGTCTCAGATCGTAAATAGTATCAGATCGAATGAAACATACTGGAATCATTGGAGTAACCTCCACAAGCAATGGCGATATAAAATATTTTCCTAAGGAATTCCTAATTCCCTAAATAATTAAATTCCTAGGGAATTCCTAATTCCCTAAATAAATGCAGTCATAGGGGCAAGGGAGAGCTGCGTTGAGGGTGTAATACGAATGCAACACCGAAATGGATGCATGGAATCTTCTTCAGTGGTTCATTCTCATTCTAAATGAGGGGAGGTGAGACATCCTTATCAGAATCAGGTCCCGGATATACTTCTGGAGGTAAATGAAGACAATGATATAAAGGAGAAATGAATGAGAAGAATTACAGGGTAAAATACAAAAAATGGAACACAACAGTCAAATAATGAAGGAGGTCAGAATGAAGACTTTTGTAGGGATGAAGTGGTTAATGTGAGCAGAGTGGAGTAGTAGTAGTATTTTTGTTTAACGTGCATCGACGGCTAAGGTCATTTCGCACATAATGTCTGCCACGTGCAGACAGGGGCAACAGCACTCGGACGAATCGGAGGATCACCCCTCCAAACTCCAGCCGAGCCCAACGATGCTTAACTTCGGTGACTGATCGGGAACCGGTGTTTCCATCGTGGCAGGCCGTTGCCCATCAGAGTGGAGTGGATAGCTGCAGCAAACGAATTTTCGGATTGATGACTGCTGATGGTGACTCGCCATTGACTCTTAAACAAGAGGGAAGTTTGGATGAAAGGGAAAGACCAGTAGTATAGATGTCATCGACTCAGTTCCACCCGTATCAAGCAAATCGTCTGTTTATACTCCATTATCGGGGTCCCAGACTCGCATCACACTACTCCAACCTTCAGCGACTCCGAGTAAAGTGGAGAGCTATATTAAACCAATCTACGAATTGATAACTGATGACAATAATGAGCCACCTTTTATGATGGGATCTAATTAAAAAAAAATAGGAGGGATACCATCCTCCAACCTGACAGAAACTCCTTTTCACGCACTATTAATGACAACCACAAAAACAGTGCGAGGCACATCGGGGTCGTGCATAAACTACGTTACCAACTTAAGGGGGAAGGGGATCACCTAAAAACCTACTGCGGGTAACGAGAGGGACGGGGGGCGGGTTCACTCAAAGTAACGTAGCTGTTACAACGCGCCTGTTTACGTTTCTCACTCGTCAACATCGCGTCGACAATACTACCGAGTTTAACATTAGGAAGGGCGCGCGGAGTGTTTCTTACATCCCAAGCTTCTACTTTAAATCAATGTAACTGAACCATTACTTCTACAATTTCGCAAGTCTTCATACTATAAAATTGTTTAAATTTTAACCTTCTAGCGGTTTAAATAGTGACCTCGTGACAACACTTTTCAAAGCAGCAGTCAGAAAAGTGGGGAGGGGAGAGATCAAAGTAGATGAGGACAGCACCTTGCACCGTAATTCATGGTTGATTTTTAGAATTTAAAATAATATTACTTGTTCCAATTGAGATAAGATAGTTCTACTATATGTAGTTCGACTGCTTTATTTGTCTTATTTCAACCTATCCTTCAAATTAAATTCACTCAATAATTGAGAAAATATTTTTGAATCGAATGTTTCAATTATAGAGACAACGTTATATGTCGGGGGGAGGGGGGGAGGGGTTTGGAAAAATACTACGGTTGTCAACGAAGGGGGGGAGAGTGGGTAAAAAAATCATTGAAAACAGTGACGTAGTTTACCTATGCATGACCCCTAAGGGATTTAAGACGTTAATATACAGTCCCAAATTCGTCCTCTCCGACTTCCGATTCCTTTTTATTATTCCCTCCCCTATTCCTGGAATAACACCCCCTGCGGAGGTTCACAGAGTAAAATATAGATGTAGTACATTTATTCATCTTATGAAGCTGAAATATAAGAATAATTTTTACAATGGAAACATGAACATAAATTCCCGTTGCCAAAATTCTGGGTCAGTGGTCACTATTCGAAGCCGGGAAAACGTTGAAGGAAACACAAAACACACAAAATTAAAAAGGTTACGTTTTCCCGAGATACACGATTTTGTTTCCGGGAGGAATAATACATTATTTCGCCAAATCTAAGCACACACTGAAAGATCCAGGACGCCGAGGTTAGCGGAGCTTAGAGACACTATCTTTCTTCATTTGGTCCCCTTTTGACCCTTGCATTTATCTCACAAAGAGATAAATGGCAAGCATCGTACTTCGACTGAAGAGGTAAAGCAAACTATCGGAAGTCTTCGAGAGTTTTGATTCCGTTTCGAACAAAGAAGAGCAATAAGCGTGGCGAAAGAACTGTATATCGTCGAAGTCGTCCCTCTAGAGTGAGGCGAAAAAGGAGTCGGGGAAAAATAGAAGGAACGGTCGGATTGAAGTGGAAGAAAATGATTACTCTGGGACTTGAGGGACTGCAAGGAGGAGGACAGGCATTGAGGGTCGGAGGAGGGAGTGGGCAAGGTTGAAGAAAAAGCTGCGCAGAAATGAAAAATAGAGTGGAACGATATTGAGAAGGTTAAAAAATAAGGTTGGGCAAGAGGGAAAGACGCGCTCGGGTGTGAATATGTGAGCTGTCGAAGGGCACCACAGAGAAAGGTTTTTTGACGAGCGTAGTTTCAGATGAAGCGAGGGGAAAGGGATACAGGCAGCGTGCTTGAGTGAAGGGGAGTGGAGGAGTGGGAGGGAGGAATTCTGGGGGAGGAGGGCATGGGAGGAATGGAAAAATTTGGAAAGAGAGATCGAGAAAGGGTGGGAGACCTGTGACCTCTCGTCTCGCTCGGCCAGAGTGATTTCCGCAGCCTGTCAAGACCTTGAGACGAGGTGGCACTTCCAGCGAATGTAAAAAAAATAGACGTTCGGATCGAAGAAGGCAAGAGGGACGAGGTAGGGGAATATAAATAAGTAAAGATAAGGACAGACAAATCTGGAAAATGTAAGAAGCATACGACGGTGAGATTTAGAAAGATATTGGTTTACACATTTATTTGGTATGATCAAACTTAAGTTCCATTTTGGGAGCCAAAAAAGTGGTTAAAGAGGGTATACAACCTCAAATCCACATTAACTCTTTACTTTGAAAACGTCAACAAAAGTCATAAAATGATAGGAATAATTCAAGGAGAGGAAAATCAAAACCATAGCATGAATTGCTAAGAAAAACTGCTAAGGGCAAACAGAGACTGTAACACAGCTGATGGAATGACAATGCTGGGAGCCACTAAGAGACTCGGAGGATAAACGCTACGCATAGATTTCTTGAAAAATATCAGACAATACAAGTTTCAGTATGACATTAGTTCGCAGGTTTCCGCGACGTTTATCAGATGATATCAGCATTTTTAGGCTGACGTCCGCGTATACAGGAAGCCTACTCACACTGATCGCTACTTGAACGCCACATCGCATCACCATCTCAGCCAGAAGACTTCACTGGTAGCCACACTCGTTAATCGAGCATATAAGATATGCGGAGAAAATTTCCAGGCCATTACGGAAGCATGGCGTGGTCACGGAGAACTGTGTGACCAAGATAGGAGACATCCAACCCGGGCCCAAGGACAGAATTCCATCGACACTCTCCGAAGGCGTATACCAAGTGCCGTGTTCTTGTGGCTAGTCCTATATTGGTGAAACTTTCCGAGCTTTCCGAGAGGATACGGTTGAAAGAACACCAGAGGGCGACAAAAAAGCAATTTAAAGCATCAGCCATATCAGAGCACGCATGGAATGAACCGGGGAATAGCGTAAAATTTGAAGACGCCAAAATAATGTCTAAGGAGAATAGGTACTTCCCGAGAATAATTAGAGAAGCCATCGAAATAATTAAAAATCCTATGAACTTCAATAGAGAAGATGGATACCCACTACACAGGGCGTGGAAAAGAGTAATTAGTATCCCGCGCAATCACGTTGCAACTCCATGACTGGGCGCAGACTCGCCAGAACTTGGCGCTAAATCTAGCCAACTTGGCCCCTATAAGAATTCAACGAAAAATCTTCACGCTATCCTTCGCCTGAGGACGCCTGTGAACCAAAACAACATACGCGGACGTCTTCCGAAAAATGTTGATTTCAGTATGACACATAGAATATTATTTAGACCCAGAACTATATTTTGAAAATTTTAAAAGTGACAAAATAAGATAGATACACTGCAAAGCCAAACTGGTATGTACGAAAATTTCTTCTTTCTACGCACAATAGGAGGCTATAACAAATTATAGGGCGTGAGACTAAGACACTCCGTTAACTTGCAATTCACCTTTATCTTCTTCCTTTTCTCTAATCCCTTCCCTTTACCTGGCTGGTGTCGTAACTCCCTCTGCCGCACGCCTATGCGCCGGTTCGCAGGATAGTGTATGGATATAGCCGGTTGGGCGAGAGAAGGCAGGGTCTGGGGGAAGAGAGGTAGTTAGTTGGGTTGAGGCAGGACAAGATGACAGGGAGAGAGGCTTTGGGATATGGGCAGAGGACAAGACATGGATACTCTTCAGCCATGGAGCGTTACCCGGCAGGATAAACCCGACACTTCCCTCAGAGTCTTCCATTCCATTCTCCACCATACAATCACTGTTCTCCTATTTCCCACTCAACTCTTGCGACCCAGTCCTCTCCAATCACCAACCTTGTTCTCTTCCATTCAGCCCAAAGGTCCGTAACCTTCCGTTCCCTTTCCCTCTCTCCTGAACGGAAGCGATATTTTGAGTCGGTCTAAACCCTGACGGAAAAAGCGTTACATTTCGAAAATATTCAGAAATACATAAACCATCAAGGGATAACTGGCGCGGATTCATGCCTGAGAGCATACATATGCTATCGAGATGGAGAGGCTTTAGAGTACGCGTGGGAAACAGCGGAATACAAGTTTCGCCTGAGGCGAGAGAAAGGAGCGGGAGGAAAGAGATAAACCACGTCATAGAATTTTGGTCCGAAGAAGGAGAGGGGGAAAGCGAAGGAGAGAGAGGAGGGAAGGAACAAAAATAGTGAGAACTGGGAATATCGTTCTTTTCCTCAATTTTGTCTCCCCCCACAAGTTTTCCTTGGATAAGATACCCTTGAGCGCTATCAAGACTTGGTGGGGCGAGAAGAAATATGAAAAAGACCATAAAGGAAATAAGCGAATGAAGCGGAAGAGAGAAGTCGGAATAGTAAAAGGGGAGAGAAGAATTTGCCGAGAAGGGCCCCAAGGCTAAAGGAATTACAGGGAAGGCTTTACATGGGGCGTAGGATGTGGAGGGAGAATATTTTCTTGAGGAAGAAAAATGTAAGAATGCGTAGGAGTAGCTGGCTATATTGCATTGGAGGAAGTTTCATTGCCACTTTATGTACAGAAAATAAGAAGTTTAGGTAATCTACAGGGTCCTATCTACCAAAATTATTTCCTTCTTCATCTCAGCATACGTCCTAATCTTCTTCAACCTGTGTATAAAATCTATTCTCTTCATTACTCTTCCCCCGTTACACAAAATCCTCCCCTATTTTAATGTCCTTTAGCAACCCTTCTCTCTAATTACCTCTTCCAACCACCTACTTTGCCTCCTTCTAATATTATACAGAAGTTTCCTTTCCTCACCAACCATACAAAGCACTTCCTTCCATGTAGAAAACTTTTATCGTCACTGCATGAGGTACAAGCATTGATACATGCACGGCTAGAGGGCGAAAAGTTGTAAATCCTCGCAGTTAAAGATCTCTTACCGCAGATTAAAAAAAATATGCCCTCTACGGTACCTTTTTTGACTATCTGCAGTGATATAGGAAGGATAGATATACTTGCTAGGAAAAAAGCTTAAAAATAAATCAACGCCAATCATCAAAGGCGAGTCAAAAAAATAATTTATGAACACTGATGATAGGAATACCTGTGACGGGTTACTAACAGAATAACGTCTGATGATGGTGAGGAGATAACTTATTCTTCAACTTATTTCCTTTTCAGGAGATTTCAACTTATTTCCTTTTGGGATAAGGTATTTCATCAAAGCTTCACTATTTAATGTAACAAACCACTATGAATTCAAGAAAAGTACCCTTTGATTAGGTTTTATATGTTGAAAGTTATTTGTTATATCTTATAACATTGTGCAAAGAACGGTTTTTCTTCTAAGAAAATATAAAGGCGCTCACTTCAGGCTTTATGAGAGGCATTTACATTGATCTTCAACAGCAGTGTGTTACAACCGACTAGTGAGATTGTCTTGCCTCGATAATCCACTCAAAAGCCAAGGACGACAGAGAAGATCAGCTGTGGTGGTAGTGAACCCTCTCGTGATTGTTTTAATGCTCACGTTTTTGCGATCACTGTGATAGGATGGAAGGGAGCATTGGATGAAAAGAATGGGGCACGACGAGAATGAAGAAGGGGATGAGAAGAGGGAGTGGGGGGAAGAATGCGAGGATAGAAAACGGGAGTGGGGTTGACGAAGGATGTGAGTGTGCGAGGACGGGAAAAATGATAAGAGAGTACTCTAGGGTGCTAGCTTCGAAGAGGGGAAGAAAGAAAGGAGGAAGAGATGAAAGGGTGGATGGAAATTATACGCATGTGACGGCTGCTAGCACACAGGAGAGATTTTTATGTGGCAGAGTGGTGGTGGGGGGGGGGGGGAGGTGAGGCACAGGGAGAGAGGGAGCGAGGGTGAGGAGGCGAGAAGAGGCGGAGATCAACTTCAGCATCGGCGTAGTATCCTAATAAAATATGCTATAAAAAAGGGGATGTGCATGTCGCAGGTGGCTGATGGGCAGCATTAACCGAAATATAGAGGTTAATGAGGCTTGAAGTAGGGAACTAAAATCAAGCAAATAAACCACGAAACCCAAGAGCGCGAGGAAAAACATCTTGGTGTAAGTCATTACGATGAAAGACGCAGTGCCGGGTTTTACCATTATCCGTGGGGAGTCGGGGAAATAAGGCATCTAGGTTGGTACCCTCTTGGTGCGGGTAACTTAATATGCTTTTTGAAACCTTTAGGGGAGAAGAACATGTCTTTATATTAACAATTGCAGATGAAGGACCTCTAAAGAACCATTTAATTAAATAATGTAGTTACGACTTGATTTTTCACTTGAATGGATCAAACTTTAGAATCAAAATATCAAGAAGAGACAATTTTCCTGTTCCCGCAATGAGTTGTTTGTGCAAAGGTTCACCGCGCTGAATTCGTCTATCTGACTAACGATGGCACAGAGCTCTAATGTGGACAAAGAATTTATTTGGCCAAATGTTTCGACTTGAGCGGTCTTGTTTGAGATTTTAGTCAGAATTGTTTGAGTGTTGAAATAAAGTCACATCAATCAAAAAAGATAAATTATACTATTGTGAGAAATTCACAGGAAAAAAATCAAACGCTTTGCACAGGTGACTTCAACCGTATTTCGCTACCATCTAAATGGTAAGGAGAAAATGGGGGGAAGAGAAAGGAATAGTAGGTACTATTGGGTGCAGAAAGACGGTCGGTGTTCAGAATAAAGAGGATTTACGAATGGATTAGGAGAAGAGAAGTACGCACAGTCTCTCTCTCTCAATTTATACATTTCCCACCTTCCTATAGGCTTCTCTCTCTCTCTTCAATTTCTAAACCTTATTACCGTCATTGCCCCTAAACCCAACCTCTGGAATGTTGTATCTTTGCCAGTATATTTAGTAGTACCTATTTCACATACACATAAAATGACATAATCGTATATAGTCCACAATACAATTTTATTTTACTCGCCGATCAAGCTTTCGACTGGTCAAGTCATATTCAAAATAGTTGTTCAGGACAGAGAGCGAGTAAACAGAAGGTGCACATGCACTGAAAATGACTTTACAAGTCGAAACCTTGGTCGGTAAGTTGAACAATAATTTATTGCGGAATATACCAAGCTTGCCTAATTTTATATTAGAAATGGAGTACTACAAAGTGATGCCGGAAAACATCATTTTTAGTAAAAAAAAGGATAAAACAATTTCCCGGCGAGTAATATGAGTTAACTCTTCTCGGACTCTCCACCGGTTTAAACTATTCATAATTGCCAACGTTTCGAGAGACGACTCGTCACTCATTCTCGAGGCAAGAATGTCGTAAATCTTAAATTTCAGCCAGATTAAGTACTAAGGCTAGTACATACTTAATCTGGCTGAAATTGAAGGTTTACGACATTCTTACCTTGAGAATGAGTGACGAGTCGTCTCTCGACACGTCGGCAATTATGAATAGTCTACACCGGTGGAGAGTCTGAGAAGAGTTTACTCATCAAGTCTAGTCTTTCTTCCCTATTATTTCGGTTTTCCTTGTGGAAAGGAGGGAGAGGTTGGTTTTTGGGGTGGGATGGATGCAGACAGTGGAGACTCATTGGCACTTTTTGGGCTCAGGCAGAGAGTGTTGATGTGGATGAGGTTGAATTTTCAATAAAGGGATACGTTAATGAAAGAAGTGGGATTGCGTGGGGGTGGGGTGAAAAACCGGGGGGGGGGGAAACAGTGTCGACAGGTTCCGGAGCGAAACCTGGATGCAAGAGGTGAGGGCAGTGAATAAGTAAGAAGGATGAGGAGACCGGAGGGAAAGGGGGGAAAGGGGCGTTCGGGGGTCGGGGGGGGCTTTAGAGAATCCGAGGGTTTGTGGGTGAGGCGTGGAGAGGCAAAGGACCAAGGGGTTGGAGGACAGGCGGTGACGGAATAGAAATTAGGGCGGGATTATGAACGCAGTTTCCTGACGTGGTGGGAACGGATGGTGGCGTTCGCGATGCATAGTGATAGTGATGTAGTTGAACCTTGGAATTTATTCCGATTAAGGTCGTTATACCTGTAGAAGGATCTTAATTGCGATAGACGTTGATGACAATATCAAAGAACTATGAGCGAACCTCGTCAAAGTCTTAACTTTTCAATCAGATGAATCTCATTTGGAATCAGAGAAGAGATTTATTTTCAAAATGTACAGAATTTCATTTCCAGATTGGCCATCATACGTTATAACTTCAAAATGTAACGTAATTAATCAACAAAATTAATTACGTTAATTAACAAAATATAAAAAAAATCAACATTGCAGCCATTCAGAACCCCGTTTTCAAAAACTGTCAGCAATGGACGTTGATACTCTCGTCAATCGTAATACACTGCTCCTTAACGACGACGGGAAGACGATGTTGATGCTGTTAGTTTCCATAACCTCAGTGAGCGTCTATATTAATGCCGCCCTAATGTGGATTCAATCATAGGCAACCGTGGACGGTGATTGATATCACGGGCGATTTAAAACGGAAAATAGCATGAATGAGAGGGATTTGTGAAGTGGAGACCCAAAATATATCTTTCAGAACTGACCGATAATAAAATAAGAACATGTTACACACATTATATTCACTATTCTTCCGGTATCATGTTTCAAATACTTGCAGCCTCGAAGCCTTAAAAACACTAAATAGTAAATTTGAATTTTAAAATAAAAATTGAAGATAGATCTCTATTTCCAGCTCGAATTAAAAGCATCAAGCCTGAACCATGAAACCCACCCGGGTACGAGCATCCCGATTCAGCAACAAAAGTGATTCCCAAGAGAAGAAAAAAAGATTTATTATGGGGCCTAAAGTAAAGCGTGGAAAATCAAAGTCTGGATAGAACCAAAGTGGGAGCTAGTTATGGAAGGAAATATCGATTATTTACCCCTTTAAAAATTAATTTTGTAACACAGTCTGCCTATGACAACAATTGAAACTCGGAGGATATATTATGCAAGATTGGAGGAATAGCGTTCAATTCAAGTACGGGAGCATCGAAGAGATACGAAGGATTTGGAAGGGGGCAAAGTAGATCATAAGGGCAGGGCGTCTTTCGCTAACTACTTATGAGCTATTTACTCTTAAGAGTTTTCCGAAAGGGTTAACCAGAACTTTGCGCAGGCGAGTATGGGTTATTGACGAAGTTTTGAGAAACACAAACACCGGGTGTATTAAAAGTTTTGAATAATGAAACTCAAATAAAGAGGAGGGTAGAGTGCATTAAAGCGTTAGTTCATTAATAAAGAAGAAAAAAGTATGAAGACAAAACTGGAACTAAAGTGGCGATTTCAGCTTCATTCCCAAGCATTTTCATCAAAGCAATCACCCTAAAGGTAGGTTATTACGACTTTTCTCAAACAAAACCGACAGTCACATAAAAAAATGAAAGATAAATTACGGAATAAGCTGAAAACGTTTCAATGTGGTAACAGAAAAAATGTGTTTAGCTATGGAGTCAAACAAACAGAAACGGTAAATGCGTTTAAAAAGATGGAAAAAAATCTTTTTAAATGGTGGGAAAAAGAAAAACAAGATCACTTTGGAAAACTCAAAGGATTGCTAGGAAAATTTTGTAAGCTTTAAAAATCTATAAAATAATGAAGAAGCAAAGCGTTTATTAAATGAGTGGATTTTCTAATTTTAAGCTCATTTTTCATTTTAAGCAAAAGCTAAATGAGTAAAGAGATTTATATTTATTTGAAAAGGCGTAAATAAATGGATATGAATATGAAAACGATTCTTTCCACGGAGGAAATACGGAAAAGTCGACTGTAACGTCTCGCTTGTAGATGGTGTTCTTGAATGGGCGGTGATAATTCTGCGAGGTTAATCAATCAGCATAGATCCGCCGGGCTAGAAATTTGAGCGTGATTACTGTCTGGTACAGAACCGGCTTACAATGGAAGAGAAGGGTGAGGAGTTCCACTGGCCCAGGAATTAGAGAAGCTTTCCGACTTGTAGTGAAGATCAAACGCATGAAATTACGACGGATAAGCCGGGTTGGGTGTGAAATTGTTGAATTATGTAACCGTTGTGAGTGAGAATCTAATGCAAAATATCAGTTGTCATAGTAGGATTTTTGATTGTGGCATTCTCGGCATGTTCATTGTAATCTGCGAAAACATGACTGTAATGCATGAAATCGCAACACTTTCGGTTTTCAAGGTCCAAAATACTGATCAGTATAATCAGATCCTTATGAAAAATATGAAATTAAATCGATAAATAAGACCGATCGATTACGAGGTGGGGCAAATAAAAGGTTCTCTTGGCTTATATCAGATTTTGCTGACGGCAAAGAAGCTGCAGAGAAAAACGCATACAGCCTGCAGACTGAAATGAATTGTAATGCATACACTTACCAGTGACGAGTTTTCCTTTTCATTTCATGAATAATATGGCAATGATCGTATTTCTTTAAGTGTACGTATATGTTCACATGGGCCTCGGGTGGGTCGGAACAATCACGCAAACTTCCATCGCGTGCGGTCCTGGCTGAGCCAGGCCGAACATACAGAATGCCCATGCAGTGAAACTAGTAGGATGGGCAGTCCTTCACTGGACACGACCCATGATGCAAAACGTACGCTGTTTTTTCATATTTAAATAGTCTCAATTCGAGACTAAGCTTCGACCACCGCTTGATCTTCAGATTAAAGAAAACAATAACTTTTTTATATAACAGCAATTCATGAAACCCTAGTGAGAGTCGAGGGTGATCATAGTGCCATGTCATTAGCAAAAAGAAATTATGCGCTGGGGAAGTGAAGTTTGTCTCGAGCCTCGAAGTGTTTGTGGAGATAATGGTACAGGTTGGCCGAGATGGGGTGGGGAAGCGATAAATAATTGGGTTACTGCAATTACAGTCCATTCGCGATGAATTAGGCGTCATAAATTAGCCTACTCTGTTAGTGGCAACAGTATGGGCATCAACATCAACTGAGAGAACAGTAGTAGCTTATTCAAAGGAAGAAAATACCTAATCAATCTCAGAGCATACTGGATGGCGTTACCAATCCCCTTTAACTTCTTCTTCTCATCTGCTATCCTAAAATACTGTAAAGGACAAAGGAAAATTTTACACGTACGATATTCTTATATTGCCTTAATAATGAAATATACCTCACACGCCGTGAATATACATCACCCGCAATACACATGTGTATGATGTTTAGCGTTATTGATGTCCCAGTACATAATTCGATGTCGATTATCTCTTATCCCTATATATAGAAATAATCTTGAAATATGATAAACAAATATCGAGATAAATAGCACGATAAAAGCTTTCGCCCACCGATGTAGTTGACACCCTTTTTTCAGAACAATCAATACATAATCAACACCTTTCCGATGCAGAGACCTAAGATTGCTTCTGATTTCACGAAGATCCGCTAAAATATAGTCTGGCAAACATGTTGCCATTATGAGGACTTAAAAGATGATGAAGCCAGAGCGATAGTAGCCATTATACTTTTACGCCTTAATGTGATCTGCATCGATAAAGACACACTTTTTGCGCGTTGGAGTCGGTGGAAATGAAGTATGATGTAGTCTACCCGCAAATAGAAAAAAGTAAAATATGCAACAGGATCGAAATAATGGAAACAGGGTCAATACGAAGAAGGAGAAAATGGCTTTAACAACGGAAAAACTGGGCATTTGATACTCTTCAAGGTAAAATTAAGATGCGGTTATCATCGTTATCGAATTCTAGATATTTATATCTTTTTATTTTGGGCAGTCAGTCTTATTTTGCCCAAGTAAATCTACAAAAAGTTGTATTCCAATTCTATTACACAGATTTTGCTCTTTTCATCACCAACTGTGCTTGGGTTGACCCATTTTCAAAAAGATAAAATTCATTTGACTACCAGCTTATCATTTATATTTATTCGCAAAGGCATATTAAAATAACTAAGTTTGATTATTACCGCAAGTAACATATTTTCCTTTTTGCTAAAATTCATCAATTGCGGGATCATACACATTTCACAGTTTATTTATTCGGGGTTTATGTTTTCATGATGTAAAACAGTGTGATGAAATAAAATGTTGACATTGAAAAATAAAATAAAAACACTTGTAGTGACTATTAATCAGACATTAATTAGACGGATAATAAATGAGACAATATTTGAAGTATTAAAAGTTGCTAAGAATTATGATAACCATTTTTCATCCAATATAATACCTATCGCGACGTCTTTGATACCTAAGATTTTGGAAATATATAAACAAATTAGATAAGACAACAAAAATTATAGAACAGTTCAATAGTTAGAAACACTTAAAACTATTTCAAAATAATGTCGATGACGATTTGAACTTTAGATAAGAGTAAACTTTATTTTGATTTGGGACCATGCATAGTGAGCATCAGTATTTTAAACGTAAAGCTTAAGAATATCCATTTTTGTTTCCATCTTCTGCAGAAACCATCAAACACGCAAAACTATTTTAAAAACGCGAGCAAAGTTTTAAAGATTTTCATTAATAATGAATTTAAATTCATAAAAAAACACTGACTTAACTTTGCATGGATCTCAGAATCAATTTTAAGCACTTATTCACACCAGTACTAATTTGATTCTTAATCCGTCGTGAAGTGGATAATTTAGTACGTAATAAAGAATCCAATTTCAATGCGGCTAGGATAGATTTTTATGTGCGGCAAAGAATTCCTTTCCGGGAGAGGAAGCATAAATACGCGAACCAATTTTATGACAGGCTTTATGCCACCAGGAGTGGTAAAAAAATGAAAAGTTCGCCATTCGAACTGAGGCTCCCATTTTTATGACTACTTCATAAAAAAATAATAACACTCTTCTTGGGCACCTTCGCCCAGACGTGGGAAGGAAAGGAACGCGGCGGCATATGCTGTCGGAAAGTTTGGCATTATTTCTTACCATCCGCTTAATATCATATTATATTTCTCATCGCAATAAAATAAAAACTTGCGGAAAAAGGAAATGCGAAATATATTGCGCACAAATTCATTCATGACGTATTACGACGCTCCTCTATAAGGGATGGTAATATTGGGGTATTGTAGCATAAACCTTCTTTATATAGGTACCATACGAAAAACAATGGTTACCAGACTCAAACCTAACCTCAGCCGAATAAAATAGGTTTTTAAAATATATGACCATGAATGTTTAAATGTTTACGAAATTGTTGTCTTAGTTTTATGTCATTGTAGAAAGCAATGAAAGATATACATACTATTCACTACAGACGATGGAGAGGATGTCATTCTAAAACACATAATGATTATTAATTAAATAGGTACCGATAGTTTTTGAATTCACTGACTGTTTGCCGTTGACTGACATTCAGTTATGCTAGACCTTAAAGATGTTGATGGTAACCTCTACTCAGGTTTTCCTGCAAGGTAATCTAAAGCTAACTCCCAAAAGTACATGTATGAGGTATATATAACTACTACGGTGAGAGTACTTATACATATCTTCTATCAATATCGGAATGAAATGAAAAATATAGCACCCATCAATCCCAAGTTTATCGACCCTTTCAATATAAAAACCACCAACGTCCTCCAAGAGCGCCGAAAACAGCTTTTCTCCATGTTCGAACCATAATATATCCGAGTTATCTCGAAGCGCCAGCCTCTGAGAGTGCCGTCACTGATTGTGAGTCTGATCCCTTCCTAAATCTACCTCCTCCTCTTCCAAGATCCAAAACAACGAGACCTACCTACCCTTTATCCGCGGTGTTTTCCTGCGCAGTGAAACGTAGACGTAGAACAGGCTGCACGGGGAGGAAGTGACGCGGCGTTTGGCCGAGAGCGAACGGTTTAGTGGAGGAGATGTGAAGGGTCAGTGGGGGGAGGAGGGAGGGGCGGGGGAAAGGGGTTTCGCGCATAAAATCGCACCGAGCCAGAGGACGGGATGTGAATGTGGACGGGAGAGCATTTGGACGGACGGGAAGCCGAAACTCGCGGCGCATATTATTCGCTTATCTCGTTGGAAGGAAGGGTGCTCGGTGAAGGGGTGAGTGGTGTCGACGACCGGAAAGGCCACCTGCTCCCCCGCCTCCGGGCACCACTCTAGTCCCTTCGCGGCCTCAAGCACCTCATTCCTTTTTTCAGCATCCACCACGAGCTCGTAGATAAAATAGACGAATAGGAAAAGTCTTGGCGCACCAAAGTGAAGCATGTTTTTTTTCCTACGAAAAATGAATGACCCAATCAATATTCTATACGCGAAAGATCAAGACTCTCACGCAAAAGTTGCTCTTGAATGCAATATCACATGAATGGGTCGAAGAATGGCCGCATCTAGCAACATTTTGGCAGTTTAGAGATACTGAAATAATTAAATTGATATATAGATAGACCATAGTTGTAAAAATAGCTTCGGTAAAGTTTTATTGTAAATGTAAAGATAAGTATGACATGATTATTATAGATGTCCAAAGATTTACTACCTATGAGAGCGCTAGATATGATGATTTATATACAACCTAACTACGACCCCTCACTTTAAATGATGTGGTTTCATTTTCGGTTCTCTTGGATAAATTATCTTGGTATCATGACTATTATTTTAGTAATAAATTATATATCCATTATGTATACATTAGCATATCAGCTACTCAAGTGATCAAGGGGGGTTTTGGGTTGTAATAGTGACAATATTGTTATAATTTATGTAATAATCTGCCGCGTCGTTCCATCTAATTTCCTCTCATATTTGCGGGAGAAATCCACCGTTGCAAGCAAACACCAGAAAAATAATGAGGCGCGCGGGAAGAGGTACATAAAAGTAAGAATTAATGAGATATATATTACTGGGAAAATATAATATTTTTCTTTTCTCGGATAGATATTTCCTGCTGTTTCGAGCGCGGTATTACTCAGAAGGAGCCACCGGTGATGGAATTTCACGTGGTGTTAGCAAGAAGAGGTGATCACGGTTTGAAGTTCGAGAATATATGCACTAGGTGAAGGGGGAGCGAGGAAAGCCGTAAAAATTTAAGTGGGTATCGAGTGGAGTGGGACACAGAAAATAGCTCGGGAGAAGGGAAGCTTGGAAGGCGTGGAGGGGATTGGAAAAATTGACGATATAAAAAAAAACAAAACAAATGCTGCGCCGCGGGGTACACCCGTACAATTCGGTGCGGCAAAGCGCATGCGCTATGCATAAGAACACGTTGGGAGTATGAGAGGGGGCAGGACTATAGTGCCGTACTCAACGGAGCGGATGCCGGAAAATTGTGATTCTCCTCTCCTTTCCGTGTCCTTCACGGCCAATTCACATCCCTGCGTTTGAGCCGCTGAACTTACGGCTTTCCAAAAAGCGTGAAGGCTGTAGAGGAAAGGTGTCCGCGGCTAAGTGAATGAGCGAGAGAGAGGTCGGGAATTCTACATTCACCACGTGTCGCTTGAGACAGGAGAGTGGGAACGGCTTTAGGCGCGAATGCGCTTTCATCTTTTACGAAGCAAGACCACATTTGTGGACAAAAAAAGACATTTTTAACTATAGAAAGATTTTAATGGACAAAAATCCTCAATAAAACAGTGGTATTGACTGAATTCCATTTATTCGAACCATTTTTTTTTAATCTCAAATATTACACAAGCTTATGAATTAAATGGGCGACAAACAAAAAAATTGAAATCGATGGATATTAAATACTCAATTTAAATGAGTTAAAAATGGAGACAAGGGTATGCATTCTTTCACCAGTTAATGGGAAATTATTAAAATTATAGCGGAGGAAGTGCGAGATTAAGATAGAAATGACGTAATAATTGGCTCCTCAGTCTAAGAACAGCAGTCACAAATAGATACTCACCAACTTTATGTTAACTTCTTCTTTGTATATTATGTCCGTTAACAGTGAAAACAGAAGGTAAACGGAAAAAATTAAATCACGTGATTTCTCATGGATTTTAACTCAAAAAGACGTGAAAAGTATCTTCGTAATCTTTTTGTAGTTTAAATTCGATATAATTCAGACCAGATGTTACGCGTTAGTTATATTGTTATGATGGAGAGTAAAATTTTAGTCACTCCCAGGGTCTCAACCAAATAAAAAAATAACACCAATACAATAAATGGGGGAAAATTAAAAGCAATACGTTTAAATTTCCCAAAGTTTAACATTATGGAAGTCTCATAACACATATGTTCTTATACATACGCTGTTATCCATAAACAAAAGTAAAAAGTAAGGATATAACTTCATGGACAGCAAAGAAACAGGGGTTATCCGTGCGAGTTTCCTGACATCAATTTTTATTGCAGCGCCATGAAACCTACTGCCAAAAGGAGCTTATCTTACCATCAAATTTTTTCAAGGAAAAAGTAATCAAGTCCATAATCAACCCATCAATAGTATTGAAAATGAAATTAAACGAAGGGAAAACACGACAGAAAAAACAAAAAAAGATGTTAGATAAGCGAATTAACAAATTTCATTAGATTTAGCGATAAATAAAATGGTGAGTTGCAGCAACTGTAGTATCAGGATTCAAGATGCTTTTGCTGAATAACATTCTTTTTGCTTAAACCTGTCCAAGGTAAGTCGAAATACCGATCGCAATAATTTTATATGTCAATATATACTCACTGCAAGCAATATTTGGATAGACAATTTCTCCGTAGATAATTATAACTCCTGAAATTTAAAATAAGAATAAATGATGGAATACTCAATGCTTGTATGACTTGGCCAGCTCAAATAATATTCTCTCCTTCGGTAAGGCAATCCTCTCTGCCTTCAATATTAGCTCACCTGAAATGACAACACCTGTGTCAATATTAATTAAAAAAAAGAAAAAACACTAACTTTTAGCGCTAAATAGTTCTTAGAACAGATATTCAGCAAGTTAATTATGTCAAACCGAGAAAAAGATCTAAGGTTGGTTAGTTTTTTTGGGGAGGTGACCGACAGCCGAGGCCATTAGCACCATTTCAGGACAGGTGTGCAGGTTAGTATGGAAGGATTATTTTGGGAAATGGAGGAAGGGTGGAGAGAAACCCAGCGTAGGAATTACCCTGCTCTTAATGGAAGGAGCTTAATAGAACGAGCATCGGTGCTAATGTGAGCGAGGAGAAGATGAGGAAATAGCTAGACGAAATTAGGAGGAGGTAGACGAGGTGGCTGGAGGAGTTATTGAGGGGCTAAGGGATGCTGAAGGCCGTGAAAAGGGAGGATTTCGGCTAAGCGGGGAAAGGATGAAAGAGAATGAAGGGGGAGAATAAGAGAATACGCTTTATGGATAGGATGAAGAGTGGCAGGGCGTATGCCCAGCTGAAGAATGGAATCGTGTACGCAAGCAAGGATCATAGGACAGTAAAATACTAGTATAGGCATCCCTACTTGCATGTAAACAAAGTTTAACCGGTAGAACAAGTGTAGTAAAAATTACATCTAACATATTCCATTCTGAAGGAGAAAAATCTTCATTTCTAATAATAATTTCTTTATAGGTAGAAGTTTTCGCCGATTGTTACCTAACTGTAATATGTATGTATACATACACGCACAACCATGACCTGGATGGTCAAAAACAATCCGTGTGGGATTCGGACCTCATCCCACTTCCTACGACTACTAATATTCACTTCCTTCGACGGTTTTCGACCTTCAAGTTGGCAGGCGAGCAGAGTCGATCGATTATATGTATATGTAGCTGTGTCGATATGGAAGGGGGAAGACGATCGAGATATCGAACGACCTTGGTAGGCAAGGACGTTACCCCACCATCACCGGGGCCGGCGAAATATTTATATTTATAACACCAATACGCATACATATGGAATGGTTGTTTTCAATTCTGAAAAAGAACAATTTTGAGAGAAAAAATGTAAGAATTTACACTAGAATGGAATGGATTAGAAACAGTGATTATAAAATGGCTGAAAAAAGGGTGAAACCAATTTATTTCCCTTTTCCAATCAACATCTTCACTAACTTAGAGCAATGCGCACTTCCTTCAGCTAATGTTTTTCTCTGGAGAAGTTGAGTGTGTTCAGGTGGAACTGTTTTCTTTTCATAGAACGTGATTTAAACGTAGAAGTACTCCTTCTATTCCTACCAAGTTTGCCGTACTTTCTTTCAACATTTTTTCTCGCCTCTTCGAAATTCTACCCCAGTCTCTCAGGCCAATCCACGCTGGCGGAACACAGGGAAGGGATAGCCGGAACGGGATGAAGTTCCTCGGGGGAGAACAAAAGAGACAAGCCAACGCATCGGAATCGGAAAAACAAACTTTTGTAGATTTTTTAAATTTGATTTTTTTTAAAGCCGTTCGAGTTCCACGGCAGCTGTGATGGGTGGATGGAGCATGTGTAGGTAGGTGAGGAATCGGGGAGTGGAATGTACGTTGGTATGCGTGTTTGTGTGGCAAATTCCTTTGTCCCTTAAATGGAGTTTCTCCCAAAACTCACGGACTGGGATGCATTTTTTTTGTCTTTCACATTTCACTCTCTGTGGAGAACGCTCGCCTCTGCGGCGAGGAAACTTTCTATAAGTAAAATGGGAAGATGGAAGGGATGTAAGACTCGGGATGGAATGAGTATGGAATGCTTGGGCGGCGGAAAAGTATGGAGAAAAAACAAAAAAAACTATCAACCGCGTGACAATTAAAAGGAGCGGAAGAGAAAAGTTAACGCCCTAGAGCCTAGATTTAGAGCGGCAGAGAACGAGAGAGAGAGAGGAGGGAGAGACTGTGGAAACAAGGAGGACGTGGGACGAGTGGATCCCTCCATTCCAGAAATCTTTTGAAATGGTTTGACAAAAGGAGGAGGGAAGTAAGGATTGGCGGAGGAGAAAACTGGGTTTATGGAGCCGCCCAACGGCTCAGCGCGTCGAGTGGAGGCGCTTGGAGCCACGTGAATACATACAATCTCCCTCCCTGCGAATCCTACCTCCCTCTTTTCCCCAACCCCTCCTCACTCCCCCCGTTACCCACTTCACTTACCCAAAGGTCGCAACTCCATTCCTCTCCGTACACATGATGCGCCTGGGACCCGCCGCTTCCCTAGGATTCTATTTTATCCCAGCTCACTACCTCAATACTCCCCGTAAATACGCAGCTTATTTACCTTAAATTGGTAAATTTATTAAATAAATTTACAATATTGACCAAAAATCATGTTTCTTAACACCATTTTTTTCATGTTCACTTTCTTTCAAACCCTGCTGAAAAATTCTGTACACTTTTCTTAAAAAATATTCTACAGAATTCCCCAGGCAGTTCTGTAGAGATTCCTTAAAATATTGAAACACTTTTTCAAGGAATTTCTGTAGAATTCCCTAGAACTTTCTGTAGAACTCCCTGGATTCCGATCTGGACAAAATGTTTTAAATTTTGATTTTAAATGTTTTGAAAAAAAGCAGTTCTGTGGATTAGGAATTTATAACGCAATGTTAAAAAATGATTGCAAATGAACGTAGGAAAACGATCCAAAAATATTTTCCGCTTGGGGGATTCGTAGCCGGCGGTCGGGAATGAATGAGATACTGTGAATACAAGGATGATTATTTCAATAAACAGGTCCAAAGAGAGATTATTGCACTAAGGTCTATTCAGTGTTTCTGTATTTGGCAGTGTCTCCCATTGTCTTTAGCCTAAACATTTGATGAAAGCTGTAGTGTAGATATCGTCGATATCATTACGAACATCTGTCTGCCGTCCAGATCCTGAAGTCAAAATACGGCCAGATTGTGTACTCGTTGTACTGCAGCCCTGAATAAACAATTCAAGATCTGGTCAGATTTATTTAGGTTAATCTATGAGATTTCGATGCTTTCATATTGCAATACCTTCAGTATAGTTTTAACCAAATGACCATTCCACGTCTGCCAAAGCGTGTGCATTGCATCCTGCTTACAGAGATATTTATTTCCAAATACCTTGATATGGCTTTACTTTCCTTCAATATATGATATTATGAGTTTGCTTTAGCGAGGTGAATTCAATATCAAAACAGTTGCTGAGAATGCCGTAGAGTTTTCGTTGATTAATTCCACTGAATTACTATCTGCGAAACATATGTGAACTAATGTTCCATATACATCCTTAGAAAAGGAGCTCGTTCTTCGGAAAGCACGACGATTTCCGTAGAATTCCTTACGTTCTACAGAAAAGATTGTACGGAACTAGTTATTCTACCAAAATTATTTCTACGCAACATAAGCCCTTGTTCCTTACAATTCCTTAGAAAAGGAACTCTTTCTACGGAAAGAACGACGATTTCCGTAGAATTCCTTACGTTCTGCAGAACAGATTATACGGAAAGTTTTAGCAGGGAAGTATTTTTCTAGGTTCATATCCATGTGGTTTTAATTCAGGTATCCATCCAAGTCTTTATTTCTCAGAATGCACAAGCATCCCAGAGAAATATGGAATGCAATAATACGTCGTTGATAATTATAAATTCTCTCTCACAATATGAAGAAAGATAAATCCATCCTTCGATGGAGAAGACAGGAATTAGTGAAAAAATTCAATTAATTAGAATGGTGGAAAGTTGTTGTTATTAGTTATTTTTCCTTACCTAGGGTACGGATGGATCTTGTTTTATATGATTGGTTGTTTCATAAAAACTATAGAGGTAAACAGAGCCGATACTTTAATCGGACTCGCAGCCACGTGCGTAAAAAAATCGTACAATTCCTATGGCACACGATCCAATATTTTGAAAAGACCATAATGCAAGAGAGAATCTCAAGAGAGACATAGTTCCGTGGGACCAGGGCGTTGTCAATATGTGCAAATTTTCTCGGGTTTTCAATCTGCTACAAAGGTGACCGACCTCACAATAAATCTTCTAAAATATACCCATCAATGATGGTGAAAGAGGGGCCTTGGGTGGAGGGGATTGAAGAAGGCTTAAGGCGCTCGGTGAGGGTTAAGCTATACCGAAGGTTTGGCAGTATGTGGTGGAGTCGGAAGGGTGCATAAGGGGCAAGATTCATGGAGGGATATGGAGCAGGGCACGGATTGAAGGGGACGCAGAGAAATTCCACGGTTAAGGAGGGTGGGGTAGAGAACTGAGAGGCAAGAGAGGCGGAGGGAGCAAGCAGAGAAGACACATCCGATCTACAGACATGGCACGGGGTTTTTGGGACTGAGGATAGAGAGAGGTCACGGTGGCAAGAAGTGATAGGTGGCAGAAGTCAAAGCCCAAACCCCTCCACGGCGGCAGACGCGTTCTTGTATGAAGTAGGACATGCTGAGGGTGAAACAAATAAAAAAAATAGTGGAGCCTCAGGCACAGTGAGAAAAGCACAGTTCTGGCGTAGACTTGGAAGTTTTTTTTTTAGAACCATTGCTCGATGCATGCGCATGTTCATGCCGGGTTTAACTGCGTGCTCTCCTCGTCCTCTGCCTCGTTAAGAGTCCCTGCATTCCAGCTAGAACGGAAAAATGCTGAAAGGTTGTGCGGAAGTGAATCGTCTAAGGGTCTGTCTCCATGAAAGTCGAAAGTACTAGGGAAAATAGTGTGGGCCAACATGGCATCTCGACTGAATAGACGTACGCCCCTGAGTTCTCCGACCCTTATTTTCTTAGATATATTTTCTGAAGAGCAATGTATAAAAATTGCAAGATATCAGCAATTATAATCTCAGCTGTTGTTATTAAAAGTAATAAGTTATAATAAATTGCTGGCTACCAAGATTTTAGTGTATTATACATTTCTCTTATTCCTATTTAATTGTTCATACCAATTTTTCCTTACTCCTCTTAATTACCCGAAAATATAATTGCTGGATCGATTATACTTTTCAACACTTTTACGTGGAATTTAAATCAAAATAAAATTATTTTTCTAAGCAGATGAAACAAAAAAAATGCATTTGGCACAAAAATCTTGGTACTAATTCGTAATTGACTTGTTCCTAATTAAGAGTGCTACAGAATGAAACTATTACTTTTAACCATTCATCAGACCCTCAAATTGCTTTTGGATGGAAAATTAAAGAAACAAAATGAAACGTAGCTCAAACGATAGCATAAGGAACGTGAATTCAATTCATAATACTTGACGGAAATATCGGTGTCACTATATATGTAGTAGCAGTAGATAATTTGGAATTAATAAGATGCGGTCCGTATATTTTGGTGTTTTAATAAACTGGCTGTTGGCTCTTACGAGAATAGTGAAGAGCAAAGAAAAATCGAACCCTGTAAAGATGGGGCACGCAACACAGGGGAGTAGGGGAAAGGAAAGGGAAGGGGTGAAGACGGAGGGAAAGACGACAAAGAAAACCTCAGGTCGTCAGCGCGGCAGACTCGAGAAAGGTAAGGCGATCGCCTCGCTCGGGTGATGACAAAAGCATCACATGGGAGAACATTTTGAAGTAGCGGAAATGTGACAGAGGAAAATAAGAGAGGAATTTTTGTGTAAGTATACGAAAATTTAGACACGTTCATATTTGCATAAGAGAATATGCTTAAATATTGTGTGCACAAGAGTAGAAGAGACACATTTGACTGCTGAAGCTGGAAGGTGAAATTTAAGTGTTTTAGATTCTCCTTGTCGGAGAGATTTGGGTGTGAGGCATGAAGTGGCATGAGGGAAATTAAAGAGACACGGTAGGCTTGAGATTGAGAGAGAAAATAAGGGAGATGGGGTTAAAAGGATCCAGATTGGCTGTGCGTTGAAAGAAAACAAGAAGAAAGTGGCTGGAAATGGCTAAAGATCTAGAAAGCAAAAGAGAGGGAGATTATCGCTTTCCGAAAAGATTAGGGTTCGGGGAAAGGCGTGAAGGAAAAGGCTAACTCACCAGTTTCTGAGAGTCACCTTTGATCCTAATTCAGGGAAATCCATTTATGAAATGAGGTAGACCGATTGTTGATAGCTAGAGCACGATGCATTTCTCATTTCAGGAGACAAATAGGAAAGGAGGGGTTCAAATGCTGAGATGTGAAAGGAAAGCTGCAGTAAAGAGCCTTTTACAGCCCGATCAACTACTTGGAAAGACAGGTGATTTGGAAGTAGAAGAAGGTTCATGGGGCAAGCACACAACCAATACGGTGTAAATAAGTTGAGGGCTAAAGACAGGTGTCTCAGAAAATATATATTTACAACTTTAAAAAATCCCGAAGGGTTTAGGGTCGACGAAAAGAAATATTGGCACTACTGACAGGAAAAGAATGCAATAAAATAAAAAGCTGTATTTATGTTCATTGCTGTTTGAAAGTTGCATATTGTCTCATAAATACCATCCCAAAATTAGTTTTCATAGCCGTTGAAAATAAGATGTCTCAAGGAAGTGCGCTAAAATAAGTAACTCATATTTCATATAGTCAGAATAATATGGGTAAAAATTTATCACTACCCCGTAATCTTAGATTACGCCAAATTCATTAAAAATTCTTTGCGCATTACTCATGTAGTGAGAGTGGGGGGTACGGAAAATGGACCATTAGTACCAATGTGTAAGAAGTATTGAATCCTCGCGCGCCAAAACCACGAAAATCAAATGCTTTGGTATCATAAAAGTTGCAATAGAGAAATATTATTTTAAAATAAAAAATCTCAACCGTGGATTGAATTAAAGCGGCATCTCTCCTGAAAGAAAATGAAATTTTACTTAAGATATCGCAAGGGAGAATTTTTAAGAGATCTGAAGCCGATAACGGGAAAATATTGGGATTCTCTACCAGTACAGACCCTCAAAGAGAAGAAAGGAAGGATGTTGGAAGGAGGTAGGGAATTGGAAGGGCAAGAAATTAGGGCGAGGCAAGGGAAGGAGAGTTTGGAAGAGAAGGAGGTGAAATTGACGAATATTGGAAGCGTAGTGGGTCGGAGGCATTTTACAGATTAAATTGGAGCATTGATTGGGGCACTCTAGGAACTTGAAAATGAAATGGGGAGGAACACGCTTCAGAGAGATGAAGCTAACTTATCCTCCATCATGAAAAGAAGAGGAGGCTTCAAATGAAATAGACATTATTAAAAGGATTCCTCCGAGAAGACACGAGTCCATTTCAATAAATCTGATTCATTTCACAACGTGGAAGCCCAATGTGGCGATTGTGAGGCTACCAGGTAGGTGCCACAGAGGACAGATACAGGTAAACCATGGATTAGTAATTTTATAACCGCCAGATATTTCCGTGAAATCAGAGGTGGCAAAGGGAAAGAAGCTGGCCGTTCAAAATGACTCATGAATATCATATGCTCTCGGGCTCACCATTTTAGAGCTCCACCCTCACTGTCCAAACGGATCTTCGCGATGAAGACGATTTTCATCCCTCCATCACGTTAGATGCCACTTGCAATATGTTACGGGAAAACATATATCTGCATGTACAACACAATCAATTACTTAAAAACTCGTAATTTTATCATCCAGCATATCACCTTATTCAGGAATTTAGAAAGGATGAGAGGCTAAGAACCTCCTACAATAAATATAAAGGCTATATATAAAATAAAAATAAATACAATAAAGGCTGAAGTTTTTCCCCTTCAAATCAACAAAAAACCAAAACAAAAACGACGTAACCAGACGACAAGTTGACAAATCATCGATGGCTATGAATGATAGCGATACTTTAGTCGGAGATTTATTTTAATTTTATTTTGCACTATACTTTACTACATAGTTTTATTGGTCCAGGAGATATGTTGGTACACATATAATACCCATAAAAAAGTAATATACAAAGGCTATACAAATTTGGATACTCAAGACACAGCACATTATTTGCCATGATACAACAACGAGAATAAGGGTGATAGGAAAACTTACGGATTAAAGTGCAATCCTTTACTTAAGCTAAGATGGAGAGTTAAATATTTATAGCTTTAATTTCTTATTTTTGTATAATACATACGACTAGTTAAATAGAACAAAAAGTGTGTTCAGCTTAAAAAACTTTTAATTAATTGTGACTTCCCCGCTCTAGCATCTCACAGAAGCAAACGCTCTTCTCTAGAGGCATCGTTAATTAAATGCAGCGCACCAGTTTCGTCGCAATGGGAGAAAAGAAAAAAAAACATGAAGGCTTGATGGGGAGACACACTCTGGTCCATTCCTCGCAAAGGACCGGATGAGAATAGAGCGGTGAGGAATTCTGACCACTGCAAAGATCGTTCTGAAATAGAAAAATCTTCCGAGAGAGGAACAAAGCAAGTCTGGTAGGGAAAACAAGAAAAAGTTTTAGGAGGAATGGAAAAAAATTAAAGCGGCCTTAACTCATGAAAAGAATGAACGGAGGAGTAGAAGAGAGATGGAATTCCCTCTTGCATAATTAAGGGGAGCGGCTGGTGTCTTTTGTAGGGCACGGAGGATACGAACAGGGTGAGATGAGGGACGCAGAAAATAAGATGTAGCGGCTGGAAGAAGTTATGCGAAGGAGGCAGGGAGACGGGGAAAGCAAATGACTTGGGTAGGATGGAATGTGAGACTTAAGCAAAGGGGAAAGGACGTTCCAAAGTCGCAGAGGATGGTGCTCATGTTTCCGAAGCGGATTTTCTCGGCACGGGAGGACTTGGTAGGAAGGGGAACGAGGTGGTTCGAAGAAGTTGGTTCAGAGAAAAAAATGTGGATTGGCCGAGGATAAGCTTCTTTAGAAGGATATCGGGAGAGGCTAGGGTTGGATGAGGGTTATTTAGGGCGATATAGGAGAGCGAAAAGGTGGCAGGGAGGAATGGAATTGGTGTCGGGAGGAGAACCCAAGCAATTTCGTCTCTTTTACACTTTAAAGGGAGACGAGAAGAGAAGGGGGCCTGCCGAATAAATGGATCAAACTCACAATTAAACCAAGGCTCGACTTAGAGAAATCAAAACGGGTGTTCAATATTCAAGCATTTCACAGGAATGAGAACTTTGAAAAAGTTCTAGTAGGCCACAGCGAAGCTAGTTTTTTGAAAAATTACTAAAGGCTTAGGAACCTAACAGCATTATCGTATTAAATTGAGTAGCCATAATTATTGAGAAGATTATTCAGGAAGTTGTATGGGTTGAATGAATGTGCCGTTGAGAGCAAAAACGGTATATGTGAACAATGTCACTTTTTGTAAAATGAAGCTTGAAGTAAAATAAATAAAAAATAAACACTAATTGCTGCTTTATAGTGGAAAAAACACTGAAGCTAGATTCACACCACTCATGCAAAAACTTCTCCATCCCTAGCTTAAACATGGTCTAACTCGGACCTACACCACTTTTGTTCTCAACGGCCCATAAACAACGAAGTGGGGAAACTCACCAGGAAAAATCATTTGACTTCACCGGGATTTGAACCCGAATCTCCCAACGAGCCAATATAATCTCAATCCAACCCAATCTCCCAACAATATTTACTAATTGGCAGATGACGATTCACATGACGATATTTTGGGAGGTCCAAGTGCCCTAGACGTTCTCGTCTCCTGCATACACTGGCATAAAAGGTAGTCGTGTTTGATAAGTCTCCGTTGCGCAGGGATGATCCCAAATTTGCAAATTTAGATATACCTATAACAAATTTCAAGATTTGATCTTAATTATTCAAAATATATGAAAATAGTGATGAACTTTAATGAAAGATTTAACTTAAGCAATCATGACTTTTCAGTTAAATACACGGTTAAGTAAATTGAAATAGTTTGTAGGTAGCAAGTGCAAGACTTTTAGTATCATTATTTACAATTTTCACCATTTTTTTACGATTTAAAGTAGGCGGAGCGACAATTACCTCACATAATGAATTTGGTCTCCTCATGATGAAAAGTTCTTTTTATTCTAATGATACCAAAATGTTACCGCATTACTTTTCGAGATATTTGCCAAACAATACTGTAGCTGATTCCAAGGGATATAGTTAGTCTGCGTACTCCACAGAATTTATTTAATAAATGAGGAAGTTATGACAAATATTTTGCGTACATAATTTAAAGGTATGCAGTTTGTTTGTCTTTTCAACAATTAAAAAAACAAATTAACTACTTTCCGTAATACTTATGTACAAAATCGCAAAAATCTTTGTGAAAGCGTTTTCAGCACATAGTGTGAAATAAATTAATCAATTTAGCAATTAGCAATTTACAGTGAATTAGAATGAAAAATAAAATTCGAATATGGTCTACATAATGGCTAGAGGAAAATATCGCTTAAACTACCTTAAATACCATTTTCACACAATTATAGATAAAAAACCATTCCCATTTTTTAATTAAATTATTGTTGATATCTAGAGTTACCAGCCATTTCAGACAATATTGGCTCGTTGGATTAATCTAAAGCTATGTCTCTTCTATTCATAATGGCGGAAAACTGATAAAAAGTAAAGTGAGGTATAACAACGTTATTTACATAATGTTGGCGCGATAAAGCACCTCGAAGGGCAGTTTAGTCGAAATAATCTGAGAACATCTCTTTGCATTCGCATCAATTAATCCTCTTCCTCATTACTTCTTTCCAAATGTGAATTCCAGGAAAAGAAAACCAATTCCGCGTCGCTCACGGCACACCCGTTGGACCGGAGATGTTGCTGTTAGCGGAATAGAGCTCAGAATTGGACCCACTTCTTCCATTTGGCTCCTCATTTTGTTTTTAACGCTTCCTCTCGAGTTCCCCTCCTATTTCTAGCACACCGACGGAGCGCTGCGGACGGAGCGCCATTCAGCCATTTTGCCCGCACTTCCTGCTCTCCCGACGCTCCTCGTCAACGATCCCCCTCACACATCCTTTGCACCTCGGTAGCAAGAGCTGTGCGACACAGGTGAAAACAAAGCAAAATGCGAAGGTCCGTCCGTCCGCGCTTTCCCACTTAAATAAAAAAAAACATGTCATGAGCCTATTCACCAACTTCTCTTAACCCACTCCACCAGTCGCGTGTAGATAATTTGGAATAAAAAGTGCCCGAGAAATACTTCTCGGAGCTGGAAGGCTGCAAAAATGGACGTCTTAAAAAAAGGTGGACTAGATTGACGAGGAAAATTGAACACAAAATAAGTTGACGGAAAGTCGGGTATACTTGCAATCATAATAGACATATTGTTATCAACATTACTGTCCTGTGTGCCAAGCAGTCACAGCACTGATCTTTTTCTAAAGATTTATTTCACAAAACAAGGTCTTTTTTAGGAGTGGAAATTTCTTCCTAACAATTTACGAAGCATTTGACGTCACAAATCAATTAATTTGTTTAAAAAAGTTGTAATAATGGTGTTTTAGACGACTTTGCTGGATATTTTTGAATAAAGGATATAAAATATCTAAAATACAGCCTTATTTTTTTAAAAACTATAATTCATAGTGTCTCAGCCGATTCCACTTAATACTTTTGAACAAGTGATTTTATACGAAAAAATCAAGTAACGCATTTTTCATGTTAAAATTCATACGAGTCTATGGTCCATACGACAGGAATAGACATATGTAGTCACTAATTGAAATAGGGCCCAAATTTCTATGGGAAAATAACATAATAGCAGATGCAGGGGGCATCTGTAGGACGCCGAACGTATATTTTTTTGTACGACGACGTACATCGAATCTTCCACCGTGCGCCCGCCGGTGTTCACTTCACACACACGTTGAGTGGGGGGAACAAGCAGAGCGGAGAATGATACGAGCACGGAGCCAGGGGTTCGTTGCCACCGCTTGGATGAAAGAAGTGGTCCACCATCGGGTCGGACTTCCCACTTTCCCACACATTCCTCTCCTCTCTCCCTTGGCGATCATTTGGAGACGGCGCGACTAAACCGGACCACCGGGAGCTGTTGAGATCCGACTTCAAATAGTGCGACGAGAGAGCTGCGGCGTTTGTAACATGTCATCATCGCATGTTATTACAAAATCTAATCGAGACTGAATTGCAAAAAATAACTCCTATTGCTGCACAAACTATTATTGGCTAATTAGTCGTAGGTGGAGGGAAATTTAGCTGTGGGAATCAATGGGGAAAATGAATTATTTTCTATGGGAAAAAAATTTGAATAGTGATCTCCAATAAGAAGCTTTACAGCGAATTCTTCTATTCTTGGATTCTTCCTTTGCCAACAGTAACAGCAGGGGATATAATAGGTTATGCAAAGCCGGATGAAAAGCAAAGAGTGATTAAAAAACACCTATAAAATGAGAAATTTGGGAGTATTTGGTGCTAAAAATGCGCTTAACTATCCTACATTATATCAAACGGATTTAGTTTTAGACATCTACGTGGTACAAAAATAACTCTGAGACTGAGTGAAAAGAGCCATATCTTCGAATTTATCATTCTAGTTGTTTCATATTTGGGACAATGCGGCAGATACAGAACGTTTCAACGGTGATGGAGTTACTAAAAACTTCCTTGTTTCATAAAAAGGTCCTTATTCCCTAGTTTATTGAACTTTAATATACAAAAATGGTCGATGTTATACAAAAATACAGTAAAAACCGAAAGCAAATGAAATATTTTGCACAAGTCAAAATGTTATAAAACGGTGGTATAAAAATTCAAGGCACTGAAGGATTGAAGCAGAGGATGACGGTACACATGAAAACACAATTCCCCTGAAGTAAAAGTGGAATCAAACGAAATGATGAAACTTATTATGATTTATTATCAAATTAAAGGTAAGGTAGTGGAAAATCTCTTGGCAAGAAATTAGTAATATTATTTAAGCTTTGTCACACTGTTGTATTTGCTTGGAAAATAAACGAAAAGTTTATCTATCAATAAGTACGTACCAACTCCTCAATAAACACGAAGGCGGTTGAAATCTTAGGAGTGATCAATCCAGCTCCAGGATGGGTAGCAACATCATCATAATAGCAGTCATTTAAATTCGGCATAATATCTGACAAGGCATGTAAACTTTACTATAAAGGAAAAGAATCCATTTCGATCTCATATTAGGCTGTTACCGGCCTATTCGTTTTTCCCCGACATAAACGTGCATTATTATTCCAAGCTTTCAACAAGAGGGCTTTGCTTCTTCATTATAAAAACCTGCCGTTTCGCTTAGTTCGCAGAATTATCTGCATTCCACTCGTAAGATTGCCTATGGAGGAATGGTCGCTGTAAGAATTTTATTCTTATACTTTCAAAATCATTTTTGTTACTTTTAATTTATTTGATAGCTACATTCGTGTTTGTATTTTCATTGAATTTTATTTAGTATTTATCAGTAGAATAGGAATTTATTCTTTCCCGGCGAATGATGCTTGTAAAATATTCTCGGGAATTCCACCGGGTTAAATTGGTAAACAGCACCATCGTTTCAATGGACGACTCGTCCATCGTCATCAGGTTAAGTTAATGTCGTTGAGTATAAACAACGTTAGCCTTATTAGGTTACAACAATAGGGTGACTCCTGATTGGCCGGAAGGATCTTCAAAATTGCGATAGAAAGGAGGACGAGTCGTCTGTAGAAACGTTGGTGTTGTTTACCAATTTAACCCATTGGAATTCTCGAGAAAATTTTACAAGCATTTATAAGTAGCTATGTTTATTCGAGGCGTGGTTTGTTGAAAAAAGAAAAATAGTGTATTGACGAGAGATTTGAGATAAAAAGGTGTTGACGGTACTGCTTCCTGAAAACTGAATTTTCAAACTATAAAATTGACAATATTTGCACATGTATATAAAAAGTTTTCAGACGTTATGGCATTCCGAATCTTTTTCCCAAAAAATCTTTTTTGTTCGACACCACCATTCGCTGCCACATAGAGTTTTATCTTCATTTTTCTGTCTCCATCCATGACCCTGTTTTCCCTCCATCTCTGTGCTTATATACTCCATTCATTCTGCCCCTGCAGCTTGTTGCTTTCGCTGTGGACTCGCAGTCAGCGAAGCGTGGTGCCGTGCAAAGCGACACACCCGACCTCCAGAGCTTGTTTCGCCCCACCGCCATACCGGAAATTAAGAGCCCGTGGCTCCATGGGATGCAATGACAATGCGTTTCAGAGTATCTGCGGGGGTGAGGGATTGGGAGCCGAACAAGTCAGTATACGTGGAGTGAAGGGGAAACGGGGGTGAAGGAACGCGTACCAGCGCCGGGGAAGTCAACTAGGCGACCGGGAGTATTCCGTTAGAAGCGATGTCTACGTCAGCCACCGATCTATTTCAGGTTTAAAAAAACAATTTATGTACACCAAGAGATGCACAGACTGCAAAGTTAAATCATAAGATAAGGTATATAAGGTCGAAAATGAAGGAAAATGCACTCTATAGCCCAGTGTACCGAGGCGACTGAGTAGCCATACATGGATGGGTACTTAGCCAACTCCGAACTGCTATCTCACTCGGTCCATTACAAATGAGTGGCAGTCAGTACGTGCCTTATGATGCATACGCCCGGTAGTTAACGCAGCAGCTTAAAAACGCGCCATAAAGTTATGTTTCCAAGTCGTGGCAATTTTTGGGCACGAAAACGAGGCTACAACAATGGACTTATCATTATTATTTTCCCCCGTCGAGGGATGGATACCGGTGATGCACTATTTATTAGAGTAATATATCGTTTACGATGTTCATAATGAAAGAGAATAAGAATTCTCCAGATATTTACAGGCCTAGACCCCTGTCCTCTTGCACGATTTCTATTTTCATCTCAGCATACGTCCAACCTCTCTTCATCCACTTCCATAAGGCACTTTCTATTTCTTCCCATTTTCCGCTTTCCCAACGTGCTCCGCACATTCACGGCCTTCAGCATCCCTTCGCTTCTCAATACTCTGCCTCCCCCTTATCTCCCCCGGAAGTTTTCTCTCCTCATTAACCATTCCAAGCACTTCCTTGTTCGTCTGCATTATCACCCATTCTCCATCCTCCGCCACACCCACAGCTCAAACGCCAGCAGCCTATTCTCCTCTTTTCTCGAAGTCCAGGTTTCTGCACCATACAACGCTACAATCTATAATTAACTCTTCGCCAAACCTTTCTTTGCATTTTCACACAAGGTCCCCGTCATCAGAACCGTTTCTATTACTGAACGCTTCCTTTGCTATTGTTATTCTCCTTCTTAAGCCTTTGTTATTTATGCTCATTATACTCATTTTTTTGTAGCGTACTGTTCAAGTAGTTAAATTACTCAACATGTTCCAATTTGTGCCCTCCTACTGTTACAACCACCATTTCTTTCTTTGCCCGAGAAACTTTCAGTACCTTTGTTTACTTATGATTTATCTCAATTCCGTATTTACCTTTTCTTTTTTTTCCTTTCCGGATTTTCTTATACATCTGCCAAAGCCTGCAATTCCTAGAATGATTAATTATCCAACGCCTGTTTGTTAGTGATTCTAACTGTCTTTATCTGCTGGCCTCCTACTTTTACACCCAAATCTGGCTCTTTCCATTCCTCTCTTACTATGAAGATACACTAACTTCGTTTTAAAATTTCTGCGGTCCATCGACATCTCGTCTCTTCTCGCTTCTTCCGCACTCTTTTTATTTTTAATCCATTGCCTTCCTGGCTCCTATTCCTCCCTTTTTCCTCCCCCCTCATTCTCCTTTCGCCAAAACCAAACTCCGCTCTACCTCTCCGTCATAATGCCCTTCCCCCTCACCCGTCCACACTCCCCCATCTAGTCTCGTCGTTACTTTTTACACCGTCATTAATTCAAGAACAGAACGACCATACACGGCCAATAACTCAAGGATTTACTCGCCTATTTCTCCCACCTTTAACTTTCTCCAGAATGTCGGAAAGGCCTTACAACATGGAATTCCACATTTTGCTGACGGTATGGGCTATAACTGAGATTCGTTTCCTGAGTAAATCTCCATAAGCTTGGAGGTTCGGTGTTGCCCAAAGCAGCAGGAAAACTACATTTGAGCTCTGCAGTTTAACTGCACATCTAGGAGCCTTCCAATATGCAAATTTTAATCACTAAAATAGCCTACTTAAATTTAGTGTGGTGTTGATAATGGTTGTCCAAGTGCCGTAGAGTTGAGCGTACGGAACGTAAGTTTGCCAACAACGTTCCCCGTAGTTCTCATACTGTCATCTAAATATGGAACGCTCTGCACCAAATATTTTCTCCCTAGCCCTCCCATCCGTATGCTCTCCTAACATTGACGTATTGCTTAGTTTTCACCACAATAGTCTATCAAATGAGATTAAAAATAATTAAATATTAGATGCTTGCCGGGGACTCGGTGGGAGGTGTTACAACTGTAACAATTAATAAATTAAATATCAAATAGGAACTTATTTTATATCGCCTTTTAGATGTGCTACTCTCCGCTCTCAGTACTACCAGTTTTCCTCCATCGGAGGGAGCATTTATAAAAGGTACACCAGAAAAAAATCATCTTACCTCACAACCGCCTATGATTCACTGCTCATGCAGTGTTATTGTATACATTAGTAGATGAATATGACGGGGAAGAGATGTTACAGGGGAATCCTCATTCCTTTGCCCCGTGAAAGGTAAGGAAAAATATCCTTGATACAAAATGGTAGCATAACAAAGTCGGAAGAAATATTATATGAGAAAAGCTGAGAATAAATACAACAGAGAGAGAAATATTTAGTGAAACTTAGGCGGGAATAAGTACATAGAACCTGGAAGTAAGTTAAATGGGATCAATAGGGAAGAAGTCATAATTGGTGCTGCTGGAAAATGAACAAGGACTAAAACAAAGAAAATTGGAACTGAAAAACTAGATTCTGTTGATTTATGCGAGCGAAGGTATGACACTGGGAAAACCCGTCACTCGTACTCGGCATTATCCTGGTGGTAATGAAGAGATCAACGGAATCCATGAGTTCAATAGCCCTTAAAATAGATGGAGCGCACTTGCAAATATCACCACAATGCAAAAACACCAGGCTGGATTGAATATCGCCCGTATCGTTCCTTTGACCTTTTCGCGTGACCCTCCACTCCTTCCCCTCTCCCTCTCCCTAACCCGCCCAGCAACCACAACTCATTCACTTTGAATTCCCATTCCCTCTCCCATCTTTCTCTCCAACTCCCCGCTTCTCCTGTACAAAACTGCCTGTTTTTGCTTTTCCAAAACTGTTTCTAAAAGTCAGCAACTATTGTGAACAGTGATAGCGAAAAAATAGAGATTTTAAATAAAAATAATCGCAGCCTGTATAACGGTTCCATATGCCATTGCTGAACTAAAGAATTAAAATAATAACATGATAGCAAAAACGGTTTCAAATATTTTAAATGTCTATGACACGACTCGAAAAAATATCCCCATGCTCCATTTACCCAAGGAAGATACAAATTCTGTCCCAGCGAGGATTTATTGCCCACCGAAACTAATTTTGGGATTTCCGGGACAAGGATATCTCCTGACATGTGCCCCAATTGAACCTGTAATAAATGGCGTTGGCTGCAAGTTGAAATATCTCTGGAACCCAAGATATTAATCTCCCCCGCATGTATCAAGCATCTGGGGATTGGACTGGAGGTCGGGACGGAGTGACAAACAAGGGCTTCGCTTTGCCATTCCTCGAGAGGAGGGGCCCAAACTCTTCTCTGACCTCAGCGACCATCGGCGAGGGTGAAGCTTACGTCCAAAGCACCACTATGTCACAGGCACACACACCCACGTGCACATGGTCACTAATCGATCTCCACTTTCATCCATCACGTTTCCCCAACTCTCCAAAGGATTCGTGCCATTTGAGATAGTCCACACACCTAGAGCAACGAAACTCGGAAAAGCTTCCATCAGCAATCACACGACACCAAGAGTACTATTTTCGGCCCCGATAGGAGTCCAAGCTCATTTCGAGAATGGGTATGATGAGAACGAAAAGGTGCCGCAGAAAAGTTCAAATCCTTCCGTACGTAAAAGCAATGGAGGCACATGTAGAAAATCACAGCGGAGTTATATATTCCCTAAGTTGAATAGAACCATACAGTAAGCATACTTACTCTATGATAGAACTCAATAAAAAGTTGTCGAGGCCTATTGATAAACCTTGACGTTGATGTGATACTTTAAAGATCACGAAGGAAAAATTTCAACACAAAAAATAAAAAAATTCAGTAAAAAGCAGAGCAATCATTTACCGTTAGTTAACCTAAAATAAAACGGGATAAAATAAGATAACTGTTACAAATTTTAAAAATTTATTTCCAATTGAATGTAGCCGAATAGTATGAAGTAGTACTCAAGTATAATTAAATGCGTACGAAAGGTAATATATAATATGTTACCCAAATTAATAACCTTTATTTCGTGTAGCAAATTGACAAATATTCACTGAATGAGTATTAGCTTTTAAAAATCGGAGAGCGTGGTCTACGTATACATATTTGGGAATGGAAGTTACATTCGCTTCCGTACTGCTGTTAACTCAAACCGTGAGAAGAAAGCACGGAATAAAGCGCCTACAAACCTTGAGATAATCACGCTTTATTACACATTACCACCATTTACATCACATCTTCCTCGATTACAATAGCAATTTTGAATTGACAAACCCTCTCTGTAATACGGAAACTGGCTGAGTTATTATTTTTGTAAAATCTATTTCACAATACAATTAAATGTTCACCCTTGTATAAAATATTACCTTTTGATACTACATATACATAAAAGCACCAAATTAATCTCTCTACCTAAAATATATCCGTAGAAATTGCCTTTATTTTTATGATACAATCTGACAATTCCAGTACCGAAATATTATTATTAGACACATATACATTGTGATGCACCGAATTTCTCTTGGAGAGAATGCTTGCGAAGATTATTAATAAAGATAAGCCACCCTGATCATATTTTTTCATGATTTTTTTCTTATCTTCTTTTAAATTTGATATCACTTAAATCTTGAAAGTAAGTTGACTGTATTCTGACCAACTGATTATTTCATTTTATTATATCTCTGTAAAGGTTTTAAAAATCTGTTATTGTGATCTCATACTCGAATGAATATTTTTAAATACTGTATTCAACTTTGGATCTTCAAGTTTGGATTTTTTTCCGTGATAAATATTTTTCATAATTATCATATTTCCTTTTTACATCTTGCTTGCGATCGCTCTCGCACATTACCCAAGAGTGATGTGCCCTTGAAGGCGCAAATTAGTAAGCCAATCACCCGAAGCAAATCGCGACTTATAAAAACTCGGAACACTAATGGCTGTGTTCATGTTTCTACGAATTTGTGTACGGTCATAACCGGGTCCACGGTTGAGGTCGTAGTTGCGGGTGATGGTGGTCGAGGAAGAAGAAAACAAGAGAGGGGTAGGAAAGGTTTTAAACGGGTTTGGGACCAACATTTGGACATTTCTCACACGTCAGACGATCACGACCGTCGTCGGCTGCTCTGGCATATCAAATTGCCGCATAACGGGCGGCTCTCGGAAAAGTATGGGAGAGGCACCCGGAAATTAAGAGCAGGTCCCTGTCTTCCAATCCCCCCCCTCTCTCTCTCCGTCTCCTTCTCGTCCCTCGCAACCCTATTTTCCTACGCTTAACTCCGCGAATTCTCCCTCCCTTTTACCGCGCTCGACTATTCCAGGCCGCTTGTAAGAGCCGCTTCGCAAACGGAAGTGCTGTCTGACGGAAAACGCACGAAGGATCGGAGGTTACTGCACAGACACGCCCACCATTAGACCAGCGTTCCTTCATTCACCGCTCCCTTCCCAGCCAAAGCCCATCAGGGAAGCGAAGTAATCCACCATTCCTCTCGACGTGAAGTAAAAAGGGCGTCACTAACTACTAGCGGGACCGCGAGGGTAAATACCTCCAAAGCTCCTACTGCCACCAAAGCATTTCTATAGCGGTTCTTTTTGATGGTTATTTACAACACCAGTCGTGCATTTTCATTAATACGAAGCGAGTTTTAAAAAGTAAGTACCGTGCTGAAATAAAAAAAAACAAGTATACTTTTCTTAAACATTTTATTTTTACATGAATGCCTCTACCTTAACCTACTTTTCTACATAATTTCTACTAATATTTAGGCAATTATCGTATCGTAGAACAAGCTTTTGAATCCCATCCTTATAGAAGTCTGCCACCTGATTTGACAACCACTGCAACACGGTCGTTTTGACCTCATAATCGTCGTCGTGGCACTGACCACCCAGATGCATCTTCAAATGCAATAATATACCTTAAAAACACTTTTTTTAAACTGGTCTTATTTCAAAATGCACTATTTTCTACTTTTTAGTCTTCACACTTTTATTAATTTAACAAAAATTGGGAAATATATATGCGATGAAACTCACGAAGCAAGTCGAAAATTCGTCTTCATATGAATTGTGCAACAGTTCTTTGAGATTTAAATTATTAGCATTTCTTCTCAATATAAATGCTAAAATGATGGCTGCAATGAATCGCAACAGGGCCGACTGAGAGTAGACAATGTAATGCGGATTGCGTAACGTTAGGATAAAGAAATATAAAATTGAAACCATTTAATTTTAGTAGATTAACTTGGTAATTAGTAAATATAATGATTGATTCATGTACTGCCAACAAGATTAAACATTTATGAAAAATTTGGGAATGATTGAACAACGGCAAGGGGTTCAAATGTTGTGTAATATATATGCGATTAAACTCACGAAGCAAGTTAATATAAGACAAGTAAAAACAGGTGGTAGACAGTGGGTGCTAGATCGGGCCTGTACGGAGGGTGATCAAGTTGTTCCCAGCCAAATGATCCGACGAAATCTTGAGTTTGATTAGCCTTGTGTGGAAGGGCATTGTCACCAAACTTCAGTAATGATTGAAGGTCGCCCACTTCGTTCCTCATCATGAACATTCGGTCGGACATCTCTAAAAGCTCTAACTTCCATCCATCCATCCATTCCATCGCTCATAATGTTTTCTACATAAACTTCACTGATCTGAAAATGAATTTTAGCCGCCCTCACGCCTTATGCACTAGTAAAACGAATCACAGCGCGTATTTCACAGTCGCCGGGATTCTCAGTTTAAAAAAACTCACAAACAAACGTAAACACGGTCGAATGTTTCCGTAATAGAGTCTGTGGCTTCCTGACATATGTAGATACACAGCGCGTATGCGCCAAATGCCGACCGCAGCACTGCAGCGGCCGACTTTCAAAACGATACTTACTTAAAAAAATACGCCTCGTATCTAGAATAAATGCGTTAATTCATCGAATTAAAAGATCAAAGGACTCATTTAAATGTGTCCGGAAAAAAGAAAATAGGAGCCTCCATTTTCTTCCTTGATATAGGTTCGGTTGTAATGAACGTAGGTATGTGAAGTATTGTGTATGTGGAATATATGTGAAGGTTTGTATGTGAAGGTAAGTTCGCATAATGCATGCACAATATCTAATATTTCGGCTAGGTATCTTCGAAGTCAGCATTTCCGATATTCCAATATTATTTTCTTGAAAATTGCACACTTCAGAAGAACGCTTAAGGTGATCATTGATACGTAAAGCTTCCTCCCAGAATTTTCCGCTTCAAGTTCTATGATCTCACAGTGCAGTCTGTATCTCTTCATTACAGGCACTTGCCTAGCCCGAGATAACCTGCGCTTGACGTCCTTCTTGCTTATTCCATAACACGTTGTACTGCTTGAGAGGTATCTGATGGATAGCACTAGCTCTAGCATTTAACTTTCAGCGTGATGCCTACATTCATTTATTCTCTAACGCGTTATAGTGTTTTCATTGTCTTCCTATACGCTTTCATATCTTCAGAAAGAGAATTATATCCTTATTTTTCATTGGGATTTTGTTTTCTATACGGAGTTTCGGAGAGGACAAAAATACATCACTTTCAACAGGATGACTAGTTTTTATGGGAGATCAGGTTTGTGAGGTTGCTAGGGTATTCTTCCAATCCCGTTTTCGAATCCCAGCAGTAGCGGAGATTTTTAAGAGGGAATCCGATCCCTACTTGAGTGCTACTTGGAGGGCACTCCGTCCGTTGGAAGGGACATTAAACAGTGGTCCTATTGGTCTATTGGCCTTTCGTTTATAGTAGGCTAATCTTCTTACTCTTCTTCCATTCCACACAGAAACCTCACCCAACCCACCAGTCCTGTATGGCGCAAAGTTATCGGTCGCCTTCTCGAGCAACAAACCATTAAACGCGTTTTAATCATAAAAATATAAAGAACATGTTATAACTCCTGGCTTTTCCCTGTCTCGAGGTAGCTCTTTGGAACAGGAGGGAGGTCGCGATATGTGTCACAGGAGTCGTCTGAAACTTGGCAAACCAGCATACCCCTTCCTCCCTCACGACCACCAGCATGCTCCTTCCTTAGCTCTACCGCATGAATACATAATAGAATGGCTTTCATGGGGCCACTGGGAGTGCACTTTGTCCTCTGACACACAAAACTGGATTTTCAGGCGACTTATACCGCGGGCGCATGATAACCCGGAGAGGGCGTTAGCCCTGGGTGGCATCACGGCGCCGCACCGTCTGAATTTACGGCACTTGCATGCTCTTATCTCGTGAGTGATTACTAGGAGGAGGGCGCTAACCCTGACTGGCTAAGCATCGTCACTCTCTGGGGTTCACGACACTTTGGTGAAATATATATGTCATAATTCCTTTACCCTTGTGTTCTTTTATTAAACCACAAATCCTGTTTCCAAGGCCGGATTTAAATCACCCAGCCTTGGTGAATGGAGGCGAGATGAGGCTGTTGCCTACCAATCCTGGGGTCGTGGGGTCAAGTCCTTTTCGGTGGGGTTTCCACTATTCGGCAAACTGCCGTTCAGCCTCATATAGTTCAGGCCCTGGGAATGGTATTTACAGAAAGAGTATAGGAAAGAGTGGGATTCTATGGATTTATGGGTCCATAGGAGCGTCCGCAAAGAAAAACGATTTCATCTTCGCATTTCAATTATTTTTTCAATCAATGCTCTATTTTTTAAGTTAGAATATTTTGGTAGTTATTCCAACTGAGCATTTACATCAGACCCCAGAAAAAAATACTTGGACCTATGGCTATAATACCATTTTCCCTTGGGCTGATCATGTCTTAAATTAAATTTTTAATTCCTGTATTCCCCTATCCTGTCTACACACCGAACCATTTCGTTTCCTATCCAATAAGCTATCAAATTTCTTTAGCCGTTCCTTACCTATGTATCCCGAACAATCTTAAATTAGATGGCAATTAGGCTAAAATTGCATGGATTAAAAATAAATGCAATTGAATTTTTTGACCAGTGATCAGTATGAACCTGAGCCAGAAGGTCCCTGAAGATTTTATGGATGTTCAATGGAAATGTAATATCCTTCCTTAGCCAAGCTTGATTGCCATGTTTGCCATACCTCGATCAGTCCTTCATTTTTCCCATTATTGGAATACGCACTGAAAACATTTCAATTCGTGGCATTGCCCAAATTTTCCTTAATATTTGAATATTATTCCAAGTGAAACGTATTTTGAAAAATATTCAAGGTTTAACGTTTCTTTGAACTCACCGAATTAATCCATTCCTTTTTGAATTATAACGTCTACTTTTTCTGAGTTATTTTTGATATGTCAATATTTTTTGTTTTCCGAACGAAATGAATGTAAATCACGGCATCAGATAATTAAAATTAGAATGAAATGCTGTGCTGCTTAATAGACGCAAAATTATTGTGATGCTAGTATTGTTAAACATCCAAACCAACGATGATTTGAGGCATGCTATTTTTGTCTCATGCGTTGAATTTCAAGCTGTTGATGATTGAACAACGGGAACTCTTTGTGTTTATGCTGCTGTGGAGCAAGGACAGAAATTTCCGCACTCACCACAAAATTTGACTAATTCGCTCTAGAAAGCCAAAAAGAAGAGAATCATTTCATAAATGGGAAACGCATAATAAAATAAAGCACTTGTGCTATTTCAAGCGTCCAAGAGAAGCGATTCATTAAGAAACATAAACCGGTTCTTATGTGACGAGACAGAAAATCATTACGCGGCATTTCTATATATAAACAAAATAGCATCAAATATCATTTTAATCGACCCTAATCCCTTCAAAGAAATACGAAATACAACGCTGGAGAGAAATATTATTTGTGGAGTGTAAGTAAGGTAATTAGGATTATGGCGCTCGGTCGTATTGTGACCACTTCTACTCTGTACCTTTCCCTTGTAAAAAGATTAAAGGGGATATGATAAGAAAGCTTAAGAATGTGATTACTGAAATATGCTTGTGCAAATTTTTGTAAATGTGTGCTTCCCGACAGTGAGGAAGTATTCCTACGCAGTAGGCTGTCATCATGAGGCTGACAACCAGCCTGACGGTGGGCGCGAAGAACCTTGCTGTTTAAATTTTTCTTGATAAGAGTCAAATCGCGGTAATGAATTTTCATCGAATTCTCGTTAATTGCAACAAAATTAGAAATTTCTGCATCTCGACTCTGGGCCGGACGGTGGCCAGTACCTAGCGCATAAAGCTAGTCCGTAGTGGAGGGGGGACCCCCGAGAGGGACGAGTTGGGGCAAGCATTTCCTATTTAGAATGTAGAAGAGACTTTATTCTCTATTATGGTATAAATATCTAGGGAGAGCATTGCGGCGATTCTTAAGTTATGGTCCAAAATATGAAAACAATCAGTTGAAACATCGGGTACTTTAATTGTTTAACAAATAGTAGCAAAGCTTATTTAAATAAAAAAACCAAGGGCTTAACTTATTTAAAAAAATACTTTTAAAAACGTTTTTTAAATAGTCTTTTTGAATGATGAACGCCATACGAGCCAAAGTACGGACATGATTTTACAAAAAACCAGCGGCTTCGCCTTTTGACAATTTTTTCTCAACTTAAACAGTCTGCTGATCTAAAAAAATAAAATAATTAAAACTGTTTGGGTCCTTTACAACATGGATGTTATAATATTATATGGTTTAAGTGCCGAACTCCAACTAAAAAGAGAATATCCCGGTATTTTTGCCCGCTTTTTTCGATTTCAGCCCGCTGTGCGTCGTGCCACATGACGCTGTAAAGTGATGAAACGCTGGAGCTGCGATAAAATGAGTGAATTAGTTCCTCATGCATCGCTTACCGCTCCTTTATGCATTGCGTCTTCCAAATGAGGAAGGAAATATGGAGGCCTGGCTTGAAGCGTGAAGGGAAATGCTCCTCACCAGCTGCCAGGAGGATAAAATGAAATATAAGCAAAGGCAGTAATGACTTTGGACGGTGGCTCCCCAAATCCTAACCAAAATGGTCTTTGAGCGGAATAATCCGGCCGAGATCAAATGGGGGCCAAAAGCGAAAAGATTAATATCACCCGGGAAATTACTGGGGGGAGTGTGATACCAGTGCTGGTTTTTTTCAGATCCCGCGTATCTTTTGGCCACGATTTCTTTTCCTTGTCCTTCCCTACGGTGCCAGAGCTTCACAGGGTAATGAGGAAGTTCATCCATTACGAAAAAAGTAAATACGAAGGATAGGTAACATTCTGGAATGAGGAAGGAGCCTTAAAACACAAAAAAATTGATGACATTTTAATTAATAATTGCAGACGTGGCTTTAAAATCATACATGCGAGTGATGGTGAATGTTCATTTATACATCCAGAGCTATTGTGAGGAATTCCAATTGGATTATTATTTAGCAACAGCGTACCTGCAGTAATAAATATTTTCTCGTGAATATCGATCCCACAAATCGATTACGTAGGGCAATGTTAGAGTAAAAATCGGCTGCTATAAGCTATTCAAATTAGTCACCCATTTCAACCTTATTGAGACATAAGGAAATATAAAGTTAACAAAGCATCCGGACAGAATTAAATTCCTCGGTAATTTTCATTTTCTCGCAGGAAAACCTTATGAGAAACAAACAATAAGTTGTAGCCAGTTAATACAATGTTAATAGTAAAGTAGATAGTTACTCATGAAAGGAGATTTAACGAAGTGATGGATTAGACCTGGTGAACCACGGACGTCTCCAATGGCCTTTGAGTGCACGCCGAAATATCTGGAAGACAATGACTCACATATCTCTCTCAGTTGTTCATTGTAAGTTTCAGACCTTTTTCTTTCCTCTTCCTTTGTCTCATAATCTCCTCTTTATCTGTATCATGACCACCTCTTTTTCTGAAACTTCGTGCTCTGCGTATTGATTCCTCGCGCCGAAAAGATTACAGGATGTGGGAGGAAGCTGCCGATAACACCTCGGAAGGTGCGCGTCGCCACGTTTTTCTACGTGCGCTCAAGCACACTGAAAAACCTAACCATCCCTCATTCAACCCCACTCACGCCCTTTTGCAGGCCAGCGACCCTTGCTCGACTCGTCTTTTGCTTCCATTCACTACCATTCCACAATCGCCCACCACGGCCTCCCCACCCAAATCGCCCATACCATGACTCCCCACCCCCACCTTCGGAAGAGACGAACAATCCTCCTGAGAAGCTGTCAGAAGGCAATGCCCTCACCAACACGCTTACCGCAAATGCATTTTCCATTTCACCGCTTCAACACTAATTAACCCGATTAAAAGCCGTAATAAGGTACTGCTGTGGTTTAAGGGAGGCTAAAGCTATTCCCTTCGATATCTTGCTATTACTTGACCGCCTCGGAGAGCTCGAATTAATGAGAAATACTTGGCTCAAAAAATGCTCTAGTTATGTGCGAAAAAAGATACGCCTCAAAAATTAAATAAAAATAGACACACAAGATTTCATCTCCCTCGAAGAAATAACGTCATACAGCAGAAAAAGAGAAAAAACGTACATTTATGGTTAATGGGTAAAAGATATCTCTTACTACTTGTTAAATATTCGAGCTTTAAATGAACAAAAAAATCCAAGCATTGGAGATATAACAGATATGGCTTTGTACTTCAAGAAAAGTGCAGTATATGACCAGTTTTGAAAACACCTCACGAGGTATGCAAGGATAAAATTCACACCAATTTGCATTGAGGAAAATTGATTGTGTTACAGTTAATTTGCTAGTAGCAAATATATTTCAGATAATTTAGTGTATTTCTTTTTAACTTCTTCACCAACTAATAGCACCCCGAGAACATAGAAACCGCTCCTTTTATCGTGTTATAAAATGAATTATTCATAAAAATATTTATTAGATTACTGCGAAAAGTTAAACTTCGCTTTTTCAAATAACAGCATTAAGAGAAGACTTATGAAGTGATTTGGGGTTTCCGTCGGTATCTCCAATTTACCAAAAGGGCGTATTCAGCGGAAGAGAGGGTGGACGATAGATACGACCAGTTGGTGGAATTAACCCTTAGGGAATAAGCGCTTAGAAGCAAGGCCATTTATCAAGAGGACCGTCCATTGACAACCGTCGCTTCGGAAATAAAATGATTTCTCTCCGCTTCTCCGATCCAGGCACCAATTTGTTGGATTGGCAGCTTACTCCGCTGGAACGCCGGGGAAGTGAATGAGAGAGGTAGAGAAGGATTGAAATGGTCTAACCCTAAACGCAATACCGTTCCAGAATCACGAGGAACTGGGGAAGCGCCTCATCTAATTATTCTGAGACATCCTCTGCCGCTCACCTCAAACCGTATTCGTCCTTTTTCCGACCCTATCACCTCTCGTAAACTCCAAGTAGTCCAGCCAAATAATATCCTAGGTAACAAAATAAACTTACACAAGGGAAACAAACTAACACCACATACATAATGGAAAACAAAGTTACACATACACACAAAGGTCTATTCAAAGCTTATGAAATATCATCAAATCCTTATTCCTCCCCACTTTTCTCCTCATCCGTCATCCCTAATTTTACGTTTATTTTCGACAGATGTGACCAGAGTTTACTCGTCTGTAGACTGCAGATCGAGTAACATTTGCATGTTTAGGGAATGAGGTCTATTACTGCCTTCACACCATTTAGAGCTCAACTCAATTTTCTCATATCCAGGAAATAAAAACGTATGGATTTTTTGGATAATTATCTTAAATATAGCTGCTTCAGGATGGACCTTTTAATTCATACTAAGTAATTGGAACACAACCGGATCAAGCATAAAATGGTAATAATAGGAAATTCTCGATAAAAATATGAGTTGAACTTATTCAAAAGCAGAAGAAGAAATCTGTAAAAAGACCTGGGGCAGTACACAGTCAGTTTAAAAAAAACATACCTCACGCGTCACGCTAATAAAAAAATATGAAAAGCAATATATTTTGTCAAGTAATGCAAACGAAAAATATGCTAAAGTAAAATGCATGAAATGGATGGGATGCGCAGAAAGAATATCTGGAGCCAGGATAAGAGGAGTGAGAGAGAGGGGAAGAGGACTCGAGGAAGGGAGCCGAGTAAAGTGAGGAGCGAAATGAGGTTGTTGTTTGAAGGATAAGCCGGCAGAGAATAGACAGACGCCCTTCTCGGGTGTTTGACATCTAAATAAGACTCTTACGGAAGGGTTGTTAAAGACGCCAACCAAATCCTCCTCTCGCTTGTTTCTCATGTCGGCTGGGGATATTTGCGCAAAGCAAGCACTTCCACCCACCACGGTCCCCTCTTCTTCCTGTTTCCCGCACCACTCCCCATCAGTTCATCTCGCTCTATCCTTACCTGTCCCTCCCCTTTCCCTACTCCTTCTCTCCTTTTTATGCACTACCTTCATTTTCAAATAGTTCCAATAGTCCGCCCACTGCGCCTCAAATAGCTCCCCCTTTTCATTGCCCTCTCAACCATTCTCTCCCACCCACTCCCTAAAAGCCCTCCCCTCTCCCACGGCTCAACACCATCCTCCTCACACTCCAAAGGAAGAGATTAGAGAAGGGAGAGAGAGAGAACGATAAACACACAAGCCCAAACATACGCCTTAATTATATCTCTTTCTCCCACAAAAGGTGGCGCAATCTGGATCTCACTGCAACCCAGCTTCTTACCCTCTTCCTGCCAACCAATCTCTCCGATGCCCAATATGCCGAGACACTCAATGTATACGCCCTCCGTTCCTTCACAAATCCCTCCAAATCCCCTCCCGACCAAACTTTGCCCCCAGTCTCCCTGCCGGCACCGCCGAAGCGAGGCGTGCCCCTGTATGGTGGGCGGTTTGACAGCCCCAACTTCAAGTACGGGTTGGGACTTTTTTCCCCCTTTATCCCCAGGAATATATATCAAGCAAGCGAGAACAAAGAGCGCTCCACTTTTCATGCGACGCAGGATCCCCGGCTCACGAAGAAGTTGCAGAGTATCGGCAGTGCCTTTGAGTCGAGTTCGCTCCTTTCTCACGTGGAGGGAGGGAGATTGGAATGACTGGGGGCCACAGCTGAGTTCCTCTCTTCCCTTCCAAAGCCCTGCTCCCTTGGAAGAGGTCATTTATCTTACCCCCATTCCACAGCCACTTTGTTCCCACTCCACTTCGGGAAGGCAGTTTTAAGTTTCAGGGGCGCCTCTAAGGGAACACTTGGACTGCTATTCCAATTGATTCGTTTCTCACTTCTATATCTGTCTCTTTCTATCCAATTATCGCATTTAGAGAGATTTAAAAAATCAGAGTCAAAATACTCAAATGATACAATTAAATCCCTCAAAAAACTTGGTTACTGGAAGTAATGCGCTAAGCCGTTGGCAGACTTGTCAGATGAAAGGCAATTCACCACTAGATCACCTTTACACGTCAGGCTTAATACGGTGGAAATGTTGCTCATAAATTTTGCACATAGAGAAAAGCTTTAAGACCTCCAAATCAGAAGCTATACCTTTTATAATTTCCGAACTTTTTTACAGACCACCACGTACACATGAAGCAAGCATTCGTTAATATAACTCAACCTGAGGCTTACACTTCATTTCTTATTTTAATAATATTTTTACTCCATAAGTGATGAACACAATGAAACCAATGCTTAGACTTTTGTCAATCGTGCTATATTTACTGTCATAAAAGAATTACTATCTTGATGTTCGCAAATAAAAACTGGGGCGAGGGAGGAAATAAAAGGCAAAAGAGCCGAAACTTTAGCGTCATGCTGAAACAACTCTTTTAGCTATTTCTACCTGATCTAAATATGTATATTTGATCTGCAGTCTTCAACTATTCGACCGCAGTTTGTGTTAACATATAATAATGTAATATTTAACGGATGAATTAAGTGATGTGTTATGGTATCTATGTTTTCCGCACACGGGCAAACGGTTATTTAACTACACTGCCCTACAACTGAACAAACATGTTTTGGACGCTTGTAAACTCAATATCAGCCCCTGCCGTGGACCCAATTGCTAAACTTTCAAAAATTTGACAAGGATCACCAATGACTGGAGAGGAAGAGAGAGGAAATTTGAAGATGATAAAATAAATAAACTACAATATTCAATTTCCCGTTTCGTGGGGAAAGTGATGCTGAAGTTATGGCAGGGCTCAGGGATCCATTTGCGGGGACGTATGCACGGGTAGGATAGGAATTGAAATTCACGTCAGTTCTGAAGCGAAAATGTTCCTACCCCTAACGCCCACTCCCTTCCACCATGCCATACTCCCTCTCTCTACTTGCTGCGACCTATCCCTACCCGCCTCCACCCCTTCACTCTCGTAGAGCGAGTCCCTCCATTTACGTAGCATCCAGCCCTCGAGGCCCATAATCCCCAGATCGCTGTGGGTTGGAGGGGGCGGGGCGGGAAAGGAAAGCCCTTCGCCGTCTTCCTCCTAGTTTCTCAGACACCTTGAGCACTTACTACCAGGCTTGAAGCGGAGAAAAAACGGGTGTCATTACAACTCGCAGATCGCGTAGCGGGAGCAGCACTTAAAAAAATTCAGGTCACCATTTCCCGGCTCACGAAGTTCAAATTCCATCCCTCCTCTGTATCCCTCTCCTTCTCCTTTCTTCCTTCTCTTTCTATTACTTTCTATCATCTCTAATTTTCCACCAAGCCTTCCTAGCATACCCATATATACCCCTTATTACTACATCAGATCGATCCTTTGCACTGATGTGGCGTATTGCAGAGACCTAGATGGCGCAAATTAGCCTAACTATAGAAGCCCAGTTGCACTACCAGCATTGGAATCTTATCATTTTCCAGAATTGCGCTCGTTTTCTGGCACATATGTAAGTCGTTAAACTCTCTCTCTCTATTTTAAATTCTTCATTCCATAAATTTTTAATTCGTTGGTGCTGAGTGATGGGGAATCATCGAATAGATCGTTTGGTGATTTTTCAATATATTTCCTCGAAGAGGGATATCAGGGAGAGGATAATACGTATTCCCTTTAACAATTCTTTTTCTCTTCCTAATCTCCATCCTCTCCCTTTTACTCCACACGCGTGAAAGCCAGGGAAGTGAGGAAAAAGGGAGTGGAGAAAATTTCTCTTTATAAAAAAGAAAACATACCTATCACCCCAAAAAGCTAAAGTGTCGCTGGTTTCGGATGACGGAACGTGAATAGTTTCCAGGTTCATGCAGCATTTTTCCATTAATATTTCTCAAATTTCTTTGTCGATACTTGAAAGCCTCTGAATGAGATAACGTGCAGTGAGTGATGGGTTTAGTGAGGAAAATCCATATTTTGAGCTGGATGAATGTTTCTTTTTGAAAGGCGGGAAAAGCTATCAAAAGATCTCTATCGTATTGGCCTCATAGGTATTCAAATCTATACGTTTGCATTTCAGGGAAAATACCCTTCTTTCAACTACTTTGACACTCAGAAGCTTAATGCGATTCATGAAGGGTTTGCAAATAAATATCAAGTAGAATGTTTCAATAGAAGTAAAAATGATTAAAAACTGGCGCTTTTATCTTGATAATGAGTTCTCTCATACATTTACCAATTAAAAATTACTTCAAGGACTGACTCAAAGAAAAGAGTTAGAAAAACAGACAGATAACGTAAAAATAATTACTTGGGGAAAATATGCTTTTTCCCATTTATGATGCACCGGTCAATATTAATAGCTATCATTATATTTTATGAGGAAATACAGGAAAACGTAATCACTCTAAATTTTACAATTTAGTGCAAAGAAAAAAAATTGGTAAATGGACCGTTTTTAGTCACCGCATTTTTGGCCATAAGAATACAATTATCAAAGTAGGTACACCCACATATCTATATCACTTTGAGCATTACGAGTATTAATAAATAGAAAACTATCATCATATAGTCTTCCTGATAATTAGACAAACTATAAAATCATTTTTAAAGTATATTATACACGGATAAAATGTTATTAGTCATGATAAATAAATGAATACGTAATAAAACTATATACAATTTGAAATGCCTATGAAATAAATCGTCCAAGGACTAAAAATATGAAATGCATCACTTAATACAGAAAATTAAAATAGTAAGTCCACTTGAACAATTTCATCCAACAAAACTGGAGACAGCTCCCCAAGCCCATGTATTACTAATTACTCAAGGAAAATAAAAATATAAGAATTGGAATAAATTACCAGGAAAAAGGAAAATAAAAATAAAGAAAGAAATAAATTACCAGAAAAAAATATAACGCCACTGGCTAATCAAAGAAATACTTCTCGAACCGTTGTAAGAGGAGTCACTGGAGCCTCACCGTTTATACCTCCCCCTTAATTTATAAAATTACTATTTCGTCGTTATGTTTCATTTCATATTTTTCAGAACTTTTGGGTTAACAATTGGTGAGCTAATTCTCAAAACAAAATTAGTTCTTTCCTTTATTTAATTTAAGGAAGCTCCAACAAGGACTTATTTGAAAATACCAAAGTTTTATTTAAAGCCGGAAAAAACTTTGATGCAATTCCAAGCTTCTCTTTTCCTCCACCCCCCGATCTCCCATCAAACCCACTTCTAAAACTAGAGCCATCCAAAATTGGTGTCCTGGGAAGGGCTAGGTACCACTGTGACATTTTGCGACAGTCATTTCACGATATTTTTCGCGTCAACCGTTCGAAGAATGGATTAACCACAGACCTTCCTTTCCCGGAATCTAATTCCTCCACGCCACCCTCAGTCTTTTATCTCTTATTCTCTCTAAAAATAAAACACCCTCCGTTCCAAATAATCCTGTTTTATATACCTCCCCAATGTTTATATTCTATCTTTGCTTGGGGTAGGATGAACCCGATTACCCTCGACCAATGTATCCATCTCATTGCTGCGATCTATATCTCAGTGTATTCTTTCTCCTCGACAATCCTCACCAAATACATTCTCAGTTAATTCAAGACCGCACATCCCTATAGTCAATATCCTGGCATAATCAAATGATTTGTTCTTTGTATTATTTCACTTTATTTTAGTAACCTCGACCCGTGTAAGTGTCGAAAGGACTCTTGAAAATGCGTTCAAAACGAATGTGACGAACAAATGGCCAAAAAAATCGTGCATACCGTCGGGACTTACTACATCTTCCTTTTTCGATTGTCCGCCATTCACCCTCTTTGCCGACCTCGCACACATCACCAGCGCACGTTCCTCCCTGCATTACCGTTTTTTTTCCTCTCATATCCATTCATCCGACGACTGTGAGACGACAGCCAAGGCGCGCGGTACGCCTCAAGGCCCCAAACGCATTAACCCAATCTCTCTTCATTCTACGACATTCGTGCGCAGAACGTGGTCATCTCTTGAGCTACGTGCTTCGTGACTTGAAATCTGGCAGGATGTAATTTACCAAAATTTTCTTTCTATTCCCAGGATCAGTTGGGACAGTCGTGCATGGGAGTAGAGAGGTAGGGTATTCGATTTATTCGAACAAATCGACCGGGAAAGGAGCTCAAACGAAATGGAAAAAGCAAACGTCTGGCGTAGAAAGGGAGAAAAGGACTGCTTTAGCTTCGGGAGGGCAGAGAGGGGGTCAAAATGGAAGGTCAATGCGAGGGCAGGAGGTAAGGTGAATGACTTCAGGGAGAAGGAGAACTGCAGTTCTATCGCAGGAGTGAAAATAAAGGAAGAAGGAGGAGCGGGTGCAAGCTTTCTGCCTCGCTCAATATCAGTGCGTTTTTCTTGGGTGACTAGACGGAAGCAGTTCCTCGGTTGCGTAATGCATGCCGAGTTCTCTCAACGAGGGGCTTCCTCATACTCAAACCATAGATTTGCACTTCAACTTGGCAAGGGGAAATTCTCTTGGAATTCAGTGGCTTTCCTCTATAAGTTAGTATACTCCACGACCGAAGATGGCAATTTAATCGGTAAATCTATTTGGAATGAAATGCAACGCTTTGCAGGGGTCTTATCAGAGTTACTTAAGATCAGCGGTACTCCTTTTATATTCTTCGACGCTTATTTCACCACTTTTAATTCAACTTCTACGTGACTTTCCTAGAGAATTAAAAACGTAGGAAATGTAAATTTAATGAAACACATTTTAGAAAAACTGAGCTCCTTGCATCCATATATCAACCAAAGACTTGTGTAAAAATTGGGATAAAAATGGTAAAAATGAAGCGTTAGTCACACGCAAAAAAACCTTTCTGCATACGTAATGATGCTATGACAGCGTGGAGGTTATCATGGAAGTGGAACCTACGGTAACGAGACGGAGGGACCTGGGTGTAACTCAGTGGGTATCAGAACTTCGCAGGAAATCGCAAGAGGCACAGGGAAAAGAACTGATTTCATAGCATCTAATGCTCCAATTTCACATGCATATCGTCTAAGTGCATACGATATGAGATCTATATTAACCTTCCAATGCAATCCTGATCATACGACTGCGAAGAGCTACAGTTTTTACCAGGTAGATTTAACAGTTCAATCGTCCCATCGATCTTGGAGCATACTTATAGAGGAAAGCCACCATATGTGAGGAGAATTACCCTTTTCCAACTTGAAGCTCATACCAATCAGATTGGATATTGGGTAATGAGCTGGCTATAGTATTGGCTTGCAATCCAGAGAGCCCGGGATCGAATTACGGTGGTAACAAATTTATCAGCGGAACTCCGGTCTCTGCTTGAGTGCCTTGAGGAAGGAAATTAAATTACAGTATCCAGTCCGTCGGATGCGACGTTAAACCGTGGCCTTTTGGCGCATTTCGTTAAGAGTATGCTAACGCCGACGCCAGATTTATCTCCATCCTTTCCCCGCTACCAAAATACCCTTCCCTATCATACATACGCACCTTACCTTTATGTAGCAAACTCAGTTTCCGGTCAAATGACCTCAGCTGCCCCAAATAACCGTTCAAAATCAAATCTCCCTCATTATCTCTTACTGTCGTTTGTGTGTTTGGCTGTGCCATTTATGTTAAGCCCGTTTCACACGATACATGATCCAGCACAAGACCTAGTGTGCTAGCCGCTACTTGATATTGAGGACGGAATCTAGCATGCTTGGAACCCTACTAGGAGGTTTCACACGATCATCGACCTTGTCCTTGCTATTAAGCAGTTATTCCATATGATTCCATACTGATTTAAAAAAGAGAAGATCGCACAGCGTCTGTAACGTGAACGTGATTGGTAGATGGCCACTGGGTCCTACTGGGTCTATTAGCAAACTAGTACCGCATCAAGTACGAAATCCAGTAGCTCAGCGAGTATACTAGCTAGCATGCTTGCTAGCCAGTATACTGGTTCTGTTCACACGATACTGTAAAGCTAACATACTGGCGAGTATACTAGACCTTGTTCTGGATCAAGTGTCGTGTGAAACGGGCTTTAGGATTAATTGAATTTTATATGAGTATTTTATAACCTAAAGAAATTTCTTTTGGGCTGCGAAAAGCCAGAAGGAGAGGAACCGTTGAGAAAAAGCTACCCCGCGATCATCGTCCACCATCTCACCCGCTTATCATTCACGTCAAAAAAGTCGCCCCACAGTACGACCATGTCTCGTTCATCCACTCACTGCTTTATCCTCTCCTTCATATCACCGACCAACCTACCACCCCCCACCCCCTTTCGCGTCACGTTCCTCCCGTCCTCCTCCTCCCTTCTTCCAACAGAAAGTTTCCTCCTGGACCTCTCTGTGAAGAACCAGCCTCCTATCGTTCTTTCCCTCGACTCGCTAACCCTCGCCCCTTCGCCTCCTCTCCCTTCGGCGCAACCAGGGCTTCCTTCCCGTCCTCGTATTTCTCCGCTTTGATCGTCGACTTTTCCTTTCCCCGTTTTATTCTCTCCTCCCATTCCGAATCGGCCCATTTCCGGTCTCTTCATCTCTCCTTCCTTTTCCTCCCGTTTCAAACCACCGTCTCCTCACTTTGGCTGCGGTGACAATTTCTTCCGCCCTTCACGCCCCTTTTCCCAAGACCTCTGTCATCCCATCTCACCTCCTCTCCCCACTTCGGCCCTCACTAAAATGTGAATTGATATCTTCCTTTCCCTTGACAATGCGAATCTCTCTCCCAACTTTTTGAAGTCTTCATTCCAAGGGGAAAACGGGCTCCTCTTGACACTCTTTTCCCCAAAGGCGCTATCTTCATCTTCACACGCACACGTGCCTCTTTATCTCCCTTTCCTCTTTCTTCCGCACCCTTTCGATTTTCTCCTTCCTCTCACTCTCTCTCTCCGCCTTCTTTCCTCATCTTCCCCCTTAGCTCGCCCCATATGTCCATCCTTCATTGTCACACCTCATTCTCTCACTCTGAATGGAACTATTGTTCTTCACGTTCGGTTTTCGACAGTTGATGCGTTTGTGTCCATATATCAAAACGGAGTGTCCTATGAAACTAAAAACAATGAGATGCAAAAGTCGTCGCAGAGCCATTAAGCATTGGCACTTTCACTCATTATTATGGTTACCCAGAAAGGTTTCCAGAGCAACTAAGAACTGTTTGATAAGTTTATCTGCTCAGTTATCCTTTTAGATTACACTATTTTTATAATATTTTTCTTCGCTGTTGCACCAGCTTTTCTCTTTCACTCGGATCTTCTTTCGTTATTTTCAATGACATTCTCCTCCAAGACTTTTCACAAAAGTCTTGCTTCATTAGTATTTTTCTAAAATTTCATAGCTTTTTTCGTTACCGTTATTACTATAAATTTTTCTTCACATACCCTTTTGTGGACTTCGTATTTCTGGATCAATTCGTCAATAATATCTCTCCCATTTTCCCACACGAAACATTTATTTAAAATGTTCTTTTTTCCGCAAGTATTTAAAGATAGGTATCCTGCTAGTATGATTCATAGCTATGGGAGACATGATAACAAATGCGTCTTAATGAAATCATTTTCTGCCTGGAAAACGTTATTTCAGGTTACCGGCAATTTTTCCTAATATAATCGCTTCTTTACCGGAAATAACCTGATATAATAATTATTTTACCCGTTACATACGTGTAAAGTGAACGGACGGCGTGTCCCTAAAGGTGTGTGGCAAATGTTTATAAAATATAATGCTAAAACTTTCCTCATATTAACTTTCCCTGTAATCCGCCGAGAAATTTAGCGGCTGCAAGTTATGAGGATTGTGAGGGAGAGTAATGAAAGGTTTCAGATTTTCCCTGTGAATAAAAAGCACTTCATTGTGAGGGAGATTCTTCCATCATTCGACATCGTATTTTCAATAAAAAATAAATTTTCGCTGGAATAATGTTTTTTATAAAATTGAAAAAAACCACCGTTTTTGAAGACATTTTCAGTCAACGGAGTAAAATATTTAGGCCAGGTATATGCCTTCATTATGCATAGGTCATCATTTAGCTACTTACAAAGGGGGTCAGTCATAAGAATACATTTTTTGCGTCATAAATATTACTACATTTGCTTCAGGATTATCACAAGAGCATACATTTTAAAAAAGATTCGTCTATAATCTCAGTGATGAGAGACAAATTTCATCCAACGTACTTGAAGAAAACTATTGCATTTGGGAGTTATAATTACGAAGGTTGTATCATGATGTCGCTCTGGTCGCTACTATAAAGCGTAAATTAGTTAAGAGAAATGAGTAAGATAGCAGGACACAGCAATCCTAAGGAATGAAAGGAAGGAACTAAAATCCAAAGATCGACCATAAAACAGAAATTTGGCTAAGGATTCACATTTTCTCTATTTAACTCTGGCCTCTGACCCTTTTTCCATCTCTATGCTTTACCAATCTCTCTTACGAAAAGCTCTCTTTTTGCATGGAATTATTTTTCTCTCCGTTTTCCAAAGACCTATCACCCAGATTTCTAGTTCTCCTTTCAATTGAAACTTATATCACTTCATGACCAATTTGAATTCTCAACTCCACAGCTTCTTTCTCCTCTCCCACTCACTTCAACTCCTTTTCCACACTGAAACCTTTGTTTTTTTGCCTTACTAATTCTCTAGACCACCGTGACCCCACATTTCCCTTTTCATCCGGGTTTCTTCGCATTCTATAAATTCTCTCCACCATGGGACCCCTCCCTCCTTCTCCTACCGTAGTCTCCATCTGCGAGTTCTCCAACTAAGTTCCCTGATTTCATATCTCCCTCTTCACGCCTCAGTTACTTATCCCCCAAAATGTCATCCCAACCACACGTCACCACCTTCTGGCTTGCCCTAGTTTCAGTATAGTGAGGAGGGAGGGTGGAGGGAGAGGTATATTAGGACGGCCGGTGATAGAGAAGGCCGGGAGATTTATGCTTGCATTAATAATATTTTCTCGAGGGTCTACCAGCTCTATGATACTCTCTTTAGTGTCTTGAATGGCAAACACTCGTTAGTAATTGTTGGCATAAGAGACCCCTTAGAGACTGCTAGAGCTAAGAGACCCTCGAGGGACGACTACGACGAGGGAGGGTTAATACCGGACTAGGTTTTACTCTTTCTTCTCTATATCTCCCCGTCCTTACCTCTTGATAGTATTAAGTTCCTTTCACGCTTGACTGAACTCATTATTTGGCATGTTATCCGAAAAACGAATATCTATTATTCCACATAAGACTCGTGAAAGTCAATTGCACGGCCATCACTTGCGGGGGAGGCGTATTTATATTAAATTTCTCTCTTCCATCATGTTTTTCGTATAGTTGTATTTAATGATTAATTTGGACAGAGGCGCTGTCACCTAGGACCTCGAAACACTCAGTTGAGCCTAGAAAAAAAATGGCCAAAAAATTACAGCAAAACGCGAATTTCTTTTAGCATACAAATTACAATCCTATCTAGTTCGTCAAATCATCTGACAAATAATTCTGTAATTTTAGTAACAATGACAACAAAAGTCTTATAAGAATGCAGGAAATACTATTTCCTGTCAAAACTCCAATCCAAATTAAAGTAAGACTAAAAGTTATAATATAGTTACTTGATAAACAAAATATAGTGCTGTATTTAATCAATTCATCACTTAGATTTAGACTTAACAGCCATATAAGCTAATGCAAGGGCATTCATTTCGTTGCTGTATATAACAAACTAAAATTACAGCTGAAATTACCTACATTTAATATAAAAAATACGTCTACGCTCCATATTTAACGGGCAAAATTTATAAATCGTTCATTCGTCAGATGTTAAGGGAAAATTATTTTTACAAGACACAAAATGAATTTTAGGTCTCTCTGGGTCAAGCTCAGATCAAAAGGTTCTCATTTTTGCTCCCAACTATTTCAATCGGACTGAACTCCAGAATACCTCTGAGTAAATAGTTCTAAAATATTATTTCCAATCACACAGAGCTATTCTCTCCATTCTTCCAGGTCTTCGGTGCATGTGTTGACTTCATTTGAAGTCAGTTTTGCTGTTGTTCTAACCAGCGACTTCAGGTCGAGGAGAATATATGAAAGTCAACGCCACGGAAACCTAATAACCAACGTTGTATAAAGCTAGTAGGCAAATTATATTTTCCCATTTATTTTGAACAAAGGATATATCTCCATGATAAGGGACCATTTGCACACCGACGAGGCTAGGACGAATGAGAGAAACAGAGGTGGAGAACGGGTTAGATAACGTTGAACTAGCATGAAGACGACTCATTAATGCACAAAAGCATTAATCGTGCTTGGTGTCTTTGTCTCCCCACTTCAACTCACATGCCTGTATTTGCGTATCCGACGACTCTTCGCGAGAAAACACATTCTACGCTTCATGACACCCTCGTTTGTCACACCCAGCCGACTATTTATCGTATGACACCCCGAGGGGATGCTGCGGGAGCGAGGGGCGAAGAGAATGGAGGAGATTTGGAGAGGGGGAGGAAGTGGGTAGAGTGAGCAAGGGGGGAGCTACATTTTCAAGGTACATAAACGGCGTACGATAGGACAGGTCGGGGAGTAAAGTTGATGTGCGAAATGAGATAAGGACGAGATGCTCCGGATGCGAGTACGAAAATGGAGACGAATAATGGGAGTCCACAAATGGAGAAGTTAACGCCATGTATTTTCCTTTTTAAAGGTGTGATTCCTAATGCGCGACTCGAGTCGCCTGTCGCGGCCGCCTAGTGTCAATAGCAGTACTGCCGCGCCAGCCGCCGACGTTGTGCAGGGTAGGGATGTGCGGTATATATCGATATACTGGTATATCCGGTTTTAATTTGCCGATATATCGATATATATTCCGGTACATTTTTTAAGTCGATATACAGGTATATTCGGTGTTATTTTATATACACCGGCACCCGATGTATTGCTCAAAATGAAAATTTCATCCCACAGTTCAGTAATTAAGATTATTGAGAGTGAGGTTGTTGAAAATTCCTCATAGCAAAGGAAAATGGGAAGTAAAATTTCATGGTTTTTACCATTTTACTACGAATTTTTTTTCAAGTATGATGAACTCTTTTTACCTTGGTTTTGAATCCTCTTAATAAAGTGTTTCTCCTATTTGGCGCTGCTACTGTGTATTCTGTAAAGTGCTGTGCCTTAAAAATAGGCCATGAGACGGCCTTGCTTTGAACCGGATGTTAACTTTATTTACGGAATTCAATCCGAATTTGGTGGAACAAAATAAATGTTCCCAAATCTAATAATAAAAAAAAATGATCTCAGTCATGGAAAAAAGGTTACGCACTGTTTTTCCTTACTTTACTTATTATATCTAGGATGATGAACTCCGTTTTATACCATCCATTAAGACGATCCGCGGCATTCCGCACGCAATACATTTGCAATAAAAACAAATATTTGCCCTAACTTGGATTTCTTCCTAAATAAATTTATAGAACACACTTATGAAACGTCATAGCTAACCCATGGAATATTTGAAGAGACTACAGCCACATAAGTTGCTATGGCTATCCTTTCAAGCTCCCACCATTGGCACCACGTGACTTATCGAAAATGCTACGGTTTTTGTATTGTCGTAATGCAACAACTTTTAAATGTGATTACATGCGAAGATAAATCATTCTTCCAATTCAATTTTAATATATTATGTAGATTGATTTGATATCGTTGCTTTTTCTAGTCATTGCTCTTGCTCAGATAAAATAATCACTTATCTCTAAAAAAAATTGTATTCGTTTCAATCTCAAAATGTTGATTCGTCGCGAACAAATTGCTGTAAAAATAACGCTTGGGGTGATAATTTTCACGCAATTTCTTACTTGTTAAAGTGCTAAACTTTCATTAATTCATATATTTTGGGTGACCCAGCATATGCTTAACACCTGTCCCCAGCACATGCTTAGCATCTGTTCCCAGCAAGTACTCAGCATTGTCATTTGTAATATCTCCTGCATGTTCTTCGAGGATATTCCCAGCATATATACCTTTGTCTCGAAAGCATATTCTGAGCATATTCTAGGCACATAATTTTTCTGACTGGGAATTGCCTATGTGTAAACGCAATAAATGAACACCATTAAAAATTTTACATCGCGATTGTATCGCGACGCGGCGCGATATTATCATCTTGCTTCTCTGGGGGAGCCTTATTGAAACCATTCACGAGCGGTCCTGTGTACGGCTCTTTATCTCACTCCGATTTATCCTTGATTATTAATCATATATCACTTACCGGAATCATATTTCCTTAACATTCATTCGAGACAAATATGTTCACAGAATAATTATATATTATATAAATTTTTCCATTCCTTCAGTTGTATCTAACGCCATAGCTGACATAAGTATAGAAGTAAACGCTGGCCTTCATCACCTTGGTCAAGTCTCATCATCACCATAGGGTCTTCATGAAAACCCAGTTATAAGTGATGACGAAGCCTCTATTTCCGTTTCGGCGAATCATTATGAAATATCTCGGGCACAAGAGAGCAAATATAGCACGTCACATTCAATACCGAATGCACTGCAATTACATCTCACCCAGGCGTAATAACTCAGTGCATTGAACCCTCTGAAGTTTTGGCAGAACAGTAGAACGGCTTTCCCTGCTTTAGCCGGAGTGGCCCTTAAATACACGGCTGATCTGCGATCCTCAGTACCATCTGAGCGCACCTTCTTTTAGGTTAACAATGTTGCATCTGATGATCGGAGCAGATTGACAGGTGATCATATTAACCAGCTGGTGTTTTTAGGATCAATTGGAAAAAAAATATTGGTTTCCATGATTGCCATTTGAGACCAATGGCATGGTAGCATAATTATATATTATATAAATAATACCGATATTCCGATATATTTTTTAAGGATTTACCTATCAGCAAATAGGTATATTTTAAAAATATTTGATTGATTCCGATATGTCGGTATATTTTTATGTACCGCACATCACTTATGTAAGAGTGTATCGTGGCGCGACTCAGTATGAAGTCGCGTCGCGTTCATAGGAATGGTACAATCGCTTGTACCGCGCGACATTGTCGCGACGCGGCTGGCCGCGGCTTGGGAATAACACCTTTAAATGTCTCAGTAAATGCCAAAGTAAATGAGGTTTTTGACAACTATACCGAGCAGGTTGGATAATTTCAAAACGAAATGATCAGCACACATGGAGAAACAGAAAAAAAGTAGTTTCCGGTCATACCTCAGCACAGGTAAAGTATGCATAAAAAAGGATAACGCTTCAAATACACGCCTATTATTCGGTCAGATGAAAACGTTTTTAAATTTTTCTTCCAAAGTCAATTTAAAATATTTCTTTGGCACCAAATTTAATCTTTTTGCGATGTACTTCACAGTGGTCAAACGCCAAACGTTCATTAGATAGTTATAATTGGTTTTATATCAAGAGATACTACTTAGAATACGTTAAAAGAAGTCCTCAACACATCCCTGCCCCATGACACCGTAATGATTGAAAATTAACGGAAAAAACCTGTCGGATATTTTATGATCTCACCGTGTGATTGGATATTTATAGGGTGCTTCTGAGCGATTGCCGGTCACTGACGGCAGAAATTTGGGATCACCAGGCAACCGAATGAAATGATACGATTCAGGGAAGCCGTTAACGCATGTGTATTCCATCTTACATACAGATTAACCGATTTCATCCGGTTTTATCCCGTAGCGATGAATGAAATAATTAAACGATGAATGTTTTAATTTCGAAAGGTATCTTATTTTGAAATCAGTGCGTTCGTAAATCGCACAATTCGAGTCCCACAGGCATTAAAATTAATATATTTCCAGATGAAAATTAATATTTCCGTATTTAACAATGAGTCCTCCCCCGGCAAATACATTCGTTGTTTGTATTTTCAACACCCGCTTGCAGTCATGTGACCAGGTTTTTACAGGATGCGAAGCTATTTTATCGCAGAATCGAAACGCTGCTCGCAGGCAAAATAGACTCCAGTCTATTTTCCGTGAAATGCAAACCGCGGTCGACTACCCCCGCTATCGACCCCTACTTCCGTAGAAGTACGTGCATGCGTATCGAAGTAACACTTGTAAGTAATGGTGCCTTTATGAAAAGCACCTCGGCGTGGCGATCGCCGTCTATCGCCGAATAAGCTTAATGTACCAATTGACGTATAATCAATATCGATGACTCGATTACTGATTAAGGGATTATGATACCACATAATCGTTCATTCCTAGTGGAGACAGGAGAGGTATCAGACGAGACAGAGAGATGTGAGAGGGAGGAGAGGTCGGTCCCTCCTAGACAATGCACGGGTAGACATCTACCTCGGTGCCTCTCCTAATCGACCTCGTCTTCCCATTCCTCCATCATCCACAAAGCGCAGAAACAGACGTCACCTCCAGATCCTCCGCCTTCCCCGATCTACGGACCCTTGCTCCCCCGACTGGCAGCCAACAGAGGTATTTCTCACACGCCACCCCCACTCTCTCCTTTTTATCATCCCGACACCACATTTCTTGCCACACCCTCCAGTTTCATTTCGCCCCGGGCAGGGTTTCCGATTCCGTGCGAGTGCGTGCAAAGTATTGTCGACGCCTCACTTTTGATTAATGGCCGTGCGACCCGAGCCCCAAGTCCCACCATTCATTGCTTCTCCTCTCACGTGTGTTCTCTCATTTCCCTCGAGTACACCGCATCAATCTGGAGTTACCTCCCCTTTCTCCCTCCCGGTCACGCGGAGAGAGCAGATGAAACCACATTCGATTCTCACGTTTCATCCTTCAATCCACCAAGATTCGTTCCTTGGGTGGGATTCTCCAGCAACGCGTACCGCATTATTCTATGGAATCTAATGCATTTTAGAAAAAAAACTCAGAGCAGCCGTCCCTTAGGATTCACCCTGGATTGGTCTTACAAACATTCTTCGTGCACACCTGGTCTGCAAAGAGGGGAGGTGGAAGTTAAGGGGGTGAAGGGAAAAGACAGAGGGAAAGAGAGGGAGGCAGAGAGACAGAGTGAAGGGGAACCAAACTATTTCGCGAAAAATGCAGAATACACACATGCACACAAAGGCAAGGCAGTGATTAAAATCATCCATCGCCATGACTTAACTAGGAACCCTATCTTGAGGTCTCATTGTGATGGAGTCGAAACGGGATGGAAAGTAGTGGTGAGCCATCTTACTTCTTGAAGTGCTTGTGTTCGCAGCGATGAGAAAGGCTTTGAGACTGACTCCCGACACTAAACAACCTTTCTCCCCAGTTTCGTAACATTTTGAAAGTTCCGAAGCCCAGGTCCCAAATTTGTCAACTACGTAGCGACAGGAATTTTTACGAGAGATATTCTCTACCTCAGGAGTGGACAATTGTTTTGGTCCGGGGTAACTTTGAGAGGGCCGTGGTTAGCGGAGAATTGCACCCTCTAAAACTGATCGTATTCATTAGTTAACATTAAATTTAATGTAATGCGAAGTGTAAATTGGATAATAGTAAATAAATAACATAAAAAAGTGGTATAAAGAAAGGGTAAATTAATAAATTTATTTGTGCCAACATCAGCCAGCACAAGTCATTTAGCGGGACAAATATAACCTCTCACACTTTTTTACAATTATTTTGAAATAGGGAGTGAGGTTGTTTGTTGAGATTCTCATCATTGCTTGAAAGGTTATGCCAGTCACATAATATCTATTGTTACACTCGTTGATTTTTATGCAAGAAAAAATTTGCTCACAAATGTACGTGGAGCCATAAACAGAAAAACGTTTCCCAGCAAAATTATTTTTACACATGGAAATTTGTCAGTAGATAGAGATTCGTAAAATTCTATCAATGTAACAAAACTAAGCATTTATTTCAGCGTGTGATCTGACTGTACGTCTATTTGTTCAAGCAGCACCTCCTCAGGTACTGTATCAATTTTAACACTCAAAAGGATAAGAAAGCAAATTGAATTCAGACTCAATTTTCTTTTTGCTCTGAAATCATCTTGTGAGCTCTTCTTCCAAACTCAGGAAATGATCCCTAATCTTGGAAAAAAAACCCATACAGGCACTTTGTTTACCTAGTAAAGGAAAATAACAAAACTTGGCCCCACCTACTTGCCTTGCAAATACACCTAGCTTTGTTTTGAATACGCTCACTTGCCTCAACATTTCATGTGCAAACAGCCCCTTTCTCTGCAACGTCATATTAAATTCATTTAATTTTTCAAACATATTAGATGCAAATATCATATCCCAACTCCTCACATCCCATGTTGGTCACAAGCATCACATTAAATCCCCTTTGTGTCCATAAAGATGAAGATTTTATTCTGTAATTCACAAACTCGTATTAATACTTTGCCAGGCTGAGCCATCGGACATTTGTGGTAAATGACATCTCTCTACTCTGTCTCCATGTCTTCAAGCAGGGATTAAAATTGTCGATGGTTGAGCGCCCTAGCTCTGATTGTGTTCACCACGCTAACAACAGGATCTATCACAAGACTTAGGTCTCTTGCTGCTTTAGAAAGGCTTTCCTGATGCACAATGAAATGAAAATATAAGACGTAACTGTCTGTGGGTTCTGCTTTTATCTTATTCTCTGAAATCCAGGTCATATCACACCCATATTTTTTCGAGTAAATGCTCCGCCCCCATCTGTTGTAATGCTTGCCATTTTATTCCATAATAAGGCAATTTTCTCCACAAAATCCACAACACACTCCAAGACCTGACCAGAGGTTGTATTTTTCATCGATTCCTAACCAATTACTCTGCGATGAAGAAATTTTCATCAAATCCACTAATGAAGTAGCTGTGCTGTGTCTCGGTTATCGGTGCTCTCATTCAGTGCCAAATAAAACCAAACAAAATCTTTGCTATCAGTGTTAAGCTGTTCTGCTACTTCGTCAATGATAAGTCCCGAGTCCTTCTTGCTAATGAAATGTTTTCGAATTTATTTCTCACGTCAGGGCACAGGACTCTTTCGGAATCTACCAAGCACTGCTGAACAAACTCCCAATCAGAAAATGGCTTGTTTCTAGCGGGGTTGTATACTACCGTGAAGCTTGCCTCAGTAGCACTATCCCGAAGTGTCGATTTCAACGTCAATATGATCTGCTGCTTCTTCAACTTCATAACACACTCAGCAACGTTTTTCCATCGTTATTCCTGGGACATTTCGCTACCAAACTCGCCATGTCAAGTTTCTTGGTGTCGTTTCAAGTTGTACCCTTTGAATGCGGCAAATTCCTCGTGATACAGTAAGCACAATGGCTTATTCCCTTAATTACTAAAAAAGTATTTGTGAGTCTTCCCGATACATCCTATAACTCCCCCTCCTCTTTTCCGTGTCAGTATATAAATACGAACTCGCCACAGGAAAGATTTGTATTGCCCCTTAATAATGACACGCAAGCGTTGAAACCGGTCGGGGTTGACCAGTATGTGTGGAAGTTACAAAGTTTATTTAGTTCCATTTTTTGAATGAACTCTGAATTCCACAAAATCAGCTCGAGGACCATTGAAGATATACGAGAAAAAGGTTTTTTTTTACAGGAAATGGAATAAATTTGATTACTCTGTGTGAATTTAGTAAAACAAATTATCGCTGTTGAATCACCTACGGCTTCTTTTTCTCTCTTTGGGAGAACTAATTAAATTTTCTCGCAAGTCACAAAAAGGGACATAAAAGCGATGGAGAATGACAGAAAGAGAGGTGCTGAGAGAAATGGAGGGTGAACCATAAAAATGGAGGGTCGTGGCAATGTCGGGGGAGGAAAGGGGTATGGGGGGGGGGAGGGAGAGGCACCCCTTGGCGGAATTACGGCTGCACGGTCTCTATTTTCGTCCACTTTTATTGTGCTGTTTCGGGCTCATATTCATATTTCCCCCGGCTAAAGCCCTTTTAGTTTTTCCACATCTTCAATGCGCTCTTTACTAGTCACCACCATGGTGCAATCTCTAGGGAGTAGCAGCGTTATACGGGCGTTGAAAGGAAGAATTCTGCTCAGTACTAGAGTTATTTATAGCGATGGGAGACCGGGGCATTGTGCTGAGGAAGATTTGGAGTGAGTCAGCGGAGTACTCGAAAAATAAAAAAAACAAGGATAAAAATGAAGCGAGAGAAAGTTTAAAGCGCCGTTTACCGAACGATCTGCCCAACTGTTGATCTCAAGCAGTCACTCAAAGTCTCAAACTCGAGTCGCATTTTTTCACAAGGGGATGAAAAACGAGCTACTTCAATTTACCGACTCAGTTGCTCTCTTCGCAACAGAGGGTGCCACTATCCTACTCCTCAAGCCCCCACTTCATCACTCTGAAGACATCTGTTTTAAGGACCAACTCTTCTTTTTTACTCCCTTCTTCCTCCTCCTTTGGACTACATGTATACCCTTTTTACTTCCCTTTAACTACGCTAGGAGAAAGTATTTTGATACCTAAATTGTATTTTCTTATCTTATATAACTTGATCAGTTTCTTTGCTATCCATAATAATTGATTTTTTTTCCGCCGCAAGTATAACATATATTCACCATCAATTTCAAGGCCACAAAAACTTCAAAAACTAATCTCCTACCAGTGATGTAGCTTATATTATACAAAATGTTTTAACATGCTTAAATATAATAGAGTTATAACAGATCCTGATAAAATTCGCTGTACTTAAAATTTTACATTGAAAATGTAAATTACCAAGGATAGAGTTGTTAAATGTTACCTTTCGGAAATGTTTCACTCTCTCCTTTGGAGGAAATTCAGGGAGAAAACCACAATTGGGAGGTAAAATTTACCTGCAATAAAAGAAAGATATCGTTAGAAGACGATAATTTATGCACAGTCATTGGAAACAATGAGTTAATAAACTTACACTCATTTCATTTGCTGATATTTTCACAAATTTAATGGCATGGTCAATCACGGAATACACTTTGATAAATGCAAAGGAACAATATAAAAAAGCATACTTAACTACATTTACTAGTTACTTAAAATTTCGGTTTTATTTTCAAAGTAAAGTAAATTAGAATCAATTGACATAGTTCTATACGAAAAAGGGCCATTTGAATAAATCAATAGCCAATTATCGGTTACAAGTAATTTCTTTGTGAATATCTGCTTAATAGAGAAGAAAAATACGAAATTTCCATGAAGTTGGGTGAAAGACATGCCACTGCACCAAGCCGTAGGGTAAACCTGGGGAATATAGGATGACATTCGGGGAATTTACATCTCAATTATGCAAAGAATTCCCTCTACCACAGACGCTGAGGAAAATACGTGACGGTGACTTCCACCGAGGTAATTTTCCCAGGAAAGGGATTCAGAGATGCATTTTGGTTCTTCTCAAGCACATCCGAAGTCCCATATTATTATATCAAGACTATGCATGATCAGCTATTTTAAATCAAGACTACTCAAGAAGGTATTATCAACACCTTCGATTAAAAATATCTTTATTTAAAAAATGTTATTCACTGCGCACAGATTTATGTAAAAAAAATATATATACCCCACCGCCACCGTCCATTTCCAGTTTTCAAATCTAGCGCAGCAAATAAATTACAAGAGAGAATTTCATCTAACAACTTGCAGTATCCATTATATGATTTATCCCTAACAGCTTTCACAGAATTTTTCAAAGATTACAGTGCATTTGATCTCTAACAGTAGGTATTCTATTTTCATTCAACGCACTCTGACAATAAAATGCGCTGGATCCCTCAGTCATTGGTTAAATCGCTGGAGATGAGAATCCTTAGTCGTCTTATTATTCAATAATTATCCTTTCAAATATTTTTCCTTATAAATTAAAGTCTATTCTAACGACAAGAACATAATTAATCTTGACTCAATCTCCATATTGTATTCCTCATAACTTGCATCAAACTTGACCGACAATACCCAAAGTAGCAATACATTAATTATGAACAATACACTACCCTTTGCAGGATACATTAAACACCTTTGAGAAGCAAGTCCAAATAGTATTTGCTTAGAATTGATTTTCGTGAGTGTGAATCGCTACATAAAAACTAGATTCTAGGAAAAGAACAAAAAAGGAAAATTAAGGGAAAATACCCTCCATATGCCACTACAATTTTATCTATTGATTTTCGATGCAAACCGTTGCACATCAAAAAAGAAAATCAACTCCAATTTTTCCCTTAAAACCTTCTCGCAACAAAAATATAACCAATGCTAAAATGACTTTTCCTGATACACCATCTGCGAATGGACTTTCTAAGCTGAAGTCTCTTATTCTTGTGGGATAAACGTATTTTTTGAAATTTTCGATTCAATTTTAAAACTATTAATTTTCCCTGCTGAAATTACCACCGGGAATAAATTCATGGGGAAGGGCGGAGAGGTAAAAATGGTAAATAAACATAGCATCACTATCTCGATGGAATTGAAAACCAAATACTTTTCGTAATTCATTCTCCGATTTCCACTGAAGTCCTCTCTAAATGATTTTTTCCTAACGATTTTCATTTCTCTTTCTGAAATTCTCTCTACCTGAATAGTCCATTAGCAATGTCCAATTAAGTATTCTTCTATCACGAGAAATAATCGTTTATTGACCGAGTTTTTTATCCTAGGAAGTGTCGCCGATCATTTCCTGTCGGGAGCGGGGAAAAATAATCCTAAATCAAGCCAAGTCCTGCCAAGAACTGTTTCATATTATCCCCGGTAAAATCGAGAGGTAATTGAAATAGCCAAGTATCCATCAAATTTTAATGGGGAAGGCGGATACCTCCAAAGCAATGTATGGAAAAGACATATTTACACAAAAATGAGTGTAACAACCGACCGTTGACTTTGTATTGATTTTTTAAATTTTATCAGCAATGGCCAGTCGTGTACCCTAGAGAGAACACAAGTATAACCGATATCTTCTCCTGCCTCCTGATAAAGTCTCCTGACGACATTCACAGTACCTAGAAAAAACGAAGCGTTGAGTTAAAAAAAATATATTTCTCTACGCAGCAAAATACCAGAAAATAGTCGATAGTGGAAATACTTATCAACGCGATAGCCTTCAAATTAAGATTATAATTATTCTATATACGTTTAACATGAAACTTTTTATACTAAATATAGCAAAAGCAACAAGTAATAAATTTAATATGGATATTATGTTACTACGCTTCATAAGCCTGATTTCGCATGTTTATTTTAGAACACTCTTGCCAAATACCTTTGTTAATCCTTCTCTACGTATCTCGCTAAACACCTTTCCTCTCCTTCCTACCATCTATCAATGTCTTCTTTCCTTTTTCCAACCCCTTCAAAAACAGACAAGGGAGGGAGGCACGGCTCGGAGTGTCCCTTAATGTTAGGACCAGATGACGTCCAACGTCTATCCCCTAAGCCTATTCATTCTTTGCCCGCCACTCATTCTCCTGTGATTTTTCTCTTTATATTTACATCTGTTTATCTGGCACCCAATTTCCTTCTGAATACTCAACACTCCTCCCCATTCCTCCTCCTCTCCCCTCCCCGCGGGCCATGCATAGAGTTTACGTCGATTCTCTATTCCCTCTCATTCTCCTAATTACCATCTGCTCTACATCATCTGATAAGAGAGGGAGATCTGAAAGGGTAGGAATTAAAATAGCAAGGCCCTGGGAGCGAATGTGATCGACGGAATAAGTGACGACAAAGGCCCGGAACAGGTAATTGGAGTGGAGGAATTTAGGGTTCTCACGGGTCTAAAACAACGTGACACGACCGGATTTCAAATATAAGTCGCACAAAAACTTCTCTTTGCGTAACGTAAAAAAATCGTTATCGTCCATTCATACAATACTTCGGATACATTCAACGTATAAAAAAATTTTAAACGATTACGAAAGTTAAATGTGACCATCACGCTACTGCTATCTCATTCCATGTGAGGTTATTAACATTTAGGTATTTCTTTGCGTAAATGATCACGCGTGATATTGCACGTGTTTTAATACGCTTCGACTTGGATAATTTTCCATATCATATTTCAGATATCGAGCTTGGAAAGAATCATTTATAAAAAAGTACCTTGCAATAAATATGTATCAATAAGTTAATCATTGAGGTTTGGGGAAAACTAAACTCTTTCCACAAGAAGCGTTCAACTTCCTGCACACGGTCCGGGGCTAATTAGTGAATTGAGGAGGGTTGAATGAGTTTAAGCTAAGTAAGTAGGGTGAGTAAAGGGACGAAAAGATGAATGAGAGCAAGAGGATGGGACATGGAAATGGGGGAAAGGTAAGGAGAGGTAGAGAAAGGGTAAAAAAGAGGCAAGCGCTTGTCCCAGGGGTGCCACTATCAGGCCCAAAATCAGACGGTCTGAACTGAAAGGTCCCCACCTCTCCCCCCGTTGGCGATCGACGGTGAATGGGGAAGGGGGAGAGACCCGAGAATTGCACTACGTTTCACTACCGTGAGCATGGCACAGCCCGCCCCTCCCTTCTCCCTAGGCCCTCCTCTCCTGTGCCATTGAAACGCCCTCTACCGCCTCCACCCTCAACTAACTCCTCAGTCGCAAATTTACCGTTCCACCCCACCGGCCTCATTCGCGCACACCAATTACTTCCACCGCCGCCTCAATTCACCCTCCTCTCACTCGCTTTCGTCTTCCCAGGGATCCTCTAATTTGCTTATCCTACCATCACACCTCCGTCCGTGAGCTTCGTCGGTGCGCCGCCGCTCTGCCAACTTCATACTCCCCATTCTCTCATTTCTCTCCTTCGTGTCGCCACGTTCATTCTCCCTCCCGCTTCCGCCGCTTCTTCTTCCGCATCTCCACATATTCGCGAGAACTTTCCTCTTCTTTTATCCTTTCAGCTATTCCTTCTCATCCGCGTTAACTTTCACTCCTTAAGGTAGCCAGTGCGAGATATCACAACAAATATAATTCAATGAATTTGATCTAATCTTAAAGAAAATGTTCTCATCTTTCTGATGATATCAATATTTTAGCCTTTTATTGCATACCTTTTTACGATATTAGATAAAATATATAAGCTGTTTTCCATGGGATTTGGTACCACTGTGCCCTCCAGAGAGACATTATAAATTAAAAACAATGAGGTAGTTCCGACGCAACACAGATCGCGTCAGAAGTGTAACGGTGTGTAGTTTGCATTTAAGTATTATCAATGATAATTAGAAATTAATTTATAAGTTATGGTAAATCTTTTCACCAACACAAGGGAATAAATTACAACTAAATTAAAAAATGGAGACAAGTGCGGAAAATTTTAACAGTGCTTTTGTTTAACTTTCTTCAAGATGGATATATTATGTTTCCACATAGTGTGCCAATACTTGTGCATATGTTCTAAAATCAAAACACATTGCATGTGTTACCTATATTGACTAGAGTACATTCTCACTTAAACTACCTGCATCGCGGTGTTCTATCTCTTTTTCCCTGTTCACATATACTTCCTTTCTTACAAAAGCCTCTATCTCACCTGCAATTCTCTCAACAACTTCCTATGTCGACTTGTTTCTACCTCTCTTGCGCACCCACCTCTTATTTCTACCACCTCCTTCCACACTCACCTCAACCAACTTCCTCAAGCTCGTTTAACTCTATTTAGAGCGCCCTTAATTTGCTTACCCTCCAACCTCGTCCGTGAGTTACGTTGGCGCGCCGCTTAGCCACCCTCCACTTCTCTCCTCTCCTCCACACCTTCTCCTTTTCATCTTCCCCCTATTCTTCACAAGCTTAATTCCTCCGGCATCTTCGTACATTCCGCAGAATCCTCCTCCCTTCCTCATTTCCTCTTCTTTCTTCACCTTAGGGAACCTACCCTCCTAAATCGCAACATTATCTCTCTGTTTCTCCTTATGGGTACACACAATTCCCCACTGCTTAAAGCCTTTCCGCACCCATCTCTTTATCTAACACTCACTTCCCCCGCTCTTCTGTCGCCGCCTGAACTCTCGGAGGAGAGAAAACGGAGCCAGGATTAGTGGAGCTAAGAGAAACACTCAACGTCGGCGGTCCTTTCAGGCGCAACTGGTAGCATCCGGGAAAGAAACAGGCTAAAAGGAAAAAAATACACGGAGTGAGATATTGTCAGGAGATGAATGCAATTGATTTGATGCCCATAAGAGAGTAGGAATACATTTACTCCAGTGATTTGCACTGAGAGTTTTTTCCACTCGAAAATTCCCTCCACCCTAAATGCGGCCGAAAGAGAGTCACAGATAGACCCTGTAAAACAAAGCTCAAAAAATTCTTCTAGGGTCTAGCCCTCTAGGTCGAGCTTCATCCTAGGACGGAAAGCTAGAACAAAAACGGGAGTTAGATCATTCCTGAGTGCACTCCGAGTCAATGTACTCCAGAAATAAAATCAAATTACTAAGGACGTTAATGGGCCCTGCAAATACCTCTAACTCCGTTTCAATTCGATCCAATCTAAGGCTAAGTAATCATTGAAATGAAACAAAAAGCGAATTTTTTGTTTTTTTTCACGGGAAATATCTCATTTAGAAATCCATTATCTGACTCACGGAAGAATTAAATTTATGAAATGCGGATCTTAAGAAACTATTTTTAGAGCTCTATACATGACTCACCTCGGAACTTACACTTCATGACTGGCCCAAATAGAAAATTTTCTTGGGTAGGTTCCAAACTCACCAAATAGGCAAATTCCAGGAAAATATGAGTTTTTCCAGACCATTGGAAAGTAGTTTGTGCTGAGCCAGCAAACATGAACTCAACCATTTCTCAAAAATTGAACTTCTAGCGGATGAAAAGTAATAATAAAGAGGTTTTCCTTTCGTCTATTTCCACCAAGATGATATTATCATGCCGGGGCTTTTATTATTACCAAACCTTCCGACGTCGATTCAACATTGAGATTGTGACCCAAAAAGATCACACCAATTGCCTCTCACCAAATTTATTTATTTTACTTCTCTTACACCACTGACAATTCATTTCTCTTGTATTAGCCGCGAATATTTTAATTGTTGCTGACAACTCGTCCAATGCTGAATCAAGTCAGAGTCACCGCAAAAATTTTCGCAAGTGGAAGAATTTGGGCGTCCGGAAAGTAGGATTACCAGTGATGAAATAAGCTAGTGAACAGAATATCCCAAGAAAAAATAGCATTACACCAGATGAAGAGTATATAAACAGCTACCTAGTAACACAAGTCTGAAAGTAAGGAAGCCTTTTTCTAAACATACATGCTCTTATTGAAGCCTGGGCAATAACAGCTGCAAAGCAAATGAGATCGGAGGCAACTGAAACAAGTTGTTATAGAATAATGATGAAGATCAAATGAAAAGAAAGAATCACCAATGAAGATGTCTTACAATACGACAGAAAATATGTGAAATGACGTAGCTTTGACGTCAACTTGACGCAAATGAAAATTAGAATTTTGTTTGAATTTTATAGTCGGTTTGTTGATGTGAGCGTTATCGAAGGGAGAGCGTGTTGGAATTAGTGTTTTTACCGAAAAAGTATTTAACCAGAAATCATAAAACCGGGTCTATATTGTCGCTCACTCTCACTCACTCAGTGATTCAACCCGAAGGTTGGTTTAGATAGTTGAGGGTAGAGCTCACCCCGGACTAAGCCACAGGCGTGTGAATTCCACACATTCAGGGTATGGTGGCCAGTTCCTTTCCCTGGGCCACCTCACACTGCGAGGATTTTTTTTTGTGTTCGGGGGTGTCCAAAGGCTTCGCCCAAATTTGAACCCGGGACCCTTCGGTCAGTAGCCAAGCGCTTTACCCACTAGGCCACCACGCTCCCTCATCATATTCTCGCATCCGATCAAAATTCCACCGAGGTCGCTGAAGGATTCATTTCTTTCCGCCCCTCTCTCTTCAAATCCTCCCCACACATGCAACGCAACGCATGCAAGTATGTTCACTCATCCACACATCTCTTCCCGTCTCGTGGCGTCTATTTCCTGACGAAAATCTCTCCACCTTCAATCTCGTCGTATTAAAACTCAGCTACTGTTCTTCATTACGGCGGCAGAGGAGTTCCCCCGCACACACTCTCCAGCAGCAACTACCTCCTCGGACCTTTCTTAAGCCTCCATCTCGACTTGGGAATCCGTCTTTCTGGGTCACTACCTCTTCTTTCTTTTTTCCCTTTAACTTCCTCTTATTTTCTTCCCACCGCCGCACCTACTCGCTACTTTTTTTAAAGGCTACCGCAAATTTTTCCTCCTTCTGCAGAGATATTTTTATTCCTTACGTCTGGCCCTTCCAAGAGAGGGAGAGAGAGAGTGAGAGAGACTGAGGGCGTCGCTATTCGTTAAGCGACGCTGCTTGCAGCTCAGCGGAGAAAGAAAATAATTACTCTCCTATCCACCCCTTCCTTCTCTCATTTGTTTACCTACCACCGTTCAACATCTTACTACCGTTAATGCTAAAACACGCTTTTACCAAGATTAGATGTCATTAAGAATAATTGTGCTTAAAATTTAAATATATTTTTTTAATTTCTGATCAAAGGTAGCTCTTGTTTGTTTCTCATGGTGGTTATAATAATCCTGAATTAAAGAAATGGTGATGAAAAACAACTATTCGGCAGCAAAGCAAAACTGGAAAATAATTAATACGCTAGTTTCATAACTATTTACGGCTGCTGTTGCTTCGAAACTGGATTCCACCTTCGCTAAAAGAAACGGAGTTCCGACGGGCATCTCCATAACAACGCGTGCATTTATTTTTCATCCATTCAACCTAATTGTGCATCTGCATAAGATAAAAGGGGTCTCACGTTTTTCCAACTAGCAACATGAATCTATGTGCATTAATTTTTCGTCGGCGAGAATCCTCTTCATGCGGAATTCTTATTCGTGTTATCTCCCGAAGAAGTAACTCGCCCCACTGCGGCTTCAAAACTGGCACTTTATCCTGCCATCCAATTACTTCGGTAGTTATTTACATCCACCTGCCTCATATTTCCGCAATCTTTGCCTCATATAACCGAGGTAATAACCAGCACCAGCTTTAATAAGGCTTAAGTACTAAGCTACCCTTTCCTTAGTACCCTGCATCTCCGCCACCTTCCAATCTCAACAGGCAATCACCCGGCATCCCATTCGCTTCTCTCGCCTTAATTTCGTTCTCGTACACGTCCCTCCCGTTCACCGCCCACCGTCCAAAGGTACTCGCGTCAATATTTTTATATTAGCACACCACCCTTAACAAAATACGACCTTGCAGAGCCCCACCATACGCCTATTTCACCCAACGCACCCATTGCACACAAAAGCTTCCCTTTAAGGAACATTCTCCTTCCCAAAGCTCTTTCCCAGACTTAAAGGCTAACAGGGCTCGAAGTGCTCTTAACCCACTCTCTCACGACGTCGACAAAATTATTGGCAGTCATTTGAGATCTAAAACCTAAGCAAACAAGACGTTGCCCACCAGACTCTTAGGGCCGATTAAATTCCTTCATTATTCACGGAAGTGGTTGGAACCTATCCGGTCAATGCTATTTAAAAAAAGTTTACCTGTGTAATTAACGTAATATATTAATTGATAGTTATTTTTGTATCAATTCTACATGAAAATGATTTCCCGATATCCTGCGTGAGGCAGGGGTTGTTGGATCACTAACAGCTAAAAATACAGTGATGAATATGGGAATGAGAATTGTGTTCAGCAATATATCGTTGGTTCCCTGGGGCCTAATTCTGGTTCTCTCGTATAGTGCGTTACCGAGCGCGAACGCCAGTTCTAACGCAATTTGCGTTACGCGGTATTCTCTAGTGACAGGGACAGTGACAGCGTTCGTGACAGCGTTCGTGATAGCGTTAGCGTTAGGGCTTGTCCAATCACAGTGGTGCTCGGTATTCTCTTACTACTTATCACGAGAGTTAACGCACGTTGCGATGAAGAAGTTATCACGGCTTTCGAGGCCGTGATAAGTCGATGGAATTTTATTATGGAGAAAATAAGAAGCTTAGAATAACTTATTTAGTTACTATTTGTTATTATACATAAATATGGCAACAGTGTATCACTTACCTTCCTCAAGTTCCAGCGAGAAATGCGTGTTTGTTTGTGATGCAAGTGGTATTATCAGTGAAACTTTTGTAGCTTTCTGAGGATATATTTAATCTTGAGATGCCAATGAACACTATAAGGGAGGAATAATGCAATTATATTGACGTAAGTAATCATCATGCTAGGCTTTCATTAACTTAATTTCGGTTATTCATGAGATTACGTCTCTGTGTGCAAGGTGTTTTTGGTCGTTGTTTATTTTAATTATCAACGTGGAATTATGTTTTCAGTGTGCATCGAAGTAATTTAAACGACAAGATTACTCATATTCGTGAAGTGTCATATACGCCACCAATTGGATATGCATGCCATTTCATGAAATAGTACTGCAACTGCTTTGATGAAGTGAACCTGTGTTGTTTTACATCCGAGGCTATTTGTGGATAAATATGAAGGTACACGAAGTACCTACATATACTCTTCAATATGTTGTACCTAGTGTGTCTTTGCTATTATTCGGCTGTAATGTGAAATACCGAGTGATCGTTCTTTGTAAACAGCTGTTGAGCGCATTTGGTGAAACCTAGTTGCGTAGGCTTTCATTAACTTAAGTTCGTTTATTCATGAGATTCCACCTGTGTGAGCAAGGTTTTTGGTCGTTGTTTATTATAATTGTCAACGTGGAATTATTTTTTCAGTGTGCATCGAAGTAATTTCAACGACAAGATTAGGTACTCGTATTCGTGAAGTGTCATAATACGCCACCAATTGGATATGCATGACATTTCATGAAATAGTATATTGCAACTGCTTTGATGAAGTGGACCTATTGTTATGTTGTTTTACATCTGAGGCTGTGTGGATAAATTTGTTGGTAAACGAAGTGCATATACCGGCTTTAAATATGATGTAAAGTGTATATTTAATTGCTATTATTCCGCTGTTTTGTGAAATACCGAGTGATAGTTCTTTGGAAACAGCTGTTAAGTGAAACCTTACATGGACCTTTTAAGTTTCGATGAAATACAAGATCCATGTATAGTGGATATGTCTTGGTGAATGTTTGTACATTTGATGGTAATTTTATATTGAAATACCAAGCGATCGTTCTCTTTTAACACCTGTTAAGTGAAACCTTACATGGTGCTTTTAAGTTATTTCCAATGAAATTTACAGGATCCGTAAATGGATGTCTTGGAAATTGTCCAGAACAAATCATTTTTCAATCACTAATAAAGAAATTCAAGAGTGAAATTTAGTGGCTGCTGTTTTGTTGGCGCTTTTATATTTTAAATAAAGGTCAATTCTGAAATAAATATGCTCTCCAAATATCTTCCTTATTTCATCTCGTAAGAATTTGAAACTGAAGTGGAACTGAAATGAAATTCTTTGATATGACAATATCATATTATGCCATTGTCGTCAATTCGCTATTTATATTGCTGTGTTTTCCTCTCCAAAATTTGCATTAGACGTACTTGTTGTTTGGTACCTAAGTAATTGGATCTATTTGTGTTGGACAGTGCCCATCGTCTATAAGATACTCTCCTTTCAAATTTAGGTTAGGACCTTTTTGAACTGATTTTATTTTCTTCTAGCATGCCTAGTAATAAAGATCATGAGAATATGAAGCCCATGATAAGGTAAACTGTAGGAAAACGTCGGCAATACCATAGAAGAGGCAACGATATAAAAACATAGAAGTATTAAACCTCAAACCTCAGCAGTCTCCAGCTATTAATGACGCGGCTTGTATACCCTGTGAAATTCACTTCTTGCAATGTACCGTATTAGCCTAGTGGTTTAGGTGGGTGGCTTACAATGCAAAGGTTATAAGTTCTAGTCTCTCTTGGGGTATTTTTTTTCTTTCTAAGTTATTCGTTTCTGTTTTATTAATGGTGTTCTTATCATCGGTGCTTCAATGAAAAAATTTTTTGGTCAATTTTTTTAGATTATCAATAGGATTACATGCAGCCAATAGTCATTATATTTCATATCTATAAGACTTCAGTGATTATGTATAAACACTGTTGTTCCAAATAACTATATGCTATAGTTATTAAGTATGATTAGTTCTATAGTATTTTTTCCTAAGGGTACCCCGTGAGCACTATATTTTATGCTACCGTATTGTCTAAACGAATAAGTGAACCGAATCGCCGAAAGTAAATAATCGAATACGATTAAGTTAAAATTGTATTAATAATAAAATTATTACCAGCGAACTTATGACATTTAAGCTCTTGAAAATGTTTATTTGCCTATTCAAGGCTCATTCTCGCCTTTTCGTCTGCAAACAGCTGCCACTCGAAAGTCCACTCCTCTCGTATTGGCTGAAATCGATGACGTTAGCGGTGCTGACGTCACTTCCATGGTTACAGAGCCGAAGTTGCCCGAGCCTTATCACGAACGCGAACGCAAAAAACGAGAATGGGAGACGAACGCAATTTGCGTTACGGGGAACGCGTGATATCTTGTCCCGCGACAAGAACGAGAATTGGGCCCCTGGTTCACTATTCTACACTCATAAAGAGGCATACATGTGGCCTCTGTACTCATAAAGGACACAACGTCATCATGTTCATACGGCATTCTGTCACATTAATTTCCCAACATTTTTACCTCCCGAGGTAGAAATAGAAATTTAATGGTATCGGCAGTAACTTGTTGGAATTCCTTCATAATGAAATGATGAATTACATTGTTTGCCACACCAGGTGTGCTGATGTAGTAGTAGATTTGATTATGTGGCCAAGCGATGAAACCCGGGTTGAGAGAAATAAATGAAATTTATGTGGCAAACAAAGTAATTCACTTTTTCACAATTTATTTCACTCCCTAGGTAGGTTGAAGCCAAAATGATCTTCTCGGTGTCTCAGTAAAAAACATCAAAATTGAAATATTTGCCGTCGGTACCTACCCTTAATCTAGCTCGGAGTCTCCAAATTCTCTGATTCCAGAGCATGAATGGTAATTGTGCGAAGCTCAATGCTCTTTTTAATGCCTTTCTTTTACACCCGGGCACCGTTCCTCGTATGGGTAATAATAACGCTTAAATTTGAAACCGAATGTTAGGTCATATCGAGAAGCAAATTGTGTAGAAGGTAATAAGGATGATGATGAATTGGAATTTAACGGATATTAGTGGGGCAATTATACAATGTATCTTTTTTTTAAATAGCAACTTTTTCACAGTAAATAAAGCTTCAACTACTCAAGCATAAATTTGGCTAATAGCAGAGTTTAAAAATTATGTCAGAGAAAGTGGTATATGCTTGCAGAATACGTGTCAGTGCGGGAATCCGAAGACTGGTAGGTATAAATGAATGACCACCACAAACATAAAAAGGGCTCAGTTTCTTTTTCAGTTCCCGGTGGAGTTCTCATTAGAGAGTGCCCGGGAGAGCACGGCACAGGACGCTATAGGTCGGCGGGACCTCGTCGCGTCGTGCCCTTCTCCGATAGAAGCGCCGAAGCGGACTCACTGCGCTCTATTGGGCGTAACATCTATCTGGGACGCCAGTAATTATAACGCGCTCAAACAAACCAGCGGGTCCCGCATCGCAGATGTTAAAAGAGCGGAAAAATAAACACGGGACTTCCATGAGTCCAAATCTGAGCACACTACCACCATATGGGGTACCTGCATATCACAAAAAAAAACTCTCCAGCGTCGATGGGGTTCGTCTGCTATCATAACCTCGCCTTCACCATCTACGCCGCCACCCATCCCCCTAAGCCCCTTCCATGCCTCCCGCGACGGGCGGCGTCCGCCGGCATTTCACAAAACTCGGTAAAAGGCGAGGCGACCAAATTTAACCGTCACCCTCTCGTTTTGTGCGCCGATCCGTTTCCATGGGAAAGAGTCGTGCTCGGAGGCGACGGACATTGTTTGAAAGGACAATATGAAAAATTTTGACGAAAAGAGAGAGGAAAAAACGGCACCATTGACACCTCTACAAAAGAGGCGGAAAATAACAGTGAAATATCCGTTTTGCCACGAACTTTAATGAACTTCTTCCTATTGGATTATTCATTATTTATTTCCTTTTATACGCATCTATTTTTTTCAAACTCAAAACCCATCTTTCACAACTGCTTACGAATTAATGAACTTATTATCTTATACATATCATATCCGACTATTACGGAGGCAAGGACTTAAAATAGCATTTAGGCGGGGTTATCTCCTAAACAGAACACAAAACTGTTGTTTTTAAGGTGGCAACAAATGAAGAGATTTTGGACTAGCTAAAAAACGCTAAATACCAATGGTTTTACTATGTCTTTTAGACTTCGATGGGAAACTCAAATAAAACGAAAACCTCGTAGAAAACATAGCCCTAAATCGACAGCACCCTAACAGATCGCTAACGATGTAATTCAATAATCGATGTAAATATATATATAACTAGTTGGTGATACGAGGTGAAAACAAAAACCAAAAGATATTACATCCCAAAAATAAAAAATTGCGGACATTAGCAGCAATCGTAAAAATGTATGCGGACGCTACATTAAAAGTCTAAAATACGGACATGTCCGCATAAATGAAGACGTATGGTAACCCTACTCAGGGCTGATAAACCGCGTTAAAGATATTTAACTTTTTCTGTCGTAACCTCGTGAGAAAATATTATAACTGAAGGTTAATCTTACGAAAAGCGCCAAAAATACCATATGAAAATGCCAGTTGCTTTGTTTTTCACTGTAAAGTTGATTTAACAAGAAGTCTGGTCTGAGTGAAATAAAATAATCAATGAAGTAATCCTATTTCTCAAAGAATAATCAGATAAAAACTATCCTGTAGCCATGCACTTAATTGTATCCCTATACCATCGTGGGGTAAAACTTAAATTGATCATTAGCTGAGCTTGAACGATGAAATTAAACAAAAAAGCCATACAACAACTTGGGTATTATCGTCATCATAATCTATTCACTTGCGTTCAATTAATTTTTTCTCACTTGCTTATTTCCTACACTTCAACTCAAATCCATAATCCAAGGCCTCGCAGACCTTCTTTCTAGGGTATCGGCTGATTCATCCTCCTGCTCCCACATTCCACACCTCTTACTCAAAACATAGAACGTTAACAATCTTCTTTTCCTCTATGTAAGTTTTTAGAATGCTCCTTAACGCATAGGGATTCACAAATGACCCCTCCAACAGGGGGCTCAATTAAATTCTTCCCATTCGTATCACAATCAGAAAAACCTTGCCATGGCTGTCTGATCTGCAAAAAAATACAAAAAACCTTCAGTGCAAACTTTCCATCTTCTTGCCTTCTCGATGACGTTGTCCAAGCAAATTTTAAATGATGCGATATTTCTGACTTGTATAGGTTTTTAAAACATATGGACAATAGGGTACCAGGGATGGGAAAGGCGATGCAATTTTTTTTCAGTAATAACATGAATGAAATAAATGTGGTTTCGTTCGATGGGATATTCAACTACGTTGCAAGCATGGCCTTCAGTTAGCACCAAGCATTCGCTAGGCGAGGACGAGGGCTCGCGGTGACTGACAATCATTTTTGCCTGTGGATGAAACTTTCCGCGCAGATGAAATTTCTCGCCCCTCAGAAGTGCTAGAGCGCTGATTGTAGCGCAAACCGATAGATGCCTCCAAAATCTGTCCAGTGTAGTGAAACAATGAACTTTTCTCAATATGTGTTGGTGGCAAGTCAACAATACATTATGGAATGTCTAGTAAAATACCAGATGTCGGCCAACACTCCCTGTAAAGGCCAGAGTAAATACACCAAAAGGCAACTCATCGGAAAGAGCGTTAGCTTAACCATCGGTCAGCACCATTACATCGCTATGACAACGGTTGAGATGACTTTGGGGAGCGACGGAACTGAAACGCGGAACGCGCCGCAAACTACGGCGTGCCAATTTTTGTATTTCAGATTGTAATAGACACTTCAGCCTTTATTTTTGCATAAATATCTCCATCATACAATTCCACAAACATTAAATTGTGTCCACTTGATGGAAAAATCAGGCGAAAAACAGTGAACTCACGGCCGTGTCTCTGACGCAGCCAAACCTGACTTTTTCAGCCTTTGGCTCTTTCCACACATTCTTTTTACTGTTATCCCGCGGCTAACTGCCAACCGTCCTGCCCAATTATCTACCTCCAATCCCCCTCTTCCCTCAGGGGAAAGAAGTTTCTATTACTCTCTCCTCCCGTAGGCTTGTTTCACTATTTGTGAACCAATGAATAGATAACGGTGGACTGGGTTAAATCGATCGAAAAAAGTATCAGGACGAATAATAAAAAAAGACAATTATTATCTTTTAAGTTTCCAAATATTTTTTCTTCAGATTTTCCTTTCTAGATATAAATAATTATTCATTTAAAGGAACCTTTGAATAACTTTAATGATGACACGGAGACATTTAGTGTTACATATCTTAAGAAGGGACTAGGTCAGGAGCTGCTCGAGTCTCGGAAGCTACGTAGTAGGCTTAGATTAGTTGAAAATTCAGGTCAGGCTAATTTCAGGATGACATGGAGAATAGTTTTTCAAACCCTCACTTTATCCCTAGAACTGATTGAAATGACAAAAAGGGAGAAATATACCGCCGAAATCATCGGTATAAAAATTCCTTCTTCTCACGCACTTCTGATGACTACAACAAAATCAGGTGGAGGCACTAAGGATATTACCTTGCATTTAATGTTCATGCTATCCCTTTTTCTGTACCTTAGTCACCTTTTTCCCTTTTTCAATGCTGGTTGCCTGAATTTCTTTGCCGTAATCCACTATGATGATATTCTTCAATCTAAAAATACACTCAAATTTTTATGATATTTTATTATAGAGAGCTATGCATAGGACGTCAAAGTCCAGATTCAGTTGCAAACGAAAATAATATTTTCGAAATAACCAGGAAATTAAGAGCATAAATCTCTTCCGTAGAATAAAAAAACATTAATAGTGAAGGTAGAACTAATGATAACCTTATTAGAGGAAAACGGTCAAAACGAGGAATAGTATTGGTATACTTTATTTTTGAATGCAATGAAAAAACTATTAACCAATTAACTCCGCTCCAGGCTGAAATCCCAAAGAAGAAATAATAAAAAAGGGCTTCAATACCACGGAACTTATATTAATAATCACTGCAGGTACGATACTAAATCATATTAAACAGGTGGGGATTAATGCTACTCTAGTAGTTGGCAAAAGCTTAAAGTAATGAATATTGTAGAGCGAATTTTTCAAGGAATAACCTTTTCATTTCCTATCACCATTGAAAAAAAGCAATGTCTTGGGCTCTATTTGCTGCTTTACCTTATCCGAAGTTTAATGAACTATAAATCCATATATCCAGTGACTAAAGATCCATTAGAATTAAGGATTGGCTATAAATATTCTAAATGCTATTCATGCAATGGAAATATTCATCTCGATGAGAATCTTCTATATTGAAGACAAATCCTTCACATCAAACTACAACACATCAGCGTAAAACTGATAAGATTCCCAATCCACAGGTGAGACCGTAAATGACTGTTGGAGAAAAACTCGATCTCTTTGTGGCATAACTGCGCGGGAAGAAGTATTTTCTGAAGGGATGCAGTAAGGGAAGGGATGCGGTGAGGGAAGGGGTAACCGTGATGGTGAGATTTTGCGAGAGAGAGATGGGAACGAGTCTCAGGGCAAAGTGTCGACGAGGAGAGACTCGTGGAAAAGGCAGTGTTTGAGAGGGAGGGCGGAGAGAATGGCAAAACCTACATCACCACGCCACGCTATTGAATAAATTCCTTTTTCCAACCACAAGCCCTTCTCAGAGACTCATAATAATCTGCTATCGAGTCCCAAAGTGTTCCCGAGGAATAAGAGGGAAGGAGGACACTCGTCTACGGTAGAGAAGACGAGGTCAGGGAGAAAAGAGAGATATGGAAATCATCGAAAAGAGCACTCGAGAAAATTTGGCTCCCGAAATTCCAGTCACGTTCCGTCGATAACAGCTTTTTAGGCAAATTATGATCCCAATGCCTACTCATCCATGTCATCCCTTTAACTCTCTTTCCCTCTCGTTCACCTCCCTCTCCTCTCTTTCCCTCTCCGTCTCACATCTGAACACTTTATTCGCTCACATTCGCTCCTCACATGCGACGAATCCCTCCCTCAGGGTAATGGGAGGGAGGAAGAGAACGAGGAAAGCATATGCATCGATTAGATCTCTTCACCATTTTTTTATGCATTCATTCAAAAGCCTCCCCGTCATGGTCTCGTTTTTTTATTAAACAGGCAATTCATTCGGCTCATCCTCGCGTTTTCTGCTGCGACCACGCCCCTTTCGCTGATGTATCTCGAGTTTCCCTCCGAGGGAACAGTCACTCATTCGTCACCTACACGTTCCATATAATTTTTCGGTTAAAAAAAACTCATTTTCACTATTATTCAGTCTCTTATTTTCAAAGCGTGACATTTAAAAGGAATAAATTAAACAAGATAATAAAAAATGATTATATATGCATTTTTAGCTTTTAGTTTTTAACTATACATATTAATTATAATATTCATTCATTGGTTGTTCAATCCTAAGATTGGTTGACTGCAGCCCTCCATCCTTCTCCGTCTAATCCTAGTTCCCTCACTCCCTGGTAATTCTTCTCATGTGCTTTAACTATTATATTCTCCGAAGAAAATATTTTTTTATCAAATATTCTTGATCAACTTTTATTTTCCTTTAGTATGTGAATCGATTAAATGATGGTAAAAAATATTATTTTTCAAATATCACCAACAAAGTATTATTAATGTTTCAACAAAAAGTATTCAAAATAGAAAGGTAGTTAAATAGCACTATGCCACTTAACATAAAAAAACATATAACAAATGCACCACACGTATTTCAGTTTAAAAACCTGGTAATGGCTCTGTAAGTGTCATGCAATTATGTTTTATTTGTAAAGTAGAATAGAGATAATTTATTGATTTTAAATAATGAGAAACTTTTAAGAAATGATGCCTGTAACTGTGAACACAAGTGTTGAAGATAATCATGATGATACGAAGTTGTCTGAGTTACATGCGAAGTTACGCATGTTATTTACAACAAGCAGAAATCAATTACGGTATAAAATGGCATCAATCTCCTAAATGATTGATATAGTATTTGGAGGTTGATGAGAAGCCGGAAAAAGAAGAGCGGAAGAGAAATACTTCACGACAGCGTTTGAGCGCGCATACGCTCGACAAAGATTAAAGCGCATGGATTAATTAATTCGCTCTCGTGTGCAGTTCGCGTTGTATGCGCCGAGCACACAAAAAAAAAGACATAAAGGTTTTTCAAGAGAGAGAGAGAGATAGGAGATAGATAAGGGAGATGGAGGGATGGATGGAGATCGTGTAATGGAAAATATGGCTGCGACAAGCGACGCCTCGGGTGCTGAAAAAAAACCGTGAGCATTTCATATCGGCTCGCGTTAAACACGGTAGCATTGTTGTTCGGGAGTAGGAGGGGAGGAAATGGTAGTTGAAATGGGGCGAAGAAGGGTGGTGAGGAGGAAGGACGAGGATGCGACGCAGACTGGATCCATCATTCGATGGAGGGAGGAGTATAAGGGTGTGTGGAGTAGGGCTTCCAAACTACCTCATTTTTCCCAGAAAGGGTTTAAATTTATTTACGCAGCTTGTGCTGCCCGGAAGGAAATAATAACATATTTTTAAATGACCGGAAATAGAGCGCGTGAAATTCAAATTTATTTTGAAACTTTCAGATTATTAGGATACAATCTAACATATTGTCAAGAGGTTTTTTACTCCGAGTGTATGAAATTATTAGGCTAATTGGATTTTCATTTGAGCCCAACCAACAATTACCTTTTTCCTTTACTCTTATAATAAAAAGAAATGAAAATTTTAGGATATTACAGGGTAGAAGATTAACTCTAGTGTAACCATATGTTGAAAACAATCCGTTTGATACGTTTTTATAATTAATTGCTCCGAATATGCCTATGCTCAATATTTCGTTTTTCTCTTCTGTGCAGCTTCTTACAAAATTAAATAACGGCGTTCTGATTGGGGGGCTATAGCTTATCGAGAATGAAACGCCTTTTAACTCATTCCACATTCTCACCCTAAACTATTTACCAACGAGAAATATGGGGATTGGATTTCGAATTTGCTAGCATAAATTTGACCTCACGGTATCGATCATAGCTCTTGACATTCTTTCAGATAGCATGATTTTCACGAAAATCGGCCAGATTGATGTTGAAAAACGTGATTATTTATGTTATACTTTTTTCTTCGTCTCTCCTCGTATTTAGTTTGGTGGCAATGTATAATAAATTCGGAACCAAAGCGCCTTCCATGATGATGCCTTGCAACGATTGGTACTGATGGATAGTAAAATTTGGTAAAAAAATGGTAAGCATATACGTGGATAGAAACAAAGGTAAATATCAAATAGATATAATAGGATTATATCTATTTGATATTAGTGTAAATAAATTATCTTCCTACAATGTTGATTGTAATATGGAGATCCACGACTTCATACCGGAATATATTGAATAAGTTTGAAGACATGTATATTAAACAGCCCTTCATATTTACTCATAGATGGGGAACATATATTTTCTCGCAAATATATTGTTAACAATATTATCGGATTCTAGTTAAAGAATAAAAATAATTACTTAATGACTCGAGGAAATTAATGTATCAGATTTCCTCTTCAGAGTAACACCTCCGTGATTGCTATAAGTATTTTTAACAGAGAAGTGGAAAGAATATTTGTATCCAGTGAAAAAATGTATTTTTTCCTTTTCTTACAGTTAAATTTCAAAGGAAACTCCCTTTCGGTGCATAACATAAACATCAACGAATTTTGGAATTCATTCATGAAGTACAGAAGTGAACGTTACATGATGTTCACATGATTGCGGAAATAAGTATTTAAAGATAAGTAAATTAGTGGAAAAGACTGGTATAAAATGGATTAAAAGACTGGTGGAATAAAAGTTTAATTGCGGGCGGAGGGATATAGAGAAAACCATCTCATACTTTGAGATTAAATAGAGATCTGTAGACTGTACCATCAGAGTCATGTAGGCTTGCTCTCATAGATGTATCAATCGCTGTTGGAGTTCGCAACGCGATTGTAAACTACGGGACTGTTCGCCGTGTGTTCAGCGGAGTATTAGCCTACATGCATTCCATTATTTATACTCGGAACTTGTACGCAACAGAGGGTACATCTCCCGGGCACTACTCTCACGGGAGATGCAGCAGTGCCCGGGAGGTAGTGCCATTCAATCTTTCCCTCTGACAAGCGTTCCAGACCGCTGAAATACACGTTCGTGCTGTCGTCCTCACCACCCAGTGAATCATCATTAATACAATGTATATACAATTACGCTAAGGGCTCCACTGAAATATAAATCCACATCTGCTTCCATATTAAAATTTATATTCCTCCGCGAAATTGTGTAGAGTCAAGGCCAGTTGTGAGCCCAATGCTAAATGCCAGGAGTGTCAGAGCAAGGAAAACTAATTAACTATGGACGAAGAGACTTCTGGTGAGCACTTAAGTATTTTAAATTGAGAAATATTATGCACTACATATACTTTGAGCAATATAACTTTGACACAAGCATTTATCAAGCTACATGATTGTGTCACTATTTGAAAGCAAACGAAGCCTTTTTCAAGCGAAAGTTACAGTTAAGTGCCGCTTCATCTTTACACGGGAATTGGCTGAACTTCTGCAGGATCGTACTATTTCAGCCATAACGTGACGGATGAAATGTGCGGCTTTCTATGTTAGGCAAGGAGTAAGAAAGAACCCAACTGAGGACTGTTTCTCAAAATTCAATAAACAACCCTCTAAAGTCGGTATTCCAGGAAACACTTTGGTAAGACATTTCTGTATATTTAACTACGAACAAAAAAAGTGTGCTGAACTATTTATTACTATAAGGAGAAGCTATATTAAGAATAACAAATACTGGTAAATTGATTTTTTTCTTTCAGATACAGGCCCCGAAAACACTTAAATTGTCAGGTGAGTAAATTGGCAGAGGACATTTTATAGTAAATGAATAAAAATATTTTCATGGCTTTAATATGATAAGGGTAATGTTTCTGGTAAAAAAACACTGTGTTGATCGAGGTGTATGAAGAATCTATATGCAATTCGCATTATTTTATTCACCGAGGAACAATCACCCATGTTTTAAAACCATTATCACTATTCGCATATCCGTTTTCCATATTACTATCGGTTATAAGGTGGAAATTGTCTGCCAGTTTGCGACACCGACATTTCCTGGAATGGATATCAGAAAAGGTAAGGTTATTTACAATGAATCTGACTATAATTTCCCTCTTCACACAAACACTCGCCATAGTCTAGAAATAAACTGTCGCAACACGCATGGCATGTTTTCATACATACTGTACAACCGTATTCGCATAAAATAATGCAAACGAAATAGCGACTCAGAAAATTAACTTCATAAATAGTCTTCCCAATAGATATATGAGCAAAAATAATTTGTTACTTTTGCAATCGAATGTTCATGTCGAAAGAAAAAGTGATGATAAACAGTAGTGTAATTTGAAACGTCAGAGAAAGTGAATAAAACAAAAGGAAGCTCCACAGAAGAAAATATTAAAACTGATTCATAGAATTAAAATAAGACCTATGATGTGACGTGGAACATGCATAAACCAAAGAATATACTATGCACCATTCAATACAGAGAATGGGGTGAAAAAACACCCTACTAAAATCTCACTGCCACTCTCTTGTTGTTCACATATCCTGAGTCATAAAGCCATCAGGCATAAATTCCCATTTAAAGCCCATCACTCACTCACTCACTCAGTGATTCAACCCGAAGGTTGGTTTGGATAGTGGAGGGGAGAGCTCACCCCGAACTAAGCCACAGGCGTGTGTGCATTTCACATACAGTATTATGGGTAGGGGGGCCAGTTCCTTTCCCTGGGCCACCTCACACTCTGAGGTTTTTTGTTCGGGGGCGTCCAAAGGCTTCACCCGGATTTGAACCCGGGACCCTTCGAGCCAAGCGCTCTACCCACTAGGCCACCACGCTCCCCACTTTAAATCTAATCTAAAGACTGCGATTTCCGCATTTATATTGTTGAAATAGTGAAAAATTGCCTATTACGGAGCCAAAAACACATATTTCAGACAAAAGCGAAACGTATAGGAGGCGTACCTCGAAGGTGAAAGAATGAATACGGTTTGATATCATCCACCCGGTTTTATACCCCTTAATACTTGTTCTCCTTGTTATATTTAAAATGAATTACTTCCACAATATTTCACCTAGTTTTTTTCTTCTAAAACTCTTTCATGGGCCAAAATTTTGGCGTGACCTTTGATTTTTTTTAGTTTATTACTACAACAACAGAGCAGCTTTCTAGTTTATTACTACATGAGTTAGTTTGTAACTACAATAAACAATATGGTTCCGTAAAGCTGGTACGTTTTATGACAAAGATAGTGGGCATGTTAAATTTCAGATTCAGAATGTTATTTTTATTTTTTTTTTACCTTGCATTGTTTTTTATTGTTACTTAAAAAAATAATAATATATTATTATATGGCCCGCAACCATATTTAAGGTTATGTTATGGCCCTTGAGGCCTTGCAAGTTGGACAACCCTGGTCTAGACCGTCAGAACAACTACAGCCAAATGTCACATTAGAATGCTAAAAGTTATATAATGCGCAGGCACCAGTCCTTCCAGGAATGCGACGACCCCTACACGATCACTTTTGGCGTGTCATCACTCCAGGAATTCCTACAGGTTGGATTCATCACTCCTGGCATGAAGCGGCGTGATGAGCCATCATGCCAAAGTTAATCGCGCCACACACGGTCGGTATTGGCATGAACAGTTGGACTGACACGCCCGGCATCAATCCATAACTGACCGTGTATGGGCACCTTAACGTAGATTGCCGAAGCATGTTGAATTATAGACAATGGGAAAGGTTCAGTTAAAGTATCTGAAGAGAGCTTCAGAGAAAAATTTGTTCAGCTGAATCATTGCTTCCATCCTTGAAGGACTTCTTAGTGAAGAATTACAGTTACTGGGCATATTATTATAGTAATTTTGGAGTTACATGTCATTCAAAAGGCTTACTTAAAAAAAACAGCGTCGAAGATAAGATTTAACTTCTTGTTTTCAATATAATAAGACAATATAATATCTCGAATAATGAATGGACAGACGGGGTAGAAGACAGTTGAGGGCGAAGGAAAGGGCCAGTGAAGAGAGGAGATTGGGGGACAGGGGAATGAGAGAAGAGAATAAGAGGCACGATTCCAAAATGGAGCAAAGCAGCAAGGAAAAATTGTGTTCCCTTGAGTACCTCTAGAGAGGGACTTCCGAAGCTATTAAGTGTTCTAATCGCGTGGAAATCTCCGCCAGAACATTAACTTTGGCGTCACTTTAATCAACGCGGGCGCTAGGAGCGGTTAAAACGCTAGGGTGCACGTTTCAATTATCTATGACCCAGGGTGAATTCGGGCTCGAAAAGAATCGAGGGAGCGAATTGCCGGACTCCATGGAAGGAATGCCAGGAAGCGATAAAAGCAACACACTAGCCTACGGATTGACTAATTTAACCGAGAGCAAGCATCAGTCTTCCGAAGCAAGTAGTTTCCGAGATGTTAATTAAAGAGGTTTAAAGCATGATATTTGAAAGTATGTGAAATCAGCGTAGGAGAACTGATTAGTCAGAAATATGAGTTTAAAGCTACATTCTTTTATGCTTTTTGTCATATGCATAACACAAAAATAGTTGGTACGAAGGCTAGCATCTTTAAAATAACTTTTAAAAATTCATGTAATTCTTCTGTGATTTATTCGTTGTCAACCTTCGTTTCTATTTACTAGTCATTAACTCGTAATTGACAATAATGACCTGATGTTGAAAAACTCAAATAAATGTATTCTAAGGTAATATGTTAAGGATAATTATTTGACAAATTGGTGTAAATGCTGTGTTATTGTTTTGTTTTTTGACCATCGTATATTTTATTTAGCCCTGAAGATGGAATAATTAAATTCCAAAACATTGGCAAAGAATAGCTGATTTTAATTTCATGACCTAAACTCAATATTACTTCCCAGTATGTCAAACTTGAGGTCGATATGATAAACAACGGATTAAAAAAAAAAATCGCCCATTTCTCTGGGTATAGTGTAATGAAACAAGCAAAATCATCATATAAATTTCGAAATGCTCACATAAGCCCGTATAGGCCATGTGTTATGCTGCACAAATGACAGGGACAGACGCATGTTGATTTTTTGGTTCAAATTGATACATACATTATGTATAGAACTGCTAATTCCGAATTTTTTCTATTATTAGAGAAATATTATGCAACCAGCGTTTCAAAAGTTACTCAGCAGCTAGTTTTCAACGATCCGATAATAGATTATGATTCACTTGATGTCAAAGGAAAATAGAAGTAAAAATTAAAGAAGTAAGCTTGGCAAATAAGACCTAATAATTTAAAAATATTAGGGAGAAACCGCCAAAATAACATGACAGAGCTGACAGGGACACGCTAATCTGCGTTAATATTGAAAAATATGGGATTAAACTTGGAAAACTTATAAAATGAAATGTAGTAATGGCATGTGCTATTATTTGAAAGGAGAATTATGAATTTAAGACGGGCATGAGATTGTGCAAATAACACATAGAAAATATATTCTCAAGTATTTTATAACTATTACCACCGTCTTTCAACGCGCCCTTCTGAACGAGGCCCTTAGATAGATCGAGAATGGTTTTTCAGAGGCCATGTATACTGAACTTCAAATATAATGTATATTAAACTGTAATCAGTCTGTCGTTTCGTGGAAATACCGAGAGCAGCCTTCCACACTTCCATTTTTGAACACGGAATTATACTGCAGCGAAACATTTCATTAACGTATCCAGATACACAAATTTTTATTGCGAAAGAAAAAAAATGTATGCATTTACAAACTTTAGGTTATGTACCTACATACTAAAGGCACGTGAAAGGATAAAATTATAAAATTAAGAAGTATGACTAATTTTATATCAAATCAAGAAGTATAACAATGCAAATTCGGTGCGCATTGCAACTTCGAACTACTTTAAATGAATTCTGTAATTTTCTATGCAGCATTTTATTTCTTTTCATTGTAATGCAAAGCGAGAACAAATCTTATGGCAGTCCGCATCAAACCCTATCTCAGTCTCAGCCATTGCCCTTCGTAAACAAACACCTCACCACCAACCATCCAAAGAAATTGCATCAATTCTTCTCCTTCAATATCTATCAATTACTCTTTTACACTGCCGCCTGGAAATCCACAGATTACGAGCAGGAAATCCGAAGAGGTGACAGTTTTATGCGAGGAGTGCGGAAGTGTAGCGGGAAGGACAGAACGGGAGAGGATAAGACACGCATACAGGCATGAATGAATGAGGCGAACACCTAGGAATGAGGCGTTAACTCAAGTCAAAAGATCATCGTAAAACGAACATGCCTCGGAATTATTTGTTTTCCGAAATCATCAGTACATCACGACACTCTCGGCTTCCTCAAAAACAATTATCCGATCTCATCACGTAGAGAAAACAAACCCTCAAGGATTTCGGTCGAGATTCCGCGACGGCGACAGGGCAATATATAGCACACGAACACTCCAAAGTCTCTCCGAGCACGTATGAATTGCCTCGCCAATGTCATTAAAGCGATACAGGGTTAGGGGAGACTGGGAAGTGGAAAGGGAGAGAGGGGGGAAAAGACTTCCACTCGGAGCGAATGAAAGGTAAACACGAGGAGGAGGGAACTAAGGACGAGGTAGACGGAGGAGAGAGCAGTTCACCCGACCCCCCTTCCCTCTCCACCCACTCACCCCACCTCCCTGAAAGCTCTCTCACGCTTCCGGGAAAGGAGGCTGAGAAAGGAAGGAGACGGATCGAAAGGGAAGGGAGAAGGTTATGGAAAGGTAGGAAAGAACGAAGGGCTTAAGACAGGTGAAGTTTTTTTCAGAACAGACGGCTTATTCCGGATGAATTAATGCTAAAGCCAATAAAAAATGCATTAATGCCTATTATTACATTTTAATTTAGTCTCAATGGACGGGTGGACCAACGACGACACCGGTCACGTGACCGAACGGGTTGTGGGGAAACATCGAAAATCAGCAATTATCAGGTGCCGGTACAAACCAAGAGCTAGCTAAATTGAGCATTGGAATTGCGCTAGGTTAAAATATCAAAACTCATATAATAATGGCCATTTTTTGTAAGACTTAGTGCCCTGTGATGTCACCGATCGTGTTTCCTTCACTTTATCGGAGTCTGATAAGGGAAATGTCTCCCGCAAGAGGGCAGAGCAAACGTGCAGTAATTATCCGAACCTACATTCGAATCGCTTTATTGTTTAACTGTCCATTCAATCCATTTAGATATTAATTATTCCACCTAAGGCTTCGAATTCTGAACTAAGGCGTAACTAATTTTAACGCACTTGAAAGGTTTATTGAGTATGGTCTCCTTCGAATGGATTCGAGTGGTGCGATACAAAATAATATTTACTTACAAGCATACCCATCCCAGCGACTAGGTGAGGAATGATATAGAAAAAAATGGCATGGGATGAATAGGAGAGTAAGGATTCATGGACAGCACTTCGGGAAGGACGACTTATTAATTATTCAAATACAAAAGCAGAAAGATTCAAGACAGTGTCCAATTCATCTGAGGTGGAGGAATCCGGGTTTATTCAGCTCGTGATTCAGTGTATGCAGGAACTTAAGAAACTAATAAAATAAACTTATTACTCACACTCGTATATTCTTGGTTAAGCTATTCGTTAATAAAATAACAAGGAAAGATTTGGTGAATGGTGCTAGATGAAATATATACGATGAAAAGAAAAGTTTCCATAACTTGGGGAAATCTGTCATTGAAATCTTATTCTAATTTTTCAATCCTCCCCGTACTTAGATGATTAAAGACAGGGAAATTTTTCGGATTACTATTAGATACACAAATGGCATCATAAAGTCATGCTCTTCCGTAAAAGAATAAGTTTTTTAAGCAAAAGCTGTTCCTATTCGACTGAGAGTTTCAGAGAGGTTTATTTCCAATATTAAACCAGATGTAAGCGACAATTAATCGTCTGCGCAAAATAATAAACTGATTGTAAGAATATAGGTTTTATAAATTTTCTAAACACCTGAGCTGTGAGATGAAGGAGTCGCATTGACACTTTTTCCTTTACATTTTTTCCTTCAGTATGTGGCCAACTACTACTACCCTCCGGTCGTCTCCTGAGTATAACTCTGTAACCGTTGCTCTAGAAGTCCTCAGCCCACTTTATTTCGCTGACTCGCAGGATCTCTATTCCCAGCCTGTTCATCTTCAAGATCTTAAACTTTCCACTCACTCCAAGTTACCTCACGTTCCATGTCCCAGCCTTACATTCATCCGCCTTATATTGATATTCCCCTCCAAGTAGTCCCCACTCTATTAGCCACCCAGTAGATCTGAATGGGGGAATACTTTTATCTCCGGAATATTTTACTAGGAGGAATGTCATCACTTATTTAAATGTAAGGCTGTACTTTCTGGGGAGAGAATAATATGGTTACCTAGTACATTACCTAGTACCGTTACCTAGTACATTGCAGTGCTGCGGCAGTTTCTGTGAAACCATCTCCATCAATGCAATTAAATAATTTTAATTTTAACTGATATAAATAGCTTTATAATTACTGGTATTGCAGCGCCAAAGCTTAGTAACATTCGGGGGTATTCATGTCGTGTACGATCCACAGATTGCAACCAAAATAAGACATAATATTTTGATAAAAGAAGATTAATATTTTAACAGAATATATACTAGACACAATATTAAAGTTCATATAAATGAAGACGCTTCAAAATATCAATATTTGAATTTCATAACAATAAAATTTTATAAACTGTTAGTATATCCCACCGAAATTCTTCGCAAACGTCTTCATTTTTGTTTTCATAACTTCTACCATCTCTCTGCCAAATACGTTGCGAATAAAATCATCAAAAGTTTCGCAAAATTTCTAAAAACAATACACAATGCATAAAAAATTTAATAGATTCTCACATCAGGAGGAAATTCTATGCTGATGATCACACACCTGAAGCTACGAAAGTTAGGAGTCGAAAGAGAGAGACTAATCCGGAGAAATAAGGAAGCATGAAGAGTGGGAACAAATGGGAGGGGGAAAAGAGGGAAGGGAGTGGAGTTGGAGCACTTGCACGTGGGGAAAGTGCCAGAGTCGGAAATCGTTGGGGGGTCAGGAGTGAATGTCACAGGAAGGGTGGAGGAGGTGCAATGAAAAGGGGTTGATGACGTATTTCGACGACGACGAGAGCCTCCACAAGTGCCCACTCGAGACAGAGACGACGCGGACGCCGCTGGGGGTGCACGTGGTGGCGGCGACAGGTTGGCTTATACGCCTTTTGGTTCCCACGTAACTTGACCCCCGCCGACGAACAATTTCTTGTTGATCATCATCACAAACATTTTCAGTTTAGCCAGTTGTGCCTGTTACGAACAAAGCATTTCATAACTGATCCTTCCATCTCTTCCTGGGACGTCCAATATTTCTTCTCACTATGGGTCTAAAGTCTTAGCATTTATTTATAGGGATATCCCGGCACGGTTTGAAGAGTTTGTCCCGGTATTCCCCTCCCCATGAATCTACTCCCCCCTTTTACTCCATCCACCAGCTCTTCCTCAACAAGCATACAACCTTTATGTACAGTAAACTGTTGGCTTGATAATGGTGTAAAATATCGGTTCCGGTCGCATTGAATATTTGTTTGTGGAAAGTTACAAAGAGTTCTTCTTTTGCTATGTGTAAGTCTCACCACATCAGCTCAGAGACAACATTATTAATTCGTTGGCGTACTTTATTTTTATGGCTCTTTTATTTTCTCTCCTCTTCCTCCTCCCCTTATACTACATCCTTGACCCCATGTAAGGACTTATGCGTTCCAATAATCCTTAGAGTTAGACTGGTGGGAGCAATAACAACTACTCCTGGTAAGGTCACCCATGCCAGATTAGTCGGTGAGTAGGAGCCAGACGAAAGGTATTTCAAGTAATAGTGTCGATTAAAAAAATACCTTTGAGAATGGCAATGGGATGTCCCCCCATTATCTTATTTTCTGAATATAAAAGTACGTAATTAAGTACATAAGTACTTCCCTGAACATGGAAATACATTATCCTGGCGCCTGCAAAAATAATCTGGAAGATTTTACTCTCATAGTAAAAGAGCTATCTTATATAGCAAGTGTTTGGGGGAGGATGGTACATGGAAGACTACGGTATGGATTCATATCCCCTACACCCTTCCTTTCCTCCCCCTTACCTTCCGCACCCTAGTCCTCCATTACCCTCCTTCCATAATCCCTTGGTATATAAAGAAGATCTTTCACTCATCTTCCTACCTGATGATGAATTAATACAACGAATTGGGTCATAATTAAATTTATCCTCATGTGCGGCAAATTGCTTATCCTTTATTACACACACAAAGCTCAAATTCCACGAAAAATCATCGAATCTCCTGAATTTTAACGTACCTTCTTGCCTTTAACTTGCGCCATTGCACAGGATGTCGGTGACTAGGGCGAATAGGGTAAAATTCCTTGAAGGTTTTGGATTGCACCGAGAAGGGGAGAACAAAGGTGAGGGAGTTAGATGAAAGTGGAAGCATAAGGAAGACAATATACATATATGAATTCGGAAGGAGAGTAGGCGGAAGAAGGCAGGAGGACGGAGAGTTTATAGAGTTTAGTGCCCGTAATGAGTTTTCCTCAGAGGATGTCTCTTAGTCATCCCGGGGCGCTTTTAATTGTCGGAACGCGCTCTCTCCACTCAAGAATGCGGAGGCTGGAACATAGGGAGGGTGGCGGGGGGTGCAGAGAATGGAACCCAGTGGATATTATGCAATGGAACGCAGGGGTACATGGAGCAGGAGATAGGCCAACGAAGTTCCAGAGTGGAGTGGGGCGCGAAATGCGGGAGCGGGGGAGAACGAACGGGTGGGTGGAATCGATCGAAATGTTGGCGTCACGAATGGATGAGATTTAACTCTGGCGCACAGTAGGGAATGTTCAGGGAAATATGCCTTTCAATGATTAGAATTGGACTGAGAATCAGGCAATGGGAAAGGACTTACTAGAAACGAAGTGGGCCCAATTTTGCACGGGAACGATTTTGAGTGCGTGACGATGCTTGAAGGATTAATATCTAGAATTAGATGGCGTCTAGGCATCGTTAAGGTAAAAACCCGTTTGATTTGGTGACGTCTGAAACACTGCTTCGATCTCAGTGTGGATTCTTAAAGGAGAAGGCGCCGGAATCGTGGCGTGATTGTCAGAATGCAAGTCGTTCGAACCTCTTAGTGAAAGGGTGAAATATAAACAAAGTTTCAAGGGATACCTGTACATCAATTTGTTCACTTAAAAATAGTTTCATGTCCATGTGTTACTAAAATTGCAACTTTAAAATTTTAAATCAGTATAATAATTATATGGAAAACATCTATACTGCCCTCTAGTGACTATAATTTTGTTCAGTGAATACCATATTTAGTCACGCACGATAAATGAAAATAGCCCAATCCCAAAATTGATGAGTAAATATTATTTGAAGTTAACAGACGTGTACGTAAATCTGTATCACATCAATGTCGGTGAAGCTACTTAAGCCATTTGTTGACAATTATAGCTGTAGATACGACACGGGGGTATGCATGACAATCACTAAAAAAAGAAACATTTAAGTTCACATTCGCAATTGGGGCCAACCAAGGAAAATCTTAAAAAGCTAAGTCTAGTCCCACCAACAGGATCATCCTGTGAGCGTTTATCTGGAGGAAGTTATCATCATAAAAGGAAATGAAATTACTAAAACAAATTGATTGATCTATTTGGAAATGACGCTGATATTGGCTAAAAGTAGTGGAGGATTGCTAAAAAATTGTTTCACATCCTACTATTTCAAGAGCTATGTTCTCACGCCTATTTGAAGAGATTAATGTACATTTCGATTAATATAAGAATATGCCTAAATTATGTGATACGAAAATTCTCAATAAAAATTGTGAAGCAATCGGTCAAAACATATGTATATCCATGGAATATAATATTCTAGATTGGATTTACTGCACATAATCCAATAAAAATAGCTCTTCAGAATAATCATGTCAAAGAAGCCGCTAAGTTCGTTACCTCATTTTATATAAATAACATGAGAACATTTTGCTAGTTGAATTTGTTTCCAGAATTAAACAGGTATAGGTATAAGATAAACTAAAATATTTAAAGTCTGGAATTTACTCTCTTAAAAACTGTTGACCTAGGGTGAAATGAATACCTAATTTGGTTAATGAATGGGGTCCAATAAATGGCGACGCAAATTATTCTGATTAACTATGCTAATTAACAATAGTTTAAACTGTACCATCATCTCCAGGGTGATATTTAATTGGCACCGATTAGAAAATTATTTATCTTGTGATCAAGCAATTGAAATTGATTCCGTATGCATAACTGATAGGGATCCAAAACAAAAGCAGGAGAATGAAAATCAGGAAAGAGTGAATTCATTGCAGTTGTTAGCTCAAAAAACCAGCGAACCAAACACATGTAACATCTTACCTAAATTACAATATATATTTATAGAGGTGTAACAGGTTGACACAAACGTAGAACGGTTACCTCGAAATTACAGTGGAACACAGATTTTGTTAACAGTAATAAAATTAATGGGTGATTGCGCCGGTTTGTTCACTACTAGCGTCGATGACATCCACGGAAAAGTTTAATCTTCTCTTTTCCAATTGATAGCTTTCGATGTACTCAGCTGGATTCAGCGAGTCACGTAGAAATAGTTTGTTTACACGCTCAAAACACAAATCTAATAATTCAGCTACTTTTAACAGATTTATCCCAATTATTTACGAGCACTGCACAGGAAAGCTTTGAAGTTGCAAATGTACAGTGAGAAAACGTTATTTACACATCAAATACAAAATGGGCTGACATTAATTCAAACAGAAATAACAACCAAAATCTAAGACTAACAATTTTAACAGCAAAGCTTTAAATAATATGAGTAGAGAGGTAGAAAAAACACAGATTACGAGATTTGAATCTCTATACCAGCATTTAAAATATTGTTAACGCTTGTAATTTACCTCGTTGTTACTCCAGAATCAGCATCTCAAATCTTCTGAGAATCCCATGATCTTAAGTTTGAGGGTTTCTTTAAATCGGCGATTACTGCATTTCAAATTCTAATTAAGTCACCCTAGCCATCTACGATACTGCAAATATGGTGGTCTCCAAAATGCTAAGAAATAACACCGTAGTCAAATGTCCGCACTCATAAAAATTTTACTGATATTATCCCTCAGTAATATAAAGATTAAACATTTACTCTAAGATGAGCCTAAAAATGTTTCATACGGAGGATGAAGGTGGTGTGAAAGGAGGAATGGAACTGAGGCTACGTGGAGACATATTGATGCATAGATTAATCTTTGAGAATTGAAGAAAAAGATTGCAAATATAATGAGGAAAGCAATTTGACGGGCTAACTTCTAATAGTGGTGCTCAAAAGGTGGAGAGGGACACTTCATGAGAGAAGAACATATCAAAGTTCTTTCCAGATGAGGCGTTCAGGTGGGAGGAATTTTCCATCCTAACGATCCTATCTAGCACACAAAAGTCGAAAGCTGGGTGCGGATGGACAATTAGGGTCTTAAAATTTTCCAAATAGGCAGTGTTTGAAGTAGTAAAAACAAGAGATTTAAGTGCATTATTTATGGAGCGATTTATTTGCGAGAGGGTAAAAACCAACAGCGGTTTATAGTCGAAAACAGGGAATTACTATTAAAAGATCCATTTTGAAACGCAGGGCAGGCACTGCTCACCGAATAAAGAGCTCGTATTTGAAAGTGCTTCGTATATTTTGCGAACTTGACTGAGCTCTAAATTGGGTGCGACCTTTATTGTCAGCGCAGATGATGCCACCAGGAGAGAAAATAAAAAAGCAAAACTGCGTAGTCGGGGAGATACTTCAGGTAGATTTTGCAAGAAACATAAACCATAGTTGGAGAATATATAATAAAGTTCGTATAATGATAAAATTTACCTACAGCGATGCACAAGACAGCGTAATTATTCAGTTTCCGAGACAAAGGAAACACTAAACTGCGATTCATAGAATTGGGATTTAGATTGGATTAGATTAAAAATTTGGTGGAGTTCCTCTCAGGGAGTCTCTGAGGCACTTAGACCTGTCGGTCCATTGTGCCGGCCACTCTAAATGCGATCACCCATAGAGAAATGGGATTGGGAACACCACGCTGGGATTTGGATGGGGAACATCAAGTTTAAAAATAGCGTCCAATACACCAAATCATCCGTCGTCGAGCGAAAAAATACATGAATCAAAATAAACGCAAAATCATCTTCTCACATGGCGATGCTACTGCACCTCTCTAGATTTCCCCATCCACTAAACTGTAACTTACAACACGCAAGGTTAAAATGCTTCCAATTTAGATTTTTTTCTGACTTAAAGTTGCTAATCGTTCGAAAATATAATGGGAAAAAGTGTCAACGTGATAGTGAAACGTAGAAGGGCCGGAAAAAGAAAAGTCGTACGTATTGGGCAAAAACAGCGAGGCTTATAAGGGAGGAGAAAAAAGCCCGGAGTAAAAAGTGGATGTGTGAAAGGTGCAGCCAACAGATGAAAAATGAATGGAAACATTGATGGAAATGGTGGCGAACGAACCGCACAGTAGGAAATCGATCGGTTATAGGGTCGGTTTTCGATTGTTTGTGGTTAGGAGTTGAAAGGTATGGTGGAGGGAATATTAAGCCTTCGGCTGTTTGGAGTATCCTTTCGGCGTGTGCGATCCCGAATGCGAGCGATTCAAGCGACGGTCAATATCGATTCATTCCCAAAAATAAAAGTTTCCTGTAGGAGGGGGAGGATTGCATAAAAGATAGGGAGGAAAGAGCCGGAAGGAGAAGAATGTAATGCGCACGAAGAGACAGCACAGACATGCACGAATTGAGGCTGCACGAATTGAGGCTCACTCCGAATTTGCTAATACAAGATGAGCCCACAAACAATACATCGTCGCAATCGTAGGAAGAAATATGTGGCTATGAACTCAATTAAACTCTCGCCGACCATGACACTGATTAAAACAATACTTATGAGATATTTTTTCCGAGACAAAAGATTGATTGAAATTCAACGTTTCTCCTTCAATGCCGGTGGCTTTTTCAACGGTGTAATAACATAATCGGATTACATTTTAATCGAACCATTTACACGTAAAATATCCCAAATGTAATATCTCAAAGGTGTTCCTTTGATCAGAAAAAGGAGGCTATCCTTTAAATATTGTGAAAAGGTAAATGAGAGAAAGAATAATTTGCAAATCAGAGGCTAGAAGGCGTGATACGTGGGTAATAAGAGGACAACATATAAAAAAACTCAATCGTTAACATCACGGTCCCTATTCGAAGGATTATCGGGCGGGTAATTAGAGCAGACCAGAATACTCACATACGATTCAACGATACTCATTAAAAATTACTAGATAGCACGTTTACTCTGCCAACGGATATAACAAAGTGCGCCAAATCCTTAAATCCAAAAATTTGGTGAATACATTATGCAAATAGGAAAAGATACTTACCTCGTAAATAAAGAATGAAGTGTCTGCAAATAAATTATAAATATCAACAAGCGAGGTGATTCCTGAAACAATACGCGTTTTTGTAACCGAAGAATATTATCACAAAACTTAATGAAATGGGTGAGCCCATGTTGAAATTACTTTTACCATTGGGTTGATGCGTTAAAGTGCGGATGGATTTTATTAGAAGGTAACGTGCAGTAGAACACAAAATGAATGAGAGGTCAATTTAAGTTTTTAAGGCATGCAAAAATGTGTCGCAGCAAGTTGAGTTTCTGAAATCTCATAAATATCATATTTTCCTTACCATGAGTATCACTCAAATACACGAAACAATCAAAACATTTGATCCGATTACAATATTTAAGGTTTTTTGGCGGTAGTAGCGTGGGCGTAGTAGCTTAGAGGGTAGAACGTTTGGCTACGCGCCAGAGAGTTCTGCATTCAGCAAAAGGTAAAAGTTCTGATTCTCTCTCCTAACTTTCGTGCGATAAAAATTTCCGAGTGGCAAAACTGGAAACTGTAGTGCACCAGAAAAATTTAGTACACGCGTGAACCCTATCCTGAATTCGGGAACCAAGGCTACGGATATGGTTTCGAATAAGGTGAGCTCTTTGTTCTTCAATCAAATCAAAATTGTGGTTAGTGACATAATAAATGAGTGGAGATCTTATTCATCGCCATGGTCCAATTTTAGCTTTAACTTTAGCGGCACAATTCTTATAGTGGATAAAAGAAATACTATTTCAAAGTTCAAATTCTTTGCAGGGACGGAGAGACTTCCATCACTTTCATTGACATCATAATGGATTAAAAAAAATAATATATTCAACTATTTCGCTTTTGTTTTTAAGAGGGGCTTGACTGTATAGCAACCTTATTGACAGTTCTGTAATGTTACTGTAGTGGTGATTGACTTCTGCTACTTACAAAATCCATAGTTTATGTAGCCGTTTTGAGCTTAATTGGCAGTTCATGGATCACCACATAATGAGGGGGAAAAAATAGGAATCAAATAAGCCTGATATCCATATAATCAATGTTATATGCTGAAATATTTGTATTTCCTGGGATTAATTACTCCCAAAACAAAGCCTGAAGTATTTATAATGATTTTCAGGTAGATTTCGAAGAAAGACTACCTATTTTAGCCGTTACCAAGGGCAATGGTATATATATAAAACATGCCAAGAGGGTGGTCGATAAAAATATAGAAACAAGCGAAAGACACAAATTAAAACTTCAAATATTTCGGTGGTATTGGAAGTTTTCTTTTGTGTCTTTCGCTTGTTTTTATATTTTTATCGACCACCCTCTTGGCATATTTTATATTTATCGCTCGAGTGATCCTTCAAGGAGAGACTTAAACATAAAATCTAAAAGTGCAAAATCTCGGTCAAGTTCGTTATTGAGCAAAATCGGACCAAAGGGGTAGATATGGGGAGGCTTTTTTTAAAATCAGAAAAAACCCCATATATCCCTTAGCTTAAAACATAATGAATTTTTTTTAGGTTTATTAAAATTTCTATGAATATTGCAAATAATTTTTACTACAAACGTTTTTTGATTACACCAACAATTAGCTCAAGGGGTGGAAAAAATAGGGGTTGAAGGACAAAAAAATCATAGCTCCCTTATTGCTTACATTACAAAATCCGTTAAAAATTATCTGAAATTGTTAACACAATATCTACAACCTTTGTTTCAAACATTTTTATGTACGACCAACCGTTATTGCAAGGGATGGCAAAGTTACATATTTGTATTTTAGGGGTTGAAGGAGAAAAAAATCGTAACTCCCTTATTATTTACATTAAAAAATCCGTTTAAAGTTATCTGAAATTGTCAATACAATATCTACAACTTTTGTATCAAACATATTTTTGTACGACCAAAGCTTAGCATGGACCACCAGGGGGGGCCTTTGGGGGCCCCGAGGGCTTTTCAATATAGCCTATGTTACAGCCAGATGCGTATATTTTCTATCTACATGACAAATTTCAGCTCAATCGGTCCAGTAGTTTTTGAATGATGGAGCAACATACAGACAGACGGACATACAGACACCATAACATTTGTATATATGTATAGCGAATTACCCCTGCGAAGCTCGGGATAACACCTCCTTTATAAATTATCATATAAGAGGAGAATTGATTGAAGAAAATGAAAAATTTCATTCTTTCGGGTATCCGATAAAATAATTTTTAGCTCTCTATCTTGAGTGAAAGTATTTTTTAAAAGCAAAAATCTTTAAACAATGCACAAAACCCAATGCTTTGAATTCCTAATCAGGTTAACTGAGCAAAATGAATTTCCAATGCGTTAAAGACCACAGCTGGTTGTCAAGGAAATATGCTGTTGTTGATTTATGAGAAAAAAATAAACCACTGCATGAAACCCAATGCTTAGCATTCCAAATCAGCTTAACTAAAATAAATCAATTTTAAATGCGTTAAAAACCAAAATCTGGTTATCAAGGAAATATGTTGTTGATTTCTGAGAAAAATGCGCGTTTTTGCAGCTTACAACGCGGTTTTCAGACAAATACGAATAGGAAAAGATAATTGACTGAAAGAATTATAAACTTCATTTTTTTTCCATTTGATAAAAAAATCCCAACCCTTTATCTTGAGCGGAAGTAGTTTTAAAAAGAAAACCTTCACCTTGAAAAAATACATATATGTGCCAACTTTTATGGTGATAGGATTCTTAAAGTACAGGGTACGGTGTGAACGTCATTATAATACGTCGGGGAAGGAGAATAAAATGAGAAAAAATCCCTTCCTTGCATACTTCGGAAGACGAGCAAGTCCTTTCATTTCTCGTCCTCCCTCTCACACCCTCCGCCTCCGCGCCGCTTTACCGTATTATCCCTTCCACTGTCTTCCCGTCCACCAATTCGGAGTTCGGGCATAGGGAGGGAGACTTCAAGAGATACAGCAAACTCTCTCCCCATTTCACTCTTTTTCGGAGGCTCATTTTTATCGGAAAAATAAATGAGCCATACATTCACAGAAAAGTTTTCTACTTGTATCGTAGACTTTTTAGAGTCTCATGTGTGAATTTCTCCTTGCCTATTGATGTCTAAATTAACTTTTTCCTTACATAATTCCAAAAAAATGACTGAAAACAAGATTCACTATTTTTTATAAAAGTAGTTTAATTGGTATAAAAAATAATCATTATGATTAATTATAGACAATGTACTGTTCTATTGACTAGTAGTATTTTTAATTTCACATCATAACACCAAGACGTTCTGTACGAACTTGACTTTGCTGGTTTTCAGAGAAAATTGAAGGTAGGCGTTTTTTGCATAACTTGCTAAACTTTAAGCCATCGTGAATTATTCTTTACACTCGGAAAGAAATGAGGAAGCCACGAGATGCAATGGCCGCGTCTCGAAAGGGAGCCATCAAGACACAAGAAGGAATGCATGATAGATAGTCGGAGCGAGTGTGTTGGGTAAAGTCCAAATCCATTACATAAGTTGTGTAGGGCTGAAATCCATTAACTCCAGGAAATCACCCGGTCCCGATAAAATTCCTGCTCGAGTTTATTAAGTATCAGCATCAGAAATAGCATCATACCTGAAAATAATATTTGAAAAATCTTCAACACAGCTTCGTGTTTCTTACGATTGGAAAATTGCGGACATTACACCAATAACTAAAAGCGGTGATAACGAAGAGCCCAGTAACTACAAACCAATTTCCCTTACGTCTATCTCGTGCAAGATATTGGAACATATAATTGTCAGTTCAATTATGGGGTATTTGGATAGACAAAACTTGTTAACGCAATATGAGCACGGAATTTGGAAAGGTAGGTCCTGCGAAACCCAGTTGGCCCTCTTTCTTCACGACATTCTTTCCTCGGGAGAAAAGCTTGTCCAGGTAGACGCAATATTTCTAGATTTCGAAAAAGCTTTCGATAAAGTCCCTCATTCGAAGTTACTCGTTAAGTTGGAAGCTTACGGAATACACCACGACGTAATATGTTGGATAAGGGAATTCTTAGCCGACCGCGAACAGAGGGTATTTATATATGGCATTAGTTCAGATGTAGTGTAGGTAACCTCAGGTGTACCCCAGGGAAGTGTCATCGGTCTCTTATTATTCCTTTTTTATGTTAATGACATCACTACCGTTGTTACGAGGTAAATTTTCCTCTTCGCAGACGACGCAGTGTTGTACAGGGATTTAAGTAAAGAGTATGACAGGATTGTGTTACAAAAAGACCTAGATGCTACAAATGGTGTAATACATGGCAGTTAGTATTGAATTTTAAAAAGTACGTTGTAATGAATTTTTGGAAAAAGAATAACTCGGTCAACGAAACGTACATAATTAATCAAACCAACTAATCAAATGTAGAGTCAGTTAAATACTTACGTGTGACCCTTATTCAGGATCTGCCTTGGAGGAAACACGTCCGAGAAATCTGCGGACTGGCTAGTCGCAAATTGGGATTTATTAGAAGAGTATTAGGAAAATGAGACGAAAAGGTTACAGAGCGATGTTATTTTTCACTCGTGAGACCTCACTTGTGGAGTTTGTCGCTAGCATATGGGACCCTTACAGAGGAGGACTAATATCAGAAATAGATAGAATACAACGGAGAGCAGCAAGATTTGTGAGAAGTTGTTACGATAAACTTAGCAGTGTTGCCGACTTGTTGAATTAAATAGAGTGGAAATCTCTAACTGATTAAAAGGGAGAAATACAGGTTAAATCTTTTGCGCAAGTTTTAAGGAAACAATTTTTTGCCGGACGTTCAACATATATTGCTAGAGCCAACGTACTACGGTAGAAGCGATCACAGGAATAAGATAAAGGAAATTAGCTGCAAAACCGATAGATTTAAAATGTCATATCTCCACGTACAATAAGAGATCATAATAGTTGCGATATATCAATCATATGAAACTCCCTCCCTCACTGGGTAGAGTAGAATTTTCACTTGTGTTTAATAACATAGCATCATTACTAACGCTTCACAAAGATTGATTTGTCCGGCATTATTTTATTTTGTTCTCTGCATGTTTTAGTATCTCGCAGCATTCATAATTTAATAGTATTATTAATATTTACCACTATATATGTCTTTAGCATTGTAATGCATGTTTGCATGTTCATTTACTCTCCCAGTTTCTAGTCTGACTGCTCACTGTTCTCCTGACTGCTTTTTGGTCTGCGCCTAGCGGCCGGGGGAACGTGCGAAGTCTCGATTTGTGCTGGGATGAGTGCTGCATGCCTAGTTTGAAATCACCCCGTGCCACACACATTAGTGGTGGCTTGCACGGTACTTCGTAGATGTAGATGTAGGGTGGTGAAGGTGGATACTGGAAATAGACTCTGAGAGGGTGAAAGAAGGAGCCTCAAAGGTAGCACCGTGAATGGAGATGGTGAGGATAAGGATAGAAGAGAGGGGCGGGAAGCTAAGAAACAAAAGAAATCCATCGCATTTTTGCCGCCACTATCCTATTGTTGAAGAGGAAAATGAGGGCTATTTTTAAAAGTCAATAACCTACCTCTCTATAGCCCCCTTTGCTCTCCAACTCCCCTTACCTCTCCGCATACGTCTCGCATATTTTTCCTACCGCTTTCTCAATCATTCCAACAGTGCCTGAGAAAGTTTTCGCCTATTGTTCCAGGAACGCATGGGGAAAAGGGATAAAGAAGGAGAGATGGAAGAGATGCCTAAAGGGGGGAGGGTTATTGAGAGGAAAGGTATCACCTTATGTTACCAGGACAAAGAAAGATTGGTGTGCGGATATCGTTGGAAAGGGCCAAAGGAAATGATGCAGGCCAAAATGAGAAGTGAGACATATTATCGCCATATTCTCAGTTTATTACATGATTGAAGATTGCGGGAGAGCATTCAAAATATTAAAAAAAATCTCAAAGTGATGAATGTGGAAAATATACTTTACGGAGCCTAAAACTGTTTCAATGAAAAAAAACGGAGCTTGATAAAAAAATAGGAAGTAATTACCAAAAATGATCTGCTACGATAGTTAATAAAAATGTGAATTCATGAAGTATGGTCATAATAACATTGGTTGAGCGCCGATGTCCTTTCTCTGAAATCATATACATGATTTGATGGTCCATAAGCCATGCTCTAGCACAATGCATGATGCAATATAGAGAAGCTGGCTTTATGACTTGAATAACTTCATCGGCCAGTTAATCATGAACAAATTACAGTGGTTTAATTGAATATGACTTCTTCATTGTGAACGCGAGAAGGTGAGCGTAAATTAAATCAACAAATGAGAGCCCATAAAAGTGGATTTCATTTCATTAACGAAATTGAATGATTTAGTATTTCATGTCCCTGTTCCCATTCTTTCCTATATAAATATTAGATGAAAGTATGAATTATTCTGCCAACAACATGATATGTATATATATAAGCGAGCAAGCGTATAAATTTTACTTTTATATTATTGATATAAACGTTTATACGGCTCAAATTTAGAGAACTAACTCCCTTTCAATTTCACTTGAGTGAGATTTGGGTTAACAGGGATACCAGATGAAATAAAATAAGGAAGCAATTTTCTCCGGGGCAAAGCAATTCGCCTCACAAAAGAAATAATGGGAATGGTAGAGTGCTTGAGGAGGAACTCGGTCGAAATTGGACTCCCTGCTTCTTCCCTTTGTTCGATCGCAAGGTTTTCCATTGTTTTCTCAATCAGAGTCATTTTTGCGTCACCGTAACTCACAGTTGTTTCATTGTCGGTCTGCTGGGGGGGGGGGGGAGAAGAAAGAATTGGGACCCAGGGAGAGTCCAGGGGTGAAAGCAAGAAGGAATAACAAAGGATTAAGTACGAGGCAAGTAAAGGTAAACCGGGCAGGGGACAGGGAAGTGAGCGATCCAACAAGGTGAAAGAGAGAGCTCTCGGTCAACCAAAGGTTCGAAACCCAAGAGAGGCAACGGAGCCTAGGGGCACTTTCCATTCGCTCTAGTTCACTACTCACTTCGCAATGCAACAGCGCACTTGCTTTTCATTACAGCTGTTGATGAAAATCGTTCAAATCGTCCATTTTGAGCAATTAGTTGAAATGAACAAAATGAATTGAACCACGTTATCCGGGGGGTTATTTTGTAATCTCACCTTTATAATGACTCTTTGCGGGAAGGCAGGAGATCAGTTTCGCTCTCTTAATGATCGGCTCACGATCCGCCAGGGTAGGATGGTGGCTCCATTTCATGAATTTCGGAGCTAAATGAAACGGATCAAGAGTTGGAAGAGCGGATGAATCAAACAAATAGACCGGCAGTTCACCACTTGAGAACCGAAGATGGTCACGCCGCCTGGGTGGCGGAGTCGAACTACGAAAAATGATGTAATTTTCCACATTTTATGACGTAATCTAACTTCAGTGATATTACAAAATAACCCCCCCCCCCGTTCAAGTGATTCATAATGAACAAAATCAAGTTGTTCTAAATCATTCGCGTACCTTGTGATTCTTCTGCAGAGCGGTTTGAGTGGAGGATCACACAATTCATGAGTGATCAAGTACAACTTGACAGGCACAAACCACTAATCAAGTAATGATAAATTTGTAAAAAATGATCGAGAACCATAATTCAAAATTGCTCGCCGATTCTTATGCTTGTGTAAGTCATGTCACCGCGGTTTCAAGTATCGTGAATAAGCATTATAGAGAAATGGTATGACCAATGTGATTGAGAATAAATGGCAAGTATATCAGAATCAGCTTGGAAGCACCAAGTAAAGGACATAAATATGTATTTTGCCTTGGCCATTATTGGCTCTGCATCGTCACACGAATCCTTGGATTGTTGATTTCGAGTGGGAAGAAGTTAACAATACGGTAATAGTTGGTGAGAACTTGAATTTTCTCGGTTGGGCGTGTACTTTAACTCGCGTAAAAAAATTTCTTTTTAATACTTTTTTATGATTTTGCTTTTCACAGCAGAAGAATTGGCTTGGGAGGAAGACAAGTTGCTCCATTCCACTTATTGATGACTGTCAACGACAGTACTCATAGCATATTTTATAAAGGTAATGTTTAAGGGTTCTCGTAAGTTAAATAAGACTTGTTATCACCTGAACAATTTTATGCTAAAAACTTGACGATAATTTGAGTTGACTAACGACGAACATGAAGTCGCATTAAAATAAATCCTACAACCGTAAGATATTAGAAGGGAAGGGCCTTTAGGGGATGGAATGGTTGCGGAACTTAGTGACAGTCGCCTGTGCAAAGTGTGACGTCACGGAGGGGAAGGCCCACGTGGAAGGAAACAACCATGGTAAATAAACGCACTCTTAAATCTCACACAGTCAGTAATTTACAGTGACTCACTGTCAGTCACTGATCCTAATGGAGCCTTCTGTTTGGCGAATAAAATCTTGGCAATAAAGTATTCTCTCTTTGTATACACTAAAGAGGATTTAAATACATCAGAGGGTGAAATTTGTCATGAATAAATAATTTGACTTGACCGGGACTCGTACCCGGAATCCACCATGAATTAAATCGGCTTGGTGGTGTAACTGGCTAACACACCTGACCAGCGATTGGGAGATTACGGGCTCGGATCCCGATCAATTCAAATGGTTTTTCACATGGCAAATTTCACCATCTTTCGTATACATCTTTGCACACGTGAGCGTGACTGCATGACTTATCATTTTTGCAACCGCAATTATTGGAAATTCATTATCTATTGTAAATTATTAGAATTTTATAACTTGAAGAGTCGATGCCGCTGCATAACGGCAGGTAAATTGGGGAGGATGATGGGCAGTAATCGCAAGGGGGCACGAATAGAAGGTCAGTATTTGATTGGCGAGGGAATTCAGGACCCGAGAAGAGACCTTAATAGTAGAGGGTAAGATGAGGTAAAGGTGAGGGAGGAGAGAGGAGATGTCTTAGCGATGAACAGAGGTAAGAGGTGGGCGGGGGGTGGAGAAGGGGGGGGGTGAAAGGTGGAGTGAAGTGGAGAGAAATAGGCACACGAGAGAAGAGGGAGAAGTAGTATTAGCTTTCAATATCCCAGAGTAAATTTAGCCTTTTATCTTCGGTAGTGGGACTTGGTTGGAGGAGGACTTAAATCAACAATGGAGGCGGATTGGAAGGAAAGGCATTTCAGAGGGAAGTGAAGAAAAAACGAGACAGAACGTTGCAGGCGGCCATGGAATGAGGAAGTTGTGATATGGCGGCGAGCGATAAAGGATTGGCTAAGGGCATATAAGGGCATTGGATGGAGGGTTGATGTCAGGTTTTTACGGGATTTGAGGGGATGAAATCGAAGTCAAGGGAAGAAGCCTGGGAACGATAGCATTGCATGACTGAGGTATTTGAGGCCCGAAGGACATGATGGCGGTAAGTGTTGAGCTTGGCAGAGTGAGGGAGGGAGGGCTGGTGAACTGATATCCCGTCGTTGACCGCTGCTCACGATGTGAGAGATGATGGTGGATGGAGGGCGTTGAGAAGGCGGTTGGTAGATCCGAGTAAAAAAGGTGAATGCGATTGGAAAGGAGGAGATATGATCATCAGAGGAGGCGTAAAATATTGAATGAAAATTATAGTGACTTACCAGATGCAATGAACACCGAGGCCCGGTTTTATAATCTCTGGCTAAACATTTTCCAGGTATGAATATCCAAGGTAAATGCGTTCTCCCATCGACAACGCCCACGTCCAGAAAATGACAGTTTAATGTTATACGAGTATATAAAACCTGAACTCCCAGTTTCTATCAATTTATCGGATAGAAACGTCAGTTGTTCCCAAAGTGTTCTCTACAGCCTCTGGGGGGCGGAAAGAAACAAAGGGGGAGACAGGGGGACGCTGAAGGCGCGGGTTCTGACCGAACGGTACCAAACGTACATGTCCTGGGATGAATAACTATCTTTCTAGTGGATTTTAAATAAATTTAAATTTAATCCTAATTAGTGCTCTGCATTTTCGGGTTCTCTATCCGCGTTCGTTGAATTTGACGGACAACGGTTTCTATAGCCATCCTGCTATCTAAACCGTTGTCAGCCAAAGTCAACGAACGCGGATGGAGAACCCGAAAATGCAGAGCACTAATGGACAACCCCGCGAAAACCTACGCAAGAATTTTAATCCTAATTGTTTTAACTTTATTTTTATAATCTTCCTGATTCGGTCATGAAGTCTGTGATTTTAAAGCTTACGATTGGAGGGCGCTGGGCCTAGGTTTGTGGAACCAAGCAAGGTGGATCAAAATGGTTGGGAACTACTGCACTACGTCAACTTGCGGTTATAGTAACTAAACACTATAAAACCGAGCTTTAGCACTCACCGACTTCCAAATTCCTGTGCAAGGTTTATAAATAATTAGGAAATTACAGAATCAAAAGTCTACGTTCATCGAATATGATGAATGACTCAACAGAACGATATATCTGCCAGAGACCCGAACAGTTTTCATTTCATATTCATCTTTTTAAATAATAATGGAAAAAAATAAGCGTTTTTTTTTCTCTGAGATGACAACTAACTGTTGAGATAAGATCCTTCCTGCCGAAATATACGGCAAGTAAAGGTGCGATTAGGCCTGTGCGATTATTCGATTGATTGAATCGTTGATTCAATTATTTTTACAATTGATCGATTCGATCGATCATTCGGCCTTCGCCGCTTGAGCAACAGCTCATCATAAAGAGAACGATTACAGTGGCTGACTATCAGCTATAGACGATTATATTTATAGCGCGTTTTACGGCACAGATTTTCACCACACCAAATTATTTTTTTATCTTTTAAATAATTATTATATATGTTCCAGAATCACGCAAAACCATCGCGTGAAGCATTTTCAGTGCTCTACTTTTCTGCTCATCGGATCACCTCATTTAACAACTCATTTATTGTACACTCATCCAATATATGGATTACAATGCCATTTGACAACACTTATTTTGTAATTATCTGTGCCTAATATGACATTAAAATTATTATTTTGATCCGTTAATTAACGTGTTTTGTTCATTTTGTCCCTGAAAATATTTAACTAGACATATATTGTTCATATTGTCCATTAAGAATATTTAACAAGGCATTCATAGCACCAGAATTTCACCGATAATATAAACACATAAATTGACTAATTTAATAATTATAATTAATTAAAATTTACTAATGGGCACGCACCCAGAGATTCACAGATAAATGTTATCAATTAAATTCTAAAGAGAAACAGTGAGTGTCAACCAGTACCTACCAAATAATCCAAACCAACCTACCAAAAGAATAATAAGAGGACCACTACGCACCATTATCCAGTCAAAAAATAATTTCGGAACGTGGTGGATGTGATGCTAAGTTTTTTTCGAGGCTCAACTTTCCCTGACCTTCGTTTGAAATATACTGTAGGGCGTCCCACATTTAATTAGCAGTATGGGCTCTTATGGAGATTGGTTTCCTGTGTAAATCTCCATGAGGCTGGAGTTGCGAAGTTTCTAATGGCTGCTGAAGACTTAATATAGTGTTAAGGAGTATGCTTACTGTACACCTAAGAGCCTTCCAAATATGCGAATAGTATTCTCTAAAGAAGTTTAATAAAATTTGGCGTGGTGTTGGGATTTTTTGGGTGGGTAGCGCAGAGGTTATCACTCGACGATTAAGTTTGGCAGCAGTGTTCTCCATAGGGCCCATGCTGTCAACCAAATGTAGAACGCTCTATAGGATTTTCTGCTGGCAGAATATAAATAAGATGCTAAATACCAAACGCACTTTTATATAATTTCATAGAAAGTTTCTACACAGCGATGTGATATATGTTCATATTTTTAACTGTAAATGACCAAATTTTAGTCAGGAAATAACGTTGTGTTATGAAAATATTTCTTGAAAAAAATCATGATCGCTCTACAGAATCAAAATTCTACGTTCATCGAATATGACGAATGACTCCACAGAACGATATATCTGCCAGAAACCCGAACAACTTTAATTTCAAATTCATCTTTTTAATAATAATGGATAAAAATAAGCGTTTTTGTTTTCTCAGAGATGACAACGAACTGTTGAGATAAGATCCTTTCTGCCGAAATATACGGCAAGTAAAGGTTCGATTAGGCCTGTTCGATTATTCGATTAATTGAATCGTTTATTCAATTATTTTTACAATTGTAGATTTATAGATTTATAATAGATTAGATTAGAGATTAGATTTTAATTTAAAGATTTTTTTCACCACATCCATTTCGATTGCGGTCATTGACTCGATTTTCAATTATTTAGAGAGTCAATTGCACAATTATTGTCCGGTAATCGATTAATTGACGATTATTGATTCACTATGGATTGAAAATTGTACGTTTAAACTTGCTCGCTTATACTAGACGCCGGCCGATGGCCGATGCTTGCCGCTCGCTCGGCGAAGAATGTAACGCCTCGAGCGCCTCAGCGCAGCAGTCTCCGTCGCTGTCCACGGAAGAAGCGCCGCTGCATGGCTGACGTTGGCGTTGTCGGTGATCAGGATGGAGCAGGCCTCGGCCAGGTTCGGGCTCGCCCTCCTGCTACCGAACAGGAGATCTTCAATGGCTAGGTTTAAGGACATTCCAACCGTGAGGATGGAGGTCGCCGTGGTGCAAGAAGAAATCTAGCTATCCCGGCAACAAGCATTGCGTCCAAAAGGTTGTTCAGTCTCGTTGGGAACATTGTCATCGACACACGCCAGTGTCTGTCGGATGAACACGCTGAGGATCTCATGTGCATGTCTTCAAATAGCGATCTATTCCTTAAATTAATTAATAAAAGCTAACTGATTGAATTATTTTATTGTTTTTAAAATTAGTTATTTCATTCTTCTTATTGCCAAAGGAAAGCCTTTGAAAAGGACGAACCGATTGAGTTCTGTCAATTGATTGGTTGATGTCAATTAATTGAGCAATGAAAATTAATTGACACCCATTTCGATGACAATTAATTGGCCTTTGTCAATTAATTGAATGACTTCAATTAATTGTCATTTCTTCAATTCCCGACAATTGAATCGACCACATTTACAATTATTCTTATAATTGATCGATATCGATTTTTTTCAATAAACGCACAGGCTTAGGTGCGATACCGTGCAGTAACGTCAGACCATAGAAATGCCGCTATGGATCACATGAATTTTTTAAATTTTTATTAACTTTTTTAAGGCACTTATTAACTTATGCTTATATTTTCTATCATATGCAATACTTATGCATAAGGAATGAATTTTACGCACGTTATCCATTGGGAGAGGAGTGGACATGAGAAGAGATGCAGAAGGTGAGTGGGGAGCGGATGGACGAGGAAATGTGGGTCTCCAGGGCATTGGTCGAGTGAAAGCATGCGCCCAGTCAGCTGCTTCGGAAGTGAGGGAGATTCACGTGTTGGCTCGGTTAAAATTATTCTCAAAGGTGAGACCGCAACCAGTTGGGCGGGCGACTAATGTATTCTGATGCAAAGCAGAGACTAATCGCCCTTCTCGCTACTTTAAATGGCTTCATGTGGGTCAATACTTTTGCCAATTATTCCCCGAGAGAGTGTTCTGGCAATTGAATCTGGGGTGCGGTAACTGGTTTACGTCGTTGGCTTTTAAAGGTGTACTTTGATTCACTAAATACGCCGTTTAGCTGCGGTAAAGGGAATCTGATGAGTAATAATGAGCTTTCGTTCCCTTTGTGCGTTCTTAGATTAGTCTCGACGCTTTTAATACTACCAGCACTTTATAAAAACGAGCGGGTTTTTCAGGTATTTTACGATTACTTTCAAGTGAAAACCCTTCATTGCGAGTTAATTTCATGCGAATAATTGCGAATTTTTTGCTTAAAATTAATCTTTATTACTTGTTCAAAACCACTTATTTGTCTAAAGTGCTGGTAGCATAAAACAGACTAATGAGGAACAGAACAAGTTAAATTATGATACAAATTGCACAAAAATCGTTCAGGGCTAGTTTCCATTCTATAGGAGGTTAAACTCGAATTCATATAATTAAATAAATCCAATATTAGGATCGTGGTGCGGGTGAGAGAGAAAGAGAGAGGGTGGGGAACTAGCTAGTCGCGCCCTTCCTGTGCGGTGCGGACAGAGAGCGAAACGTATATGTAATGCAAATGTACATACGGCATGTGGTGGAAGCTTTAAAAAGTAGTACGCCTAGGCCTCGCACTCGTCCCGACCAACGACCCAGCATTCTTTACTCTCTATCCCATTACTACCTTGGTATTTGCTCCACCGAGCGCTCATCGCAATTTACAACCCCTCGCTTACCATCCTCTACGTCTGGGTCACTCCCACCTCACATTACCCCTTCTTGTTCCTCCTTTGAGCACGGATGCTTTTAATTTTCTATTATTCATATGTTTGAAATGTTTACACAAAATTCTATTTATTTTAATCTAGAAACATGCCTTCTTATAAATGACAGCAACTAATTCTTGTTATTCGGCATAATATGTATAAATGGTTCATTATTCAAAAATGATATTACTACTTTATACAATAACTTTATTGTAGTATGTAAGATTGAGGAACTTATCCATGGTGTCTATAATCAATGAAAAGGAAATTCATGACTTTTTCAAGACTTTTTCAAGACTTTTTCAAGACTTTTCAAGACAAATATTTTAAAATTCCAGACCAAAAGGCTCCTTTTCAATGCGTTATTGTTAAGGTCAATAGTTCGATTCGCAGTTCTGTCTAATTTTTACTTGGAATTCGCAATCTTATTACCTCCACACCCCCGTTGTGATCGTCTAGTACTATGCGATACCTATCCTTTCCTTTAACATTCTGTGTATACGAAATATTATATAAATATGTCCCTATTTATTTACATGTCTAATGTTAATCACATTTCCTAACAACATTCAATATCAACTTTAAAATTTGTCGCTGTAAAAAAAAGTAGGGCTAGCAAACTATCTAAATAAGATTCTTTCAATGTAATTTTATTATGATAAAAAACTGATTTCTTACAATGGCTTAGAAATATATTTGTATGCATTCATAATTTTACATCAAACTGTCTGTGTTGTTCACGAACAATTTGCTCACTTCAAAACCATCACTTATAAAAATAATTCACAGACAAAAAAACATTTGTCAAACATGCCAACAAAGCCGACCTCTTCCGATCCGGCGAGGCGGCGGCACATACGGCATCATCGGCGACGACGTAATATGTTTTTACTTTCCAGGGGCGGATTTATCTTATTTCATGAAGACGTAATACTTGCGTTATGGCTTAATGAAACAACAGAATTAAATTGCAAATGCAAATAACAAAATGGCCAACAGTAGACTTTACTCAATGGCATTCCTTCATGATGAGGGTGAAAGAAAACACTGCAATTCCACAGTAAGTTTAATTTATTGCCCCCGAGGATGATGCGCAGCATAGAAACTTGGACGTGATGGCTTAAATATAATATATCTAGTGGAATTCAACATAGTTGCACCCTCAGAGACATGGCAAAACTGCAAAATGGAAAATGTCACTATCGTACTATAGTACGATCTGTAGAACGCTTGAATCTTTGGTAGCGTTGAAATAACCGCGGTAAAGGCCATTGTTTCGAAATAATCATTCATGGGCAGGAGGGAAGTATACCGTCTTCAGCCTGCAACCGACTGAGCCGATTTGTCGCGCATGTGCCGCGCAAATGCCGCACGGTGGCATGCAGGAAACGGTGCCCACGTCTAGTACAATCGAACGACGAAAGTCGCAAACTCACACATACTGACCAGAGAGGTTTAGAAGAACACCTTCTTGATACTGACAGATAAGACACAAAGGGAACCAGAAAATCTCATTTCGTAATGCGTAATTCGTAATTTCGTCTGCCGATCCAATTTTTATCGCGACGATTTGCAAGCTACCGTCACATGTCCTTTTCCCGAATTTTGATTATTTTTCAGCGAATTCCCGAATTTTTACAGATTTTTTCCCGACATTACTAAATTCCCACCTTTTCCCCGGATTCCCAACTTTTCCCGAATGGTAGACGCCCTGAATTCTCTCTATAAAGTTATGTGGATTTACAAAGTCATTACTTGTAATTTAACATGAAATAGTTCCACGAAGTTACTTCAGAAACTATTGATATTATTATCTCTCTATCCCTGTCTTCTCACTCTCTGACCCTTTTCTACTTTTTATGTTCTCGATTCCTATCTCATTCTAGGCTCCCCCAATCCATCCTCATTTACAAACCCCCAAAAAACTCTTTGTGAAAATATCCTCTTTGCTCTCGATGTTTCTACGGCCTAAGCCGTTTATCGCTCCCCATCCTCCACAGTTATCCATTGTTTCAATAACTTTGTGGCAACCGTCGTGATTCCATGACTTCTTTAACTTTATATTTCCTGTTTCTTGGTGGTCAGCGCGCCTCCTGTTTTCCAATACCACACCCTTTTTGGCCATTCTCCATACGTTCTACGTGGCCATACCACATTAAACGCTTTTTTCAGTAGCATATGTTATATTTCCGCTTAAACTTATTATTATTCTTATTTATTTATGTATAATTAGCTATTTTTAGGATATCCTGGTGATGAAGTCAATTTCCAGGGATGGTAAATAAACTGAGTAAAAATATCTCCCACCCATTATTCAAAAATTGAAACGAAAGTCAACGAGCGATATGTATTCAAACAAGGAGAAGTAGTTGGCCATCAAAAAATATTTTATTTGATACGCGTGACTGCATACCATGATATTTTGTGTATTTTTTGCAGTTTAAGTTGGTTGATTGATAAATGAACGATATGTAATGCTATTTTATGATACAATGTAAACAAGTTGGAATGAAACATAGGCATTTTGAGGGCATCTCAAAATGCTCTACTCTGTGATCTACTGTGCTATGTGACGACGCTTCACCTTGGGCAACGTCAGAAAGCCGGAGAATCAAGGTTCTGCATGCAAGACGCCATCTCGACTAGTGCTGAGGGAGGAGTGTCCGGTAGGGCCACTCTGGAATGAATGTAGTTACCCACCTGGAAAGAGAAAGAAGGGCATTGTGTTCATTCTGAGCTACTTTTACCTAGGAAATTCATCAAAGCAACTGCCATGGAATCATAAATTTACCCAGTAAGAGAGGTATAATTATTCCAGACCAAGATAGAGCATTAATTATTGGAATAGGAGGATTTAAATGATTTATTTACACGGTGACTAGCAAAACCACTTATTTGATTGCATTGCGAGAGTGCGTTGCGACTGATGCGATTACGTCACTATTTCCTCGTACTTACATATTATAGAGATCATAGAGATAACAACTCTACATTTTATTGATAATATATGTCTTCTAAGCACTTCAAGTAACAGTTAATCTACCGTAAAAAAAGGTGTGTGTCACTCTGATGTATTGAATACAAGGCTTTTGACTAAAAGGATGAGGACTGGTCTCCCCATTTAAGAACGTTTTAGATACACGTGTAAATATAAAACGTAAAAATTTGACACATTTGTGATATATATATATATATATATACACACACACACAGTGGACCCCCGCTTTACGATGGTAATCTGTTCCGTAGGACCGATTGTAATGTGAATTTCATCGTAAAGTGAGTTAGTATATTACCGGACAAAGGATCGGTTTTACTACATCATCGCCAATGTATCCAGTGATACACAATAAAGTATAGGTATGAAATATGCTGGAATTTAACGATTTAAAATGTTATTTAAACAATATTTCAACTTTAATTGAATCATCGAAATGGGAAATTTTAAATGGCGCGAGCGCATTGCAATTCCTAGCATGCAGATCGTAAAGTGAATCCAACGTAAAGCTCCACTATATTTAAAATCATTGTTCCACGTACAGAAGATGGTAAAGATTTATAAATTTTATTCGTAAACATGTTGAAATCAATCCACACTTATAAGAAAGCTTAACTAGCTGTTGTTTAGAAATCTAAAAACTAATTATTTTGAAATCCATGGGTTACTAAGGGAATAAAAATGCACACAAAAAAATTATGATTTTCATCCATTTAATAACAATACAATTTGGATAACTGACAAATATTGCAGATGAACTTCATCATAGTGCAATCTCTAAGCCTTAATTATTTTATAATCATTTTAGATCGCTTCTAAATAGGCTGGCTTAAATGCCTGCAATTCTGAAACATTCGTAAAATCGATACTTAGATATTTAATGAATGCATTTATTTTTTTAGAGGAGAACGCTATAAGGTTGACGGATATACGCAAAAGTTATTCGAATGAAAACGCTTTTCCAGTTTTTGTAATTGACGTATAGCATACTACTTTACATAACAACGTAAAGGCATGGATGAAACCAAGGCGTACGTGTTGTTATAAACGAAACAGTGACAAAAATATACTAGAAAGCAACAACAAAATGCGGAAATTACTTTTCCCAGAAAATAACCCCGCGCAGCATATTAAATTCTCTATATTACTTACCACAGGGGAATATAGTTCTATTATGAACATACCGAAGAAAGACGAGCATATTATGCAAGGAAAAAGTCCATGCTATGCGGTAGGGTGTATTGGAAGGGTAAAGGAACATGAAAACATACTCATACTGAAGACGAGAGGATTTAATCCGATGGGGTAAAGGGAGGGAATATTCGTGCGCTGTACCATCTCCTTCATTGTCCTCGGCGGTGTGTCGTTTTTGTTCGGGGGATCAGCGAAGAGAACACGGCGAACGTCCCTGAACTTCTTTTCTCTAACTTAACCTTCCTTCCCTTAACCTTCCCTGCGCTCTTCCCGTTCTTATTCTCCCCCTTCCTATAATTTCCATCCCGTGCCTGCCGTCCTTGACATTCCTCTTGGGGTCCCTCTAGCTATTACCCCTTCCCTGCTCTAATCTCCACATGGGGTCCCTTTCTCCTACCCAGCATCCCTTTTCATTTAAGGGCAGCCTTATACCCAACGTCGGTTCATACTTCTCTCTTACCATACGTCCTTGATCAGTAAGTCTACCCTCCAGCGCACTTCCGTGACCCTCCAAAGAAGTAAGCCGAGAGAAAAAGAGGAAGAATGTAATGGGAAAGAGGGAAAATTATCATATCAAACGTAGGCAAATAAGCGAGCAAATTTTTTGATGCAATTTCATCGTCATGTACCTTTCCTTCAAGGCCATTCAGCTTAAATGTCTCTTTACATTTTTCGTTACCTTACCCTCCTCCTATCCTGATTTTTTCTTCTTCATTCCTTTCTCCAGCCAACTCGTCTCAACTTCCGTAATTTTCATTGCTTGAGATGGAGATTGTATAAAAATATGAATGTCAGCATCACCATCTTGTTAAGTATCCTTAGGCTATCATGAAACATTCACACTGCAGACCAATTGAAATTAATATCAGCCTTCTGCTTGGAGAAACCTAAGCATGCAGATTATAAAACGATATTACCACATGAATGATCATTTATTACTAACGTACTTTAATGATACTCGTTTTCGTTTTTTCCAAAATTCCTTTCTGGACTGTCTCGTTAAATTACTTTGTTGTTGTATAAAATGTTGATTTTATACATCTACATTTACATACTATGAGCCATTTAAAGGAAATGTGGTAGGATGCACAAAAAAAGAAGTATCAATCAAGTATCAATTGACTTTGGGGCAAAGTCTCAAGAACTCATTTATGAACCACAAGTGAGGCTTCATAGATCAGTGTACAGTTCATGCCAAACTGAGCTAATTCCCTTATTCAGGGATATGAAAGTAGGCAATTTATATGGGCCATGAAACTTCACGTAAGTGATAATACCACAAATACGGAGTCAAGAGAGCATACCATAATAGCATATACAATCTTATTTAAGTGTTACAGGGTCTATATAATAAATGATAAGTGCAATGGGAGTCATAGGAGTCTCAAAGATATTTAGACTTGAGTTTGAGCTGCATCAAGTGGATCCACCACCGGCCTCAAGAGAAAATTTCAAAATCATCTGGTGGAAAAAACGGTATCAAACACTCAGTAAGTACACATTTCAGCATAGTGAATCAGAGATACTTCATTCTTCAATAGCAATGAAATGTTGCCAGGTTTTTAATCAATATGGTCTAAAAACAGCTATAGTAGTCTTCAGCCCAGCTGTTAGATTATATTATTAAATACTCTCTAATGCATCCGAATATGGATATGCACATAAATATGTGAAGCCCTTTGGTACAATTATAGTATTTCACTCTGAATCTAGGATGTTCTGCATTGAAAGAGGTACAATAATATCTCATCTGATCAAATCAAATCAATACTAAGAAATCACTTTACGCCAAGATCTGGGTGTAAGAAAATTTAATAAAAAATGCCCGGGACCCGTTTATTAAATGGTGTAAATGAATTAAATATTCTTGGGTGTGGCACCGTGTTTGTCTTTCCATAGCCAACGTTTCGACGAGCAACGCGCTCATCTTTCTCAGGGAAAAACTGAGAGAAAAACTCAGTTGAAATTCATGAAACGAAACGGAAAGCTTAACCCGGCGCCACACCCGAGAACACTTAATTCACATCATCCACCGGAAAAGCCTACGGCCTTTCATAATTGCCTTAAAAATTTTAACAGCAGCTTTATCAGCAAATAAATGATGTTACGTATAGTCACAGAGTAAATCTATGGTATAGTGAATTCATATTTTTATCCAGCATAAAATGCAAAATCATAATTCTATCGGATATTAGAAATTCGTTGAATACGCAGGTCATTTCGGCGCCGTAAGCTCCACTTAAATCGTTTCAAGCCTCCCCTAGCTATCATGAGAAGAAACTCAATCCTATCCCAAATTAAATTGATCTCAAATAATTCATCGAAATCACTGCGAACTGAGGCATGGCATGCCTTTTGTATTCTTTTATTTGCTTTAGGAAGGCTCTAATTAACATAAAGGGGACTATATTATTTCTTACAAGTTCTATTAATATTTAGAAGCAAAAACTTCCCTTGTCACTATAATGCTACATGTGAAATTTATCAGGTTTAAATTGGTATCAAAACTTAATTTAGCGCTACCAATCTTCGTAGACTCTGCATTAAAGACCTATTAATATGAAATGTGACGCATTTTCTTAACATTGCTTTATCGTGCATGAAAAAAAAGGTTTTCCATATATACTTAATCCTTTTTGCCTTATTTATGTCTACACATATTCATACACTTGTATAATCGTTTTTATAGATCGTTTAGCATGGGGAAGGCGACAGATTAGCGTCATGTATGCTTTACTTCCAACTATCTTGAAGCAACGAATTTTTTATTTCATTTGAACTCGAGAGTTCATCAAAAATGCATTAACTCCTCCCAGCCGTTAGTCACTCCTTTGCGCTGTCCAACTACGGATCTGACGTTTCCGTATCGCTTACCACGATTTACCCCCAAAACTCACTTTCCTCTGAATCTTTCCATCTTCAAGACTAACCTCCCAACACACGACTCTTCCAGCCTCACCTCCATCTTCCCCTCTCCACCCAAACAAACACCCACCCACCGTCCCTCCTACATTCCTCTTATCGCTTTGAAAGCCTGGACCCTTTTGAATCTTCGTTTCATCCCTCGACCACCTTCTTCCGTCTTCTTTCATCCACCTTTCGGCCTTCTTCTTCCTCTACCCGGCGTAAGAAGGGTTCTATACCTGGACTAAATAGCTCGTTTCAGAGGCTTAACTGTTTCATTGTAGTGGCTTGGCCGTATTAGCTAAAGACTTGATGTAGGTTTATCTCTGTGAAGAACCATATGTTGCTATGAATGGAATAATTTTCTCTAAAACGGTTGCGTTTGTTCACAAAAATAGTGAAACTTCCCACTTTTGGTAATATTCTAGGGTACACTGCGCAAGCCCAGAATCCACAACGACGATTTTTAATCCACTCAGAGCGAAGACTGGTCATTCATTTAACCAAACTATCAAAAGCTTTTTACACTGTTACCTTAATAAAGCACTTATCTTATTAATGCCACAGCGAGGAAAATGGTTCAATGCTCTCTGTGAGTGTAATGTGAGGAAAATTGGCGATGGGGAAGTCGCTGATGTAGCCAAGGTCGCTGTACCCCGGAGGTAGGTAGAAGGACCTTGGATGTAGCCCGCCGCCGGTCACTCCATTTATGTCACCGCCTTCACGGTTTCCCCTGGAACTACTACCACCCCACTAAGCCAAGACCGGGAAAATTGAGACGGCTCAGAAGTTTAAGAGTCACCTCCATCCTCCTCCTACAACATTTCCACCCCTAGCTCGGCCCTTCCTCAATCGCACTCCCCACCCACTATCTTTCCTACCAATCACCCTTCCCCCAACCAACCATTCATCCCATAATCGATTCCCACCCCCTCACCTAACTTTCATTTCTACCCACTGGCTTCCCCTCCTTCACCCTCCTCCCTCATCTCAACGTCTCTTACCACCCTTCCCCTGGGGCTTACACCCCAACCTTTCCCATTATCAACCAAAACGGAGTAAACTTTCAACCCCTCGCGACTCCATATCACGTCATTTCACCACCTCCCTCTAAACCCACCCAATCAGATCCACCACTTCACCCCTGCAGCGTCCTTCAATTTTTCCGAGTGGTTTGAATTCCATTAACGACTTCCCAGAGACTTATGATACTTAAGAATCATTTACGGCGCTGCATCAATGAAATTAGGATTTATTAAGATAATACTGGAAATACATAGTACGGAGGTCCTAACATGAAAAAGTGAAAGAGAGACGTCAATTTGCTCTTGCAAAACCACATTATGAATAGGCAGCAAGCATGCGGTTAAGTAATGTTCTGATTCTCTTGTCTTACAGCGACAAGAAATAAACGAGCAACTGGAGGAAAATCCATCAAGATACGGAAATTGTGGGTAATGATACAAATGCCATTTTGATATAATTTTCAAATACTTTCTATATCGGGTATCGAATTTGAAGTGATGGCGTAAAAAGTTATTTTTACAGTGATTTTTTATTTATTTACCTTATTTACGGCAAAGTATTAATTTTGGTTATGACTTGATTGATATTTCTCAAAGATCTCTGAATTTTTGAACATATTAATCATTATTAGTGAGTAATTCTAGAGCCTTACCTCTAGTGTAGGCTCAATAATCAGAGGTCATGAAAATTATGAAAAAATAAGGAGTCACTGATGATTTACTGTACACTATGAAAGCATAATTTAATAGTAACAAAACGAATGGGATCGTTACAGATTGATTTGCGAAAGAGGAGTGCAAAATAGGGGTGGATAGCTAACTGAGAGTGGAATACTGTACAATGGCTCGCAGATTTAGAAGTGCGCTTTACCCAATACCTTGGTGTATCTCGCTTAGTAGAAAAATTATCTTTTACCTGTAAATTGTTGTTAGCATAAATACAAATATTTTCCTACAAATAGTATGAGATAATTGACAATTTAAAAAAATTTCAGTTTTACTCCAAAACGAAATCATAAATTGCATAATTTTATGAAAGACTAAATTAGCTGTCAGAGCAATGAACAAATAAACAGAAAGTACTGAAATAAAGAAACGTGATTTTCATGCGTATCATTTCTTTCATGAAAATCACAGGCGGCACATGGAAAGGAACTTTCCCTCGTTTGGTTTCTAAAATACAGGAGAGGAATGTGAAATGCTAAGCATAAAACGCACCAAAACTTGGATATGATCATAAGGGGTGAAAGTTAACTTAGATACAACTCCCAGATGTTCCATTTTCTCCCACAAACTTAGATATTCTCAACTTCTTGTTAAATTTTCAGCTTGATGAACAAGTCACGCCCAACGAATGAGGCCTGCATAGAAGTAAAGCCATAAGGCAGTAATGAAGCTCAATGTATTGAAAATAAATCTCAATATAACAAACAAGGGGTGGTTGTTTCATTTAACTATCTGAATTGGACGCAAAAAGAAAAAAAATGACAAGTAGCGATCTCTCCCCCTCTTTCACATGATGTGTTGCGGCATTCGAATCCACCCTCATCTCCACCAAACGCTTCATTCCCACATAACTATATACGCAGGCATCCTTAATTTATCTGATTTATTTCAATCTTGGTCTTCGTCGGGAAATTTTCCCATTAATTTCTCCTTGCAATATTGTTTTAAATAGACTATCTTTCGCATTCTATTGAAATAAAATTAAAACAGAATTTTAATTTATAAAAATTGTCCAGACCAAAAAGTTAAGCTCCTTAAATGATCGCTCTTAAGCGATTTAAAAACTCTGGCGTAACGTACGCGTACAGTTCATTATCCAGCAGTCCGCAAGTATTTACTCTTATTAGGGAGCAAAGTGTCCTTAACGTTTGTATTGTGCAACTGAGCACTCTCACTCCGCTCCCTCTCGTGCGTGAATGACTTCCGGCTCCTCATCGTGTCCACTCCGTCCCGAGCAGGCACACACATGCGACGCATTCCCTCCAGCGCCGCACGAACCCCGACATCCACGGCGAAACTTCTGCCCTCTCTTCAGAATCCATTTGCACACCCTCTCAACCCTCGCTTCCGTTCCTCCCGCTCCCTCTCGCTCCAATCCACATTTGGGGGTTGAACATTGCGAAAAGCCACTCGACCAGCCCCAAGGCTAGAGTGGATCCGAACCCTACCTCTCCCCTGGGCCCTGTCTCTACCCCACCCAACATTCCGCTCTCTCTCTCTCTCTCGTCCTCACCCATTTACTTAGGACGGGAACGCAGGAGAGAGAAAGTCAGAGAGTGTCGGCCATTGCCTCCAGGACTTGAAACCTTGTCGGGACTCCGAACCCAGATAGTTGTTTCCCCGATATTCAACTCGGCACATTCCGCTACACTCAAGGAGACGGAGAACCAGAAAATATCTCAGTTCATCTCTATCCTTCCTCGGGACTTCCTAACTCCATCTAGTGAATCCACTCTCTCCTTCAAACTGTTCCACTCCTTCAATTCCTCCATATCTTTTTTTGAGGCGAGAAGGTTTCCATTGCATTTCTTCCGACACAATTTAAAGAAGCGTAGGTACTGCTAAATGGCCAAGTTAGCAAATATTGACATGAAATTTCATGAATGGAAAGTTTATATCAAACGTGGGATATAGACTGAAATATAAATTACAAAGAACGTTTTTACTGTCTTCCAAATGGTTATCAAGAAACGGTCCAAAAATACAATACATAAGTCCAAGCATAGAGAAAAACATAAAAAAGGGAAAAGCCCACGAGGAAGACCGTGAGACAAATACTTTGGCCAGAAATAACAGGATGTGAAAGAGAAGGCCTGCAAGGACATATAGGAGTTAGCAGAAGAAAGGCTATATATGAGACAGAATGATAAATCGCGTAGAAGTTCCTTTTTGCCGTCCATCAGAATGTGAACACCTAAGCGATTGGAAACTTTGACGTGTGCTTCGAGACCAAATCACTATTTTTTCATTCCCTCATGATAAAACCTTAAAGTGAATTTTTTTTTTCATTTGAAAGCATCAATCAGTTCACATAAAAAAATTGAACTACCCCGAAGTGGTTTATACTCCATCATACTCATAGCTTTCAGTAACATTGGTATGGACATCAAAACTAGTTTTATCGCTTGCCATATGCAAATAGTTTTTACTAGGATACCTCTCAGATCAAAGGCTAGAGATGCTCTTAGCGTAGAACTGTGTCTCCACAGGAACTCCTAGGTGCGTGAGGTCAAGCATGGAAAGACCGCCCGAAAGCCTTTGTTTATACCATATTTTTACACTAAACTGATTTAGGTCCACGGGATATTTTACGCAACGAAAAACGGGTGCTCAAAATTAGAGAAAAAAATCGCTCAGTCATCTTTTTCACACCTCATTAATGCAAGCTAGTGAAACAAAAACCCAAATTAACGCCATTTATACCATCAATTAAACGCTACTCAGCAAAGCAGCATGTCATGATGGCTTCCCCACCACCATTCCTAAACACTGAGATTAGCTATTTTCGTAAATTCCACAAGGTAAACAGGCTCCGCCATGTAAAAGCCGAAACATTTGAAGGAGTAGGCAAACAGGAAGGTGTGAAAACAATCGGCTTGTTCTGTCTTCACAGACAGTCAAAATTGAAGGGATGGTGATCGTGACCTCTGTGGATACATGCTCGAAGAAATGCCCGTTAGCGTAATTTATCGATACTATTCTGCTTCTAAGAGATGTGTAAGTACGTAATTCAATGACAATTGGGGTCGATTGCGGAAGGAATCGACAATAGCAAAACAGATACACTCGCTTCTATTTTCCCGTCAGCTTTTCGATTCTGCGATAAAATCGTGTCGTATTCGGTGAATTCCTGGTCACATGACAGCAAGTGGGGATCAAAAATGTAAAAAACGGACACATTTGTCGGAGGATGACACATTGTCACATATGTAAATATTTATTTGTACCTGGAAATGGATTCAATGTTGAAAGAAGAGCATAATGGTGAGACTAATGAATTTTCATACGTCAACGATTTTGTGAAATTAGAATACCATTTAGAGCTAATTGTTAATCATATCCAGGCATTTATTAATTTCTATGGTCCTTTTTTATAATATAACATTGTTGAAGTGTTTTATGAAGTAATTTAGAGAGGAAAAAGGGATAATATTTTCTTTATTTCGGCTGATATGACCGATAAAATAGCTAGAGATCGCGGTTCGACAATGCATGGTCAAATAAATTAATACGCTTCAACCAACGCAACTTATGTAGGAAACGCATTGATGAGGGAAAAAAATCATAGGTTCTCCATTAGTCACTTAAATTTTAGAAAGTGATATTTTTGAACTCGAAAAGCTTATTTCGATAGGTATTAAGCTAAAGATCAACTCTCTCCTAAAAATATTTGAAAGTAAAATTATTATGCCACAACGCATCCGTTGTGGAATACATTTTTAAGTGATTGAAGGTATTAATAAATTGCAGGTTGTAAAATTAAAAATCTTGCCATATGGATCGTATTTAATTTTGCATAACCTCGAAACAAAGAAGCATAAAATGGAAGGGATTGAATATGTGATTAAGCGAGCTTAATACATGTGCATATCATAACTTAATAGGATAAAAAATATCTACTTCATAATATTAATGATTTAAACATCGTTTTACTGTTATTTTACTTTTTGATCCTTGTGCTGAAATTATAAAGCATTTGTTGTCACTGACGTAAAAATTCGTTATGAATGGATATGATTTAACATGCTAAGAATTAAAAATAAGTTCAGCTTGTTGTTTCCAATTTTTTCACCTATTAATGCATAAAAGAAGGGTGATGTCTAATGTGAATAAAAATGTAATGTAACAGTTTTACGTAAACATACAGAAGAAAGTAGGAAAATTCTATGCATTGCGTTTAAAGATAATTTTATAAACAACAAATTTTCTAATTACTTTGAAAATACCACAGCTAAATTTCTCAAATTAAGATGAAAACTGTGAGCTTTACGTTCCTCATAACGAGGAGTATAAATATCAAAATGTCCCTATAATTAGTTCTTAAATTATGCTATATAAACATATTGTAGCTTTTCTTTTACCATTGGCTTCCGTGAATATGCTCAGTGGAATGAGAAATATCTTTTATGATCTGCTTCTCATTGTTGTTATTTATTAACTTGACAGCGTGAAATGGAATGTTTTGACATATTCTCGGCGTTTCATAGGCGATGACCACTCATTTTGATTCCCAAGATTGACAAAAAAAACATAACGATAACATAAGGTGTTGCCGTGAAGAGATTTTGGTATTCTACTACTACAATAGTGCGGATTTAATTTCACCTGTCCTGGAGATATTTATCGTACGTTTCGGAAGGCAAAGTTACATTTTTGAAAAAAAAACTCCGTGTGTAAATCTGGCGAATATACTGCAGTGAAGATTAGAAAAAAGAGTATTATTAACAATACATGTAATGTGTAAGATTGCCGCCCAGGATTATAAGAGACTTTGCATTGCACTGCCAAATTGCTCTTAACCAAGATAAAGTTTTTGTTATCCGAATTATTTTGGATGACCCACGTGATTATCAACATCTCGAGGACTACAGGGAAGTTGGCCTTTTGGTAACTAAAACACTAAACCGGTGGGAAATCCGAGGAAACCTCACCCTAACCACGTAATATACATGTCACGCGACTTGTTTCTTACGTTCACATGCATTTAGCAATTTATTTTCATTCGATACAGTAATTTTAATGTCGTTCAATATATATTTTATATTTTTGAAGCGTTTCTCTTTGTTAGAGGTGCGACTCTTGCACTATGGTTAGCCATGTTAGTGTGCTATAAAGAGAGACTTTGGAGAAGGCCAAACGTAATACTGGGTCATGATACGACTTTTACCAATTTCGTACTCCAGGTACATTGTCGAGCTACATATTTTTATTTTATTTTACAAAGGCAAAAAGCACCTTTATGTCACCTTCAGGCCACGAGTCGGTAAAAACGTGCATGGTTAGGGAGGAAATGCTGAAGTATGGTTAAAATATTTTCTTCAAATTGTCAGCATTTCCATGATTAGGCTTACGTTGCACTAATTGTGTCCGGGTTTATGTCTTTTATGGTTTTCATGCTTTGGAAGATAAATGTTTATTTTGGCCTCCACGGAGAGTGAAGACCTAAAAAGCTAATAGATACTTGAAGGTGGCGGGCATTTGTATGGACATGCTTGGTATGGCAATGGAAATTGATGTGAACGAGCAAAGAGGTCAGAGGTATACAAAAAATTATCAGGTAAGTTCCAGGCCCAGAAAGACCAAAAATACCCATAAATTCGAGACTACAAAGAGACAAACAATACATCGCATAACTGGAAATAAAACACGCTACGTCATGATACGTGACCACTAAGATGTGACCAGCACCTCAAACAGCATTCAATCGAAAATTAGAAGAAAGGTTACCCATAGGAATACGTTTCCTTTCACGTAAACTACTGGGAATTTGAAAAAAAACTCCTTTTAGATGGAAGGTCAAAGAGCAGTGAGGTCCCCAGAGGAGCTCTTTCTTCCAGCAGAGAAACTTTCAAGTAGTTAGGTTCCTATCAATCACATTGTTTCTCTTTGTTATCAAACAGCCCTCTGAATCAATTTCTAGAACGTAGCGTTAGGGCTATGAGGAAGGAGGTGTGATCGAGGTAGGAGTGTTAAGGAGCGAACCGAGAACGAGAAAAGGAAATTAAACTTGTGAGGAAAGCGAGAAATGGGTGGGGAGACTCGAGACTGGATCTATAAGGTGAACAACAAAAGGAGAGGGAGAATATATATCATCATGTTGTATTGATGTTCCTTCGGAAAGGAACTCTTGGGGTTAAGATTAAGCTTTCGAGGTGCAGACAAAGAGGGAGAGAACAAAGGTGTGTAAGTGACTGAGACTAACGCGTTGGCGGAAGAGCTCGTGGTAAAGTTATTTCGGGAGGGTGAGAACCTTTATACTTAAAAAAATAAATTCCTGGGAAGGAGTAGATAAAAAAGGGTAACAAAGAGAAATAAAAGTCGCACGCTTATCAAAGATAGGGTGGTGCAACTGGAAGTGGGTGAAGAATAGGAGGCGAGAACTAGTAAATAAATATGCTATAGGATATTTAGTGAAAACACTGCGAAGAAGGTGTGACACAGCAGTCCATAGAAAACAAAATTGGAAGGAGAAATAAACGGAAAGTATTACAGAGACAGAGCAAGAATGGAATACATTACATAAAATATAAAGGACGCATAGAGTTAATACATATTTATGTAGGAATGAAGCCGTTGGTGGTGAGGAGAGTGAAATGAATGACTGCAGCGAACCAATTTTCGGAGTGATGACAACTAATGATGATGGGATACTTAGGCGTAAAATGTTGGCTAAGAACATTAGTGCCCGGTTTTATGTCTAATTCACATTAGCCGCAAGATAGTGTAGCCTTTTCGTTCATTTTATGTAAACTGAGAGTTCGAGTATCGTATATGACATCAGACTATGGGTTAGTTGGCGTTAGTGTTATCCATAGGAGAACATATTAAATTAGGTTGTCATGCCAATAAAATATTTTACCAGAGGTTATAAAACTGGGCCTCAAAGTATTAATGGTAAACGAGGGCGGAACATCAGATGAAATGGAGGAAGAAGCGGAGGTATTCAGTAATTAGAGAGACAGGGAATGCAATATGACAATGTCACGAGATTTGGAAATTAAATAGAATGAAATAGGAAGACAAAATACCATTAAACATTGGATGTAACGGCAAAAAAGCGATAAAAGGTTTCTTATTGGTAGTTTCGTGGCATCACTATGTTTAAAAATAGTATCTCAGTTATTTTAAACGACATGTAGCTTTAATGCAACCTAACTCAACTTATAACGTAAGATTTCACGCTTTCCCGGTGAATTGCAGTGATGAACTCTGATTATCATCCTGTATTCGGATGTTACATCACGCGGATTAGTAGTTAAGATGGGTAAATATCTTATTTTTAATTTGCAAAACCCGCTTGTTTACTTGATTGCACCTATTTATGGATGAAAAGTCACTATAATTTCTCTGAAGGCATATCTGATTATAACCATCAACATAAACGTCGTTTTTCTTTTACATTTAATTGGTTTTTTTACACATATTACTCCGAAATAGTCACTTTCTTCAGTCATTCGTGATCCAAGTAGTTTTTAGATCTTTGAGGAATCAGAGGAATATAGATGACAAGGAGAAGATGATATAAAGAAGATGAAATAAAGAAGTGGGTAGCTGACACATTTGCCGCAGAAGTAAGAAACAATTAGTGCGATTAACATTGTGTTAGCTCTATTTTTGGCGAGATGCCAGGAACATATTTGAATTTGTATGCGTTTCCGAGCAGGGGAAGATACGTTGTTTTTAGCGGGAGAAGGATCCGGATAGCCACAAGCAGTAAAGGTAGAGGAAACCAAAGGTCAACAGAGATAATTGGATATATTCGCAAACGACCTCCTCCCTTCTCCTCCAAAAAAGCCACCCTGATGTCCGTGACACTAATCTCAGCCCCTCCTATCCTCCTTGCTTCCCAACCTTCGCTCTAACGACCACTTCTCCCCTATTTGGCGCTGAGGTGGCCAGAATGTACTTCTTTGAGAAATGTCACGATGGGCGCTGCTGAAACGGTGACACTACTGCCCATGAACAGAGATAATTTTAAATTTCGGATGAGAAGTCTTCTCTTAGTCTTCGAATTATGCTTTAAAAAGTTTTTTGTGCTAAGGTAGCTCTTCAACAAACAGGCAAAGCTGGAGGACCTGGGGAACGATGAATCAATTTGTTGAAAGTTGATGAAGAGAATGGTTTTTCGGGTTTCCATCCGCGTTTATCCATTTTTGGTGGACAATATTTCCGCAGCGTTCGCTGGCGAAATATTGTCCACCAAAAATGGATAAACGCGGATGGAAACCCGAAAAACCATTCTCTTCAAAACTTAACAATATTCATAATGAAATAAGTTAAAAACTTAAGAACTATTTTTGGACTATTTAATTCCACCCAATATGATTTTTACAACTAATTTTATATGAAACAAGTAGTCAGGCAAACCTGGGTCGTTATAATTAATGTTTTTCAGCAACAAAGTCGCACGGGATGCGATAAACTCCAGGAGCTCTTAGGCCAAGAGCAAAATAAAATATCGAGACAATTTACACACCACCTGGGAAACTTCTGGACCTTCTCGTGAGTATAGAATAACCTTGGCCTATCTTTGTTTACGTGGAACGTACAACTGCACAAAGTACCCTCACTATTTTAAATACCTACATTTCCAGAGCTTTCCGCTGGTAATGGACGATTTGGAACTTGCAGTACCAAGGCTTAACACTGAGTCACTGCTTTCGTCTGAAAAAAAATTTCCTCCCATCTTTTGAATGCGACACTCGGCGTCTGCCACATTTTAAAATAATGACATTGCGCTGGAAAGTGATGCAGAAGATTGGTGTAGTTAATGGAAGTATGCATTTTGAGCCTCTGAGAATCAATGTTCCATAAAAATAGCAACAGCCATTAAAAGTGATAGCAGAATAACGTAAATTCATAACTAATTAGACCATTTAAAAATACGAAATTAATTTTATTTCGCAGCGAATTTACATTTATTTTTAAAGTAATGTGTAGAAAAACCAAATATTTCTGCCCAAATTGATTCGCGGTTCTTTACAAAAAGATAACAATTGGAGGATGCGTCGTTACTAAATAATAGATCAACGGTTTTAGCGAGTGAGAGTGAGCCTTTTAATATTAAAGCTATGGATAAATTATGGGCCGATTCATTGTTAAAACATTTTGATTTTTACGTGTCTCTCTACGGGACGAGATTAAAATATTGGATCTGATTTCCATTGAAGCAGCATTACATATTCGTTTACAACAGAGGGTAACTAATTTCCTTCGAATAATTATTCAACGATAAAATCCGATAACTTTGAAACCAATATTTTAGAAAAAAATTACATTTCTAGTAAATAAAAATGACAGGAAAAAACTTGGAAGTAATTATTAATTCATGGTAGATAGCAACATAATCATGGAGTTACCACAAGCTGGTGACTCCCGGTAAAGTTTGCTTGCCTGGTAAAATGTCATCTCACCAAAAATCAACAATTTAATACTTGAAAGTATACCAAACTATGAATAATATTTGTTGTCAGGGGCGAAAACAAATTTTAAAGATATTCACTGGAAACATCATGTCTTGAGGGGTAATAATAATATCCTCTTTTTGGAAGGAAAATGAATTTTACTATAGATCTCCGTGACATCTTAATGTGTTGTAGCCTACATGAATAGGGAAGAAAAATAAACAAATAAATTAATTTCCAGTGAATTCGGTGACTTTCAGTTCCCAATGTACCATTGGTAAGGAATTGAATCATCGCTCGTGATATTTGATGATGAATGTGAAATGAGATACTAACCAGTTAATATTCAACTAATGTGAAACGTTTCCCCACAACCTAACCTATACCTCCTATTACTTTTCCAAATTTAAAGATAAAAATAGAAAAAAAAGGAAGACTTAAAAATCCCAAGAATCTCTCTCCCGGTCAGTTTCATGAGGAGTTAAAACCACATACGTCGGCATACAAATGCATAGTGGAATGGTATATACCATAAAAATCCACATGTGTGAAAGACATCTGCGCAGTTGAGTAAATCATTCGAAGTTCAGTACAGTGCGCTGTTAGGTATAGTGCGCTGTCAAGTACAGCTAGGCATTTCAAGTTATTTTTCTATATTTACATAAAAAAATTGGATTTAATTACATTCATTTATTGGGGTTAATAGCACTGGACGGCCGGGCTGGGTTCATGTGCGTTTGCAGCGGTACAGTTATCCTGATATTTGAGTCCTGACACATCTTATATTTATTCAGAGAATAAAACAGTTGACTTCTCATTTTAATAGGTAATTTTTAAATTTGTAATAAATAATTTTATGCAATTTTTTTCCTCATTTCGGTACATCCCGTCATAAAATTTAATATCCAGAGCATGTCTTCTTAGAATAGCGTATCTCTTGCAAGAGACCACGTGAGAACGAATTGCTTACCTGTTATTTCAGAATTAGCCTTCAAAGAACATAAAAAGAAATTCAAAGCAGCACGCACAGTCATCATTATATAGTTAAAAAGGAGATTTAATCTCATCTGAAATTACAATGGGTAACAATTTATCCTGAGTGACTTCACTGGCTGGAGACTTAATGCGTATGATCCCAAAAGGAATGACAACAGCCACAAGTAGAGGAATACCCTGATGTTTACGGGAGTGAACACGGGAGTATGGATACAATTCTGAGTGCGTTATGACTAATAAAACTAATTTTAGTCTTTTTGTCATGACACATTGAAGACAGCATTCAACCTAGGGAATAAGACAGGTCTTTGTCAAAGTATTCCATTGGTTTCCGCACCACTCACAATTCATGATTTGGGTCTAAGATAAGTGTAAAAACGTCGATAACCTTCACATGATTTTGCCAATGTGTATTTCCTCCAAATATAATTAATACTCTTGACACTTCAGGAACATTATAGTTTCGACGTTTATTTCCCGCTGAAGCTTCAGGTCAACCGTCATTCAGCCAAAATATTAATCATGGACAACAGAGCGTTTGACCACTAATCTTCAGGCATCCTTAACACTAACTGGCCTCATTGGATATTTTGCATCAGGTACACTGATTCATAAACCATCTCATACCCCAGAAGAACTTAATAAGGAAGGTAAGGTGGGGAGAATTAAGGTGACTAAAATTACGGTAACAGTCAGTCAATAATAATCTATTTCATATAACCTCCGGGTTTAAATAAATAATAATATAATTGTTCTCTTCTCCTTCTTCATGACCATTATGACCATTTTTGCATAAAGTAACACCGTTGCCTGAATTATACTCGAAAGGTAGCGGAGGGGCATGCTGAGAGACTTTGGAAGGAGACTAGCAAAGATTCCTCACTTAACCCTTTAACTGCGCAATTAATCAGAAAAAGAGCTCTCCACAGGCGCAAAAAAAAATGCTTTTATTTTTTCTTATTTTTGCGTAATTTTATCACTTATCACTTAATATTTAAGGGAAAAAATTTTTAAAAAAATTTTTAGTACGTAATTACTCATACTATTACTCTGAATGTCGTATTTCAGGAGGTGTTTTTTTACTGAAAGACGAAATACACCTTTTTTCAAAATTTATTCAAATCGCCAATAGACGATGAGAGCAGTTAAAGGGTAAAACCACCAAAAGGACTGTGGAGGTCACTTGTTACGTAAGAGAAAACAAGAAAAATGCTGGCCAACGAGAAAAAGAGTAATCTCTGAGGATTTATCCAGAGGCGTGGGGAGGAAATGGATACGTAACAAAAAATCTGCGACGAGAATGATAAGAGATTAGTGAGTAGTAGAACATCTGAAATAGGACGAAATAATGGCAAGAGTTGAGGAGAGAGAAATGTGATGGTCATGAATAGCAAGACTCCCTCGATATGCCTTTGTTCAAATACTCAGCCGAAAAAAGATATGAATGAAGAAGAAAGGCCAAAAAAACGTCGGGATTCTGTGATGTCTGTTCGTGTGTGAGAAAGATGAAGCGCAAAAAAGGCATAGGGAGAAAAAGCAGGAAAAAGACTAGAAATATTTTTTTGCCGCAAAAAATGCCGGTCCGGAAAAAAGGAAATAAGGTTGAAAAATATAAAGAATATAATGAAAGTTGTAGCAAGATGATAACGACGAGGGTGCGAAGGTTTTATTTTTCTGAGTGCATGATTGTCAGAAATGATAAGCTTTGTAGAAACCTGGGAGGGGGAAAACTAATTAGATTTACTGGGAGACGAAAGGGAATCAGAAATGCGATAGTGAAGCCATATTGAAGCCTTGTTCCCTAACTCTATCTAACAGAACAATAACAAACGAAATTGAGAGGAAAACAATGAGAATTAAGCGTGATTTAATTATTGATGAAATCGATTTCCAACATTAATCTTCGGTAGGAAACGAAATGTCAGAAGAATTATTCTTTTTCTTACTGTAAGTATAAGACACTAAGCCAGTTACCACTCTCCAGCCTTGGTATTTTCATCTTTTACGTGGATGTCACAAGGATTTTCTGCTTTTGTCGTACTCCCATATTTCTTTGTGTATTCTTTTAGGGAATGTTTTCGGTAGATTGAGTAGCCTGATAGCCTCCGTTTCCGGTCCCAAGCCCGAATAAAGGAGGAGGGTTTTATATCAGGCGAATAAGGAGATCAGGGATAAACCATTACACTTACAAACCTTGAACAATAGCCTTGGATAGTAGAAGCATTATTCCAAGAAGAATATAGCATCCAGGTGGAAATAAAACAAGGACGGGTTTTGGAGTGCAATAAGCATATCGAAACTACTTAAATAATTAACATTTTATACGGCAATTCATGAAACGCGTGAGAGATTCAGTGGAGGAAGACGCTGGATACAATGTTGAAAAGGGGTGAGAGAAAGGTGGCTGATGATTGGGCAGAAGGGAGAAGAATGAGATGTGAAAGCATGTTAAATCTTCTGCGCACGTTAATTAATAGCGTAACTAGTAAAATAGGTACCTAATATAGCATGATGATAGTTTGATGGCTAGTGTTCTTCCGTTGTGTGGAGTCACTTCCTGCCCAATGACTTAGCTAGATTTCGTTTCGCTTCAATTTGCCGAAATCCCCAACATATCTGAATATGTTAACCTATTTAGATGGAAAATTAAAATGAATTACTAGCAGACCTGCTGCCTGCTTTGCAGGCAGTCTCTGTCTGGTGTGCTCTTGAGGTGAACTTGGTGTTTTTCCTTTTTTTGCACTACTCAAGTGGAAGCAGAAGGAAATGTGGCTAAATGAGTGTACATGTTTCCCAAAAATGAAAAAAACATTCAGAAAATGTTTCTTGCCCAAATCAGCAATTGCATTGTAACCTATTTAAGTGAACCCGGGAGTCCCGAGAAAGATAGACTCGCTCTGAAAAAGTGAATCTGGGAGTCCCGAAAAACACGGTATTTGCATTTCTCTTTGCACCACCAACTGCTAAAACTCAAAAACTACTACCAAGTCATGCAGACAGAGAATACACATTTAATGCAACAAACCTCATATCTCTAGCTCAAAACGTGAGAGAGAAATAAACAAAATGGATACATACTGACTGACTGACACGCTACAAAATTAATATATATATATATATTGATACTAAAAAAAATAGAACATTGAGCGACTACATAAATTATGCAGGTTATATTGTTGATCAACATTTCCATTACACACATCAGTTAACTATTATCATTATTTGTTATGGAGCATAATAAATGATGCATTATCATGATTTTTATAGACCATAGTAAATAATAAAAATTGCGAACAGATGTAAGTGAAGGAAATAGTAATTATATTATAAAAATAATTCTTTCCTAAACTAATTTTGGAAATGTTACAATCAGAAAAAAAAACATTTAAGAGCGCAATAAACTGCAAATGCGTATTTCGATGTACCTACTTGAATCTCCCCTGAGATAAAATGGAGTAAGTTATTACGAAATAATTTTTATTTTGCCTAATACTGTCGCTCAAAAAAACGTGCCGCCCGGGACAAACCAACCCCTCCGCCATTGCCCCGGCCACACACCCCACGAGGTGGCTTGCCGGGTATCACGTCGATGTAGATGAGATAAAGATTGGTGAGATATTGAGGTATCAAGAGAATAAACAGGAGAAGGAGAAAGGGAGAGAGAGAAGTGAAAAAAGGAGATGATAACAAAAAAAGACGAGACATTAGCATGGAGGTAAGGGAGAGGAAAGTAGACGCAGGAGGGGATAGCAACTAGTCTCCGTCAGTGATGCAGAGCGGGATAGTGCGAGAATGGGGGGGGGGGGTTGTAAGGATCTTATCACACAGAGAAAGTAGACACGAGCTTCTGGCTAAAGAAGCTGCAGGGTGCAAAATGCAAAATGAGATGAAAAAACGTGAAGCGGCGTGGAACTGAAAGGCAGATCGTTTCGAGGGGTGGCCGTAATGTAGGGTGGGAAGGGGTGAAGGAGAGAGACGGGGGTCTGCGAGGGAGACGGGTTGGAGATATGATAAATGGACAATGGCTCTTGCTCTGGAGGAAGCGGGGAGGGTGAAGAAATGCACAAGGCTGGGGAAAGGTTTAGGACTTCGCGTTTGCTAACGGATGCCTGCCTGTGTCAGCTGGAACCGTTAGTAACTTTTGTGCTACGATTTTTTCACGAAAACTTCTTGAGGAAAAAGTAAAAAAGATAGCGTTCTTTGAGGCGTGACTTGGTGGAATTAACTTCTCATTTTAATTATAGACATGAACTTAGTTATCTCAAAGATTTTATTAAAAACGATAGAACAGGACCTGAGTTTTTACAGCAAAGCGACCACCAAACAAACCTCCACACGACCTTGACAGTAAGTACACAAACGCACCTAGTCCAATTAACCATTCAACTGAAAATGACGCCTTGCCGTTCAAATCCGAGTCGTGCTTTATTCTGTATTTTAAACAAATTCTAGTGGCATTACTGAGTTCATTTCTCTAAACAAAGAAAATAATAGCCTTAGTAAATTAATGGCAGGCTAAACACATAATGAAATGGGCATAACTACTGCAAAAAGGAGTTTTTTTCCAAACAGCAATTTTAAACCCATATATTTTGAGGGCTAGGGCAATTCAGCCACGTGTCTGCCAGTCGCAGTGTACGCTGATACATTAAAAGGAAATGGCAACGCAAGGAAGTAGGCCGAGAGAAAAGTTTTGGGAATGAAGTCAAGGAGGGTGATGATGGAGGTGAAGTGGGAGGGAGGGAGGAGGTATGCGAGGGATGGAATTCGAAGCGTGTAGGAGCGGAGGCGTAGAGAAGCGATGCTGAGATCCATAAGGGTAGGGGAGTAGGGGGAAAGAGGGTGGGAGCGAAGACGAGTAGATGAGGACAAAGGAGAAGAAAGGGACCCAGACGCTGGTAAAGGCGCGATAATGGTGGGTCGATGAACCAATTAAAAACAGGAGAGGAGCGTGAAATGAGAACGAGGCAGTTGAAGAGGAGCGAACGAGATAATTGAAAAAAAAATGTTTTCGGGAGGGAAGGAGAGGGCAACGGAGGAAACAAATGCGAGGAGCTATTTAATAAAAGAAGAAAGGACGGCCAGAAGAGTCCTTGAAAACAAATAAGGTTCGATATGCTATCCCGGAATACTAAGAAATATTATAAATTAGAAGAAAAAATCGCTTGCCGAGCTTTGACGATCCGAATCTTTAGATAACGACAAATAGATCAGAAGATAACGAAATTTTGACAGACTGCTTTTCAAGCTCCAATCATTCTTTGATCCTGCACATTTATTAAGGGACTTCATCTATCACAGAACCATTAATCATGCGCTCGGGTACACGTCATCTATCCTAATAACAACTGTTGTAAAGATTATTACACAATCTGTCAGTAATTGGAAGTTATCCTATGAAACATAAATGTACTGCAAAAAAGGTGAGTGAGGTATCAACTATTTCATGAACAACAAAAGGTTAGTCCGAAAATCAGCTTAAATCGATTCGTTTAAGGCACTAGGGTGTTGAATGAATTAAAATAAGAAGCCAAGTAGCTTGTTTCCATTAAAAAAATAATAATATATCTTTAAAATTTCTTTCAAGTCTTTAATTATGTCACTCTACTCCTTGGTTAAGAGATTTTGTCATTTCCTCAAAGCCTATTACATTCATCTGGAAAACATTAATTATGAATCGACTATTACCATTGATACTTGAACATTTAAATACCTTCGTTAATTTTCAAAGAAAGAAAATTGTCTGTTTATTGTTTCCTTTGTATCACTGAAGTGTTATTCCAAAATCTTTCTTTATATAAATGTTATATCACTTCTTGCTTCGATCATAGAAAACTATAGTCCAATAACCATGCCTTCTGTCATCTCTCCCTCTCTCATTAGGCAGCTCGACCAAGGAGACAAAGCTTTTTGGCTCAACAAATAAAGTCGTGTAATTCGTGATAAATTCGTTTGAAGAAAGTCCCCACCTTCTGCGGCTTCATGGACGACTTAAATGACAAATAAATTTTATGACCCCTCTAGATGTTTTTTTCTCTTGATTGATAAATACTGCGTTTATTTTTTCTCCATATCTAATTTGAATCAATTCACCAAGAATGTTTTACCAGGATAAAAAATCAAAGTGGATGGTGCAACGTCTACAACTCTAGTGGCTGCTCAACGACATGGAGTATAATACAATAGGAAGTGTAGACGGAATAGGGTAGCTTTCAAAATACCATGCAACAGTGCCGAACAGGCAATTAAAATACCTTCACTCTATTTTAATCTTCCTAGCAAGAACATGGCTACTTCGCAAGATTGTAGAAGACACGTAACACGGACCAAAATAAAGAAAACACGGCTCTTTAACAGTAATTAATCATAAATATATGGCAATCATATAATTTTTTCCGAAGTATTTCACATATTTAAAATAATCAGGGAAGAGAATATTTTGCGGGATTCTATACCTTTCTTTATTGAGGACTTTCAACCACTGGAGAAGTCAGAAACATCACCATCTCCATCATAAGACAGATGAAACTTTTCATAAAATATTATCAGAATTGAATATTTTTCCAACAAACTCCTCGCTTTCTGTCTGTGATAGCATTCAAAAACGTACAATATACGTCATCAAAAAATAATTTTCTACTGCCTTACCCTTATGGCAGTTTTGAAAATAATTTGTTCCACTCGTCAGAGATCATTTTTAACAGCTAATCTGAGGAAGTAGCAAGCGTTGTGTTTGCCAAATGTGATGGAATGAATTCGGAAAGAAAAGCCGTCCCTAACCGTCCCAGTTTTTAGAGCGAATAGTCCATCTTTCTGTGGAGTGGTACCATAGTACTACCATAGTACTACCATTCTTAAGAAATTGTTTACCTCTTATAGAATGAGGAAATACACTGTTAAGAGGAGGATTGAATTTAACACCAACTGGGATGTCGGTGGAGTAGCATGGTGATTTTGAAATTGCAAGAGACAATTTGACAAGACGGAATGAATGCCACGAAAATGAAAAAATAGCAGGCTGTAGCTGTAGGAAGCTAAATTATTGTATCAGCCCCGATGCACAGTGGAATAATTTAATGCTTATACTTATTAACTATAAAATTTCCCATGAAAAGGCGATAATAGAAGAAAAACTGACAACATTAATATAATATCTCTCTATTCATCCCCTCCTCACTTTCCCTCCCACCCCCTTCCATTCTGTCACTATACAGCGACAGTGCCTGTACGAATTTCACCTGAAGATGACGTTTGACGTGGAAACCCGGGCCAGTTTTTTTTTAACATAAAACATTGTGGAATCACCAATTTTAAATGTTTTATTTTAAGTAAATGCATAAAAATTATTTCAAATTCGGTAACTTTTTAACAATTTTCCAGTCTCCGTTTTGAATGTTTATATGTATTGGGCAAGCGAGGAAGGAGAAGAAAAAGAATAAGTTATATGAACGGGATAAATGATAGGACGTATACTGATATGAAGAAGGAAATATAACTGGTAGATAGAAACCTACACAGGCAAAGATATCAGACGATTTTTATCACTTCCATTAGAACCTAACTTAACCGGTAGATTACCTAATAATAACTGATCTCCAAAAAAAACTCAAATCTCGCCTTCAGAACAGTCCCGGAATTTCCGCCTTGTTGGGTACGGTGAGAATTTGATACTGCGTGCGAGTTGGATGCGGCGATACTGTGGGTATCTTGCGAGAATGAGTGCTTTGACGCTATCCTGGCGCAGATGGTTCTTCCAGGAAATGTTGTTGTAAATCCTCATTTTATGGAATAATACTCGAAATATTAGGACATGAATATACAATAATATTGATACTTTCGAGCTTATGATGCTCAAAATACTATGGGCTTTCGGTTGATAAGTATGCATCAAAATATTGTAAAAATATGTCACGGGGCACGCCAAAGTTTTTGGCTGTAGCGTTTTCAGGAAAATTAGTAAAAATATTGATTATTGTTTAAAAAGTAATTATTAGTGGAAAATTTTTTATTAATTTAATGAAGTGTAGTCGATCTTTCTACTCAACTATAGTCGTCGAAAAATCCTATCACCTGTAAAACTAGTTCCCCAAGGAACCATCACCTTGCGTAATATACCACGTGAGAAAACTCAACGAAGTAATGGGTCACACGCAATGGTGCGTCCTGGACAACATCTTCCGAATTCAGCAAGTGCACGGTTACCCATTGTACAAATGATAAGTCTTGAAAGCTAGAGGATAGAGGAGATAGGAGGTCATAGCTGTGGATTTATGTTTGTATCCAGTAAATGTGGGAATTCGATAAAAGACCAGCATTAATGTGTGCCTTTCAGTGTTAGACTCAGGAATTCCCCTTGTTTACGTCCATATGCATGTGTTACACTCATTTCAAATTCCATGACTTTTTGATCAAAAACAGCTTTTGTACTGAGTGTTTTAATGACATACAAATGTAAAAAAACTGCAAGAAACTAATTAGGTATCTGTAATCATCATACGCGGGAAGTGCCCAGGAAGGGCAGACCGCCTCGTTCTAATAAACCAGAATATTTAAACACCTGAGAGGTCAGAAATAACAGGGAAACCGGAGAAAACTTTCAGATGAGCATTACAAAATTAAATAGAACTGAGAGAATCCCTCCTGCTCACGTATTCTAGCTTCTCTCATAATTAAGCGTACGCTTTAGAGAGGTGAGGGACAAAGTTCATTTTTTCTCTAACTTAACGAGAGCAAACAGTCTTTTCCCCGCAGAGGGCAGAGCAGCGCAAGCACTACCAATGACAAAAGATAAGATAAGAATATATAAATTTGAATACTTTCAAGAGAAGTAACTTTCTGAAGAATATTATGAAATAAAAAAGGGAAGAACACCTAGAATATAGAACCAGCATTTATGATATATTAATCACGTAAGCCACTTATTTTAATATACCTAATTTAAATCGCACCTAACATCATCCTCCGTGGAGAATGATTCATAACTAACACTAGATACCAACAAATTCTGTGATTAACAAGAATGACAAAATTATCTACGACGTTCGTTTATACCTCTGTACACTATTAACCGTAAAATACTCATCAATTATTTTCAATCTGGAAATATTGAAACTTTACAAATTTGCCTTTTGAGAAAATTTTCGTTCGATATACGTCAACATGCCTTCAATGAAGTTTGATATACTGATAGTCTGGAACAGAAAAAACTTAAATACGACATACATGACTCTAAATCCTTTACAGTTACGGTAACTGGGCAAAGACGGCTTTATTAACTAAATTTCCCACTCATTTATATTTTTGAAGTCAAGGGTGCGAAACACGTTGAAGTGGAAATGTGTCTAATACTCTCTAATAATCTCTGAATACGTGTCTAAAGTAAGACTGCAAGAAAGCTGGCGAAACTGTTTTCGTCCCAAACAGCACACATATGACGCTGGAAAAATGCTCCGAATTTCTGATCAACGACACGGAACCCTGCGGACGAATATATATTTGGGGAAGATAGAATACGAGACAGGATAAAAAACACGAAGAAAAAATACTCAGGAAAAAGCCTTGAAGAAAGGTGGGTAAAATGAGATAAAAGAGAATGAGCGGCGATGGGGAGGAGAGGAAAGAGAAATGGTTGAATTATTCTTCACGGGCGAAGTAGGTTCAGTGGACTGGGAGAGAGAGGACAGGGACGGTGAGGCCTGATAGATGGAGTCAGGCGAAGCGAAAGACGGAACAAACGACAGGGATTGATTGCCAGGCATGTGCTTTGAATGGAAGGGGACCGGCAACAGTAAGTGTACCCCGAAAAATGGAGGAGTGCTTAGGAGTGCGAGACTGCCGTTGAAGTGCGCGATTTTACGACTGATGAGGTCGGGGGTCGATCAAAAGTTTGAAGGGTTCGGAAAGAAAGGAAAGAAAAGAATGCGAAGAATGATGCGGGAAATAAAGGAGAAGAAGAATAGTAAATAGGACTAAGGGCCTGGGAGGAGCGCCGGGATAGGAACTGGCTCGGCGGCGGACAAACAAGATCTCACAGACAAACAGCGCCAAACGTCACTTCCGGCCCCCTTTCTTACCGCTCGTCCCCAAAATTCCCTAGTCGCTGGTGTTCTACGCGCTCTCTTGTATGGTGCGCATTGTAATTTTTACTGATTGTGAGATAATTGTGAAAAATAATCTCTCACATATTGACTGTGACATTTGAGCCGCCCGGGGTGGTCTGCCAAATTGCCGCCCTTCCTTTGGTAAAAGACACAACATTTAGACACAAACTAGGTTTAAGAGAAAATCATTATCGATAAGATGAAAAAATATATCATAGTATATTCCACTCAAAAATTGGTTTATAACTGACCGAGGTTTCGACTAATGATTGCTGTGCAGTCGATTGCTGAGCATTATCAATGATTTCTGTGCAGTCGAAACCTGGGTCGGTAATAAACCAATTTATGAGTGGAATATACTATGATATCTTTTTTTCCCATGTTGGTGACAATATTCCACAAAGTTACGCCTTCAACCATTAATATTATGCGGAAATCACCATATTTTTTATTTACAAATTAAGATATGAAATTTAGAGTTCATTTTTCCATTTTTATAGCCAAAACGTTAAACATACCACTTTCCAAATCTGTTTCGTTGGTTTGTTTATACTCTACAGTTAAAATAAACATTCCTCACACGTTTTTTATAATTATTGCAACATATAATTCTAGGAATAGTTGATAGCTTTGCGCTTTTTACAATAAAAATTTAAAAAATTGTTTTTTTTAATACCAAAAATACCGCCCCGAAAAAAGTGACACCAGCGGCGGTCCGACCCTGTGTAGGAAGTGCAAGAGGTTGAAATAGGACATCGCCTGGATTATCGAAAAGTAACCACTCCCCTTACTTTCCCCTTGAATCCTAAAAAAACATCACATCACACCTACATCACATGCTCAGAATTCCGAAACGATAACATCTCAATTGCAATCGCGCCCCTTCGCCCAATACTCAGCAATAATCCCCTGCTTCCTCTCTAATTTCAATCTTTCTTTACTCTCCCGCGTGCATTGATTCAAAAGCTACCACAAAAACACGAGCGGGGAAAAGAGGCATAATGAATTGAATGAGAATCGGCATAACCATTTGCATTGCCTCCATTATCACCCAAAAACGAGGAAATTCAAGCACATAGAACTCTGTCAACATGCAACCCTTTGTGTATTTCATTTATTTGTTGATATATATACGTATTATACGATTAAAAACAAACCAACTTAGAATAAATTTGGGGAATACAGGGCTGTAGAGCGCAGGGTAGGTGGATGAGAGGGTGAGTGGCAGATTTATTTCAGCGATCGATTAGAATCTCGTCCACTCTGGAGCAGGGGTAGATTTGAAATTACATCAGTGGCGAAATGACATGCCGTTGGAATAAGAACGGAGAAGGAGCCCATAAATGTTGATAGAGGCATCAGGGATAGAGGAAAGAAAAATAACTGCAGAGTTAGCTTACTGTATCATTTTATAACTTAAAAGTAATTGGACAGGTTCTGTCCGAGGTGGGGTATTCTGTCTGACTACGAAATTTAGTTTCTAGCACTCATGACTTCATGATTACCCAGTAGGTACGTAATACCAGGCGCAAAATATGAGTAAATTCAATATAGGTATACATACGGAAAAATATCCCTTGGTCCTGTGAATTGTTTCTTTAACTCAAACATGTTCCATAAGCAATAACTCACAAACGTGTATAAATGGATTTTATGTAAACAACTCGTAAGCTGGCTAAGCTGGAATCAATGGTAAAAATAATTATTATAACTACGGCCATGTTCAATTTTCTATAATCTTTTTAATCAGTTCATTCTATTTTTAAAGTAACTTACGAATTCTGCTGTCTCTCTTTTCTAGATTATTACATTGCCCAGAATATACTACTATTAGTTATAGTTTTATATGACTTCACATTTAAAAGAAGATCTATGATTGTGTCGCCTACCACAAAAAGTATTGAAATTTAGTGTAGTCATCATGTAAACAATAAATCATAACCTGATAACAGTTACAGAAGTAGGATGATATATTAGAAATATAATGATGGTATATTCACCTTTTGGTATAAGTGTTCGCAGTTAAATTGGTGCAATACATTGGTCAGATGTATCAGAATTTCCCGGAATTCCTCCATTTTATACGTTATATTTAGAGATAAGGCCATTGATGGTCGCAGGTAGGAGTTGCCTATATAAATAGTGAGTACAAATATCTTTCGTCTGTTTGGGATAATTTTTACACCTTTAGCAATCGACTAGTTTACTTTATGCTGTAAATGGAACTCAGGCATATGTCGACAAGGCTTTAACCTATGATACAAGGGTATTTGAAGTGCATATCAATATCTATGGTCCTTAAGTGCAAGTTATGAAATTACCACATAAGTACGCTTGGCGGATATTTACCTGTACGGTTTCCGTGCTGCTTACTCAAAGATGAGGGCATGTGGCAGTGCCTTTAACGAGCTGCTTCTTTAATGCTTGCGCAAATAGCATGCAATCAAGTTAATTTCTTTTTAAATGGAATTTTGTATATGTAGAAGATATACTTTTGTCTTTGTGCTGAATGAGTATGAGTTTGAGACATATTCTTTCATATGAAAAATGCTTCCGAGGCAGTTTGATGTGCAGAAATTACGATAAGTTGTGCACGGAATTAGGATAGGAGCTATTTTCCAGCCTTTTGTTCATTCATTCGCGCAGTCATTCTAGCAAGTCCCCGATGCATACGACGAAACTTACATAGTATATACACTCATACATCAGACTGCGCAGTAACGTACGCCTTATAAAACGGACTTAACACATCTTTATATAGCACTCTCTCTAACTCGGTACTCTAAATTATGAAAGGTAATACTATTTAAAAAATGTTTCTACTCGTAACGTGAATCGTCACTTGGGAATAAAAGCAGACAAAGAAAACTATGTGCAAAATGGGCGGAATTTTATGGGCGAAATTCCTTATTCCTCAGACCTACCGCGTGACCTACATATTTCACCCGATCTCTACATTAGAAAAAATATATAACTCGTAGCCAAATATTAGGTATACTTACTCTCTAATCCTGCAAGTAAATGGAGAGAAGAGAGGGATTGAAGGGAAAGAATGACAAGAGTTAAAAGGGTGCTCATCCTTTCCTCGGGGATTCCACGGATGGACAGACTCCCTGGGGCGGAAGAAAGCGAGAGGGAGGGATACGAAAGAGAAATGTGAGTTAAGGAAGAGGAACGGAGTGGATGAAGAAAAGACAGAGAGGAACGGGGAATCTAATGGAAGAGAGGATATTGCTGAGGATGAAATTTGTGGCGAAGGGATAAAGAAGAGGCCTTGAGGGCAAAAGGCGGTGGAGAAGGAAAATTCGAGACAGTGAGGCGCTCATATGACAGAGACAATTAGGCGGATAGCGAGCTATCCTACGGTGTATCAGGTTTTTTGCCACTTTATTTGCAGAAAATCCGAAATTTTTTTGGCGAAATATTTGGTGACGTTGAAGTGGATTTCGAGAGGCAACAGCTAATACACTTCGCGCATTGATTTCTGACACTGAAAATGAGAAAGTAATGCGACACAAACCTGGACAAGTTGAACGCCTTTTAATGAAACTATGCCAAGGAATCGCTTAATTTTGACTCTGGGTCTAAATACAGAATAATCATTGACACTAATAAGAGAGACATTCTAATAATCCTACAACATACCATTACGTTTTTAGAATTCAATCTCATAACTAAGAAAATATTAAGGATTGTACTAGTATTTGGTTATATCTGCTTAAAAAAGCCACGTTTATTTCTTTACATAGAGCAATGATTGCTCCCTCTACTCATCAAGTATCAATGTTTCCAATAGGTAATTAAATATTTAATCAAGGCATTAAAATACATAGTTCTCACGAGTAGTTAAACCATGGGCTAGAGCAGCACTACATAAGCTGAGAAAAAGCATATAGCTGCCTTAGTAATATACCAAATAATGACGGTCAAAATTCAAGATCAGCTGAGGTGGAGATCGGCATAGGGCTTATTTTATTCACATAATCATTTGGCCAACTAATCGCTCACCTCTAGTTCCACTAGTGATAAAATGGGACGAGAAATTATAAAAAAGACTTGGTTGGGCTAAAATGAAGTGAGGGATGCATAAAGAGATTTAGGGTGGATGAGGAAAAATGCGCTAAAGTAGGGTGGGTTGGGGTGTTGAGGGGAGTGAGGCAGGATTGAGGCGAGGGGAGAGGAGGCGAGGGATGGACGTCTGGGTAGAGGGAGGAAGCGACGTAAAGAAGCAGGGAGAAGTGAGGGAGGTGAGGGGATGGCCTAGGGCCATGAATGAGAGGGGAAGAGACGGCGTGAAGTGGCGTCAAACTCAAAAATATACGACATATCCTAATGAAAAAAAGTTAAAGATGCCATTAAAGAGAAAATGTGCTTGTGGCAGGCACCAAAAGGCCAACATACCCCGAAAGACAGGCGTTGGTGAGGCTTGAAGTAGCGAGGGAGGCACTAAAGTAATGTAAAATATACGAAGAAATACGAGAGAAAGAGGATAAAATCCGTCGCTTGTCGTGAGCATGACAGAGACAGCGCTGATTATTACGTATTAGGCGATTGGGGCGAGGAAATAATGCCATATACCTTAAAGCTTATGCTGCAGGTCACTGAATCCAATGAAAGGCTAAGATAAACGGTTTACGCTATAGGCAGAAGATGTGTAGGAAATATTAAAGAAACCTTTATTCCAGCAATGCGAAATTTACCACAAATAAATATTTGTGCATGTATTTAATCTCCAATGGGTATACCAATCGTGGCTTCGATCGCATCTGTTCACCAATGAAACAAGACTCACAGCTTTATATTGCCATTCAAATTTTAATTACAAAGCAATTAAAGCTATTGTTTATCAATTGATAAAAAATAACTTTTTAAACCATAATATTAGGAAGATATTTGCAGATAATTTAAGATATTTGCAGGACTCTCGTAAATATAAGTGACTGTTTCTAACTCTGTATGTAGTGGGTATCATGAAGTTGTCTATTGGCATAAAAATGAAAAAAGGGTGCAAAAATTGCAGACTGATTTTACTTAATACTGGTCATGTAATGTCTCTGTTTTGGATTCTGCAATTCCCGGCACTTTTATGCATCCCAAAGGTGTGAAAATAATATGACCAAAAAGGAAAGAAATGAAATGCAGAATTGAGACGTAACACTGGCTGAAAATCTAATTATCTAGTCGCATTGCATATGAAAACAAGCTATCCAGTTTTTTATTTAAACTAAAATGTCACTTTTAGCAGGTGCTAGTCCATGCTAAACACAATTATTATATGTTAATTAGCTGGAAACTTTAGCACCCTATTCTGGGAAGCAGGATTGCTTTTTTTTGCTGGGAAGCAGGATTGCAGGATTGAACCACCAAGAAATTCCTGAAAATTCATCCACTTCGGTTTTCAACTACTTCCTTTGGTAAAAGTTTCTAAGTTTATCTCCAGATGGCCAATTCTCTCACTTGGTGATAACAAGAAAGACATATGAGAAATGATAAATGAGGCACGTTAGGGTAGAAAAATATTCTGTCAAAGGCAAAGGATAAAAGGAAGAAAATTATGTACGTAAAAGCACAAGGACAAAGAGGATTGAGTATTTGAGAGAGATCTTAAAAGCGCAAGAAAACTGATTGAATTCTCAAGGCAAAAGAAAGAAAAAATACTCAATATAAAATAGTCTAAAATACTCTAAATAGAGTAATTAAATGATCGTTTATGTTGTTATAATTTTAATTTAATCTCCGGTTTCTCCAGAGTGAAGTATTAACGGTAAATCTTCAGACCTTCCGCCGAGCGCCTGTCTCACCTCATTTCCGCAACCGCTGTCCCCGGCGAGTAACCCTCGTCGAAAGGCCCCGACTGAGAAGGGACGAAGATATAGAGGAGGTAGCAGAGGTGAGAGGGGGGAAAAGGGGATAAGACGGGAGAGAAAAGTAAAGATGCGAGTAGGAGAATTTGAGGTAAGACTTGCTTAACTCTTCTTCCACTCCTAATTACTTTATTTTACTCATATTTACCACCATCCATACCCATATCTAAAGATCCCTTCACTATTATTTCATTAATTCTACCTAAATTACTTTGCACTTACATGTTACACTTCTAAAATACCCTCCATTACTTATTTTGGAGTGCAGGGATAGGCAAGGGTGGTGTTCGGTTCGGCCAGGAGAAAATCGGTGCTTTCTCAGTGACGCTCTTGAGTAAAGATATTTTATTTAGTACTCTGAAAAGGTACCCATTTGATTTAACGGAAAAATAAAATCTGAAATAATTGCATTGGGTTAAAAGAATTTTTTAAAAAGTGAGATGCAAATACATATATGTTCCAAGTAGTTGTCACTAACCTTACTTGGATAGGTTTGGGTTAAAAACATGCAAAGTTAAATCTCGCAATAATTATCGGACTGATTGTTTAAGCTAAGACCTAAGGTATAAGTTTCCATTCAAAGCTATGAGAATTTATTTATATAAACGATTCATTTATCAAGAAGGTAAACATTTCTGTTGACATTTATTTGGTCAAATGGACAGATTTTAGTTAAAAATAAAGCATACATGAAAATCGTATGAAAGAAATAAAAACTTAATTCTTACAGCTATATGATATTTAAAATTTCAGCCCTATAGCTAGAGGAAAAGTAAATAAAAAAGAAAAAAAAACCACCTGCACCGATTTCAATGCTTATATTATAGGGATATACGCTTTTAAAAGTCCCTTAAAAATTGTTATCCGCGATTTTACTATTTCTATGGTGAGTTTTGAGTCACAATCTGTATTTCTACCAAATTTCAATGTCCAATGTCCTAGGCCGCATGAAAGTTCATTGAACAGGGTTAATGACAAACGAGAAAAAGGGAATTTGATATAAAAGCAATAGAATGGGCAATAAAAATGTAGCAGTGTGGGAGTGGGTCGCTGGAGTGTTTTCGGGATACGGGCTCTTGGGCCCAGGCTGTGAAGATGACGCGAGCAAAGCCAATCAGCGAGAAGAGATGGACGGAGAGAAAAGGGCGCGGGGGCGGTGGGAGGAAGAACTGGGTTTGGCTGTGAGACTGAGAATGCCGGAGGGCATTCTGCGGTGTGATGTACGGCGATGAAGGAATATCAGGACGAAACTTCGGAGCGCGGATATTGGGTTAGCGTGGACGGCGTCTGATAGCGAGGAGAGACTGACAGCGGTAAACGAGTGGAATGAATGGGGTCGGTGGCTGAAATGGGCACGTGATTTAGTTACGTCAGAACCTATCAAAAAACGGAAAAAGGAACGTTTCCCATTTAATGTCTTCCGTGTACTTCTCGGATCAATCCCTGGAGCCCACGATGTGGAAAAGACACTGAAAATATAACCAATGGAATTATTCGATATTTAGAAAAGTGCTCTCAATTTAAGAGACTAATGTGCAAGTGAGAAAGTACACGTTAGACCGCACCATGCGTGATAACTAGGACAGCAATGAATCACTCAAAATGAAAATAGCTTACTCTTTATCTGCAAGTGAATTGAGTCAGTCTCACATAAAATGTTCAGATTTAGTCGTATTTTATATTTATGATTTTTACGTTGACGATTTAGCTTATCGTAAATCTCCAAGAGCCAGTAAGCGAGATTAGCTAAAACAACTGATGCAACTTCTCCATCCCTCCCAAGATTCTAGCAGGATGCGATGCAGTAGTTTCACGAGAGACCGAACTCTTTTGGAAAAGGTCAGAAGTGTTGAGCATAAAAGTGACTCTCCTCTTAAACCATACTTATTTCAACGAAAAACTTGAAATTTCTAAAGGAGATCAATTGATGCTAAATGTTACTTTAAGGACAAAAGAATGAGTATTTTTGTTGTTGCATTTAGACATGTCTTAAAAAACGTTATCAAATATATTCTCTTTACGTGTCTATTAAACCCAAAAACTTTATCCACAGTTGAAATTACTGAAATAACAGAAGAGAAGAAAAAATATGAGAGTTATATCATAAGCAAATTAAGTCAAATGAACATAAAATCAAAGTAAATCAACGCAAAGCAATTTCGGCGTCAAACGAAACCATTCCTGCATTATAGCATCCGAACGAAAGGGTCCACTTATAATCCAATCATGTTAGTCACGTAGTTACTATGTCGGAATAGATCAACCTGAAAACGTTACATAGCCGTTTTAGTGCTGATAACCCACTCTTGGAGTGTTTTAAAACACATATTCACGTAAAAACGAAGAGTTCGAGGGAAAAAGAGGAAGATCTGATCCCCGAGGAAAGCGACCGTGTCAGAATGTCCAACTTTATCCTAAATACTAAAACATATAGCAAAAATACGCGGATTTCACCATATTCTCAATGGACGAGACAATAAAACCCAACTACGTCAAGAGACTTCGCTACCTCCCACTAAAGGGAACAAAACTGGAGAAAGACGATGCTTCTTCCGAGGAAGAGAAACTAAATTTTTTAAAAATATTTTCGGCGGAGGAGTGTGTCCACTACATCAAGGATGGCAGCATCGCAGAGGATGTCTTGAACAAGGACTGGTGACCGTTTAAAAACCAAAAGGAATGCAAAAATCGCAGGTTACTCCGTAATTCATGGCGGGCGCCGGTGTGGTGATGGGAATATGGGCCGAGAGCTTGCGGTAACCAGACCATGATTGTTGATGATGACTATCAATAAATGAGGTGACGATGCGAGAAACAGCAAACGCCCTGACTGGACTAAAGATGAGAGTGAACCCTCACTACCTCTGCAACTTTTTCCCTTACCAACGAACCCCCCAATGCCTCACCTCCAGCCGCATCGCCCCCTAGACTGCCGCCACACATAACCTGCGCCACAACCGAAAGGCCTCCCTAGGGAGCCTTGAAAATTCAAGAGGGTGGGCGATGAAAATTATATAACGCGAGGGAATGGTTCTGTGCCGGGGGCGGGAAAGAGATCGAAGGAGGAGGCGACATGCATGAGGGACCACGCAGCTGGTTTGGTGGCACGAAGATATCTTGAAAATGCCTCGGAGGGCTGGGAGGTTCGAGAGAGAGAGTTGGGGGTCGAGGAGGAGAGCGGGAGGCGCTCTATAGGGGGTGGGGGTGGAAATGCGGTCGAGCGGGGCAGTAATTCTGGAGAGTGGGATCGGAGGAAACGAAGCTCACTTCCGTGGCTGGGAAAGGACCAAGGAATGGGAAGGTAGGGAAAAGCAGAAGAATATGAGCTAGAGGGCTGGAAATATCATGCCTAAATTCTTCACGATTAAAAATATCAAGTGTGAAAATGTTAAAGATTCAGTCACATTGCTACAACAGTATTTAATCTAAAATTTCATATGTAGCTTGGTAAAACGTTTCTTCACTATGCTGTTAAAATTCATACTCATTACCGTGAATGCACTTCAATAGAGCTCTAAATGTTACTAAAGCAAGGTTCCACAGCCGCATCGATCTAGAATGTTTCCTTAAAATGAGCTGGCATAAACATCTTATTGCTTTACGAAAAGAAAATTGATATTGATGTTGCATTTGATTATTGTCTCAGAATAGAAATGAAACTGCAAGGAATGACTAAGGATAAATAAAATATACTTTTATTCACATGCACAAAAGAGAGGATGTTAGAGACCGAAGAATTTTACTCTTTTCCAAGTAAAGACTTTATGTATCTAATGAAAGTAAGAAATGAAAAGAAATTAACAGATTTGCAGAAAATGACTATACTTAATTGATTTAAATTCACTCTTGAGAAAACATTAACAAAATATAGCTTCACGTGGAAATTTAATGTTTTTACCAATAGTCGGAGTGCACCAGGAGAGTTCCAATAATCATGGGAAAAAATTAGTAAAATACTGTAAACATCTACCTGCAAACTGTACCCAAAACATTAAAAACAAGAAAAAAATGAATAATTGAACACTAAAAAGTAAGAAGTTTTTAATTATACTTTCGATGATATCACGTGAGAATAATCTTTTGTTTGCCTCTCCCAGGACGCGTGCTCAAATGTTACATACTTTGATGCCCACCAATTTTCTCAATTACGACTACGTCGATGAAAAAACGGACTTCCCATTTGTGATATATAGTCATTCTCAACAACATGGGTGACCTAAAGTGAACACTTGAAAGGAAAATTGTGGACATGAATTGGTAAATCATTCTGCATTCGTAATCGCGCATACTTACGCAGTGTCCTTTGTTTGCTAGACCCTGATTGCTGAATTCAATACTTTAAATACATATACATATATGCAATAGACATAGAGCCGCGAAAATACACTACCCATTTAACTTAAAAGTATGGCTGCATCACCTAAGTTTTAGGATGAGGCGAGGACGCACAATCCCATTAGGACAGACGTTTACTACCTAACGACCGGAAATCTGCGCAGGTCACTCCCATACACGGGTTTGAGACAAGACTGCTTTGACTTTTAAGCCGAAAAAACTGAAAATTTAAAGTTTCTATTACAAGCCCTCGAACCTGAATACAGATGTATTTTAAAATTCGGAGCGAAGAACGCTTTCGCTGGCTATTGCTGTTGCTTACATTTCATTTTTAATCATCATGATCAAAATGGAACCATACATATTTAGACTTGCGAAATGTTAAAACTACAGACGAGGGCGGAAGTGATGGTAATTTGGTGGAGTTATGCATGGTAAGTATCAATTTGTTATGTTTGGTGGAGTTATGCTTTCACGGGGCGTGGTTGGAGGGTTGATATTCCGGTTTCCGGGTTTTTTCACTGCATGGTTCCACCTTGTGGAATATATATTTTGCCAACTTTCCCGCAGGCTTATATAGTTCCAGTAGCTATGAACTATACTTGAAGAAGCATGCTGGATAGCCGGTGAAAATATTCCACAAAATGGGACGACACGGTGGCAAACACGGAAGATTCCATCCAGGTTCAGTACCAACTTCTCCCTCAAAATCTTTTCTCATGGAATTCAAACCCTATTAAATTAAAGTATAACCGGAGCCTGCGGGAAAATTAATAGAAAAATTGAGACTAACACAAAAAATATATTTATAAACCACCCATTCGAGTAGATTGGGCGTTTCTACCATCACCATCCCACGTCGTCAAAAGGCGGAAAAAAATTCCTAATCTCTTCCAACGAGCCGTTTAGTCTGAGCCATTGGAAATGCCAACACCTGAACAGCGCCGCAGTTTTTTCTCTTTTTGTATAACCTCTCACTTATTCCAAACCACTCCTGCTGAGCTCGTATCGACTTTTATGCGCGCTTTTATCCCTGAACAGTGAAACTGTGGACAAGGTAGGCGAACGAAAGTGGACCGGAGCTACATGCTTTTCTTTAGCATGGGAGAAGAGTAGTGAAGTTAGGGGGTCTAAAAGGAAGTGGACGGGAGAGGAGTGCAAGAATTAAAAGGAGTATTCAGGGGAGTCAGCGACAGGCGCATGTTATTTTCTCATTGAAAGACCTTGGAGGCGTAGATGTCATCATCGGCTCCAGCGAACACCTGCTACGCGCTTTCCCCCACGTTCTCTCTCTTTCCTCACTCCAGCATCCAACCTCGAAGTACCATCATCACAGGATAAGGCATGAAATCCGTGACGCGGCGAGAGGAGAGAAGGGGAAACAAAGACAAAACCAAAGAGAAAAATGGCAAAAAATATTGACCATCAATATACCTTTACGAGTTTCCAGTCGTATAGCCACAGTTTAGAATAAATAGTCGCGAAATTTATTAATGCCATTTTACACGAGGCACTTAATTGCGTAATTTAATCAACAGAAATTGAGAGAACGCGGCGAAAGAATTAGATCCGGAGCTATTTTCATGCCTTTTGTACATGGATTCGCGCAGTCATTCAAGGAAGTCTTCGCTTTACACGACGCCATTTTCCCTGCACATCTATCCATACATCAGACTGTGCAGTGTTTTCTCTCGTGTGAACAGGCATTAACAATAAATTTGCATCTCAGTCAAAGTGGCGCCACATGGTGGTGAGCAAGTAAAAGCTTACAGGAAACCTGAGGATTCATACTTGCTTTTCTTTGGCATGGCATTTCTTTTTTTTTGGTTTAGAGCAGTTTTATAATGGATATAGCTTTCCCCAGGAACTTTTTGGCGCAAGCCTTAAACGCGCCCATACAGAAACAGTATGTTATCATCAGTGTAGTGGCACATTTATATCATTTAACAGCAATATGCCTGCGACGCGAGAGTGTGAAGAAGGAAAAATAATAGCTTGTGGCAGAATAACCCATGATAAAGGTATCTTAATATTGTCACTTCCAAGGAAAGCAGCTTTCCTTTAAAAAATGAGTGATTATTTGGCATGCTTCTTATACACTCAAATACTTTTCAAAAGACCATAGTGGCGAATGGTTATTTTTGCTAGTCGACAGAGGCGCTACCAAAGTCAGCTGCGAGTAAGCATAGAGAAATTAACATTAAGTGTTGCGACTAACAATAAGACTAGACGATGATGTGGCTCTAATTTCTCTTACATTTCTGTTTGCCATTTTCCTTCTTCCAAACTCAAACTGGTGAAGAGAACAAGAAGGGGCCACATATGATAACATTGCGCAGGAGGGGAGTATAGAAAGACCTCATAAAATGGCGGTCATGAAAATGGGAGCTGGATGAAAGAGGAGTCTGTGAAGTCGTAAAAAAGTAAGTGTATATCAAAGGGGAGACAGCAAAATAAGAGTGCAAGGAAAGAAGCTGGAAGCTTAAAGTGTTCTGAAAAATATGATACGCTAAAAAAACTACATCGGTTAAGATTTCAAATTATCCAACAGAGTTTGCGGTGCATCAGTGAAGTTGCATATGTAAGAGTCGGTATCATCTGAACGCCAGACAACGCCTTAGAGGCCGGAAAACTGCGGTGACTTCTCACTCATCCGTCTAACCAATTTACTTTCCTCCGCTTTAGCCAAAAAAAACCGGTGGGGTTTAAAAATGTACCGCAAAAAGAATGATGGGGGAAGATAAAGGTGAAGTAAAATGAAGAAATGCTGAGAAAATAACCTGTTATCTACTCGCCATGCGTAGTCGGAGGTTCCGGAGAGCAAATGATGAGAGGCGTTCAAAGTTTCGCTCACTTTACAGTCGTTGGAAGAAAGGATATAGTGAGTGTTCTTCTCTCCTATTATTTATGGTAGTGCATACAAAATTTTGATCGTTACCTAAGTGGTAAAACTTCACCCAAGAGGGAGTGAACACCAAGCTTATAAATAAGCGACCGATATGCTCCACAATCATTTAAACTTCAGGTTTTTCAAGGTTCACGAGAAGGTGTTAATGCGTATAATATAATTAAAAAGCGCAACGAAGCTTATTAATTGTTATAAGGACTGGCATTCATAATAAAAACAGAACATTTATCCACTACGAGGGAACTTTTTTGTCAAGTAATGATCAAAGATACATGTATGCATAAAACCGATGCATATATATTTATACCAAAATTTACAAGGTAAAGATTATAGTCACATAATAGACGAATAAAATTATATTTAGAATCATTATAGACTAATCGGATTTAGTAATAAGCAAACACCAGGCCAATTGTCACTTTGTGCTAATTAATACGCATAATGAACCAGTCAGCGATTGTAAAGCTTAATTTTTCCATTTTATTCTTGGTCACATTACATGTTAGATTATCAGCAAAGGTCATTTAGTCAGTCTTAATGATAATTTACATTCATTGAGAGCTCCAATGTGCGCAATTTGGGTCAAGACCCATTTCCATCTTTTTGAAAAGCGGGAATACAATACTTTAAATTGGACTGTTCAAGATGGAATATAAATAGTTCAAACAATATTTATCCATAATAAATGTGATGTTTCGTTATTCTTCACTAAGAAAACAACTTATTTGGGATGATCTTGCTGATAATGAATCGTGTTTTCTTCTAGTGAGTACGAATCAGCACCAAGTCATTAGTCCGTTTTACATTTGCTGAACACACATGCACACTTCTCCGGGATTATTCATCTACTTATTCGAACCCTTTTCCCAACATGCTGCCACTGCCACTTACTACATTTTTCCTCAAACAGCGTCTCTCGTGAATATCATCAAAATATTCAGTAAAGATAATTCTTAAAGATAATTCTTCAGTAAAGATAATTTTCTGATTTGTGTGCTTAATCAATTCCTACAACATTGAGATATCCTAATCAGTAAAATGTAAGCATTTGGAACGAAAATGAAAATGATTGCATTTTATATAAAGCTTTTACATATTTCATGAAACCGTTCCGTTATTGAAGGAGTACCATCGGTGACTAAATTTCAAGGAAAGTTACAGAGGGAACAAAATAAACAAAACTGGAAAAAGGAATAACCTCGGTAATACTCTGAAACAGAACTATTTCTGCCAGCAATCGGTGGAGGTCCATCAATGTCTTTTTTTGTGAAAAAGAGTGTAATGGCGAGGGACCACGAGACTTCAAAGACTAAGTCAAAATGGCCATTCTCAATTGTAACACTACTACCTATTAAAATTCATTACGGATCAATAAATATGACGACGCAAACTGAAATCTAGGGTGTTAATTAAAGTTTTAAGGAACATATGTTGTAGAGATTTTCATCTTGAAATTGTCAAAAGTACGCGATTTAAGAAATTAATTAATCTTAACGGGATCAAATCCAATAAAAATTGCTTTGTATATAAATTGCAATATATAAAACTAGCAAGACCGGAGTGTAAAAAGCTACAAAATCCCTACTCCAAAGAAATCGCTTCTTCTTCTGAGAGCTAGAAAAAATTCGAAGCTCATAGCCCAAATTTGTCAATGATTTCATTTTAACTCATGATATGAACTAATCTGTTTGTATACGTATGGGTTTAGCAGTAGCATAATGTTGAATTTATTAGTAAAATACTCAATGGAATGCCGGGCATTAGTAACAACCTTGGTAAGGCATGGGAATCACACTATTGCTCACCTGAATAAATAACATTAATGCTAATAAAGATTCATAAAATGGCAAGATCATGCATATTAATAAAGATAGAATGGATAACGAGTCGTATCGAGGATAACTTTGAAAGAGTAATCACGATGCAAAGCAAAGATAATATTTCGGTGTCTCAAGGACAGATATAATACTGCGTAACAAAAACAAAACAAATGCAATAAATTATGTATATCCTTTATTGGTGAGGTAGGAAGAGCGGAAATGGACTGGGGACAGTTCCAATAAATGGAATCCTCCTACGAGTGGAGAATTCCAACTGTAATTAGATTTATAAATATAGATGTCGCACCGTTATGCGCAATAATGTAATATTATCCATTCGCTCAATCACATAGCAACATCAAAACATGGTAATTTTCATATTAAATTTTTTTAGGCCTGATTTAGAATGTATTTAAACCTTTAATAAGAATCACTGTGCGAGAAATGACAGACTCACGTAACATTAACCACTGGACGGGCTTGGAACAAATAATAATTGAGAATATTTTTTAAGTATCATTCCGCACCAACGTTTAAATGTGATAAAAGCTTAAATATCTAAATGATTAAGCAGTGGCCTACGACCAGGGGCCTAATTCTGTAACTCGAAGCTCCGGAGCTAACTGGTGAATAGAGCTAAAATAAGCTCCTAGCTCCCATTCGTATTCTGTATTGGAAAGCTCCTGAGAACAGGAGCTTCATTTGGCTCCAACTCCGCGAAGTCAGCATCTCAAGGTGCCGGAAGGAGCTAGAGAATGCTCTGGAGCTTTTTAGCTCCTCATGGTATTCTGCAACGGTCCCGAAGCTCTTTTCGGAGTCCCAGCATGCCTCAGATGGGAGCTCCGGCCAGCGCCAGCCTCGAGACCGCGCTAGGAGTATTCTTCAGTGAAATCCATGCGCATTCCCGCAGTGTTTTGTTGATTTTTCGTGAGGCGTGCATGTTGTTGTGATTCCGATGATATTATTTCCTCTTTCTTGGTAGCTTTTCTTGAGGTGATACTCTTATCGACCGCGGCGGAAGAATCAAGATACCCAAAGGATTTAATTTTAACCTATTTTAACTAATAAATCCCATCCCTGTTTACATCATGGAAAAATTATTTCTATGTCAATATTGCTGCACTACTTTTCTTTCGGAGATCAATTCGTGAACATTCATCGATAAATACGTGTTTTGCATGTAAACTAGGTTATTCCATTGAATTTCTTTGTCATCATACTGTTGAGAATCGTTTTTAAATTAATAAAACTGTAGGCATTGAGCAAAGTCGATAGGAGCACTTCCTTTAATTGTCATAAAACATATGTTGTAATGTTTTCACGTATGTTCTTATTTTGATGTTGTTAACCCGCAAGTATATGATCGTAAATTCCATTTTTATCAACTAATGATCACATTTTTTATTATTGTTAAGCAAGTTCTTAATGTGTGGCCGAGTATGATTAATGCGCTTACCTATTAATAACATCATTTCAACTGCAGTTCGAGGTGTTACTCTTAATATTGACATTGCTGCGTGAAGAGAAGGAAAATGTACGATAGAATGTTTAGGTAAGGTACGTTTATGGAAGTTCAATCGATAAAAAAAGCTATATGTATAAATGCATGTCTATGTTAAAGTAATCATACGCATGCACTCGCGGAATATGATTGCTCATATGCATAAATATAATTAAATGATGTAAATCAATTGCTAATTAGTTCACAGCTTTAGTTCGTTTCCTTAAGTGAAAAGTGAGCGTATCATGCTATACAGATTCTTCGAGTACTAGCTGCCTAACGTAGAACGTTCTTAAGGTACCTTATTAATAATTTAAGTTGCATAAGTATTCATCGGTAGTTCCGCAGAACTTTTATTTTCAAAGTTCTACGGAGAATTTCAAGTAAACGTCGCCAATCTTCCTATATGAGAATAAGATGTGGGTATAAATTAAAGCTGCACACTTCAGTAGGAATTCCTAAATAATGGTAAATTTCGAAGTGTTGTGTACATTTTGTAGATTTAATAGTAGTTTTTCCCAGAAAATATAACAAAACAACAAATATATCATCAGTTAATGGCCGATATATTGCATTTATCATCATGTAAGTACTTACATCACCGACATTCGTGTACATGATGGAATGGTAAAACAATGACCTAACCTATAGATTAACGCCTGATACAGGTTTAAATAAAGAACTTTACCTTAGATTTACTTAAATTAACTATCAAGAATATGAAAATATAGAAAACCATTAAGGAAATCTTCTTATTATTTTCAACTCGCCGTTCACAGAAACAGCTGTTGAGGATGACAAGTGTTATGCTAGGTTACTATAATATTTTGTTCTCTTAAGTAAAAAATCAACTGGTTAAGGTAATAATGTTCGTTATCAAGGTGTTTAATTTTTGCTTTGTTCTTCTTCTCGATGCGAACAAACTCGTAAAATCATATAATTGCATGCATTAAGCCTAGGTTTTCCCAGCTTCCCAAATTTCAACACGTTAAACTCGGCAGGGTATTCCTGGATAGTCGTAATTGAGCTTCTATAGCTTGTAAAATAGTCTGGATATTGCTAAAAAGGTACTTTTTTATGTTTTAGTCGTACAATCAATAATGCTTCAATATTATTTACTTTTAGTATTCTCAACTGCTGTCTGCTCTTTGCCGGAAGCACAAGCCGGAAAAAGGTCACAAAAAATGAAACAACGATTGTGATTGGCAGGTCATTCGCTCGCCGGAATTTAAATTTACCACTTCGTCTGCTGACTTTTCTCCACCCAGATTCGGAGCTTGAGTTAGATCCAGTGAATTACAGAATACGAGTAGGAGCTAATTCTGGGAGCGAGCTGAAGCTCTTAGCTCCGGAGCTTCGAGTTACAGAATTAGGCCCCAGGTACATACTCTGCCTGTGGCGAGCTCTAGAATAAACGGAAAAATGAACAAAAAATTCAAGGTAGAGTAATTATCTACCGATATATATGGTAATATTAGTAATATCATAATTCATGTAACAAGTAAATAACTAATAGTATACGAATTTCAATAATATCCACCTGATTGTAATATAATCTTTGTATTATAACAAGCAGAAGTAAGGAGACACTTCCCCCATATCTATCTAATTTTTCCAACGACTTTCATCAGTATAGAAGACTGCCATTGTTCCGCAACATTTTGTGTAAAATTATAGAACATATATTGGCAGTTGCTAACTTCTAAAGAAAAAGAAAATTTATGGCAATGCTCATGAAAAATACAAACATATCTAGACAATTATTACGACACGGGAGGAAACTTTGCGATAGTGATTACTTCAAGGCGACACTACCATTTGTTCCATTTCAGGTGTAGAATCCGAAAATGTACAGCCATTGCACCTTTTTTGTGACACCCTGTATATAGATGTTTTCCCCGTGCAACTTAAATGGCTTCTTAGGAGTTTCACCGGAGAACAGAAAATGTTTAATAAGTTTTTCTAAAATTTCGCTTCGTTAAGCGTCTGTCTGTATGTGTTTTTCACAAATAAAATAATAGCTTAAGTATAGCTAAACATTTTGGTTTCAAATTTGGTGGATATTTTAACCTTATAAACATCTCTTTGTGAAAAAAATTAAAACTATTATGATTTCCCGTATCCAAATGGCGGCCGTTCCAAATTTTCAATAGTAAATTGTAAAAAACCTGTTAACTTAACGAAAACATTGCCAGAGACAAAAAAGGTCTAAATATAATTGTGATTCTAACGGTACCTGAATATTTAAGATAGGTTGAGATTTGACTGGATAGCACTGTTTTTTCCTTCCTAAATGTTTAAACTTAGGACGTGCTTTGTTAACATTACGTTCTGACAGGAAAAAAGTGTTATTCAGTCAAATCTCAACCTATCTTAAAAATTCTGACACCGTTAAATTCACGATAAAATTTATAATTATTTTTATTCTAGCAAATTTTTCGAAAGGTTTACAGGTTTTTAACAATTTTCCACTAAACATAAGGAAAGACCGCCATTTTGAAACGCAAAAGCATAAAAACTCCATTCAAATCTCAACCGATTTAAAAAATTCGGCTACCGTTAGAATCACAAATAAATTTAAAACTTTTTTGTCTCTGGAAAATTTTTCCTAAAGTTAACAGGTTTTTTACAATTTACCAATGAAAATATGGAACGGCCAACATTATGAAACGGATAATCATAACAGTTTTAATTTTTTTCACAAAGAAATGTTTATAAGGTTAAAAAATCCACCAAATTTTAAAGCAACACATTTAGCCGTACTGAAGCTATGATTTTATTTGTAAAAACACAGACAGACAGACGCTAAACGAAGTGAAATTTTAGAAAAACTGATTTTACATTTTTTGTTCCATTTCAGGTGTAGAATCCGAAAATGTACCGCCAGTGCAACTTTTTTGTGACACCCTATATATAGATGTTTTCCCCGTGCAACTTAAATGGCTTCTTAGGAGTTTCACCGGGTCAGGGGTTCTCTCCGCCTCTGCCGACGTTTAGAAGATCGACTCGATCTTCATCATCAGGGCAGGTTGCCCAAAGCCGTTTCTCAAGTTTCTTCCTTTAGAGAGAAATACCTGGAAATCGGTCTTATAAATGCATTCGGAATGTAAGGGAAGGCGGGAATGTAATGACGGTTACAATTTATTTTATTTATTTATTTATTTCATCAACCTGAATACAGCCTCGAGGGCCATTTTAGATCAGGCGTTATAACAATAACAAAGGACAACACACACAGCCATGTCCAGGGAGGAGAAAAATCCTCCACCGGCGGGATTCGAACCCGCGACCTTTGGGTTGGCAGGCGAGGACGTTACCCCGCCGCCACCGAGGCCGACGATAATATATATATAATATAATATATATAACGACGATAATAATATATATATATATATATATATATATATATATATATATATATATATATATATATATATAATCAATATACACGGGGACCAAATTTGAGAAACGGCTCTCGCAAGCCCTGAAGATGAAGAGTGAGTCGTTTGTGGAAACATTGGCAGAGGAATTGAGCCCCTGACCCAGTGGAACACCCGAGAAACATTCCTTCGATGGGAGAAACTGAGCCGCGTAGTTGGCGCTCCGGAGAGAGATTCTTCAATCAATGGAAAGACGCCCTCATATCACTCCCGTCGCCTTCCCTCTCTCTCACTCTGACAACTAAATTTTCTATCCTTCACTTTTTTCCTTTCCATCTTCACGCGTCGTCCACTACACTCTCTCCCCTCAACGTAAAAGCACAGTTCTTCTGAGCAAACTGCTCTTGAGCCCAGGAGGGAGAGATGTAGAGGAACGGGGGACGGAATTCCTTGGCTGGGAACTAAAGAAACAAGATGACTCATTGGATTTGGGAAGACAAACTTTCACAAATTATTTTTTTTAATCCGTTAGCGTTCCACGGTGGCTAGGGAGGGAGTTTCAGGAGGAGAAATATGGGGGGTGGAAGTGTGTATCTCTGTGTGTATAGAAACTCCTTTGTCCTTCCTAAAAACATTTTCTCCTCTCTCTTTCCCATCAGAGTAGGCCTTTTTTTTGGTCTTTTACATACCTCCACCCTTGGGAAACGCTCCGCCTCCGTAGTAAATAAAGTTTTGAGTGCAAAAGAGGGGATAGAAGCCTCGGTTGTGCGACAAAGACGGAATGCGTGGGCGGCGGCAACTTGGGTTGGAAAAAATTAAAACCATTACAACAGTTAGAAGGAGCGTAATAGAAAAGTTAGCGCAGGATCCGGAATGTTGGGAGCCGGAGGATGAGTGGTCGGAAAAAAGGGGCGGAGACTATAGAAAGAAGGCCGTGAAGTTTGAATGAGCGAATATCTCAATTATAAGTAGAAATATTCCCAAAAACCCGGAGGAGGAGGTGAGAAAGAGGAAAAGAGAGGGAAGCGGTGAAGGACATGACTATTTTTTTGTATCTTCCCAAAGGATCAGTGCGTCGAAGGAAGCCATCCTAAGTCACGTGAATGAAGTCTCCTTAAATTTCACTATATCACCAATCCCTCTTTTCTTCTCTCACTGTTCCTCTCAGTGCCATCGCCTCGGTTCCTAGCCTATTTACTCCCCTAAGCCTACGTGCCCTTCTCTTAAACCAAGCATGCATTGGAAATGCCATTACAGGAAGTCATATCAGACATTTCTCTCATGACGTTAGCGACCATCCATTCATTTTTCCTTCCTAAACTTATTCATATGGTTCAATTTAAATATGGTGGCGTAAAAATAATATGTACCTAAATGTTTTACTGAAGGTATTTGCTGCCTACTTCCCGGCATTTTCGTGCAAAGAAATTTGATGAATTCTCCTTATTTCTGCGTTGTATCCTTAGCTGGACATGTTGCTGTCCACAATTTTCCAAAAACGAATGATATCTACCCGGAAAAAAACATTGTTTTGACATTCAAGCCTTTGCTATTGTTTGAAAAATGACGTATGGAAAATTGATCCTGGGATTAAATATACCCGTAGTAAAGGATCTCTAAGTCCCCGATAACATAAGGGAAACATACGAAAGTGTTACTGAAATCACCGCTGTGGTTGTCGAAAAGCAGGTGAAATTAAGTATGATTATGTCAGAATCATCCAAATTCAGCCGCTCATTAGACTGACTCCAATAAAAAATTCAGTCCAGGAGTCCAGGAAGCAGCAAAATAGCCTCTTGCTTGCTCTTGTGATCACGCAGACCATCTCTCGCCGTCATCAACGGAGAAAGGTCCTTGGAAGGAGGAAAGATTATTCTCTCCTAAAAAATTCAATCCTAACCCAATAGCTATTTTGTGAGAAGGGCAGAGTGGAAAGAGGAGAACAGGTCATGGATGGGACGAATACCGATGGAGGAGCCTGACTGCATGCCGTGAGGAGAGATAGGCCTCTTTGTCTTGACAATGTTTGGAAGTATCTCTCTCTCCATACTATTTCATTTATAAGTTTAAAAAAAAGAAGAGAAGCTTAGTGTTATAGAAACGGCTACTCTACCTCAAAATTCGTGCGAAGGGGATAGTCGAGCGCAAAGAAGCGATAGGACGTCAAGACAAATTGGATGTAATAGAAATATTAAGGATTCTGGATTCCCGTCCCTTTTGGGCTTCGAAAAATCCCAAGAACTGCAAAATATGACGAGGAATGGACTGCGGAAATCAGAAATATATATTACATAGCCTAAGGGAGGAAAACAGGAGGAAACTCCACACACCGCCCTCTCTGGTTATTTCAAGAATGCGAATTCATCTCTGAATTTCTTTTAGCAGCCATTTCAGAGGTCACAGAGTATACAGCAGTTCCAATCATATGCACCCCTACAGCTCTTTACATTCCTCAATTCCTCATCTGAAACGAAGGGAAAATTTTAGCTATAAAAAAACTATTCTGCCTTGAACTTTCGAGGGTGCAAGAGGAAGATCTGAAAAAAGAGGGATGAGAATGGCATCCCCAGTTATTTCTTTGCAGAGAACAAGAACCTTTGCTATTGCCCCTCGACCCCGACCCTTCAACTGCCTTCTCGCTGGACAGCAACACATGAACATTTTCATCACACGAGGGTCTTATCCTCCGCACAGAGACGTAATCGTCCCTAGGATCTTGCCTTCATCTCTTCGAGAATCATCTACTCGACACGGACCTTCGCATTTTTCGGTCCGTTTTTCTTCACCACAAAACTCTTCTATGGATGCCAATGGTGAACAAAAAGGGATAACCGGCGGAGTGTAGGTACTCGGAGAGGATGAGAAGGGGCAGTGGGGAATTCTAACGGTATCAGGACAAGAAAATGGAGTTAAGGGGGATGCACCAAAAGATAAAAGAGGTATGATGCATCTTTGGTGACATGGAATTCCTTCATTTGGAAAGTTTCAGAGCATTCTACGGTCGAATTAAGAAAAAATTCAGTCTTCCCTTATATTCCTCTTCACCCTATGTAGACCTAAAGCACCATCTCTTATACCATGGGCAAGTTGACTCGGGCCATCAGCAAAATTTTAAATTAGAAGGAAAGCAAACAAATCTTAGAGATGAAATTAACAGAGTGGTATATATCAGGAAATGAGGTTATTCAATATCACGAATGAAACTGCCCTTGTACACCACATGTTACACAGATTCGGTGTCGGACTTCTTTTAGGAAAAAAAAGGTAATTAGTAAACAAGCACACAAAATTTACTTAATAAGCCTATACATTAAAAGTACTGACTGCGATGATCCTCTTCTTAGAAATGAAACACCTTAAAATCTTGAAAGTATAAATTTACCTGCTTTTCTGCGTCCACGGATAAGTGAGGTATAAGACGTTTCAAGTACACTGAAATTTGTTTACTTTATTAGAAGATTTCTAATTTTTTTAAATTGATCATTGAAAAATACTACACAAGATACAATTTTCGAGTTGAAAAAAACTATGAAAAATTGCCCTATTTTCTCTGCTTTGTACCCCAGGCAAAAAGAAATAGAAATTAAAGTTAGCAGCAATAATGCAATATGAATGTGGGCTGGTATTTTACCTAAACTCGTTTTACCAAATTGGGCTTCAATCATTTCAACGGTAAATTTTGGCGTAGAGAAATGTTCATGATATTTTCTTCGAAATTAAGTAAACAATTGTATAGTAATTACACATTGTTTTATGTGAATATGAGCAATAATCTATGATGACGTTTCTTATATTCCCAATTTACACGCATTTAACATACTAGAATTAATGGTACATGCATACCTATTATGCCGTTCCCTGTGGAGTACGCACAATCAACAACAATAAATTCCAGAAAGCTGGCTGTTTTATAAATTTCTTCTGCTCTTCTTTCTTCTTCAAACTGATCTTTGGGTTCCTGTTCACTTCTTTGTATGCATGCACACACTCATACACACTCTCGAATACATAATACAACTAATATTCCAACTCTTCAGAGTATCTTCCCCCACTTTGACTCATGAATTTTTCGTTCCACCCCTTCCACTCAAACCGTTCACTTATCCCTCATAAATGTTTCACTATTCAACTCATCCATTCTCCCAACATGCTCAAACCAACGAATTCCGACCATTTCATATATGCATATTGGAGCATTAATTCCACATTATTTTATCACTCACTCATTTCTAACCCTATTTCTCCCAACCTAACCCAAAATATTTCTCAGATAGGCCATCCCCACTATATGTAGCCCATATTTATGGTAAATGCAGTAGGGATATTTTATGACCATACAATTAGGTGGGAAAGAGTACATTAGAGTCCACTACGATTTTTATAATTAGAAAAACATTCACTCCTTGATATACGGGTAATCTACATACTAGGTAGGTACCGACTTCTTTCCCACCAGCATTCCCTCTTAATGTCCAAATCTATTCCATTTTCCTTCGTGTAAACTCGGTCGAAGGACAAATAAATCATCCACTTTTTCATTAATTTAACTGTCCATTCGCAGTATGCTATTATTCTTTGTATTCTCCTTACTATAAATTTGGTTTTTGGCGCATTTTCCCTTCTTGTTGCTTTACGGATGTTATTCAGAAGCTCCTGTAATTCCCCTATGGGGACTCAGATAATATCATTGGCGTTAAGCAGAACTCGCATATTATCACTGACAATATGCATCGCTTCTATATATTAAACAAATGCTCAAGATGTGCAAAATTCCGCATAGGAAAAATCATTCATCTCGACCGGGATAAGAACCCGGACCCCTGGAGTAGCCAGTTAAACTAACGAGGCGTCCTTCTCTCTTGTGGATTTTTGAGGGCTTCAAAAGAACAAGTTGTTCAGGATTACTGGACATATAATGTCACAGTAGCAGTCCAAAGCGTGCGCTTAACACCACCGTTCGCGAGGTTACAACCGAACATGGAACACAGAGAGGTGTTTGCTCTTTTGACGAATTTTGAGGATACCGGGATTAGCCATGGGACTAACCTTTACGGAGTCACCCGAGAGTGCAAATAAATGCGAAATTCCACAGAGGAAAAATGATTCAACTTGACTCATGACTCTCTTTCTCATTGAAGAACTGATCATCCACCTTGTATACATTAAAAACCTTTCAAAGATTATGTTTATTTCGCAATGTAAATAACTCACGTAATAGTTAGCGTTAGAAAATGTGAGATATTACTGCGAAAATAGTGGAAATAGGAATCCAGTTGGAACATTGAGAAGAATTTACTAATTTAACCTAACGATTGAAGAGTAGTGGCAGGTAGTGACTGAAGACAAGGGAAGAAAACTCAAGGCCATTGCAATGCAAAGAACAAAATGTCATAGTCAAACATAAGCACACGTTCGCGAAATATTTTGATTGGGAGAAAGGGCAACCAATTAGTACATCTTAAAAAATACAGCTATCAGGATCAGAGAGTGGCTAATAAGGGAAAAAAGTGAAAGGGATGGAGGGTGCAGGGTGGCGAGGGTTGAAATAAGGGCAAAGGGTTTATGGAGGATATGGGGAGGGGAAAGAAGATTGGGGACATCGAGCAGGGAGCACGGGTTGTGCTGAGGGATTTTCTTGCAGAAGGGCAGGAGGAAAACATGCCGAGGTCGGAGGACTAGCAAGGCATCCGAACAAAAGAGGGAGGGATTTTTCGAATGGATCAGGGGGGCGGGGGCATCGGAGACAAGGGAGAATATATGGGAGACGCCTCGCTGGGCGGCTGTAGCTGTGCCATCGTACGAGGAAAAACGCGAGCAGGCTGAAGAAAAATGAAATAAAAAAAGTGAAGGAGCCTCGTGAGGAACGGAGAAATAATGTCCCCAATTTATTTTATTTTTTTCAGTTTTTGGTTCGGGAAATGCTCGCGCGCCTCCATGCCCGGCTTATGGAAGGATCCCTTTCGTCTCCCCCACGACCTCTTCCCCCAGCAGCGAGTTCAAGCCCAAACAAGAAAATGCTAAGCTGGCGGAAAAAAATGAAAACCCCGATGCGTCCCCTAACCGAGCATGGTGAGGGATCATGCGGCGGCGGGTGAAAATGGCTTCCCAACGGAGATCTAGGCCCGGGATCGTCGACCCTGATGTAAAATTAATGTACCTGATCGTAAAACTAGACGTATTTTATGTTGTATGGCCTTTATGGTGGATCGATCGACCGGTGGTGATCAATAAGAACATATAATCCGATCTTCTATAATTATATACAGTTTCCTTTGGATGGTTTTGAAGGTTCCCGTATTTCATATTACACCACTTTGATGGCTAAAAGCACAAAAATTGTATGTCCACATTTTTTTTACAAATTACGTAATGGTGTTAAAGTAGAGAAAGCTAATGAAAATTAGCTTAAAAGTGTTACTGCTGTCCAATAAAATATTATGTAATGCATACATTTATGGGAATACTGAGTATTTTGGGGTCTTTGGCAAGTTTACCCCCAAGCTCGAAATCTTCTTTATGCGTTTTCCGAAAGTTTACAAAAATGGACATAGCAAGACATACAATGATTGTATACAAAAAAGAGGGTGAAATTCGCCATGAATGATTATTTGACTTAACCGGGTTTCGAAGCCGGATCTCCCAATTGCCAGTCAGGTGTGTAAGCCAGTTACATCACCAAGCCATCTTGCTTCAAAGCGAGTTTCAGTGGGGGTTATTACGAACAGGTTGTTCTCGCTCTCAGTATATTGTAGCACAGAATACATTGCCGTGCATAATATGCCATAGCCGCAGAGAATAAACCAAATATTGCCACGTTAAAACGATGACCTTTTGACAGTAATCTTTAGAATAACTAACTATTGTCAAAATTTCGACGTTTTAAAGCAACATTGTTGGGTTCTATCTCGGAGACTATGGTATATCATGCATGACGTCTCCTGTGCTAAAATGTAGACGGGTGATGAACAACTTGATTGTATAAACCCGCGCTGATATTCGCCCTGAAAGAAGCTGGCTTCGTAACGTAACTGGTTAACACACCCAACCGGCAATTAAAAGATTCTGATTCGAATCCCTGTCAAGCCAAATTAATTTTTCATGGCGAATTTCACCCTCTTTGGTGTACATCATTGCACCCGTGGGCGTGACTTCGTACCACATCATATGTGCAATCACAATGATTGGAACAAAATCATACGATGATTGTGCTTTTAGCCATTGAATTGTCTATCAAATAGCGACAGAAAATGTAGAAACTGGCATTTCATTCCAAGTCCAAAGACAGTTTTAAAAATTATAATTGCTACATGTTTCAACCGCATCTAAAAATTCAGCACTGGAAAATAAAGTTATCTGCGACTGGAAACACTGACGGTCTCGAATTAAAGAACATGAAAGCTCACTTCAACACAAAAGGGCGCACTCACAATTAGTAGAACTCAGGCATAGGTTAAATAAACACTAAATAATTGATTACATGCAACAAAAACAGGTGAATACTGAAAAAGAACATTCACGTGATGTTCTTAAAAGAATAATATAATGTCCAAATTTAGTCAGTTATAGGATATGGAATAATTAAATGCCTTCCGAGGTTTAAACAGCAAAATTTTAGAAGAAAATAACGGGAAATAACTGGATTTAATAGAAATTCTACCAAAATTTAATTTAAGGAACATGTAACACGAATAAAGGATAAAAAAAATAATGATCATTACTTTTCAAAAATTGGAATTCCAGGTTGGAAAATTATAAATTTAAAGGCCAGAAAAGTGAGAAATTGAATCATGAGCAGAATTAAAAAAAGTAAATATTACGAGTATCGTACTCTTTTCAACCAGATTGTACAGCTCTTATGTTGAGCAACTAACATTCATTAAACGGATTTCTGAATTACTAGGTGGGAAAAAGAAGCCGAAATTTATGACTATTTCTTTGGGTTCGCACCCATTTCTAGAAGTACTGGTTTTGATCTAAGTGAAACATTGGAGAGGTATATTTTGGTACTTGATATCGATTTAAAGAATTGCCGAAGACAAGCCTATGATGATGGAGCTACACTGGTTGGCAAAGAAAAAGGCGTGCAACCCAGAATTTTAGGTGAAAATTCTAGAGCATTCTTTGTTCCCAGCATAGCTCACAGTTAGAATTTGTTCGTAGCCAACATGGCCGCAAAAGTTCCAATGACAGTGGCATTTTTGGCACAATTCAAAGATTATATTGTACGTTTTGTGTTTCTGTTGAAAAATGAAACATCCTTAGGTGTATCATGTATCATGTATCAAATTTAACTTTAAAACCACTCTCGGACACAATCGGTATATAGGCTGTTGAAGTAGCTAGATTAAACTTGGGTAACATTAAAGGTGCATGAATGGAATTAAATGAAACAATAAAATAGCCTCTAATAAAGAGTGAATCAATGTTACAGGTAGAAAATATTACTGATTTTAAACTTGTGTCACCTACAGTTATTTGGTATGAACTAGGCATTCAGGATTTTAGAAAAAGCTTGAAAAAATAGAAAATGATTTGACTTAAGCAGTTACACTTCTGAAAGGGTTGGGGATTTTTACATACCAGAATTGGAGGTTTTGAAAGAGGAAACTTTGAGAGTACATTGTACGGATCTACTTATTTCATTATTTGTTAGTGACGAAGATGATCGAGAATTAAGTGGTAATTATTTACATGATGACATTAAAATATTTTATAATATTTTCTGCAATAGCGATACTTTATTTTAAAAACGACATTTCAATGCCAAAACTTGATATGTAAAATTCATGATTCATTTCCTAACATACGTTGCGCCTAGAAATTTACATAAATAATAGATACTACTGTCTATGCAGAATGCAGTTTCACTAAATTGAAATTCATTCTAAGAAATACTAAGACTCCAGAAAGGTTATCTAATAGAACATCATTGTCAATTGAACATATTTTATGTGAAAATCTGGCCTACGTTGATTCACATACTGTTACCATTAAATACCATCGATGCACACTCACATAACCATTTCAACTAAAAGAAATAAAAAACTGAAGGCAATAGCGCGATTTTCTATTTCCCTCCTGGATCTCTTACAGGGAGGCTAATTATTTACATTGTGAGGAGTTGAGCTTTACTAAGACCCCCTCGGTATAGCTCTCCTTAAAATGGGCCAGGTAGATAATTGATCGATATAAATAGTATAGAGACGAAGCAATTGAGCAAAACTTTGGATGCGCTAGATAAGCAATGTGAATGAAGTCTCTTGAGGCAAATAAAACAAAATGAATCATTCACCTCCTCGGCAGCATGCCTACGCCACAGGTAAAAAATAAATCTCTTAATCATACGGGCTACATACTTGTATCCCGTATAATGTGGACACAAGTACCGTGTGTTTTTGATGAACTTTTTTCACCAATTCCATGCATTCATGTTATTATAATCGTAACTTGCTTTCTCGTATGCTTGTTTCAGCATCGATATAGTAATTTAAGTTTAATTTTATATTTTTAATATTTCTTATACCTAATTAAATTTATCATAAAATCCAAATCAAAATATCTAAGATAGGTTGGTTACTTTGTAGCATACGCGTCGTACTTCATATCTAGATCAGGAAATTTGTGTGCTAAAATAGTATCGTACTCTATTTTTGGAATTGAAAATTTATTAGTTAAAAATGTTTAAAAAAACATACATATAAAATAAATAAACACTTTTAAAAATTATAATAAATTATAATAAGTTTATTTTATAATTTAGGGCTCAAATAACTATATTTTTAGGTCCCTCAGGAGGTCCCTATTGCAACTTCTGCAGTATCAGCTAGCAACTTGAGCATGGATATTTTTACTCCGTAGGAACAATAAACTAACTATGAAAGTAATGTTAAAATATAATAACATTTACGGATGTGCATTAAATTTGCATAAAAAGTAGGAAATGAAAAATATCGTTTCGATTATAAGCCATTAATCACATAGCTGATTCCAACATGCATCTCGCTAATGCAAAATGTCATCTCTTGAAGCATTCTCAATTAAATGAAGTAGTCCAGTACTTACTGCCGTAATGGTATAAAAATAAAAAAACCGGGTGCATAGAAGTTGAAGACCGCCTTTATTCGTCATCAGGAATATAAAAACTGGAGGTTGAATAGAGAAATAAAAAGCATTTATAACCACTGAAAAACGTTCCAACAAACTACATACTAGAATTAAAAAAAACGAGATGGAGAGAAAAACACGTTTTAAGAGGAGATAGACAATTAAGGGCGATTCACAAACTCATGAAAACGGTAAATAAAGGAGTAACAGAGAGATGGAACTTTTTCTTACATTTTTAAATAGAGCGTGGACTTAACGTCTGGGAGAGTTGGTGGGAAGCGAGAAAGGTGTGGGGGAGACGAGGATTTAGGGGTGGCGTGCGAAGGCAGGGTTGGAGGGATGGTTAAAGAAATCCTCATCTACATATAACCCAGTGAGCCGCCGCGTAGCAGGGGTGTACGGCACGGAGTACCAGGACCACAGAAATTAAAAAGGGAGGGAATAGGGAAAAAGGGTTGGTAGAAAGTTACGCCGCAAGTAATTATACGTTAACGGATTGTGTTATTCACTACGCTTACCAATTGATCTCAGATCGATCTGGCCGGCTCAGCTCGGTATGGTAAACGGAACGGGCTGGCCAGATAGATATGAGAAGCGAGCCGAGTCAGCCCGCTTTCCCTAACCGTCTGGGATCTCAGATCGATCCGAAGAGGTCGGAGCGTGGCGCTCATCGTTCTTCTTTTGGTTGCTGATGGGAAACAAAATATAATCGATATCATCTACGGCGTGGCTTGGTATAAGGAGGGAAGGGAGAGAAGTGTGCGGCTGAAATAAGCAAGAAATTTAAAAATAATTCAGACTACTGAATTCGATAGTTCAATATCGTTATTTACAGACCGTGCCGGTAAACCAGGCGATTTGAGTCAGCACGCTACTGAACTTTCAGATCAGTCTGAGTTCAGATCGATCTGAGACCGATTGGTAAACGTAGTGATTGCCTCGCTCTTTTTCACAAAAGTACGTGGAAGGAAGAAATTTTTGTGCCTTTCACTAAGGCAGCGTATCTCTTATTTGGTCACTTCCATCAATTCTAGAGATATAGTGCTGAGTTAAAATAATATCCTCCGTGGCGTCAAGGAACTCGCGTGTTTTAAAATTTTCATGAAATCTTAGTCCAACGTTCAGCTTTTAAGTCTCTAGCGGCTGGAAACCTAGTTGTTTTCATCAACTGTGCTGCACTCCGTTTGTTCGTAACAATTCTCAACGAAGCGTGTGGCTTTCCTTGGTATTTCTTTAACTTGATTTATACTTAATGCATTTAAGGACAGGACGAGTGAGGGAAGGGTGGGGGAGATATGAGAGCAAGTGATTCCGCAGGGAAATTATTACATGAAAATGGAGTAATAGAGGTGAGAAATTGGATGTTAGCATTAGCCTGCTCTTAATGCAAAGAGACAAGTGGTCTGATGTTTAACATCCACTCGATGAACGGAGTAAAACATTCGGTATGCCTCCATACAGCACTCGAATGGTGATATATGGTGGTAGCGGAAGAGGGAGTTTGAAAGGGAGGAATGAAATTGGAGACCATGAAATGAAAACTTTAAACTATGCCTTATTACTGCTTTCACGTCCACGGAATTGTTGGTTATAGCTAGAGGACTCCTAGAAACGGATCTGTATTAATGGAGAATCAAAGTTATGATTGAAAGGGATCATATGTGTTTGAAGCATTTGGAACGCGTAGAAAAGTGACCCAAGAGGTACACCATCATTTCAGGGTGCGCGATCATACCCTTTGACCAAATTTGGAGAAATATGTCTGAAATTATACCTAATGGTCCCATTTTCGTACGTATTCTCTCCGTAGCTATCTAAGCAATTCCTACATTCAACAAATTCTTTCGATACCCATAACAAGTTTAAAAACAAAAAACAAAGTCAGAACTATCACATCAAAATATCAAGAAATATCACTTTTATGCCAATGGGAAGCGATGCAATGGTAAAAAGAATATTAGACAAAACAACTAATATTTCATACGTTGTCGTATTAGTTGAGTACGTTTCCGGAACATGCCTTTTAAGCGCATTTGATGAAGCACTCCATAAAATATAAAACATAATTGCCCTCCACGGTGATTTCGGAAACAAACGAGGCACATTAGAGCCAAATCGTATAAAAAATTATACTTTTGCTTGCATCCCTAGGAGAAGACTACTGACGATTTCATTAACTGCTTTTACCACCGGCTTCAACTGCCTGTGCCATATTTATTTCTCTTCATAATTTATGTTTTTATTCAAAATATACTGCGGAGTACTTTCGTCAGCCTACTAAAATTATTAAGTGTATCAGTATTTTTTTAGTTTCTCCATAACTGCCCATGCAATAATTACCACCGTTATTCGTATTTCAACAGCAGATGTAATCACAATTGGCAAACTATTAAAACACCACACACAGCTTCATTCCCGTATATTGTAAAAAAACCTGGGATAAACCGAGAAAATGATGTTGTTTTTTTTTGGAAATTAGATATAATTAAAATCCCCAAAGGGACGCCAAGTCTAACGGAGTGAAGTGCTTTGCATACGCGTCATCAAAGACCCCGCTCTTTATTCACTTATCCGGAGCAAGAATCTCCGGGATGGAAAAACGTTTCCGGGCCGCCCATGACACTCTAGCGAACTGGTATAGTTACAGCACGCGGAATGGTGCAATGATGGCTCTTTTTCTTTAATTCAACTGCATTTTCTATTCCTTCTCTCACTTCACTTTCTCCTGCTGATGCGTGAATTGCGCCGTCAGCGGGGAGCATTCTACCGCATCATCCGCTCCTTCTACCAGGCACCTCAGACATCTTCCACTCCTCAAATTCCTAACGCCTCGTACAGTAATAGCTGGATAATCTGATCGAAAGTAGTGAAGGAAAATTTTTAACTTTGCTTTTTTCTATTTATACCAAGCTTGCAAATACGATTTAAAAGATTTTGCAAGTCTCTGCCAAAATGTTAATAGCCACAATCATTTGACCTCTGATAATTAAGAATAGGGCAGCGCCTTCAAGAATAAGGAACACATACAAACACCAGCAATATAAAAATAATCAGTCTAAGGGAGTATGTTTTCCCCTAAGAGATTGCTTGTAAGAAACCTCACCACCGTACATTACCATCCCCGAGTGTCTAGTCCTTTCTCTTGACATATCGTAAATAATAGTATTAAAAAACATAATGTCTGAAATTAACGTCCTCGTTTGTCTTACTATCCGTCCATCGCTCTTTCTCCATTCCCCTTCACTCTCACAAACGCCCGGAGAATATTCTCGTCCCCTTTCCTCAATGTCTACTATTCTGTAACACGAAATGTTGTACTTCACATTAGAACCTTGGCCTGTCTTATATTTACATTACATACATTATGTACACAACATGCAAAACAAAACGCTAGTTTTATTAAGCAATATTAAGAAATATTTTCATTGCAAGGTTTTAAACTAAAGGGTTTGGATTTAATAATCTATTGTTTAGCTCCAGAATTCCCATAGTTGTGATTGCTCATGTGTTCTAAGAAATCTTTTCTCGTGAAAAATTTACTCTTCCTTCTATATTAACGAAAAAATAATTTGTTTGTATTTCCGGCCTCAATTCGCAGTTCCTTCCGAAACAATATCGCTACACTTTCTTTCTCGACAACTCTGCTCCGATTACCCCCTTTTTCCTTTATTCCTTATTCAATTTCCCAATCCCAGTATTTCCTTGTGCTTCATTCCACTCCTCGCTCCTCTCGTCACGTTAACTATGGACATCCCATTCGAGTAGTTCAAAGCCTACCGTCATCCTTCGAAGACCCGCACAGGGAATGCTCAGCCTGGTGCCCGGAAATTAAGGACCATGGGTGACGGGAAATAGGGTAGTGTGCCAACTGCGCGTTTGAGAGTATCTGTCTACAGTCGCGGTCGGGTGGAATAGGGGACTAAAGAGGGGAGGGAGGAGAGGGTGGGGGAGATGTGGTGTCGAGAGGGGAGGAAAGAGGCGTGGGGTCGAGTCAGGGAGACTGCGCGTTTGAGAGTATCTGTCTACAGTCGCGGTCGGGTGGAATAGGGGACTAAAGAGGGGAGGGAGGAGAGGGTGGGGGAGATGTGGTGTCGAGAGGGGAGGAAAGAGGCGTGGGGTCGAGTCAGGGAGAGCCGTGAAGAGCACAGTGAAGTATACTTATTAAAAATAGAAAAAAAGTGAAGGTGGTTCCACGTAAAATGATTTAAATGCCATTTCATTCAAATTCTGGCTAATAATAGAAAAACGTGTCCTTTGTGTGGAATGAATTACAAATATACTTATATCCTCCCATGCCTTTTCTCGCAAATTGAATTTGAAATGACATGGCGTTACATGCGAGAATTAATGAAACATGTGAAATATTAGCATTTTTCTGTTTAATTCAAATGTCTTTTTCGCGAAAAACTGTTTACAGGAAGATAATTATCACAAGGAACTCAATGTTTATGGAATTTAGGCAACTGCCTATCTCATATTTTAGAGTTATTAGTACATTATTGCAATAAATGAATTTGAAATGCGATGATTCAACAGAATTAGAGCTACATTCAGCGCCTATGGCTGGAAAAAGTGCTTATTATAATAATGCGTTTGTCAAGTTATCTGCAAATACTGGAACTAGTTTTTTTCTATTCATGATGGTAAGTACTCAGTAAAAGTGGCATTTTTTAAAGAAAAACGAAACAAAAAGGTGGAATGATGTATTTGTTTTTCCTCATGCGGTAGCAGGGCAACGAAGGTTCTTCCCCATTTTGTTGATTCATGGGTATGATGTCACAGCGTGACGTTTTTCGATATCTTTCCGAAGTTTTCCAAACCTCATTGACCACTAGCTCTATATAAAATATGTGGAAAGTGTTATCGCTGAATTGATCCATCCATTCCACGTTAGGAATATGCCTTACAATATGCCATGACCCATCATCTGCACAGAATTCTGCGTATGCATGCGTCTCTGTGCAGATGAATACTAATGTTTGCCCATCGCATGACCCGGGGTGGATGCATCTCATACCCAGGGCACGAGCAAATTGAAGCCCAAATGCATGCAATTTAAGGGAAAACCCCTCCATATGCGCGCAGGTTATTTGCAGAGTTCACAAGCATTAAGGCACTATAATTTCTCCAGTGAGCCTTATCGTCATAAGTCGTTCAACCCTAAGATTGGTTGACTGCAGCACTACGCATACCCGAGTGACATTCTGGCTACTTCATGCCCTGATAGCTCTTCTGTAATGTGCCTCGTGTTATGTGCTTTACGAAAGCATCCCTTAGTTTCCTCGCAGAGCTTTCCCATCTATTTTCTCATCTATCACAATGTTTACTGTTCCTCAGGACGTGACCTATCCATCTGGGTCTTTTCTTGGTTTTAGTGTGCGCCATATGCATATCTCCTCTTCCATCCTTCAATATACTTCCTCATTCATAAACTTACTGCAAAACGTAGGTTGATATAACATGAGAAACAATAATTTACTTTGCAATAATGAATGCAAGAAGAAGAATGGATTGAGAGGAACGTACCCGGGTACCATAACTCACCTGAAGTGGTTATTCTACCTTTTTATTATGCCAATAAGGCATAAATGACTACAGGCTTTCCCGGTGAACAGCGTAAATGAAATTTTCTGGGGTTTCTAACCGGGTAAGAGTTAGCTCCATGCCGACGTTTCGACAGCTGACTCCGCTGTCATCCTCAGAGTGATGAGTGCCTTGAAAAAATCCGGTCTACTTATATGAATCAGGTTGGTAGAGGAGGTGTCACCTGATTGATTCCATTCTCCCGCGTTTTTCGCTAACTAACAATAAATAATAACAAAACACGAACACCCACAATCATGTCCTGATGATTGAAGAATCTGAAGGAGGTGGGACTCAAACCCACGACCCAAGGGTATCAGGTGAGCATTTAACCCCGCTGCTACCGACGCCGACAAATGCATGCATTTATAAAAACTTAACATGATCATTCAGGTACATTTAATCGAAACTGTTGCACTTTCCACAGGAATACATTTGGAAATTCGTAATTACTCCTTATGCCTATTATAAGTATGACTTACGAGAAAAAGTGAAAATACATGAAAAAGTGCCATTCAAATGACTTACTACGCAAGAGCCAATACACACCTATTCAATGCTTCTCCTTGTATCACATACTCACTGGTTTTCCCATTTCTTCATTTTTTTAAAGTATTCTACCAGCTGATTTGTAGGTTCTTGTACAGTCCCCATTCTGCATCCCAATTTCATAGACATTGTCTTGCTTACCCTCCTAAGGCCTTTAGATCCCTCTTAAATTCCTCATACTTATCTTCTACCTCCTCTTATTTCGTCCAGAATTCTTATCCTCCTCCATCCTCTTCCACGCTTCCCCATCAGCGGCCATAATAATAATCGACGATGATAAGGAGAGCATCGAGTGAGAGGGGTAAGAGCAAAAAGGTGAAAGGCGACCCTCGTTTCGGTCGTCAAACTCACTTCTTTCATGTGATTTCTCGCTATTAGCCTCCCCCTCCTTCCCTATCTTACACATTTACCCAAAGAAAATTCCCAAGGGACACAGGTTCGTACTTCTTTTATCTAAACCTTTTCATTTTTTCCAACTCAACATGACATCGCGCCATACTCCGCGAGACTGGATTGGGAGCCAGAAACTCGGAGGCTACGCGCTTAGGTTAGATTGCTGGAAAACTTTAGTTATCGAGTAATGCAGAGGATATTATTTTAACCCTGCACCATCATTTGAAAAACAGAGACCCGAAGGGTGTAAAAAAGAGCGGCCTACAATTTTAGTGCGAGCAATTTAAATGGATATTAGTCAAAAGTAATTTTCAGCCTTAATTGAGAAAAAGTTTTTACACTGCCATGAAATAAACAGAAATTACCATCCTAAAGTGTGAAATGCAGTAGTGTTTTGAGACTGCTACGACATGAATAACAGTAGTGAAAATGCTCTAAAGAATAGTTGGCATTTGGATACCAAATTTGTTTAAGCAGGCACACTAACAACAGGTTTTATGTCTGGTTAACGTTAACCTCAAGATGACGTAGGCTTTACGTTAACTGGATGTAAACTGAGAGTTTGGGTTTTTTTATGATGCGAAAGATTTGTAGATCTGAGTTTATGTTTTTGGATTAGTTCTCATTACTTTTAATTATGTTTTTATTACTTAGACGTTTTTCTGTCAATTGAAGCAATGTTTGGTTTCACTGGTTGGTTGTGAGAGGTTTGTTGACGAAGAAGAAAAGGGGGATTATTAGGAGTGTGGGAAGAAAGAACGGATGTGCTGTGGACTCCGGTAAGAAGGTTCCTCCTGATTATAAAGAAATAGCTGCATAATGAAATGTAGAATTCATTAAAAGTCATCCAACAAAACAAATACATCTTAATGTAGGCTATTTGACGTAAGCGTTATCGATGGGAGAACGTTTTAGTATTAGCATTCATCCCGAGAAATATTTTACCAGATATTACAAAACTGGGCCTAAAGTCAACATGCTTCATATATTCATGAAACATAGCTTCAAGTAGTAAAGAAAAAGAGGAGGATGCGAATAGAATGATACACAGCCAAAAGAATGTCAAATACTAAGTGAAAACGATACGCAGACGATTATAGATTATAATATTATGATCTTTGAATAAATGGGCTTGTTTGTTCACGTCAGTTCTGGCTACCGTGATTTCTCTCTCCCTCTCGCTTTCAGCCGTAGTTATCTCATCGTCGCACCATCACCCACGTAGCATGCAGCATATTCCGGTGCTCCAAGCCCTCCCTTAGTCCTCACCTAACACATTCCCCTTCGACTCATCCTCCACCCTTCCGTCATTTCAAACCCATTCTCCTCCTCTCTCCGTATGTTCCACAAACAGGGAACCGCCCTCTAGCAGCAGCGCACGAGAAATCCCTTTGTGGATCGATGCGGGCAAAGTCCTGGGATCAAGCCCCAAAAGCCGCTTCTCCCACAGTACCCTCCTCCTTTGATCTAGAGGGCGCCTCTCCGTCACATCAGCCTCGTCCAACTCCTCCTGCCCCAACGCCTCCCGTGACTCTCACCCCTCCCCCCTTCCCGCTACTCTCCGCTGAATACCGCACCAGCCTCATCTCCCACAATCCCTCATCTATCTATTCCATCAGTGCCAGGTATTCTGTAGTTCCGTTCCTTCCGTCCATTCCTACTCCCAATTTTCGCTGTCTCTTCCCTCGTACTCCTCATCCACTATCAGAATAACAGAAAAGTGTGGCGCCAATGCATGAGTAAGATTGTAAGCAGAAGAGAAAAAAGGGGAGGAGGTAGATTGGAATAAAGCAAAGGAGAGTCACAAATAAAAAGGTTTTTTATATTTACTGCTACTGCACGCGTGGCCTAAAATTTATTTTCCAATAAAAAATAAATATCTTATTTTTCGCCTCGAGACAAAATATATGGTCAGCTAGAATAGTATTACCGGCCGCGATATCCAGGGTGGTAATGCATCCAACTGGCAGCTCAATGGCTACTAATTCCGCCTCGAGGATGAATTTTTTTTTCGTCTGAGTTTTTACTCACATTAGAGTCATGTTTCTAAGTATTTTTCTGGGGTACCTTATACCAATATCTACCAATGGAAAAGGTTTGATTTGAATTCAAGCAATTTTAATTTGATTTAAATCAATGAAGTCGTAATTAAAGGAGGCAAAATTTGATTTATATCGTAGGTGTATCATTTTACTTCCTGGATGTGACCATTTGCCTCTAATTTGGGATTACAATCAGTGAAGCAGAGGCTTGGATTTTGAAATTTTAACATAAGGACTATACGGCAGTTGAAAGAGTTCAAACACCTCCCTAACGACTTCGACATTCCGAGAAGTTTCGAGAAACTTAATGAATTATGAATAAGTACCGTGACGACCTACCGACATCATGGCCAATACATCTAAGAATAAAAGAGACCAAGAAATTAAAAATCAATGCAGTAGTCTTCATCTGACCACATTTGAAGTTGCTTGGACATGAGAGACACAAATATCCAATACATGAGGTACATATTCGGAAAATATTCCATTTTTATATGAAATATTTTTAATGGTCAAAACATGTTTTCTTAGAAATAAATTCTTAACCTCCATTTACATAGTGAGTGACAAGACCAAAGATAGAGCAAAGATTTAGCGGTCAACTGAAGTAAAACAATTTTTATGGCAAGGCAAATCTGACATGTAGTCAAATTGAATCCGTGATGAATGGTTCATGATAATAGCTGATATAACTCCTACACTCCACATAGAAATCTCCTGCGAATGATTTATCGAGCACCTGCAGGTAACAGGTTGGAAGCGGGGAGACAAACAGCGCCCGCACTTCGTAAGCTGATGCCCACCCTTTCCTGATAGATCACGCTCATGTACTCAATGATCCAGTTCCTTTCATCTCCCTATTACTCATTTTCTCTGTCCATTAGAATCTCTCCATTAAAGTAAGCACCAACCGAGAGCCGCTGGACTAGTAAAACTGCCATCTGCAGGCAAAAACTGCCATCTGCAGGCAAGATGGCAAAAGAACGCCACTTCCCCTCAGAACAAATGTAAGCTCATTTCGTGGATGGGCAAAAAAGGTACCACCATAAGCAGTCAAAACATTTAGGATCTTATCTTAATCAAACTTCTTACGTAGTAATAGTGGAATTGCAAGATGAAAAGCACAGCTTAGAAGGTAGAGACGAAGAAAATGGCTATACAAATGCAAATGAAATGCACGGAGAATTTCAAGCACGGGTGGATCACGTAGGTGCTTCTCTAATTACTTTGAAAATAAGGTGGGGGAGCCAAAACAATTTCAGAAGTACCCAGTAAAGGAAATTATTAATAAATTACCAACACAAGTCAGATCAAGCATATGGTGAAATGAAACTACTTTTGTTAGAGGAGTTGTTATTGGTAAAGATATGCAAAGACTTCCGACTGATAGATATTAACCCCCATATAATTAAGCCATAGAATGAAAAAAGTGTACCATGGGGGAATCGATACAAACGTAAGGTAAAATCTATTACAATATATAAACCTAAATGATAATATTAATGTCTCTGAGTAAATACGCTTAAATTGAGTTTCTTTTTGACTAAATTAAAATTAAAGAATTACTGAAGAACTGGTTGTAGTAAGGTCTATTTATATCAGCAACTGGTGGACTGTGACTGCTGTAATGCGCTCATGCCTTTCCCTGCTTAACCTTTGATATTAGAACTCGCGCTAAAACCCTTTAAATGCATATTACGCTCACATCCTTCACAAATCATAATTAACCTTGCCTATACTAACCTAACTAGCTTTTCTCAGCCAAACGCTCAACAACCAACCCAAAGAAGACAAACTTAGGTCAAACCCTTGATCCTGGACTAGCAACCTCGAGCTCACATGCTGCATCAGTTTTTTTTACGGTGTTAGGTTGTATATGGCCTTACATGCGCGATGATGAGATAGTCTTATCAGAGCTCCTAAAACTTACTATTCTATGGCAGATCTAAGTCAATTATTGCTATAAAAAGATGAGTACCGATCAGGCACAGTTGTAGCCGAGGATTGTTCCTAAGGTTGTTGTTAATTCACAGTATTGGAAAATATAAAAAAAACATTGAAAACTACTTTCAATCAATAACCACTCCAAGTATGTGTGATAACCCGGTTCATTTGAAAAATCAATCGTCAAAATTGTCCGATTTTGTGCGAGCCCCTATTATATTTTTATTCTGTAACTCAGGAGATTTTTGCAACTCACGAGTCTTCTCTTCCCTTCCCTTTACTCCTTGCGAATTCACCAAACTGTGACCTTATAAAAATATTGGATGTTAATACGAATCTTTATAATTGATGATACAAAACTGGTATCAATATAAGGCTCCAAAGCAAACACAACTACGTCAACAAGATTCGAAAACCTAGATATTGATCACGTATTTAACAGTAACTCTGAATACTCAGAATCCTCCATCACTAAACTGCGCAAACGTACCGGTGTACCTTATGCATGAATTAAATATGTACGATTGCTTAAATGCTGATAGTGCAACTAAAAAGTTCTGAATGGAATGAGACGAAAGGAACGCATAGAATATGAGGAGCATTGAGGGATGAATGAGGGATGAGTCGGAGAAGAGTTGAGGTTTAAGCAGGAAGTGGTGTGCGGTGGACGGTATGGGGATGCAGGGGGTGGAGAAGGGGTGGCTATGGCTATAAAGGGATGGGCCTTAAATGTTTTGACGTTTTCCGCGCATTCCTCACCATCAAGGCCACCACGATCTCCGCGCCGTCGACTGCTAAAACATCTAAAAGCGCCGCATAACGAGCGTTCCAAGACTGGGAAATGAGAGTGGCAGCCAGATGTGCAATGCGACGTGTGCAGCGAATTTCTCGTCTCCTGCATTCCCTCCTTCTCCGCCACCGTCCTCCTTTCACCCCGCATGCCTCCTCATCGTACATCTCTCCTGGCCTCCCTCTCCGCAGCAGCCTTATTCCAACCATCCCAGCCCCTTGAAAGTGGCACTTATGAGGGGGGAGGCGCAGAACGTTTGAGAGGAATGCGATGGTAAGGAGGATGCTGTTAAAGTAGACGCGCCATCTCATCGTTCCGCCCCCTTCCCGCCTCCGAAGACCCCCCTTCCACCACTATTCAGGCAAACGCCTCTTAAAGCAGCGAAGACTCTTCCTCCTCCAACTCAAACACGCGAGTTTGGCAAGAAAACGGAAAATGACTTTCATGCAAGAGTCCACGGAAATTCCCTTCTCCGGACGCTTATAGACAGTCGGATTCGGTGACCGGGCTCCTGGATAAATAAAATCATGGGATATGCGGATAACGCAGGAATTCAAAGGAATGTGATTACTATGGCCCAGTGATGGGATGAAAAGAGAATGAAAACTACATGGCGTCAGAGAGACTCTGTTATACTCAACAGGACGAAAGTACAGGAACTGCCATTCACTTTAATAGGCAAGGGAATACAAAGCAATATTCGTAAACCTCCAACTCAACTTTTCGCGCATGCTCGGGACTTCAGTTTTGCCGCATCAAATGGTCTCCTGCAACTCTAGGATCACCAGGTGTATCCCTCCGCCGACGTCCTCGTAGGAGTCAAATTTAACGCCACAAGACTAACTTCTCTTTTTCCTTGCATTTCCATCCTTTAATGGACCGCTATGGGATAACATCTAGTTGCCCCGAATTATCCAGAATTGACACGAGAATCAAAAAAGCCAAAAGTCCATGGCTCGATTCCCGGTCCAGGTGGGCTTTATATCGAGGAATTTTTCGCGTATTTCTCCGCCGTAAGTAAACAAGTCATCATATAAATGTCCTTTTAGTGGCGGTTCAAGTATAATGCTGGGTGATTTAGGCTACTTATTAGCACTTCCTCCATCCATCCTGTTATATTATCCATCCTGTGCTCGTGATCACAGCAATTGAATCACCTCACTCTTAGTTTGTCTGTAATGCTTCCATTATTCCTTTCATTTCTGACTTCTTAATTTTCTCTATAACCAGACTGGGTGATTCCTGCCGCCCTTCTGTGCATTCTCACCTCTGCAACACCTACAATACGTTCCTCCTCCTTTCTGGTAGCCAAGTATTCCAAACTGTATAGAATGTGTGGTCGAAACACCTGCTTTCAATTGAAGAGACACCTATATCCCTCATATTACGCTTATTTTGGGTCCATTGACGTGAAGTATTCCGACCAAATTTTTCTTCCATTTCTTTCCTCTCATTATTCACTACTCTAAACACGATTCTCTCCTCTTCCACTGACACAGTGCACTCAGTGAATTTATTTCACCCTACCCCATCCATGCAGTTCGTGGAAGTTTCCTACGACACCACCCAGTAGGCTACAAGTCACCGTGTTGTTCCCGTGCGCGTGATGGATGAGTGGATGACTCTAGCCCACATCACTCCTACGGTCACAACCCCGCTCCACGCCGGCGACCCTTTTCCAGCGCATACTCTTCGCCAGCACAACATTCGCTCTTGAGAAATTTCCCACCCATCATCCATATCACTGTTCCCTGACAGGTGGGACTTGAAATCCCTTGAGGGATGGTCAACGAGCTTCCTAAACTGCAAATGCGTTTCCCATTTCACCACTTCCACATACATAATGTATCTAAAAAGAATGTTTCTATTGGAATCTGAGGTTGACGGAAGCCAAAGCTACTACTGGAGCTAGTTCTCGTTTCTGATTAACTTTTGACAATCTATTTTGGTAAAATGTAAGAGCAGAGACATGTGTAAAAAGTTGGCGGCGTCGTATTTAACGGTTAGGTGCGTAGTTTACTATGAAATCGAGGGCGAAAAAGATTTTCTCGTTATTCCCTTCCCATATTAAGATGGGTTACACCGTTCTGATTCTTGCTTCCTTCACATCTCCCAAGCTCGTATCAACCTTTACTCCCTTTATTCTGTCTATCTTAATTCCTCCCTTATTACTGACTCCAAGTTTTGGAAATCCATGCCCTCGCTTGTTAAGTCTTCCTTATCTCTCTAATCATTCAAAGAGAAATTATGTTCTTTTTGAAGATCTCGAAATAAAATTGGTTGAATGTTAAAATTTTTGTTAACTTATTTGTATTAATAATTTTTAATATTCAATTACGTAATAATGTTTCTATGATCTCGTACAATTAGATCAAAGCTCCTCACGGAGACTGCAAACAGGTACCCACGGTACAGGAACAGGTCAAAGGAATTTTCGTGGGAATAAAGGGTAGTGGATTGCTGAAAGTGGGTGGGTTAGTGTAATAGGCGCTTCGAATCCGAACCATTAATCTTAAGGTCCGCTGGCCCGTCGGCAGAATGGAATGCCATCTCTCTCCCCCAGCTCCTCCGGTCCAGTCCCCGATTTGCAGAATTGGCGGATTTCTCCGGGGTGGACATTCAGGGAGAAGTGGGAGAGGTGAAGCATGCAAAACGCCCTCCAGATTCCGAGAAACGGCGGAGCCTCTCGCTATACAATTCAAAGACAAATTGACGCGTCCTCCCTCGCTGCTCACTGTCGTCGCCGCCGTTGGTGACCGCAAATTGTATTGGTGTCGCCACCTTCTCTCTCCTCTGCCTCGCCTTGTCTCCCATGCACTGCAAACACAGTCCCGCCGACCGCCCAGCCAGGGAAACACGCTTAGATGAACCCACACGAAGGACGATCTATTCAACCTCCCGCACTCTGCCTCCAATCCTAATCCCCTGCCTTCCCATCAATTCTCTGCCCTCAGCAAACCCAATCCACCTCTACGCTCTGATTGGTTCTCCAACCACTTCGTGCATCCATCCACTCCACAGTTCCATACCCTCCCACCCTCCACCTGTTCCCCAAATCTCATCCTCGTCTTCGATAGCCAGAAAAGGTTTTGTAGCTTTATCCTATGAGAAAGCGAGGTACTAGGGGAAGGCGGTGGTTATAACACTGGATTCCCATCCAGAGTGATTAAATTCAAGGCCCTTGAGCACTGTTTCCTTGGAATTCTAATCTCTTCTTAAATGTTTGGGTGTTAAGTCTTAAAAATACTACTTCCAGATCGATAGATAATACGTAAAATCGTCGAACCTAAAGTGGCACTTTAACAGTAAACAAATAAGGAAATTCCCTCCATATTTTCTCCAATTACCAAACATTAACAGAATTCATTCAACCTTGATGAAAAACTTGACTCAGAAAAACGGTCACATTCCCTGACTACTACTATTATACGACAGCTTGAAGTCGTTTCCGCCATCTAGGATAGGTGGATAATATAGCACTAGTAAATAAAATAGGGCAAACGTGGAAAAAACCCAGGGTACGTTTTTATAATCGGAAATAGAGTCGCCATAGTGTCCACAAATTGACGCTAAACCTGAGGAGCGTCTAACTAAAATTGTCATCTACTAGATATAATAGACAGATCGAGAATGGAAAATCGCAACTACTTCGATTACCTTTTCTATCAGCAGAGCCACTTTTAAAGCTTCCGGTCATTTTTTGGCCGAAGGGTCGCATCTATAATAACACTCTATTAATTAAATATTGAACTATCCTGAAGTAAATTGATCACCTTGATGACGGAATTGCTGAAAACAGCACTAAGACACAGCTTTTCTACGAAAAATGTTTATTTTTACTGTTATTTCTATGCTATTTCTCTTATGCGAAATAAGTATATATTTTTATCTTAGTTTTTCTGTGTATTGCATGTCGATTTACTGCTTTCGCATAACACTTTTTTATATTTACTTGTGAGCTTTCTCCAACCTTTATGTAGACTGTAAGGAAATGTTTTTATTACCTGTAGAATAGAGAGGCACATATTTTTCAGAATTGAGACAAGTAATGTTTTCCACCTTTAAAACTGATAGTTGTGAAGTTTTAATTAACGTTTTTGAATTTTCGTCACTCATAGTTATGGGGAACCCGTGCCCCTAAAGGCCCAACATACTTCAAAAGTAAATATATATTATTCGGGAGGAAAAAGCCCTCTACTTTTGTTAAACGCTTAAGTAAAGGTCTGCAGGGATAAAATGTCACCGGAAACTGTGAAAAGTATCCCCTTTGAATAATTGTGAATATCTGGAATATTACTAAAAATTTCCAGAACATAACACCTGATATCATTGTTTGAGAGGCATCGCGTAGGCTCTCATTTCTCTTAACAGAGGAAAGGGGGCACCACACCATACGCTGGAATGGTGCAGGCTTTACCTCAGTAGTGCACCAGTGCTGGGTGGCACCCCGGGAGGTGGCTCGAACTGCGAGGGACCATATCTCAGAAACGCAAATAGATACATAAAAACCAACGACATATTTTTGGCCTTGGAGACCATTACTTTTACGTTTAACAAAATAGGGCGTTTTTTCCGCCCGAAAATCGCGTTAGTTTTGAAGTATGTAAGCCCCTTGAGGCACGGTTTCCCGATAACTAGGAGTGACGAAAATTCAAACACATCAGTTAAAACTTCACAACGATCACTTTTAGAGGTGGAAACCATAACTTTTCTCAATTCCGAAAAATAAGTATCACCCTTCTCTAGAAGTCGGCATAAGGGTTGGCAATTTTTTTCATTTCAATAAAAACATACTATCAGTGTTAGCCGAAAGCATAAAATCTTTAAATCTATATTACATCCATTATTGAAATTTCTTAAATGTAGTTATAAGAAATGTAATGTTATGTAGGAAAATACACGAAGGCTGGTAAAGCAATTCAATTGTTATACTGAGACATCAATGTGAGAACTTGGGGGATAGCTTTTGGTACGAGATATCGTCAGCATTTACTATTCAGAAAGACCACAGTTTAAATTTAAGACTAATGCTAACGTAATAAGATATTGACAAATAAGAGACCTGAGCGGAGAACCACGTCAAATCTTAACCAATAGAAAAAAATTTTCATCATCAGTAAATGATACTACAATCAAAATTTAAGGGCCATAGAATCAGCGCTTAAGTATGATGAACAAAAAGTTTACACTTTTTAGAATAAAAACTATTATGCAAAATAATAGTTTTATTATCCCTTCCCAAGATATTTGTAAGAGAGGAGAGCTGAAGTACTTTTAAAGAGCATGTGCCATCTATTCCTGGCAAACACATCTCCCGACTCATTCACACAATCCAGCTCTCGCGTGCCATTTGCAAGCGAAGGCCTCGAATAAAATATTCGCTTCAGAGAATGTCTATGCACTCAGCGGAGAGCTCTTTCCTCTATAGTAACTCGTCACTTTCCGTCCGGTAAGTCTGAGTGTCAACAGTATTCGTCTCAACTTCTAGAAGGAAAGTTGCTGCCAAGGGTAGACTGTATTTCGCGAAAAAGCATGTCACGTTTTAAAAAATACATTTATTAGAAATAGATACACACCGCATATCCTTCCTTGCCTTCATTTCTGCTATCCCTCTAGCTCGAGAGTGCCGCGGTCGAAGTAAATAGCATGCTAGGAGTGGGAAATATCATATTTGTATGGTACGTATACATGTTTAATTCCGTAGCCATTCCACTTTGAGGTATTGTACAGTATTTAGTTAAGCGTAGGCGTTGTTTATGCGTAATTTTAAGCTGCTGTCCTATGGATTTTCGGTTTTTCCTATATTTTGAAAAAGGAAAAAATCCAGCAGTAACCTTTAAAAATTTAATCCATCACGTATGTTTTCTCTAACACCAACGTATGCTAAAACCCCGTCATGCATTATCTTTATTTACATTGAATCCATGTCGATAATAACAGAATGTATTTTTTAGTAATACTGTATTTTTATAAAGATGCTGAACATTGAAGGTTGAATCAGAATCCACATATACCTTGGAATATACTTATTATTTTCCCTACGTTGTGGGAGAGGCGTAAAATCCGGGAACGGGAAAGGAATCTTGTAGAGAGACTAAGTGGCGAAAGGTGGTAAAATGTGAGAGCTGTCAGGATTTGTATACTTCAGCACAGATTGGGAGAATTTTATTTCACTTCGTCTCTAGTTTGTATTTTCCTAGGGCGGAAAAGGTCAGGGGGGATCAGATCGTCCATACGGATGGGCTCTCGAGCTCGCTAAATTCACGCTTGCAATGCACAAGGTACCAGTCGGTGGTGTCTTTTGACTGATAATATAGAAAAATATCAATTTTTATGGCAAAGTCATTCCCTTTTTGACGGTTAATTCATTTTTTCTGTTATTTTCAATGAACCATGAACTCATCGAAATCATTATAATGCAATTTATATGATGTCACATAAGAGGCAACAGACAGTAGAATATCGAATGAATCTATTCCTATAACAATATTTTGTTAAATAGCTAGAAAAAGAAACATTCATTTACAAAGCGTGAATAATTCCGGAAAGGTCATGACAGTTTGACTTAAATTGCTCATTATATATATATTGATGCAGGGACAAGGATATTATGCTTCAGAAAACACTGCTCCATTTTAATTTTAAATGATACTCAAATGATAAAAAACTACGTTTAGATTAATTCAATACAACTGAGAGAGATTTTCTGTTCAAGCTTAATGCATTCAACTCAATTCTAAACCCATTGAAAACTTGTCTCCGCCCAATATAAATAGCGTTCATTCGTGATAAACATGAACTTTAGCACCCTGGTCTTTGATTGACCTCCATTACTTTTCGTATAAATATACGATACAAAACTTTCGAGTATAATTAAAATTTTCCCCAACCTTTCCAAGTTATGGGCCTTTTAGACGGTATATCAATAAAGCAAGTGACGAAAAAGCATCACGGTGAAGGTGTAAGAAAAGCATAAATTCGTGAAAGCATATGCTGTAATATTCAAATTCTCGTTTCTTGGGAAAGTGACGTCGAAGGTATGGGGCCCAGCGCTCCATTTGGGGAAATCGCGATGCGTGCGAGCGAGGCAGGAATGGTAATTCCCGTCTGCTTCCACGTTAAGATATTCACTTCCTCCCACCCACCCTTCTCTCCTCTTCATCCTGCCGCCCTTACTCTCTTCCGTACTCCCCCTAACCCCTCTCGGAGAGCACCCCTCCATCTGCGTCGCTAGCAAGCCCTGCAGGGCTTGCCTGCTTGCGGGCATCACGGTGCCCGCAATCCCCGGGTCCGCTGCTGGTGAGAGGGAAGAGGGAAAAGCTCATGCGGTCCTCTTTGAGTTTCTGTCTCAGACACCGTGAGCACTCCCCGCTATACTCGCGAATGGGAGCAGGAGGAAAAACGGGGGGGGGGGGGATTACAACTCGCAGAGTGCGTACCGAAGTAGCACTAACTACACTGCCGCCACTTCAAGGCTTCCATTCCAAGAATCAGATCCCTCTCTCTCCCACCATCAACTCTCTTTACTATTCGCTCCCTCCTTTTTGATGTGAATTCGAATGAACATCTTATGGTTCGTTCTCGGTGTCATTTAAGGTTTTGCCGCAACCAATATTTGTGTACTTTCGAGGGCCTCGTGTGCAAAAAATATAAGGATTACAGAATATCTAAAACTATGACTGGATAGCCCGTTTTGTCGACTACCGCAAATGAGTTGTCGCGAGCGCAGAGGGGGTTGGGAGGTGACGTCACAGCGCTGCGCGTGGGGTCTAAATTTGGGCTTGTGTGGGCACGGCGCGCGCTCAGTTCAGTTGTATCTCCGGAACGAGTAGGTCGATTTTAGTGATCGATATGTCTACGGAGTGCTGAGAACGTGAATTAGACGTTAACAACACAATAAATATATACAATTTACATTGGAAAGCAGAAAATATTAGTTACCATCGACCAATTGTTCATACGTTAGCTATTTGTACTTATGATTTCGATGAATAAATGTTATGCATAGCGTAATTTTCTTTCTTTCATTTTAACTTCAACTCTCACAAACAAAACAAAAGAATCTCCTAATAACGAGAGTAGCGTATGTAATTTCGGATTCACGAAATAAAGATCCGAAGGGAGTATTAAGAATACTCCCTGTATATTTTTACTGCCCATTCCCAATCTTCCTTCTCTTCCTGTACTCTCTCCTTCTGCCATTCTCTACGAGCCACCTCCACAATGTGTGTCCTAGATTGATAGGTTACCTTCATTTGATTGCACCAATCCAGAAAGAGGCCAAGACTGCTTCGGAATACCATCTCTCAAGACCTAGTGCTCACATCTTCAGCAACACTCCCCAACTTTGCTCCAAAAAGATGCATATTATCCAGGTCATGAGTCTGACGTTTAGAGCCCATTCTCGCCTCTCAGTCCGTTGGATATGGAATTCGGGCTCAAACACATGCAGTAATTTACGCAGCATTTCATTTTTTCTGTCCGGAAGTTGAGAAGATAAATAGGAAGAGAGAAGGAGTATGTCAGTCCTTGGGACATCTTTCCTCCCTCATATCCATTTAGAAACCATTTTTATTGTAATCCTATTTTCTTGGAAAGATAGGTGTTTTTACATCACGTTTGCTTTCTCAGAATTATCTATTCCTGTTGTCCGCTGAACTTCATCCATATAATTTAATGCATCTTCCAAGGTAGTAGATATAATAAAATTCAGAAATTTATTATTATTCATAATTACAAAGAAATATAAAAAAATGGAGCTAAAGTATGGTCGAAGCTAACCATGTCGCCAATAAAACCCCTATAGAATTAGAAAATGAATAATATCACTTGGAGAATTAAGCATGAGAAGCTCAGCGTACATTACTTTAATATCCAATGGGACCTGAGATGATCCCCTAAATTATCCGGATAACTCAATTGGAAAGAAAAAAAACTTAGTTGCCAACAGAATTAACCCAGCTAAAATCAAGCTTTCTCCAGATTTAGTTCTAATAGGTGGTAATCATCATCAGATATTGATGTATTCTTAAATGGCTAACACTTTCCTGTTTTATTTTTTATGCATTCGTTGAACTATTGTGACCAGTGGCAATCCCATCTTTCACCATGTGTGACGCCTTACGGTCGCAACCATTCTGAGTCGTTCATCAAACTAAGGGAGTTCTACTCTATTCTTCACTTCGATTGACTAAAAACGTATCATTCCTTAAGCAAACAAACAAAATTCAATCAAGTCCTAATTATCAATAACTTAATTTCGATCCTCCTACCCTCTTACCGCACACTTATCAGTACTTCATACACAATTTTCCGGCAGGAGAAATATAACCACCGTACTATTTTACGACTTCTGCCAATGACTCATCAGAGTAGTCATCTCCTCCCAATCTCCAGGTTATCAATCCTATTTCATCCTCCCTTCCAATACCGAACCACCATAAACCCCGATCCTTCGTTTTCAAAACCACTTGACTGGCTTCAATCATCTATGGCCTTCCTCTCATTTCCGGAGAAGATTAACTCCGCTGACACAATATCATATCTCAATCTCCTCTCCCTGCACAACTTCCTGTTCCCCATCTCATCTTTTCGCTTCCCTTCCCCGCACGAGACAACTCCCTTATAATCTCCTTATATTCGTAACTCTAAATCCCTCTTCCCTAACGAACACCACACTTGGTTTACCGTCCAAGGATCCGTTTCCACCAACGCTCTGTTCCAATCCTTAGATACTACCATTCTTAATTCACCCTTGAAAAAGCTCTCACAGCCTTCTATGTCTTCAGCAATTGTCTATCGTAGTGAATACTATCATCCTAGTACACACTTCCGTATTCCTGATCCCCAAACTGGCCACCACATGTTCCTCTCCACCATGTTTATTCGTTTTTTTATCACTCTATAGCTCCTCCGTTCCTCCTTTGCACCTCACGAGGCTTTATTCTTATTCCTATGACCATTATATCTTGGTACTATAATGGTCATAAGAAGAAGTTTTGTCGGCCTCGGTGGTGGCGAGTTAACGTTCTCGCCTATCAACCCGAAGGTCGCGGGTTCGAGTCCCGTCTGGGTGGTTTTTCCCCATCCGGGGCATGGCTGTGTGTGGTGTTGAAATATAATGAATAGGTAGTAATTGGCGAAAGCTGTTACCTATAAAGAATTTGTTATTATTATTATTAAGAATAACCAAGCTTTATCTGTCAGGCGCTGTACACGGTCATCTTGAGCTGATTACATCCCTCGAAAAATATTCGGCGAAATATAATTCTAAAATGAACACCTACGATCCGAGAGGCACATCATATTTGGGAAATGAAAACGGGATATAACATAAAAGAATACCAGCTCAGAAATCACAACCCAGAAGATATAACCATATTCAAAATACAAGAGCATATAAGGCCCAAGCTCCAAGCAGAGATTCTGAGTGTGAATTTCAATGTAGTCAATTAGGAGGAACTAGCGTTGGGACCTTGTATATTAATAAATTTTGGTGACAGGTTTTCTCTCGTTTCAACCGAATAATTAGGATTAATGGTGGAACAACGTACATAATTCTACCCTGGCCCACATCTCGGCAGGTTTGTTTTCCTGCACATGGGGAGCATTCAATTGTCATACGTAGGTATATTACTAGAAATAAGTAGGTATCGTGTCGTAAGAGCGGAGTTACTCTTGAGTCACCTATATAACTACTCGACTTATATGAATCATCTAGTAAAATGCAATCAAAGCTCTGGATATTTTCCTAATCATAACCATTTCGTCGCAACTTTGAACTGAACCTTGCTCAAATTTCATTCCTAATTGAAATGATTAGGAAATTTAAGTTTTTAAAAATAAACTTTTGAATCCTCTTACTTTCAAAGCCATGTAACTAAGCCTTTGAATTTCAAAAGAAATTTCCAATTTTAAGAGCCATTCAAGCATAATGCTGAAAACCTTCTCACGCACTCAAACTTGAACCTGACTTTGACCTTCCAAATTGACTCTTGAGAGCATTTCACCTTAAAATATAACCTTAAAAAAGAGAAAGAGACGATAAAGAGCAGGGCAATGGAAATGATCGTGTTAGAGGTCATATATTTGCCATTGATTCTATAAGTTGAACAATGCAACCACTACTTGAATACAGACCGAGTTAATTAGTAATCTAGAAGTATGTTAGGGGATACGCTGAGAAACATTTTACCATGAATCTCTCTTCTTTCTCGTAATTCCCCCTGGGATTCTTGGAAGAGAGACACTCATTCCACATCCATAAGGTAGTTGCCTTTCCTACGAGCCGAACTAACCCATTTCACCCAAATAGCCCATCCCTTTTGAACCGCTGCGTCTCCTCCATTTCTCTATACCAACCACTAGGTTTCTTCCTCTCCTCGTGATACTCACTTTTGAACCACGACTTCTCGGATTAACTTTTGCCCCCGAAAAGCTACGCTCATCCATCGCGCACATTAAAAAACCCACTTTACCCTCCCTTTCGTTCCATTTCAACTCGCAAATTCTGGTGCCCTCTCTTTCCCTCAATGGCGCACTTTCTTTCCTTCCCCCATTCTTCCCCCCCACTCCCCGAATCCTTCTCTCATGAAATTCTATCCTTCACTTCAGCGCTCGCCCAAATACAAAACGGATGCCTCCATTCCCCTCTCTCCTCTCTTTCCCGATTCCGATGCGCCCTCATGCGCCCTCCGTTTTTCTACTCTGGCGTCTTTTTTCCCGAAAAAAAGGTCTCCTCTCTCATCCATCGCCACTTCCTCTCATATCCCCCAGAATCGTTTTCTTCCTCTTTCCATCCCACGCACCGCTCCCGTCTCTCCTTTCCTTTTCCGAGCCATTATTACATTCTCCAACCTTCCACTTCTTCGTCCTGTCCCCCCAGTCTTGAAACATTTTACATTCACTTTACTCTCCATTCCCCACTTTTACGATTCCGGCACTTTCTCAATTCTCAATACTCCCCCTATTCACTTCTTGTCACGGTAACGCATCTACATACCCAAATTACAATTAAATAATATTTCTAGGTAAAATGTATTTTTTAAAAAGGCCTCTAAATAAAAATAATGCATGTGAGCCTTTTAGAGCATGTGTTCTTATATTTACATCATAATTCACTTATGTTTTCCTCTATGAAATGCATTACTTTAAGGAACCAACTATTTTCAACAAACAAAAGGATTAACTCCCTAAAAGACCTGTTGCTCTGACTTTTGCATTTTGTGGTGTACAGTAGGGATGTGCGGTACATTAAAATATACCGATACATCGGAATCCTATATTTTTAAGATATATACCGATTAGTCAATTGGTACATCGTTAAAAAATATACCGGTGTACCGGTATATCGGTACCATTTATATAAGATATAATTATGCTACTATTTTTGCTGGTATTTGCAATCTACTTGTAGCTACTTACCTACTATCTTTCGCTAAACTTATTTAGTCCTCAGAATACTAGAAAGCGAAGTAGAATCGTGTAAAATATTAAGGATATTGAAGAAACGAGCAATAAATAGGCAATTTACATTTTTTATAAAAATATATATCTATTAATTGGAGACTATTTCCGAGGAAACTTTTTTCAATATTTTTCTTCGACTCATTGTAGTTTCTAGTCCAAGAATATGTGGAATAAATGCACAACTGGTATATTCTAAACATTATTTTATCAGATAAGTAAAAAGATAAAAAGATATTTTTATGCAGAAAGGACATACTTTGATAATTAACAAATGCACTTTTCTTCGTTCTCAGCTAGGGTATAGTTTTCCATGCGGGATAGCTTCAATAAAAACACAGAAATAGGCTAAGGAATCCTAAAACAACTTCATCGTCGTATTATGACAGATTATGAATATATTAGATGTTATCAAGGTAAAGACATACAGTGCACAGGTCTCAAAAAAGTATTCAGAAATAAAATATGCCAGGCATTCATGCGATATTTTCAGAATTTCCGAGCTTAACACATTCCTAGCTTGGCCGATGATGTAGTGGTGACAAGTCAAATGCAATTGATCTCAAATGGGAATCATGGAAACCAATATTTTTTCTAATTGATCCCAAAAACACCAGCTGGTTAATATGATCACCAGTCAATCTGCTCCGATCATCAGATACAACATAGTTGACCAATGACACGGTGCGTTAAGATGGTACTAAGGATCCCAGAACAACCATGAATTTAAGGGCCACTCCGGCTAAAGCAGGGAAAGCCGTTTTACTGTTCTGCTACAACTTCAGAGGTTTCATTACTCTGAGTGTAACGCCTGGCTAAGATATATCTACATCTACAAAATACCCTGCAAGCCACCTCAGGGGTGTGTGGCAGGGGCTGAGTAGTCACCAACATACATTACACTATACCCTAAACTACGACTCGAGTAACTACGACTCGTGTAACTACGACTCGTGTAACTACGACTCATGTAACTACAACTAATTATGCATTAGCATAAATCGCTAATGCTTGTTGCGAGGCAAAGGCTCACAATCATGCACTACACTACAGATATGCTCACAATGGAGAGGGACCGTTAGTATATATGTATTTTGCAACTACACAAATGGACAGAGACTCAAGACTTATGTAGAAAACATACACGGCGTGCTGTTAGTACTAGGTAAAGATAAGGATTCATGTATTAGGGAGTACTACTACTACTAAGAGCTACTCTACCTATCGACCAACCTAGATGTCTATTGTAAAAGTCTCATTGGTAGCTCTTATGGTCCCTTATCGTTCGCGGGAAAAATTACATTTACATTCTGTCCGTTTTGCAGTCTAGTTCCCTAATTTTATTCTCATGATCTGATCTACCGTAATATGTCGGATTTCGCCAAATATTACCAACGTCGTCAGAGAATAGACCGGTTTGGAACTTACATAATAGATTGAGTCTAAATTTTAATCGACGGTCTGAAAGCGTTTCCCATTCCAATTGCTGCAAAAGGTCAGTAACACTAACGAGATTAACATAACAGCCGTTAACGTATCTTGCCGATCTTCGCTACACGAGTTCTAACTCAGTTTCCAAGGATCCCAAATACTGGCAGCATATTCAAAGTGGGGTCTAACGAGCAAGAAGTAGCTGATTTCCCTAACTTTATCGTCGCACTTTCCAAGTACTCTTTTAACAAATCCCAATTTACGATTAGGTTGACCGGTAATTTCTTGAATATGTTTACTCCACTAGAGATCATTAGTCAGTTTAACTCCGAGGTATTTAACCGATTCTACAGTCTCTAATTTGCTGTTGTCTATGCAATAACTATTACAAGGAGCGTTTTTCCGGTTCCAAAAATTCATAACAACGCATTTTTCCGGTTTAATTCTATCTGCAACGTATCGCACCACTCCTGTATTGCCTCGAGGTCCTTAGTTAGCGCTAGCTTATCATTAAGGCTACGGATTTCTCTATACACCACTGCGTCGTCTGCAAATAATCTAAGCTTACTGTCAACTGTTTAACCGATATCGTTTATGTACAAAAGGAACAAAAAAGGGCCTATGATACTTCCCTGTGCGACACCTGATGTGACTTTGACTTCATTAGAGATAACGCTGTCTAATACAACCCTTTGCACGCGATTGTTTAAGAACTCTCTAATCCAGGAAATTACGTCGTCGTCTAACCCGAAGGATTTTAATTTTTCGGGTGAACTTTAAGGCCAAAGTTCACCCGAGACTAAAATATCGTGGGCAAAAAGTGCTAATTGAGTTTCGCAAGATCTTCCCTTTCTGAATCAGTGTTGCGTTTTTGTTAACAAGTTCTGCATATCGAGGTGTCTCATAACAGAACTTACAATTATATGTCCAAAGACTTTGGAAGAGATAGATGTAAGAGATATCGGTCTGTAGTTCGATGGCTGTTCCTTATCACCGCTTTTGAATATGGGAGTGACATTTGCAATTTTCCAGTCAATAGGTACTTAGTGTTCGTTGATGGATTTACTAAATATATTCTGCAAGTAGGGTGCTATTTCACAAGCTAATTCTCTATACACGCGGGCAGGAATTTCTTCAGGACCTGGGGATTTATTTGGATTTAAGGATTTTAACAAGTTTTCTATTCCGTGAGTGCAAATATCGATAGGCGGCATCTTTTCCTGGAAATGATCATTAACCTTTACGGATGTAATCTGTGATGACTTGGTGAACACACTTTGAAAGTAGGAATATAATAAGTTGGCTTTGTCCGAAGACTTCTAGATTCACGATACAATGGATGACACGTTAAGAAAGTTTACTCAGAATGAAAATTCCACATAATGATATCCACGATCTTAAGGAGAGATTTTATGCCGTGAAAAACGCGAGAAAATTATGGTACCTCTGAATCCTCTTAACTCCCATTTAATAAATTTATTTTTTAATTATGTAAGTACATACACCTGCTACTGTTACCAAGCTGCGGCATAATGTTAACGTAGAATTTGGAAGAGATATGGCTGAAAGAAACCCCACTGTAAGGAGCTAAGAGACATGCAATATCCTTAAATGCAAATAGTGAAATGCCCATCATACACGTTCATTTAGTGGTATAACTTCATGTAAGTAAAAAAGGAAGGAAATTAATAAGTTAATTATGCTTTTATTGCTAAGTGACGAACCTCTGCCCCTGAAAATATATGATACCTGCGATACGCGATTTTCTCGTGTATAATTCGATTTTTTTGCCAACAAACAAAGGAGGAAAGAGGCAACTATGTTACTGTTTTTATTTAAAAAAGGAGAGAAACACCAAAATAAAGACAGAATAAAAGTAAACATAGAGAACACTTAGCCATAAAAATCAATGACATACAGTGAACAACGCATAAAAACGTTAATGTACACAGGTATTGGTTTCTAAAGGTTCTGAAGCTTGAAATACTATTCTGTTTCATAGATAAACTTCGTTGACTCAAATAGTGTTGTTACCTTGCACGTATTTGATCACCAGGTCCTGCGGCATAAACTTATAATCCTTTATAAGTCGGTATAGGGTCTTACCAGGCGTTATGACTCTCCGTAATCCATCACACTCTGAACTTTACTATTCACATTTCAGCATTTGGTATCCACAATTCTACACCATATTTTATTCCCATTTCCACTCTATTTGTGCTCTATTTTCATTCTCATCAAACTATTATTCCGCATTTACATAAGGGTGCTCTGAGAGTCTAAGCCTGATCTTTGTAACCGCAAATCACAGCAAGACTGATCCCTCCCATATCGTTACTCAAATTTTTTCTCTTCCTTATTTCGGTCGGAATAACACTCCCATCCCTATGATTTGAGTAAACCATGCCATAACTATACTCCTCCAGTTACTCCCTACCCTACCTTTACTATATTTTCCCTCTTATATAGCCGGCTCTTGTCTCATTTAGTTCCACAAACCCCCTTCGGTGCCATCCTTCATCTCTGGTCCCCCAACTTATTACCATGCTTCCTCTTCCAAGCCTTATTCCTCCTCTCTACTTCTAACATACCGTGCCCTTATCTGCACTAACTCCCTGACCGACCTTCGCTCAAACTTTGTATCACTTAAAAAAACCCTCTCGGCCCCATTAACCACAACCTTTTAGCATTTTCATACTTACATATCCCCCTCTTTCCTCTAACCAGACACCCGTTTCTTTCCGTGCTCTTCATCCCGAGACGATCCCTAAGCAGGAATTCTTCTCGGATATTCCTCCGAGTCAAGAGTTTCCATGCAGATAAAGGTTTCGATGTTCGACTCGGGCATTGTCTTCATGCAGTTGAGGGTCAAGTTGGAGAGCTTGGTCGCCCTTCAAAGAATACTCACCCGGTCAGGTGCTACACGGAATTATGTCTTGGCTGCCTTCCGCCGTTTTTTTTATGTTGAGCTATTTTTGTGTTTTCGTGAATAGCCGTTTCTAGGCATTTCAAGAAAAGCCCAAATCTTGATTGAGATTGTTTATCTCTATTTGGATATAAGTGTGTTCTTTGACCAGGTAGTTAGTAGGTAAATAGATTTTTTGGATGCTTGGACACCATTGACCAATTTGCACCCCACTCAAACCTTCCTATTCCTATTGTTATCAAATAATACAAATTAAAACATGGATATATATTTTGACTTTATATAATAAAATATTCACAGACTTTATAAAAAGAACTCTTTCGCTAAAAATATCTCTTTCTTTGACCAAGCAAACCCGATATGATACCTTAAGTAGCGGCCAACTATCCTGGCTTCGTCGAACTAGATGGAACTGTCTGCACGGGAGACCTCGACCCGATGGAAGATAGGAGAATAATTTCTGAATCAAACACGCCGGTAAAGCACCACATCTTTTACGATCCCCACGTTTACCGACCGTATTTCTCTTCCACCGTCTCCCTCCAAACCCGCCTTCATCCCTCGTCACGCCATTCACATTCCTCCCACATCCCCACTACCATCACCAGAGGGCTCCCTCCCTAGTCATCCTCTTCCTTACAAACCACTGCGTCCCCTTTTAAAGTCTGCATGCAAGCTATTCACCGCGCGTCCCCATGTCATCTTGGATGTGTCCCACCCACTCTCTCTCCCCCACCGCGACGCCCTAACGCAGCCTTTCCCTTACTCCTCGCTTCTACCCCGTCACCCGACACCTTCATACGCAGCGCCATCCCTGTGGGGATTCTTTCCTCAAAGTTAGTCCATAATTCTCTTCGCGTGCTATACCCCTACCACTTCACTTCCATATTATTCAAAAATATCGCCTGTTCTTTTAATGACCTTATTATCTTCGTGGGGGTGGATGCCATTAAGTCAATGCAAAAAAAGTTCTTCGTAAGTTCTTCCCGGGTCTTCCACCGGATTAAGGGTTTCTTTCTGCCTGAATGTTCGATGCTAGACACGACCAAACAATAATTTATGGAAATGATACGCCCTGAAAGCGATTATATCAAGTGAAAAAAAGTCATTACACTCCTTATTATTTTGTACTTATTAATCTTGACCATGATCCCCGTACGCATTTGAAACCACAAAGAAGATTGTAAGATTATTTGTAAAATAAAATGTAGTAACTAGGCTTAAATGCGTGAAAAATATACGGGAAAATGTCTCTAAAAGACCTATGATTTTGTGAAATTAGGACCACAGAGCGTTGTGTACGACCGAATGATGTTGTCTTAGAGCAGATGTGGTGGAACTTGTAAATCGTGAATGAAGAAATTGAAGTTTTCCACTTAAAGAAAATAAATTTTTAACGCGACCAGTCTAAATGTATTTACTAGACAATAATGTCAATGCATTGAAACAGGTTATATTAAAAACTTATAAAAAAGTGGAGAACTGTAAGAATTCTTTCATTCACGTCGCGTACGATATTTAATGCAGCGGCAGCAGCTCCTACATTGGCCGTATATCCATAGCTCTACGATGTTGTTTACAACAACACAAAAGGAAACAAAAATAGGTAATTACGCATCACTGCCATCGCTGAGCACACATAGATAGGACCTGAAGACAATATTGACTTTAAGCCAGTACAAAATAGAAGCATTTTCTCCCGCGACTAATTCGGGAAACCATAGAGAAATCAGAAACAATATCAACAGTGAAGAGAGATACTTGCCTTACGCGTATTAGCCAAGACAATTGAAAATATAGAAAGATATTGTGCTATTCGGAAAACATAATAATAAAATATATTAACAGAGCCTGCTGCTCCGTATGGACGTCCCTTTGAAAGGAGAGGATAGTTTCAAAAATGCAAATGGAAATTCGCCAAATTGCAAATGGATTTCGCCATGAGGCTATGCAGCTTGTAGAGCGCAGGCAAGTCGGGCGGAGTGTGAGGCCCTTAGGGGGAAAACTGCTTCAGCCCGCCGAGGAAGGCGCATGGCAACCTCCTCGGTTGTCATGCTAACTACTCTCTAAAAATCTTCGAGTGAAGTATTACTCCAATAGAGTGAGGTAACCTGTGGAATATTTCGTCCTGGTTATCATTCGTTGTGCTATCATATGTATATTTCCCTAGTATCGCCGACCTGCCATCTTTGATGACTTAGGTATGCCCGGAAGGGTTATCTGGGCGGAACCCTCGATTTGAGTGAAGATTCACTCAAACGTTGGTAGGTTGGAGTAGTTCACTCGTGCCGTTTGAGTGAAATGTTCAATCAAAGAGCACGAGTGAAAATGTTTCACTCGAACGGAGTGATTAAACGGCTTATTCCACTCGAGTACGAGTGAAAGAGACGTTCACTCGAAGCTCGGGTGACAGATTTCACTCGAAGACTTTTAGAAAGTACAATTCTATGAAACCAACGTTCTCGAAAAATGACTTAATTCGAAGATTAAGGATCATTTCATGAAGCATAGGTTAGATCACTTTCGTTTTGCTGAGCATTACAGAGGAATCACTACACGGTTGAAAATAGCTTATTTTGGCGAAATTTGCAAAAGGCACGATGCAATCAACTCTTTAAGTAGCCAAGGTGAGACCCTTATACAAGGAAAGGAAAAAGAGCGACACCAACTTCTATCATCCAATTTCCATTCTTCCATCTTCAGATAAGATGATAGAGCGCTATGCCACAGATCAACTAATTAACTTTCTGAAGAAATACGACATAATCACACCAAACCAATACGGATATCGACACCACAAAAGTAGCAACATGTTACTTGAAGACTTTAGCGAAAACGTTCGCTCAAAACTAAAAAAAACTACTCCGTGCTTGCAGTCTTTATCGACTTCCGAAAAGCCTTCGATACTGTAGATATTTACATATTATTGAACAAGTTGGAATGGGCTGGTATACGTGGACCACCGATGAACTGGAAAAAAATCATACCTTACTAATTGAAAGTTAACTGTAAAAATTTTCGATCACTGCAGTGGAATGAAAACTATCCAATCTGGAGTTCCCAAGGATTCAATATTAGGGCCAATTCTTTTCCTTTTATATGTAAATGACATTGTTCAACATATTAGAAACTGCAAGATTTTTATGTATGCAGACGACATTGCCTTACTATCCACAAGCAAATGTTTTGAGGTGGCCCAACGGCAATTAAACGACGATTGATATTCATTGCAACCATGGTGTCATGATAGCAAAATAATTATTAACAATAACAAGACTTACTCGATGCAGTTTTGAAATGTAAAAGAAAAGCACAAACCATAGACCTCAACACTACACACCCACCTTTATTTACACTACAACCAGGGTGACCGATCGAGAAAGGCGTGCAGGTATAGGTATAGCGAAACTTGGTGGCACTCATAAGCGGAGGATTAGAGGACACTGACCGTAAACCAAGCAATGATGAGTGGGCAAAGTTATCGAAGGACTCCCACAGGGTTCTCTGGAAAAAGGCTCGGCCGCTTCAACCGACATCTCATGTATGCTTTCCTCTCCTTTGCCTCATACTCTTCACTAGCGAGTGTCGCAAAGTTTTTCTATACTTACCTATACTTTTCGTGTGCAAGAATTACTCAAGTTAAACACCAAAAATATTTGGGAATAATATTACGTGAAAAATGTTGTTTTAGTACACATCTGAACTATATATGTGACAGACTAAGGTGTATTTTGTTTCAAATTTCAAAACATAAGTACTCCTTGCCTCATGAGTTGAAAAATTAATGTATCAAGGCTTAGCTGAGGCCGTAATACTCTATGATTTGCCGGTTTGGGGTAGTGCAAACTCCACCTTGTTGTTGAAGGTGGAGTTAAATACAAAATAAAATGAATGCGCATTTGATGACCAAGGAGAAAAATGTGAATGAAGTGTATAAAAATCTAAGTTTGTTATAATTAAGAAAGTTTACTAATGTGTTAATTTGTGACAAATGATTCGATAGCAAATTAATAAAACTTCGAGTGATTAATACTGACATGCAACTGCGACTAATGAACAGGCTGTCGGTAACCAAGTATTTTAACCTCCATGGAAACAGGTCTTTGGCAAATGTAGTCCCTGGGTTCTTAAATGAATTTCCTATGACAATGCATACTATTAAATGTATATCTGCTCTTAAGAAATCACTCAACGCGTTACTGATTAGTTAAAATTGTCCAAAATCTGCAAAGCAAAAAAAAAAAACAATTTTAACAAAAGGCAACTGCTGACACGCCGCTTTGGCTTAGCAGGACCTAAATTGTATTATTATTATTTTCTCCACTTTCTTCATTATTGTCTCACTGAATTCTGAATATCATAAAAAAACAAATTTTAAGGAGTCACATCGGTAAAAAATAAAAAAAAACATTTAAATATAATTTTTGCCTAAATTTTCAATAACTCGCCGAAAAATCAAGTCAAATTTGCTTTAACGGTATAAATGTAACGGTGAGTTCCACAATATAAACAGATGTACTTCAATGAAATGTGGCCCTAGAATTTACATGCAACTTCCTTGAAAAATTATTATGTGCGCTGAATGAACCACGATTACCATTCCAACCACCTTAAGGAGAGTATTGTGTAAAAGAACATGGAAGATTAGGAGAGAACGACGAAAGGGAAGCAAAGATAGAGTGGGAGATGCGTCAACGGAGAGAGATTTTGGGGGGGGGAGGGTTAAAGCGCCCCCGTGGTATTTTTTTTACGGAGAGATGCCGAAGTTCTATCACATTTATTATGCCCCACTCAACATCCTTTCTTCCCCGAGTAACAGCCACTCCCTTCTCGGCCCATTCACCACGGGCTGTTCCTCGGATCCTCTCCTTTATCTCCTCTTGCAGCCAGTCTCCCGAGAGAGAGAGAGAGAGAGTAGCATGCATCGAACAATAAACGAGTTGCTTAGCGGTTTCTTTACAGCACATGGGAGATGGGTGGATCACTTAAGAGGGGACTTAAGAAGAGAAGTGCACGAAGAAAAAGAGCGGGAAAAAATGAAGAGAAGAGCGAGTTACGTGTCGTTAGCCGATCGATCGGGCCAACTGTTGATCCCAGGCAGTCGCTCAAGACGTCAAGCCTCTTTTTTCATTTCCCTTTTTTTTCAAGCAGCGAGGGAATGATAGACTGGGTACTTCAATTTACTAAACTAGTCAATCAATTTGCAATCAAATATCACTATCCTTTCTCAGAGGCACCAAATAATGTTCATTCCCCAAGACGTCATCATGGTATTTCCTAAACTATCTTAACTTCTCTTTTTCCCTTCACATGCTATGATAAAAACTTTTATTGATTTTTTCACTGACATTTCGTCACTCCATATCTCCAAGTAATGATGAGAAAAGAAATAAAATTATTTTAAAAAATCTCCAAACGATAGGATCCATTTCGTGAAGATACAAATCATTATATTTTCACAATTCAGAAATTCCATAAAATACAGCATGAAACCTTTAAATATATCCCCATTAAATTATTGAACGCACTCTAGGGCTAAAACAATCCTTTCCGTTGTTATACAGTGCATGTATTCCCCAAAAATCAAATAAATATTATAAATTAATGATGAATTTCAGGTAGCCATAGCAAGCTTAACAAATAATTAACGAAACATATCAAGCTTAAAAGCAAATGCTCTAATTAATATTCATGCCGACTAGTTTTACTTCCACTATACTTTCTCCGAGCGCAACATCATTCTCGTGGCAGGATGAAATCCATGATTCAACCTTGTCGATTCAAATACGTCGATGAAACTTACCTGAAAAGCAAGAAAGATTCTATTAGAATAACATATCTATTAAATTAAAATCTAAAAACTAAACTTAAATCGAAAATGTTTCTGACTTCGATGATCCTCAACTATTTTTGGCGGTTTGTTTTTTGATTAAGTATGAACAAGGACTTACGTGCGAATGTAAATACTCATCGCGGAATTCAAACACATGCACAGGGTTTAATCGCATGCAATTTTGACCCACAGTAGGGCAGGGGCAGGACAGAGTAAAAGAAAATGTAAAACGAAGGTTTCTCGACGGCCAATACCGCGGGTCGTTTCCACGCAATAACGTTTAAGTATTCTAATAAAACAGGTTACCATGATGCCTTTACCCGGCGGTGACTTCCGAAACACGGAATCAATGCGATCAGCTAGCAAGGGAATTTGACGCGTAGGTGTAGAAAGATTTAGCTTCGCCTCAGACGATAAAAAAAGTGAAGTTCAAATGAGCTTCGTCAATTTGTCCTCAAAATGGAAATAAAGCGCATAAAAACGAATTAAAACAACATTATGAGACTCGGAACTAGCGAATCCCAGAGCACCAAATACTCAGCATCGATGAATTAATTACGTGTTATGCATACGCTTCACCTTCACTGTTGAAGGAAGTGGGGATTTATAAATTAATTAACCTGCTGGGTGGAGCAAAAAGGCATATATCTTCAAGGTACGGCACAAACCTCTTTCCGTAGGTTTACAGGGTGTTCATTTAAGAAAGTAGCATATACCTACATCTTGTTGTACAGAGCGTGAAAATCTAAGACGAATATCCTCTGTGAATTTATGTGAGGCGGCGCTGATTTTTCCAATTTAAAAATTATAGCTACTGCGGCAGCCGCTACGGAAGTGTAACGGCACACCCATCTTTGACCACGCGTGGGTTTAGCCCAATACAAGTAGCTATCGGCGCACCGCTCTCTTGCGACTGCATTCGCTTCATCGTGATCGCAACATATCGAATTCGACATAATAAGCCGGTTAATTTTTAATGATAATCTGCTCAAGGGCGTTTGGAATCGCATGCAGTTGAGTCATGTAATTAAGGCCGATGGATGGGAGTGCAAGGAGGAGAGTTAGCTTTCGGCCGTGCGCCTACACTTCATGTTTTGGTGATTCCAGCGCGGATGCCGCATTAGCTCTTTAGTAGTTCGCTAATTGCTGCTTTTTTCCAATTTTCGAAGCTCAATAGCAGACAAACTAAACTACTTGAAAAAATTGATAAGGAAAATTCGTCGTAGATTTTTACGCTCCAACTAACCATCTAATGGTATAGCTATAGGTATATTTGCTACTAGTTTTCATTTAACACCCTGTGTATGGAAAATTACCCGTTACCAGTAATTTTTGTAACCCTATAGCCCTGAATTCTTTTTAAGAGGGCTCTTACGCTGTTTATTCAAGACGGAAACTCCACGACAAATATATTGACTTTCAAGTGCCTAAAATATGACCAGGGGAGATTGAAAAAATAAAAAAGTTCCTAGTAATGGATGGGTCTATCCAGTATTTTAATTTTCTTTTGAGGTAGGTATTGCGACAAAATTTCGGCATTTATGCCGCACTTCTTGCCTCGAGCACTGCTAAAATGTCACGAACAGTCGAAATTCACACACGGCTAGGAGTACCAACCCACGAATCAATCGGCCGCGGTTAGCTGAAGACGTTTATAGTGCAAACGATTGCCGCGTTTTTTTAACGGAAGATAAATCGAGAATCTAACAATAACTTATAGTGGTTTATTCGGACAGTCATTCAGCGGCAGTCTTCCCCTCTCATCCCCCCATTCCTGTCTCCGGATTTCACCTTCAGGTGCAAGTTGAAACTTATCGAACGGAGAACTCTCTCTCCATCCCCGACCAGAGAAAGGAAGTCGTCGCTAAATACCTCTAATGGATACCTTCAAGAACGCATGAATTGAATCACGGTATTTCGTCTTAGGACATGCTTTTTTGTTATAATTTTTCTTTAATGCAACATATATATATATATATATATATATATACATTTCCTTGTGGTAGAAGTTATCCAGTTCAAAGGTGTGCATGTATGTGTATTTATTTAATTAGGTACCGTCCACCATGTCTCGCATCAGTCTTTCCAGTTCAATTCAGAGACAACAAATTCAGATCTGTACGTCACAGTATCACCATCTTTGCCGCAAGGTTAATGTTTTGGTGGTTTCCTATGGAATACCTTCAAGCAAGATCTTTCAAAAAAGGAGTCTTTGCACTAGTCCTATAAAAAAGATTCAAGTAAAATATCAAGACCAAACTTTACAGTAATATTTTGTCATTTTTACAATATATTATACCTCGATACGACCGGTATATTCAGGTATCTAAAGGCAACTTGGGGAAAAACCAGAAGTATCTAAATGACATATTCCGTAGAACATGAAAAGCGTGCAGCAAATTTTAGTCAGGCACCATCGGTTTCCTAAGTAAAAGACATCTTCAGATGCTGGGCGATATCCCATTGGGACAGAAAAGGAAAATCCTTAACAACTTAAATCACGTAACTCACTGTACGTGGAAAATGTCATTGTGAACAATCGGTTTCGTAACGAAGAGACATCTTCAGATGCCTGACTATATCACTTTGGAATGAAACCTGCTTTAGTCCACTAAAAGTTTCTTGTAACTTGCGGATTTTCATTGCGTCTCCCCAAAACGCCCGCACCCCCCTCCCTGTTAAGACATGAGAGGCGATGTGCCAAGGAAGACATGCCCCAATTAATCCCCACCTCGCTCTCGCCACCAACCCATGCCTGCCAACTTGCAAATCCCACTTCACATCTCCTTAATCCACGCACGCTTTAATCTCGCATCCTCACGCCTCAAGGCCGCACCCGCTTGCTCGTTATCCTTTCCGCCAACTCCCTCTTCACTAAAATCCTCAAAAGGACCTCTTTACTGTGTGGCCGCGTTATTTAAAGAATTTGTCTTAAGTCCTATTTCAGAGGATTAGTTAGGTATCTAGGCAACGGAGCCCTCATCCTCGGAAGTAATCTATTACGCGAAATCCTGTAATTTTACTCGTGTATTCTACCACGAAGTTCTCCTTCAAAAACTGCCCAAACCACGCTACATCAAATCTTCACCCCACAATTGTCCCACTTTTCCATCCACCCCAAGATCCCCCTCCTCTTCTTGCAAAGAACGAGCGTCTTATTTCTTCAGCAGTATTATCCCTAACATTCTCCGCTCCACCCAACCCTATCACATAATCACAAACATCTTAGGCCGTACTAATTTTCCCACAAGGATTTTGATTGTCACCCACTATTTTCTTCCTATGTCCTTTTCCTAGGTTCGCCACCACGCGTTCTTAACGTCTATTGATTTTACCTCCCAGTAAAAATAATTTTCTGTTCCTTGCATAGTGCTTTCATCTCTTTATCTATTCTGCTACTCACCAGTGCAATACCTATTTCTCTTTCTTTGTCATTCCTGTAGATTACGGACATTTATTTGTATTTATATTCTCTCGGTAACGCCTACTCTAACATTGGTAGCATACCTATAGTATAGTGCATGATTGTCAGGCTTCGCTTCCTAACAAGCTTTAGCAATTTAAACTAATGCATCAATTGTCATTGCTACATTAACAGGGTATAGTGTAATTCATGTTGGTGACTAATCACCCCCTGCCACACACCTTTGATGTTGCTTGCAATGTAATTTGAAGGTGTAGATACATTTATTTACCAAATTTTCTACACAAGAACTTTGCGGAATACAGAAATACTTCAATACTTTCTCTGAAACGGGACGGCAATATTCGAAATGAAATCCTAGGAAAATTTGAAACGAATAATTGTAAGAGAATATATCAATTTTTGCGGCCTTTACGAAACCTGGACTTAGTGTAAAATTTGCAAATCTCGGCCTTTTTGCATAAAATAATGTAAATACAGCATTGATGTAAAAGTTCGTAGCATCTTTTCGATTTACTAACATGACTTAACGACTTCATCTAATCCAAATCAATTGAATTCTTCAGTCGTGGAACCAAGGAACTATCCTGCGTCGTGTTCCGCTTTTAAATACTACGCATGAAAAGAGGGTAAAAAAGCTCACCCAATTTGTGGACTCAAGGATCCATTAAGAATGGTTCAAAAACTAGGTCATGCAATTTTAGTGGCATGATTGTTTGACATTGTAACGTTTAACAGAAATGCTTGTTGCCCCTGCCATGACCACTTTAGATCAAACCCAAAAGTATTTATCATCTCAGCCCATCATACGAAGCTGAAATGCTAACCGAGTAACTATAGCCGGTATTTATCGCTTTGCGCAAGGAATGGTATTTCGATGCTAAGTGAACGACTTCACTCGCTCAAGAAAAACGGCGGTTACTAATTTGAGCATCTAAGCAAGCCTACAAAAAGCATTTAAGTTTAATTAATTCTTTGGAAGTATTTTCACTCCTACGTCGAATTTAAGCAAATATACATCATTTCATATCAAATTTAATAATACTATAACATGGTTAATCTGTATTACATAATATAATAGAGGATACCTAAGCCCAGGTCTAGTGTAAATAGATTTCGTAAATATTACTATACCATAATAAAAATGCTCTTGCCAAATGAGAATAGATAAAAATGAAAGAATTCCCATAGTCTAAAATCAAATTTAGTTTATCAACCCAGTTCGAGGTATTCATCTGCTTCATCCTGGCATATTTTTCATCATCTTTATCCATTAACCTCTCAAACAAAGTTATTTAATGGATGATGAGATGAATGGGTAATGGATAAAAAAGAATAAAAAAGGATAATTTCTGGTCAAATTACACAAGTAAGAAGTCGTAAGCATTTTCAACTCCACAATTTGGCATTGCAATGGCATATTGATTCCTGAATCATAATTCCAGAATTGCGACGGTAAATAAAAAATGGAGATAAATGACATGAAACAAATGCTTAGCTATGCGATAAATGGTGACTAATGACCTATATTTTCCTCACGTATCATATTATCTTCGTTTTAGATATTACAAATATCTCAATCCCAAAAACACAAACAGTTACGTAACGGTTAATGTATAGCTTAATACGAATGCTAGCAGTGGGTACAAATCTCAATCTCCTTTTTTATCCACATGATCGAGGTCGAGGAATTTCAATTGTCACCCGCCTTGTTTTCCTATCAGTAACTAAATTTCAGAGTGTTTTAATCTCAAGCTCAAGGCCATTTATGTTGCCGTGGTAGTCGGGTTCCATTCAATCCACCTTAATCTATCCCTTTGAAAGTATATGCGAGCCAGACCCTTTTTTCTCATTGAAATGGCATCTGGGTCACCAATGGTATTAACCGTGTGTCAATATACGGATCATCAGTAAGCTTTGTTTTCCCCTTTAGAAATGATATAAAGGTTCGTTTCCTGTTTATTTATCCACCAATTCCAGTCCAGTATCCAGGAGTTTTCCCGAGCCAAATATATCCATGTGCAGGAGTGCTCCCCCGGGCTCTAACGTCACCCATCCCTTCCCCAAACCACCTCCTTGCCTCTCACAGATACCCTTCCCCGTTTACCCTGAAAAGAAAAAAGGTGGGGCCGAAATGAACCATCTCTCCCCCATCGCCTAGAGCACCAACCCGTTTCCATGGTGATGCAGCGCGCTCGGAGGCTGTCGCATCCGTTTGGCGAGAACAATGAAAAAAATAGTGCCGAAGAGAAAGGTAGAGAGACTCAAATAAAAGAGACGGAAAATTACTGGGGAACGATCCGTTTTTGAGATCTAATTAAATGAAGTCCTTCCAACTAGGAAGTTTATTATTTTTTTCTATTCAGACGCACCTGCCTTCCGCAACAACTCAAAAGCCAACTTAATACATTCATGACGACGCACTGTCTTTTCTCGAGGTAAACAAATGTATTCCAACGCAGACTAATATATGATACCACAAGTAGGATATAACATGAGCATAATTTTCATCGGGTTTTCTTCAACGGAAGAAAATGAAGTTTTTATAATCCATACGAAATAATTTTTAAATTAACGTCTGATGTCATAAAATTATTAAATATATAAGAATCTATTATTGTTTACACAAAACCTCATCAGCCCTGCACATAATTTTCTTATCACCGGGTAGGGTGTTCCTACCTTTATTAGGGTGACTTCAGCTAAATTATTGGCTTCATTCCTCGGTACACTGGGGAAGAGGTTGATACATACAAAGACACTAATATGCACTTTTTGGAAGAGATCATTCACTAATTCATAAGAATTATTGATGCCATGCTTGGGAGAGAATTTCGAACGATATCTAATGATTTTTTAAATCTTATGTGACAATAGATTGGGTCTCGAACGAAACCACGGCCTGTAGCGAAATCATGGCTGTGAAAAATAAAACTACCTGTGGAAAAAGCTGAGGTGAAAATTCATCTAACTTTAGAACGGACATTTATAGGAAAATTCTACCGAAAAACCTTCAATTAAAACTATTTTAAATTTTAATTTATCATTATTAAGAGTAATGAAGTAATTTGCAATTTTTAGGCGTAAATGTCCTAAAGAAATAAGCCAGACAAAATTCCGAACATTTGGAAGTGATAAAAATATAACTTTTTTCATTAAAATACTAACATAAGTAATATTTTAGCCATACCTACATGGCAACAGATCAAACCGTATTTATCAAAGATCGTAGCACATATGTTTACGAATAAGAATGCAATTAACCCAAATTAAGTGCATTTTTCAGATTATGTTTTAGTAAAACTTTAAGTTCCCTCTTTTCATATGCAATACATCGAAAAATGGCTTGAAGGTGAAGGTTGGCCAGATAGTTAAACCGTCCAAGGACTAACCTAAGTCGGTTTAACACCAATTATGCTCTCGTACCCAAAACAGAAATGATGCATCTAGTGGGAATAATCAAGTAACATTTTGAGCCAACGTCAAAAATGCTTCTCATACAATGCAAATGATATTCCTCAAACACACATCATAAAAGTGACGTAGAGATATCGCATTTATCATTTATTCTTTCCGGCTCAATAAGGTTCAAATGTGCTACTCAAAACAAAAATTATTTGCATGCTGCCAATAAAAAGCTGATCAGATTAGTTCCTATGGTGACTTAAATTTTGGATTTCCAATTCTAATGCCCGTGACTGATTTACAACAGCGGCGAAGATATTTCAATTACATTTAATTTGATGTGAAATTGAATATAATCATCTAGCCTAAATATTGACATTTCAAGCATTTTCCCCTGGGCATCAATGTTTCCGTTAATCTTCTCTTCTGACCCCCTTCAGCCGAACATGAAATCACAAAATTGTGGTCCAAAACATTCCTCTTTGCTGTCCCTTGCTCCATAGTAATATTTTTAACAAGGGGATTTCATGACATTTCATGCTGTTTTCCGCCCACATAACCAGTTAAATCTCACTATGGCACTTGGGCTCCTAAAGAAATGGCAAAATTCTTCTGCGTAAAATTAAATTCCTTTGCATCTAGGGGCATTTCCCGAGCAGAAACATTTTAATTATGAGTGCCCTTATCTTCCCCTTGGCTCTTAACGAACGTTCTCTCCACTGTAATACCATACCATACTCATCCTAATTTCTCTTTACCTCGCCAGATTCACCATTGGCAAAAGAAATTTTACATTGTTCCTTCCCTCTAACTTTGATTTTCCTCATTTTCAGAGCTTCGATACTGGAACAATACTTCGCAAAGACTACTTCGTGACAAAAAATATAAAGGAGAATGATTGCCATAAGGAGAATGATATGCTCTTATCTTTTCCAAATCGTCCTCTACATACTTTCCCATTTAATCAATCAAGTCTTCATAAAATATTAATCTCATTGGAAAAATATGTATAAAGGTCATCAAAAGGAGTCTCATTGACTCTGCCAAGCTTTCACACCGAAAAAAAAATTATCTCAAATTCCGCACAGAATGAATCAAATGAGAATACTGAAAAAGATAAGCCTTTTAAATGAGAAAATAAAACAAGAAATATGCAAACAATCAAGAATTGAAAATGATTTCACAAAATGGACGAAATTAACCACGAAAATTCATTTGACTACACCGGGATTCGACCCCGGATCTCAAAATTGCCGATGAAGTGTTTTACTGAGTTACATCACCTATACACATATTATGGTGAATTACATTCCTATGGTGCACATCTATTCACCGGTGTGCGTGACTGCGCACCAGTGAAAATATGTTCATTTAGCAGATATTAAAAAAAATTAAGAACATTTAGGACGCCCTGTGGCGCGATGGATAGGTTAGGGAAATTACTTTCGAAAAATCATAAAGCAACCTAGTTGAAAATATTTTGGGTTTACCGATACAAAGGTCAAAATCCAATGGAGTCAAGGCTTAAGACGATGGGCGAGTCACTTATCGAAATGCCGGAAGAAATGGAGCACATTAAGATTCACCGAGAAACTACCGAAAAAAAGTAAAACATAATAAACTATGGAGCATGCATGCGTATCACTCGGCATTGACTATAAATTTTTGTGCAAAGGAAGACGGGTACAAAAAGCTCAAGCAGAACAAAGAAAGAATAGAAAACATAATTAATAAGGTATCGCAATATTTAAAAATCACCATTTTTCAAGGTTTTGAATGCCGCAATCAAGATACATGGAGGATGAAACGTCCCCATATCTTCACTGCCTACAGCTACGCTCAACAATTGCGAGACGTCAGTGAATGAATATCCATGAAATGAAAAAATGAAATTCTAGGTACATAAATAGATATCGAAACTTGAGCTTCAAAAGTTAAACCGTAAAACAGCTTAGGAATTGAATGTGTGGGTACAAGGATGCAAATGAACTTCCTTTTTGATCGCCCGAGGGGCAATAGCCTTGAGAAATGGGGGTGGGTGACTGGTCAGGGCTGGGACATTGGTGGAAGAACAGAGACGGAATGATTGTTCGGCCAACGCCTAGGGTGAACGGGAAGAAAGGAAGAGGTTAGAGAAAATGCCGAAAGGATTAAAAGGAGCAGTATATCCCTATTACCCTACATGTTCGACTGAGTTTTTGGCGTCAAAGTTTGCAAAACGATGAAGACTGGATGCCGGAACAGATAGCGATCTCTGTTTCAAAGGCTTAAATAAGCTCGTTCAGTCTCGCTTCCAATCGAGGTTCAAAGGGCAGAAGAGGAGTGTTATCTCCGAATCGCGGAGACCAAAGGGGAGATTAGGGGTAAGGGGGCGTGGGGGTGGAGACGAGGGGGGTAAAAAGGGTTTAGCAGACAGACGGCAATGGTGTGGAGAGAGGGAGTCTACGTTTACAGATTAAACGGGGCGCTCAGAGAAAAACATGAAAGGGGCATTCCTCTTTCCATTTTAATTACATCCACTCATGTATTCGGCGATATACTTCAGTCAAATTCAAGCAAGGTGAATTTATCTCCAAGAATTTACAGATCAGGATGCCAAAATGTTCCGCAATAATATCTCACTCCCAAAAAAATACTCTCACATTTTAATTGAATATTTTTAAAGGACTAAGTGCATAAAGGCCTCATAAAAATGATGACAACACCTCAAAATTAATTTTGAACACAAAAATAATTGCGCATTTTCTCAATGGTAACTGGCAGTAAAGGAAAGTCATGTTGATATAAATAAAGCGCATATTCATTAATTAAAGAAATAAATAATTATACTCTCGTCATTTTCTCGCTAGAGATTAAACTATCAGAGAAAACGAACCGCCTTAAGTCCCTTAAACTATTTGCAATAAAAAATATTATACACTTATTTGTGTCATTACTTTCACTAAATTCAAGGTATATATTACTCAAGATATATTAGGCATATATAAAGGAGTTTTGATCAATTAAAACTTCTACAAAACAATAACAAAAGCACTCTATGACCAGAGTTTCAACACGCTAACATAATCACCATTATAGAGCGATACACATTATAATCTAATGATGGCAAAGACGCTAAATTTAGGTCAAACCATGACAGGGGCGCCGACTTATAAAAAATATTGGGGGGGCCCATATCGCGGGTCTTGCCCCGGGAAATTTTCTAAATTTTAGATGACAAATAGTGAGTTTTAAAGTTTTTTTAAAGCCTTTTAGAGGGGTCATATGATCAACATTAGAACCCCGAAAACTCGACTCTCTATAACTCGACACTTCGGGAAACTCTACAAGCCTGACACATTTTTTTGGCTTTGAAAAAAGAAACAAAACATCAACAACACGGTATTTTGGTAAAAAGCTAATTTCATTTACAGTTATAATTAGGCTTATAGACTATTACAGAGCAGTGAATATATAGCTCTGAACAAACTAAAATTTTATTTAAATAAATCCTAAACTATCATAAAAAGAATAAAACATAAAATATTGCTGTCGCTCAGCAATAGCACTTTGATTAATAAGTGATATAGCTAATTTAAGTTTACTTCACAGAAGACTTCGGGTTCATTTAATTAAAACAATATCTCAACGTTAATCATTTAATACAGTTAGCAGAGTTTATAAAGTACGCCTAATACTTTCAGTCAACAAGTATGTAAATAGCGGGTTTTAATTGGGTCTTACACTCTAAAAATACTGAAGTACTTGAAAATAAATAATACAGTGCTATAGTACGAAATATAGATATAATCGTAATATATAAATACAGTACTGATAACTATCACTAACATTTTGAAACTGAAAATTTAACATTCTGTATGTATTTATCTGTTTTATAAAGATTTTTAATATTTCTATAAATACCATTATTAGGGCAAGAGTGTCTTTAGAAAGGTGCAAATGTCGACCATCTGACCGGATTACTGTATATGAAGTCGCTGATGACTGGTCGGATATCCAATTCATCCAAAATATCACGGTGGGCATGGAGAACAGCCAAGTTGTTCAATCGCTTCTGTCCCATTGTTGATCGAAGATATGATTTCAGACGTCTAAGGGCGCTAAATGACCGTTCTGCTGTCGCTGTCGTTATTGGAACTACTTGGAGAAACTTAATGCACTTCACTACTTCGCATAACATTTCTCCAACTGCAGGCTCTTGTGTAATGTACTTTCTTACATCACGCATGTTTTTTAAGACCAGCTGTCTTTTATTAGCGATATCGGCTAACATATGCAAGTGTAAGCGCAAACTCTCAATGTCGAGGTCATTTTTGAAAAACTCAGTTGAGTTTACAAAATTTGTTTCCCCTCTGTTCACTAAAAGCAAACACTCTTGTTCAACTGCAATAACCTGCGTGAGTCCAGTGGATGCAAACAGCTCAGTAATGCAAGATTGCACCGTTTCACAAACTTCAATGTAAATAGCTTTGTAGTATTCCTTTGGGGTTTTGAAAGTGTGCGGTGAGCTGGCTTCGTCGTTTTCATATTTATTTGGCATACGTCGATTCCGAGGAAGCGAAGGATCATCAACTTGTGAAGGTTTCTCTTAAAAACACAATTCCCAAAAGTGTTCAAAACTATCACGCCTTCCATTCAATATACAAATAAAGCCCTCATATATTTTTCCCAGATCAGCAACACTTAGATGAGGGCACTGAATTTTTTCATTGACATCCTCTGCTGGGTTCATTACATGGCAATAAAGACGTAAAAATAAATGAGTCTTAAATTGTAACATTGACTCAAAGTAGCCTGCACATTTGTAACCTGCCTCTGTTTTGTCCTCTGCACTAAATGTTTTAAGAAACTCTAGAAGTTCTTCAAAGTTTTTCACTATTCTCAAGATACTGGAAGCTCGCATTGTCCATCGAGTCGGGCAAAGAGGTCGTAGACCAGGTTGATCGTTGGCGCTCTCACAGCGTATGCTTCTGAAAAATCCCATCCTTTTGGTGGATTCCCTTACGGTGTTTATTAAGTCCTTGGCAAAAGCCATAATATCCCTCATACACGTAAGAGCGCGGAGACTGTCTACAACTGCCAAGTTTAAACTGTGAGCAGTGCAGTGCACATAACGTGCTTTTGGTTGTACATCCAAAACTAACTGTCCTTTGAACCTACCTCTCATATTCGAGGCACCATCATAGCACTGTCGTCCTAAGTTATCCATTGACAAATCAAGACGAGCCAGAACGTCTTTTATAATAATAAACAGAGTTTGTGATTCAGTGTTGGGGGTCTCGTATAAGCCAATAAAGTCTTCGTTGATGATTAAGGAATCATCGACAGTACGAATACATAATGACACTTGTTCGTGAATCGAAGAATCACTTGTTTCGTCAACTATAATAGAATAATGTTCAGTCTTCTTGATTGAAGCCAATACCTTTCTCAACACAGTCATTCCTAGTAGATCAATGATCTCGTTTTGAATATCGTGGGATGTCCACTTGTACCCCGAACGCCCTAACCAATTTTTTAACTCAGGTACGTCATTCTTTCGGAGGTCCAACAATTGAAAAAAATTTGAGTTTACATCTTCGTGCCCTCTAATTGCTAGTCCTTGTCGGCATAGAAATTGCACGGTAGTAAAAATTGTCTCAAGAGCTAAATGGCCTTTCTTCATATCACTATCTAACTGTTCATTCAATTGGGAGACCACGCTTCGGTTAGTGATAGAATTTAGTCTCAGAACACCTTCTTTATGCGTAAACGTATTTTCATGGAGACGGAATTTTTCCAAAGCCTTTTTCCAGTTAGAAAAGCCTACTGAAAGAAATGCATCTTCTTTTTTTTTAAGAAAATTGTAATAGATTTTTAGCATCTGCCTCTTTGCAGGTTTTGCAATAAACTTTTTCGGTAGATGCTTCATATTCTAGCCATGCATATTTGGTCAACCAAGACTTCTGAAATGATCTTCCCTTGCCGGATTGTCCAGGTTTCGGCTGAGAACACTTCTCGCCTGAAGACGATGAAGCAATTGACGACACAATAATTGTCGGAGGTTGACTTGCAGTACCATCAACTTCCAAGCGCGCCTTTTTGGTAACAAATTTATCCATTGCAAACTTAATTCACAATACACTAAGAGACTAAAGTAAACAAATAAAATATAGTCACATAAAAGAGTCTCCTAAACACTAAAGTCGAAATGCTAAACACGTCTGCACTGAAAGAAAATATCCACACTGAATGACTGCGCCAGCAGGGTGAGCTTTATATTGCCGAGGCGTCGTAATGTCTTGAAGTGTCAAGGCGACGCGAGGCGGAGGCGCGCAGGGTTTCAGGTGCTTCTGCTTTCTGATTCAGTCCTTTTGCAGTCGCCGCGGCCGCAGCGCTGGCCCGCAGGGCTGCAAATTGGTCATTATTACCATTATTGGTCATTATTTCTGATATTGATCATTAAAAGTCATTATAATTCTAAAAAGTATCCAAAATTCAATTCTATACCGTATTTACTTACAAGTAGGATGAGGATTTTTGTCGCTTTTACTCGCCTAAATCGGGGTTGTCCTATGAGCCCGAGAGAAGGATTCGCGGCAGACGCGTATCGCTCCAAGCTGCGTATGCCTCGGAGGCGAACGTGTAGATGAGCCCCGTGTGGCAGCAATGTCATCTGATACCCAGGCGGAAATCGAAAATTTCTGACTAGCATCTTTGTTGCACCTTCCACAACAATGTAGTGAGGTGGATTGAACAATCGATCAACCAATGTCTCCTGCATACATCCTGTTTTGGTTGACCATGAAGGTAATGTAGCCAGGCAGTCAGGCGACAGAAGAGTAGCATTATGGTAGGGGTGAGATTACAAAATTAACGAAAGTAGAATGCTTAACCTCCACAACTAAGTTTTATTGAAGAACAATACAATGTTACAATACGGACAAGATCTTACGTAATATGGTTCCAGACCCTCGTTACGTAAGACCATGTAAGACAATCCTAACCCCCACTCTCCCTCAAAACGTCTTCCATAATACTTAATAGGAGCAAGGAGTTCCTATTTCTTATTTTTTTCTCTAAAATCCTACATTGTTCTTTTTTCAAAGCCATCTTATGTGTGAGTAACTACGGTAATACAAAGGGTCCAAAACGCCACAAACCTCCCATTATTATCTGGAAGGTTTCATTAGGGTTTATGTTGTATTTGGTCAATTTGTGATCATTATTTGAGCAAAAATAAATCATTCTTCCATTTAAATCAACCGGGAGGCAGCTTGCATCCCTCTTGGCCCGCCAGTTTGTACCCGAAGGTTCACGCACCGGGAAAAATTCAAAGTGTGTCGCAGCCCCGAAACACTATCATGATTCACACCACTTTTTTCAGTTAACCTGCTTACTACCGTAATAATTATTTGTTTTAACTCATTACTGAATGTATTTTAAAAGGTAACTATCGTCAAACAAGGAAAATAAAAAATACCAACATATTTTTGTGATTTTACAAAGCATAATATAACTTAATTAATTTCTTGAATTATTGGGGGGGATCCGCCCCCCCAAACGAATTATTGAGGGGGCTCGGGCCCCCTCAGGCCCCTTGGAGTCGGCGCCTCTGAACCATGATTATATCCTTATGGATTGTTGAATTTTAAGATAAGAAGTTAATTTTCAATGACTACAGCAAAGATAAATGGAACTTTTATGATACTTTTACAAATCCTTAAATAAGTCATCATGTGACTTGCTCTGATTTTAGCTAATAGCCGTAATATACTAGATATTTCCTAAGTCTTCGAGAAACAACGCCTATGGTTTGAAGATAGATGTTTAAGATTCGATAAAACAGCAAAAAATTTAGACCTTTGAATTTCATGTTCCTAAAATATCAGCTTTTTCTATGCAGAGTGATACTTTATCTGAATGGTATTCCAACCAGGCAGGTAAACTACAATCCGTGCTTTTTTATATAATAATAATATATTTATTGCTCCATCAAGTTGTACATAATATACAACAATAATCACAGAAAAGAGCTTTAGGTGATCCGTAAGGCATTTGCCTGTTGGTGGGGTCACCTTAAAAATATTATAGTAATACTAGCACAATTTCTTTATTATAACAAAATGTCTCCAGTTGGAAAGAGGAACTCTTTGTAACAGAAAAATAATATAAATTAGTAAAAAAACAAAAGAATAGAAATATAATACACAAAAGTAAAAAACAAAGGATATTGATAGCAAACAATTTCAATAATAGATACCTAATCATATTTCCACTAGTAAATAGCCAGAGTTTCACCTGTTTTTGAAAGTTTTGATGCTAAAACTGACTTGGATACTCTGTGGCAAGCTATTCAAAATTTTTCGCCCCAAATAAAGTAAGCATCGTTTGAAAAGGGTTATATTTGGTTTGGGCAAAACATACGAAACATTTGTCCGCAGACTGTATGAATGAGGCTTAACCAAGACTTTAGGGTTGTTTCCGCTACGAAGGTAAAATAGTCATAGTAGCTTGTATATGTATAAGTACCTTAAAGGGAGTATCTGCAGTTTTTCGAATATTAGAAAAGAAGGTGAGCATTGACATACTCTGGCTATTATAGGAACTATTGATTTTAGAGCTGTTTCTGCACGTTTGAATGAATTTTCCAAGCACTACCCAAGCTTATTATACCATCATTTACCCTAGAATATACAAAGGCATATTATATCTTATATATAAAAGTTAAAGAACACTTATTTCGAATAAAATAGAGTTTAATTTTACAATTTGTCAAACTATTTGTGACATTTTTAATATGTTGCTTCCATTTCAGTTGTTCATCAATTATTACACCTAGGTATTTGTATTCTTTTACTCGTTCCAGTGTAAAACAGTCACTGCAACTCGTATAAGTACACTTTGAAGAATGTTATACAACTTTTAAATCAATGGAGATACGATTACAAAGATTAAAACATATTACTTTTGTTTTCTCACTTAATTTTAGTTTGTTGGTTGCAAAATATTTGCTGATTTTATTTACATCAGATTGCATGTTCTGTTGTACCTCCTCCCAGTTCAGACCAGTATAAGTCAAAGCTAGATCATCTGCAAAGGCAGTTAATTTACCTCTTAAATTTAGGCTACATAGATCATTATAAGGAATAATATAGGACCTAATACTGATCCTTGGTGCACTCCAGAACAAATATTTTCAGAACTACTTTGGCTATTGCAGACCTTCACATACCGAGAGCGTGAAGTCAACTAGCTTTGAAACCAATTCAGAGCAATGCCACGTATTCCTGCCAGTCTTAATTTGTCCAACAACACCATATGATTTATTGCATCGAATGCTTTTTGGATATCTATAAAGTTAGAGGCAGTTTTTTTGTTACTGTTAACCGACTGAAAAATCTGCGTCATAAAGTTTTCCAGAGAGTTCTCTGTACTTATACCGACCCTAAAGCCGTATTGGTTTTCACTAAAATATTTCTTTTTATTAATAAAATATACTAGTCTCTTTTTTAAAGTATATTAGAAAAAATTGAGAGCTAAGAAATCGGCCGGTATTCGCGTACATCACGCAGATCGCCTTTTTTGTGTACGGGAACAACATTTTCTTTCTTTAAAGATGCAGGGAATTCCCTATTTTCTAAGTTTCGATTGAACAAATAGCATAGTACGTCTAGGATGTCTGCTATGATAGCTTTTTACAAGCCTGCATTTATTCTATCTGCCCCGGTGGATTTTTGAGAGGAGAGGGCGTTCACTATTTATAATATTTCAGGCGAGGTGATTGGTTCCAAAAAGAATGAGTCAAGGCTGAAATTATTTCCATTATTTGATAAGTTACCAATCAGTGAATCGTTTTTTACATTAGGACATGCTTTGGTTGACTCAAATATGCCTATGAAATATTTGTTGAACACATTTTCAATTCGCTCTGGGACAGTTATGGTTCGATTTTCTATTATTAGTTCATGCTTCTGAATATGTTTCTGCCTTGCTTCCGTTAATTCGCTGAAGATATTCCTCTGTTTCTTTGTATTACGATTTGCCTTTTCAAAATGTTCCATATAATAGGAGTTCGCCGCGTTACGGATACAATCACGCAATTTTTTTCTGAATTTTATGAACCCCTTTCTCAAGCCTTCGTTGGATGGGTGATGACGAAGCTTATTAAATAGATAATTTTTACGTTTAATTTTTTTCATCAAATTTCAGCACAAAAGATCGCTTGGAATTTTAATACTCGTTTGGTGAAATTGCTTGTGACGGATTGACTCCTACCCTGAGGGTTCAAACGAGGAGGAATTGGGAGAAAGATGAGTTGACAGGTAGAAAGCACAGTTAAAACACAGCCAAAATATTGTATCACGCCACGAATACACTCCCGGAAGCCAAAAAGGAATTTTACAAACAATACCATCCCTCCCATCGACTAACTGAGGTCTTCTGCCTCTCTGTTGCCGCGAAACCGATGAGGCTGGAGAAAGGGACAAATTGAGCGCAACAGTCGAGGAAATGCTACTCAGCAAATTCTTGTCACGTTCCATCGATAAAAGCTTTTAAAGCAAATTCCATCCCCATGACCGTCCATTTCCAAACCCTCTTCAACTTCTTCCTCCTTTCTCCCTCATCTCTATTATTCGTTCATAAAGACTTTATAAACCTGTCATCGGCATATTCATTGCTACCCCACACATTGTATTCAACATACGGAAATGTAAAGAGCCCTTAATTTGTTCTCTTCTTCATGCATTACGATTTATTCTAATAATTTTTATCAAATCAAGAGATATGTTTTTATCTGGGAATCCAATTTTCAGTCGTACACACCCTCCTCAACTCACTCATAAACCCTCAATCTTGATTACTGCTCCTTAGTATTCAACGACCTTACTGTTGAACAGAATGTAAAATTAGACAGATCATTAGATTCATGTGCAAGATTTATACTCAATCTCCGGCGGGATGAGCAATGAGCATCTCTCTCCGTATCTCCAGCATCTTGGATGGCTTTCTAACAAATTCCCGTCGAAAGTACCTACTGGCCACTTACCTCTACTCCCTCTTCCATAAAAAGCAACCTGAATACCTCCTAGACCTCTTCCCAATCTCACCATCTACTCTAAATAGTCACAAGATCCCTATCCCAATGTCTCTACTACACAGAACAACGCACCGTAACTTTCCAAAAGTCATTTCAAGTTGCCGGTGCAAAACTCTGGATCTCCCTACCTGATGAATTAAAGAAATTGCAGTCCCTGAACCAATTTAAAAACCGTTTTTATAATGTTATTAGGCAAATAAATTTCCTTTATTATCTCCCTGTGCATAAATGTATCACCCAAATTTTATGTCAGCTTGTATGTTTGAAAAATTGTCATATGTTATGTTAAAAATTGTCATATGTAAAACGTTATATGTCAGCTTGTAGGTTTGAAAAAAAATTGAACATTCTATTGTTGTTTTATAGGAACTTTGACAAAATGTTTTTAGGGAATTGTTGTACTTAAGAGACAAGGTCCCAGTGTAACTATATTATTTGTCTATCTATCTAACTATCTATCCAAATAGTTGGGTCTTCCAAAATAGAAAATTACATACATTTTCCTATACATTCCGTTTATCCAGTTTCTTTCTCTCAAGGTTTACTAATTCCATTTTTGATACTCACTGCACTATATTTCTACTTGACATAATTTTAAGGAAAAAGGAAGAGACATTTGTATTCTTCACACGCACTGTGTGAATACATGATCAATGCATAGTTTGTTTGAAAATAATAATTTGAGATTGAGATAAAAAATTGAAAAAATTAATATTATTTCTTGATAATACGATTATGCCTGAAGGCAATGGCATTGCATTCTCATGTAGATTCAATAAATCTTATATATTTTAAATTATAGCCAGTAAAAGTGTTTTTCCCTAAATGTATGCATTAAATTTTTTTTTCTTTTTTGCTCTCTCGGACGATTCTGGTGGTCCATATGCCCCTGCGATCCTGATAAGCCATTGGCTTGTCAACAGGTTTCTCAGGGGCTGAATCACCAGAACATTACAGAAACACCCATACCCTGGGTATGCGAAAAACCGACCCAGGCGGGACTCGAACCCGCGACCCTCAGATTAGCAGGCGAGGACTTTACCCCGCCGCCACCGGGGCCGGGGCATTGAAAATTATTACGTACTGCGTGACGACACCTTGTGAAAGAGCCGTGTATAGTTTTGAAAAATAACAAAATGGACATATTAATTTTTAACTCGAGCTTTTATTTCGAGCGAATACCGCTAAAGTATTTCCAACCAAGTAAAAAAATAGCTAGATTAAATCAAAATTAAAAGTAACACATAGGGAATAATGTGGAAGGATGAATGATTTCTATCATGATGAATGATTCTGATGAAGAACTAATAACATTTTACAACAGAATACAAGCACCCAAGTTAAATCCACAAAAAAGTATTCCAAAAGCCTGCGATAAAACACTGGATTCATCGTAGGAAAACGAAAAACGGCTGTCTGGAGAGAAATAACACTCGGTGGAGTGCACAAGGATTAAAGCATATCGGTTCTCTCTTTATCCGGCATAATAATAAGTGAATACATATTCTTCAAGCACGTACAAAATTAAACACTCGGCTTCCCTAGAGAGAAAAGTGGTGAATGGTCGAGGGGTTTAACGCTGGGGCGATAAGTGGAAAAAATAGACTGCGCGTCGGATGATGTGAAATCGTTCATGATCATGGCTTGCGATATAAAAAATAACACGCGGGCTTCGTTGCTATGGTGACGAAAGGGGGGAGGGATGGGTTGGGTAGTGGGGGATGGGGCGGCGGAGAACACGGGAGAGAAAAATGACGGGAATGCGATTGAGATCACGTCTATCAGAATGAGGGGCGGGAGGGAAGGGAAATGGAACCGCACGTGGCTGTTGTAGTATGTAGCTCACGTCGAGGGTCCTTGAAGCGCCAAGTCACCCATTTAAACGCATCCCTCTCTCCCCCACTCCTCCAACTCCTCAAATTTGTCGTGCGGGTGTGACGTCGAGCATGAGTAGCGCCCCCTATGCGAGGGAGGAAATGCTACAGACCCCGGTGCTTCCCTCGACGCGAGTGGATCTAAGGGGAGAGGGAGGTAGTTCGGGAGATCATCGTGGTAATATGACTGGTGGTGTGTCAGAGTTCTTTAGGCTACGAGGTTTGAGCGGTGTGAAAAATACGTCTTTAGCGGTAGCAAATCATGGTAGCATTGGAGTAGAAGCCCCTTTTTAGAGTTATATTTCATTCCCAACGAAATAAAGGTTACGGGGGAGTATGGTAGTTTCAACGTGAGAATAAAAGGATTGCAGGTCGCAACCCTACGTTGCCAACTTCAAAGTTCTCATTTTGCTAGTCACATCATCTTCCTAGTTCTCTGTGGCTCTAAGTCCAATTTCTTTGATGAGCTTCTTTGGTGGGTTGCGAACAATATCATTCGGCTTTGTATTTTGATTCAGATTTGTTTCTATCGCAAACATTGTCTTGGAACGCGCTGTTGACATTCTCCCACCATCCCAAGTTAAATGCAGTTATGGTGGCAGCGCTGTCCACAGTGTATAGTCCTCTCCTCCACGCTCTTATACCACCCTTTCCACCCGAGCCTTCCCCTCTTTGACGTAACGCTTCGCGCAGGTCACTGCCTAAATGTTTCACTATTACTATGCATACGATCCCATTTTAGTAAGTGGCGAACATTCGGATGCTTATTCCAACATATCATGCCTTTCATTTTATGCATAAGAATGAGAAAAAGAGAAAAAAATAGACGCTCAAATTACCTTAAGTTTGGCATGAGATCACCGAGAGAAACTGAAGCAGAAAATGGATTGATAAATATTTAAAAAAGCGTATTAGTATTGAGGTTCATAGGAGACAGGTGAAGAATAGGTAATTGATACCTCTACACAGTAACAATTGAAAAAATAAGTATTTTTTCAACATTGTAAAAGTTTAAAATCGAGCATTTTAACTTCAATTGCTGAACTATCATCTGTGCGACTACTCTTAATTTCGAATGAACCAAGGAGATCTCAATATAATGGATTATAATTTATGAAGAAATATAGGAAGTCATTTCTTCACAAGGCAAGCACCTATATGTGAATTCGTTTTTGTATCTTTGTTTGTAACTGATAGATCGAGAAAGACATAAGCCCCGTGAAGAGGTGGAAGCTTTCGTAAAAATCACCAAACAAATAATTCATCGTAAGCTAACTTCTGGTCGAATTTGTCGCATTGAATGTAAAAACAAGGCAAGACAACATAGAAGACACAAAAAATAAATATACGTCCACAGAAAATCAATCAACAGGGTTTGGTTAATCATGTTTTCGCGAAATGTAAATATTTTATGCTAAAGGTTCAAGCGCACACCTTTTTGTTTCAAATAGTAGCTAATATATGTGCATCAGTGCAGGAAAACACTTTTTGGTGTTCAAAGTATTTTTGGTAAAATATCACACAATTTTCATTCGTCCTGTTGCCAGGCAACCACAAAATACCTTCTTGCCTTGCTACAAGATGAAAATAAAAACTTAGACGTCACAAAGGGGGGACATATTAAGAAAGTATGAGTCGAGTAGTAGATTCGTAAGCAACAAGGGGAATATAGGGTGAAAAGGTTAGGGAGGGAGACAGAGAGGCGAAAGGACGATCATGGAAGGAGGAGATTGCAAAATGCGCGGTAATCCTTGGGGAATCGAGTAGCAAAGGGTAATGGGTTTTACCACAAAATTATACCAGGCACAGCACCATAGGGAATTACAGAGCAATTAAGCGTTTTAATCGCGGAGAAATCTCCGCCAGAAGATTTACTTAGACGTCGCTTTAATCAACGGCGGTTTTAAGGTCGAAGAGCACGTTTCAAGTATCTCAAACTCAGGTCGAATTCACGCTCGGTTCGCATCGAGAAAATCAACTATTGAGGAGGGACGCCGAGCACGAGAAAAAAAACACCCTTTTTAAAATATACTCATATTCACATAGAGAAATTATCTCCTAAAGAAAGTTGAGCGCATAGACTGATGTGATTTAGATACCAGAGTGAGAGAGGGCATTAAAAATAATGGATGTATCCGGTTAATATTTCAATCACTGAAATATAGCTAAGGCGGAAAATTTTGCGGGTATACATTTGGTATTTGGTATCTTCTGAGGAGGAGTTTCAAGGTTCATTTTACCGTTTACCATTCCCTAACCGAAACTAAAATACCTGTGATATAAAATCATTAGAAATTACATCACTTAACTCTGGATGAGCCGATTACATATCACATGAGTTTCAGTGGCACACGAATTGGAGATGCAGGTTCTGTTAGAGAAAAATTAAAACATTCCAAATAATAAGCGGCCATCGCCACACATGACATGAATTTTTTTTTACTTCATGCGTAGAGAGAATGGGGATTACAAAGGCGTGTGCAGTTCGCCTTAGAATATTTCACGGATAATTATTTTGTCTCTTGTTCTCGGAGTATTATTTTGAATAAATCAAGGCAGTTCATTGTATTCTAGATGTATCGATAGGTTTCCATTGCTGCATATGACCTCTGAACTCTATATTCTGGCGACCATTGCAATTCCGATAAGCATTCTTAGTTCATGATCAGCATTCATCCACGGGTGTTTGTACAGTGCGAAAGCCAGAGTCGTTCCCCAAACATGCAATCATTGGATTAGCAAGCGAGAGTAACTGCCTGGCTGAATAATCTTGCTGGGCAATAATTTAATTGACTGTAACACCCATACTTGCGACTATAAGCGAAGCGAATAAGTTACTCTCCGGCTTGAGACGAGTTATCTGAAACAATGCGTTTTCCTAATTATTGTGAATCTATTATTCTTCATGGACCATAGCACAAAATGGAAAACTTTATTTGTTTTAAATTAAAAATCGATTTATTACTATTGCTGATGGTCTATAATGCCTCACCAATAAAAACCCTTCATTATATATTAAAAAAGATAGACCACATGGAAAAGAGAGTGGAGAAGCATTAGAAATGGTGGCCTATTGCACACGCGAACCAACTGCGCAGCTCCAAAACTCGAGGTGGAAAGCAATCATCGAGTTAAGCCTGCAAATTTGACGGCGTTCGAGATGATGGGATGGATGTTTGCTGGAGCCACATGATCAAACAAACACAGGCATCAAGCAAACCCACGCGTATGTTGTAAAATGAGAATTTCTAAGGAAGATTATTAATTACGATCTTGTAGTCACAAATCATTGAAGTATTCGTTTCAGGTTACAATTAAAACTTATCAGGATATATAATTTTTTTAAACTCCAACATAAGTTTCAAACAACGCCATCTTCTATAAATAAATAAAAAATATAAATATTTCATTTATCTCATGAACTTATTTCAAATTTCTACTTATGTAAAATTAAAGCAGCCTATTCACAGATTGCCTCAGTTTTCGGCACAAATCCTCGCAAAGGTAAATATAGATGTCCCTTGATGTTTCCTTTTCTTTGATGTTGTAAATTGTATTATGCAATGATTTTATTCAGTCTTGCTGCTAACGTGAATTTATTTAGGTCACAGTCATGTCTTATCGTAGAGCGGTGTACAAGGCTGATAGAAAAAGTGTCGGGCAATGAAACAATCCACCTCAAACCATCATCTTTTTAAATATAACTTCCATTTAATCCGTATAGTAAATGAAAAGATAATCTACTGCTTCGACGTCTTCAATCTTCTAGTGATCATTGCCATCAATCCGAAGATTGGTTTGTGACACCTCTCCACTCCACTCCCATCTCTGCCAAGCACTTCATTCCTACATATTTTTTCACTTTGATATCCTTTTTAATTTGTTTTATGTTTTCCATTTATGGCCTAGCTCTGTAATTTTCCACATCCATTTCTCTCTCCATTATAGATTTCAACAGTTTTCAGCATACTTTTTTGCTCTCTAACTCTTTTCCCTCTTCCTTTTTTTCTTTTTTCGTGATTCTCTCAATCTATTTGATATTTATCATTCATGGATAACAGCACACACTATTTTACTCTGCAGCTGTTATTGCCCTTGTTTCACTACCTGAAATATATGTGTTAGCATTTTGCTTCCTTAATTTTAAATATAATTTTTGACAAAGGGCTTCCTTACCTCCAAGGATGAATTCTCGAATAAATCTTCGCAATAAACCGTGAGTTTGAGATACGTTTCTGGTCTCGTGCCTACATTGAATCGCAATGATTAATCCTCCTCACGCGGAACTCTCATGTCTGTTACAGAATGATGGTAGAGCTGCAATCGAACAAAACGACCAGGGAATCGGATTTCACCTTAAAAGAAGAGGGAGTGTTGAATGAATCCAGGGAGAAAGACCGCCTGTCTGTCTTCTCCCTTTTCAAGCGATTCGAGCCGCCATTCGCTCACTTCCCTTCTACTCTCTCTGATTCTTTTCCAGCACTCTTTTTTAATTACCCACCCTCTACTCCATCGCCACGGGGGTAGAAGGGATTCAAAGGGTGGAAGGGGAGGGTGAGTGACGGACACACTGTCTGGCCACCAACCCGCCGGCATTTGTTTTTGCCTTACCATTCCCTACTTCAGCTCCTTTCGCCCGTCTCTAGCTGATATTCTCTTCTTCGTACACATCTCTCACTGTTAACCAACCTCCGCCCTTGACTTTGCTCTCCGTTTTCATTCTCATCCATTTCTCCGTATATACGACGATGTCCTCTCCGAATAATTGTGGTAGGGAGATCAGAGCGTCTGCTCTCCAGGGTCGGGATTGGGGATGAAATATGATAAAATGGCCCGGGAGAACGGGAGAGAGAGAGATTGATTATGGTGATAACAGAGTACCTACAGAGAGAGCAAACTGGTTGCTTCGTCTGCTATTTTCTAATATTGCTGCTTCCATGCACTTTATTATTAGCTATTAGATAGCATGCAATAAGTTTCGTTGGCGCAAAGCTAAAAAAAAACTTTCCTTGAGCTCTGTGATTTTCGACGAACAGTACATTTTCGGATGTGGCACTGACTGAGAATTATGTTCATCGCTCATTTAGATGTAGCTTAAAGCAATGATTCGAGGGCAGGATAAGATATGATTCCAATTTTAGAAGAATACCAGAAAATAACAAACCCGGTAATTTGAAAGAGAAACGCATAATTTTCTTGTTCTGTCTTGTTCACGCCAGTGAAATATTAAGTAAATGCTGCAAAACTATTTTGTCAGTTAATGCCAAAGCACCTGTTCAAACTCCATGCGTATGGATTTTTCTCCATTGAACTAGGGTTAAAGTCCAAAGCTGTGTGAAAAAGACTCTAAACATGAAAATGAGATATAATGATTTGATATGATCATCACTTTCGAGCAACATTTTCTCTGTAATAATCAGGTTTCTTTCACCGTGAGCCACTATACTTAACGACTGGTAATTTGCTAAGAGCATGGCAGATGGCGCAAAACCTTACTACAACTATTGCTGCTTTTGGTTTATATTTATATTCTCTGTGGTGATATTGAAAACGATAAATCAATATCGGGGAGGGGTGCTTCGGCGAATGGGGAAGGAATACTTGCGGTTACACGTTGCTGGCGGTGCATGCTTTGCATTAATCGCCCCCCCCCCAGCGGCAATTGTGCATTCATTGTCCATTATTCCCATCGAAATGCGTTTCACGAAAAAATTAGGAAAAAGACCGCTAGATATTTTATTGCCTTTAAGCTGTGATTTTACCGGAGCTTTAAGAAATGAATTAGGCAGTTGCTTAAAAAACATTTCAGGAGCATTTTCATGCTTTCAGTCACTTAAATTGAATCTTTCCTTAAATTACGTCCCTTATGTAAAGTTATATTTCTTTTGTTCCTTATCGAAAAAACTCTGAAGGAATTAAGTAGGTTAGAACTTAAAAAAATAGTCCAAAGAGTCAACTTAATGCAAAAAAACATCCCATAAATGTGGAATATTCACAAAAAAATAATTTCTATCACAACCACGTTATTGTATATTCTGATTCCTCTAATCACATTTGCCTATGCGTCAATCATGTAAAGTGTTCCTCTCCCAAGCAGAGGAATGTTGAAGTAGTAGTATTATTTTTGTTTAACGTGCTTCTACGGCTTAGGTCATTTCGCACTTACTGTCTGCCACTTGCAACCAGGGGCAATAGCACTCGGACGAATCGGAGGATCACCCCTCCGAACTCGAGCCGAGCCCAACGATGCTTAGCTTTGGTGACTGATCGGGAACCGGTGTTTCCATCGTGGCAGGCCGTTGCCCAGGAATGTTGAAGCAACTTGGTTGTCTCAAGGAACTTTTCAAAGAATTTTAATGCAAATGGAAGTCCTTGTATATTAACATTGTTAGATGACCTCATTAATCAAGGTTTAATTAAAAAATAGCATTAGACATTATTGAATAACCCATCGTATTATGATCCAATTGCGAAACTCCACCTACACCATCAATGCGACAGAGGGAATTGAAAAAAACGAGACAAGAGCAGCAAGTGCAACGCTTGGTGATTTGGAGTTAGGCTTTTCAATTGTTCTTATTATTTTTATTGTTCTTTTATTACGTTATAGCAATTTTTGCTTATTAGTTGTTGCACCTTTTGTTAGACTGGTTGCTAGTGAGGAGCTTGTTAACGAAGAAAAAAAAGGAATATATGGGTGTGTCAGAACATAGAAATGGATGTGCTGTGAAATCCTGTTACAAGGCCGCTCCTCATTATAAAGAAATAAATAAATTGCTGCATAATGAATTCCAGAATTCATTAAATGTGCTCCAACGTCACAGGGGGGAAACGGATTTAATAGAAATAAGAGGCGAATTCTGTAATGAGTCGCAGTGTAGCAAGTCTTCAAGGGAACAGTAATCTTGTCACATCATTTCCGGCAACATCCATTTCATGGCAAATACTCCAATCCCCAGTTTCCATCATCGTAAACAACCTACAGTGAACGAGTGAAAATCGAGTAATTACTTTTAAACGAAATCAGAATCGCCGTATCCACGATGACTTTTTAAGAAAATCGGGAATAGATTAAACAGCTAATGACATTATTCTCTGTTTGATAAACAGAATATCATTACGCCAATCTCCATTTTGTTTGTCACGTTTGAATATTGTGCTTCATATTTAAGACCTCCCGACTCCCACGACGTCAGCGCCAACCACTGTCAATTGGTATCGTGCTACGTGGTACACCCATACGGACCTGGATTCCCACAGTGATTTTGGCCTCTTACGGGCGTAGGTATGCCGGAATAGGTACATCACAGCTTGGTGGAACTGCTAGTGATGGTCATAACGTCGGAGAGAGAAAAGCAAATGTGTCATAAAGGGACCAAGGGTTCCTCCAGAAGTCCCTACGAGAGTACGTCGGTTCCTCTCCTTGCTCATACACGCATATTCACCCTCGTTGAAGTCAGACTGGTGAGTACCACCAATATTTGTTATGCCTATATTTAGCACGTTAGTAGTACTATCGGGACACAAGTTGCCAGGCAGTTTGGTTACGTCCACTATCCTCCACTGTGGACCAATTTCTCTGTTGAATAAGAAACATGGAGGGATATTAAGGCAAAGAGAGAAAGAAAGAGGAAGATCTCTCGGAGGATGCCTCGTCCCCGTGACTAATCCATAACCACCCTAGCACCCTTGTGTCTGAACTCCTTCTCATCCCTCTGCATGCAAAGACAGAACTATATGGAAAAGATAAATCGTTTTAAGGTGGAACGATTTCCACACCTTTTTCCTCAGCGCTTACAAAACTCTTTCTCATAGACTCCTGCTTTATTATTTCCTCTCGTTAACTACAAGATAAATTTGTTTAAGTAAGAAGTGTTATGTACGTAATGTAAGAATGGTAACGACGGTAGTAAAATACTTGTGTGGCTTCTCCACCAAATTCGGCGGCATCCAATATACTTTATGAAATAAGTAGTGAAAGACTCCACGAAACAAATTGCGCTCCAGGAAATCGTCGATTTCTTGTTAATGATCACAAAATATGCTGTCGCAATCCTTCCGGTTTCCCTTTCAGCTTTTTAAAGTTCAAAGGCTAATTGTAGGATATGTTATCTATTTTTAACTGTACGATTCAATCAGATTTTTCTTTCAGGCGTTTTATTTAGAGTGATTTACAGATACCAAGTATCTTTTCATAAAATATAATCGTAGGCAGGAAGGTTTCGGAAGTTACATGTTTATATACTAATCCGACATTAGTCGTTCAAAATATAACGCAAGTATATGCATGGTGAAATACATTCCAATTGCAAAGATAAAGCACTTTGTACTGTACACACATGTTGAAATAAATATGAAAGGAAAGCATAGACTACGGTCAGGTACCAGTCACAGGAAAAGTGATATTACATGAAATTAAAATTAAATCACGAACAAGCTACTCCGCAAGAATTGTAGTTGAGGGCTCCCACCCCTGATGTTGATAACAAGAATACAGATATGACGACTGAAAGGATTAGAAGATCTTATATTCCATTCCGTCTCATATTCCATTTAACTAATTTTAACAAGCACAGGCGTTTTCATGTCAATCATCTGGAAGGGCAAACTCGGAGAGTGATACGGAATAGCCATTGCGCACAGTGTGAATAGCACTGGCGACAGCGTCAAGACACAAGATCACGGCAAAGGAAACAAGCAAACCAAAAAATTCATTTCAAAATCCCCCAAGCAATGTGCCACAACACTTCAGACACCCTCGGAACAATTTTGCAATCTCATGGTAGAGCGAAAACAATTATCACTGCTTCCAGTGTGAGATAGAGAGAGACGCATTGCCCTCTAGTATACTCGTGTATATATACAACGCCGCCAGCCGGCGCGGCGACATTTTAAAGGGAGAGTGCTGGAATGCTTGAATGTGGAGAGGAGAGGGAGTTCACGCGGGGGTGGGAACTTCCCCTTTGGGCGGACGAGGGAAAAGGTAAACACGTGGATTGGAGGGTGGGGAGGGAAGGAGACGAGGAAAGGGCGAGACAGACGGAGAGAGCCCTTCTCCATTCACTCTCTCTCTCTCTGACTCTTGCCTTCCAGCTCAAGTCCTCCATGCGAAGTGTTCGTCGGGGAAACGGGGCTGAGGAAAAAGAGACAAAAAGGACGCATGATGACTCGGAAGTACTGGGGTGACTGCGAAGCGAGAATGGAGCAGTTGCGGCGTGTTTATCGACCAGATTTCAGGTATTTCTCATAGGTATTGAACAAGAAGCAGAGAGTAAGAGGAAATCATTCACTGCCAGCAAATTGTGGGCAGGATGGGGAAAGATTGCCAAGGTTATTTTAGCGTTCAAGTTAACAAATTCCTATAATTCACTAATTTTTTTATTTTATAGTTTAATATATTAAAGATAAAGTACATATCCGAAATATTCAATGGTGAACAATATGCTATTAGATTGCATTATGAAGGAAACTGAAATTAGCAATTTAATATTTATTCGTGTAAAAATTTCAGCCCGTATTATCTGCTGTTTTCGCAAAATCATCATGGACCCATATATTGGTCCTCTGGTAAGAAATAGGGATGAGAGAGACCTGATAATGAGCAAGTTATTCGATGGAAAGTGAAAAAGTCCCAGAAATAGGGTAGCTGGGATAAGGGTGGTCTAAAAATCTATCAATCAGATGTAAGAATACTGAATGACGATGATTCGACATTACAGAAGGGCATTTAATGCTAGTCTGATGTACCAACATCTCGTTTAAAGTAATCCTCTACGTTTTAATATCTAAAAGTAAAGTGGACTTGTTTATTATTTTAAGTTTTTTTTAACGGTTCAGGGAAATTAAAATTGCTATATATAAGGATAAATATTAATTGTATCCTAACGGAGTGTATTATCGCTATGCTTAGTTACAAGTAGTCCCCATTAGTTAAGGAAGGCATTTTATACCTACCAGCTCAGCAGTGTATATATCGTATTTCGTTTCTTCTATCAGTTACAGATATATATATATATATATATATATAGCGGGGTTGACACAATATCCTTCGTGTCATCAACTTCAACTCGTATGATCAGAAATGTTTAAGTAATTTCAGCCTAGAGTGTAATGATTTGAAATATTAAATATTAAAAACCATTGGCATAACCTGAAAAGCTCGGCTTTACGAGTATAATATTGGTTATTGTTTAACCATAGCTCAGAAAGCACGGATGAAAGCAAGTAAAAAATAATGAAGGAGAGACAACGGAGAGCGATTAAAATATCAATTGCGAAAGTAGTGTAAAGGGGAGTAAGGGAGAGGAAGTGAGGAAGGAGAGCAGGGAGGCGGGGTAGTGAAGTGGACATCAGTTGGCATTGTCCGATGCGAAGAGAGAGTTGCTAGGGAGGGCGGAAGGGAGGGAGGGAGGGATACAGTGGGAGGAGAGGATGGGGATCGCAAACAAAGCAAGAGGTCCCCACTCGAGACATCGGACCCATTCTGCCGGTTTCAAGCAACGGAGGCAGCGCCGTCAGACCTATGCACGCGCTTCGATGTTGACGGTCACCTCCGCTACCAACCAATCACGTGCCGCGAAGAAAACGTTTTCTCATTTCACGCTCTAATTACTTACCGACCGTCGCAGGCACATTAATTCCGCGTGAACGTGCGTTGGTAACCATCGTTCTGGTATAACATAACGCTGCCAACTTACCTCGGTTAGGCGCCGGTATTGCAGTCTGAAACCGGGAAAGCTGAAGCAAGATAATCAAATAACGCGAGAAAAATGGACAACGATAAAGTGTTATTTTGATGAATAAGGAGTATGAGTGTCATTTGCTTCAGAAACGATTTCGATTGTTTTATAACGTCGATGGGATGTGGGAATTCTAATATAGATGGAAATTAGCGGCTTGATTTTCATTTGTTAGTTGCGGTTCCTGGAAGGAATAGTAAAGATTTACGGGGTGTACTGAACATACGTGATGGCAGGTTACTTCAATATGAACGATAGTTGTCTGAACCGGGTATGAGGTAAAGAACGTAAATTTTCATGGACGGTAATGAATTATTCGTTTGCAAATTCCTAAAAATGACACTATTGGACATGATCGTGACCGAAGAATTAATTAATGTTCGCAGTTGTTTTTACACATTTTAAATTATGCCATCTTCTCAAACCCTCAGTACCCCAAAGCCAAAAGCACGAGAGCAATCCATGGACTTCACCAATTGACCCTGAAATAGTTTCTCTTTATTTTTCTTCACTTATGTTAAATTCCAAAGAAAACATTGTTCCCGCCACAAACTACTAGCACCTCCTGAAGCCTTATCCATTACATATAAGGGACTTAAAAATCTTTTTTTAACGTCAAAGTTATCTTAAAACGACGCTTTTATAGTCGAAATTGAACGGTCAATAAAAAACTTGAGTAGAATTGCACAAAGCTGAATGGCTTGAAAATATACTATGTGGAATTTTCTAGACATTAACAAAAAATAATCTTTGTGTATTCCACAGTATTCAATCCAAAACCAGACTGGTTTCAATGCTCTCACACCATTTTTTTTGATAAAAATATATGTATTTAACAACATGCCTGATTTGAATTTTAAGGTTTTGCATGAAAGGCACAAAGCTGGAATTTACAGAAAATTTTGGCACTGTTTGATTAAAAGTTTGTTGGGACGAAATTATTAAATAATTTTATGCCAGCAATTCACCCACCTATATATCACGTATCTGTCCCACCCTCATTCCAATTTTCAGCTCTTTTGACGTTTAGTCTGTTGCCTCTTCCACTGAAACATTCCCCTATCTTCACCGCCTTTGCCCTACACCCCAACCTCTAATTTCCTAACCTTCCCCCTTTCTTATGTTCGAATAAGTGTAATTAGGAGCTCGCCGCGGGGAAAAATGTAGTCCCACTTGAAAATGGCGCGAGAGCGTTAAAACCTGTTGGGGTTGTGGGCAGTAAAAATGTTGAATAAACAAAGTTCATTTCTTTAACATTGTACAAATTGCTTTCTTTTTATCATGCTAAACTCTGATGACCACTCAATTCCCTTTCGTCACGCAGGATTCCTCTCAGAGACATTCTGAACCATGAGTCTATACTTATTCCAGTACTTTCCAACTAAAACAATGTGGAATTGGGATTTTGCTGGAGTGTGAGAAATTTCTCATTGTAGTGTATTCATTGTGTATCTATTTCATTTGCAAACAAAATAACTTTTTAATTCTTGCAACTTAGTGACAAAGTGTTTATTTGTTGATTTTTATTTGTATTGTTATTGTGTAAAGAACTGGGCACGTCATTTTTCCTCTCTGCGAAAATAGTGAAATATAGATGTTTCATCAAGAAAATTTAATTTACAGTCAATACATCAAGAAAAAAACTCATAACTTAATTCTAACAACAGGTTTAGTGCGGAGTAAAAGAATCTCGGCATTACAGCATATAACGTATAAACACAACTCTATCCCTATGCTGACAGGTAAGCAAACACCTCCTCTCCCTTCACCCTTCAACTAACGCTTCCGTCTTTACTCACGTTGAACTTCGCATGTTGAGAGCACTGAAAGATGGAGAGGAAAAAAAAGGTCGTGGTAGGTTATTTGCGAGAAGGAGACGAAAATTTAGAGTGGTTGAAGAGAAGAGGAAAAGGTGAAATGGGAAGAGAGGAGACGGCTGGTAGAGGGGGGAGAGGGCGGAAGAGGGCGAGGTATGGAGCGTCTGGGAGGCTGAAATGAATTCTCCTCCGAGGCATTCCCAAAGCGTTCATAATTGTTGGAACGTGCACTCCATACTGAGTGCGGCGGCGTGGATACAGAGGGAGAGAATTCCGGGCCAGGGATGGGAGTGATGGTGAGGAAACGGAGGAAACGTCGTCATGAGGATGCAAAGAGCATGATGAGGGGCGGATGATATCAGGATTCCCACATATGAGTGGAGTACTCCACATGGAGGACGGTGTTGGAAGCGGAAGGCGGCCGGAAGAGAATGGAGGGGAGAGTTGAAGAAGGTCGATGTCACGAAGATGGGAGGACAGATCTGGGATGCGGAAGCAGTAAAAAGCAACAAAGGCAACTCATCCCTTTAAATAGTGATGCGAAAAATGTTACAAAAACGGTGATGCCGGTATCACGGACCGATAATTGACACATTGTTTATTCAATAATATATCAATGTATTACATTATATTTTAAGTATTTTACTTCGTTTTTCCGAGAAAAAACGCAGTGAAGTCAAATCATTTCGTTCGATCCGAATATTGGTTGACTGCAGCACTCATTCATTCCCTTCATATAAATGCAAGACTACATCTTTCTGTGGGATTAATGAGGTACTTTCCCGTTGCCTTCCACATCGCAGTACTCCGACTAATTCCGTGAATTTTTACTCTCGCGGTTAATACCGGACCAATTTTCTTGTTCTTCGTCAATCAATTCCTTCTACTGAGACTTACGCCGGCCTGCAGTGGTGCCGGGTATTTTGGGTAGATTTATGGTGTAGAAATTTCTCCCTGTCTCCTTCCCGATTTTTTCACAAATATTTTCCGCCACTTAGTCTCGAGCCAGTGATCCTCATATTGGGAATCAAACACGCTATCCCTGGGCCAACCCGACTCCATTCCGCATTAATGGGGTATAACATGAGATATGTCTTGGAGAATGAAATAAGGAAGAGGAGAAACGAGTTATCAGCACTCATTATGTATCTGCTCTACGGTTAACAGGTTCGTGATGCTGAATCAGGGAATATATTTTCCATGCCAACGCTAAAAAAAGTACGAATTGGAATGCATTATAACTAATATTCCTTCAACAAATTTTACTTCATTTTCGCAAATTCTCGGTAAGCACACCTTTACTTAATTCTTCCTTAAAGTATGCTATGCCTGATATATTATGTTAAATATCGAGTTCAGTAATAAGCGTTATCACCAATTTTCCTTCAGAGATCTTAGCTTTTTTAAATTTCAAATTCTCATTTATTATATCCTTCAGAAATTCTTCTGTAAAATATGATGCGTCTCACAAAATTATACTAACTTTCGTGTTCAACCTGAGTAAAATCTGCACCTGTGTAAGGTAAAAATTATAAATTTGATTCCATTGTGTTTCCTTAATGCCATTAAATATTTCAATTTCCTATGATAAAAAAATACCCTAACGATGATGTCGGTCTCTTAGACCGGGATCCCAGAATAAAATCTCTACTAGAACAATGAGGGCATTAGGACCACTATGGAAGAATGCCATTTTCAAATAAGTAGCAATGTAGTGTCACTCAAAAGGACAAGGGATAAATATGAGGATTCGCAGGTCATAGGGGTGTATCACTATGTGTTTAAAGAGAACGCAGCAAAGTGATAGAAGATCTTGGAAATAAAGAGATCGTCACATATTAATGGAAGCGGTATGTACAGCGTAAGTATTGTAATTTTTCCCTCATTTGTAAGGCGGGCTGAATTCAAGAAATTATGTGACGAGATGAGGAAAGAGGTATTTTAAAAGGCATTTTCCAAAGGATTTAACGTCACTCGAGAGACGGCGTTTAGGTTTCCATTGACCACTGTCTCAGATATCACCATATTTCCCTCGATGATATGTGAAACAAAATTACTTTATGGCAGCGAGAATTTTGCGAGAACTCACTTCTTGTAAAAACTTGCATCGAAACTCCAAGAATGCTGACGTGGCTCTAGAAAAGCATATTACATGTACCTGAGCGTGCTGTAATAATTTACTAACGAAAAATGCACATCATTTTTTATTATTACTCGAGAATGTTTTAGTTATACGGTAACGATTAATTTCAAATAAACTTTATACCGAGGCATGAAAGCTAAGCAGCGACATTCTTACTCATGTGACATGTTGACTGTATTCCTCTTGTTTCACTAGTTTCTTTTATTTTTGCGAGTGATCCACACCCCAATATTCATCCTATCATGAAACAATAATTAAAATAAAATACTTAATTATAGAGCTCCCTTATTTCTTTAAACAGGTTTTGCAAGAAGGGAGAAGGCAATGGAACATGAGTATTGATAAAATAGCGATATAACTTTATTGACATACCAGCGAAACCGATATGATGCAAATTTCGGGATAATCTCTTCCGGAGAAACCACTTGATGCACAAGCAACGGCAAGGTGCATTAAATGAAATGGGAATAGTAACCAAAATCATTCGAGTGGACCATACGAATTACAAAATCTGAATTTTAATAAACTGGCCTTTGCGATGAAATTCGGCCTGAAAATGATTAAAACGATATTGTTTTAACAATCATTTGAATCTGAGTCCGTAAAAAGAGATGATCCAATTTGAAAAAGGGTTATATGATCCAATTTGAAAAAGGGTTATAAGATCCAATTTGAAAAAGGGTTATAGAAATTTCGTATGGGGGTTTTAAGAGTAGTCTCGTTAAAAAAAAGCGTGTAGCACTGAGTCAATAAAACAAAACTTTTATTAAAAAATTAAAACAAACCCTTGTATTCCCACGGGTGTCAATTTTTTTTGCAACTTTTCAATCCATTACTGACGAGAAAATGCTCCGATTAACTTAGATTAACTATGAAGATAAATATAATTGACAACATTAATGCCAGCTCGTGGACCGCAAACGTAGATAGCTGTAATAATCTCTCTCTGAATAAGAGGCTTTCAAAGCACTTGGCTCTATAGCGGCTGATGTTTATTACCACCAAGATAAATGTATTTATGGGATATAACGTGGTTACTCATAAACACACGTGCTAATGCTGTGCACATGCGAAAAATGCAGTAAATATACCCATTCTGAAATAGATAATTCAATAATTCCCAATAAGGTGGTTCATCATTGCATAAAGTAAAAATACGAACATTTATTTAGTAACAAAATAGGTATTTAAGCCAAAACGATAACAAGATATTCCCTCTGTGAATAGAATATTACATTGGTCTTACCAGTTAAAAAGTAAGAATGCAAAATGTAATTTTAAAGAAAACATAGTTTGCAACTTTCAAAATTACAATTATATCAACAACAATAAGACACCAGAAGGTAGCGAAACAACACGATCTAAATTAAATGTTATGCTTTCAGGATTTTCTTCGTATTGTTGATTCATAAAGAACTTAACGATGATTCTAAATATTTGAAAGATTCTCCTGACAACGCTCATAGTACGAGGAGCGAATCGTTGAGTTTGTTACAATGGACAATGAGTAGCAAATCCCGGAAGCATAATTTATAATCGATAAAAGATTCTGCAAAAAGCTTCATGTAAAATTTTCATGGCATAAATTATTTTTTCAGAGTTAACACCAAAAAAATCTTTTTTCACATCTATGAAACATTTTGCAAAAGAAAAAAACAGGAGGAAAGTCATTGTGCGCCTATTAATTATTATTCATCAATTAAATTAATACTAATCCAAAAGGGGAGGCAAAGGAAAGGGGCAGAAAATTGAAGAAGGGTACGAAGTATCTAAGTTCTGTAAGCTGATGGATAGTTAGCATGCAGAACTGTGAAAGTCCGAAGTTCACTTATCTCACTCTTTAATTATTTAGTTTTCGCCGTAGTGTTCTTCCTCGAAATGGAAGGGTTTTCCTTCTTTGTAAAACTCATCCATGAGCCAACCAAGAATTTATCATCCTTGGAGGGTTAAACGTTCCTTCACGGTCTACATAGAGACATGCGCGTCGATTGGGAAGGCATGCAATCTATTGTCCGCCCTCTCTTATAACTCTCCCCAACTCATTTTCACCTCATCCAAGCGGCCAACCCTCGCGATCTTCCTCCACCAACCTCACCCACACACGCCCTCCTCGTGCGCGGAGGAGGGAGCGAGAAGAGAGCCAAGGGATGGTTAAATGAAAGGGAGGAGGCGCTAGCTTCGTGGATTGAGAAATGGTCCAATGTAGGGGAGGAATAATCGCACCTGTTCACGTAGCCGCTTTCCCATTACTAGGTGGGCGGGAAGCGGATTGAGTGTCCAATGAGGAAAAAGGTATTGTTATGATGCTTCTGGTGCTTTCCCGGCGTGTTCGATGCAAAAGTTATTCTGGATATTGCGGTTGCGGTCTCCATGCTGGCTGACGTTCTGATTCACGATTCAAGAAGTATTTCTGTATAAGGGAACTATTTTCGCATAGCCATCGTCGACTGACGTACAGTGAGTGGCTAGGCATTAATAGGCTAGGATAGTTTTACGCAGAAACGTCGGTCAATGTTGAGTTTATGTTATCTCATCTTCATTCTTGAAGGAGCAGAGGTTGCTAGAGATATTTCTCTGTACTGGTACATATAATGCCTTTTAATTGTGATAACATTTTTTTCTAACTTTATATTAAACGCTTTCCATTCTGAGTAATACAACATATACATCAAAGTGGACGAGGTAATATCTGTAGGGCAATGAGTCTTTGGTTTTTGCCACTTTGAAGTCAGAGATCAACATTATTGATAACTGTTACATGAATAATACATCATTTAACAGGACTGGAAGCTGTAAGCATATCATTTATGCCTTTCTATATTAACTTAATTCGTAACGGCGGGAATATGTTTCAACAATAATGGAATTTTATGGAACATTACATCCAGAGAATCGAAAATGTTGACGCCCATTGAAGACCGTATCAATTAGACTAGCATACGGATGCCTAGTACTAATAATACTCCTTCATTTTATCGTTTCGAAGGTGAAATGATATATCTAATGATTTATTGTTCCAAGCATCGAGCGACAGAATTACTTATGTTTTAATAAAAGTTCATCACAGATTTTGGGAGGAAAGGTAGGTGTTATGATTTAAAAAAGAATAAAAATGTTTTGTGGATACCATATTTCACTCTTCCATTAAAATCCAATACTTATCCCCATATTAAAACCTTCATACCTCCGAACCTCTTTCACGGCGTACACAATCCACAAAAGTCTCTTATTCCTTTCCCTCAACCTTTTATTTCATTCTCCCAACATTTTCCCTTATTCTTACCCAAAATCATCCTCTTCAGCGGCTAGTAACACACACACATTTTGTCTAACACATTTCACTCTTAAACTTCTTTTTCATTCTCTTCCGAATTCGCTTCTCTCTCGTTCATATTTTACGTCTTATCGTTCGTCTTCTCCACCCAGCTTACTCTCTCCATGCCGTGGCATGCCTCGATGACGGCGAGCTAAAGTCCTCGTCTGCTACCTAACCTTGAGGCCGCGGATTCGATTCCGGATTGGTTGGGGGTTTCTCCACACAACATTAGGCCAGGCTTGTGAGATTTAAATGTTAGAGAGGAACTCCACTCCAAATTTCGGTCTTCATTTAGCCGTAGTTTTTATAAAAAATTATAAAAATGCCATCCTTATGCTTAATCACATCCAGAAAACCTATACTCTACGACCATCCTTTATGCTTCATAGGCCAGGTTATGGAATCATGCAACGCTAAACTCCATATAAGAGTCTTATCCCTCTCAAAGATATCTCTCGAGAAGATTAAAGATTAGTCAAAATGGAAGGGATAAAAACATTTTGGTGGATACAGAGGACTTAATTTTATTATAATTAGACCTCTTTTCCTCACCCACCCTTAATTTTATCGGACATCGGTTCCTTCCCCTCAGTGAGAGGAAAGTGAGGAAAGCATGTCCCTTAGCAGAATAATAAGGGTGAGGGAATGCTATTGGAGGAATCGTCATGGGATAATGAGGCCGAGCGTAGAAAAGATGGACTGAGTCAAAAGACCTCGAGTTCGAAATCCACTCCAGCTCCAAATGAGGCCACCTGAGACCTAGCCGGGCTACAATGCAAAGGGACTTGGATTCTCGAGGAGTTGCTCATGGGAAGGGGGAGGAGGTGAGGGCAAAATAAAGGGGGTGCCGAGGTGTAAGATTCGGTCTGCGAGACATTAAGACATGGTGAAGTAATGGACATGAAACGAGGGAAAACCTTTTTGGGCTTTCAAAGACTTGCGGCTGCCTCTCCGCCTCCGTCTAAGGTGACCTTCCTCTTTTTTCACCACTGCTCAACAAATCCGTGCATTTTTTATCGCAAAAGAATTAAACGAACCATCAATATTCGTAAGGGTGGTCCCTGAGTTCTTTCCACTCGTGGCTTTTGCAACTTTATTTTCGAATTCGAAATTAGTGAAAGAAAAACTCTCCTTAGAATTATCTAGTTATATCTTTATTGTCTGCTAATTAATTAGAGAGTGGCGAAAGGGCATCTTTCTGAGTTCAGTAATATTTCGTTTCTTGAACATACGAGGGATTTAAATTTACTAAGAAAAAAGTCCGTCACGCTGACAAAAATATCTTTACACTTAAGTGAAGAGTAGTGTTGAGAAATAATATATTGACTGAAAGGGATACTCTGAGAAGATAAGCAAATGGCTACACCATGCCATATGCTACTTCAGTGTAATATGATGTGGCTAGTATATAATTAATAGCCAAATCGTTTCGGTACATCTCAACTTACTGTTATGATAATTTTTTAAACTATGGGCTCGCATTACCTACCAGCAACAGCATAGAGGACCAAATTTAAAGTGAACATTCAAAGTCATGAGCATGCATAGTTACCTCGAAGTATAGTGCTGAACAATCTAAATTAATGCTTTCATGTGTTTTACCTCACACGACATACTGAACCACCTTAATTAGGTGACAACAACTCCCAACGCAACGAGGTAGGGGCAACACCGAAGTTGGTATAGCGTAGACTGTAGGTAGATAAAGAAAATCATATGGTACTTCAAGTTGCAATCCTCATGCAAGAGCATTTTTATCATTTTTGGTCTTATCGGACAAATATGCAAGAAGAATATCTGTTTATGTCACTATTCATGGATTAACTGTGTTCTTCACGCAGAACCCTTAATCGTCTTCGTGAGTTTCATAGTCGAGTAAAATCATAATTCTCTGCCTTGCCGCGACTCTTGACGGGACAACATAAAGTTGGCCGTAAGATAACACTAACTATGACAGCAACAACCCAGAGTCGCAGACTGTTAGGCCATAGTTAGGATAAAATTTAGCACACATTATCGTATTGATCATGACTAAACTTACTCCGCCATTAAGCACCTCTTTAAAATATGAGCCAACTATCGCCTCAATCGGATTAACCCCGATGAGTTTATCACATATCTCAAAATATGGTCACCCAAACCCTTGACTCGAAAAGGATGATGAAAATGGTCAGAGATGAATATCCGTATGATCTATATTGAAGCATGTATATTGTTTGTCACTAACTGCCTAGGTTCAAATCAATTCAGTTGGAGTGTCGGAAGCAGCTACTTTATGATATTATCATGGTCTTATATCCGAACTTAAGATAATTTCGAAGATGACCATTGACCCTCACGCAGCGCTCAATGACCACAAGGAAAGATGAAAACTTCTCTGTAGTCCAACGTGAGGGAAACGCAATCCTCACTTGTTGAAAATTCCAAAAAAATTCCATTTGCATCGATTGGCCAACAGAGAAACTCGAACGAATCCATGCCATAATTCGAATGATTTCCCAGGGTGCTGAGGATCCACAACGTGTTTCCTCTTTCATCATCCCCGCTCTTTCACCATTTCATCACGACGCGAAGCTCTTTTCATTCTCTCACAGCCTCCTTTCACTCCCAACCCCAATTCCCTTGCCTCTCCTAGAACAAGTGGCCTCGCACCCTTCCATCCCTCTCACATCTCCAAGGAATGAGGAGGAGGCAGAGTCCGTGGATGGGACAGGTAAAGGGAGGCTGAAGGCCGTGATAGAGGGGAAGATGCTGAGCAAGTGAAGAGAAAAGGCTTTATGAATGGCATGATGAGAGTTAGGATGTATGTCGAGCTGAAGCATAAAATAGAGTGTGGAGGCAAGAACATTGAATTGTAAAAATTAGTATAGATGTTTCTGTTTACTTATAAATCAACCTTTACCGGTAGATCAACTATAATTAAAGCAAAAATATTTTTGTTGTCCAGGAGCATAGATAATTTTTACACTCTTCCATTTAAACCTAAATAAATCAATAGATGACCATAGTAATGTTAATAATAGTGGAGGAGCTGAGATGTCATTAGTAAGCGTGTAGCTAGCCACGGGAGGCGGGGGTGTTGGAACTAAGGGAAGGGATCCGGAAGGGATGACATAGTGTTCAAAGCAATAATAAGAGGACGACAAAATCCAACATTATATTATATTTGCAGCCAGTCGATTATATTATTGGAGGATACGAGTGAGTAAAGGCGGGAGAGGCCGTATTTTGCGGGAGGAAGACAGCATCAAACGTGCTACGAGGAGAACTGAATGATTAATTCCTTTTCAAGTAATCCCTTCCCTCGTACACTCTAGATGCTTCACCAAATTATTAAATAAATGTTTTCATTATTTAGCACATTATATATTTGAATATCTATTCATGGTTTTGGCAATAAAAACGTAATAAATGGAATAATTTACAGTTTTTTTTGGGCATAAATAAGAGGGATCAGGCACATGACAGAAAAAAAGAATGCGTTTAGGTTATTAAGGAAACGAATATAATGACTTCTGGCATAGATGAGTGCAAGCTTATAAAATGATTACCTGCATGGCGGAATTCTCAAAGGATTTCACTGATAATAAATTAAATCTGAAATAAAAATAGAGTGTATACGTTGTCTAAGCAACCAAGCAACCGCTTCGGCCACCCTTATAACGGGTCAAATTATTTCTGATTTGTTTAGTTACGATCATGATAACTACTAAATTACTGAGAGATTATTAAGACAATGTGCCGCATTTTTCACATAAATATTTTATACGCTTTACAAATCGTGGATAATTCTCCTAAAACACCTTCAAATTCTGCTTCAATTTATCATCACTATGGAGAGAAACAGCTATTTAAGAATACCGTAGGTGGCATAATAGCTTCTATTTTCTATTTTTAAAAATAGTAAAACATTAAGAAAAATAAGTGTGAGACTTTCTATTTTCCAAGTTTGGAAGATATTTACTCTGGAAAATAATCCAATCTGATGACAAAACAACTCATGAAACAGAAAACGATGATGAAAAAATACTTGGAAATCTTACACACTATTGAATTTATTTTATTTGGGTTTCTCCCACGTTGATTCATTTTATGGACAACCGTTTCACTTGCATTCCAGCTAGCGTCGTGAGGTCCTGAATCCCGGTCCAGGTCAAGAAAGGTTCAGGACCTGACGACGCTAGCTGGAATGCAAGTGAAACGGTAGGCCATAAAATGAATCAACGCGAGAGAAACCCTAATAATAGAAATTCATCAAATTGACGCGAAAACCTCCGTACCAATGTTACACACTATTGTTTTCCCAAAAACGATGTGGAAGAATAGCAGGTATATTTTTATTTCTCGTTATGGGCCATTCCTTGAAGATTACGTCGTTTAAAATTGAGTATAGATGCCAGAATACCAAATGTTGAACTTTGAGTTATGGAGAAAGATTCAAATGAAAAAGGCAAAGGACCTACATACTTATCTGATGATTTGCACGTGCAAAAAGAGAGTAGGCCATTCCGCGGTGCAAGGTAAGGAGAGAAATTAAGGCATTGCTTCATAGTTTTCAAAATGTTCAACAGCTAACTAATTTCACATTTGATCACCACCTTAATTACATCTAAATGCACTGTAAATGCCTCTTTTTCAATTAAAATGTAGCAAGGTGAACCAAACTAATCAATTTGAGCTCATTAAATTCAATTAATTCGATCCAATAGGATAATCGAATATAATGAATTATACATCAAACTGTCATTGTATCAATCACTTGTTAATTAATATTTAATGATAAAACAAATTATTCTGCCAAAAAGAGGATATATGAAGGGAAGACCGAGAATTAATTATAGTTTATGCAAGAGACCCAGAGGACTCACATTCAACAGCCACGGTTCACATGAAAAATTAATGGAATAGCCTGAGAGCCGTGCGACACATAGCCTGACAGCCAGTCAAAACACATTCTTAGGGCTAGGGTAAAGAGTAAATCGTTAATAAGCGACAATGGAATATTAATAAAATGTTTACTGAGGTCATAGCAGCACAAAGAGTCTTGCTTCCTCCCTTAGTTCAGAAACGACAATACTTGGTTTTCTTGTTCAAGAGTCTATATTCCGTCCAATTAGCCCTGGCTGATCCAGGTTGTCCATTGGGAGAGAAAAGGTGCAGGTGCCCTAATTAGGAGCGTCTCGGAAAATGTTAGCTCCGAAAATCGGGAAATGTTGACATCACACCTTGATATATTCACTCTATAGTTTTAGGCTTTACTTTGTAGAAATTATTAGTATCCATAGTAATACTAGTATGAATAGTATTGATACATTCAAATCATTCCATATTAAAGTTGAAATTTGTCGAAGCTATGACTATGTCCTCGATATTATCATGTTTTTAATTTGAATATATATCTTCATACCTTACGAGTTATTTTTGGTATTCTAGCAATCTTGAATCAATTGTAAGCTACTGTAAACGACCTACCTTGAGGAAATTGCACATAACGAGATTAAAAATAAACATTTGGAAATTTTCCAAACTATATTACTGCAGTAAAATAGTGTGCAAAAATACCGAGTACATATTTTTATCTTCCTTCCAACTGTCGTCTGTCATCTGATTAGTTTTCCAACACAACAATGGATCCTTTTCCTGAGGAAATATCTCCCTTACTTAGAAAATGGACTAGCCATACTCGTGTTTTACTGGATGATTAACTCTTTTTTTCTTTGTTCGTCCTTCCTTTAGAAGGGGAGGGGAGAAACATGTAGGGGAAACACAAAAATGGGACGGCGGAGATGGGTGACGGGTTAAAAGGAAGCAGAGCGTTTGTATCAAGAGGTGATAAGGATTCAATATTGAAGATGGTTTGATCATTTGATGAGCCGACAGACAACTGAGGTCATTCACGCCATTTAAACCTGTAGGGCTTTTTGGGGAAAGGAAAGGAGGTATGGTTGAGAGACACCCTTTGTCGACATCGGGCTGATCTTGACCAAAGGAGCTAAGGGGTCAAAAGTTCATCGTTCTCTCCGACGGAGCAAGTATTACAATTGAGATCATAGCACCAAAATAGGTATCGGGTTTCCCCAGAAAACATTTCCGGCACTGCCGGTATTCGAACCTGGGCTCCAAGGGTGGGATGCCAGCAATCCAGCTACCACACGAAACCGATCCCCCTCATTGCTGAAGAAGGGAAGAGGTAAACGAGAATGAGATAATGTTGCCATGCGAGCAGATAAATTAAGATTAATTATGAAGAAAAAATGGACAAAGGGTCCTGGAAAAACCGGAAGAGGGGAATAGCAAGTGAAAGTTCTTTCTTTTTACTCCACTGAGTCTATTGTTGCAATGCATGCATGTATATTCCGCCATAGCACAATAATACTACATTATGGGTGTGTAAACGTTCCAACGCTCTTCATTGTTTTGGCTATATGTAACTCGACCAGTAATAAAGCTTCCTAGCCTCTCAGTGAAGTTAAAAATAAAAGAAACTAATACCCTTGCCGTGATAAGAAGCTGTTCACAGACATTTGTTTAACCCTAGAATAATAGACTTTGACGTGAATTCATGAGAGTATCCTTGCAAAAAGTTATCATACAAAAGCCTTTAACAGTAATTTCTCTAGAGGTCGGGAAAGGGCTCAGTGCCGCCGTGTTGATGAATCGGAGGGGACAGTTGAGCCGAAGTGGGAAAAATCTGGAGAGGTGACGTCATACACTGATTACTGAAACGATGCTGAACATTTGGTATTATTCGAATGGCATTTCACAAACTAAGTCATGTTGCAATGAGCAGCCTATAATCAACAATTTAAACAGAAAAATTATAAAATCAATGGAGTTCTAAGTCATGTTCTTTCGTAGATTGTAAAACTCAAGGTCAGAACTTCCATATGGCTCAGTTGTCAATCTTTAAATCAAGTTTATTTTAAACTCTAAGCGAAAGATTTAAGATTTTATGTTAGTCAAGTTAAAAACCAATTTTATCACCCTCTTCAAAGCAATGATATTAGGGGAATCTTCTCATATCTGAGGACCATTATATATGCCGCACTCATGGCACTAGAAAAACAACACAACAATTGACTGAAACTATGATAACTTTGTAATTTTCACTAAGGTTTTATTTAAAGATGACCGGTTTCATCGCATAGGCGACACCGGTCGTCTTGAAATGAAGTCTTATTGTTAGTGAAAATTAAAAAGTTATCATTATTTTAGTCATGATGTATTTTCACATAGTTACGCCTGAAAATATCGAGTTCAGCACAACAATTGGCAACCCTTCCAAATTGGTGGGGTACAGGTATATTGGTTTTACCACAATGATGTCTAACCTTCAAACATCTCAAATATTTTTCTTAGAGAAGCACTCTATTTATTTCCATTGAAGTTTTTATGGAAAATTTTTATCCGAATTTCAATTGCGCCCGTTCATTTATAGCCTTTGTCCTTCCCTTTTATTTTTTTTAATTTGTCACAAACGTCAATTCCGTAAAACTAATGCTACAATGCACAAAAAGAATCTAAAATATTAATAATACATAGGAAATTGGCTCTGAAAGGGTATCTCGGAATGATAAGATAAGTAAAATTTATTAGTTATTCACTTCATAAATCCAAGCAGTATTTCATTAAAAATTAATTTGATTCTCCGTTACCGACACTCCCATTTTAGGCTTATAATTTTTAAAACTATGCAAAACGAATGTATGTATTTCATTAAAATAATTGTAAAGTTAAATTAGAACGGATGGAAGGTAAATTAATATTGCGATCAGTGACGTACGATGATAGCAGGAATTTTTATCACAAAACGTAGGCAAGAAACAACAAGGAACGCTTCAGAGGATGTCCTCGCTATGCGACGGAAGTAAACGTGACCTGATTTCAGTCTGTCTGATCCGCAGAAGGCGGGGAGATGCACGAGAGGATGAAGGGCCATTAAAGAGAAAATGGCGAAGAAAGAGAGCGAGTTTCGACACTAATTTTTGTTTAAAAAAGTATGTTCCCGCAAGTGTGCCTGTGCGTTATAATGCGCGGTTCTCAAGTTTGCTTGGGATTTTTACTGGTGTGTGCTTGACAAACTTCATTATGAAATAAGTTTAACCTACTTGAGTTATAATACTTGCATAGCGCACCGTGCCACCTGCTCTGTCTTTTGTTCATAGAAATGGCGTGTTCGAAATAAATAAGTGCATAACGAAACTAGCTTATGCAACTCCATGTGAAATGCGAGATTATTTTATCTTCAAGTGGTTTAAATACTCATCTCTCCACATAATTATTAACCGACATCATCGCATCATCTAAGCACTCATTATTAACCAAAACTTCTTCAACTACGAGCATGCAGCATAAAGTTCCTTTATGATTTCATTTCATTCACTAGGACTCCATCTTAATTTAACCCAATTTGATCATTATCTTTGCAGCAAATGCTCTTCTGGGTAAATATTGAAACTTGTTAAGTTATCTTGAATTTTAACTCTATTGTAGCAATGACTTCAATACAGCTTTGACGTACTCTGCCATTCGAAAATCTTAGCTTCTGTGGCTATCCTTGAGTATATAAATTTGTAGGATTATAAGTTTTGATACATGAGCAGATGCAGCAAATGCTCTTCTGGGTAAAGATGACTATTAAAACTTGATAATTTATCTTGAATACATGAGCAGATGCACGCATTCCTTTGCACACATATCCAATTCATTAGGATGAAATAACCTAGAAAGCATAATAGATATTAGTGTTCGTCTACAGCTGTCCAGTCAGAGTTTACCACCACAGTTTGAGTTTAAACGCACACGAATCCACCGACGGTAATCATACAGGAGTATTAAATAAGCAAGTAATCAACTACGTATACTCTTAATTCATCTAACCTTAGGACAGATATTGTCAAAGAATAAAGAGAAAATATTCATTAGGGTTCTCGTTTTTTGTAACAAAACTGTCGCGGAGTAGTTTAATGAAACAACTGCTAGGAATGAATAATATTTATAGGCCTTCAGCAGTTGAATGCGACCCATTTACCACTCCCTAGCTTATCTATCAACAGTAATAACCTTACTCATTCCTGAGGGAATCACTATCGCCTTTGGTCCGAGTTTCTTCAGTCGTGGTAGTTTGTCATTTTCCCCTCCTGTATTCAGATCCAATGTTCTCCGCACACGATCGTACTAAGTTCTTCCCACGAGCCCCTCCAGGCCAGATATTCAAAATCATCCTCACCTTATCCCCATATTTTGTCTTTTGTCATCGTACGCTTTAAAAATTGCCAGAGAGGAGAAAAGTGTTTCCTGGATCGGGAATGGATTCACACCTTTGGCTTTCCGGGCCAATAAACAAACAACTTCCCTACCCAGGGGCACAATAGCAAAACACAATTTTGGGAGGATATATATGAACTAGTTCTTATGTACCGACATGGTATATTCAAAATGGCACTCACGAAGCAATTTTATGCTTCAATGATGCCACTGTCCACGAGGATTGACCATATAATCTGCCACAACCCGTGACAAAAATATTTTTATTGTGAGAGCTAAAAAACATTTTTTCACGGAATAAATAATAAATCTTCCACAGGGTAACTTTCAACACAGAGTTTATTAATCAGGTCCCCAAATGTTGATACTAAAGCATCAAAACCCGAGTAGGGTGCTATTTTAACGTAATGCTTCAAATATTCCCGTTAATATACATTTTCACTGATTTCTGATGAACATAATTCCCTACAAGTGATACTTTGCATAATATTTAGTAGTTAAATCGAAATATAGGTATGTTCCCGAAATCCAAACTCCATCGAAATAATGGTTACTCGTAGGCAGTAGAGAAAATGGCAAAGGGAAATAATTTTACCTACAGCAAAAAAATTGTTATGCTAAAACAATAGCATCTTCTTAGTCAAAGTGGCTAACTCTTGTTTTCTTTCTTGAAATTCTCTCGTTTTCATTTAAAACCTACACAGCAGATTCAAAAGTATTATTGACACATCAGTGCAATCTGGCAATAATTAGAGACATGAGGTAGTAATTATGTCCGATCAACCGCAACTTTTAGAGGAAGTTCAACGAATTTTCTTCAATGTTGAACGTTTAAATTTTGATTGGAATGGCGTAAAATCGCATCCATTCCTTGGATTTTCAGAATAGCAAAAAATAAACCTCGATTTCAGAGAGGTGAGTGAAAAATAAGTCCCTTCGAGAGGGAAGAGACACATTCCTGGATAAAGAAAAAATGGTGAGCAATATACAGCACTCTGTGGATGCAAAGGCCTTTGGCTTAAGGTAGCCAGGGAGGGCGGAGAACGGCAAATGGGAGGAAAGTAAATGGGCCGAAGTGGGCGCGCAAAGTAGACAGGGAGGTCTGGCACACTTCCCTCGCGTTTGCACGTAGCAGTGCTTGAGTGGGAAGCCTTGTATTCCTGGGTATTCCACGTCCATCTGGTGATTCACTGGCCTCTCCCTCACTGTACTTCGTAGTCTGTGCATGCGACCTCTGTGATGGCCGACCCGAGTAAGAGGCTATTTATGGATTCATGAGCACTGTGCACGTCTTCAAAAGCGTTCCTTTGCAGCCTCGTTTCACAGCCCTTGATTTGAGAATATGAACAGACTCTTGAGAACAGAAAAATATTCCAAATTCTCGCACATCCAGATGGAAATTCCTTTTTAGAGGACATAAATTAAATCCAAATCGTAGATTTAATGAAGTAACATAATCTTATATTGTCACAAGAATAACGTTTTGCCTGAAATCGTAAGGAATTAAAATGGCCACATGAAAATAGAAAAGGAAATTGTTAACCAATCAATCGTTGTCGCAAGGAGTGACGGTGATGACGGTTATCACCTGAAAAAGAATATTGAAGGATATTGAATTAGGTTAACGAATGCCATTTACCACGGATGCAGCAATATGGGCCCGAAATATTCGATAGGAAAGCTCCACCGAGTTTTCAAAAGTTGCTTACAAGTAGTGCAATTAATTGATACCCAACTAGACTCTTAACATAAAAATACTAACATTCTCAAAGAGAAGTGCATTACATACAAAATGCACAGCTAGAGAACAGGAAAGAAATCACTTGAAGATTCAATTAATTATTACGTGTATCTTTCATTCAAACTTTTATTGCCAGAGAATCTTTATCAGAATAACTACTCAGACCTCAAAATATAGCATTTTAGCGAAAATGTACCAGATTTCATTGTAAGGCCAACGTTTTGGACGGAAATATAAGGATTCCAAAATATAAATACGAGGAGAACATAAATAATAATAAAATGAAGAGAATGAACACAAATATTTGCATCATAGCAATCCACAGAAACATGAATTCTGAGCGTATACAACCAAAATGTAAGACCCGGCGCTGTGAACATTCGGAAATACATTTTCTTGAGAAAGGTTCTGTGACAACGTGCATTTTTGCTTAGTGAATTACAATTTCTGTTTTTCAAATCCCAAGTGGGTATTTGACCGAGTTGTTGTAACAATTAGATAAACCCCATAATTACCATGCTGCTCCATTTTTTCTTTCAACCTCATACGTTATGCTCAATTATCTCGCTCACGAATGGCCAAAACCCAAGTGTAAGAGTGCGTCAACATGATCGCAAAGACAAGACGAGATAAAAACGTCTCTTTAACGCTAATTTTTGCCCTTGTTCAAGAAGAAATAAGAAAACAAGAATAAAAGCCCTTGCGCCTAAAAGTAGAATATTTTGTGGCCGAGAGGGAAATGTATTTGAGAGGGAAGAGTAAGAAAAAATGAAAATGTAAGGAAAAAAGAAATGTTCACTTTGCAATTTTCCATATCATACATTTTTCCTCTACTGGTTTTTACGTTTTCACGTCATCTTCAACAAAATGACGAGAAAACGCACAATTCGAAGAGGAAAAATATATGGTGTGGAAAATTACAAAGCGAATATTTCTTTTTGCTATGGATATTTATAAAATGGACAAAGTTTTAACGTCAACCATTAATTTCATTTTGAAAATGAAAGGTGAGCTCTGATAGGAAATTACAAATTCTAAAAAAATGAAAATACCGATGGCATTATTGGAAAGAGGACGTGTACCACTAATCCTAAATCTTTTAACCCTTTTTCCGCGAAGTTCGTATACACCTGAATTAATATTTTCACCCGTTGACTACGAAGTTCGACATTATCCCACAAATTCCTAAAAATATTTTCCTTCTACTGCAGAGATGGAACATATTCCCAGAGGTATTGAAACTATAGTGGTAAATTTACTTCCAATGCTAACACGGTTTAAAAATACATTTTCGTATCATAAGTGAATGCTGCAAATTATTCGTAAATGTTAAATAAACTGTATATTTAAGAGTGAAACCAGTAATAACTTAAAGCAGTGATCGGATGCAATTAGCAATTTAAAAAGGTTTAGAGTTGTTGAGAGGGAGTGATGATTTGGTATCGATAAAATAAAAAACCACAGCCGGGATTCAACGAGGAAATAAAAAATCCTCAAAATAAAATATTTAATGCGGTCGCGACCCGGTCACTCGTATATCCAGTCGACTAGCCAGCCTCGATGCCCTAACAAGATAACAAGGTAGTCGGGCAGCAATTCCATTACTTAGGGACGGGAAAAGGATGGATGGGGGAGGAGAGTGGACAGGGAGAGCGGGCGTGAGAGGTAATGAAAGTCGGGGGAGTTGTTTACCTCTAACCCCACGTGTCTGGCGCCCACCAACGTTAAGAGCTGCCGTGGAGAGAGTAAGTGGAAAGAGAAACCCCACGCAATAACAACGTTGCCCATATATCTCAATCTCTAAAACACATTCAACACCACCTCCTCAAAACCCTAACCCTCCCTTTCTCTCCCCTCATGACCCCGAGTATCTTCTCTCATATCTCCAGTCAGGATAACATAGGAATGCGGCCATTTGACCAGGATAAAAAAAGAGCTCCAAAACAGTACCCCCATAATTCCTCAGTGCTACTACGCCTCTCTTTCCACAACCCGATAACCCTCTTCTACCTGCGGTGGCCAAAAAACAACTGAATGATATTAACCAAAACACCAATTCATGGATGAATCGTAAATACTACGGCACCGAGTGGATTTAAGTGCTATTGGGTGAGTGATAACCTGGGAATTATTTTCCTTGCCCGAGAATCATTCTAGGAGGCACTGTCACCTCTTACTTTCCCCGAGTTCGGTTAGCAAATGGGTGAGAGAGAGGGAGAGAGACAGAGAAAGGGAGGGTGGAGCATTTGCATGGAATGAAAATAAAGTAGGTGAACCGATCCCGCTGAGCGTTCGAGAAAAAAAATGACAGGAAAAACAGAATGAAGGATCTGGTATCACATCAAGCACATTTTCCATCAATTAATGATTCGAACAGGCTTACAGACTTAATAAACATTAATCAGCAAACAGCCTTGGGAAAAGCAATCACACGGAATTATCTCTTTCGAGATTACAAAGCTTATTCACTCTCATTGTGATCAAAGTTCAATACTGAAACGTACCAAAGAAAGGGGTAATAACTTATCCACAGGAAAGAGAATTATCATCCCTCAAATTTATTTCAGTAATTACAAAGATCTAAGGTTTTAAATTACAGGAACGGCCAGAATAATTCCGATGAAACCCGTTAAATACGCGGAAACAATTTTGCGAAATATTAAATAAAAAAGATTTTTAGTACACTTTGGTGATTGAAATTCAATTCTTTAAACTGAATTATTAAAAAAATAATTCCGAGAGATCAAAACTATAATACATATTCCCGACACTCCCCACCGGTATTCAAAGCCAATGTTCTTAAGTACCGAAATGTTTGTCTAATTGAAGCAAAATAGTAGGCCGATTTTTCCCAGCCTATTAACTTGATAATGAATGACTATAAAATTCTAATTTTTATGTTTATGATAGTATAAAATAAATATCGCAAGCATTTGTATCTCACACTTGAATATGTTTTAATATTATGCCTTTACCAAGTAAAACTTTTTATATAAAAAAATATTTTATCGAGAGTACAAAAATGAATGTAGGAGTGAGCAAAATAGTACGCAAATGATTAAACAATAGTCACGGTTCCAATTTATTTATGCATAAGCTGTTTTCTAGCGAAAGCTGAAATACAACCTAAGGGGAGTGGCAACATAACTCTGGTAATCCAGATCATTGTAGCGGAAGAAGTATTTGGGTAGTGGGAGGGGAGGCGAGGGCAAGGAAGTCGGGTCCAGACGAATAAGCGATAGAAATAAGTGAGACGATGTTGATCTAGTTGACATTATATTCACGCTCACCTCATTTTAACTAATTTTCAAAATAATACTTTCACACTTCAATCACCTCCTCACATTAGAAAAACCCGACATTGCTCAGCAAAATCGATCGAAATATTGAGTCACAAAATGCTCACCACGAAGCTAAACTCGGAAGCCTCTCTAACAGTAAAGAATTACTGCGAATGCCTTCCAGTAACATCAGATCAGGGGTACACTCAGGATTTATATTTCATCTGCGCTCTATATCTAATTGAAGTGAAAAAATAAGAGAGATACAAAGTCGTACTGACTGGTACAAGACTTTCATTTTCTCGCGCATCACTGATGACTACAAAAACGACAGCGAGATATTAAGACACTCCGTTATAATGCAATTCCCTTTCAAACTGTCCTTCGTCCTATTCCTTTTCCCAATGGCTGGTGTCCTTCAAACCCCCCGCCATATTGACTCCGTGGCGGCTCGCAAGGAGTATGTAGATGTAGATATGCTAAGCCACTTTTTAAGTCCAAAGTGGTCAATACGAATTCTTTGCTTTTCTTTCTGTCTCTAGTGTTTCCTTCCGATTTTTTTCATCCTCTTTCCCGCTTATCCCATTTCTCTTGGAATCTTTACTCCCTTTCACTTCTTCAGTCTCGTTTTTTCCTTTCATCTCCAATTCCTCATTCTCCCCTCTCCCTTATTACTCCCTCCGTTTCCATTTACACTCTCGCACACCAATATGTCTCCAGAAGGCCCTTAATGATACGGTACACTATATAAAGTGAAACAGTCGGTAATGCAGTCTGTTCAAAGCCATTATTTCTCATTTCAACTCTTCCCACCGCACATTTATCTCCTTCCCTGTAGTTATTCACTGCATCACAATCCTACAAAGCCTTTTTCCATCAATTTCTTCGCAAAACTTTCTCCGTGCAACAGCTGTTACGACTATTTCTTTACAACTCTCTCCAAATGTTCCTAGAGAAGTAAAAGTGACCACATTTTCTCCTTCAATAGGTTTCTACTTGTTCAGCCGATTTTTTCTTTGGAATTAATTTTAATACTTAAACTTTCGATTTTCTTTCTCTATTGTTTAAAGCCAAAATTACCCTAATTTCAATCATATCTATTAAATTAGGGCTCTGCATAAGATACTGACGAAGATATATATTATTTCAAACTTTTACCTTCAGTAAAAATATGCAATCGCACTCATTGAAGAGGTCCAGTTTTTACTTTAGAGGAATAGGTTTTAGTATTAAATAGATAGATAATAAATCAATAGTTTTATAATTAAAAAACAATCATCTGGTTTTTATTACAGGCAAAAAAATATTTTAGAAATACTATAGCTCCCCTCCGATCCATCGTTCTCGACTGACTCCTTAAAATTGCACCATTTATCTCTCTAACCTTTCACCTGTCTACCAAGGTATCAAAAATATCGCATCTCAAGTTAATCATACCAATTCTAAGTTGTTATTAAACATGCAGACTAGTATAGATTATAGGTATCTCACATAGTTAGATTGTTAGATTGTTGTTGGGGGGGCCTTCGTCAGGAGCCCGGGCACTTAGACCTTTCTTGGTCCATTGTGCCAACCCCATGCCTGTCTGCCACTTGCAGACAGGGGACAAGAGCACCTCGGTAGAGGTATGGAGGATTGGCCTGCCTCACCCCCTGCCTCACCCCAGTACCAGGTATGGAGGATGTCCTCCCTCCAACCGGCCCGGTTTGGCCTGGCCTCTCAGGCCTGCCGGTATAGGTATGGAGGGAGTATCATCTCTCCATCCATGCCTGGTTGAGGTATGGAGGAGGGTCACCCATCCAACCACTGTCCGGGCCCAACGTTGCTTAACTTCGGTGTTCTGATGGGAACCGGTGTTTCAACGTGGCTAGGCCCTTGCCCCTGTATCTCACATATATATAAACATCTCTATTTTGAGGTTTCTGGCTGGAAAGCCCTAAAGCCCACAAGAAAGCAGATATGTGGAAAATATATATGGACGATCTCTCAATTGCCGGTCAGGTGTGTAAAGCCACTACCAAGCCATCTTATTTCAAGTTACATCGCCAAGCCATCTTATTTCAAGGTGACTTTCAGCGGGGGTTAATACGAACATTAATACGGAATGAAGACGACTTGGTGGTGTAACTGGCAAACACACCTGACCGGCAATCGGGAGATCGTCCATATATATTTCCGACATAACTGCCTTCTTGTGGGCTTTAGGGATTTCCACCCGGTAACCTTCAAATAGAGGTACATATATATACTATGAATCTCCTATAATCTATACTAGTCTGCATGTTTAATAACAACTTAGAATTTGTATGATGAACTTGAGATGTGATATTTTGGATACCTTGGTAGACAGGTGAAAGGATAGAAAGATAAAAAGTGCAATTACAAGGAGTCAGTCGAGTACGATGGATCGGAGGGGAGCTATAGTATTTCTTCTTTCTCGCAAGACTGCCCCCAGTCTCTCCACAAAGAAACGGGGAGTGGGGGCATGCTTAACATGTGTCAGATTGGGAGTAGTGTTACAGGAGGGATAAGGAAATGGATATGGGGTAGAAGAGGAAATGGTGTGTAGGAAAATGCAAGAAAGGACAAAACACAACTAAGGCCAGAAACCCGCAAAATCGACACGGACCGAGGAGGTTTGGCTTCGAATCGTTCCCGCACTACAGAAACGGTCACAACCAACCGAAAGAAATTGAACCGAATGTTTCTTTTGCTATTTCATAAAGAGTATTACGCAGAGTAATAAATGCATAATTATTAACAATGGATAATACATGCGAACTACGCAATGTTACTTTTTTGAAGCGACCTATCCGCCATGCTATACGTTCATTAAAAACGGCTTCAAATGTTTGGCGAGTGTCTTGGAAAATAATGAAAAATGTGGTTAATACATTTGTATCACCAGAATGATTAGACATTTTTCTAAGGATATGATTTCTGAGGTTAACTTTATGAAATTCAATTTGTAGTGATACTACGCTTAATAGCCCAAACAAAACAGCAGCAAGTGGAGATGTAGAGCTGAAGTGACGCTCCACGCGGATCGTGAGCCACGGAAAACTCGCAAATCTCGCATTTCTCGTCTAAACGGACGGCAAAGGATGTCAAAAGGTTTGGCTCTAAAGGTAACGTACATTGAAAAATCAGCGAGACCAATAGGATGAGAGATGATTGTATTTAGAGGAGAAAAAGCCGGAAGGTAATATAAAAGAAAGGAAAATTCATTGGCAACGGCCTGCTTCGACAGAAACACCGGATACCGCTCAGTCATCACAGTTCATCGTTGTGCTCGGCTAGATTTTGGGAGGGTTATCCTATTCGTCCGGATTCTGTCACCCCTGCCTACAAGTAGTAAATAGCTAGAGAGAATTAACATTAGCCGTCGAAGCAGGTTAAAATAATGAGCTACTGAGGAAAATTGAGTTTTATCTCTAGTTTCCAGTTTCACTATAAACTTTTGCAAGTGAAGTAAATATTAAAGTTAAATCGTTAAGGAAATGACTGGGATAATTTAAATGTCTCCATTTGCCCTTTGCATCTTTCGGCAAGGAGTTAATGGGAGAAATGGAAAGCGGTCATGTTATATGCAAGAATCTGGACTAAGGTGCAAAAAAGGAGCACTAGCTTGGTAGCTAAGGTAACGTAAAAATTGCATAACGTAATTAGCTCCTAATCCAGTAATGGATACGAACATTAATTAGGAAGTACAAACCACTATCTGAAACATGTAGAACTGTTTTCAGAAAGTAGAACTCACGAAGCATCAAGCACAACAGAATGAGAAATTCAGGTCAAGAGAATAGGAGGGGAGGAAATTTACTTTACTTGGTCCAACAGGCGTTTACAAGAAAGATACGGCACCCACAAAATCAGAAGGATTCAGCTTGATTTTCCTCTGGTCCCTCCAGGATTTAAATCGAGACCTCCCATCAGGACCTGAACACACGGACAACCTAAGCATCAAACTAAGAATAAAGGATCGAAAATATATGGTGAACAATGCAACACCACTCGTAGTAATGTATAACATCCCAGACTAAATCGTTTTTCGTGAATTAATGACCAAATTTAGGAATATTGAAGCCATGTGAAGTAAAATTTAGCCCATTATATTTTTAAAAATTATCTTTTTTTCTGAAATGATTTCCAATTGATTTTCAAAGCTCAATGAAAAACCATTCCTTTGAAATTTTGCATGCATAGGTTTGCTTATTATAAAAAACGCGATACAAAAGTTCACGATTTACATATTTCTCATCATCGCTGCGATAAGCAGTGTTCACACTCCTCCAAACTAGGTCATGAAGAAGATGTTTTACCTCAGAGAACTTTCAAAGGAAAGCTGACAAGGTGTAAACCATCACGACGGACGTTGCATCTGTTGGGATGAAGGGAGTGGTAATGAACTGCATCGCTGTTGAACTCTTACTCACCTGAAAGAAGAAAGAAGGGAATTATTTAATTTATGAGCAAAAAAAAATTCCACTCAACGTAAGAGGTATCAAAGCATGGAGACAGAAATAAATCCAGTTAACTCTAACTATCATAGAGAAACCAATGAGCCCAAATATATATTGATAGAGTAGGAGTTAGATTAAGTATGATAATGCTCTGAGGTAACCCATCAGAACAAGTAACTACAAACAATTTATTCATTCTGCTCAAATAATCGTAATACAGACATAAAATAAAAACGGATTAAAACAATTTAACATAAATTTAACACAGTACATTGACTAAATTTTCACAAATTTAATGTTGATTTTATAAATGAAAACATAGTTTTTCTTTGAAAGATTGGAGTGATGAGGAGGATTTAACGTGAGAGGGTAACGAGTTCCAAAACTTGGAAGCAGTGAAAAGGAAGGAGTTAGGATAGAGGTACGGGCTTGGTAGATATGAAGGAAGCTAGGGTCTGATTGGGTTAATTTTTGGGAAATACTTCTACTGGGGGTAAATAGATCATATACTTAGGCGGGATTCCGATTAAGGAAGAGAGAGAAGAGAAAGGACCCCAATAAGTATTTCCTTCGAGAATCAAGAGGTAACCACTTTAGATCAGCGTAATGCTTGGACACATGATCATCTTTGCGAAGGCCAACTACAAATCTAATAAAACAGTTAATAAATCGCTGGAGACGCTCATCAAGAACATTAGTTAAGTCACTATAAACTATTATTCAATAATCCAAAATTGGAAATATAAGAGAGGATACAAGCAGAATTCTGGTAGAAACAGGAATATTTTTGCATGGCTAAAGTCCTTTCACCTCCTGCCACATGCCCCCGTGGTGGCAAACTGGGTGAAACGAAGATTATGATGAAGATATGGCAGCCCGCCGCTCTTGCCGGCGTATGTTGCGCGCTTCAATGGAGGATGTAGCGTCGGACGGTGTGTACAAATAAGAAACACCTCGTTTCAGTTTTCTTTATTCTATCCTTCTTTTTACTCAAGCAGAGCAGCTTCCTGACCTGCTCTCCTTCTTCCTTAACAACCCCTCTCTCTCTCCCAAAACAAAACCTTCGTAATCAAAAATTTTAACAATCAACAATAAAATAAATTTAAAAATTTAAACAAAAACTATACCACATTAAACAAATCAAAAACAAATACCGAGGCGCTGTTCAAATACTACAAGGATAATGGGGGAATGAGAGAAAAAATGAGAATTCGGGGGTCGGGAGAAGGAAGCAAGATAGAGAGAGGTAAACGGGGCTGAGCATTGCATCACGGTGTAAGAGACGGGTGTGATGGAATAAGAATACACCGTGGACATGCTGCAATTGCAGGGCGCGGAACCCCGCCCAGGAGTGGTGGGAGAAGCCGGGAATCAATGACGGTGGAAGCGCTGGGGTGGTGGGAAGATAATGCACGGGAGGGAAGTAGGGTGGGAAAGGACCATCGCTCATTGATTTTTGACACTTTCTATTCGCTCTTGTGCGCTGCAAACTTCGCAACTCAACGGCACAGTTGCTTTCCATTCGTTTCAGACTAGACAGCGTTCTTCAAATCACATCGGGGGCAGAGTTGATGGGCGCTCGAGTGTGCTTGAGAAGAACACCCATAATCGCATCCGGGATTGTTGTGGATGTGCTGATTTTCATTAAAGGTGTCAAACATGGATTATGTAAAGTTTTGAATTGCATTGTGGTTGAAATATTTCCTTTATAAATATATTGTTTGGATGATTTAGCAAAATATATACAAAAATTTCGGCTGAGACTATTATGTACGATTGTGTGCTAACTAGCAACTGGCAGATTACCAAACGTTTCACCTTCGCACATCGTTCCGTTCTCGTCGTTCACAGGCGATTAATAACTCAGATCTGAACAAAAGTCAGCACATTGAACGGAAAGCTCCTATGACTCTCTGCACAGCTTATGACGGCTCTTTACTCGGAATTCTAATGTTTTGCAATCATTTGTACCTTAGTGGTGAGGAGTATGGACTAGGTGGCTGCGAGTAGTTTAACAGGATAAGATATGAAAGTGTGGTGACGAAAGGAATAAGATAATTTGTCCATATAAACAAAATCCTAATGGTTTGCGTCCTGTTAAGTAGCCATGAAGTAAAACACGAATTGCGTATCAAATGCTTTCGTACTAATTGCACTCTTGCAAAAGAAATAGAAATGAATGATCAAACGAATTTACTATCAATGTTGAAGGATGCGGAAACAGCGGCAATTTAATTATCTCTGATTTGATCTCTTTTCCAGCATTATTAATCGTACCGTTCGAGCATAAATACTCATAACGGAGCAGCTGTAGTAAAATTCATAACGGAGGAGTAGATGTACACCCCGTTCTCGGGCACGTCTGGTGAAGTGCAATGCAAAAAATCAGCCGTGAGTGACAAAATTTCAAACGCGAAAATACAGGGTGAAGTGGAAGATACAAAAGGGCGAAAAATTGTCGTACACAATGTCGACGATGGTGGTGGCATTTTCCGCAGAATCCAAACGTTCAGCATCGAGATGTCAAATTCCATGTCGTCCGTTGATTGTTGCATTGGTGGATTCACACGCAACACACATTCACACGTAATCCCTCACTTTCCACAACGCCACCTTTGCTTTACGCAAATGTTACTTCTCCCTCGTTCTCCTCTCACTCGCTTCAAATCGAATTTCCAACCCCATGTCTACCACCTATGCATAGGGTTTCCACTATTCCTTTTTGTCTCAACCCAGATTTATGCTTAGAGTACCCTCCTTTTCCATCTCTAATTACGTCCAATCATTCACTGGAAATAATTTTATCCTATGGCAACTATCTAAGGATGAATCTAAGGATAAAGTTATGAGAATACTCTTGAGAATTATATAAGTTAACTCATGCCATAGATAAACTGACCAAAGTAGTGGCCCTTGGAAACAAAAGTTTAACAGTGACAAGCTATTGCTTTCATTTTTATTAAGTTTCACAGCAGTCCGACTGCAATTTGAATATCTTTGCGACAAAGGGAATCCACAAATTAGTTTATTTCTTTTTGATGGTATGATTTCATAGCTTTTTTTCTTGCTCTTGGAGAGGCTATGAATAAACAGACAGGTGTGAGAGTTGCTTCGTTGCATATTTTATTATTATCTATTGCAAAATTAAACCCTGACGCGACCTTCTATTATTCATATTCAATGTATGATAATGGCGTAATGAGAGTGAATATCTAATATATTCCTTCTTATGAAATACCACGCAATTCTTCAACACTTTAAAAGCCTTATGCAAAATTTTCTCTATACTAAGTTCCCAGCCCCTTTCCCAATGGAAATGGTTGAATATTTCTGCCCATGGACGCCAATTGTAATACAATGTCCAAAACGAGGATAATAAAATTACTTCCACCAATGGAAGCACCGAAAACTCACAGTACCTATCCTCTACCCCAACTGATCTCTCCTTCACCCATAAAAGGCTACTTGAGTATTTTTACCACTTCTGGTTCCTCTGCATGCAAATTACGCGTGAAAACATCCTCCGAGCAAAATATTGATCGCAGATATGATTTGATCGCTAAATAATTGAATTTAACAAATTATTCCAAAAATAAATTTTAAAACCTTTCTTTAAAGGCTAACATATTCCGGAGAGATCTATGTTCTCTTCGATTTATTTGAAAATACTATAGGTAAAGTCTTTTAATCAGTGCGGTACAATGATAAAACATATATTTATGCGTTCAGTACATCATTAACTGGGGTTTCAGCAATCTTATCATAGGTTTATGAATAATGAAATTCAGGAAGATCTTAAACGATAAAACATTTTATATTACTACGATTTTTAGGTTACAAGAAAAAAAATTCCTTTACAAAGGTCCAACGTACGCCCACTTTGGTAGCCTCTAAAAATTATCCACTAAAAAGGCTCACATTCCAATTCTCCAGAGGCTTAGTACAAGCAAACCAACTGACAAGGCTCTCTAAATCTTGAAAACCTTGTGAAAGTTCAGCTATGAGAACAACTATAGTGGAAATTGCCCTTGCCTAAAAGAACGTTGCCAGGTCGAAATGAGGAAGGAATGCTGGACGAGAAAGCGGTGAGCAAGACAAGAGTGACGTGGATGAGGGTGGGCAGGAAGAAGCGATCTAGAGGAGGAACGAATTAGTGAAGGAAAGTAAGACAGAAATCTCTCTAGAGATGTGAGAGTAACCGATATGAATAGGGCGATCGATATGTTAGGTGAGAGTTTTTCGTTCAGCGCGGTCAAAGAATGGCGTGCGGTTGCATCTTCTCCCTTTGGCCCACCGCCGATGACTGATTTTGATAGTAGTGGGAGGTTTGCTTTTCTCGATAGAAAAAAAGCGGAGAGAATGTGATAGATTTGCGGCGCGACGGAGTGTGGTGTAGCGGAAGAGGGATAAAAAGGTGCAGAAAAACGTCGACAGAGAGAAGCGGAGGTTTTTGTATGACCGCTCTGTCCTCCACCCCAAAGGGATGGCAGGGCCCGTAATCTCCCGCCACTCAATCCCTCTCCTCTCTCCACACCTCCGGCTTAGGTGACAAAACTCTGCCTACCTTTCGGAGCTGCAGTCTCTCCATAAATCGAATCGGGACGACAAACCCTCTTAATGCACTCCACTCTTTCACATTCACATGAACACATTAAAAATATTGAATGAGAAAAAAATCCGATTGTATCTGGATTTGATTTCCTTTGCACGTAAATAATCGTCTCTTTTCATGAAGGACACCCTTGAAACGTCCATCCCAACCGATTGCAACCGCTTTTCTGATCTTAAATGTGAGTAATCATTTCCTTTCATCACTCCTATTTCCCCAAGGATTTAATTCTATGATCCCGATGCCATTAAAACACTGCCAACTGTCGGTATGACAAAAGAATTTTGTTCTAAAAACTCCATCGCCTCTATTTATGGTGAAGAAACGAAACTGTTTAGCTGGAAAAGGCCTCCGTTATGGTATGCTGATTTACGCATTTTTTGCATTTTAAGCATTTTTGAAAAATACCACACTAATTATCTCTTTATATTGCAATTTCTCAGGAGCTGATGCTTTAAGTATACAAATAACTAGACATTCTAAGATATTGACTACTATCGATTGATTGAATTAGTGTCGAGCTAGATTAGAAAGGGAATGGGAACGACGAATGGGTAGACGAATGGGAACCCAGGGTTTCATAGATTGAGAGATAAAAACTGACATTAAATCAGCCCATTGAGTTCGCAAAAGATGAATCGCTGCCTCTCAAAAGAGTTGAAGCCATGTTGGTAGCATAATTATCAAGTCAATCCGAGGGCAAAACTATATAAAATGCAGCTACAGATCATAAAAACGCTGATATTTCGAAGTTAAAAGAGAGAGTATTCAATTAACTGAATAGTTTGAATACCTCATAAACTATTGGAGAAGTAAAAGTACCGAATTGGTGGTCACATAAATTTAACGACGGATGAAGCCATCCGTTGTGGTACGATCTCGGAAAACACGGCGTTCTTCCGACTAAAAGGGAAAGCAGAGCACGATGCTTTCATTAAAGATCCATGATGAAAAAACCTTTGTTATTTCCACAAAACTTTATTATGCTGGCACGACGCGCGTTAGCACATGAGTTTGCCACAGTGTGTAGAAACGCGCGTCGTGCCAGCGTAATAAGGTTTTGTGGAAATAACAAAGGTGGTTTTCTCATCATGGATATCCTTAATTTCCACGAGGTCATGCCTGATATCATGTGTTTCATTAAAGATGTTGAACCGTCGCGGGCAGGTCTTTTTAGTTATTAGACTGCTAGCCGCTTCTACAGCGAAGTAGGGGGTCCAACGGGGAAAGCGGGCCGGGTGGAGGGTTTTAAGGAATAGAGAGGAACAGAGCCTGAATAATCAGTTGTAGCGAGTCAGCGGAAGTAATTACGGTGACCGAGGAATCTGCTGAGTGGTTAGGCGAGTGTGAGAAGGACACTGTGGAAAAAAGCTAATGGGACGGCGGACGGAATTAGACGATTCAATCCAATGGCAGAGGTGGGAGATAGGAAGGTAAGAGATACATGGTATATATGGATGGATAGAGGCGTACGATAGATGGCATAGGGGGAAATAGTGGCCGTGATAATGTAATCAGCAGTAGCCGCGGTTGATAGTAAGTTTCCTCGGCGCTGTCTGGCGGGGTAGAGCTTGTACGAAAGTTTAAGGCCCCTGCGCATAAAACCAATTTTGTCCAGGGCGATTATCTTTCAATAGTGGCTGCGTCTGGATGATGAAAGTGAGAATAGTAGATGAAAGTAAGAATTATTCTTTGAGATTTCACTGAGACCACGTGCGTTTTCTGCCAACCGCACCACTTTTCCTGTTTCCTCGAAACTTCTTTCTCTTCCGCGACTCACTTATTAGCCAGTTAAAACCGCTTCCCATGCTTCTTGCCGCCCTATCAAGCCTCCGTTGTCATTACCTCCCCAACAAGGCTCCGATCTTGCGATTCTACGCAAGATTTCATCCCCAGAGGCAGCCTCTACTCGTTGCGGTTCTGCGCGTTCATAGGCCACAAGCTATGACACATGCTCTAACGTCCGAAATCTCGAAGATATGGCGGCGTCTATCGCAGGGAATCCTCTTGCAGGGGACAGTGGCGTAAAAGAGTGGTGGTGGTTCAGAGATTCTCCCTCATTCTCTCTCTCATTGTATCTGGGAAGTCATTCCTTTCGTTAGTGAAAGCGTAAAAAAACCCACTCAAGCGACAGCTGCTTTGAAGACTCTCCTCAGAAGAGTGGAGGGCGGCGCTATGGAAATGGAATTTCAATACAAAACGGGATACAATACAAAGGGCGTAAAACGAAAGTCCAGCACAGAAGCGAGCATAAATGTGCTATACCATGCATGCGAGTGTATGTTTCAAAGCGTGACTCGTTAAATTAGAGTGCTCTCTAATTTGAAATATGATCGAGTAACCATTTCCATCAGTTACACAAGTCGAGGAAAAATAGCTGAATAGCTGACTATTTTGATATGTTGATGATGATTTCTAACGATTATACGACAGTTTAAGCAATGAAACTCAAGGAAAAAACGGGGAATATGAGCCATTACATCATAAAATCACACATGTCCAACTTCAATATCCCTCGAGTGGTTTAGCTATGAGCTCAGCATAGCTCATCCGAATGTTTTTAAGCGAACTCAATGCCGGCCTACACATACTTGAATTTCAATGTCGATTTTCAGTCGATTGCAGCGTCCGTATCATACCCATGAATGCATCTCGATTCTCTCAAGAGTACTGAGAACTTTAATTTTCCGATACATGACATTTTATTCCGTTGGTTTACCATCGGTACATGGACTATTGGACCTTTAGTCGGTAAATAATCCGACAGAATATGGTGGATACGTGAACATTGTGTGACTGTCTTGACGGGCCGGCACTCGGAATGTAGGACCGTCTGTTGATAATACACCCTCTACGGTCGTTCTGTCACCATTTCACCAGCCCATTCAAAATCCACTGATCTCACTGAATTATTACAATTCAAACCTATCCTAGGTTCAAAAAAATATTTTTCCTCCAAGCGAACGGCTTCTTTTCGGCATCAGTCCCTTTCTGTCCATCTCAACATTCCCACCCGATCAAAATCCATCTGAATAAATTCCCGTTATAAGCATTCATAGACATCGAAATCAAGGAGAATAGAGCCCGGTATGAACTGTGGAAGGAACAACTGCGGAAAGAATGATCAGAAGAATAGTATTAGCCAGGATTAGGGATGGAAGAACTGGCGATAGGGAGGAAGGAAGTAGAAATGAGAATGAAAGATGGGACGTGCGCGGGCAAAATTGACGCAAAAAGGTAATGATCACAAAAAAGGGAACATTAGTATGGAGGCTGACTTGAGTTTAAGGAGGGTATTTGGAATCGAGGGGAAGGCAACACGGCCGGCTCCGGCTCTGAAAACGATGGCAGCGAAGTGGAGCGGCATAGTGTTGGAAAGTGAGAGAGAATGGGAAAGTTATATACCCTTAAGTAGGAAAAGAAGAGGAAGGGAACTTCCGGAGACGGTTTGTAGAGGGCGCACAATGCAGGAGGAGGCTTTAACAAAGAAGAGTGGTGTGGACTTGAAAGGCGGTTGGTTTTGAGGAGTGGCCGTGAAGTAAGAGAGATTGGAGCAAAAAAGAAAGATGAGTGGGGCAAGGAAGATACGGAGAAGAGAGGAGGGGAATAATGGGGGCTCAGAGAAGTGAGCGATAAACAGGCCAGGCTTCGGGAAGTGAGGCTTTGAAACGTACGAGTCGGGAAATGGTCGGGGATTTGACGTTTGTCTTAGCAACGAGAATGCCCACCCTTAAGGTGGTTCTACCAATGCAATGAACTAAATGTAATTTTATTCATATTTTGGACCTTTCCACTCAAATTTTCCGTGCAAGCCACTAAAAATTACATGAATTTACTCTATAAGGCTTCACTTAGTAGAAGTTGTAAGTATTCATAATTGAAATCAATACACTTATACCTTCGTTCAAGTTCAATCCGTTATAAAATTGGATTTGTAGAAAAGTACAACTATTTTGATTTCAATTATGAATAATTTAAGTCAAAATGCCTTTATTCAATATAAAAGGCTCTGCAGTCAGTTCCTACGTCAGCAAAAAAGTATTCATTAATAAATACTTAATAAAAAAAATATAATTTATTGAATAATATGCATATTTGACTTTTAATTTTGTTTTCTAATCGCTATGGCATGTCATCAATGAAAGCAGTATTGAAAATAATTTAAACTAAAATATAGAATTCAATACTGTTTTTACTGGTATTTGTGGTAAAACACCCTTGAGTACCAGGTATTCTCGCAGATAAGTCACCCTCAGATATCTCTTCTTAGGTAGAACGCCATCAAAGTGATATGAAGAATTTAAAAACATTTTAGAAAAAAAAAGAATTGCATTTTAAAGCCACCTGGTTTGGTGTGGTGTGTCACATATTATAAATTAAACATTCCATCAAGCATTGCACTACACCTGATTTCAAATATGAACCCATCAAAAGTTCTTATGAGATTCTGAGCACCAGTGCACTTCTGAAAGTTAGCTACTTGACATTAAATAGACTGATAGATATGAGGAGACAAAGTCCAACCAGGAAAAGGGCAGAGATAACTAGAGGAGCTGAAGAGTAAATCTAAAGAGTCAGTGAGTTTAGCACCAAAACGATAGCTGAAAAAAACACAAAAAAAAGAACATTGACAGCAAATGTATACCGTAAGAATGATCACGGAAACACAATTTTGGATAAAACAAAAACATCGAGTTCAGGAAGATGACAAACATAAACAACGTCAAAAGTTGGATGAGAGAGCGGAAAACCGATCTCCTAGAGAGAGATTAAATGGGAATAATAGGAAACAGAGATGGAGCCACGGCGGCGTCACACAGTGCGTGTAAGAAAGGAGGCATATCCAGGATAAGGACTCCACACTCGAAGTGGACGGAGAGCGGAGACAATGGGAAGGTTTGTGAAAGGGATGCTGGGATCCAAAAGGGGAGGGGCTGGGAAATGTGTGGATAAGAAGAAAAAGAAGAATAAGAAGAAAGAGAAGGAAAAGAGAGAGAGAAATTGGTAGCGAGAAGAAAAGCCGTGGGAATGAAAGCATAAAATCAATTATAAAAGCGAGGAAAGTAGTTCTGATGGAGTATTTGAAGAGGCAAGATCAAGAAATTTTAAACATGGTGTGACAGTGGAGGGGAGATGAGATGGATGTATGGATCTTTTACTTTCGGGGCGAGATTGAGACTCTAAGAGTCTCCTTATTTATATTCCTTGTCACAATTAAATACTATACTTAATATTAATAAAAAAAATAAACAAAAAGTACAAATTATTTTCTTTATTGAGTAATTGTGAAAAAAACGACATCAAAAAAATGGATACACGAATAAGAAATATTTTAAGAAAATTTGAAACATTTCTGTATTCGGCCGAAAAAATTCAGCACTATTGGCACGTATATTTGTCAAATATCTACAGCAGGAAAACGTCCGAACAAGAAAGGGGGGACAAAAATGCTAAAGATAACCCCAAAATACTATAACAGCATACACACTTAAAAATACAATTTACAACATGCATTATAAAAAACATTTAACTCAATATGCATAATTTAATTTTACTTAGTCTACATAATTTCATTTTACTTACATGATAAAAATAATGAGAATTTTGTAATATAAGGACACAAAATAAGGACTAGACAGTGGAGATTATCCCGAGAAAAATATGCGAAAGAGATATTTCTTCATGAAACTCAACGCTGCACAACAGCGGAATCCTTGATAGTAACAATAAAAAACCTAAACTAAGGTTTTACTCCTCGGATATTCGGACGTAATTAAAGTGTTCATAACAGCTAAAAGTGAAAGGAAGAGCGTCGCACGACTATTATGGGGCGCGGCAAAAACCTATGGACGAGTTAACGCACATGTCCATGAAAGGGTGTGTGCGGATATACATATGTGTATATAACTAGAAGGGTTCCCGGTGGAGGCGGAGGTTTTGAAAGTAGAAGGGGAAAGGGAATGGTCAAAGGGGGTGGGGGAAAGGCAAGTGGAGGCAGCCGTGTGATTTTTCGGGAGAGCGCGGAGGACCAAAAAACGACTTCAAGGCGCCGCCAGCGTATTTCAAAAGCTCCGAGAAAATGGAACGCGAGAGACAGAACAAAAAACAGGAGCGGGGGTTATAAGATGTAGAAGCAGCGGAAGGGAGGGATAGAAAGAGAGAGAAAGGAAAAGAGGGAGAGAGAGAGATGGAGATAACGAGAGATGGAGGGGCAGCTTTTAGCACTGCCATCACCTCAGGCGCTATCGATTAATAGATGAATATTCTGCGGATAGGCGGCGGCTTTACGCAGTTGACTCATAGAAGAGGCGAGCGTAGCGATGAATCTTACGTGCATCGCTATTAGCAGGAAATCATTATACGCACACGTAACCTCCGTCGTTTCCGCAAATAAGAAGAATGACGTACGTATACAATGAATAAGGTAACGTCGAATATTGCTGGGTTTTTAAAATCAATGTGTTTGTATACCTTACACCTCGAGTTTCAGGGAATTCTGGGGCATTATAAATTTGTTGACATTGAATGAATTACGATGTAAAAATCCCGTTCCTCAAACGGCGTATCTCATTCTTTCCCTTTTTACTTAATTTCTCCACTCCTCACCTGATTATGCTTCACATGTCTTGAGATTTGGTATTTACGGTTTGAGAGACAATGGTCACATACATCAGTATCGTTTATTGAAACAACTTTCATTCACTTGTCAAAATAAAAATATTTATACACCGTTACGCATTATATCTTATAACATATTAACATCTAACTTTTTATGACAGCTTATTGGCCAAAATGAAAATATAATCCTTACTTAAATTGGTGGCGTATGCTGTATTAAATCTCTTGAGTAGTTTACCAATTATGAATTAATATTGACTGAATTAGTCACTCATACTTTGCTGCCTGTCACCCCTGCTTTGAAATCCTTTTTCATGGAGTAAAATCCGACCTGGGATATTTCTCTAGGAATATACTTTATTTCGCCGCTATACACACGCGGGCTTCTTTCCTCTGATTTATTATTTCAGCAGATTTCTTTTATCTCCCTCTTTCGCCTTGCGATCTCCGCGCTTCATTCGAGATCACCGAATCCCACTGTAGCTCATTCTTGGCCGCCGCGTCCCTAGTTTTTCGTTTCTTGTCCGTTCAATAATTTGTACCCTAATCACTATAGTTCCCTTCCATGATTAGAATTTCTTTGCCAAAGTTTATTTATTTGGCACCAATTTTCATTTATTAATGTACTCATATTTTGCACAAGAGTTTCTGTGGATGTAACTTAACGGAAACTGAAAGAATCTGAAATGCTTATTAGAATGATTCAATCAGCCACGAGTGTTTTCCTCCATCTACGCTTAAATTTCTCAAGATAAGTTTAACTAGAACAGAGAGCGATTCCAAATTCTCCGGTCATCAATTTCCCTTTCCCTGATAATCGGGGAAAAGGTAATGTATAACCCGACGGAGTTTTATCCAATCGAGGAAAATACAAACATTTTTTGGTGTGAACAAAATAGAAATTTAGCAGACATGAAGTGACTTCATAACAGCTAAATAAAACCAAATTTTATCCTAATATGCTACATTTATTATTTTAAAAATCCCGCTCCATATTTTTGTAACGGAAGTAACTGTGTCCAGAGAGATTTGCGACCACCAAGATGATCACATGATGCGCTGCGAACAATGTGATCCACCCGTTATCATGCATTGGAGGTCAGCTATTATTTTTCTTTAATTGAAATTTGATGAGCTTGCAATTTAATCAAAACAACATTTTATTTAGTTGTCACAGCTGAGAGACAATAAGTCATTTGCAAAGTGGTGAGATGCTAAGCCAAGCACTTCCCGCCCTCCAAGAACTCATTGCAGAGGATGTTGAAAAATGTATATGAGAGATGGGTGCATGCACGCAATGAAATAAATTGGGTGGTATGTTTTTACTGAAAGCGGAACTTATCTTGCACAGTGACATGATTAGATCATACCTCTCATTTTCCTGGTCGGGATTTTCACAAGACACTCATCAAATTACTCTCTGACTCGCAGCCAAAAACTAACCATAGCGCTGTCATTCAGCTTAAGTACAAAATTAAAATAATGAAACATAAAAAAGGATGTACAGATGAGTAGGAAAAACTGGATTAATCACAAATGGAGGGATAAAAGGAAGTGTTTCCAAATTGGATCTGAGAAGAATAAAAGCACGCATCATTGATTAGTAGAAATAAAACAGCTAGAGGTGTAGGGATGTGGGGATATGTCATGCATTCAACACAATCTTTTCACTCACGTTTAATTGCTTTAGGCAAACAATTTTTTTCTAAGGAAGCATTTCCCTGACATTAAAGAGTAAAGCGTTTTTTTTTTAACAGAATAAGGTAGGCAAACGTATGATCATCACATACGGCGAAAACCTGGAGGAGACCGAAGCAGTCCGTTGTAATAAAAATCAGAATAGCTAAAGACCCGAGGGCTTAGAATTGAGAGGAAATTCGACGGAAACTTTGGGAGAAATGTTGAAAAATAGATGTCATGTAAAGCAACCCTTTCTTCTCACATATTCTCTCCTAGTGCGTTTTAGAGAGGAAAGAGAAAGAGAATTCTGTCCGATGTTTGCTTTTTTGTAAAGAACGAAGACCCTTGCGGTGTATACATCGTCACAAAAACGTAGTGCTGACAAATACTAACATTTTAGGATGAGAAAACATTTTGCTTTGCAGGAAGGTTACACGAGTTTCCCACCGAGTTACGAGCTCCTTGGTCGCCATATATGGCGAACAAGGAGCCCGTATGCATAGTTTCAGCGGTCAACTTGGGCATCGTCATCAGAGCAGATGAGTGTCTACGTGGATGTTAGGCCGTCTTAAATACTCTACCTATCCTTATCAGGTGTCTTATGATTGGTTAGCGCGGAGGGGGAAGTTTTGATTGTTTCCCGCCTGTTTGCGACACATCCTGTTTTTAAGTATTGTGGCCAAGATGGGTTTCCATGAGTTACCTGAATCCCGGTTGACATTGTTTCCCTCCATGAGCATCTCGATGTGCTCCTTGACCAGGGGGGTAATTTTGTAATCTCACCTTTTTAATGATTCTTTGCGGGAAGGTGGGAGATCTGTTTCGCTCTCTTAATGATTGGCTCACGATCGACCAAGGCCCTCCATTTCACGTCCCTTACGACAAGTGAGATGGAACTAATGGAATCCGGAGCCAAATGAAACGGATCAAGAGTCGATAGATACGAATTGAGAGTCGAAAGAGCGGATGAATCAAATAAATAGACCGGCAGTTCACCACTTGAGAGCCGAAGATGGTCACGCCAAATATCCATATGGTCCAAATATCTGGAGGAGCGAGCGAGTATTCTGGTTTCATCAAATCGGAAGGAGAGGTCGAATTCGAGGCAGTGTTCGGCGATGGTTGATTTTTCTGGTTGTCCAAGTCGTAAATGTCACTTAAGCTCCTTCAGACGTTTCTCGATTGTCCGTCGCACCTTCCCCAATATGTGCGGCTCCGAATTTACATGACACTGGAATTTTGAGGTCAGTTGAGTCCTTTGCTCTCACCAGAATCTCCCTTAGCTTGGTAGGACACTCATCTGCCCTTATGACAATGCCCGAGTCGGACATTGAAACGTTGGCAAAGATGTAGTCCTTAACAAGGTGGGAAACCCGAAAAATAATCCCGAATATTAATCGCCGGGAGAGAATCAGAATTCCTAGCACTTTGCCTTTGCCACTGAAATAGCGTAAAATAAAGTGAGAATATTTAAAAATCTTCAAATTAAACTAAAAATGGTGTAACAGATTTAAAAAGATACTCAGGTGTAAATATGTTAAAAATTTCAAATGTGAATGTTTTAGCATCGGACCATAGTTTTCGCAGACAAGCATCTTCGCTTATTTTAAAACATTATCGATAGTTGAAAATATATAAGGCACCCTACCCAAATTTCCATCAGCAACAAACGCAAAAGGTGTTTTTGAACAAAAAAGCAAATAATCACAATATAATGAATTTACAAAAAGACTATACAATAAGGTCATACTGTCAGAAAGATAGAAAGTGAAATCCCGATACAACCACTTCACACAAATCACAATGTTTAATCAGCAAAGTATTCCAGTTTACATTTTAAAACGTTTATTTGCGCCAAAAAGCCTCCCGTTGGCTGAATATAACGTTATTTTGCTAGTTCACCCAGAAACAGAATTTTCAAATACGCATGCCTACATGCTTGAAATTAAAATATCTACACAGCCTTAAAGTGCCAAAAACACACAAATAATATGAAAATAGGGAGCTCAGGAATATTTTTGTGCTACGGTTGTTCTCAACGGAAGATGAGGTTTCCAGCAAGAGTTGGACTTCAAGAGCAGCAATCCAGTGGATATAACTTCGCCTTTTTTAATTAAATTGCTGCTTCATGCCTTTGACGTTCGTGGGTAGCTGCGTTTCCAGAATCATATGGCCCAGTGGAGATAAGAAAATAATATTCGAGATACACTCCCTGGAGACGGATTGGAAGGGAGGTTGGACGTTATCTGAGAGCTGGCTTCTGAAAGATCTCCAAATTAAATTTCGTCAGTTTTAACTTTCCTAAATAAGCCGAGGCTATAATGATGATGCTGAATCTAGTCCATGTATTTTCGACCACATTTGAATTTGTCTTGAACAACATATCTTCCGCGAGGTCGTGGTAGTAAATGCTCTAGCTTTATTGTAATCGTCGGCACCTTTCCCTTTCTCGAGTCCATGCTCCTAGTTACGCCATCTGACAGGCGGCTCCAATAACCGCGAGATACACCACGCCAATGCACCGCGGAAGAGAAATTGGGGAAGTGAGAGGTGAACAGAACGCGTGTAACGTGTATAAAGGAGGAGAGAGATAAATTGATAAGCTGGGGTGCAGAAGATTGAATGGAACTTGGTATTAGTATTCGTGAAACATGGTGGCAGCTGGTTTTTCATTCGGAGTTGTCAGTTCCCTACGAACTGGCTCCGCGCGGTGGAATAAGTCAGACTCCTCGTTCAAATGCCAAGGTTTACAAGTTCTTTCTAGTCTCTCTCATGACCCACCTTCATGTCCACCCTCAAAATACTAAATATGTCATTTAAATCAAATTTATGGCTCCACATGGCTATTTATCTACTTGTTTAGATAGTTTCTCTTATAGGTTGACCACAATGTCAGCCTATATTAGTTCAACTTTGTTTGGATCATAAAAAATACCGTGAAATACGCTGATGACAATTTCTCACCCTCTTAAGTTAAATGGAGATATGTTGACAGCGTTGGCTATCATGTGCTGTCCTCTCCCTTCCGTTGCTTAGCCGACCACTTCCACACGAGCCTTCCCTTCCTTCATATCACGCTTCGTGCAGGTGACTGCCATTATGTTTCGCTACCACTTTAGTTTGGTCACTGAAGATAGCTGACAAAAAAATTCTACTCCCAGGTCTATTACGGAACTTTTTCCTCATTAGGCCACATAGTACATGCAGAGAGGTCAGAAGTGACAATATCTTAAATATGTTTTTGCACATTAAGTATCTGCACTATGTTCTTAGCAAGTTCCATCCCTGCGAATCTCTAATTATGTATGGGAACAATGAGAGAAAATGGCTTTTAACGGGAACAAATTACTCGGAAGTAATGTCCTAAGTGAGCATCAGATCTCATTGTGATGTTTCTCAGTGTAATGAAAACGAATTACGGACCAACCAACCAAAGTTCAATGAAGTAAATAGTACTTAAAGCGATATGTTTGGTGATTAATTAAGCAATTTGGTAGGAACTGATGAAATAGTTTTCCTCAATATTTTTATCACATGAAAAAAACCATAAACAAGAAAATTATGGGTCGTCATTCTTTTCTCGGAAAATATAGAGGACTCGAGATATTGCTGCACTCCAAAGAAGTAAATTTTCCCGTGTTAATCCGCCTTGAGGTTTTTGAAGAGGCGGGTGGGGGGGGGGGAGGGAGGGGGGAAGTGGCGGAGCAAAGGGTGGATGAGCAGGCGAGGCGTTGAAGAGGAAATCAGGATTACGCGTCGGTGTGTGTGTGTAAATGGTTACCGTGGACGTCGGGTGAGAGCGACGAGAGATTGACGGCGGGCAACAAGTGGAAGAAGAAATGGAATTGGTAGAAGGATAGAAACGTGATTTATTTACGTCAGGAGTGGATAAATCTGAAAAAAGAAACGTTTTACACTTGATGTATTTCCGATTCCTCTCAAGCCATGAATTAAAGAGAGACTTGGGGAGTCCATAAGATTCATTTGATCATGATGGTTGTATCACGCATATCAATTAATTTTGGACTCAGCTGAAATTCGAAGGGATGATCCTCCCATTCATCTGAGTTCTGTTGCCTCTCTCTGCAAGTGGTGGACAGCAAGTGCAAAATGACCGTAGCTGTCGACGCCGGATCAACTGGAGGACTACTTCTACTTTAATTTGAAAATAAAAAAATCTGATCCTGCAAATCGAGAGCGGCTGAAATATTATGCTTAAATCATTATCTCATGAAAAGGTAATATTCAGATCGCGCATTAAAAAATTAAATTTAAAAAATGGAAACCAAAAGTGGTGTTATCACTATTATCCCTCGCCCTAAGCAATAACTTAAATAAAACGATTCCCAAGTGTAAGAGGCACGATGGAAAGGTAAAAATTGATCAAATATGGGCGAAAATAAGGAGAATGTGAAAAAAAACTATGGATAAATCAAATTAGTTGGCGAATTTATTCAACCACTTGGTTGATAATTGGCGATACCCGAAGTAGCTGTCCCTCAACTGCTAAACTAAGTCCCGGAGCGTCGGACGATGGGAACAATTCGTTAAAAGCTTAGCAGTAGGCACTTATTAGATATTTAGTATTCGTCGCTGTAGTTTATGAAAAATGAAGCAGACAATTATCAGAAACTAACAAAGTTTAGAGAAACAAGATCAATTGCGAGGAACAAAGTTTAAAATTTAGAACTCAAATTCGAAAACGAATGAGACCTATGAAGGTGTAATTTCAGTTATAAACTCAAAAACCTAAAGTAGGATGATTTTCACGTCGAGACTAAATGTGCTCTATATCCTCAAATCATGAACATACTGAGCCTGCTACAGTCAAAATAAAATTACATATATATACACCCATATATGTGAAATCAAATGAAGACTAAAATAACGATCAAGTTGTAATAAAATTATCTTCAGTACTTCATTATTGGCTTCGAAGTAACTAAATCAAGTGAAGGAAGGAAAATATAAAAAACGGAAAGGATAAGAAAAAAAAATAAATATTTAACATATCAAAATAGAGATTAACCAATGAAAAAAATTAGAATAATAAGACAATATTTGAATCCAACCAAAACGAACTCGGTTTCACTAAATAAATCCGAATGGGCGCATATGAAATGAAATCACTAAATGATGAAATGGATTACAGAGTAGTAGGACCGATAAGGAAGTGTAAATCTTCCATTTTAAGTGAAATGTGCAGTGTTTAGTGCGGTGGAATGAATGGAATTGCATTGAAGCAAATGGCTATAGTGGGGCGAGTTTGAGTGGAAGACGGGAAGAAAGTGTGAAGGAGAGGGGTGTTTAGGGTAGAGAACCTACTCTTCGATTGCTGCGCCATCTACGGTGGAGAAGGCGAAACGGCATTTTTTCCAAACGTGGCGGAGAGGAAATGAAAGAAGAAAAGAAGAAAAAACACTTCTCAGGTTTGAAAGTTTGCCATTCCTAAAGTAGTGGATTCATTGTTATGTTAAAAGTATTTTACAAATGCGCAAGGTTTGCATTGTAAGTGAGGTGAATTTTGTGCCGTTATGTCTGTTGAAAGTGGTTGAAAATTACGCTGTTTACGCTGGCGAGACGATAGCTCAACTTTACCTCCTCGAAGGCCCAATATAAGACGCGAATCGCCGATTTTCAGTTGAAACTCCTCACACTAATATTCTTTGCCCAATCTCCAGAAATTCTATCCCAGCACCTTGTCGTTTGGCAGCGCTAAATGATATTGGTAAACAGACTTTGTTTCAGTTTGCTTTATTTTCCCCAGAAACATGAAGATGAAATTAGTAAACAATATATTTGCGTTCTGCTAAGCGTCTATTTATCTCAAGCTCTCTCAATAATCAAAATCCTAAATCTATCAAAACCAAACATCAATAGCAACATCAGTAGCAACCGTACATACGAAGCGTAAGTAGCCATGAATTTAAGTGGTATAGCAACTCATACTAGCAATACATACCTTAAAGCCGAGTTCACATGGATCCGGAACGGGTGCGGAATGCGCTAATGCATATCTAGCTAATCACAAGCAAGGAAATTGCGAAAAGCCAGAGTGTGATTGGCTAGATGTATTCCCGCGTTTCGCATTCCGCACCCGTTCCGGATCCATGTGAAAAGTCAGTCAGTCAGTCAAAAACCATTCTCATTAATATTTTAGAAATTAAAATTAATTTATATTTAAAGTTAATACACAGTTTAGATGCATGTTCAGATAAATTAACGCGAAATAGTTGGTTATTGGAGCTAAAGTCAGGAGGAAGTAACGTCGCCAATAACTTGATGAACTGAAAGATTAATGAATCTGGTATCTTGCATATCATGGAAGAATGACCAGAAAGTTATTAACATGGCAATATTGTTGCCTAACGCGCACATTTGCCATTTCACGACGGATACAGGTCTCAGATACACTAATTTCCCCATTACAATTTAAAAATATTTCTGGTTGAAGAAACACTTTCACTCTTATGCCTATTTATTTTTATATCGGGCTCCTAACTTAGTGAAGGAGCTCTGGATTTTTTTTAGGGAGAATTAGGTACTGCTCTTTTCATGCCAATAACGTTCAATCAGGGTAGAACCTGGTTTAAATTATATGAAACTCGGTTGAAACAATTCCTTTAAATTTCAAGACGATATTTGCATAAACTATACGATATTTTCATGCTAGTTTAAATTCGAGAAACTTTGAGCGCGATAGCACCGACCCGCGTGCATTTCAATCCCAAGGACGCGTTAAAAACAGATGAACGGCCCTGAAAAATCTAACATTTATTCAACATTTCCTCTCGCCAATCTCATTTTCCATGCTCCGATATTTCCATCACCATGACAATCCAAGCTGTTAGCAAGCTACATACACGGCGAGGAAGGAGGGAAAATTCCCAGCAGACGAAATTTCTCGGTTGGGAAGGAAAAGAAATATGCCGACGTATTTGACTCTGGAAAGTCAAACTTTACCGCGGATTTTTTTTTAAAGCTGCCTGAGTTACACGGACGCCGTGACGGTAGTTGGAAAAGTAAAGTAGAAGTGTGTGCGGCAATTCCCACTGTCTCTTCAAAATAATGTTTTTCTCCTCGCTCACAGAGACGGAAATTTTTTGTCTTTTTACATTCCTACCCCCCTCGGGTAACGCCCACCTCTCAGGTGAGAAAACTTTTGGAATGAGGGAGGATAAAGGTTTATTTAAAGTCGCAGACACGAAATTCCTGGGTGGTGATAAAAATAGTGCTAAACGTGCAAAGATTAAAGGGAGCGGGATGAAAAATCTAACGACGGAGCCTCATGTCCGTGCAAAAAGTCGAGATAAGAGTTTGAGACATTGCATGTCAAATAACCATCAGTCCTATTTCAACGAAATAAACATCGTATGATTGGTTATTGTTATTCACTTTTACATTCTGTGTACGACATATATTTAAACAATGGATTTATATTTTAATTCGGTTTTGATTGAAAAATAAATTTTTTCCGCCGAAAAAACGGTGGCACCAATTTGAACGCAGTTAATTTGAAAACCGCGAGGACTACGTGCATGTGCATTTGAACAAGTTAGGGCCTATCTATTACAAATACATGAAAGTAACTTTGTGAAGTAAATTTTAATGGAAGGACAATATTGTAACTGTAAAATTTATACCAGAGGCCTGTTTCTCAAAGCTACAAGTCTAAAAGTTTCAAGTCTATTCACATGTAACTTGTGAAATCCTGTTTCTCAATCGTACAAGTCTACTAATAACTAGTTACAGGTCCATTTCACAATTTACAAGTGTTAACTCACAAGTGTTTTCATGGTTACGACACATTCTGTTTCTCAAACAGACTCGAAAAAATTACAAGTCCTTGTAACTTGTTACGAAATTTTTACTAGTCCTTCGATGTGAGTAAATCGCAATAAATCGGTAAGAATAACTTGGAAAACAAATGAAAATCGACTTGCGATCTCTTTTTCTCAACTGTTACGAAGGCGATAGCGACGAACAAGGTATCAGTAGATAGGATTTATTTGACCGACTTCTGACATAAAATGCTCAGTTTACGTTAAAACACATTATTATTGTAAAATCCTACATAGAGAGAGTAACACGTCTTGAGAATGGAAAACAAGTCGTTTTCCGAAACGTCGGCCAATATGAAGCCAGTTACCTGGTGCAGAGCCTGAGAGCAATACCTTAAAACACATTGTTTGTTTGGAATTTAAAGTTAAAAGAAAAGTCTTTCAGACTAAAATGTAATGAGACAGGAACACCCCCACGGTAACTTTGTGAATAAACAACGAAGAAGAAAGATTTATTTCCAACAGGAGACATGCATTTTATCGAGCAATTTATAAATAATCTCATTTGATAAAGAATAAATAATTTTGGGGATGTGAAAATGGTTGACAATTAGAAAGTTACGCACTAGTTTACGCACTAGTTTATTTATTGCTATTTAACAATATATACATACTTTTCATGTCACGTCATTATGTTTACATATTGAGAGACAAAAATGCAGAGCATAAGTTCCCGCACTAAAATGACAAATCGCTATGAAATATTCAGTCGTGAAAGTTCAATAGGAAACTCCATACGTATTTAAAGTCATTTTTATGTGATGCAGGAGATGCCAATGCTACGATAATGTGCTGTGGTTTTTCCTACTGCGCCGTAGTCATATCATAGTCATATCATGTCCGATATCATTGGTGCAACTTCGGGCACAAGGACAAGTGAAATGAAAAATAAATGCGCTTAATTCCTTGTACGAAGGTACATAAATCGGTGGTAAAATCTCTCCTTAGCCCATCAAAAGAAAGAGAAAAATAAACTAACTCCTGCGGGGATCGATTTCGTATCCTTCGGCATCGTAAAAGCGCACGCTACCACGACAGCAACTTATTCCATGATGATATTGTGTTCCCCTTGGGTATTAATAATCAACATTCAAAATGGCTGAACAAACGTAGTCTTCGATTGTCTGAGTATAAAACGCTATTCCGCTATTTTTTCGTATCTGTGAAATATAAAAACTGCACAAGATGATGTCTTGACATGCAAGAATAGTGAATAACCTTAATTTCGAGAACATCTTTCCCTTCATGCGATGGAATAAACGACTTTTCCTCATGATAATCAAGTTTTGCAGACAATTCGTCCTCGCTTGAGATATTTTAGGGTACACTGTGAATCAAAAATTCCGTTTATCTTATATTCACACATTTATAGACACCGAGCAACATAGCACTGACTTTTGGTTATAGAAGATGGCTGGAGAAACTCGCGAAATATATTGAAAGCTTTATTACTATTTAACAATATACATATATGTTCTTTTCGTGTCACGTCATTATGTTTATACATTGGTCCGGAGTCCATTGGTTGGTCCGGAGCCTCATAGGTGCCGCACGACTCAATCGCCCTCTAGGCCACTTTGCTTATGACTAGATCATGGGTTCCCAACCGGTGGTACGCGTACCACTGGTGGTACGCGGGAACGTTTCAGGTGGTACGCATGGGTGATACGAGCGATTACGAGCGATACGCTGGTAAGGGCATCTGTGTGCGTGAGCACGCAAACTTAGCTCTGCCGCTCGTCTGCCGGGCGCTGGCTGTCCCCTCCTCCGCCGCGCCCACAGAATAAGTGTTGAAGAAGACTTTAGGGTGAAGTTAAGTTCCATTACTCCTGATATTGCCATTTTAATCACATGCACACAACAACAAGTTTCACACTAAAAGTTGATTTTTTATGATGTTTATGGTTTTTTCCTTTAGTTTGTACTACTTATATAAAATTGTATATTTTTAGACCAATGAGTAATAAATAAAACTGTAATTTGCAATAATCGTTTTTTTTATTTAAAAATGTTATTAACATACATATACCTCCATATATTTTAAAATACAAATTAGCAAAAAAAATGAAAAAAAAAATCTTTTTATAAAAATTGTTGTCTTGATAAAGAGTTAAAAAACGAAATACAAGTTCATTAATAATTAAATATGAAGGTTTCTCAACAATTTAATTCAAATAAATCAAGCCATTGGAGACTTTTCTCGACTGTCGCTTAGAAAGATACGGAGAAGAGTTCTGGTGGTAAGACAGAGAAGATTGCTCCAGAGTGTACGAATGCTTTTTATGATCTTCCTCTCTAACGCCTTTACGACATCGGTCAAAGTTGTGGAAGTGAAGAAAAGCGTCCTCCTATCTGGAGTCCTATTCCACAAACCTTGAAAATATTGCGAATGAGGCGATGAAGAGCAAGATGAAGAAGGCATGACGGATGGAATGGAGATATAACAAATCCCATATCCTGGCTCTTTATTGTAAACCTCATAAGATTACCAATGACGGAACAAGAGGGCAGCTTTAAAATGCCATGAGAAGAGAAAAAAAAGTGGCCGAATTTCTGAGAGGTTGTTTTTACAAGTTTTTCATAGCCTTATTTACAACTGCATTTCAACACTAAAATGATTGATCAGCGCTAATTAAAGGTTCAGAAATCATGGTGTTAATTAAAACAGAGAATATAAGTTCCATTAAAAATTTGAAGGAAATGAAACTAATACCCGCTTTTCAGCAAGTGAAAAATAACGTGGGTCGCATTTTGCGTAAAATACCGATGACTTTTTGAAAGGATTTTTCATCAAAAGAAATTTTATTAATGATTTCATGAAAACATTATTAACAAGCAAGTTTTTGCATTATCAGTTTTTACATTATTATTTTTCTCTATAGTACTAAAAATCTGGTTTTACCATACCTGACATGCAAGCGATCGCAAAAAAATAAGGACCAATTTTTGGTGTGTGCGTGGTTGGTTGCCACGATATGCTTTGCAGAATCAGAAACTATCGTAGAACTTCAGGAAATAATGAAGTATTCAGCTCTCCACAAAGTAAGTTACAATATAATTATAATCTATAAAAAGAGTAGAAAAGGAAAGAGAATGGTCACCACAACCTTCAAAATTCCTTCGTTTTTTCACTCCCAATGAAAGACCTTTTACCAACGGAAATAGTGAACGAAACTGGATATAATTTTCATACTTCATATGCTGAATATAATGGAAAACATTGCGAATATTTATCATAATAGACACGGATACCCTATCACGGAGTCTTAAAAAGGTCTTATCTCAACGTAATGTTGAGGTGGATCGGTATAATTAAAAAATACGTCATTCCCATTCACAATTATTTCATTACCATAAAAGCATATGAGGTAAAAATTTGAAAGTAGAGAATAGGAGAAGTACCAAGTGCTTTATAAAACTTAGAAATATATAATGAGAACGAAAAAAGTACCACAAATATGCCATTCAAGTTAGTTGTCTAATTAATATGACCTTATGAAAAAGACAGGTCAGGTTAGGGTGCTACGCACTCATCTGCTTTGTGAAAAAGATGAATAATGGAAATACATAATGAATATCATTTACGATTAAGCATATTCTTGAAATTTCAAAAATTCATACTTTCATTTTTAACATCATAAAATCAATGTTTTATAGTTGACTATTTCTCAAAAACACCGATGTGCCACAAAGCACGTATAGGAGCTGTAATATTACAGTTTATTTCATTCTCCCTTCGCTATTATCTCTTACCAAATAGTTTTCACTTGCCATGACGTAAGCTCCCAGGCAAATTTAATCCGTAGATAATTCGTTTTTCTTTACTCGCGGTCATCAATTAACTTTATTAATAAAATAAGATAATAATACGAGCCAATTGAATTGAATTTATTCGCAGAATTACATGCTTTCAGATATAATAATGGAGCTAATTGATTCTACTTTATCTATTTGTCTGATATGACCTCCTGCATAATCACCACATTTTGGAAATATTTCGCAGTGACCTTTTTTGTCCTTCATAACACCGTCGGAAATTACGACGGACGCATTTATAGCAACAAATATGGAAATCACACGTCAGCTGTTTATTAGGCAAAGGATTTACAAATGACACTGAATGACTCGGAGTGAGGATTTGCATTACCATTGAGCTTTTTTTACCACTTCAATCCGAACGTGTCCCATATATAACATGAAATCAGTAAATAGATCATTAGTAGCACAAACTTTGGCATCGTAGCAGCAAGTGTAACTGTGATTAGTGAAATGAAATTCGGCTAAATGGTTACAAGATATCATGACAAGGAACTTTCGAGAAAGATCAGGAATAGAAACGAAAAAGCGCATGTACACGAAACTATGATGAAGCTGTACGCAAAAAAAATTCTGAAGAACCTGAAACAGTAGTATGTGATCTAATGGTTAACCACTACGGTAATTTTCCAATGCAATTGGAACTTGGAAATTGCAATTACCTGGTTAGCACTAATTTATGATCCTTGAAATGTCCAGGGGGTGAATAAAAGTTCGCATTATATTTTTATTTATCATTATATTGATGTACCACTTATGTGTGCCATTCAAGGATAGTTCAAGACTTCAGGAGGAAACAAATTCACTATTTGAACCTTAAGGGATAGAAACTGATGCCCTTACATCGAACGGGCTACAATAAAAGCTTTGAATACACGAAGAATCCCCACAAAATTCCACACTGATCTATACTGTTCATTTTACAAGCACTGTTCATTAAATGCAGTCTGCAATTGCAAGCCGAATGATAAAAAGAAAATAATATCGGAACTTCGCGTGCGAGAACCACTGATTTTCACGAAAGAAAAACAAGAAAAATTTAATAATAGAAAAATAAGAGCAGCAAGGATTTCTATTCGTGGAAAAGGTCGTTTTGGAAACCGATAAAAATCTCTTGGGACGGAAACGAAGTGAGTCGGGGAAGAAAAAACGTTTCAGGAGGAGATGGAAAATTTGAAGGGGCCACACATACCTCGTGAAAGGAGTGAATGGAGGAGAGGATGGAAGAGTGAGGAGTTGGAGATGGAACTCTTTCTTACATTATTAAGGAGCGGTTGACTTCCAGTTGAATGGGGAAGACAGGGGGGAAAGGGTAGGGGGAAACACATGATGTGGGATGGGGCGAGAACGGTATAAGAGGGGGAGGAGGGCGAGAGGGAAGTAAGGAGGGGGAAGCGGAAGGATGTAGAGCAGTAGGAGTAGTTGGATTCCCTAAGGGTTATGCTCATTCCGTGCAGAGGATTCCCACTCCATTGAGTATGAAAGGACGAGAAACTGAGTGAGGGTTTATATAAAGGAATTGTACACGAAAAGGGGCAGTATTCCCAGGATATAAGTTCAACGCAAGGGAAGTGGGGGTGAAGCAAGAATTGAAGCTCCGGGGTTATGAGAAGAATGATTGACTGATAATACAGAGCGCTTTCTATTCACTGTAGTGCGCTGCTCACTTTAAAACCCAAAACTGCATTTGCTTTCCATTCGTTTTAAACCCTTCGCAATAGACAACACACATAAGAACCAGATCGGAAGCAACTGTGCGCTGGAATGTGTTTGAGACGATAAGAATTTCGATTGTTATTGATGCATCGATTTTCAGTAAAGGCGCCAAACGTGGATAGTGTAAAGTTTTTATTACTTTGCGGTAAAAAGCCATCTTTCGTCAACGTGTTAGTTCGAAAAAATTCGTTAACTAACAACAAAATGTCGGCCTCAACTAATGTGCTCCAACAGAATGAAACCTACTTGCCTATAACCGAATGTTTTGCCAGCGCACTATTAGTAGTTGTTCGCGGGGCATTTCATCCAGGCCGCTCTCGCAACCAAATAGTTACGCAGGGCAATTAACAAAACAATGTGTGCACAAGTATCACAAGAAATAAGTTTTCGGATCCACGTTGGTGTGATATAGCAACATGTATCTATCTATAAACTTAAAATAAATACAACTATTTAAATCATCGCATCGCATCGTACCACACGCATACGTTTTTCTGCCCCCATTTTCACCACACATGCATTCATTCTCTCCCCTTCATCTCTCTCCCGCTCATCTCTCCAATTCCACCCCCCGAAGAATGCCCCCGCTGCGGCACACACGAAATTCCATTGTGGATCGTTGTGGGAGAAGTCCTGGGATCAAGCACCGGAAGACGCTCCCCCATAGTGTGAGTGAGTACTGCGATGCCATATCGACCTCACACCACTACTAGTCCGGCTCGATCTCCCCATATCTCTCTATCTCTCCCTCTGTATCCTCTCCCACCTGCAAGACTAGCTATCTCTATCTACCGCGCCTCCTCCTACATCCCCTTGCTGAGATACCATGCTATTACTTCCCTGCCAGCAATTTCATCGTTACATTCCTCAATCCGAACTATCTTTATCCAGTTGCAAGTCTCTCTCCTACTCTGGACTTAAATCAACCTGCTCCTTTCTCTAGATTCTCACAATCACACTTTATTTAGCGAGAATAAAAGTAGAGGAAATGGTTGGTAATTTTCCCTGTGGATTTTGTCCCGGTCAAGGCTAATGAATTTGCCTCCCGTGGAATTTTGCACTTATGTGCACTTGCGGGTTACTCCGTAGTCGAATACCTTTGCGAATCCCAGTATCTTCTAATATTTGTCAAAATGGTTGCTAGATAGCGAGGAGTGAAGTGTAACAATGAGTGGTGACAGGAGGGGTTTTTTTCTAAAGGAACTAAGTATTAGTCAGCGGGAAAAGTTCCAATTGAGTTGACAATATTACCCGAAAGGTCATGTTCTGCATTCATTTGATTTTTTGTGAAGAAAAATGTTTGGTTTTTAGAGCGGTTTGAATGTACTGAAGTAGATTATTGGATTTGGATCGTGACGTCAGTGGACTCCGATATTTTTAAGACCCGACAGATTTTTCACTCCATATTTCAGAGCAAGAGAACTGCGAACAGACGTAATGGGTACGTTATAACAACGAGCCACAAAACCATTCTATGTGCTGATGGCTGACCTATAAAGGATGGTTTTAATAATTACACTATTTTATGTATTGAATATTTAAATATTGAATTTTATTTAATTGTCGGCCCGTATAAACAAAAAGGTTGTACAAAGTAGTACATATAGCATGAGCTAAGTAATTGCTAACTTATCCTGTCCAAAAAATAGACCACCATCGAACCTATCCGCGGAGGTATGTTTCACCCAAAGAACAATGAAAACTTCACACCGAGGGAAAATTTTGCTTCCCGCAGAGGAGTAATACGATTTCCGAGGCGCAGCTATCCAGACTTGTGACCCAATTTTACCAGATTTTCCACGTGATTTCCCAAATTCATTCCCCACGAAAGATTCATCAAGCATCCGAAGAGGGGGGTGGGTTGAGAGGGTATGCCAAAAAAGATGCCAGCTTTTCAAGCCATCCGTATGAATAAGACAATTTTTTTTTCAATCGACGACCATTAGTGGGGCCAAAATTTCCGTCCTCAGCACCACATCAGAAGAACGAGAACATCCACTCACACACTTGCTCACAAATCGATATCCATATTTTATCCATCTCAACATCTCCCAATCTCTCTCATTCGCAAAGATTCTGTCTTTTGATAACGTCATGATCAAAAGGAAACTCCCTCCCTGCATCCGAAAGGCATATTAAAGGTAATTTATACAGAAAATTTCCTGGAATGTGGATGCTAGCAGCGTTACCACGTAAAACTGTCCTTATTAAATAATAATTTTTAAAATGCGGAAAAGAACAAGGAATCTTGGGTTCCCTTTCCATAAAATATTTTCAGAACGACAGTGAATATTCAATTGTATTAAAAATGAACAATATATGAAAGCATTAGTGAAGGGCCATTAACTGTAATTGTTAGTAAAGCAAGGGAAGATTACATCCTTTGGATAATGGGATAAAATGTAAAAAAGTAAGGCAAAGTGATGATTAAAGTCAAATACTCCTTACAGAATCCTAAACTGAAGCTCTAATCACTAGCGAGCACGGTCGGTGTAGTAAAATTCAAATTTCAAAGAGGCCATTGAAAATAAATGAGTCTTTTATAGCAAGTTGTGGAAAGTTGTGGCCATATTTTCTCCTTCATGGGGCTCTCTCCTATTCCTTTTACCGCATGTCCGTTGCTCTAGGCGTCTTCAATACAATCTCTAATTACTAATTTGACAGCCTTTGTATCTTAGAATGATTTTTCTGCACCCCTTACGCTTTTTATTTTAGCCCTGGGCCTTTACTCTCTTTACACTGCTCCTTTACACACCACTGGTTCACATGGAGAGAACCATATCTGTAATCGTATGCTCGGAAATATTTTAGATTCGCAGTTAGAAAAAGATGACTCGGAAACTCATTCACTACCAGCAACACTTGGGGCCAACTCACTTCCGCAATAGTCTGGATTTACGATGATAAAGGATAGTAAACTGTGTGATTAGGCCAATCAGAGACAGTCGCAAGGCCACTTAAAATATTTCATCCCCACGATTTTCAATGGCGTTTTAATCAATTTCGAGGGTTAAATTTTCATTGAAACGCCATGAAAAAGGCTCGTCTGAATTCCTGCCTAATCCAAAATATTGGCCGCAATGAGTCTAGGTATCAGGTGATTTTCTTAGAAATGACACGTCAACCAACTCTGTAAGTCATATGAATAAATTCCTTTAAAGGTCTTAGTTTTATTGTTCTTTTTACTCACATGTATCATAAATGGCAGTTATAGGCAGCACCTGAAGTGAAACCCAATTCACATGAAATCTGAAAAATAGACTATATTATACGTGAGTTGTTAATTCATCTAATGAGCAGGCTTTTTCGTTCAAACTTGACTGGTGTGATTGAAGTTTGAATTGAAAATTCAAGAGATATTGGTCGCTAAAAAGTGACTATACCCCGTGATGGATTTTATATATGTTTATTCGTAAAATTGGAGAAGGGAACTAATTTCAATACATTTACATCCAACGTGTTTCAACCCAGGAAATAGGTTCTGCGGATAGAAACACTCACTCTCTAAGTTTCTAAAAGTGTTTTCTTTGTTGTCTCCCTTATCCGCAGGAATGTCAATAACAAACCCTCGCCATCCGTCAACTCTTGCTGGAAAATACTCCCCATTTCATAATACTCAATAATTCATTTTCCTGTCGTTCTCGTCTCCCTATGCCCTACATCCTCCTTTCAATACCTCTTTCCTGGAAGAATCTGGTAGATCAAACGCGTAGTCTGGATCCAGTGCAACAAGTACTGGGGACACTAGAAACAACGTTTCGCAGGAGGTTGGGCGGATGAAGGAGAGGTTTCCGGGTTTGCTAGCGACAAGGGGTTTGAGGCAGGAATGAAAGTGTGTCATGGTGAAGATGCAGAATCGGGAAGGGTTTAAAACTCCAGCGCATGTGGAGTGGGAAAGGGAAGGGCGGAATTGGGGAGGTTACTGAAAAAAGAAGGCGTAATAGGGGAAGTTCTTTTATTCTCAGAACTTGAAGAGGTTGTGTAGGGAAATGTGGGGAGTGGGCTGGAAGAAACAAAGCCTGACAGGAAGGAGGAAGTGACGCGGATGAATTCCTGCTTCGTCCTCCTTTCTCGTCTCCAGGATACGTCTGTCACGCTTTCCTCCTCTTCACTTTGATTTCTTGCGCTTTATTTCCGTATTTTGACAAGGTGTTTTGAAGTCGCAAAAGAAATACTAATAATGCAAGTAATATGAATTCTAAAACTTAAACAAGCGAACAATCATCTAACTGTGATTTCCTTTAATAAACTGCGGTGAAGCAGCGTTTTCGCAATATTTTGGGAATAATCTTAAAAAGTTCACTTCTAATTAATTTCCAATATTAAAATTCCGATATTTACAAACCGGGCTAAATGAATGACCACCGATGATAATATGAGATACGTCATCGACGCTTAAGGGAGAGAATATATTTTCAAGATATGATTGAGAAGGCTGAAGAATGATTCTGAAGTTTGATTGGGAGTGGGAGGCATTCATTTTATAAGCATAAGAACATCACAGAAAAAATGAGAAACTAAAATGGGGCTAGGAAACGGCATACCACTCTGCAACTAGTTTTTGTATAGTAAATAACATCACCCATCACAGCCCGAGCTGTAATGCTTGATATTTAAAACACAGAGTCGTGAGTACATATAGTGACAATGTCTTTTCATAGACATAAAATCACATTCTTCAAGAGATGAATAAATAAAATAGCTTTAGTAAGAGCTCGGATATTATAGGAGCATGCTGAAGGTAGACGAATTGTTCAAACTCTGCCGGATACTTTTTATTAGAGAAGTAGGTACTGATTCACTGATATACTGTGAAATCTTGATAAACTGTTAAATGGGCGCAATGCCACAGTTATTATCATCAGTAGGTTAGATTAGCGGTGGACTAAAATGATTAGTTAATAGAAATATCGCATGTGGCTATCACTTTTTAATCCTTAACAAACTGTACACAAATGCTGTCAAAATGCCGACGCAAAGCGAATGCTAGTAAGATTTTTATTCCCAAATCCACGAATTGGTTGATCTTTTAAAAGAATAATAAAACTGTGAGCATAAAATCATTGAAAAATGTCGTTCCTAAAACCTATACGCATGACATTATGTCAATTTTTTCCAGAGAATCCTGCTTTCCACCATTTCCAGTAACATCTTTCCCTGGGGAAAACTGTAATCCCCATTAATATTGACGGCAGAGCATTGAGACCGGTCATGGTGGCTCGTAAGTGAAGTGTAGAATACACTTAAAGGATATTTATCTAAGAATGACCCTACAATATTTCGAAAATGAATCACCCGAACCATTCGTGTTAAAGTATATCACAGTCGAGCTAAATGCCCAAACCGTGCTGTTTTCTAAATCTCAGACGGCAAATTTTCCATTACTTCCGCCCGTATTTTCGAGACCCTAGCCGTTAGCAATCGAATCGATTGTTACAATCGGATCCGGAGAGTAACAAAATAACCTCCACCCATATCCCCCAAGCTACCATCCACACTTCCCTAGCAACCCCTCGCCCCACCTTCCCAAACCCTCCCAGCAGAATCACTTTCCACTATTCCCTCCATCAATCTTAGTCTCCTCTTCGTCCTCTTTTCACAGACCATCCGCACCCAAACCAGCTGCACTCCATCACACCGAGCCTTTTAATGCCGTCCTCCTGACAGTTTCTATTGCCTTTTATTCTGGAAGCAAGCCCTTTTATCGTAATTAAGGGTTGTGTGAGAGTAGAGATTTGTTTCCAAGGGAACGGGGGAATGGAGGGAGGTGCTATTAATGGCGGATTGGTAGAGGTGGGAGGAAAGCAGTAGTGAGGAGACAAATGGCAGCAGAGGGAGCGGATGGTGGGGAGAGGGAGTGGGAGAGGAGGGAGGGAAATCGAATGCCAAGGCGTCAATCGAGGAGTGGAATAGCTGAAGACTGAAGCGACGTAAAACGGTTGGGAATGGCAGGTGACGAGCCTATAATTTACAAGGCAAGTTGCAGCGGGTTTGCGAGTTGGAAAATACCAATATGGCTTCGACGGAGAGATACAATTATTATTCTTGCGCGAATTTTCTTCGTTTATATTCCCGGAACTATTAGCCAGAATCTACGCTTCCGTAGAATAATCAAGATAAGGGTTTCTGGAAAAAAGCTTAATTTACAGATTTACTATTACGAGGAAAAATTCTGCATCCTCACATTAATAAAATTCCCTTCACCAGTCAAATGTATTAAACTAAGCCATTCCAATGGCTGTGGTAGCAATTTATTTTCACGCTCTTAATTTGGACGTATTCGACTATGCCAATGCCACCGCAACCAGCCTTACACGGAGAATCTAATTTAATATGCCGTATTTTATGAGTCATAAATTAAATAGCATACTCAGGTCCTCACAAGAAACATGCCCAGAAATAAACTGGCGTTCATGAGGTTCGCTATAGGGTACGTAATGGAGGTAAGGTATTAGACGGAGAAATGATGGCTTTAAAGGTAATAAAGAGCGGAAATATGGAAAGTTATAAAACATATTATTAAAATTTGGCGATTGATTGCCTCGTGAAAGGTTCCTTAGGCTTGAGTGGTATAGTATATTATGCGAAGATGGTTTATGGTCATGATACATAGACGCCTTTTCACTCGCGAACTAGTGATTCGAATTAACACACACATTTATTAAGGATTATAAACGGCTTAAAATACGATCAACATAAACAAAAACTTTACGGAATGCTGCTAAAATAATGCGCAGTTTTTCATATATATATATTTTTTTGTCCTTTCGAATATCTAATAAACCTCAGACTAAAAGAAAATATGTAAAATTATGAAATTATTTAGCCTATTTACCACTTTGTGATTAATTCCTTGGAAGCTGGCTTTTTATAGATAAAAGAATATACAATTTTACATATTATGGGGTAGCGATTTTTCTACTTTATATTTAAAAGATTTTATGCCAACTTAAAGACTTAACGGGATGCTGTTAAATTGTTGCACAATATTTCTTCTACAAACTCTGGCCTTCCAAAAAGCCAACTGATCATCTAAAACAATTAACGAATTTGTGTATCATAAAATATTAACATCGAAATAAATCACATTTATTTAAATAAACGTTTGGAATAATCACAAAGAGCATTTAAACTTTTATTATTAGTTGTAAATGATTTCATGCCACTGCAATTTTGGACCTAGGGGCAAAAAAGGCAATTGCATTTGTAGGAAGATTATCCGTTTGAAACAATGTGCAAGATGTTTTTCATTCGCATTTTTTCTTCGTCGACCTTTCCAAATGCTAAATAATATCATTTAGTTTTTACAAAATGCCGTAAAATTGTGGTGGAAAAGACATTGCAGTGAGACTTTGTTATTACCTCATGTAAAAGGAAGCAATTTAGCATGACACTGCTACTTTCTTAGATATATTTGCGTTTCTAAGGGGAAGGGAAGAACACATAATCGGAAACCAAATCGGTGACTAAGACGTCTATCAATAAAACTTTACGAGCCACTAATAAGAAAAAATGAATGAGAAATCAGTATTGAAAACTTACTCACTAGGGTAAACAAATCCATACAGCGGATATCACACGGAGATAAAACAAAAAGAGAAGAGATATCAAACGTTAGCGACGGAGGGAAAGAGAAAGCTGCAAGAAGTACTACGGGTCAGCATTAAATGCGATGGAGGAAAATGAAATGTAAATCGAAGGAATATTGTATTTATTATGAAAGATATTATTTTAAGGTTATTATTACATAGGCTGAACGAAAATGAATAGACTCATAAATGATAGGAAGAAAATTATTCATGGTTAGTGTTCGCTTTGCAGAAAAAATGAATGAATGAAAATGCGGGTGGTAAGTCTTGAGAGTAAATCCACATTCAAACACGGCATCACCAAACTAGAAACTTTTCCTACAATTTTTATCTTATCCTCAAGTACAAGAACACTTCATCTGCGTGAAATGTGCCTTTGAGACAACTTATAAACGAGATGTTTGATAAAACAGGGAAGTGCCATAAGAAAAGGGTTCTCTACTACTAATTGTAAGATAAGGAAATGAAAGTGGAAAAATTGATTGAACTTCGTTCAAGTCCGTGAGAAATTTTAGAGTAGAGATACAAGAAGTTACACTTAATACAAAATAATGGTTTGACATAACCCAAATAGCAAAACTTTTTACATTTAGTCACGATTACGTTTTATGGTCGAATGCGCGAGTAGAGAAAGTTTAGCGCAAAAAAATAAACGAGAACAGGGTAAACAAAGGAAGTAAGAATTATACGGAGGGCACCAGAATGAATGGGATGGAGAAGAAAATGCAAATGCTAAATGAAATGCAGTGTGTTTTTTGTGGGAAGAAATCTTGTTGGGTGTGATGGAAAATGCGGGGATTGAGGAGAGAGAAGCGGGGGGTGGGTGGGCGGGGGGCGTAGGAGGCAAGAAAAATTTGAATCAAGTGAGTAATAATATTCTCCCCTCTCGCGGAGATGGGATTTCCATTGTTCCCCACTTTGTCCCCGTGATGGATGACGAAGTGTGGCTGATTGTGGTGAGCTCGAGGAAAAGAAGCAACTGGAGTGGGACAAGAGAAACGTCGTGCAGCAGAAGAGAGAGGAGATTGAGGACCAAGGAAGGAGTAGACAAGTCAGAGGGACAGGGAAGAAATGAGAAAGAAGAATGAGGGAGAGCGAGAGAAGGGCGTTGTAGAGTTGAAGATCCCTTCTGAGGTGATTAAAAGAGGTTAACTGGAAACTGAGGAGCGAACTCCTTGCTGGCCTTTTATTACTTCGTGTTTTTTTGGCAACTTCATGGGGTATGTAAAAATAAGAAAATTCCAATATTCTCCTTGTATTCTCGTCTTGATTCGGTTGAACGGTACCTGAGATAACTTCTTCCCTCTCACGTCTCACAATGCTATACGTCTACTAAGGTTTATTAATTTATTTATGCATTTCTTATTTTTAACGTTTACAGCCTAAAATATAATTACAGGGTGATAAATAATAAAGCAAAAGCAATAATAAATACACATGATTCAAAGATAGCAAAAATATATTATACATTTCCATAATATTAGTATACACACTTCATTAAAAACACAGTTTTTTGATAGTTTGAATATCATTTCTATGTAAAACGTTTTTCGAGTACTGTTCAAATTTAAGTGATTACAAAAATGACTCTATGTCAGAATTGTTTAAGGAATCATTTTTACAGTAGCCGATATAAAAGTTCATTGCATAAAATGACCTTTATCGCCAATTGAAACAAGCACATTCAACCTACTGACCAAGTTGCCACGTTATCCTTAATTGTAAATATCATGTAAAAATAACATTCGATCAATATTATCGTGTTTAAAATTTTGGAAAATTAAACACCTGCAGTTAATAAAAATAATGTTTGCGTAAATTTCTGCGTTTTTTTTAGTTCAGCGAAGTTCCTTAGAAACAGACAATTTACAGCAATTCCCGAAAGCATCATATTTTAGTGATAAAAGAAACTGCGAAAATCTTCATACAAAAATTTAATAACAGTCACCCGTTGGAAAGACTTCAACCTGAAGTTGCCCTTTGGAATACGGGCGAAACTGTTGTCTAAAAAAAAAGAGCAACCTACGCGGTGGAAACCCGAAAATGGAGAAGAATTCATCTGAACGCCGCGGAAACCTATGATGGAATAAAATTTAAAGAAGTTCTTTTTATTCCACATGATTATTGAAGATAGGATGAACACTGTAGAGAGCATAATACTCGTACATACCTACAGCTCAATAGCCTTTTTTGGACTATGGGGGTGTTGAAACACTTCTCACCCTATCATTACCCTTGTCGGAATATCCCCCTCACCGCTCTTCAGGTAATTATTTGCTCGCTGTTCCGAAACAATGACAAAAATGGTTGACATTACTTTGCTTTGACAAATAACGGTGATTGAACTGACTTACGAGAACCTCATTACAGGCTTTAACAGCCTTAACAGGCAGCAGCGGAAAACAGAATTAGCACGGAAATAGTTATCCAGATCATTTCATTCCGCGAGGCGCTGCTCTAAATAAAATAGAATACACAAGATACACAAGATTTAAGGGTTTGCCATAGTATTTTACGTTGACGCAGTAATTAATTGAGAGGAGAAAGCTTAAAAAAGTAAAAAAATACAAAACAGAAAAAGCATTTGAAATAATATAAAAAAAATCTTCTAACTTGGAATTCTATTCAATGTTGCATGGTGATGTAACATTGAATAGAATTCAGCCTCCTTCTCCAGCCTCAGATCCAGCCAACCAGCCTCGGATAAAAAACGATACGTAAGAAAAGGCTGAGGTAACCATGGAAAATAGTGAAAATAAGCTATAGATTTTTATGTTTAATAAACGTTTTACAATATAACGCGCACTGTTTTCGCGCATCAAAATTATCCTTATCAATGATATTCGGTTGGAAACATCACCTTCCTAAATGATAAAAAAGAGCCATTCTATCGTTCATAAACTTTAATGCATGTTTTCAAATCGAACTTTAACTTAAATCTAAAAACCTATAGAAAGCTTAGTGAATTCGAGGAAAATGTAGTCAATGAACATTAGAATAAAATGACATAAGAAAATATAGTTGCGATGTAATCTTCTAAATTTGTAAGATATGTAGAAATTTTGCAACAGAACCAAGGAGCCATAAAATTACTTTCCTAATACTGGACTATTACGTATTGAAACAAAAAAAACAATTCGTACCACTTTTAGTAACTGTAAGGGAGGGCTATAAGGAAGCATTGGAGGAAAGGTGGGCGGAAATATCGATTTAAATAAATCGATTCTTGTCCCTTGATGTTTTACTTTATTCTGTGAAAGACTTTGTTGGACAAAATAGCTGAGTTTTCGTCTTCGATATCCAATGAAATGTACCGACACTTTAAAATGCATAATAATTGACATTATGTATTAAAAAAAATGATTCCATATAACTGCTTAACTTTTTAAATGTAAATATTCCTCTTTTACTTCAATCCAACAGAGTGTCTAAATAAGCAGATTTAGTGCAATCTAGTCCTATCACGTACTTAGTTTCGTTCTATTGCCACGAACCCATAGTCTGTTTATTATTGGGATTATATTCATATTCTATAAAAGATTTGACTAAGTCTGTCATTGTTTCTATTCAATGAAATATTAATGCCGTTCTTAACAAATTCTCATGCATTTCCTCTCTAGTCAAACATGATTACCATTTATCTACTGCCCAAAATAACTTAAGTATCCTCATAATTAAATTACCGTCATATGACTCCGTAAATCAAATATTTAAAAATAAGACGGGCGGAAAAATAGAAGCATCATTTTAAAGGATATCAGATTTTACCAAAAGTATCAAGAAGTATTTCTGTCAAACAAAAAATGCACAGAATGAAATTGTTCAAATATAAAAATGTATTCGCTAGGGAAATATTATCGGAAACAAATTTAAACGCACATGTAAAATTATAATATTTTTCGAATAAAAAGACACATTCCTTCCCTATATCTTTGGAAGAGTGAGTAAATATTGGAGACGGATTCTATTTCGAGAAGGCAACCGTTTTGAGCCGTTCCACATGGAAAAAAACTTTTCAGGCTGGGATAATTTTCCGGCCTGAGAGCAGCCGTCGACCATTTTCTATCCCCCTCAGATATTTCACATTTTCGGGCCCGGATAAGCGGGAAGGGAGGAAATGAGTGCGAGAGGAAGGAAGAGGGTGTGAGGCAGATGGAGTTTGCAGTTCGGTTATGATTCGAGAGACGGGAGAAGTGAATAGTTGGCTGATTTTTGAACGTAAATCCGGTACGCAGCAGCCAAAAAGAGAAAAATGTTCACCCATTCATGCTGCAAACATATGCACCCCACGGGTTTGGAGCAATCCTCTGCTACGCAATCACCAGCCGTGTCTCATTATCACCTCGTGGTATTCGTTCTCCGACAAAAGAACGATAGCAGTCGCCATGGCTCTCTTCCTTCGTACGTTATCCTACTATTCCTCCATTCCCTTCACTAGCTCTTTCACTATGCACTCCCACTCCTTTTTAATGGCCAGTTATCCGCCTTGCGCTCCGTGTTAGCCTACCATCTCTATCCTTCCTAAACTTCTCACAGACTTTTAATTGCTCCAGCCATGAGAGACTCGAAAACAATACGATAGGCAAGCATTCAGATCAGGCGTGTCTTAAAGTGGCCCTAGTCTTCCTGATAGTGCTCTATTTAGCTTTCTCCTCTATCATTCTTCCCTATATTTCCTAGTTTCTGATCCAATCCGTCAATTTGATCTTCAGAATCCGCATCCAGTGCCAAGTTTTGGAAGTCTCTCTTCCCTTCTTAAGTGAGGATGGAATTTGAAATTGTACGAATAAAGAAAAAGACAAGGAAAGAGAAGAAAGATAACGGCAGATGGATGAATGAGAATATGATGAAGAGATGGGTGAAAGTAAAGGGAATTCTCCTCAGGAAAACGGGATACATGGGGAGGGTGGGGCGAGGGAGGAAGATGACTGCAATATGTTTGCGGTCTCGGCCTCGGACAACGTGGGGAATGGGTGAATGCAAGCTTGCCAGCGTTCCTGAGCTATACCGTAGGCTCCAGGCATTGGTCAATGACTGTTAAAATCTCCCGCTTCTCAGATTGAGGCAAGTTTCTCCCAATTTGAATAAACATTAAAATGTACTTCCTATTATTTTATTTTTTTGGGCGCTATTTTATTTTTGATCACATGTTTATTGTAACTAACGTCATAGGATATGAAGATGTGTAAACATTTCTAGGCTATGGTGATATTTACATGATGGTAAATGATAAACATTTATCACTATTAAAATATCTTTTCGTAAAGAGAGTTAAAATAGGAATTCATTATGCAACTAATGCTGCTCATTTTTTGAGGGTTAACATTCAACGATAGTTTTAAAGACATTTATAACTTAATCTGATAGGGTCGCCCAGAACTTATTACTCTTGGAATGGATTACTCCAGGAAACAGCTCTTCAGGGGTAGGAAACCCTAAGTGGAATGAGGAGTCAGATTGAGGGATTGGTACGATACACACGAGATAAAGCGAAGCAGCGGAAATAAAGGAGATTAATAAGCACAAGAGAAATGGAAATTAGGAAAGCCATAACATCTGTTTCCTTGTAATTCGGCGGACATCAATTTCTCCATACTTAAACATATCTTCATAAGTGTATTACGCGCGAATACATGAACGACAGCCGTGAGGATAGATTGAAAGCTCCCAGCCCCTCAGCTACTAATCGCAGCCTTATGCAACATGACTGGCATACATGCGTATCAAAATCCTATTTGTGATGGTACAGGTGTACCATTACGTTATATTGCGGTCACGTTGGCCAGGGGGGAAGGACATTATTAGGTTGGTACCGCTAACCAATTATTTGGAGAATGAGAGGCCGGCAATAATTGAAAGTGGCGTGGTGAGAATGTTGTTGTTTGACAGGGAATTAGTAGGTGGGCATTGAGAGTGAACATTGAGAGTCGGCGTTAGGCACTTAGTATTGAGAATTCGGATGCCAGTATTGAAAAGGTGCAGTGATTCATAAATACCAGTGATTCATTCGCGGAGAAGATTACAGCCAATTGCAGATAGTTGGGCAGCCTGAGGACAAGACGACTGTGAGCAGAGTGTGTTGTAACTACAGGATCGGGACAGAGCCATCCTCAAGTTGATACACCGGACGTCTGCCGTAAATATATCCACTTGTGCTATCAAAATTAGCCCTTAAGGACAGTTTATATATATTGTAAATAGAATTAAGAAAGCATATAAGTAAAAGTGAATTTGAGTGTTGAAATAAGTAATTAACAGAAGGAAATAGTTGCATAAAGGAGAAGCCGGTAAAGTTGTTAAAATTGTGTTAAAATACCAAGGTTATAAATTGTTTTTTAAATAAATGTCTCAACATGACTAATAATTAAATGTTCATTTGAAACTAAGTATATGTTTAACGACAATTTCTTTACCCAATGAGCAGCCACGGCTAAAGGTAATAAATAAAAAAGAGCAGTAAAATAAAAATTTTACACATTTAAATTCGGAGATCTTCCAGATTAGTAGATTGAAAAACGAACAGGAATGTTATAGCGAAGACTGAAGTTAGAGCAAAGAATGAAAAACAGAGGAAAGACAAAGTTATATCTTTTATATTACTTCATCACAAAAATATGGGAATATAAGGCGCGTGTCATACTGTAGGAAATAAATACTGCCGAATGAATCTTTCAGAGGAATCATATTAAGAGAAAGATGCAGGAAACGACTGAGATGATGAGCACAATTTATAAATGTGTTTTGAAGTGCCTTTCAAGTCATGAGCCCCTCCCAGAAAAAGAACTCGATGGGGTACTTGGTGTCTAAAATGTATAATAACCTCATGAACTATATTATAAGCAAGGCTAGTAACACTTTTCCGCCGCATTCCAAATGTCGGAGGCTTGAATTCAGCATAAGGCCTTTGGTGGGAATGCCCCAATTCAAGGCAAGTAAATGGCATGGTCTAATAATTTTCCAGTGTTCAACATATTTTACCATAATAATGACACATGAATGTTATGGCCTGATGGAAGTGACAGGTTCTTTCGATTTATTTTTCATCTATATTTACGAGCACAAATTTAGTAATCATTTCACTACTTACACAAGAGAAATTTTACAACACTTTCGCCTACAGTTAAGAGTAACTATTTTATAGTTAATACATTTTTGTTGCTTAACTAGACGATTTAAACCTCTCTTTCATTCAGGCACCCTGTACCCAAAAAATTACTATATCACCTTTTTCCTCTCCCTTTCAACCTACGTCTTTCTCGGTTTCTTCGTAATCACGGGTCTTTTCCTACCTACTCTGCTGTAAATGCCAGCCTTCTCCACAATGACCCTTCCCCGTTAAACGGAATGTCTATTCCGTGTATTTATCCCTTTTCACACCTTGCCATCAAAACTTATGCACACCAACTACATTCACCATTTTCTCGCCTTCCTATCACGAGCAGTTCAAAGCCTTACACTTGATACCCATACCACCACGGACCCTCTTTGAACGACGCAACAATGAGTTTCCTTTAATTCTCACCTTTCGACCCTTCTATTGTCTCAACATTCCTGCTCCGGCAACGGAGCTATCCCTTTAGAAATCTTCTGCAGATGCTTGAGTAACTTTCTCTCACCTCTCCGCTCTTCGCAAAAGAAGACTTCCTGACGTCTGAAATCTCATCGGTAGCCGCCACGCATTTATACCTTGAACATTTTAATTTTATCCCATTACCAATCATTCCTTCAATGACTAAACAACTACTTCTCCTACCCTCATCAATCTAAGATATCTTCCTTCTAACATAAACGTTTACTTCGAAAACGAAAAATCATTTTAATTTATACTTTAAAACTATGTACTTGGCATAAAATAAACACGTACAAGCGTAAAGCATCATCAGCATTGAAAATCTAAATTTATTTTGCAAAATAACTTGCTTCCGTCAAAAGTAAAGCACAACAAGATGAGACTTCTTGGTAAGAAACAATTAATCTCAAAATTTTATTCCTGAAATGGTGAAAAATGGTCTGCATTTTAATTTTAGCGACGCAAATTCGTTCGAAGTCATCACTTATTGCTAGTATTAACATGCATGAGATTCAGGAATTACAAGATTACGAACGACAGTAAAGTGGGTCTATATCATGGCACATCAATCTTCATTACCAAGACTAGTTTGAAAATTTAAATATATTTTAAATGAGTACATACAAGAGTAATCGGCTGATTATTTAAAGCCATGATATTCTAAGCTTCATAATTCAAGCATGAAAAATTAGTATTGATTGGTAAATGTATTTTATGACGAAACTAGTATTTTTTCCCTTCATACATATCCTACCGTATCTTCCACTCACAACTACCAAATGATATAGATAAATCAAAAAGATCAAGATCGGGGAGAAGGCAGAAAATCTAACAGACGAATATACATATAATGATGGCCAAATAGGGGGAAAAGCCTTCTTCTTAACTCATCACTTTTTCTTAAAAAATTTCCAATTGAATCCAGCGCAAGCTTGACTTAATCTGCTCACTTATTTTGGTTAAAGACGAGAGAAGAATCGATGTAAGTATGTGTTTCATGCGGATATCTCTTCTTTAATCCGCCTTTAAACTATATTTCCATCTTTTCTCTTCCAGGTGTTGAATGTGATCTCAATTTCGAAATCATCAAACCTTAGTTAAGGCATCTAACACTTTCCCGGCGAATAATAATTACGCTCTCGGATATTCATGAGCTATGCATGCAACAAATATAAAAACACATGAATAGACACTAAAGCTCCTGTAGTAGTATCCTAAAATGTTCCTAAGTAAATATTTTGATCCAAAAAGAAGATAAAGCCATTGCGTATTCTTCAGGATGCAAATTTTTATTATATTTATAAGTTAACGGATTTACAAATACCAATTATCTCAGAAAAATTGCCATAGAAACACTCAAAAAGGAACAATCATAATAAAGAAGTAGAGTACATTAAATATTCCTTTTAAATAAGCAAGAAACATCGCATTAAAACAAACTGTATGACACACAAAAGTTGAGAATGCCTATTGCAATTTCAAGGGATGCAAAGAAAAGATGCTTTAGTTTTCACCTCATGAGATTATGCTGTGCTTACCAAAAGTAAAAAAAATAATCGTCGACGAGCTAAATTTGTGTAAATTATCCATAGTAATAAGATGGAGTTTCTATGTAATTTTTCTCATAATTTTTTATTATCTCAAACGGTTTTACACTTTTATACGTAATTTTCAAACAATCAGTCTATTATTTAAGCAATGAACGTGAGGAGAAAGGGGGGTGGGCGGGAAAGTAAAGGTGGAAGTAATAAGGGTGATTACGACTTTAAGAGGGGCCAAGGTCAGGGTCATGGAATATGGGTTTAGGAGGGGAGCCCAGAAAGAAAAAGGTGAGTGTTTCACAGGAACAACTTCATTTAATAATTTTTCACCACACAATTTAGAAAATTCTAAAATTTCAAAATTTTTTATGAAATTTTATTTCGCATCTTTGTCACAAGAATGCTGTACAATATGTTGGAAATCAGAGGAATGCTTGTTAACAATACCGGTTTGTATAATATAAATATAATTGCAATTAGGATTTCTTACTTTTAAAGAAATAGATACAATTTTCGTCACTGATATTTGAAATGTATTTGCAATTAAACATTAAGTTTACCTAGAGTCACAAGGTTATCAAAAAATGTAATTTTACATTCCCTTTAAGAGGGACTCTACCAAGTTTAAGTTATATTTACAAAGAAACTACTTATTATTATAACCAACAGTCGTAAATCCAGGATAGAATCAACAAAAAAATAAAAGATTCAGTTAACGCCAATTAAGGTCATTTAATTCTTCTGTTTTCGAAATTAGTGACGTTAATAAGAAGTCTCCGCCCACTTTTCATTACATTAAATCATGGTGCCACTTAGGCAGTTTGAATAAGTATGGTCAACCGTGAGATACAGGCAACCCGCCGTGCGTAAAAACATGTAATTTGCGCATATTCAAGGCGTTAAACAGATAGTTTCGGTCTGTTCCGTCTGCTCAAAAGTTCACCAAATTATCTCATTGATGTGTCGCAAAAGGTTTTCCTGCCGGAACAAGAAAGGCAGTTCCCGAATATGAGTAAAGTTGAGTAGGTAGTCAAGAAGAGTAGGCACGGGGCAACAGTGAGCAAATTGAGGCATAAAACATTGTGTGGCACGACATGAGTGGTAGCTGTTTTTTAAAGACTGGTAAATCCATTTAAAATGATAGCGCTCGTTATAAGATGATTGTATGATGATGGGGTGAGGAAGGCACACCCAAAGGCATAGAAAGCGAGGCAAAGGGTCGCGAGCGAGGAACACAATAGGCATCAAAGTCAGGAGGACATGGGGAATGCAAAGAAATGCACATGGCAGGGAATGGTCAATACCACAAAAATGATACAATAAAAATTCCGCCCGCAACAGCAAGAGTGGTAGCTGACAAATAACTCACCTAACAAGGGTATTTGCGGTAGGTTAACTTTAATCCTTCTAATCCTTGTTAAGGCTTCCGCGGAGTATTTCTTTGGAAAGACCGGATCTTTTCAATACTTTGAGTTTCCAAGCTTCATAACTTTAACGAGTAAGCAAATATGCATTTTCCAAAAACTATTGCTTATTTAATTATTTTTTTGTTCTCCATAAATGTTATAAACTTATGGTGGAATATCAATGGAATCAAATAAACAAACTCTATAGTTAGGTCTTTGGCTCTCTCCAGCAGATTTGGGATGAAATGACTCAGCAATAGTTGTTCAAATTGCATTTTCTGATCTGATCTTTTTCTGATCTCAAGTGATAAGAAAAATCCGTCAAATCCTCAATCGTATGAACACTAGGAAGTTATATAAACAATTAAAATCATGGAGTGCCTTTCATGCGCTTACGAGTATTACTTTATTTAGCTACCCGCCGGCTCCCCAGACAATACACATAGCAATTATTAGGTAAAACTTTAAAAAAAGTCAAGTTTTAATACATACTACACTACAGTAAAGCCAGAAATGTTATCATATATATACCAGGCATTGTGTCTCATCGCGATCTTAATGACTGGTAACTCTATGAACGCTACAGAAAATAAAAAAATTAATATGAAGTCTCATTATCAAAATAAAAATCAGTTCATGCATCTTGATCGGCTAATAATCGACGGAAACTGTACCACACATTTCACTTACATTTTATTTATTTACATACCACAAACATGTTTATGATTTACTGTAGGTCATCCATTTTCTGCGGCCAAGCTTATTATTTGGCCATCTTAGCACGCTTATAAATATGTCAGTAAAATTTACTGTGTTCAGTGATTCTTATTACTACCTCTTTCTAGTTAGAATGCAGTATACATAAATAAAATTAATAATTTAAATTAAATTACTAGTCGTTAAAGTAAGGTAAGTATTTATAGAGAGCCTTTCGATTGGCATGCGCTGGAATAACATTTTAAGCCACAAGATCCTATTTAGAGCTAGTGCACGAGAACAACAGAGAGGATGAAGTATTATTCAGTGCTTTCACAGGACGGTTGATTAACAGATAAATAACATTTCAATATTTTTACAGAGACTGTGAAATGAATCCCATAACAAAGAAGATAAAATCCACTGATTTGAAAAAACAACTAAAATTGATAACACCTGATAAATGCCTCATTTACAGTAAATTATATTCTTATTTCAAGATATTTTGCGATGGTGAGTTTCCGCAATTTTAACCTCCAAGCGATGCAATACATAAAATCTGAAATATTTAAGTATACTCAGCTAAATTTATAGAGAGATTAATAAAAGTGAATTAAGAGCTTCACTTACATTGAAATAGAGAGCTGGATTTGGAAAACAGACATATTACTGTGGAAGTTCATTATGAAAATTAGATATTGCCCATAGTAGAAGCAACTTACGCTCGCAGAATTCCACTTCCTTCTGCAACATCGAAATCACTTACCTGGAAGAAGAAAAACACATTTCAATAGAATCTTTCTTCTCAAAAGACAAAGTAATAATAAAAATATCGACAAAGGCAAGGTAAAATTTTTATTACACATTTGAAGAAAACTTTTTTTAGGGTCTCATTGAGAAATGTAGAACTTATACGCCATCTACAAAACACAAAGAAGAGCTCAGGGTTGAGACTGGACTGGAGACTGAAAGATTACCTAAGATTTGCTTCCACTGTGTGATATCAGATAATAATTCTCATCAGACGTGAGCCTAAGTCATAATTTCTGGAAGTAGAGGGAAACTATATGAACTTAAATGAGAGATAAAATTAGGAAATATGTTTGGAGCGACACAAACATCCTGTAGTATCTATTCAATGAACATTCAATTATGTTGCACGATGTATATCATTAAGCAATAAAAGACTCGAATAGGGGGAGTGAAAAAATTGCGTCCATTAATTTAAGGAAAAAAGTGAAGCTAAAAAAGAATTATGAAGATATCTAACAAATCAATAATAATAATAAGTGTACATTTACCAAACACCTTATGTGAACGTGCTTAAGTTTAGTATGAATCATTGCTCATACCTGGAAAATGTATATATCTACTACATACGTGAACATCATACATACTACATACATATCTTACATATCCGTGCTTGTATATAGAATGTATATACCGTATTTCTCCGAATATAAGCCGCACTTTTTTCCCGATTTTGGGGCCTCAAAATCGGAGTGCGGCTTGTATTCGAGGTGCGGCTTAAATTCGATAACTTTTTAAAATAATCGTAAAAATGACCGATTAGAGCAAACCAGCCATTCAGATTCACGCGGACGCCAGCTAAACTTACCTAAGCCACGGGAAAGTAAGATATAACGCTGAAAAAGGTCAAATTGGTGCACAATTTATTCATATATTAAAGGATAATATAGGTAACATTGTATCACAGTTACATAAATAATGCAAAAACAGATATGAAATTCTAATGCCTAATACTGTAGGTGGTACGGGATGCACTAAAAAGGGTGCGGCTTAAATTCGCGTATTAACTTTTTTCCCTGTTTGAGACCCCAAAAAACGAGGTACGGCTTACATTCGAGTGCGGCTTATATTCGGAGAAATACGGTACTTTTACACACCTGTTCGAGAATAACTAGAAAAAAGTGGTGATATTCTGGAAAGGATGAAGGGAGAGGGAATTGTTCAGCGTGATAGATAGTTTCAAAGAAGGTCGTGAAAGGGCGAGGAATCGGCGTTTAGTGGAACGGCCCATTTGGCGTCGTCTCTTGTGCGAGAAAGAGATAAGATGGAGGGTTTAAAGTGCTTTGATCCTTGTTTTACTCCTTCTTGTTCTCCTCACCATGCCTCCGGAGCGAGAACCAGCGGTGTCGGAAGGTGAGGAGTTGGAGCGCGGAGGGTAAAAGGGGTGCTGAGGAAGACGAGGAGGAGGTGAAGGATGTATGCCTGGGATCAAGGAGAGGAGGAAGTGCGGAATGGGCCACAGTTGGGAGGTGGCGATCGTAACTCCTTGCGAACGCCGTCAGTGTGGGTGGGATGGGCGTGATGGCTTAGGCAAGATAAGCGGAGAGAGTGATGCGGGAAACAAGCGCTGGGGTCGAAAGAGGAGAAATGAGCTGTGATGTGGATGTGCCTGACTGGTGCAAAAAAAAACATGATACCACTCGAAGCGAGGAATAGGTGGAGTGAATTCTGATGTGAAATAGAACAGTATTCCTTTTACCAGAAGCTTTTATTTGATTATTCAGGTTTAAGGGCTGTGCTAAGATTAATTCGCCGGAGAGTACTTTAAAACGTCCTTTCACAATTTATTTATTGAAATAGTAACGGATAAAAACTGGATGCTAGACTCGTTCGTAGCGCCGAAAATTCACTAACCTCACTCAGAATTATAACCATAACTTTATGCTTGCCACTCAAGTAGTGCCTACCCTTTTCATTGCCCTACAAGGTTAAATAAAAATATATCCTTTAAAGGGAACACTCGTGCCGAACTCGCGGGATGTCGGAAAAAATTTGATTCATAACTTGAAAACTTCGGTGTTTATAGAATTTTGCGTAAAAAGTCACGATGATGAAGATAAATTCCCGACGTGGGTAAATTTAAACACATACACCTGTTCGTTCTAAATAACTTGGTAGTAATGGAAAGCATGTTGTAGAAATAAATCTCTCATACGAATGTAGATTGATGATTTTTAAGCGGAAAGCATTAACATCGGCATTTAACAGCATTCTGATTATGAGCGATATTACGCCCATCCTCTTGCGGGTGGAATAATTATAAATTAATCATCACAGTTAAATCTGGCATTTCGTTTCAACCGCGTCCGTGTGAGGTGAACTTCAAAGACCTACATAGGCTCTAAACCTTTGTTCTGCGAAGTGATAAAGCTACCAAGCGGTGTGTGAAAGTGATAAGGAGAGGTTGAGTGGGCTGTTGGGGGTGGGGAGGCGCAGAGAGGGTGAGTGGTCTTTGGATTAAACTGGGCGCTAGTTGGATTTGATTAGCACAGGATTCTGGGTAAGGCAGAGGGATTAGGATTTAGAGGCACAGCTTGTAAGATTGAGTAGCATTGCCTTCGTGTGTGTGTTCGCTGGCGCTTGTTCGTGTGTTACGCGAGTGCTTGGCCGAACTGTTTCCAGTGCATAGGAAACGAGGCAAATGAGAGAGACTATGCAAGCGCAATTGCAGTTTGAGGTCAGCGGTGGAGAACGTCTGATGCTCCGCAATGATTAGTCGAGACGCATTCCCGTTTCTCGAAAACTGGAGCCTATTTGCAATTTGCATTCATAATCCATGCCTTTTTAGTTGTTCCAGGGTAAAAATCCGTTTTTCCAGCAATTGAGTGACTTGGGTGAAGGAACCGAGAGGGCATGTCCAATAGGGTGGGCCGAAAAACACGAAAGTGTCCGAATCGAATCGTAATAGCGCGGAAAAGTTGCTACTCGTCACCATGATCACAAAGAAAGAAAAATATTCGAAATCGGACTATGTCTTCCGGTCGCGCATCTCGTTCGAAGTTTCGAAAAATCGAAAAAAAATGACTTTTTTAGGGATTTTTTAAAATGAGTTACAGTGATTGAATTACGTTCAAAATCGATATGTGGCCTCTTATAAAGAACTTCTGTCTTCAAAAAATATGTAACACCCCTTATCTCCTTCTGTTAGGGGGAGGGGGAGTCGCTCATCGCGTTCAAATTATCGAAAAATCGTAAAAAACATGACTTTTTTCGGAATTTTCTCTTTCTGAGTTGCAGTGATCGGATTGCGTTCGAAATCGGTATGTGGTCTCTTGTAAAGGTCCTTTGACTTTTAAGAAAGATATAATTCCCGTTCCCCCCTTCTTTATGGGGTAGGGGAGGGGCATATATCGTAAAAATGAGTAACCTTACGGTAGGCCTACGCTTTTTTTTGAAAATTGGTTTTTCTTTCGAATTCTTCCCTTCAAAATAGTTTTTTTTGGTGAGAAAACAAATAAATTTCAGGCTGGTTGATTTGCGACTACCCATAGCCGTGCCTAAGGGGTTAAAGTGCAGGTGCACTAGAATAAGCGGATTTCGATGCCAGACACACGTCTTTACAGTAATTCGCTGATTGTAGAGTACCGCAGGAAAGAAAATTTTAACCACTTTTCCGTATCTTGAAGCCATCATGGAGTAATATTACTCCGCACCGGCCTAGCCGCCGCGCCGTACAGGCGCTTGGCTGACGATCGCCGCTACGCTGGCATCCATGCCGAGCTCTGAGCGCTCCCCCCTCTGTCCCCACCCCTTCTTTCTCTTTGTACTTCCTCGTGCACTTCTGGGGTTAAATAAATGGTCAAGATTATCTGATTACCTGGATGTGTTTAATTAAAATATTTGAAGATACAACGAGTAAGTTCACAATTCAGTTACGGTCTCTTGATGTAGATGGTGTGTCATACTTATGAATTAATGTTGACTTTTTGATGTCAGGTAGGGACTTCCGGTAGGAATCTACGAATATGAGCAAGTCTTGAAAGGCGTCCCCTTTTTGTGTTATTGTTCTGTTGAAATCGGACATAAGTTTTACGCCTCGCTCCGCATGATCATTAACCACTCTAAGGTAAGAAGCAATTTGCTTTCCCATTTTGTAAACCTCTTTTTCAGCACATTCAGTCACAGGGTGCTCTAAAAACGCTTGACTAATTCCTAGTATTTGGAAAAATCTGACGGAGCTTGTTGTGGCTAAATCACCAAGTGTCATATTGGGAACATCCCTCAACTGCATCTGTCTCTTCTTCAGCGGCCCCTCTGAACCTTCATTATTGAGAATACCGGTGGCAACTTGCGTTTTGTCTTCTTCAGTGAGTTTCTCATCAACCATTCCTCACTGCCCTCCTCTGATCATCCTTCTTCATCTTTAAATCTACACCCCTGATAACTCCTAACCTCGGTCCGCGTTGATCACACAAGAAATGTATTTCTTCCATCCAAGCCTTTTTTCTGCTTCTTTAGTTGCATCATTTGCCTTTTTTTCCAGCTGTTCCATTGCATCATTTTTGTTCAAGTCAAACATAGACTCTAGCTTACTCTGAAACATTTCTTTCTTAGCCATCGTGGCTGCACTTGGCGGTTTATTAGTGGAGGTATTCTTATGGAGATTCCTCCATTCCTGATAAAGCGACTCAAATTTTTCAATAACCCGAATGTCTTGGATACGGGGAATTTTAGTTTTGTTCCACAGATCAACAACTTCTTTCATTGCAATCCAAGCTGCGTCCCGGACGTCATGATTTTTTCTCATGTAATAAAAGAACACACACAGTACCTCACGTATTGTTGGAAGCTTTGATAATACTTAAATCTCCAGAGATTCTTTTCCAACAAGGTCAATCACAGCTCCACTCCGCATCCACGCCATTGTGTAAACAAACTGTTTCACTTGAAATAGATTTCTACGGAACCACACACTTGCAAGGGAAACACCTCACTGAACTTCTTTGGCCAAAAGAGAAGAGACTGCGATTCTCTTATTCTATATATTCACTATGTCAAGGCAGAGAAACATAGGAGGACTGCCGATAATTTAACCCCATCCCGCATGGCTCAAATAATTAGCTTGGAAGGATAACAGGAGATGCCAAAATGATTACAAAGCAATGCTTTAATATGCATCGTATCACTATAGACTAAGTTAGCAGTTTTGTATCAAACTACTTCAGCAAAACACATTCATAAGATAGCATAATTATCAGGTTATTAGCTTTTCGGTGTCTCTTCAGAGTGAAAAGAACACTCAGCGAAGGAAAACGAGCGTACGATTCGGCTGAATTGACGATAAAAAAATATCAAAAATCGTCGGGCGCCGGTCGCGCCTGTAGGGCGGCTAGGCCGGTGCGGAGTAATATTACTCCATGATGGCCTCAAGATACGGAAAAGTGGTTAAAAGTTTCTTTCCTGCGGTACTCTACAATCAGCGAATTACTGTAAAGACGTGTGTCTGGCATCGAAATCCGCTTATTCTAGTGCACCTGCACTTTGACCCCTTAGGCACGGCTATGGGTAGTCGCACATCAACCAGCCTGAAATTCATTTGTTTTCTCACCAAAACAACTATTTTGAAGGGACGAACTCAAAAGAAAAACCAATTTTCAAAAATAAGTGTAGGCCTACGGCGTAAGGTCACTCATTTTTACGATATATGACCCTCCCCTACCCCATAAAAGAAGGAGGGGGAACGGGAATTATATCTTTCTTAAAAGTCAAAGGACCTTTACAAGAGACCACATACCGATTTCGAACGCAATCCGATCACTGTAACTCAGAAAGAGAAAATTCCGAAAAAAGTCATGTTTTTTACGATTTTTCGATAATTTGAACGCGATGAGCGACTCCCCCTCCCCCTAACAGAAGGAGATAAGGGGTGTTACATATTTTTTTAAGACAGAAGTTTTTTATAAGAGGCCACATACCGATGTTTAACGTAATCCAATCATTGTAACTCATTGTAAAAAATCCCTAAAAAAGTCATATTTTTTACGATTTTTCAAAACTTCGAACGAGATGCGCGACCGGAAGACATGGTCCGATTTCGAAAATATTTCTTTCTTTGTGATCAGGGTGACGAGTAGCAACTTTTCCGCGCTATTACGATTCGATTCGGACACTTTCGTGTTTTTCGGCCCACCCTAATGTCCAATGCTGCAACATCCGATCACAGATATTGAAATGAATAATTTTGCATGCATGAATCGGTTCCACTTACTAACTCAGTGTGAAGATGTTTTTGCATGCTTCGTAGATTTCGAGAAGGTGTTTGATCGGGTAGAATGGACGAAATTAATGGGAGTGTTGAATAACTTAGGGGTCAATTGGAGGGACAGGCGTCTGATTCGGATTTTGTATATGAACCAGACAGCGCAGGTTAGGGTAGCCAATGGAGAATCGGGATGGGCCACGATAGGACGGGGAGTGCGGCAGGGGTGCCCACTATCGCCGTTGCTTTTTAATGTGTATTCAGAAGAAATGGTAATGGAGGCATGGGGGGAGGAGGAAGTAGGAAAAAAGGTAGGAGGGGAGCTGATAAAATCAGTGAGATTTGCAGATGATAAAGCACTGGTTAGTCAGTCTGCCAAGAGATTACAGTCAATGGTGAAAGCGTTAGAGGTGCAGTGCGAAAAGTGCTTTCTCCTCTCTATTCGGCCCCACTTGGCCCATGGCTTTGTCGAAGTGCTCTCAAACGAATTGTCGACTTGCCCAGTAAATCCACGGCCTCTAATTTCCTGGCGAGATCCAAAGCATGCTCATCTGGTCATTGGAGGTTGACGCTTTGCACGGCGCCACGCGGCACTGAATGGGAGTCCACTGTGATTATCGGGTGGTGAATGGAGACAGGAAGAGACGTACCCAAGAATGGCGAGAGCAAGGGATGTAGAGAAGATCAAAGAGAGGGAGGATTTAGTAGAGATACAAGGACTTAATGCTGGGAGAAAGAGGGGATTGGCCAGAGAGGACGCAGTGGATCATAGCGGTGGGAAATGCACCCAAATTATAGTTTCACTGGCTGTAGCTAAGCGCTTTTTCGAATAAAAAAATATAGCCATGTTAACAGTAGAGATCCCCATTGTCGGAAGTGAAACGGTGAATAGCAGACTGCATAAATGCTAAGTCTCCTCGTTGAACAGCAAGTAACAGCTAGCTTTAAACATAAAATATATCTCCCCATAAAAGGAAGGAGTAGGAAACAGCCCCCATAAGTAAAGGGAAAGGCTAGTATTCTGTTAAGATAGTGTTTTATATTCCAAGTAAGACTTTGTTGTTTTGATTTACTTCTTTCCCACTTGTAAATAACGATATTTTAAACATTTAATGAAAGCGATATCAGAGATCTAAACTTTTATCCAATTGCTCTATTCACTGCAAACATGTCTGTAATTGTTGGATTTATCAACTAATTACTTTTTCATTCTTCTTATTTTATAGTTATGGCGTAGAATCATACAAATGAAACGTTTGTTGTTTACAAACAATTTTTCAAGACGTCGATTTCATGTTCCCTGTGAAATACTCACGTAGCCGTGTCGGGAATGGAAATAGTTATGAATGTAGACGGGGGATAGAATAGATTAAGGAATCATTAATGCGTTTATTTGTAAATTCAATGAGCCTTTGAATACATTTAATGAGTAACATCTATCTGGAAAAAAGAATCAATTAGAGACGCGTTGACAGTTAATCTGTGGAGTAGGTATTTATTACTGATGAGCCGCATGTCATGGTCTGCAGTGATGCTTTTCAACGAGTACCCACACTGAGAATAACAATGAATGCATTCTGTCTTCTTTTTTATTACACACTCAGAATATAAAATGCCTTTTTGTCATATCCTTGACGCTCAAACTGGTTTTGAATTAGTTTGGTCTGATTGCTTTTTCATTTCATATCGTTGGGGGTGATGGAGAATCAGGGGCCAACTATCTATCCCGAAGCCACTCAATCCTCACTCGTTACCTCTTTAGTGGGCATTGGTCATCATGGTCCTGCAGTCTAATACAACCTTATAGCTCCTTATGGAGTAATCTGTTCTATATAGAACCCCAGTCCTGCAGTATTTTTCCTCTCATCCTCCTTTCTTTTTATGTCTCTTCTTAGGGTATTTACGGATGGGTTTTGTGCATGGAAATTGATTCATAGCGGAATGAGGATTGTCCTCCTTGTCTTAATGGGCATGTCAATTCAAGCCCCCCCCTGGTGGAAACTTCACCATTAAGAACGTGGATATTTATGTGATGAAAATGAGTGAAACGTAAGCGAGGTCTTTAAATATCTAATTTTCCTCAATAAAGACAATTTATTTCATATCATTACATTTTATTTCATTTACTGCCTCCCCTCTGACCACCATTGACCACTCCATTTACCAATCATACTAACTTACTTCCGATATCGACATTCAGTTAAACTAACTAAATTCTCTCACAAATTCAACAAGTCACCCATGGCCGGGAAGTGAATTACGTGAATGGAAAAGGAATTCGTCATGGAGAATATTTCTTTTTAAATTTATCCACCTGTCAACGCTGGGGCGTTTTGGCGAGGGACTCTATTTTGGGGGCAGTCTGGAGGACAATACAAGGAAACGAACGTCTGCTAGTAATGGGACAGCAGCATAAAAGGAGAACGTTTCATTTTCATATTGCAGGCCATTTTGATTTTCTTAAGAACTCCTGACAACTTCATGCATGATGCCCTTACCGTTAGAAAAAACTATACACTAAGAGAGACGATGATTATTGAAAGGAAAAATTATAATTTCAATTAACTTTGAAGAGTTCCATTCAACAAAGAAATTGGATATTTTCACCCGTAGTAAAAAGACTTTCACATTTCAACAAAGAGGGAGAATTCATATTCAGGCTATTATCCACGACAGGCAAGTTACATTTGACTTATCATTTGGCCAGAGGAATTTCCTTACTTCTTTCATATCACCACAAATGATCTGCTATCTCCAGCACTGATTCAAATTAGAAAGCTCCCCTATGTACCACCAATATCTCCACTGAAATAAAATAATAATTACGGAATGGCTGATCTCAAACAAATTAAAATCCTTTATCATTAGATTCCACATGAATTCATCCACCTTCCATCTTTGCGCTCACCTCAAGGATTCAAAAAAATATAATGATGATACACCCGTTGTCCTCCACCGGCTATGTTAAAGTCTTCATGGGAGGTGCTGGAAGAGAATGTTGCAATTCTACTACTCCAATCACTCACTACTTCCTTATCCTCCGCCCAACCATCAAATCATACGCGCCTCCTCGTAAAGTCCCAGAGCACGCACGTCCCAATTTGAGTCCTTGCTCATTGACCTCACGCATTTACCCTCTTCTCAAGTCATTACTTCACCGAAGATACGAACATATTCCGTCCAGGTTACAACATTTGTCACTTGTCCTTTATGAAAGAGGATGATAACGATGAACGAACCCACCAAGCGCCAAAGTAATTTATCAAGCACTATCTTTCAGCTCCACTCGTGTTCTCTTCCACCCCCAACAGTGCTATATTACGTAAACAAAGTACCTTTCCTCTCCGATCCTCTACTCTTCCGTGCCTTTAAGTCTTCAGTTTACACAGGGAAATTTCCATTTATGCTCCCACCTACGCGTATCTTCCAATAGCCATCCATCAGCTGAAGCCCCATCGCTAAATCACAAGCAGCTCTCTCCTTTCAAGTTTTCCCAAAGGATTTTTTTTCGTTTTTAGTCTAGCTTTCCTCGTTGTTCTCGCTTACATTCACCCTCTTTACACCTAAATATTATAAATCATATTTATTTTTTCTTAACTAATTTAGTAGGAATGGCATAGCCGCGGAGGGGAAGGGTAAATGTACGTTTCGAAAATAGATGACCAAATGGTAGTAGAGAGGAAATATTGATTCCTCATCCAATACTTTCTCTCTCTTCCCTTTTGGTAATCAATTTTCAAAACTTATATTTTACCTTTCCCTCCGCGGCTATGTCAGTCCAACTGCTTATACCTGTATTGCCGCCTTCACGCTTCTGTCTCTTCAGGCACCTCAATTCATTGTTCTCCTTCTAAAAGCTTCACCATAGTTATCTGTGAGCATGATACCCACTCCTATTACTGTTTCTCTTACGGCTCTTCTCAGAAAGGTATAAAGATCTGTCGTCGTGGTAAATTTTCCTCACTCACTTCGGGCACAATTTTCTAATTTTAAGCATTTTTTCCAGGCTAAAAAAATCACTCTAACGTGATAACGTGGATGGTATTTGCGATCCATTTCTGTGGAAACTTCGTCAGGAATACATCTAACAAGAATCTTACCCCAGTATTACTTCATCCATGAATGAAATCGCAAGAATAGTTATCGCTACGGATAGAAGATGACGCTGTGATTAGTTTCTGATTTTGCCAAATCTTAAAGTTCTAAAATAAAAGCATAAAACACTGAAAATCATTGAATAACCTTCCTTTAACGCAGTACAGTCTAAAATTGCGATTTAGAGAGCTAAGCTACTCAAATGAAAACAGATAAGAAAATAAGGATTACACTTATGTTAACTTATTAGTCAATACTTTTGTGATCGATTATTATTTTTCTCTATTGATTTGCACCATCCCATCAGCAAATATCTTGAGTTCCTCAACGCTATGTAATTTGCAACCTTTACCCTCTCATCCATCAGTACCGTGTCTCCAACTGCACCCCTTGAAACTGAAGATGAGGAACTCACTAACTGGCTCAGAGAAATTGTGAGACACCTGTCAGTTCATCCTTTACCTGATTTTCAAATATTCCCCTCAGCAGTAAGCTTGTTATGGGATAACTTGTGTAAATATGTTAAGCTTGTTATGGAACGTTAAAAGAAAAAAAAGCGTAACCAATGTGATTCATGTAGCTTTTTCCTTTTTCATTTCACCTTGCATTGTATCACGCTCATCCTTGTAAAATTTTTCTTTCATGCACCTTTGTATATAATTATCCTGTTTTGCTAATTTTTCTAAAATATGTAATTTACGGCTAATAAGAGCAATATATCAATTTCTGAGATCAAAAATTCATGAGTTGGTAGAATTATTCCTGTTCCACGGGAAAATGGAGAAATTCCAGTTATTTTCCCATCCCATTCCGCTTACGAGGCTCGCAAAACCGCTTGCGACCGACCGTACTAACCTCTCGATGGAAGAAAGCGGATCGAGGACGCAACCGCATTATTTTTTTTCTTTTTTTCCCTTTTTTATTGCCAGCAGTGGGAGTTTCATTCAAAATTCCGGGAAAGGGCATTCCAAACCAGGGCTTACACTTTAGTCTCCCCCTTCCTTTTTGTATTGAAGCTCCTGCTCTCGATAGCCCGGTGGCAGTGGAATCCCCGCGGCTGTCGAGCCGCTTTAGCAAGTCCAGGTGACGGTGGATTTGCCCCCGCGTCTCTCGCCGCGGGAGGGGGTCACGCGGAGGTTTTGTGGACGACCTTCCCCCAACCCTCCGGGAGGGATGGGGGTGGAGCCGTTACAATACATGGCCATCACACCATTCCCTTTCGGGGTTAGCAAAGTTAAATAACTAAGTATTCTTGTTAGGCCTAGAAAACTGTCTCTCTTTTAATAATTTCCTCCATTATTCCCGCTCCTTGCATACTTTTTTCACCTATCTTACACTCGTGCATTGCTTCATACCCGCTTTCCTATTCTTGACCCCCTTAATATTTTACCAAATTTACCATAAAATTTTATCTCCTCTTTATTTTACCAGATAATTTAAACGTGATGTATAACCTTCAATTTCAAATCATACTTTAAACAATGTCTGAAATTAGTCCGGCTGCGAAGTAAATGGCATTCCCATTTTTGCAGCCCTACTCGCAATCACCTGCTTCTCGTATTCCTCTGGCTTCCGTTCCATCCCATATTTTCTTCCACCCTCACTCTCTCAGCCCGGCCCATTCCTCCTCATCTCATCACTCACAGACTCACCATTAATCTGTTGGGCAACCTTTAACAGAGGAGCCTTAAACGTCCCCCACACGCGGCACCACCTCTGCATCTCCTTCCTGTTTCCCAAATCCAATGAAAACCCTTGGTTCTCTCCCATTCCCTCGCCTCAACCATCCGTCTGGTTTTCAGTTTCAGCAACCCTCCTCCCTTAATACCCTTCTCCCTCATTTTCCGACTTGTCCCTCTCCTCCCCCACAACATCCACCCCCGCTATTAACTTCCATCCCCTAAACGGACATTAGGATCCAAAGCTCTTCGTTTCGGAACTCCTAACGCAACCTTTCACTTAAACCCTTCTCCGCCTCCCTTTCTGCTCCACTAACCCCTTGCTTTCACCTCGATCTTTAGTCCACTTCACGGCTCCGGGAACCCTTTTCAATTCCTTTTTCCCCCAACCACACACACCTAGTCTGCCGAAAATTTGCGAAAAAGGCTTCTCTACAGCTCTCTCATTCTGGAAGGACCCCCATCCATTCGTTTCCCTCTTTCATCTTCTCTTTGCTTTCGTCTTGCTTTTTATCTATTTGTTGTTTTATGTTTTATCCTTTGGCATTCTTACTTGCACATTCCTCCGCCTCGTAAATTACTCACATAATTTTTTTACAGTTTTCCGTTACTATATAAGGGTCCTGACAGCTACAAAATTGTATGAGGAAAAACGTTTCTCTACGCAACTTATTCTCCGGGTCAAAAGTTCTTTAACCTCTAGTTTTCACCCAGTCCCTTCCCATTCCACAATTTCCTTCTCTTATAATCAGATCTAACATCTGGCTACCAATTTTCAAGTGGTAGGGAAACATGATTTTTTCCTCTATTGTATTATTTAGGAAATCAATACAGGCGATCATAAAATTACGTACTTTTTCTTAGAAAATTCATTCATCACTCACAAAATAATAAATCTGCATTCTTATGGATTCATCATGCAGTCCATGTTTCTACCCCTTTTATCAGTCTTGTTGTAAGATGTAAATAAGTTTAGAAATAGATAACTATTTTTGTAATCTTTGGAAGAATTTTCCGGCAGATGCTTCGTCTCAATATTTTTTATTGCTCTAAATACTTCACCGGCAAATAAGTTTTGCAATATCTTAATGTATATCACAAGAATTAAAATCTTAAATTGTGCCTCCATAATTTTTTTAAATAAAATTCAATAAAAAGTTTCCAAGCACACCACTGCAGATTTTAATAGCTTAAATACTATTCTTGGCTTTCTTAATTCTATCCCATATCCCCCCTCATATTTCTTCCTCTAACATCTACACAAAACACTTAAAATGCCATTTACTAGATTTTCTCGCACAGATTTTTTATTTTCCTTGATGAATTATCGCTTGATTGTTACATATAAGTTCAATTGTATGATCACTTCGATATTTAAGGCAATAAATAATTGCACAATGGGTTCTACGGTATCATATACAGCTTTCAAATTCACCGTTCATTAGTTTTTAAATATTGTATAATCTTTAGACTGGAGTAAATAAGAGCCAGGAAAAAATAGAGCTAAAATTCAATAGGAGAATATCATGATAAAAGTAATCACACCATTTATTTTGTAATGGATTATTAGAAAAGATATTTTAGCATTATCGAAATTCAGTCTGTATCAAAGCATTTTCATATATTTCTTAAAAATAGCAGAAATCAGACATCAGTTTTTCGAAAGTAAGCCTGATATATCTAACACAAATACTTAAACTTTTCACCATTTACTCTGTTTACTGGAAGATATACGTCTATAATGTCAATCACATAACACTAATGAAATTATGCTGAGTGAAGACCCAGAAAAGTTCAGCAGGTATCTATTTCTAAAAGATACAGGAATACTTACTCAGTACATTGATTCAATATACAAATAAATATCACTTCCTCACCATTTCCGGTTTAAAAAATAAGAAATAGTACTGAGTACCAACAAGTAAAAATAATGTATTTGAATTTGGTTCTACTGTAGGAAATTTAAAAAGGGCAACTACGAAAACCCTTAGCTTTATCACCTTTGTATCACCTCGTATCATATTCTCATATTCTATTTTAAATCGTGCCCTTTCGTTTTATATCAGCACTAGGTCGCACGTGCCGTTCAAACTTTTTTTTAACTTAAAATTCTAAATCTATTTCCCATTTTTTCAATAGAACGTGGAATAATATTATTTCACTCTTACCGTATTATCCGCCATTCCCATTCATCAGTCATTAGATTCCCTCTGACTGCCTCCAGGGTAGGGTTTTCCCTTCATTGATTAAAAAAATGATTTCCTCTCCAGTCAGATCCACAATATATTATCTCATCTTCTTACCGGTGAAACCTTTTACTGACCCCTTTCATAAAAAATGAAAATCTCCATCACAAAACTCCGCCCATCGGCATTTTAGTGGAAATTGCTCCAGCCGATTCAATTTAATTATGGGTATCCCTTTGGTTTAACTATCCTCGTATACTCTCTCATACCTTGATCCCTCTCGACGCCTCGACGCCTTTCCCTTAGGGAAAAAGACCATTTATATTTTCCACCCATTCGACGATCTCCATCAACAAATATATAATAGAATAAATCAACTGAGATAAAACTCGAAGATTTCAACTCATATGTAAAATAGATTCGAGCAAAATAATTGTTTGAATTAAAAATATAAGCTCTCCAAATTATGTCACAATGATTTGAACGTCTTTCACCTCTTCTTAATTCCCCAAAGTAATAGCCGGACAAGAGGAACAGCTCACCTTGACACGAAGTTTAGGGGTTGAAACATATTATTTTATTTTGCTCTACCTGCAGTAACTACGCCAAACATTAGTCGGTGAACCAGAAAAACATTAGATGTAATTATTCCCTGAAGTATTTTCATTGAGTTGGGAAATATCGATATTTTCCTATCGTAAGAACGCTTTACTAGGGAGATGAATAGTCACGCGTATCTCTTACACAAACAAAGGCCACGATTTTTAAGCAAAACTGATCCATTATTTGGTATACACAACCACTATGTATTCGTTTGATGACGTGTTTGAGGTCCCAAATTTTAATTAGCTCCGCTGCTCCGAACGACGAGACAGTAAGCAATTAAGGAATTAAACATACAAACTCGATGACGTCCCAGTTGCTAGGTGCATATTAACGCCAGGCATGCAGGTAAACACAGACATTTACTCATAATTGCATGCATATTCAAACGGTTAATGCATGACTAGAGGGAGGAATATCATCAAGTTGATACTTTGAACAAATATTTGATTGATTAAATATTCATAAGAAAATACCCACCCCATCTGGTGATGTTTTCCATGACTACCAAATTAGCATTTAAATACTGAATGACTTGCATCATTTTGAAACTATCCAGTAGCCTTCACATCCATATTTTACTCTATAGTCTCTATGTTTACCCAATAGTATTCCATTCATCGGTGAAGATCTATAGAGATGATGATGTCACAACGCTTCGTTGATATGCAATGTATTCAAGTCCTTTCGTCATATTACGAGATACATGTCTGAAACAGCGTCATTCAGTCACCATGGAAAAAAAACTTATGGCAATGAGGGGGTAATTTACTTGGGTCAACTTAGCTCCACCATTTGATGCGTAATCGATTCGTTTAACGTGAACAAAATAGGAAATTGGTCAAATATTTTTTCAAGGAATAACATTTACACGACATAGGGGAAATATTGGGGGTAAGAAGTTATTCATCAAATGGATGACACTCGGCCTCGATAACCTCTAATGCAGGGGTCGGTAAACTTTTCGGTCTATTTGGTTATTTCGGATTAAGAAGGCACACCAGGCCATAAAAAAACAAGGAGTCCAAAAAAATGTTCTGGAGATTATTCAGGTTGACTTTTAAATAATTAAAAAAGCAGACAATGGAGATCGAGGTAATTCCGCATGAGGCAGAAAAATGTGTGACCGAGACAACAGCAAGCGTTGCAGATTAGGCAGGGAGTTTATAAAGGATGAAAGAAAATTTAAAAAAAACCCACAAAGAGCACGTTCGTGAGTCTCCTCGCGAGAGACTTCTATCCTACCAAGTTAATTTACATTATCCGTATTTTTAGATCCATTGTCAGTTATGTAAATAAATATTAACATGGCAGATAAATTCAATGTTAGACTTGCACAAAACAATACATAGATTGTAGATTGCATACAAATAAAAACTATCAACGTGGTTTTCTATACCTACAGAGAAAAAATATATTTTGTTGCTTCCTTTCAAACACACGGCATAAGATTATACAATGTAGCCCATTAAAAAATGATTCACCCTCCAATAGACTATAAAAGGGACGTAAGATTCAAATTCAGCCAAAATTAATTAAAAGCAACAACCACATTTTCTAAGTCACTTTAACAAAATACTGGCTCTGAATGAGCTCTTTCAGTGAAATCATTAACACACACCGGCATGGAAAGGCTTTATTCTGCCGTTGTTGCGTTATGACGTCCGCCGCATATAAAAATTGGAATTCACATGCTGTGGATGATTTCCATGCGTTACCACATAGCCTGAAGGTCTTTCCGGGTTAAGTTGTTGGGCAAATAGAGGTAGTTGGACACGCTCTTCATTTCTATTCTTTTAGCGTCGGAGGGCCATCCGTTGAAACTAAGTTTGGATACATGCTGTGCAGGTGATGTACGGGAATTTCCGGCAAAAACACATCGAACAGAGGAGAGTCAACGAACCGCGAGGACGGCATTGATTGGAGAATCGCTATTTGCAGTGAGTTCCCGGGACGGGTATCCGGGAGAGGGGAAGTACGTATAGTACGAGGGAAAGGCGGTAGGTAGCCGCTCGTGAGGCACTCTGCATACGAAATGGAAAACAAGTTTCCAATGCACCAACGTGCAAATACGTTGGACGAATGAACATTACGCTCAATAATATATTGTTGATTCAGGATTTCCGATTTGATTTTTGAATCCATAGCGATTTAAAATAGGATGTGATATATTTTCATTTGGTCAATAAAATGCAAAATTAAAACTTTTCCAAATTATTATGGAATAGGTGGCATTGAAGGAAAGGAGATGTTATTTCCAATACGAATTAAAGTATAATTATAGTAAAATCAAGAGAGAGATTCTTACAATAGTTAATATTACAGTGGGATTTTAAAAATGAAAGAAAGACTTGTCAATCGTATTTATCCGCACTGAAGTTTTATTTATCCAGCCCTGATTTCTGTGGGGGTCTGAAATTTTCGAGACCGCTGTAACTGTCATTTTGAATAACTTGCTCAAGGCTATTTGTTTTACCATTTTGCGAGGTAATAATAATATATGAACATTTTCATGACCGTCATAAGTTCATGTTTAGAATTTATCTGTCATAATTTTATGAATCTTTCCTCCTAATCCTGTACCACAGGCGTAGGGATATTTTATTACTATAATATTATTAGCATTACTTTCAGGTGTCGTCTGCTATAATATTATTAGTAGAAGTATTACTTTCAGGTGTCGTCTTTGGAAAGGTCAAATCCCTAAAGGTTACTTTTCAAAAGTAGGCATTTTACTTAAATACATTAGTAAAACAAAAATAATGTTACATTTTGCTATTTAAAAAATGTTAACTACATCATATTAGCCCTTACAACGCTGAGCCTATATTTGTGAACCCTTCTCCCTGGCTGCACGTGTTTTTTAAATGTTTTTGGTACGTTAATTGGCTACAGATATGACCCCTTATATTTATTCGATCAAAAAATAAATTTTTTTAAATAAAGTTTTTAATTTTGGACTGGAATTCCAGTCCTCAGTCACCCAAAATGATCTTTTATGTGATGTGCAGGGTTGCATCGTTTCCCCTGCAATTTAAATTTTTTAATGTATCTTGAATCTATTTTTTTACCAGTCAAAGATAATTCAAATATACTTTTGAACGCTTATTGTTAGCATCCTACATATTGACCTTACTGTAGCATAGCTTATCAGTTAATTACATATCAATATAGGTAACTGTTTTATTGAATGTTTATTTTCGTTTTTCGTAATTATTTTCAACTTTCTGTTGAGCCGATGGCATGAATGGCGTATTTTTCTCTTCGATATCCATATAATTATCCATATATAACGAATGGCCGGCATCTAACCGACCCTCCATCAGTTTACTAACAACAGTGTCAACATGTCCTCGGCCTCCAACATCAGCAACTCGGCCTCCAGACCCAGTGTACACGATGAATCTGAGAACTAAACCGGAAGTTTCGGTGAGCATATAAATTTTAATACCATGTTTATGTTTCTTTCCATTGAGAAACATTCGAAAAACTAATCGTCCCCTGCAGAGAAGCATAGACTCACCTATGCAAAGTTGCCGCGTTGCGATTACTGTTCTGTCCATGGAGCTGTGGAAAAGATCAATAACGGGGCGTATCTTAAATAGTCTGTCAGTAGGCTGAGGCTGACGAGGTTCTGGGTTTTTTTACAAAGTGTAAACATTGCAAAATACCTGAGAACCTGCCACGACTCATGCAGCCCCGAAAGCAGGATAAGTTAAATAGAAAGTCCGTGCTCCAAAAGTCTGATATCCTGTTCACAGGATGAGTTCGCATGTAAAACAGGATACCGAGGAAGACCATCAGTTCTTTCTTGGTCAACGTTATCCATTTAACTATTCTCACTTTCGGGGCTACATTCTGTGCCTTCAGCTGTTCAGCGAATCTGTTGGTTTTGACAACAGTCAATTTTAGGATATCGTCAGTCAAAAGAAGGTCAAAATAATGTCGGGGTTCGTCTCCTTGAGGGGGATCAGTCAGTCCAGGGGTCTTTGTAAAGGGGAGGGGGGCAGCCATTGGTCTCTCTTGAGGTCCAAGCGTATTTTTTGGTCTGTCTGGCAGTGGTCATTTGCAAAGAAGGGCCAGGAAGGCAGATCTCCGGGGTTGACTCTAAATCATCCTGTGAGGGATCCCCTTCCTCATCGGATTCCTCATCACCACTCTCCCCCCACTCAGTCTCTCCAGAGAAATAACTCCCGTCGCTATCTCTTCAACTTTCATCGTCATCTTCTTCCCCGATGAGTCTCTGGAGTTCTGCAACATTTTTTATTACCCTGGGGTCCTCCACCCTCCGGGTTTTTTGTGGAGGAGGGCCAAACGGAACTTACAAGGACTCTTGAGGAGATAGCGATTGGGAAATTTCTCGCAAGGTGGAGGGTTGAGGGCTTTCCACCATCCTAAGCTGCTTCACAGCCCCTTTTCTCCCACCACGAGTTTTGACCATTCTAAAAAAAGTCATGATTTAGAAAAACATGTTATCTTTATGGATTTTATCTTCGAATTTTAGAATTCGGCCATTTATAATATCTAATATGATCCTAAGGTAGACATCTCTGTCTTTGGCTTTAATATGCTCTACTATGGTGACTCCTAATATTGAGTCAGAAAAATAAATTCAACAATTAGTACTATGGAAATGGCATTTGCAACAATGTATAAACTTTAATTGTATAAATAAAATGGTCTATATGGTAAAACTACCGTACAAAAAATACTTATAAACCACCGGATTCACGGAGGACTTCTACAGCCAATTGTTAAAAATATCATATTCATGACAAGCAGGTAAATACACAACCAAGTTTTGAAAAGCTCTTAAAACGTTCTTGCCTTCTTCCGTGACTTTAACCTTTATGATACCGCCAAAATAATTGCTATGCCTTCCATTTTACTACAATATGATTAAGATAGATGATTGGGCGGGCGATGCCCTCATTTCTCCTTCACTTCAAGTGTCCCCGTATATCTCCTACATAGACGCTCCTACTGCAGTCCTCCTCATACCCTTTAAAAAATAAAACACATCACGAAAATCATTGATGTTGGAATCAATGAATCATTGGCTTCCATCTTTTTACTTAATATGTCTAAATTGCCTCCAGTAACTAAAAAGACTACAGCCAAGATGGTCCTATGGCCTTTATGATAGTATTTTTGGCGTTTTGAATTGGCTATTCTGTTCATTATATCTTAGTAAAAATATTCAAATGACTTAATCTTTAAATTTTATTTTCAACTACCGTGGGGTGATAATGCTTCTCCTTTTTCATGTCTTGTTCCCTTGATTACGTGGTGTAATATAACTTTGTTAACATATTCTCTTAGCCCGAATTTGTCGAAATATGTACTTCTGACGGGTTTCATCATTCGACGAAATTAGTTTCGTTACCAATAAATATTTCCATGTAAACTTCTTATAAGCTGTTTCTATGGTTATTACTCATTACTAATATTCCTACAATATTTCAACAACTTAATCTGGTGATGATGAAAACCATTCGTCTTTTTATTTTGTTTCATTGCTTAATCTCTTATTGGTTGTTATAGCCTGATGATCATTGGTCAAATTGATTGGAGTTTATCGTGAGTTTAATTTTTTATTGAGGTATTTGTAAATATTTCTCATTCAAATTTTTCTATTTGATGATGGAGTGCCACCTATACGACAGAGTTCTATTAAATTTCGCCAATCGCCATTTCTCGTTTCCAAATCCTTCTCTCAGTTCCCTCTCTTCTTCATATCTGGTGCCCCAACACCCCCTTCAACACGCACCTGCGGTGGTTTGATAAGTAATGTGTAGATTTAGATGACTATTACATATTCCCTTTTTTAATTAATTTCATCACTGATAATTATGCCATCCAAAATACTATTTATCTTCAGATGCTGCTAAACTAAGAAGGATTCCACATGCTTTGACCAAACCCAGTTGGTGTACCTATTATTTTTCCTCGTCCTCACAAATATCTTCGGCCCTTTACGGAGGATGGCAATGGATGAAAAAGGGAAGCGAAACATAACCAAGAAAGAATAATTGGCATGGGATTGTATAAGGAGGAGCAAAAAAATGAGATATTGTCTCTGGAGAAGACTGGTGAAGGAGGGAAAGGAGTGTTCGCCACGTGTGGAAGGATGAACCAGGGATCGCTTGGAATGGAGAATTGGGCAGGCGGTTAAAGGGCTACCAGTGGTCGAGAGAGGGACGAACCGAAGGGGACGGAGGCAATGACAATGACTGATTGCCGAGTGTGTGTTTAGAATGTTGGAAGGAGGAGAATGCCGACGGGTATTTGGAGAGCTGATGATGGAGTGAATGTACGTCGGACACAGTTGAACAGCGGGTGCGTGAAGAGGCTGGAGTGAGGGGGGAGAGATATGAAGAGGAGGAACGGGGCAAAATGGGATTTCGCGGGGCAAAATGGGTAGCTGGAGCGGCAATTGTGAGTTATTGAGTGCGCAGTTTAATAATTTTGCAAATAGAAGGAAAAAAATTTGGACCACATTCCATTTAAGTGCATCTGTTTTTTTCGGTCGACCTCACAATACACGCAGTAATGGAAATACAACAAGAATTATAATTTACATTTTTGCCTTAACTTAAGCATTTAAGACTTGAGCTATTTGCAGTTTTTGGCGTGGTATTCGAAATAAAGGCGAAAATTATATTGAAAAATGTATATTCGAGTCTTCAACTCGGAGTGGCATCTTGACGTTTGTTAGCAACCATCAAATTCATTATTTGGGCTTTAGAGAAATTCAGGTATTTAGGAACGTATTCAGGTCTTTAAAATAAAGATAGTCATGATTTTTTGATTGAGACAGATTGTGTGGAAACGTCATCGTAAAGATATCCGTTAAACTTTTTTGTGACACGCAGTTAATCGCCCTACTTTTGTGAGTGTCCATATTGTAACGGTTCAGGCAGTCACACCTTTGTTTTCCGTGCAACCACTCCCTCACTCCCCCTCCTTTTACATTCCTTGTTTGGCTTTCTGAGGTGGGATGAGGTGTGAGTATGGAAATTCGCGTGAATGTGTGCGTGTTAAAGATTAAGAAATAAGTGACAAGGTCGAGTGAATGGAGTGAAACGTAGTGGAGTGAGAAGTTTGAATGAGTCACAGGGGATGGTTGATTTTGAGCCGGAAGCGAAATGTGAATACCCCTCTGTGTGCCCCTTCCCTCAGTTTTTCCCTCTCCGCAACGTCCTCTTCCCCGCCACAAAGTGGTATAAAAGGCGATCGCCGAAAAGAAGAAAAAGAAGAATGCACTGAGTGAGATCACGGTGCGGAAGTGCTGCTCGAGCTAGGAGAAGTGACTTGAAAGTGCTGGAGGAAGAGAGGTACATAAAAAGTACTACGTCCACTGTTTGGACTATAACCCCCCAAGATATTCTCAACGTACACTGAGACCACGAATAGCGTGTTGAGCCTGGCGTCCGCCGTAGGAATCAGAGGATCCAGTTTGGACGACCAAGTGCCTGGGCCGGTTGCTGTCCCGTGGCGAGAATCCTGTGTCAACGGTCACGTAAGATTGCCGAACCGGCAACCACCCCCCCCCCCCCCCTATTTCAGCCATCAAGTCAGCGATGGGCCCCCACATTACGACAGTGTGCTTCACAATGGCGAGGGATTGACGCACAAAATAGATAATGAAACTATAAAAGCAAGAGAAAAGGGAAGGACTTGTAATTACCTCCCTCACCCCCAATTGATTTGTAAGTGGACTAATTATGTAAATCGCCTGGGTGTAAGAGTAAGCCTATTTTTGTGGCTCTTAGAAGGGTATTAATGTTCCATGGTGTTAAACATTATTCGTTATCTCATTTCATTCATTCATCTCATGAAGGGTTTGTTTTCACGATTTTAATGTCTCATCTCTCATCTATCAACCCATCAATTCATTAGTTATTAGAAGAGCATTCTTGTTTGTAGTAATTGTAAGTCAATTCTCGAATATATGGTTGTTTTGTTGAATGGAAAAAGATATATTTTGTTCAATCTTCCCACCTGGCGAGCCGAATTACCCGTGAACCTATTACCTACGACCCATCTCCACCCAGCCCCGGTGGTAAAGCTAGGGAAAACTAGAGTGGTCAGGAACCTACCTGCAGAGGCCTATTGTGGAGAGGTCTCCAATTTTATCTCACAGGTGACGGATTTTTCGCCCGCGTGTCTCTGAGGCGGGAGGGTACAAGTGGATTAAGTGTTTCGTGTCCCCTTCGCACGTCCGGGAGGACGGGACAGGTACAATATATACCAGGTTTTATAATGTCTGGTTAACGATAATTGCAAGATGGCACAGCCTTTGCGGTAACTTGGTGTTAAATGAGAGTTCTTCGTATGGTGTATTAGACAGTCGGTTAGTTGACGTGATCATAATAGATGGGAAAACGTATTAACTTTGGTTCTTTGGTTTTTATGCCGATAAATAATCAACTAGATATTGTAAAACCGGACTTTAGTGTATTCATTTATCGGTTTATTTGACGAAGCAACCGATAGTAAAAGAAATTGAAGCCATTGATAAGAGGTAAGAATGCATCAGTAAACGTCGGATTACATCTGACCATTCCGGTATTTTATCCACGAGATGACAAGAGGAAAAAAGACAAATGGAGTAAAAAGAAGCGAAATGTTCTCCCCTATTTCCGTTCAACCCAATATAAGACTGATCAACTGAATTTGAAGATCCATTAGTACCATCTATCTTTCTGCAATGATTTGTTTTTTCGAATTATCGAAGGTAACTTTAATTGATTTCAGCATCTGCAAACTAGCTTAGCTTTTAATCAGGCAAGATAATGTAACCTTGACGCATTTCAAATCCATTAGATTCATATGATGTGTCCATGCATATTGCTAATCCCACTCTCGCAGATAATATTAATGAAAATATTTTAAGGCAAATAAATCTTCTTCTCTAACTTCGCTTTCATCTACTAAACCACTAACACTGTTAAAATTCATAAAATAACCAGAGATTTGAAAGTCGCCACCTTAAGTGATGATATTTTCTTCATTACTAGCTGAACCCGGCAGACTTTGTCCTGCCAGTGTTTATTTATTTCAACTTTATACAGAGTCATCGAAAACGTTGTTCGTAATTTCATTTGTCAATTAATCGAGAAATAATTATTATCGATACATCAATATGAAATGAATGCGTGATTGAGCAGAACCTGTCCGAGATTTGATGTCAGTGTTGATGTTGAAGTCACTTCAGCATGTCAGCCAGCATCTTTACAGAAAATTCAACAAATGTAGGCCTATCCGTTGGTTTGATTTCATGCCTCAGTTGAATATTGTAAGCATGCAATTTAAGACTTCATATATAATTTTGAATAGTTATTTTAAGAATGCCAAGTTCCAAACTGCGTCGAGAAATGGACATCTTAGGACCTCGTATACATGACTTTCTCAATCGCTCAACATTCTCTTCCGACGCGACGTGGGTGGATTCTATATAAATCTAGCGAAAATGCCAGGCTTCGCTAGTAGTAGTAGTATTTTAAAGCCGGCGACCGACAACTTAGGTCATTTGCGCCAAGGGAAACTCTACAGAGAAGGATGGAGGGACACCAGGGGTCGGCATTAGCCTACTCTTGCGAACGGCGCCAAGGGGTCCACAGTTTAACGTCTCGTCCGACAGACGGTGTACTGCACTTGAAATGCCCCCAGCTTCGCTCGAGGTCATTTCAATATATATATATACTTGACGTGGATAATTACTCAATCAGCATAATAATAACAGTTATGCATAGTTATTTATCATGGGTAAATGTTTAAATTGAAGTTTTTTCTCGCCGACTTTCGAAAGCACTCATCATTATTGGTCATTCAATCCTAAGATTGCTTCTTCTTGTGTAATTTTCCCATGAACTTCCTCTTGAAACTTTTCCCCCAGTATTTCTTTCAATTATATTGCTTAAAAACCACTTGTACCTCTGAGTATGCCCAATCTATCTGATTTTTGTGTTTTATAAGTGTTACATTAGGTCTAAACCAGTATAATGACCTTAACACTTCAGAGTCATGTCGCCTATTCATCGGGAAGGAAAATTCTCATCCACAAAAAGTAACTTAAGATCGATTCTCCTAGCAAATGCAAGGGAATATATCAGGAAGGGATGGTGGGAAGCAAAAGGGAAGGGATTCGAAAAATTGAGGATCTGGAAGAAAATGCAGGGGCCATATGATGTTCGGAGTGAGGTAGGAGTTGGCTCTGAAACGCTCCATGGTACGTGAAAATTTTAACGAGCTACCTTAACCACGCCCTGCTTCGAATAAAATCAGTGACGTAGAAAAGCCTCCATAGGTATAGGAAACCATATATCCAGCACGGCGCCACGTCAATAGCAATGGAAGGGAATGTGAGGATAGCGGGCCATAAAGAATACGGCAAGACACGCAGGATACTAAGGTGAAAAAGATTCACGTCACGATCTCACCAAAGAGAGAAAATGAGGTAGGGAGAGACATACAGAGAAAAATCATAAGTAATCATCAAAGAGCAGAGGGCATACGAGAGGAAAAAATACCGCATGCAATACTCCATCGCTGCTGAGAAAATTCTCCGATAGGATAACATTTTTCCTCCGCTCTCTCGGCTACCAACTGCAACTGGCGTTAGCTGTAAGGCACTGCCTTATAAATAAAAAAAACATACCGGAGAAATTATGAGCAATAATGAATTTCCAAGAATATAATTATCTCCTTCACCTACAAAAAATAAGAAAATTTTTTCTCCTTCCATTTATTTGGATATTCCGGTAGTGTAAGATTAAGGACAGGAGGTAATAATTATGGGACACGTCAACTTACAAGGAAAATTATTTTACACCTCAAAGTTCGCAGAAAACTTATATAGGAAGCACATAATTTGAAAAAGACCAGGGATGGATCCCAGTCCTCCTGAAAACGGGGAAGGTGGACCGTTACAGCTTCAAGCTTTTGCTTTACCAATTTTCTCCGACTACCAAAAACAGACGACGTTTACGTCTTCAGGGTTTGCTATCTCCACGGTGGTGGAGTATACGAGTACCTGAATCTATTTCGGTTATCACTGCCTTGACGCCGGCCCTAGAGCCCCTTTACCCATAATCCCTTTCTTCCAAGTTCCACCGACATTGCCAATGGAAAAGAAAAACTACAAAAATAGAATGGAAGAGCAGTGAAGGTTTGAGAGGGCATGGGAGTTAAAACGGTGAGTGTACCGAGGGAAAAGGTAGGATGAGGGTAAGAGAGTAGAATCCCAAGATTTATGCTACTCTAGTGAGATGATATTTCCATTGCTACAGGGATGCTGTGCATCAAGAAATTGAAGGTTTTTGTAAGTATAATTCTCAGCCTATAAACCAACTTTATTCCACGCCCCATAAACTACCTGGCACACCACAAAATACTATGGAAAGTAGACTTCCGGTATAAAATGAATGGAAAGCTTCCGTCATCATCAGAACTAAGCTCAATGCTAACGTATGATCATCAAAGCAGCAACGGTTTCTCAGATGAGGGTGTGTTAACATCAAAACTGGTCAGTTTATAATAATATTGTATGAAATAAGAAAATGTCTTTTCTTTATTCAGATGTCAAAATTACAAATAGTGACTTCATCCTCCTTCACGCTAGTTTGAGCGTAATACGAGATGGAAGGTATTTTCATATTCAAGCAAACAAGACTTGTATGCTCAACGGTGTAGTAGCTGAAATTTAGCCATCAAAAATAAAATCTCGATGGTGATGAATATTGGCGGGAGGGGAGGTGAGGGTATGGCGACCAGTTCACTCGAGAGGAGAAGAGTTTTCGACGCAAAGGAAGGAAGGGCGAGAGCGTTGTTGCGAAAGGAAACTTGGGTTTGCCAGTGCCGCTGACTCAAGAAAAGGGAAATCTGCGGGTTAGCGGAGAAGAGAGCCACGGAGGCGCGCTCGGATGGAGGAGGCGTCTTATCTTAGGAGAGTTCTGCGGGAGTGGCGAAACTATGGCAGACAAAAAGGAAATAAAGAGATGACTGAAGACGCAATACGTATACACACACGTCCTTATTATATTCATGGGTATATATGTTTACATATACAGGCAGCTCCACCGCAGTGCATGAACACTCTCAGAGAACCGCAGGTAGTGACAGGAAGGAAATGGAGGGCGAAAGTTATGAATTCCAGGACACATCCGGAGGGAGAATGGGGTTAACTTGGATGGTACAGTTATCTTTAAAGGGTGTTTTGGTAAATTAGGCCATTTTGCTCAATGCACAGGCCCAATATTCGCTAAAATTCCACATGTGAATCCAAGGTAAAAAAATACTACAATTCAAAATACATTACAGAAAAATAATATTTTAAAAAGGTATTTCTTGTAAGAAAAATTAAAGGGGAATTGGTCGTGGTGATAAGGTCCTCACCTGCTATTCCAGGGTCGAGGGTTCGAGTACCAAGAGTATGGTCACGGGTGCGAGTTTCAGTTTTTTTACCATCTAGGGCGTGGATATTTATACACGTCCCTTGTCACATGTTATAATACCCGAAGCAAAATGCTGTATTGGCTGTTTTCAGGGAAATGTTAAATGAATAAAATAAATAAAACTCAGTCAATAAACTTTCAGGCATCATCTACGATCTGTTTTCGGTTACAGGGGAAGTTTAGTCTGCCGCTCGCATCCCGGCATTTATCAAACTCCGCCAGGCAATTTATTGTAGTCAAGGGAGAGGCACAACCATCGCATGCGGGATGAACGCTCACTTCTCTGGTGTACGAGTGCGTCTAGGTACAACGCCTTTTTCTCAGCCCAGCGTAAGCAACCTTCTCCCTACGGACATTCCTGACGGTAGTGAACCTGGTATCATGGATTTCACATCACGGAATTTTTTTTATTCATTGGGTTCGCCAATAAATCGTGCCACATACGAGGAGCTACGTTCCTCAACGTAGACCAAATATCATCTGCGGGCACAGTGACGGCACCTCATTCGGATTACTCATAGCATCTTTAGCCCCTGAGCCTGCCCTTACCTTTTTGGTTATTCCAACGAGCTCAGGAATATAAACAAAAGGAAGTGACACTCCTATCTTACTAAGGGATAGAAAGGTGGATTTTATGTGCTGAACAATAGAATGAAACCCGGAGGTTGAGTTAAGTGCACTGCAACAAGGTACAGACCAAGGTATTTCAATTCTTAACAATGCACAACACATGATGGTTGTTAATTCTACCTTAAAAACAGAGCGGAACAGACGTAGTATCACGTTGATGTCCGTTAATTTAGAGGTTGGAGAGAAAACAGAAGGTATTTTAAAAGAAAGTAAGCATGATCCTCATGCAATTAACACCGAGAACATAAAAATCCTAAGGAAGACCGATCAAAATTAGGCTTATCAGAGAGTCCGAAGAAATAAGTAAGCACCCGAATAACTTCAACTGGGACCAAGACTAGAAGCTCAGTGAGATATGAAATCTCGTTATTTCGAAAAGAACCCAAACTACCCTCCCCACTACCATCCTCATCTCTCCTTCCATGACGCCGCAAGAATATGAAGTAACCCCACTACTCATTATCCCAACCCACTGGGTGCAGACCTGATGATGACGCCCTAAGGAACGTTGAAACACGTGTTGTGTATTATTTACATTAAAATTTAAGTGGACAGTACAATTACTGTAGTTTTACATTCAATTCCTCGTTACTTGGGGGTAAATGATGGTATGACGATGACTCGGTGTTCTATTTATGGGAATGTGGGAACGGGAGGAACATTTATCGTTCGCCCTCCGATGAATATATTTCCTCTCTCCTTCCGAACTGCCCCACCTCACCTCATTGCAACATGTTCTTCGTTTTCCTCTATAAGAACCGCTATATTTTTAACAAGACAGTATTAACGATATCCCGGAACCCCTTTTATCCCCAGCATCCTTCTGAACAAAGCACTTCATTCTAGTAACCTCGGTATTCTGAACCTCCCTCAAGGCCAACGAAAGGTAGAGAGAGACTACAAGGTGGAGCACGGTTTATAATCGGCGTCACCGTAAAATTCAACCACGAGCTCAACGCATTGCTGTGCACCGAAGCTTTTAAAATCGCGCCTGAAAGCATCTGACTTTAATGTCAGCCGAAAAATTTAAAGTTCAACAAGCACCATCCTTCTCCGTTACTGTTCATGGCTGACAACAGTGCATGTGCAATACGAACCCTGAATATAGTAATTAATTCCATAGGCATTAACCTTTCCAATTTATCACGTTTCCACAGCAGTTGTTAGCTGCTAGCACGCCTGTAATTAGCGACTAATATAATTGCAATATCAATCAAATTGGCGTAATTATTTCCGTCTATTATACTGTATACACGTTTTTCGTGATCCAGGAAAATAAGCACGTCTTTATGATTGAATTCACAACTATGGATGTTTACACGTGTCTGATCAGCCAAAGATAAATGAAAGATGAACAACGAGTGCCGAATTTCCGGTCCTAATTTCCGGTGTCAGCCGATGGTAGGTTAACCGAAATCCTGAACGTGACTCCAATTCAGGGTTAACACTTGGATTCGATGTCAATTGTTAACTAGACTTTAGGGTGCAGAATTACTAATTACGGATCGTGCCTCTGTAGCGTTTGAAACGGCAACTCCCCCTCCTCTGAATTTCCATTCAAATAGCCACATTCGTTCACCGTCAATTCCCTCTGTCATCGTATCCCTTCAACTCCCTCAATGCCCTTCCTCCGCATCGTGTCCATTCCTTCCTCTTCCACCGCTCGCCTCTCCTCTCCATCGCCCAACTCACTCCACTTACTCCATCCCCCTCAATGGGTCTTCCCCAGCCACCCTCAGTCTATGCGCCTCCTAGATCGATCCCTTCACCTAGGAGCGCCCGCCGTTTGCAAGGCCCAGATGGCGCAACTCGGCCAACACCCGAAAAGAGAGCGCCCACCGTGCACCATCACCACCACCTACTTCCATCTCAAAAACGCCCTTATTTTCTTCCCCTCACTTGTCCGGCGCATCCCACGTAAGTTACATGCCTCTGGCCCAAGGAGGGAAAGGAGAGGGTGGATAAGACCGGGGGGAATGGAATCAGGGCAAAACCCTATATGACGGGCATTTTGATGTTACAACCGTTACAAATTATAAATGTGGAAAAATAAGATAAGTATTATAAGAGAAGCACATACGTAAATGTTCACAGTATTTTAATAGATACTGACTCGGTTTCAACACAAAATAATATTATCTACGTTAATTACATAAGGTGGAAAATATGGTCAGTAATGATTTTAATAGCGTGGAAATTGATTACAACTTTTCTTTCACAACCGTGGAGAATAGGCATTTTTGCGTTAACGTGAAACTTCCACGTACGTTAAAGAAATGCGCTGCTAAACTTATGGGTACAACATCCATTCTTCCTTCACAACATTACTGACCACAACTAAAGCAGCGATACAATAAGTCACTCCATGTACATGCAACTCCCTTTCGTCCTTTCCCTCTTCCTATACTTTTTACCTCCCCATTTCATGGCTGGTGTCCTAATATCCTTCGCTGCCTCACGCACTCGCGACGGCTTTTAGTGTAAGCAGTATGTACATGCAAATGCTTGTATCTCTTCTTCAGGTAAGGTGGTGCGGGAAATATGAGCAAGGAGACGTAGATATGGAGTTTTGTCCAAAAGAACTCGCTCCTTCTTCCCGCTCTCGGCCTCCGCCAATTTCCCCATACCTTCGCAAAATTATTCACCTTCTTGGAAGAAAGGACAAAATCCACATTCGTTAAGTGAAATCATAATTTGCAGATTATAAACTTTCTCTATATAAGAATGATATAACGTGAATAGTTCTATCGCCAGACTTCTATCGTTAAAAATATTTGGCAATATGCAATCCTGGATAGGTGTGGACATTTTTAATCTGCGCATTAATCGGTCATAAATATTTTACTACGAAAGCGATAAATTTATTTCGTAAGACATATTAAGGCTAAAAGTCATGACGCCGGCTGCCTCGATTTTACGAAAATTGAAAAGAAAAATTCGATGAGGGAAAAGTGAACAAAAAGCAACTGAACTCAGTAATTATGAAGTTAACGCAGTAAAAAACATATTACTATTTATAGCACAGCACGGAAGATTAGATTAATAATTTGGCTACCTTAAAATATATCAATGTCTTTAGTACTTGGGAATGTATTCCTTATACCAATGGTTGTTAAGGTAATTACCCTATTAAATCGATTTCATAAGTTATTTTATCGATCCTCCCTCAGCCAACTCTCCAATATACACTAACGAATCTCTCACCCCTGCAAATCGGAAGCTTTACGCTGCCGTCAAGAGCAAGAAAAGGGAAGGGAAGTTAAAATTCCTCTGGGTGCGCGGTGGACGAATTTTCGCCCGAATACCTGAAGGTAGTGAAAGGCTTACCATAAGCAAAAACGGGGATTTTGATTCCCTGATATAGCATCAGGAGCCCAGTTCATGTGTTGCGGCTGTTGAAAGCCGAAGTTATAAACCGAAGCAGCATGAACTGCCTACAGTAAAAATTTGTTATGTTAACTGTCAATCCCTCCTATGTCACATTGATGAATTTCGGGATTATTTTCTAGCTGAATCTTTTGACGTCATATGTATGTGTGAAACTTGGCTTCACCCTAATATATCGGATGATACGGTAAACTTATCTGGTTTTAACCAAATCAGACATGATAGAATTGGGAAAAAAGGTGGTGGCGTTGGAATTTTTGTTCGTTCAAATCTGTCTGTGACTCTCCTTGCCAACTCCCCGGCTACCTACTGCTCAAGGCCTGAATATCTTATTGTTGGTATTTCTGACGCCAATACTGCTATGTTATTAATTTGTGTTGTATACCGGCCTCCCAAACTCGGATTTATCTCGGATTTCGAAAATGATCTCCTTAGATTTCTCTCTACCTTAAAAAATGTGGTCGTAATGGGAGACTTTAACTCTGACATGTGCGTTGATAGCTATGATAGTCGCTATCTTCGGAATATCTCCTTTTGTAATAATCTCTATATGGTACCATTAGAACCCACTCATCACACAGCAAGAAGTCATACATTACTGGATCTTTGTTTCGTAGATAACTCAGATAAAATTGCTTTGATTCCCCTATTCCTTTCCTCCCATGACCTTATTCTTATAAATTATAGACTCAAAACCCTCCGTCCTGCCCCTCTTCCATTCACATATCGGGACTTCACTAACTTTGACAATGGAAAATTTTTGGATGATCTCGCGGGTCGGGATTGGGATCACCTCCTTAAGTCTGACTCCATGGAATTAAAATTGCAGGTTTTTAACGAGAACCTCTCGGAAAGTATTAATAAGCAAACCTCTATTAAGACCATTTATCCCAAGCACCGTCCTGCACCATGGTTAAATAATGATATTCGGAAAAATATTAAGGACATAAATCGTCTGAGAGCGGCCTTCCAGCGCACGGGGAATGCTGACTACTACGAAAACTAAAAAAAATGAGAAATAAAGTTCAAACGTTAGTAATTCAAGAAAAGAGTAGGTATTACTCCTCGCGTTTGTCCCAACTGACAAACCCGAACCAAGTATGGAAGGAATTGGACTTGTTGACGCCAACTTGGACTTATTTTGAATAAGATTCACTCAATGCCATTAAAATGTTCACTTGAAAAACTTAACGACTATTTCTGCTCAGTTTCTCCTTACCCAATCACTAACGCTTATCCTGCAGATCCCCATGTTCGGTTTAGTGACGCAAACTTTTATTTTGAACCGATTACGCCCGAAGCACTACTCAAATCCCTTGCATACTCCAAATCAAAGGCTACGGGCACTGATGGTATTCCCATCGACCTTATAAAAAATCTTGACCGGTTATTATATATCGGCTATCCTCAATATCTTTAATTATTCGCTCTTTTCCTCCACATTCCCTTCGTTTTGGAAAACCCCCTTAGTTCGGCCTATCAACAAAGTAAATAAACCACATTTCCCCTCGGAATTTCACCCAATTTCCATCTTGTGTGCAATATTTAAGATTCTAGAGCACATGGTCCACCAGAAAATAAAATATTTGTGCGCTAATAAGAAAATGGATCCATTTCAATCTAGTTTTCGACAGGACTTCAGCACTCAATCTGCCCTATTAAAAGTCACCGAATACATACGGTTTGCTATTGATAAGAAAATGATTACCGTCTTAGTGTTATTCGATTTCAGTAAAGCATTTGACCGGGTCAATCACTCAAGACTTTTAGAAAAAATGAAGCAACTAGGTCTTTCTTGCTCTGCCTTGAACTGGTTCCATGACTATCTTCCTGGGCGCCACCAAGCAGTAAAAGACTTTAGCGGTAGCATCTCAAATTGGAATACTGTTACCTACAGCGTACCTCAAGGATCGGTACTCGAACCTTTGTTATTTTATATATATATATGTTCTTGATCTTTCCGAACATATCAAGCACTGCAGATATATGCTGTACGCGGACGATCTTCAAATTTATCATCACTGTCTTCCTCAAGATTTTGGTAATACAATTGTTAAAGTAAATGAAGATATCGCCTCAATCTCCGATTGGGTTAAACATAATAATCTGATCCTAAACTGCACCAAAACTAAAGCCATTATCATCGGTTCCTCAAAGCTGGTTAATAAGATTGATCTCGATGCATTCCCTAAAGTAAAGTTGGGAAGTACTATCATTCCCTACACAAATACTGTTAAAAACCTTGGGGTTACAATGTCTACCAATCTCTCCTGGCAAAACCATATCCATGGTATCTCAAATAAAGTCAGCAAAATCCTGTTTCAACTAAAAATAAACAAAGACTTGTAGTTTATAATGATATTCCCGACGAACTCGATGTTATACTTCAACGCTCACTAAACTACTGCGTTAGATTTATTTACAACCTCCGAAGAGATGTACACATAACACCATACCTTAATGATATCGGATGGCTGACTGTCAAAAAAAGACGTTAATATTTTCTTGTTGCCTTCCTTTATGCCTTATTTCACTTTAAAAGTCCTGATTTTAACTCAATCTCTTTAAAACTATACCTAAAACCACCAATATTACAACTAGGTCTGATGCCAACTTTATTTACTATCCTTCTCATCGGACCACATGCTTCCAGAAATCTTTCTAGGTTGTAGCCTCGAATCTTTGGAATACTCTGCCTATTGAGGTTAAAAATATTACAGGATTAAAATATTTAAAAGCTAAGGTATTTAATCTTCTTATGAATCCTACCTCATTGTGAATTGGTTATTATATGTATTCATATAATTTTCTATATTATTGAAATGTTACGTTCATAATTGTTATTGTTAAATTTATACAAATTATTACACTGATGTATGTGATTTGGATCTCACAACGCGATTGATTGTTTTTTTTATTGATTGATACCTATATTTGTAAAGTGTTGGATGTTAATAGTGTTTTGTTCCTAGAGGACATTGTCCTATAACAATAAAAAATTTTTCAATTCAATTCAATTCAAATTCTATTGAGGAATAATTGGCACCGGGATGAATAGACTTGGTCTTCCCTCATTTAACGATCTATACCCCTCTGTGTTCCCTCCAATCCACCCTCTGCCCAACCCATTCCCTTGTAAATCAATCGAACTCCGTTTTCAATTATATCCCATCCCGGATGCCCCTCCTTCCTCTTAACTTCCCTCATTGTCCAGGGAAGATTGACACAAAGCCGACCCAAGACCATCTACCCTCTCCCATGCTCTGCACTCTTCACATCATCCCCTCCATGGTCCTATCTGGCCACCGCCATTCCCACACAGGACTCCTCCCTTCTAATCCCCATTTATAACCATCTCTCTCCAACCGATCCTTCCTCAATCGACTTCACCCCGAGTCCAAACCTTTTCATCCATTTCCTCTCTCCATACCAGCCCCCATGATGCTCAACCCAACGGTCTCTCTTCATCTCCCATAAACCCTTTCACACACGTCTCCTCATTTCAGGACCTCTCTTGGGTCTTCCATAAAATGTCCATGATGGTGGGGACCATCCTCTTCCCTTGAACTTCTCCTTCCCTCCCACGACTACGACTTCACCGTGCTCACTCTTCGGCGCATTACTTTAGGACGTTTTCCAATACCCTGGAGGGCGTAGTAGTCGTACTTATTTTCCTCAAATTCAGGATGTGACGTCACAACCTCAGCCTTTGGACTAACTTCATGCCCACGAAAGGGCTGGTATAAGGAAACGTCTGGCACCACACTCTAATTCATCATGGCGTCTGATATGGTAAAGATTGGGAAGATCGTGAGCGTAAATTTAACTACATGTATTGCGACGGAACTCAATCGGAGTTCGTCGTCACGATTGAATTGATAAGAGGAGTCGAGACAAAATGAAATAACAACAGCCTTTAAATGAGTTTGACTTCAACAAGAAAAATTATATTTCAAAGAATGTTACAAATCAATGAAGTCCGCAGACTAGATACCGTGAATTCTTGGTATAGATAGCACGTCTTCAGCTGGATGTCCGCGATGTACACTCCTCGGCGTTCCGAAGGAAAGAGGGCTAGTCTGTTCGCGGTGCACTTTGTCAGCGCAGAAGGGGTAGGAGCTGACCAGTGGAGGAGTTGGGAGAGTAGGAGAGGTGTTATCACACTTTGGATTGGTGGGAACACTGCGGGTGAATTGCCTCAGTATCAGATGGGCGAGACAGACAGTCAGCTACAAAATTTTGCTGGGCTTTTACATAATGGATCACAAAGCGAAAGAAAGAAAGCTTTATAACCATACGTCCAACCTTACCCAATTGTTTGGGGTGCTTAAATAGCCAGGTCAAGGCATTATTTTCTCGGAATTTTTCAACTGCCCAACAGCAACTTAAACATTCTAATTCATAAGACGGGAGGCGCATTTCATGTTCATTCAACACACGACTGGCATAGGCAACTGGCTTCAAATGGTCATCACAAAATTGGTTAAGACTCCTCCCAAAGCGATCTGGCTGGCATCAACATACAAGTGAAATTCCTTGTCAAAATCAGGAAGAGAAAGGACCGGAGGCTAAACTCAGTTTGAACTTTTGGAATGCTTCCTCAAGCTCGTTGGACCAGAGGAAAGTTACGCCCTTGCTTTTCAAGCGGTGGGAGCAGACAGCTCTGCATAATTTGGAATAAATTTTGAGTGAAACTCACACATACCCAGAAAACGTGCAACTCCGAGTCTCCGAGGATTTTCGAGTTTCGAGTTTTCGAGGAGGAAAAATCGGCACAGGAATAATTATTCTACAATTTATAAGTTTTAAACTTATAATATTCAAGATTCAAACACCACATATGGCATAAACTGAGGTTGTGGACCTGAATTGGAGCACGGCCTTAAGCTCTCGTCGGGTTCCTCCCTCTTTTCTTCAGACACAGCGCCAAAACGTGTTCTTCTTGAGCTTCCGGCTTTCCAACTTAAAAATCAGCCAAATGTAGCTCGCGAGGTGGACCATCTAAGAAAACTCACGGAAGTACTTGCCCTTTAAGCGAATTAGAGTTCATCGTGTGTATATGGCAGGAGATAAACAGGAGAGATGGCGGAATTAACGAACATTTGAAAATTAGAAAAGAATAACTTTGAACTCGCCTTTGAACCGGATCCTAATTATTGCGTCCTCAAAATGACACCATTTAGCATGTCAAGTACAAAGCGAACGAATGTTTTTAGTGGCTAAGTACATGAGTGAATGTATACTTACGGGTACGTCCGTTTGATTTAGATATGTTTGTTTGCTGTGAGCCGGTCTTTTAAGGAAGCATTCTTGAATTTAGTGAATTCTTATGGGGTTTTCCACCGGGTTAATATCTTCTTTATGGCCAAAATTTCAATATTAGGCTTACCTATCATCATCTAGGCTGTGAATCTACAGTCTTGAGGATGAAAGTAAAGACTCCTATCGAAACGCTGGTAATCATGCAGGTATTAACCAGGTTAATTAACGGTGGGAAGCCAGAATAACTTGCCGGGAAGTCATGAAATCTTTAATCAATCTCGATTTTAGTTGAAACCATTTGTCACACTGAATATACTCTTAAAGTCGACGAAAGCGAAGATGTGGTGCCTTTAAGAAAAAATTAAAGGTTCATTCCTGCTCCTCTTCACCTTACTCCTACAGAGAGGACCGATCTCCATTCCTTTCCCCTCTCTCTCTTTTGCCAAAAGTCCACTCCCTCCCCTCTCCCCATTCGTAGCTCCCCCCCTACGGCACGCTTGAATCTTTCTTCCTTCTTGCCCTACCACGTATTCGGCCAACCTGCACCCGCCCCCTCCATTCCGAATACCCTTTTCATCATGTCTTTCCTCCTTTCACCGTATTTCTACACAATGACCCTCGATCCCCCTCCTGCCTCCCTTGCCATACCACCTCCTTCGTCAGCCATTCATAAAACGCAGACTGACTAGAACATCCCCCTTCCATTCTTCTTAGAATTATAAATCGTACATTCCCGTCCTCCTCGCTGCCATAGCACATACATACATCCCTATTCACGTCCCAGCCTCCATCCCAGTTTTGACTCAAATGCGGATCAAATAATTCTCTTTTCCTCTCCATTTCTCCAATCATTCCTTCTCCCAATAAGATCTTATCCCGTACCTCGTGACTGCTTACTTATTGAGAAAACAATGCCACCTAAATTTGGATCATCATCATCTGAGTAATCTGCCGGTTAAAGGTAGGTTATAATGAAAGTCAGAGAAAATCCAACAGACTCTTGCACGTGCAGTGCCCGATCTACCCCTAGTATTTCTTTATTCATCTCAGCGTAAGTCCTACCTTTCTTCATCCCGTTCATTAAACCTATTCTCTTTCTTTCCCAACATCCTTCTATCACGGCCTTCAGAAAACCATCACCCCTCATTACCCCTTCCAGCCACCTACCCTGCCTTCCCCTAATCTCATCCACAAGTGTCCTCTCCTCACCCACCATATCAAGTACTTAGACGACACGATATTCGCTTCTTTTCTTTTCCCGCCAACCTTACCATTCTTCGGCCATTCACATACAAATTGAAGCTGACGTTAATTTTGATGCATTTATACGTCGATGCATGATGATGTATTTGATGTCTTTCGGTATCCTTAATGGCTGTTAAACTTATTTTTGCAGAGGATGAAATGGGAGTGAGTTCAGTGGTGTATGAAGTTGAATGCTTATACAGCCATTCATTAGAAAAAAAATTCCCTTTAGATAACTGGAAGGCATCCCAAAGGGAGAGACCCCTGAGATCGTTCTAAATATGCTTATAGAAAGAATATGATAAATAAAGGAGCTTAAAACGCACTGATTAAGAGAAAGAGGCTGAAGGAAGTTTTGTATGTGCAAACTTTCGCGGAATCTTATAAGTAATGGCATATCCTGAAAGTTTCCTTTTCCGGTCCAGTTCTTCTTAGCCCATCACTATCCAAACTGTGGGTCAACTTCCTCCTTAACAATTCCCCTTCGCCTCCCCCCGCCAACTTCCTTTCTCCTCATTCACCGCGAGAACTCACCACTATCTCTTCACCCAGTAACACATCACTTCCTCAGTAACTTCTCCGGCCCTCCTGACCCCTCCTGTTTCAGCCCTCAAGTCACCCGCTATCTTCACATTCACGCCTCAAAGGGCTCCTTACTCCCTGCTCTTTCTTCTTCTCGTCCCCTCAGCCGAAGTCCACATATCCATTATGGGGTTAGGCGGTTGGAATTTAATAAGAGGCAAAAATACAACAGATCATGGTAGTCGGTGGGAGAGGTTGAGGCAATTTGTTTCATGCACTTTTTCCTTATTCAATACAGGCATTACAGAGGTAATTTATTCGATCACTCAACCTAATTCGTTACTAGTTCGCGTCCCAAAAGTCCTCATTCGAGACCCAATTTCCTATTTTATCTTATGGGGTATGAATAAATCCGTCCCTGATTCATAAAAACGGTTGCTAGTTGGTGTTTCTGGAAGAACGCATCTTTGATCAAATTTTACTACACTGTTTCCCGCATTAAGTACACTGAGAGATGCTAGATTATAAAAGTATCACAGTTTCTATATCGATAATAAATTCGTATCTAGAGGCAGTAATGAAATATGAAGCATTTTCCTATCTCGAAAACGCCTATGTTACCGTAATCACCGCTTTTCAAAATTCATTTAAAACTTAAGCTCATACCATGATACAAAAGCTGTGAGGATACTCCCACGGAGGCATTATTTTCTTTCTTGCATAATATTATCGCCATTCTTTATCCAGTTATGACATCTATTTCATTACAATCGTTTATTTAGCACCATTGGACACAGTGCATCGTCGAAATAAAAAGTTTTATTTCAATGAAATTACGTACTAAAGCTGAGACGAAGTTTAAGCCATCGCGTCGTGGAGTAAAGAAAGGTGCTCTCCTTAATTCGAGCCTTGGGAGGCGTTTTTCACACAAATCTCAGCCAAGAGACATTTAAATACTTAAATAATACTCGAGGGTAGAGTGTGAGAATATTTCAATTCAATTAGCAGAAGTAAATAACCATAATTGATACATATAGTACCAAAATACAGTTTTACGAATGTACACAACTCAATTACTTATGTAAAAATCTTACACTTCTACTTATGTTAAAGTTTAATATGTAGCAGTTCAGGAGTTAATAAAATTCTTTCATTTTGCTAAAATCAATTTTTTGTCTGCAATACAGTTTTTATCAATCAAAGCAGCTAAACTATCCAGGGAATTCTTTAAAAAAATATAAATAACTAGCTGCAATTTTATTAAGATATGAAAATAGCAACTTCTAATTTTCCTGTGATCTTACTTACACAGGCCAGAACCATTGAGGAAGCTTTTTGGTGAGGATGGCGATAATGGTGAATCGAAGCAAAAGCTAAAATACTTCCCGCGTAACTGAAAAAGAATGTTTTCCACAAAATAATCTCCAAATGATAAGAAAATAAGTTTAGAGAAAAGGATGAAAATAAAAGAACTTCCAACGAATTCAGTTTCCGTCCTGTTTAGGGAATCATACTGCAAAAATACGTGACAAAGGTGAGAAGAAAAAACTTCCAACTACTTCCGTTTTGGTCTTGTTTAGGATTCATACTCCAAAAATGGCGGTGGTGTAGTGATTAGCGTGCTCAACTCCCAATCCGAAGGTCGCATGTTCAATTCCTGGTGCCTCCAAATGTTCATTATTTGAAATTTTCAAAAAATACAAGTAAATTTCTGGGAATTTAGGGAGTCAACGACAAGCTATCCTATACTACTCAGCTCCACTGGTGAGAGGCAACAATTTCACCAGAAGTCATTGATGGCGTAGATCCAGAGGATCGGTCCGGTATCAACTGCTACAGCTTCGGGCGAGAGTGAAGTTCACGGAATCGGTCGGAGTACTGCGATGTGGAAGGCAACGGGAAACCACCAAATGCAGCCTTGCATTCAAGTATGACGTGATGGCATCCTTTCCGGTAAAAAATTCCGGAGGTAAAATAATCCCCCAACTGGATCTCCGGGTGGGAAATACTGGGAAGTGTAAACCAGTCAAAGGTGTCAGATGTCGGATAGGCATATGGAACGTGAGATCCTTGGGGGTGTGTGGGAAATTGGAGAACGTTAAGATGGAGATGGCCAGACTGAAGTAAGCCATCGTACGAGTGAGCGAAATCAAGTGGACGGGAGCGGTCGACTTCTGGAGTGACGGATATAAAGTCTACACTCCGGCGATAACCAGAAGATTGCGGGAGGTGGATTCATGGAAGGAAGAATGGGGAAGAAGAGTAAAAGCATAGGCAGTACAACGAATAGATAATGCTAATCAAGATAGAATGAGAACCGACAGACATAGTAATAGTGCAGGTGTACATGCCAACGTCCAACCATTTGGAAGAAGAAATCGAAAAAACGTACGAGCAACTAGAAAAGGTCCTGAGCACAGTCAAAGGGAAGGAAAACCTGATAGTAATGGGAGATTGAAATGCAGTGGTTGGAGAAGGAAAGGATGGGGACACAGTAGGAGAGTTCGGGCTGGGGAAACGGAACGAGAGGGAAGAAAGACTTGTGGAATTCTGCCTTGAGAAAAAGTTGGTGGTGCATGCAACACCGACGGAGAAGATAGACATGGAAGATGCCAGGAGACAGAGCCATATACCAGATTGACTACATTCTGGTAATGCAAAGGTACAGAATCACACCTCTTATATTCACACACAATATTCGGAAGTTCAATGGAATCAAGTTAAATATCATTACATTAGAATCCAATTTTGGCTCAAAATAAAGGATTAAAAAACAACGAAAAGAAAGAGGAAGTTTTGTGCTTGACTTCAGAGAGATGAAATGAGGGTATTTGAATTATATGGAGGTTAATTCTCGGAACGCCATGATAATAATTGCATGATATAATACGTATACTAATAGCATACTAATTGTATCACATAGTTTCATCAATTCAGCATTTTTGTGTCATCACGTCTTGTGTGCATGCGATTATTATCGCTTGGAAAGGATAGAGTGGTTTTGTAGTATGCTATACTTCTACGAACTAATACAATACTATTTTTTAAATTTCGTAAGTGATAAATATCACGGAGCTTCAAAAATAAATTTTAAAAATTATTCGAATACCCTGCCTCCACCTTTGTGGAGCCAAGGAGAAATCTAGATAAGAAAATATTTCGCAAGAGGAGTATGGAGGAGTAATAAAAAGAGGTAAGGAGATAGACTGCGAGCATAAGAACAGGCATGAGACAAGGGAAGGTGACAACAAACGCGAATCAAATGTAAGAGGAGAAATCATCCTATCAAATTAAGCGCAAGTAGAATACGTGTAAGAGACAGGAATACGTTAAAAAGAAGAATGGGATTATGAAAATGGCAAACTTTAATGCATGCACATTAAATAAACATTTTTTCAACGTGGCATTTCCTTTGCCATATTTTTTTTAATGAAAGGCCTAATTAAAATTTTCTCGTACAGCTCTAAAAGTGGTTTATACGACGGCGGGAAATGAGGGGAAGGAAAGGTGTGGAAAGAGTTAAGAGAGGGGAGTCCCGAGAAAGGGGTGGGACGGGGTAGCAGGAGGATCGGGAAGTGGAAGGAGGGGGGAAGAGGATCGCCCTCCCCCTGTTCCCATCCAGTGGCATTTTCTGAGCAAGGTCTGACTTTAGTTCGCTCATTTCCATTATGCCCAGCCCCCCATCGCCCAAAACCTTCTCCCTTGCCGGCGCAATTTTCATCTTTACCTGCCTACCGTCAGAAGTACCTCTCGTCTCCTTTTGTCTTGCCCTGCGGCGGCATATAAGAATTGAATTTTTTGTAAATTAAAATGTACTTCGAAGCTGGGAGTCACATCGAAAAGGCATTTCAAAGAGTTACGACGGGCAAAAACGGAGGAGAAAGAAAAAAATGGAAGATCAAGCACTCATCATTAATAAATATAAACATATAGAGGGATTCTGATCAAAAGTATTTTCTCAAGCGATAAAACAAATTATCGTTTCAAGTGAAAAATGATCAACGAGACTTCAAACGGCATGATCATCTCTTTTTCCCACCTAAAAATGATGGTAATTTTCTCATGCTAAAGCCAAAGTGTCGTATAATCTTCTTCAATTATTCTGCTCAAAGCTTATTCACTTTTTCTCGCTGGAATTTGCACAGCATTTTTCCCCACCTCCAGCACCAACTGCACAGCAATGCTCTCCTCCTTAAAAAGCCCATCATATCATTATTATATTTTCTATTAAAAGGCAGAAATGGTCCCCATAATTTTCACCTTTGACTCTTCGACCAACAACAAGATATTCCGCTCTCTGCCTTCAATGACCTCTCTTTTATGTATTTCTTATTAAGCTGGAAAAATCAATTTTTCGACACATAAAAGTAAAATAAGCCATTCTTAGGAGAAAATCTTAAGAAGTTTTAATGGACAATAATCTTTAAAAAAAATATAGAATAGAGTAATGATTTCAAATTTGAATAAATGTGGAGGTTTACCATGTCATTCAGCTCAAAAGGAAATAGCCTCTGTGACGCTTTTACCCGCCGCATTCAAGGGCTTCAAAAAGAATTTGAATGATGAGTTTTGAATACTACGCCGTAGTGAAAGATAGCAGGAACTTCGGCCTCCTTTGAGATAGCTCTCCACCAAAAAGCAGTAAAACCGCAGATTTTTGAGAAATAGTCTCGCATTCGTTCGACATTGGTCAACTCATAGGAGGAAGAATATCTTCTTCCAGAGAAAGAACAAGGGCCTCGCAAGCAACATGCATCCCGATCCCGCTATACTCTTCAGGGTGGTGCAATATCAAACAATAAACGGCTTTTCTCGCGACATCTAAAACTATAAAACTGCAATTCTGTTTCAACGCTATAGACAACATATTCTAACAACATTGAGCACACACATTCTCTGTGACACAGATGGATTAAAAGGTTATACTTAAACGGCCCAAGGCCCCAGGGGCCCTTTTTTTAACCAACATTTACCTTCATAAGTAAAGCATTGGATTCGGAGCGGAAGTTTATTTTTAAATTTCCCGCTCTCATAAATAGGTTTGAAATCTTTGTAACGTATTGAATTGTAACAGAAAACACTTTTTAAATATTGCCACACCAATTTTTATTCAACCGACCAAGGTTTCGGCAAACATTGCCATTATCAATGTAGGCAATGTTTGCCGAAACCTAGGTCGGTTAAATAAAAATTGGTGTGGAAATATTTACAAAGTGTTTTCTGTTACAATGCAATCTGTGACAATTTTCCACAAACTTTCGCCTGATACTTTAAAATCTGTTTGTAACGTATGATTAAAAGAATTGAGTTTTTAATTCTTGCATTATATTTTCGTATTCGTATTGTTTTTTCCTAAGACGTGGGTTTTTGGTTTCGAGATTCGGCAATTTTTGCATCATTTCAGCAATAGAACATTTAATTAACTTGGAAACCACAGCACAGGCTCTAACTGGGGACGTATGCCCGAAACATTCATGGCTTAGGTTAAATGACTAATTTAATAGAATTACAGTGAGATTTTGAGTCCTTTTCACCCCAACCTCTTCATTTGTTGTTAATGAATGTTATGCATTTTGAATGTTACATTGTGAGGATTTTTTTGATCCTTCCTATAAATATTTTTATTTTTCCCCCTTCCCGTGTAGAAGCGATCAGTTTTTTTAGGTCTGTCATAGACATGTTTATTATTTGTAAAACATATTTTTATAAAATACCGTATCCGAAGATTTTGAACCACTAATCATGATTTATTTAAAGAGGTCATTTAAAGATGGGATTTGAGCATCTGGCGAAAAAACCCTAGGCACAATTCTTCATTCGAATACTTTTAAGTCATCTCACTTCAGAGCCCACGAAAAAACGCAGCAGCAGAACGAGAAAAAAATTCTTAAAATTTATCCGAAACTTCCACAGGGTTTAGTTCCGATTTTCCACAAACCATTACCTTGTGATTTCTGGATGCATATTTGCGTTTCGCATTCCCGGACCCGTTCCACATCTAGGTGAACCCAGCTGTAGCCATAACGTTTGCTTCCGAAAGCTATGATATACTGCTTGATAATGAAAGAACCTTTTACCAAAATGAACAATATGGTCGTTTAAATCTGACCAAAAAAGGGGTGAGGTATTACCTAGTCTTAGGGCATTATGCAATTGGCGAATTGCCAAGAGGCCGGTGTTTCTTCTTTATGAAATTTGGCGTACTTTCAACCCAGTGTCAGAGAAAGGTTTATCCACCAAAAGACGTATTAGAGTAAGGGGAGTGATTTACGAGGATACGGCGGTGACTAAGGCTTCATTCCTTTCAGAGAAAGAGTTTAGTTTAAACCATAATCGTAAAAATAGCTACGAAACCTTAAGATTTACTTAATTTTAACATTAAAAATTTTCCAGCGAAAGTAGAATATCGCAACTTCAAGTTGCATTACCTGTAAATGTAATAAATAAAGAGCAGATACTAGTATAGGCAGAAGGAACGCGGTCCAGGCTATATACTAATATTTATAAGTAGATTGATGACTCAAAGAGCACCAAGTTTCTTTATGTGAAACGTTTACAAGTTATAGTTAAGTTGCAGGAACAATTATAAAATAATTAGGCAAGAGGGTGATACATGCTCTAGGGCTATATAACGACGACAATGAGCAGGGGTTAGTAAAACTATTACAAGAAAATGCCAAGCTTGTCCCTCTCAGCGATAAAATATTTGGATAATAAACCCGTTAAATAGTAAAACAAAATGAATAAATTCCAGAAGGAACCAAATCCCAGAGGATGTTAAGAATTTTTAAACGTAGGTATTTATTCTAATTTGGTTGAACAATCTCTTCTATCGAAACTCATTATCATCAGTCTACATGCATAAAAACAGAACATGTTTTGTAACACGGTAATTGGAAAATGTATTTCCGAAAGAGGAATATTTTACACACATGGAATAAATTATTTCCTTTAAAAAATTAATATCTTTGGGGAAGTAAGAACGTTTTTGTGACACGTTAAGACATGTAAACGGTTAAAAATAAGAACTATAAACTCTCGTTAAAATACAAGGCGTGTTTTAATATAAAGCATACCATATGTATCCTTTTACGGAGAATGAAATTCGCTTTTAAAATAAGTACATATAAGCCTCCCTCATGATTTTGTACTCTATTAAACCATTCACTTGAATAACGGCACGAAGATTATATTCCGACTCTAAGTCGACATTCCCATAATCCGCGGGTCTGAATAGTTATTTACGTTCACTAGGGAGTTTTGACGGTCATTTAATTCGTGAAGGACGAATTGGAAAGGCTAAGGGGTAGGGTAGGGATGGGGTAGAAGAGTCGATGAAAACTGAGAGACGGAGGTGCGGATGTGTACGAGAAAGGTGCAGGAGAATGGGAGAGGTGAAGTAATGGAGGAGAATGTGATTAACTGGCGGCAACAGAGGGAGGAAAGGAGGGAAGAGAATAAACGCGAAGCTAGTGTCCTCGTCGGTACGCCCCGAGGACAACCTCGCTTTCGTGCCACTCCACCGTTGAAGGGAGTCATTTCATGTCGTATTCCCTTTCCTGCTGGTTTGCTTCTGCTTCGGCGTCTGCTGTGGACTTAGCCCGAGTACGAACTGTCGCGTTATGACGGGTCGAGAGAGAGAGAGGGTGAGGGAAGTATCCCCCGGGGGGGCTTCTCTTCACTCTCCTTCGCATTCACTATTTCTTAGTGTCCCCTCTCTTTCCTCTCCCATTCCAACCCCATCTCCTCCATCCACCTGAGGCTCTTGCCCTCCACTCTCGTATGCGGATATGAAGATGGGAGAGCGGAGAGAAGCGAATCCCTTTTAGTTACAGTACGCGGCAAACCTCCACCTCTTACTTACCTCAGAATTAAATTAATTTACCAATATAAAAGGCAAATGCCGCTGACTCACTTACTTATCACGATACCTCGGGAGCCACTATACGGATTACTATGAGATTTTCCACACAGCTCGGCCTTAAACCCATTTAGGTATTCTCACAGAAATCATTTGTAAATCAACGACTCGAGCAGGACTTAATAAATGCAATGCGGGTATTTCCAAGGAAAATTTTAGGGGCAAACTGCTATATCCATTATATTACACTTCATATTTTAATCACGGATTGAAAATAGTGATATTACATTATAAGTGTCTAATTTAAGGGGAAAAAGCACCAGAAATTTTAATGATGATGAATGTAAAACCACAAAAATATCATTGGCTTGTTTGTTACCCAGCTTTGGAGCGACCTGATCGACTTAGCGGATGGCACTTTTTTCTGCAAGTCAACTGTCTCTGAATATTTTTCTTTGTTTGATTTGTTGTATATAACAAAATGAATAAATAATAATTACGAATAGAAACAATACTTTGACCACACAAAATGAGAGCTGAAAGGGTTGAAGGTGGTGAGTGAAAAGAGGGCAACGAAATAATTAATATGACCATTGGAAGAATCATAATACCAGATAAGCTGCAAGCTCTGTATAATTACATCTTTCTCTCATTCTATTCCTAGTTTTTAACTCAGCAATAAATCGCCTTAAGGCAAAAAAGATAAAATTTAAGTTGACAGTCATAAGAGTATGACAATGACATGAACGCCATGAGTATTTGAGAAAACATAAGGCCATGAAATACGCTAGTCCATATGAAATAATAAAGTCAAAAGTTCATTGCACATCCTTTGCCTAATTCCTTCCCTCTGCCTTGCCTTATCCTCCCAGGATTTACGGGCTAAACCGTTAAATATACTCCGCGAAAAACTTTTATCTTGACAGGTTTTCTTCCAGTGCCTGTCAGCTAAGGGAGCTAATTAATTTTTCAAACCAGCCTAAAGGCCACTATTCAAATAAGAATTAACGCAGAAACATGAAATTCCGCATTGAAATGTTCCGGAATGAACTGTGAGCGAAATACAACGGCATAATTAACGTACAATTTTTATCAGACGGCAGGCACGGAATATGCATACGAATATATTCAATCGTCATCATTAACGCTTATATTCAAGGGGCTGGTAAGTAATGGATATTTACATTCCCCAGTTTTCCAATAATATTAAGGAGAACATCTAGCAAATATGTTGTACAATGTACATTCACAGAAATCCTGAAAATCTAAATACACAATAATACAGAAAGACATGAGCTTTAAGGAAAGATTACAAAATCTCAGATTACAAAATGTCATGCAAAGAAATGAAAGGTTTCGTGAATAATTAGATTTAATTCCATTTTTAGAACGCATAAAAAAATGTCACATGACAAATTTATAAGCTGGCAGTAGTAGTGCGCATCACAAACTAAGTGATTACTCAAGAAAGATGTAGTTCGCAACATAGCAAGGTATTTTGAATAATTCTTAATTATTACATCATTGAAATGACCCAAACACTATATCAATCAAGAAAGACAACCATACTGACTACCAGAAAGTGAAATGGTTGCGTTATCGATTACCTTACCTCTACTAGAGATGTGGAAAACTGAGAAACTAGACAGGAGAATAATCTTAGTTTTCCTTTCATGGTACCTGAGACGACTTATGTTTGCCATTGGGGAGACGTAGTCCTTGAAAAATTAATTTTGTATAGAGATACCTATCTCTACTTCCAGAGTGTCCCCTTAGATCTTTCTTTATTTCAGCCTTCAACATGAAAGAAATTGGTGCGGTGCAGGTAGAGAGAGGGGGGGGATTAGAGGTAAAATGGAAAAGAGAGCTGAACGGCTGAAATTAGCGACTCATTACGAGTCCTCAACCTTGGAATACTCCACGAGCGCTCATTCCCATCTTGAATGCTGGAGAGGATACTTGTGTATGGAAAGAGTAGTATGTGGGGAGGGATGGAGCTTGAGAGGGGAATGTAAAAGGTCGAAGAGATGCACTGCAAGAGAGTGGGACGGAAGCAGAGGGGGGAGCAAATGGGAAGGGGGAAACCCCAGGTGGCTTATGACTGGCTCATTTGATTGGTAATGAATGGAGAGGAGGAGGTTGGTACGCCAGGACGTAAATAATTAAGTGCCAGATATGGAGCACTAGTAATGAGGTGATAAAAGTCAGACGAAGATAGAAAAGTGTGCCAACTATAAAGAAAAAGGCTCCGATAGTTAAACGGTATAATAAAGCAAAATAACTTTTCTTGGAAGGAGTAATGAATAAATAAGAAAGAGAGTACTTAGAGCAAAGATTTATTTCAATAATAAAATAAGACTCTTAATTTCCAACTCCGTCAATATATTGCTGAGGAAAATGCTGGTGAAGAACTTTGTGTGCAGTGTGTTGCTGTATGGTAGCGAGGCATGAACAGTGGAACAAGCGGAAAAGAAACGAGTAGAGGATTTAGGATAAAGTGATATAGGAGAATGTGCTAGATAAGCTGGATAGAGCGAGAAACGAAAGAGGTACTGAGAAAAGTGAAAGATGAGTGGAACCTGTGGATAAATGTAGAAAGAAGGGACGAACGGACAGGTCATCTACTGCGGCATGGGGGATTTGTGAGGATAATTTTAGAACAGATGATAGAAGACAAAAGGTACGGAGGCAGACAAGGTTTCCAATATTGAAAGCAGATAATGGATGATATGGGATGCGGAAGGATTTTGGAAATGAAGTGAATGGCAGAGCATAGAGAGCGGTGGAATGCTGTCGCCAACAACTCTTGATGAATTGACAACTGGAGAAGAAGTTAAACGGTGGTGGTAAAAATGAGGGAAAATAGCTGTATTTCCCTTGACAGACTGCAAGCTTGAGGATGCGATGTCACCTTCCAAAATAGAACATGAAACAGATCAGGCTCTCCACCAACCATGGCCCAACATAAGTAGTCCTCTTACTTTCACTGCTCCCAATGATCAGTGCGCCGCACGCCTAGAAGACAGGTTACCGCAGCCCCCTCACGTATATATGTGGGAAAAAGTCTTGTCTGAGAACAATTTTTTAAATGCTTAATTGAAAGAATATATGCTTCTTCTTCTTCTTTAACAGCTCTCCAGCCCGGTGTGGGCCTTGGCTTCCTCAGTTATATGCCCCTATTCGGCTCTCCTTCTTGATTTCTCTCCCCATTTTCCAATCCCCATTGTCTTCAGGTCCTCTTCAACATTTTGCAGTCATCTTTTGCGTGGTCTTCCTCTCCTCCTACTCCCTTCCATCTTGCTATTTATTAACAATTTGGGCATTCTATACTCTTCCATCCTTTCAACATGGCCCAACCATGACAGTCGCATAGACTCTGAGAACCTAACTATATCATTCTCTTCCAATATTTCCTTTATTTCATAGTTTTTTCTTATTCGCCACGTTTCTCCTTCTTCTACTGAGCCATACATTCTCCTTATTATATTCCTTTCAAATCTTTTTAATTTTTCCTCATCTTGTTTGGATAGGACCCATGTCTCAGCTCCATATGTAATTACTGGTCTTATCAAAATTTTAAATTTAGTTTTCCTGGACAGAAGAGTTGATTTGAGGAGGGGTAAATTTTAAAAATAGGCCTTGTTACCTTGCATTACCCTTTGATTTAACTCCCCAGATATCTTATTTTCATTATTTATTATAACTCCAAGATAGGTACATTTTCTGACGCCCTCAAAATCGTAATTCCCAATAATTAGGTTTTGTAGCTCTCGATTGTCCTGTGAAGAAGACATTTTCCAGTATTTGGTCTTATCTTCATTTACATTGAGGCCCATTCTTTTCCCAATATCTTCAATGATAGCAAACATTTCTTTAAGATCCTTCACACTTCTTGCTATCAGAGCTATGTCATCAGCATATGCAAACCTTGTTTGGATTTATAAAAAAAAGTTCCCCTTAATTTTAATTCTTTTATTGCTTTGTGCAAAACCAAGTAAAATAGCACAGCTGAGAGAGCATCTCCTTGTCTTACCCCTGAGGTCACTTCAAAAGCGCTGCTTGTTCTACCCAAAACAAAGGCTTTACGTTGGGATTCCTTCAGAGTTATCTCAACCAAATTAACCAGCTTTTAAGGAATACCATAAACTTTCAGCGCATGGATCATTTCTCTCCTATTCGCACTGTCAAAAGCTTGACTAAAGTCAATGAAGAGTATGTAAAAATCAACGTTGTATTCGTAGTATTTCTCTATTATTTGTCTCAGTGCGAATATCCACATCTAAAGCCACACTGATATTCTTCTAGAATGTCTTCGGCATAGATACTTATTCGTTTCATGGGAATGCTAGTGAAAATTTTATATGCTACATTCAGTAACATAATGCCTCTATAGTTATTGCAATACAACTTATCACCTTTCTTAAATATTGGGAAAATCAATCCAGTTCTCCACTCTTCCGGAAGCTACTCTGAATTCCAAATACTACAGACCAGTTAGTTTAGTGCTCCCAATAGTTCTGGGCCTCCATTTTTATCAAAAAGAATATATGCATTCATAGCTATTATACGTAGAGTTGTCCTTTTATTTCTATTTCCTTGCAGAGAAACATCTCACATTCCAATAACTTCGCTTCATATCCACCATATGAAAAAGGCAACTTTAGAAGCGGACGCTCAGCTCAAGACTTGAAGGGAGAATTAAGGCTTGAGAACAAGAGAATGGAAAGAGGGAGTCATCTTCGTACTTCTTCCCGAACTCCCAAGATCGGATGAAATTGTACAATACGCCACAGAAGGCATATGCTACCATCGGGATGGAAATCTCAAGTGATAAATTAGGACAAAAACTTCTTAATTGGAAAAACTTTCCGCACGGTACAAAACTATTCTTTCTACGGATATCGGAAGCATATTTTGCAAGATGGAAATGCACCGACTTCGAGCTTTAATTAAAAATGAACAGGCATAAGGTGACTTTCACGCATGTATTTGTACTACATCTGATATAATAAACAAAAAATTAACAAAAAAGCAATAAAATGTATACACAATTTAAGCAATAGATAAAAACGACTCTTGTGTTTACCAACTATAAATAGCCAAACAATCAAAAGTGACACCTTCAGTCGACGAGCAAACTAGCTTTCCCTATGAAAATGAGCTTGAATAGAAATTTAATAATTTATTTCGGAATCCAGCAAGTTGCACCTCCGGCAAAAAGTACGTGTGTGGATGCACAAAAACATAGACAAGGCCTGGACCTTAAGACGGAGACTGTCGTACTTGACGCAGTAAAGCTCACAATCAGTAATGGCTCGGTAAATATCCCATATCATCCTTTTAGTCTCCTGAATTCAATTCGCCCATTGCATGCAATTTTTTTAAGTGACTGAAAAGAAGAATAATCGCAGCATGACAAGAAAATTGAGTTCCTAAGCACATATTTTGGATAAAACGTAACCAACTTCTAATAAATACAACTACCAAGTTCCTATACATAAGGTCAAAGGTTCTTATTACTCAAATGGAAATAATTAGAATACGTATTTGTGAAACATGCTCATTTATTGGGATTAATAATAATGGATGCATGACCTTCATGACCTAAGCTACTTTCATGATTTATTAGACCGCCAACGGTTGGCTTTAAAACTATTATCCTACTACTCTGAAAACTGAAAAATAAGGTAGCACGTTCTAATATCGATTAGAAGTAAAATAAAATAAAAATCTTGCAGCATGACTTTAAATTGATAGGACCACCATATCGAAAATTTTGTTCTCACTAGTTTGTAAAGGTTCAGAACACTTTCCGCAGATAACTAGTTTGGACAAAACAAATTTCCCATTATGAGTTCCCGACCTCAATTTTATCCACAGACCAAAGATTGACCGGTAAGTTAGGAGATTTAGGGAATGAGGAGTTGGATTCATTTTTCCAAGAAATAAATTTTCACTTCTAATTAATTCATCTTCTTTTACCATCTAAAATTCTTTTGCCACACTCAGGTCCGTTTCGCTTCGCTTCCAACAACCTCTTCCAGCGGGCCACTGTAAGGAAAAACTCCACGCTTCCCACAACAAAAACCTCCTCTTATCGCACACTGTCCGTGATTTATTTTTGTGCTTAAACTCCTCATTTCATCCTCCTTGCTGACCAGCCAAACAATAGCAATTCATGAAAGATCTTTCAATTCTTCATGATGCAGACATTTCAACCATATTGAGACACATTTATAACTTTTGGAGCCCATATTGCACCATGGCATTGTTTTATTTTCTCAAACTATCAGTATTAATAAAATTATTTCGTGAAACTTCTAATTTATAAAACCACAAAGACATTTAAAATGATTTTTTTTAGTATTTACATTACAATTGGTTCCATTTTCCTTTTAATTTACACTCGTCTCTTTGTTAAGTTCAGAAATGAAAATGTTAGTAAGCCAAACAATCATTTAACAAGCTTTAAAAAAATTGGAGAAGGGGAAAAATAAGTAAGGAGAAAAATACCGCACTCACAACAAGGGAACTGTAAACAACCCACCTTTCCTTTTTAAGTGATCGCAATTTTCCCTTTAAGCCTTTAGCTGCTTTCATAGTATTACAATGACTGCAACCGCGAGGGACTCAAGAGTCACTTCTTACCACCTCCTTTGCACGACAGTATCAAGTCGAAGGTGGAAAAAGAAGCACTCGATGAGAAAAAACTCTCTTTCCTCGTAAAAGAACTGCCCTACCCTTTATGAAACCTAGGTCCTCAAATCGAATACTTGAAGGCAAAAGCTCCATAACTTGCGACAAACGCCCGCTACATTATTACACCAGTTCATTTAAAATTCCGTCTGAGCAAGGATGAAATAATACGCATTCCGCACCGAAATCCATTGTCAGAGAGATGAAAAAATAGATAATACTCCATTATAAGTTCTTCCATTTTGAAGAACTTTATTTTAATGGTAAGGTAACTTGCAACGAGTTTTACGAGGATAATGATTTATTATTCTTTTCCCACTGTTCATTTTTCACATCTCGAGTTTTCCCCAAGGCTTGTTTTTATTCGCTGGGATTTTTCAAGAGGGAGCGGAACATAAACGAAATCTCTGAAATAAATATGTCAGGAAACATAAAATTAATTTTTTTTCGACTAACGGAGGAGAATGGTTCTGCTGTTTTAATTCTTTAAATTTTGTGCGAAAAAAACTGCCAATCTGGGAAAAATGTTTAGCCAAACAAAATACCGGCAAGGCTCTTTTTTAAACCCCCTTTTGACATTCCATCGAAAGTGAAGAAAGAGATTTCACACAAGCGTCTGGACATATACTACAAATATTCTTTATAATCCTGAAGATTACTCTTCCCAACGGCTGAGCTATTGAATTTTATCTTAAAGGGTAGTTCTTATTGACATTATGCTTAGAATTCCACATATTAAATATAGATGTAAATAGTTCGCTTTAGTAGAATAGTTATACAAAGTGCACAGTTTCTTTTATACACTAATTATTTCTGGTGTAACATTCAGTGAAATGTTTTAGATGATATTGATTAAAATAGCTTAATTTTAAAATTAACAATAGACTGGCTGCTTTTTATACCATATGGCAATGAAGTAGTTTAAAATCCCATCCCTCGGACGGAGTAATTACTTGAAATGCTTTACACATATCATCCAAGTAGGGTTCGAAATTCTACCAAAGACTTTCTGCCAACACCGGGATTCGAATCCAGACTCTCGGAGTAGGAAGAAAGTTTTATGGCTCCCTCACCAACTAGATTCCTTTTTATAAACGACCACGAGTAATGCGATGCCTTCATATGCATTTGATTGGAAACGATGGAGATGGTATTTCATCATCTCCAACGAGGACGATGATGACGGGAGAGGAGGAAAAGAAGTTTCCCTTCTATTGCAGATATAAAAATGAAAATATGCAGGATGGAAGCACCTTGCTCTAGGGAAAGAAGCTTCGAAGCCACGCACCATGAAGATCCCCTTAGGAATGCAGGAGCAGTAAATCGAAAAGCAATATATTTTCTTTCACAAAATTGTAAGAGACGGGAAATATTTTCACGGAGGCAAACCACCAACACAGAAGTATTCCTTACACATTTTACAGGGAGGAGATAGGAGAAGAGTAAATGTAAATGCAGAAGAGCATCATAACCTTGGTCATATTGAGTCTGAAGAAAGCATTTGCGGGCCAGGAGTTACTCGGAGAGAGAATATTGGAACGGGGGGCGGGGGAAGAGTTGACAATAACATGCGATGAAATACGGTGAATGAGGAGAAAGAGGAGCAGAAATTTATGACGCGAGTCGTAGTGCGCTTAAAAAATCAGTAATGCCTTCTTTCTTGACAAAATTAAAGGCGGTCACCTTTATTTGAATTGTTTCACTTAATTATTACCACAATAATGTCCCACTTAAGGTGGCATCACCGTAAAATGATTCGTCATACAATTCATATCATGGATAAAAATAATAGAAAAACGTATTATTTGTTTGTTATTTCCTTTTTATATTGAACCTGAGTCTACACGATGTTTACTGAGAGAATAAAGCACTGTTTACGAGAAGCTGATTCTCACAGGGAAATGTTTGTTGATGAAGTTTAGCCAAGTATTAATAAAATGTATTGTGCTATTAGCAAATAAATCCAATAGTTAAGATTCAAAATGGGTTAATTCAAGGTACGGAAAATAAATGTGCGAAATGGTACGGCAGTCGGCTTCTATAGCTGAAAAATGTTTCATTAAAATATATATTCGTTGAAAAATCTTCTCGCTTTGTATAATTTTTCTAACAGCTTAGGTTTGCCATCAGCGATAGCAGTATTTTTGAATAAGCAAGTAAGATATTCCTTATCATGTGTCTGGTCGCAGTTTGAGGAAGGTTCTTGTGATACTCTGGTAGATGTTATAATAGAATTGAGCGATTATATAATTGACATCGTGAAATTCTTACATTATAAATAACATAGACAAATTACTTGACGATGAAGAAAAATTTCAACTCTCAAAAACCTCACGAAACTCATCACTGTCCAAAAAATCCATAGAACTGTAGCCATATGAGTAGACATTAAAATATATTTTCTCATTTATTAACATCACTCGGGATGAAAAAATCAATTTTCTTTGCAGCCAGAGCAAATGAAAACTCTCCGACAAAAATAAGTATTAAACACTCTGAGCTAAAACAACGACATAAATTTTTAACACAAACGGGAGATAATACGGAAAAGTTATCGCAAGACGGCCGATAATGAAATGATACAATATGGGAAGAGTAAGTGTAGAACCCAACGATATCTTCATCAATACGAAAGAAAAGAAAAGAACGGTAGAAGCTTTGTGAAATGTGGTTCATCACCACGTGACGGCACATTGAAAACCAAGGTTCGGATTTAGAGGGAAAACTGCCCCCTCGTTTTGACTGACAATGAGTAGTTTATGGTTGTAGGCAGGGTAGTCTACGTCAGTGTGAGGAGGAGGCTGGAAGAGGATGGAAACAAGAAGTACGGCGGAATGGGAGATTTAAGGGGAAGTGCAGGGTGAGGGCTCATTACGCGATCCCTCGCTTGGCATCATGCCTGTCAAATACCGCGGAGACAGTCCTCTTGGGTGTAGCTTAGGGTGGCTCTTATTTTTCAAAATTGAGAAAATTTGGGGCTTTTTTTGGGGCTTTACTAAAGCATTTTACTTAGGATATGTGTTTTTTTCTGAACAAAAAAACGAATATTTAATTTCGAAGTATATAGGGCACGGGTTCCCGATAACTAAGGGTGACAGAATTTTAACACGTGAATTCACACCCCACTTCGAAAATTTTGAGGGGTAGAACACATAACTTTTCTCACTTTTGAAAAATAAGAGCCACCCTAGCACTGTAGCTTCCGTCCTCTCGTGTGCGTTGTCCAACAGACCTCTCGCCTCACTACCGCCCAGCGAGAATCCGGCAGCCTCCCCTTCCTCGTCAACATCCACTTCGGTCGCGGAAAACATGTACACACTATCACAAGAAGACAAATGGACACTAAACTTCCCACTCTCCTCCACTCGCAGAGTTCACAGCAAACTAGTCAGCGAATGGGACATCGGCAGACTTCCGCGTCCCCTCCACTTCCATTCTTCCCTTAGACCCTCTCGACGACCGCTACTTAAGATGCACACGGCGCCACTGGCCACACACATCACTAGAGCAGATGAAGGAGTGAGGGAGAACACTAACTTCTCGTTCTCCGGCCCGCCTTCACTCAGACACATACCCTTCCTGGCCAAATACGTTCCCTCTTTCACCCACTCCCTCTGCATGTACCCGTCGTCGACTTGACGATAGTGTCGGATGGGGAAGTCAAGAGTTCGTGAGGAAGAATGGTTCGGGATAGGGAGGAGAATGAAGGACTTGTAAGAAAGATAATTGTGAATTAAGGGTCCAAAGTGTGTACTTTGTTATCAAAAGATATTATACGTATATAAACTGATATATACAGCTGCCATGTATTAAAAAAATAACGAAATGGTTGCATCAAAGAGATGAAGTAGATGTATAATTGTCATTAATTAAGATCCGTGGATCTTGATTCGTAAAAAAGTTGGTTGCGTTTGTTCAATTCTTGTGGTCATATGTTGCGAGATGATAGTTCTTTTCTGTTGCTTACGATTTTTCTTTCAATATAAAATACAAAATATGTAATGCTTATGTACACATGAGCTAGATGTGTCAGCTTACTTATCATTCAGATACAAATTGTTGTGACTTAACACAGCGCCATGATTTGTGAACCATATGTATAAATTTATCTTGTAGTAAACAATGCTTCAACAACCAAATATGTAAATAAAATATAGAATCTTCCTCAAAATGCGGAGTGATCATTTTTTTGAAATTGCTTAATTGTTTACTGGAACACATCCTTCCCACTGAGAACATTCTGGGCACCATCGATGCGCGCAATATTTTCACCAGCATTCCACAGCAGGAAGCCGTAATATTAGTCTTTTAATTTTTGAATTATGCAATCCTCATTCAGCAGTGAATTACAGTCTCTGTAACAGTAGTAGAAAACATGTGTTTCTCAACATTGTTTTGTGTTTGAGGGAAGTAATTAAACAATTAAATAGATTCAGGATGGGTTCTCCATTGTTTCCCCTGTACGCAGATATTTATATGGACAATTTTGAAAAAGAACTCTTCTCTTCTTCTTATCTCTTCTCTTCTTCTTATATCTTCTCTTCTTCTTATCTAAAAGTATCTTCAGGAGAATGGATTTATAAACTGTCACGGGAATAAAAATCAGTTTATATAGGGCAAGCGGGAAGAAATTTTAAGTACGAATTAAATAACGACAAGATTGATTTATAAATAAAAATAACTGTATCCAATTAGCTAAATAACTTAAAGAATGTAAATATTGATTGAGACTGTGTGCATGCACACACTCTCACACGCGCTGAAGCGCCCGGCGTGGGAACGTTGCTGGCGTTGCATTCTCGTCGCTAGTCACTCACCAACACAGAAGCAAAGGACAGGTGTATCTTAGATTGTAGAAACGAGATGAGGTGCTTAAGCACGGCCGGTGACGGCCACTGGGTTTGAAATGCTGTAGTCATGTGGGGACGCCTCCGAGGTGCGTGGTAGTTGGTGAGCGTGCCTCGGGGAGTCTCGCGTGATCTATACTAGGGAGCGGACGTATCTGGTCCGCATGTATGTCTAATTGGAATAAACCGTTTAGATAAACCCAACTCCTGACTTGTTCCCTTGCTGGCTTCCCCGAACCTTTTCTCTCTAAATTCGGTAGTCTTACAATATCATAGTAACTTATTTACAGATTTTTAACATGAAAACAAGAGACTTTACCTGATTGCACAAGAATATCTACAACTTTTATAGTGCACGCAACAGTTCTAATGAATTAATACATTTTTGTACGCCTACAACTTCCTCCTCCTTGACTTTCAAACTTCTTGACCCTTATTTTCTTCCCCTTCGACCACTTCTTGAGTAAATCTCCTGTCTACCCTCCCTGCACTTAATATTACCGCCATCCACAATGACGTTAATAATATGAATATAAGCCCACCTACACCTAAATCCGTTTCACCTGATGACGTTGTGTCGATGAAAGCCGGGTTTGGCGTTGACCTGTTTTTCAGAAAAAAGTTATTGTGGAATGGTTAAGTTCATTTCTATATTCATTAATTAGTTAATTTTAAATACCATTCCCAAATAAATGAGTTTTAAATGAAAAGCTACCCTAAGTGGGATAAATAAAGATATTGTTTAAAAGTAGGCATTGAAAGCCACACTAAAATTGCCTTGAATTGCCTAAGCTCACTCTTCCTGGTATTTGTTTGCAGTAAAAAGAGTTAAATATACATTCGTCGAGGGACTTACGAAAAATATTACGCAAATGGTTCAGAAAAAAAGGGTACCAGTCAAAGCTGATGTCATGCGTCTCAACATGCAAAATGATTTAGGACGGATGTCCAACAACTGTTAAGCATGATTGGAACAAGAAAAAATCTTTAAGAATAAAAAATGCATTTTCGTGATATCAAAGCAGTCGGAGTGGATTGTTTTGGCTTTATTTCCATCTATGGCTCATATTTCGCCTTCCCCGTTTCATATACAAGTGCGTCTGCCACTCCCAAACACAGTTCCCTGTTGGCAATAAAACATTCCTGAATAGCAAAAAGTGGCACTGAATGGGACCTCACGCGCAAATGTGCCCGAGAAAATACTCAACGAAGGCTGGTACACATTCATGCAACAATAACAGGAATAAAAAATACTAAATATCTAAGTGCCCATAAAATTCCAGTTTTTTCTACCCTGCTTGCTTGGTTGCACCATCCTTTTATGCACACTACATCTAATCACCGATTCCGTCATAAAACTATTTATTTTTTATTTAGTATAGAGAGTATTTATTATTATGAGGACTTAGTACAAACGGTAGAAAAATAATGTACAACCTGTCACTGGAAATTTTGTCTCGTAATTCTTAACCAAACTATTCCATAAAAAACTCTAAGGTAGTACAATGCATACACGCAAGTCTTATAGAAACATGTCCTAGGTTTATTTTATTGTTATTATGTTTTCCATATTAAAATTCCACTCAGAAAAATTCACTCATAAAACACAATACGACTACCGATATGAATGCTTGCCTTAAGATTTGTGAACTTAAACGTGGAAATTATTCATTTTCTGTAACAGCTGAAAATGTCGCATATGAATCAGTTAATGTATTTAATTAAATAAGTCAGAAAAAACTAATGATTGCTTCATTCTATGGGCTTTTACTGTATTTATACTGTTTATCAATAACCTTGCCTGAATATCCAAATCACTATTTATATAATGATCATCGTTTTAATGGTGCAGTGTTTCACTAGTCTCTATCACACTAGGAACACTTTAAGATAAGATAATATTTTACACACACAAATAGAATACTGCCGGGATCCGCGCTCCAACACTCGGGGTGGGAAGCCACTATTTTAGCCACAACACCAATCCAATTAACCTCCCACAAAATGTTTCTCCTCGGATCGTACATCTATGATGGATCGTCCATTCAGCTGCAATTATTTCAATCATTACATGAGAAAGCCATCAGCGCATACGCTTTCTCCTCCATCTATTGAGACAGGGATGAAGCGGCTCATTTTTACTTTCCTCTGAGCCTTAAGCACTCATCAAAAACGCATTATCTACATCACTCCCGGAAATAACCCTCCCTCTCTCGATCTCGTAACGATCTTCCACGCTGGATTGAACAATGGCGCTAGGAAAATTTCAATGGCAGTCCCATCTCTCACCCCCACGCTATTCACCACCTTCCTAGTTTATTATCTACTATTTTATCTACTATTCCCTCTCCCCTTTACACAATCCCACCTATTTTAACTCCTTCAGGACCTTCTCCCGACATCCTACCAACTCCTCGCCTGTCATTTTTTCACTCCCCTTCTTACCCGACCACTCACTCCCTCTTCGACGCTCTTCTAAAGCGCTTTTCCTTCAACTCCACTCTCCCCCCCATTCGCTCCAGTTTCCATCACCCTTCTCACTCCTCCCTACCGATCTTATACCCTTATTCTCAGCCCATGCCCCTAGCCCTCATGCTCCCCCTACCCATTACAAATCCTCTTCTCCTGACGATCACCAATCACCTTCCCGCCTTTTATCTCCCTAATCTATCTCACACCCAACCCTATGACCTTCCCCTCGTGCTCCCCTTCATTTCACCCGTTTTATCCCGCAAAACCTAATCCCTATCCTTATTCCTTTCCATCTTCTTCCAGCTGATCCACCCATAAGGCTCACCATGTACAGGGCCTTCTCTTGATTTTTACTCATCTCTCCTCTGCCACTTGTATCTTCCCGCATTGCCCTTCCGCCGCCGCTCAAACTTCCGAACTGAGTTTTCAAGACCTTCACTTGTGCTCCTCCTCCAACGAAGCCTCTTCTCCTCCTTTCATTTCTACATCTATCAACCTCGAACTCTCTCTTGCATGTATACTTTTGTTCGCTCCTTTGGCGAAATTATCACATAATAATCCTCCTCTCTACGGGTGTTTTCTTGCGTGGGCCTAATAAGAACCTCCAACGCTGGATTTGTTAGAATTGTTTTTTTACGAATTCTCAATTATTTCTACCATTACATCAAATCCCTTATGGTTCCTTCTTCCCTTGAGTGAATTAGATTATTTAATTATTGGAATAAACCAAAGGTATGAAATTTGCCATTAGATTAAACTTATGATGGCAGGCGACACTTTGTAGACGTTTGCTACGTTTAATATGGTGAAAAGAAATCACCTGGTATTACTCCACTTAAAACCTTCGCATTTGACCAATTTCTTTGCCAATGTGTCATTTTCAAGGTAACATACGGAATGTTCCAGTTTCCTTCATCCTTCCCTCACCGCACTGCACCCACCCCTTACTAAATTGATGTAACAGGCTAACACATAGCTGACGGGTAGGTAATTCGGAGATCCGGGTTAAAATCCCAGGCAACAAGGTATGAAGATTTTTCGTGGCTAGTTTCATCCCTTTACCGCATATATTTGTACTTGAGCACATAACAGCGTACAATGTCATTTGTGCATTGATTTGGATTTACTCGTGACTGATTGAGTGGTCCTGGATATTTTTTAAATTAGAAACAAACTTTAAATTATGAAATAAATGCCACAGATGTATTTGGTGATGCTATTGCTAGGATCTATTAATTTACCAGGATTTACATACAGACAGGCCTCCCTCTCTTTTTCCCCACCTCTAAAATTCCAAGTCTTTTGCTAAGTGTTCTTCTTCCGCGGTCAGAAAGAGAAAAATGGCTTCCGTGTCGTGTATAGTGGAAAGGATTATTGCCATATATTTTTAGAGGATGTTTTTATGCCACTAATCCCTATACATATTTCACAAAACATTATTTCGAAATATAAACGTGTAATTCTAACACAAAGGATACGAACGTAGGAATCTCAAAATAAAAATCAAAACTACAAAGTTATAGAAGTTTAATCCAATAATAAGTGATTAATCAACTATGCGGAAGGTAAAAAATATGACGATGACAAAAATGCAGTACATGCGGCTTTCAACATTGAAAATTTTTCCTTTGAAACCTCATCCTATGAAATAACTTTAACAGCCTATACATTCAGACAGTCATTAGTGCATTGCAGTGAGACCAACTGTCTACACTGCACTGCATATTGTAATTAAGGTGGTTTGAGCGAGATAGTTCCCTAGTCATAATGGAGACCATATTCAAATTTAATTTTTTTATTTCAGTTTCTGTATGAAGTATGAAATAAATTATGTAATATTAATGCCGCAAAGATATAATTATTTATGACCAAAATTCTCAGTAATTAAATTAATCAAGCTACATAAGTCTCTAACTTGACTCATTATTTCCCACCGTACGGCTGAAAACCCTTCAAAACTGCAGGCTTTTTTTTGCGATTCCGTAAAAATTACTGTGGTGAGTAATAGATTATTTTTTATAAATAGTTGAGAAAACATGAAATCTACACACAGTTAGTTTTTTGACGAAATCTAGGTGCTAGAAATTCCTATTTTTTTTAATATTCTCTCCCTGGAGCACACAAGAATAATCTATCCCATGTAAAACAGCTTATATTTTTAGGCAAATTGCTCGAAAAGTAGTTCGGCAAGGGGTTGATATTTTGATATCATTGGAATGGTCAGATTTTTTTCTTTAGAATGAGGCCAAATTCATCAAATTCTTGGCGAAGTGATTTTTCGCTCATACTACCTTAATATAGTAATCACTATTCAGGCACCAGTAAGTGTATCACCAATATAACCAGACTGTTGATAATGTGCAAAGTTTTGAAAAACACTAGAATGGAAAAGAAAGAATGAGTATAATAATCAGTAGTAAGCATTAAAGGAGGAGGGAGAAAAAAAGGAAAGGGGAGTCAGTGTGGGATGGAGAAGTGGATATAGGGACAGAGTAATCGAAGGGCGTAGGTGATTGTGTACATGTAGCCACAGCAAATGCTTACTCACAGTTCCCTAACTGAGAGATGTAGGGAAACTAAAACATCACTAACTCAGAGACGTAGGGACGACACTGTGACTGGATGAAATCGCTGTGTTAGTAGTTTCAATCAACGCCCGGAGTGCAATTGCATCCTCTCTCGGTGAATGCGGGACAAACAATCACAACTCCGCCGCGTGCCGGAAGAAAAAAAAGATAAGAGAAGGAGACGTGCTCCTCGCTTGGGGGATGAGGGTTGGAGGCTAGAGCATCGACCCCTGTGGCGGGCCAGGAGCTGGGAGGTATTGAGAGGGGATAAGGGTACATTTGAAGGTGCTGGAATGGTGAAAGAAAAGAATGAGAGAAAGGTAAAATACTTAAAAATTTCTAACTTGGAAAATTCAGTTCACGCGAATTTCAGGATGAAAAGGAGTACATTACTTCAACTCCGCACTAAATCACTATAAATGATAAAAGCAAAATAAAAATGAGATGTACACTGCCTAACTGATTCCTTCGGTACGAAAATTCCTTTTTCCCACGTAACACTAGCAACTATGACAAAAACTGAGCGAGACACTACGACACCCCGTTTATATACAGTTAACTTTCATTATTTGCCTCTTCAAGTTCCTTATTCTAATTCCCTCCCTCTGTCATGACTGGTACCATAAAACGCTCTGCCACACCCTGCGGTGTATCACAGGGTGATATACCTATAGAAGTAAAAAGTTAAAGTAAGATGAGTAAATGTTGACAATGACATCCACCCTACCATACAAAGACCAACCGCTGCATGAGAATATAGAGTCTATCAAAGTTTTGTGAAAGTTCTGTAAGAAAAAACCTCTGCATGAAAATATGAAAATTGACCACAGGAATTTTCCCAACCTCGTGCCTCAAAGAAAATGGGCACGGGAAGAACTATTAGCGTTCTAACGATCTCGGAGGCGAGATAGATATTCAATGCGACGGATACGCAGAATTAGGGCTGGGCGGTTTTCCAATATATTGGTTCCAATATCAATATCCTGTATTGGACATTGGTGGTCGGAAAAACCAATATTTGCAATTTGAATATTGAATAATGCATTACTAATGTTAAAAATTCAAGTATTGAATATTGGAACCCGGCGAGGAGAGCGCCCGATTCTTTGAAAACAGACGGCGCGCGTGGTACTTAGTGCAGCACTTCCATTTCCACCATTATTCATAGCAATAACTGGGGAAAAGAAGCTTACACTGCTTTTCTTGTTTTATTAACATAATTTTACATAGCTAACACAGGCAGCATTTGCAAACCATTGTAAGCCAGATATTTTTACCAGTTAACATATGCAATTCTCAATTTATTCCAATATACCAGTATTTCATTTTTACATTATTTCCAATAATACAATATTTCAAATATTCTAATATGCCAATAATTGCCAATATTCAATAGTCCAATACAGGTTATTGATTTTGGTCAATTTTCAATATTTTTAGATACTGGGATTCATATACCGCCCAGCCCTACGCAGGATTGCCATCCCATTTCGTTCAACAACTCCTTCCACCCATCACCGACTTCACTCCACGACCAATCCCGCACTGATATGTTGCGTGCTCTGCCGTCACCGCATCCGGAATGGGCCCTTGGGAAGCGTCAACATTCAATGATGTGGAAAGAGATTGTATGAAGGGCAATGGCCTGCCACGATGGAAACAACGGTTTACGTTTATTCATCGAAATTAGGCATCGTTGGACTCGGCTGGAATTCGGAGGGGCGTACCATGTGTAGGGTTAGCGAAATATGTCGGAACTTGTTTGTGAAGATCATAATGCAAGGAAGAGGAAATGATACAAAATAAGTGGGACAAAGGGGCAAACTGTCCCTCCAGAGGTCTCTAAAGAAATTTTTATTTCGGTGTCTTTTAAGAGTTTTTTTTGGGGATGGGAAGAAGGTAGGACAGAATGTTGAAGCGAAAGAGGGAATGAGGGAGGTTAGAACGGCAGTAGAGAGAAAACGTGGAGGAAGAAGGCTAGGTGGACAACGTCCTTTCTCTCTCTCTCTCTCCAAGAGAGACAAAATGGTGGGAGAAGCGGCTTTCGGGGTTGGGTGACAGAACTTTGTCCGCAGCGATCCACATTAAAGGAACGGCGGTGTAACGACAGAATAACTTCCCAGAATATTTCCAGGATAATTCCAGGATTTAAGCAAATGTGGTGTTTTTTATTCGAGTGCTCGACAAAAATGCAAACATTTCCCTGAGCTGGCGCCGAACATGCGCCAGGAGCGGGTAGGGGCCCGTGGCGAAAAGAGACCATTTTTGTTGTGGGCGAAAATTTCTGCTGAGAACACCTCGCGACTTTGATGTGCTAGCACACTGGTTTTGTTTCCAAAGACAGCATATTGTCTATTATCTATCCATTAAGGAAAAAGTTGATCAAATGTCCATGGATGGAAAATAATAAAAAGAAGAACAGAGTTTTAAGTAAATTTTCTAACTAAAAATCCCAGAGGTAATGCAAGGAAACGCATCTCTTAAGAAAAGACGCCCACTAACCCATCGATAAGTACCACTAAATCCTAGAGAAAACAGATGAAATGGATTCGGGAACGTAGGAAAGTTGACGCAGTGCGCACTGGAAACGAAAGCGCAAGCCCCTCAACGGGCGCAAAACTTGACCCTATACAGTTGACCTATTGATGTAAAACACATGGCCATGTACCCGATATAGTACCACCCGATGTTTTCCATTCCTTTCATCCAATTCTCCCGAGGCTTCTCCCTTGTATCTTCCATTCCTCTCTCTCTCTATTTGTCTGTACTACAGTTCTGCCTCTCCCAAAAGAATAGATCAATTACCTCAATTCCATCAAAAGAAAGGTGCAGGGTTTGACTATTGAGCAGGCATGAAAAGGGAGGAGCAAGGCTGTTCAAGAAAAAAGCGCCCAATAAGTTTCTAACGTAGTTGGAATATCAAGATCTTGATAAAAAATGCACCCATCCATTGAACATACATATACAACAAAATCTCAAGAGAGTGCAGATGATCATAAGTATTAGCTGGCATACATAATCCATGAGGGATTATCCTGGCAACATATATACGCATTATGCTTTCCGAGAAATAAAATGGTTGTATATCTGTTACCACATCCGCAATTAACTTCTGTATCCCTAAAATTAAGCAATGTTTTATAGGTTTAAAGGTAGGAAACACTTCTGGGAGTGCTAAATTTAACGTTAACGTTAACGAGTTAAACTTATAATGTAAGAAAATTAAGCTTTTAAAAGGAGTAACTTGCCCGTGAGAAATTGGAGACGTTTTCACGAGGGTATTGGATCAGCCCTTGTTAGTGAAAAATTCTAGCAAAATCGGTTTCTCCAGACTCAGCCTGGAATATTCTCGCAGAAAAAATGAACCTTCTACTTTGCATCAGATTTGCTCTCCTCCTCCCAAATCCCACAACCATCTCCGCGAACGCACGCAAAACACTTTGGAGGAAGACTTTTGTTCTTATGTGCCCTTATCCGAGTCTTAAGAAAGCTAAGGACCCATTCCCACCGTCTTCCATCTCCCTATCTACCACTATTTCAACAAGACTTCCTACCTCCTTTCCGCGCCCATCACCGCGTCTTAATGCTTCCTTTCTCTCAAGATGTGGATGGGTGTCGCCCATTACACCACTAGGACGTTACGCGTCGCTGTGATCTTTCTTAGTCGTAGTGCGGCTCCCATGCTAAACTCGTAACCGTCTCATTCCTTGCCCCCTTCGGCTACCCTAACGAATTTCATGCCCTGCTACCCCACACCCGCCTCATGCCGTTCGCCACTCGCCATCCAAAACCCTTCTCATTCTCATCATCCAAAGCACGATAACGCTCTGTTGGAGGCTGTAATCCTCAGAGGGACAGAATGGGATCTCCCACTTAACCGCAAATGGATTTTCCATCCAACACCTAACCCACGAGTTAGCATGATTAAAGCCATTTTTATATGCAAATCAGCGGAGGAGATCACAACTTCTGGCACCATCTAACGATGGTGATTCTCGTTTCACGGCCTCTTTATGCTTGGCGGAAGAGCCAAAACTCTCAACTGTTTTGAAACGGCGTTGCAATACTGTGGAAAGTGGTGCGTTTCAGGAAGAGAGAGCCTTAGCTACTTTACTTTTTAAGAGTTGTTTCACGAAGTGAAAGAATTTAAAGGAGGAGGAATAAAAGCTAAATGGTGGTGGATGCAAGGGGTTTCATAATCAAATAACAGAAAAACAAAGATTTATACTTCATTCATTAAAAATATTATCCTACTCATTTTGGAATCTTGAGCCATACATCACCTTATTTGTTTTATTATCATGATACAGGTTGTTAGTTACAAAAATAATCATTTGATATCCTCACAAGGGACCGGCAGGCTATACCGCAAACACCATGGTTCATCTAGTGAAGCAAAAAAACAGTCAAAGAAATTGCACATGATTTAAATAATATAGATATATTTATAAAAATTAATGGATTACATCACTCCTTCACATTTTAAATCATTCCTTCTTCAAACACTTTTCATAAAATATTTTCCCTTTATGTGTAGGTAACTTGTTTTTTCTCAACTTTTGCTGTCGGTAAATCAACTAATATTTTAAAGGAGTCAGTGGATACGTTTGATTTTCCGCCGATGTCTCTCATCAAAACTTGCCTCGTCCGAGATATAACTGCTTGATTGGCCGAAAAGTATTTGTATGTTTTAGAGCCGTTTTAGGTTTTTATGATTGGAAGATTTCATAATTCACTATTGGTAAATTTAAACCATTAAATTTTACTGTTTGATTATTTAATCGATTTTGTCAGTAATATCGCCTGGGAGCTCAGATATTTGGGCATTACATAATAAGTATGTGTAAAAATTGAAAATCTGTACCGGAACCTACCGAATTAAGCTAAAATGCCCTCATCAATAGATGCTGATTCATGAAGAGATTCTGCATAATAGGATGCGTCAGAAATTCACCCACCTGAAGGAATTTGCCACCATTATTTAAGGGGAGCACAACTTTACGTGGGTACGTAGTTAATTATAGTGACTATGAGAGGAATTCGTGACGTTGTGAATGCGGTACTGCATCTGAAGTTCAACAACAGTGAAACTAGATTGGGACTCGGCAAAGGCAATATTCTAGAATTGTCTTTACTGTAGCAGCAACTGCAAACAGTTTCATTCCTCGCCAAATCTACCCTTTCAATGCCTGGCTCCGGTGTCTAATATCCTGATTGACTGAAATTGAAAGTTAAGTTGACTGAAATAACGAAGTAATCGAAACGTTTTCATCAGGAAATAAATTCGGAACACTAGGTAAATGGTGGAATCTGTATGGTAAAAGGAAAGGATAAATATTTATTAATATCTAGCGGGAGGTACCCGTTGAAATTCAACGGGTGTGACGAACATAGGATGTATTTTATAAGAAAACCACAAAGCCTGAAGAATACTATCAGCGTAGTCATTTGAGGAGTTCGTAAACTATATTGTGTGTTGTGTTCGTTTTAGTAGACACGCTGACTGTTTTCCAGGTGCAAGGAAAGTTGGGTGACTGTTGGTCCTCTTTCATGCATGGGAAACCCAAATATGGACCACGAAGACTCATTACTACTTAAATAGCACCCAGGTTGATAGATGGTCACCTCGTCCTTCCAGTTCTCTTGAGCCATCTTCTGAGTGAATAACAGCTTGATCGCATTCCTTAAGTACATAAATATATTTGCAGTCAATGACTCAGTTGAGTTGTGCAATTTAAAATCGGTATGTACGTTGAGTATCTTAATCAGGATCGGAGAGTAGGGTACAATCTAGCGGTTAACAGCGTTAAAAGGAGCATTTGCAGCAGCATCCATGTTTATTTGACCTATGAATCATCCATCACCCGGACTGCGCCTTCGGCATAAAGGGTACCAAAAATAATTGGTTTCGGTTGCTAATTACAAATTTATGGTGATTCGTAGTGCACTTGCCGATTTTCATGCACGGATGTCGTTCATTGCGCAGAATTACCGTTCTTCTTTTGGGTAAGAACCATGTAGTGACGTCATTATAATTTCCGCCATCTTAATACAGATTGAAGTTTCGGAACAGATGGGTATATATTTGAACCAGATTTATAGCTGGTTACCCGTCCGTAGGTTGGGTTAGGATGAAATTTGTGAGGTTCTTAGCGTAACCCGAGAAACACGACGGGGAGATTCTCATGAGATCGCTGGTGGGCTTGTCTTTGAGCATCCAAGTCTAACCTTTATCGTTTTTCTTGCAAGGGCTCATTTTCTCGCAAAGAACACATTCATCTTGCTCTAAAAGATTTATTCGAAATTTTACTCTTTTTTCTAGTTTTTACTGACTGGAAACTTGAATCATTAGGGCCCGATTATGTTGACAAATATACCAAAACACTCAAGGCATTACAACCTGTGAGTACACCTGTTTGTATCTGTGTATATTTCAGGAATTAAACCCATGGAAAGGTAAACCTGACCACTGTTTTCGGAGAACCTATCGGGCAATGAAATGGCTTCTACCTGGGTCGATCATCGACTGTAAGTGACCAACGTGAAGGTGACCAGCGTTGGGTAACCGATGGCGGGGACGTGTGCAAAGACAGTGGATAATAGTGGGAAAGCGGGGGAGCAGAAGGGGAGAGGGGCCAGGGAGGGGGAAGGTGAAAATGGGCGGTTAGCAAATCCCATCCCCAACAAGGCGGGGAATGCGCCGAGTAGTTCCGAGGTGCCATCCACTGTAGGCAACAAAGGACTAGCGCTGAAGCTTGCATTGCTCGTTAAAAGGTCATCAATGCAGTGGGAGAGTGCGTAACGCTGATGAATGTCTGGAGTTCCACGAATGTTAGAAGGCAGAGGAGTTGAAAGGTGCTAAAAGTAATGACTTGGTTACCACAATAAATTGATTAAAAACTAGATAAGAAAGATCGAAGGAGAAAAAATAATAGTATACTTCTCCAAAAGGAAGATGATTATCGGCAATTGTTGCCAAAAAATTGAATGGAGAGTAAAATTAAAGTGTACGAAATGTATTATTTCACCCGAAGAATCGCTTTAATGTTAATAGCATTTATCATAACAACAACCAAGTCCACCTTCAATAAAGTTATTGAATCAATACCACTGGGTGAAATAATGAAACTGACATTCAATTTTATACAGTTACGGAAGATTGCGGAGGAGGGAAGGAAGCCAAGTTTTGGTCCGAGGAAACAGGAGGGGAGTAATCACAGAGGAGAAGAGTGAAGATCTACACAAGTCAAAAGAGAAAAAGCATCAATTGGGGATCAAGAAGTTAACAGGAAACAGATTGAAGGCCTCTCGAAATTGCGAGAACAGTAAAGTGATCCTCAATTTTCATTCTCAGTGTCATGATTGCTCCTCAATTAAACCACGTCCTTCATCTTTAATTTACAGCAAGACGAAAATTGATCAATAGAACAGGGTAAATGAGAAAAATGTGATGGGTCATATCAAAAAGAAACTTAGGGATTACATAAAGAAAACACGGATGGGACAAGGGGGCAGAGCGCTGAAGTCAAACAAGCGATCCCCCTTATGCAGCTCCACCAACAAATCATGTTTGAAATTCAAACAGTTTAAATATTATGAGGATGATGATAATACAGTAATATAATAATAATATACATGAAAAAATATTACAATGATTGTATAATAATATGGTAATAAACTATTTAGAATATTATCATGCCTCTGATTATCTGCATCTAAGGCCTGCGAGGGAAGAAAGCTAGTTCATTTAGAGGAATAATCCCAACCAATAGCCGCTGAGGGAATATTCCCTTTATATTCAAGTTCAAGCACCACTAACAGGGATGAAAATCAACAATAGTTGTATTCACCACGCATATTTAGGAAACACACCCAGAGGTGAATTACCAGGACTAAGAAGTGATGTGAATAATCTATCTGTGGCTGAAGCCTACCGAAAAATACCCGCTTTCCATCATTAAGTCGGTCCATTTTTACGGGACATATGCATTTCTCACTTTTCTGCTATATACCCACTCAATTTCTCCCCATCTCGATCCTTCACTCACATTCACTCTCTTTCCACCCTGGTCTCATCGCACACACTGCATATCCACTCAATCCTCCCAGCCCCAATATCCTGATCTTCTGGAAGAAGATCTCCCTCATTCCAATTTCCACTACCACAGAAACCGAATATCCCTTCATCAACCTCCTACGGGATCTCCCCGGATGATCGTTTACCTCGTGTCAGTTGCTTGGGAGTTTATGGTGTGCTGCCACGGAAGAAACTCTTCCTTTCGAGGAAGTTGGGGCGGGGGAATATTCGGAAAAACGTCAGCTCAAGCAATGAAGTTGAGTGTTATTGTGGTAGGTGTTGTGCTAAAGGGACTCGATACTTCACTATAATAACATCTTTTAATAAGGTTAAGAAGAAACCGCCGGGTTTTCCTTCGCCACGGTTGCCTGCTAGTAGATTAAGCAATCCCGTTTTCACTATTTGACGCTTATAGAAAGCGTTTGCGGGTAAAGTTCATAAAAATCATATAGAAAAGTAAAAAATTGTAACTATCGCTAAATATTGACCATTTTCAACGGAGCAGTGTACGGTTTTAGGGAGCGGTACAGAAACCAACTAACCTATGCTTCATGCAGTGATTCTTCAACTTAGAATTAGTCATTTATTGATAATGTAGACGTCATAGAATTTCCCTGTTCGTGATAACCGAGGAGGATGTAAAACACTTTCCTCAGCAGGCTGCAATGCAGACAGCGCCGTTTTTCCCTCAGGGCCCAGCAGTTCAGCCTATTTGCCTCCCATCAACAACTTCAATAACTCATTTTTTCCTTCTGAATCTAGGTGAATTTTCATTTGAACTCTCGTAAAGGACACAATTCCCTTAAGGCAAGCTGAAATGGGACAGATGAAAGTACGAAGCATCGTAGGAAAATTGGAGAGTTGGATACTTAGAAGAAAGCTTTAAGGGAAAGGACAAAAGGAGAGGGAGCGACAGGCTCTCCTCTTAATATTATCTAATGACATTTAGTAACAAATATTCTCACGATGAAGACTGGAAGATAAGATGGGAAAGAGATAACGGATGTTTAGAGAATAAGTGAAGAAGGGTGCATCAGAGCAGTGTGTGGAGCGCTTTGTAATAACTTTGAGAGTAGCATGCCAAAACTCATTTTATCACTTGAACGAGCAATTTAAAATAAAATATTTGCAATTTTCCAAATACCAAAACATCTTAGAAAATCGTAAGGGGTCCAAGGGAATGTAACTAGCTCCCATAACCTGTGATAGAGAATTTTTAAACTAGCCTAATTATCATAAAAACCTTCAGAATGATCAAGAGTAAGAGTAAATAAACATAGCATAACCAATAGGTGGAAAGGCAGGGTAGTTTAACAGTCAACCGAACGCAAGCACTGCAAGAAGGAAAGAAGACGACGCGGTACAGATGGCGGAAGGATGAACTCGTGCGCGAGGACAAACACTTGTGGATATCCAACCGGTCGAGTGGAATGACGGCTGTGGCGACTTCATCCCTAGCTGCCATTGATGGCAGGAGAGAGAAGAAAACCTCTCTCCCATTCCTTGTTTCCTATATATTCACCTTACGCTGAATTGCCCGTCAAATTTATTTTAATGGTAACCCAAACACAGGTATTGTTCCTCTGGGGTACCTATAGTCCATTTATGTATGTAAATTGTCAAATGTATTTTCTAATGGGTAATGGAATAAATATATATTATTATTATTATTATTAATAGATTTTGAGCTCACGCTTTGACTACGATCGCTAAGATTCGAATAATCTAAATAAGATTTAAGGCTTTCCCAGGGAATACTTGTGCTGTAGATTTATCGGGTTTCCATACGGGTGATTATTGTGTGTTGCAACGACGCTTCGACGGTGTAGTCTGCCATCGCCTTCAGGGTGAATGAGTTTCACCCTGAGGACGATGGCAGATTACGCCGTCGAAACGTCGCGTCGGTGTAACACACCAATATCACCCGGATAGAAACCCGAGAAATCTACATCAAAATTTAAATACGGTTAAGTCGATCGCTGTTAGACACTCAGCGTCTAGTAGTAGGCTGCCACCTAAATACCACCTCCGTTACATTTCGTAACCTGCAAGGCCTAATCAGTAATAGAAAAACACAGTGTATATATAGCACGACCATCTCAATATACTCCCAACTTCTTGGTATTCCAGAACACCCTCAGGGATCGGTAAAGAGAAGAGGAAAGCAATAAACTTCGTTCTGATTGATGCTCACAAAGGGGATTGCCCTTCCCCAGCTTCCGGCACGTGTCCACTACCTTTGTGAACCCGCAGCCTGTACCTACTCATCCTCTTTTCACCATTTCTCTATCAATCACACTCATTACTCTCCCCCGAACACCCACCTCATTTCTTTATCTTACTCCCCCTTCCCGCAGTCTCTGCTAGCCCTCCCTATGCGGCTCCTAGATCGATCCTTCCCAAGGGCGGAACTACATGCCCAAGCCGCATTGGGCATTGATTTGCCAACTGTCGTAGAAGCGAGGCCCACTATTAGTCCACAACAACATCAACGGAACATTCTAGCCCACTTTAACGCCTCACGTGACCAATCTTCACAGTTTCCGTTCTACTTTCAAGCCGAGGAAATTTAAATATAAGGGTTCACTCATTTGGTGCGGCTGATGACGCTACAATTCGTTTTTCGCTGGGAAGAAAACAGGAGAGATATATCAACGGAAACACTTGGCTTCCCAAGCAATGCTTTTCACCCTAACCTAGGCTCGCAGCAAAATCATGTCAAGCTAGACTGGGAGAAAAAAATATATACTACACAAGTTCGAACGCAATTTTTTCGTCATCGTATACCTGGATTAAGAAGACAAAACGTAAATTAATTTTAAGTCCTCGCAGCAATTTCCGTCAACATTCCTCAGGTTTATGCGCCAATACTAAGAAAGTTTTGGGCAAGGTGGCACGAAATGAACCACGCTTCAAGGTATTCTTTCTCTGATATGATGAATTTAAAGCTCATAAAGAAATAGAATGAGTCATAGTCTTGTCCTGAAAAGAAGTCCATATATTCCGGCTAATAGTTACAACAAGTAAACTTTTCGAAATCGCGGATTGACCCATTAAAACCTAGTTCATCAAGTTTACTCATTAATTTACATAGCAATGGCATCGCTTCCTGATTTCCTACTTTTCAATTGCCATTCCTCGAGGTGATTTAAACTTATTTCATTAAAAAATTTAACCTTTACGCCCCCTGCCTGCCTACTTGCCTCTCTTCTGGAGCGCTATACGGTTGGAGGAAATCCCTCCCACCAAGCTTTTTGATTCCTTCTCACTTGATCGAATCGCCCGAGATCTGAAACAAGTAGAAATTTCAATCAAAGCCCTACTTACATTTAAAAATCCATGATTCGACGTACTCTTGCCTCCCGCCCTCTCCATTAGCAATGGTTGTTCATCATTGACGGTGCTGAGGTGATATTGCAACGCCATTTAATGGCTCCAAACTTAATTTATCAGATAGCGTGTTATCGTTGACAGCGTGTTTAGCGTGGGTATGCGTTGTTTCATAACGATGACTTCTCCATGTTTGAGTAAGATGAACCTGATCCGACCCCCCTGTATGAACCTGATCCGACCTGTGGCGTCTTGTTTTTGGTGTATCGTAAATATGTCATTTTGGTTATTATTCTTGTTATGTGGTGATATAAGGTTTAAGTGAGTAAGAATTTGATCTCACGGTCATCATTCATATATTGGCTATTGTATCTGTGTCTAAGTTAATTATAAAGAACCGGGTCGAAGAGTGGACTTTGACTTGCATGAACTTTTGAAAAAAGGAAGAAGAAAATACTCAATGCTGAATATATGTGCCCACTTTGTGTAAAGGCAAACGAGTAAAGAAACTGATTTCCATTACCACATTAATTGAAAGCAAGATATTGAAATTGTTATCATTTGTAAAGTAATTACCTTGGATTTGTGTATATTTGATTTTAAAGGTTTTATGTCCTATTAAATTTAAATACACGCTTTAAAAGGTCTCATGTTCTGATTTGCTGAGCTATCCGTGCGGAATTAGAACGACGATAAAGGTAAGGAATACTAGTGAAGTGAGGGGGATATGTTACAAATGGTTATCAAAAGAGAGGCAATAATTAAATAGATAATACGCCTTAAATAGAGACGTTACAGCGTTTAACTAGAAGCCTTAGGTCATGGGATTGAATACAATACTACAATCAAAGTTAAACGAATTAGGCTGGGAACCGCTAGAGACTCGGAGGCTACGCGCTAGGCTTAGATTGCTTGAACAATTGAGAATAGATATCTTTCAGAGCGACACGGAGAACATCATATTAGAACCCCACTATATTTCCAGGTCCGACAGAAACGATAAATTAAGAGAGATATTTTGCCGAACGGATAGGTATGGGAATTCGTTTTTCCCCCGAACAATAAGGCACTATAATAAATGCTAGGCGTAATTTCATTAGAGCGTTTCCTTTTTTTCTTTAAACGGCTGGTGTCCTAACACCCCCCGCCACACGCCTATTGAGGCGGCTTGCGGGGTAATATGTAGATGTAGATGAGGACCAGCCCACAATAATCCAAGCACTAGAGTTATGTACTTTCCTATATCAGATCTTTCTATGAAAACAAACAAATTACGGGAATAAGACCCTGAATGAATAAATTTTATGAGACGTAGGTACAGTCAATTTTCTTATTTATGCACTTCATCGTCAAATTGATTTTCGTGTAGAGTTCTTTATCTGGAGTTTATATGTGGTCCAAATAAAGGACAAATCGATATTTACAAGTATTCTCCCAAGTTTCAGCTCCCCTATTTTCGGTACGCCAAACTCTGTCCAACACATTCCCTCTAAAAGATTATTCAATCTCCGTTTTCAATTACCGTCCCTTATTGATTCCCTTCCTCCACTCACCTAAACCTTTGTCCGGGGAAGACGAAGATGACCCAAGTCGATCTCAATTACTCTCATGTCTTCTTTTCACTCTCTTTTTAGCCGTATTTCCGCAGCCCATCTTCCTTCCAGACAATTTATCTATTCTCAACACATTCTCCCCTCTTACATATCGTTCCAAAAACCACCTTTCCCTTCGAACCTCTTGTTCTATTTCCACTTTTCTCCTTTGTATACCTCCTTTGGTACTCATCTTCTCATCCTTCTTCCTTTTACACCCTGTAACCCTTCCCCATGGAACCCGTCAAGCTCAGACCCATTGAGGAAATTAATGAAGTGTCAATTTTGGTGGCCATCTTCATCCCATCCCCTTAACGTCTGCCCTATAGTCGCCCACTTGGGCCTATCTCTCTCTATCGTAAGCTACTCGCCTTGCACAGACTTCTTCGCATGATCTACTCTTCTGGTTACTCCACATCTTTTAAAAAAACCTCACTACCGCACAGGGCGCACTATTCAGAGGAGGATTTTGGGGTCTCACGGTTAAGAGACTGCTTTACACGTAGCAGAAGTACAATTGTTATCTAATTTCAAAAATGTTATTTAAAAAATTCTAGATATCATGTGTCTAGAATATTTCGATTTATTCGATATTATCCACGTCCTATTAAGCTTCATCATTCTTAGAAATTACCACATCTCCATTGCTTACAATCTATTTTGCTCTGTAGCTGTTAATATCTAGGCTTCACTGCCATTTTAGTGCAGGTTTTAATAAACTGCTTCCTGGTGTCCAGGCTCGTGTCACTAGTTGATAGCAGACTCCTCTTCTGTTAGAATGCCTTAGGGCTTATAAAGAATACGGAAATAATTTAATATCATCCACATAATATGCCAGCGTCCCTGACGTTCGAGGCCCAACTATTATATACCTAGCATAAATGTTCCTCCCTTATAAGTTCTGACCAAGGCAAAACGACGGCCGAGGTTGAGTAACGATGGAAAACCTACGGATCCTACGCTCTCCACCCTCTCTGCTACAAAAAGCACGTTCTACTATAGCTACCTATTTCCAAAATCAAACATGGACCGAATGGAAAAATAGGCTGTAACGATCATCCGTTCCGAGAAAAAACGAGGCTTCTTTATTCCGCCAATCGCACAAGTGGTCGCAGGCTAGGAGGAGGGTCATTGAGTCCTAAATTGGGAGAAAAGAAAACGTTGATGTCATTTCGGAATTAGGAGACTGGTTCAATTACTTTGGGAAAGGAAAAAAGGCAGTATATTTTCGATTTCTTTGAAAAATAGCAGGTCTTGTAGACTACGATAAATGGAAAAACATGATAGAGAATCAAATACTCAAGCCTCATTAAAGAAAGGAGTGTTTTCCACGGTAAAATTGAGAGGAGGTGATTTTCGAATTGCGTCAAGCGAGTTGGAGACAAAAGGTTTTCTTATTCACTCACCTTAAAAGGTTAAACACCAACATTTGTTACCCTCAACTGTTTTCATAGTATTTCATCGGATTCGTCTAGGCGTGAAAGTAGACTATCGTTTTGTCCTATAAAAACTTTTACCATAAAAAAATACCACCGGCCACTCTAAAATTTCCGGTTGAAGTAAAAATAGAGACATTCTTTAAAAAAATCTCACAGCCACGAAAATTGAAAATTTCTGGAGACGAATAGAATAATGGTAAAACTATATATACTTCGCTTTGAAATCCAGGTAGCAGATAAATGATTGCGAAAAAAATCTATTGTCAAGGTCCGAACACTATGAGTCTATCAAGACTCATGTCCGTCCCTCGTGCAAAACTCGTAAATCTAAGAAACGGTACTAATTCCGCGGAACAAATAGGCTTTGAATATTTCACCAGCCTAAGAACATAAGGATCACTTTTGATAGGACGGATTGGGGGAAAATGGAAATGAATCAGGCCTCATAATGTCATTCACACGCGGTGAGAATTTTTCAGCGATCATGGGTGCGAGTGCGTTAAGTAACGTGAGTTGGCAGGGTGTTTTTAGTGTTCGAATACTGCGCGGGGAGGAAAGAGAAAATACTCCGAGAAACGGTCGACCAATTTGTAGCTCAGAATTTATTCGAGGACTGAGAAAGGTTGCCATTTCACTGTGATCTTCTATTCATTCTATTCTTCATCCTCTCTATGCACACTGGCCAACCACACCAAAATCCGACTACATCCCTTCTCACTCCATAGTTCCTTAGTAATTTCTGCAAATGCACTCCACATCAATCCGCATGGCCAACCCGCCATTGCCCTCTCCGTGTCGTACTGAAACTCGCCTGGTCTCATATTTTCAAGCAACCTAAGTATAGCGTGTAGCTAGTACTTTCATCATATTTGTGACATTTTCTGTTCACTCGTAGCAGTTTTAACGAATCGTGGGAATTTTCTTTGTATTTCATTTACTTTGCGATCTTTACTTTTTTACGATTTACTTTTTTACTTATCTTTCTGTGCAGGGTCAACACACCTATATAATTATAAAATACCAGGTGATTATTTGATGCGGCAGGACAGTGGCCACGAGCATGCGCGACCTGAGGATTCACGCTACCTGTTCAGGAGTCGACATGCTGTTGTGTAAATCCTGGCATGGTAAGGCCTCGGTTCTAAGGAAACCAACTGAGTCTGACTGACATCAAATGGTTTTCGTTCTCTCAAGATCCCTCATCGAGTCATTTTTATTTCTTTGAATTTGTACATTATTCTCATATCAAGTGATTTTATTTGCACCAGTGGCCGGTAACATTTCACCGATTCTAACTAAGCAATTGTGCATGAATGGTGAGAGTGAGGTGGAGGAATGCAGGCAGGGATAGTCGATTGGAGATGGAGAGAGAGATTGGGGCCGTGGTAGACGCGGGATAGACAAGGGGTGTGTCTTTACAAAGCAATTGACGACATCCTGTCTCTCCTGTTCCCACTTCCATTCTTCCCGCATCCTCGAAGACGGAGAGCAGACGTTTCGTTTCAGTTCTCTTCCACTCGCACTCCCTTGCTCGAACTCCTTCACTCTCACCAGCTCAATCCAATACCATCTCCGTTCTGACCACATTCCATTCTTGCCACGCCCTCCTAATGTAATAAGCCCCGGGAAGCGACTGCGAGCTATTGCAAATGCCAACTCTAGTGGACACCTCACTTTGCATTAATTCCCACGTTACCCACGCCATGCGCACCGTCATCTGTTGTTACTCTCCATACGTTTGTCCTCTCACTTCCCCAAGGACTCAAACATCTATTATTTATCTTAAGTAAAAAAACCTACTCTTAGCTAGTTTGTCACCCTCTACTGTGGAAAGGGATGAAAAAATTCCCGTTGGATTTCGCTCCATACATCATTATCATATCGCTAGGTGGAATGTTTTAGAAATGAGTTCTTAATCGCATTTTAAAAGCTACAGTGTCCTTGTTCGAATGAAATAATTAGCCATCCCAACAAATGGTGTCTCCACCCATTTTCCTATCAAAAAAATCAAACTGCAATAAAACCAGGCCCTTTCTCCATCAGAGTTTCGTAAAACCTGGAAATATAGACAAGGGTATCGCATGTCTCAAAGCATTCCCCTCACCAATAGTAGTTGCTGCAAAGTATCAGAGTAATCCTCCCATAAGACACCAACGTAAGTGGTTTAATGACCCCAGGGAAATGAGCTATGGTCTTCTAAATTCGGATGGCGCACTCGGTGAGCTCACCCGCATAGTAGGCGTATTTTTTTCTACATCATAACCAAACTCGATACTCGTTAGCGCCCGAGCGAGATGAATGGCAGAAAACGTCCAAAAGCCACTCCCAACCCACCAGCGTATCCTCCGATAAAAAGAAGCGGTGAACCGGATGAAACGCTCTACAACTCTTCGTATAAGAGACGCCAGTAATTAACGTGTGCAAACGCTACGGTCTCCCACAAACATTGCCGTCCATTATTAACAAGATTTAACGGCGACGAAAAAAAGCAGTATTCGAACTGTTTTACATTTTTTTCTGAACCCACATTGACTTTTTCAAGGGTTTATAAGACTCAGCATCGGCATAGGGTCCTGACACCTCGATTTTCTTTGAAAAACAAATTCATCCCCTGTTTTTGACCTCTTTAGGGATAAAGTTCTCCCTTACTCTCAATCGAGGCTACTTTATTTCTGTGAGGACGCACTGAGCTTGAAACGAAGGCGGGAGACGTTTGGATTTAGGACGACCCGAGAAGAAGCGACAAAGAGCAGAAAATAAAAAATGCCACACACGTGATAAATCACATGGGATCATAAGTTTTATCCTCACATTAAAAGAGATCTTTTATTGAGTGGCATTATTTCTACTTCAAGGGGAAGGGTGGCGAACTTCACCCACCTGGACTCAACCGATCCCATTAATTTGTCAACATCCTCCCCCTCTCAACCTTCAACTTTGTGACATTTTGTCCCAACACGTGGTCATGGCAACTCCTCCATTCCGTCTTTTCCATTTCCCCTCCATCCCTTCCTTCCCTCCTTTACTTATCACTTACCCTCTCCTTACCGCTCTCTTCCCCTCACCATTTCCTCTTCATTCTTCCTTTACCTCTTGCTGAAGAAGGTGTTGGCGAACGAAATAAAAATTTAAACAATTTTCACGGATGATTCATTCACACTAATATCGTGTCTTATCACTGACACCGATTCTGTACCAAAAAAAGGTGGAAAAGTATTTCCGTTCTCCATCTTAAGCACAAATTCAAAATATGGCCCAGGGCAGACTTTTCACATGCCTTAAGAATTTACCCGAAATTACAGTTATGGACACAACCATCAAGCGTAATTTTTTTAGAACAAGCTCATATTAATTTTCTTACACGTGACTTGGTTCTGGTACAAGTCTCCACTAAGACACCAAGAGTATAAATTAGGACACCATAAGGATTAGATTTCAAATAAACCACAAAACACGTCCTGGTCGCGGTATAACAAAAGCACTAAGGTCGTAGTTCTCTGTATCATATCCGTTTTACGCTCGAGCTTATCTTAAGCAAAAAATCTAATCGCATCAATGTGATACATCATTAAAATTCAAAAAAATATTTTCGCGTTCAATTTCCAGGACACCAGTTACAATACTAAATGAATGAAAATCTACTCCAATTTATCAATGTAAAAAAAGTATATTAATTATTAATATTTATACTTGTTATACTTTTACATTATATTTATACTTTATTTAGACTGTTTATAATTATCAGCTAAGAACAATGGGCTTACAATGTATAACAAAAATTAATGTCACTCTGTATCGTTTATGATAGATATCTTCCCCGGCAATTAATAATTGAACTTTATTAACTATTAAAAATAATCTTGGAGAAGAATTTACTAGGTAAAGTAAAAAAAAATATAATAATGCAAAATAAGATGGAGAGCATGTGATTTGCCATACAACTAGATTTTCTATGGAAAGAGTAGGCATAAGCCGCATCAGAAAAACAAGGAATGAGATGTTACATTTTTCCGAGAAAGAATGCGTACCACTTCTTCAATTAATTTTAATTTTTATGATGCATCTCACCGAGCGGTAGGATAAATAGTCATATAAAAAAAAATACATACGCCAGAAAATTTATAACTATAAAATGCACAACATGTCCATCGTAAATATGATTATAAAATTAAACTAAGTGTAGTCCGGAGGCCAAACAAATGGAGTTGAAATTTTGGTAAGCTATATATGTGCCATGGAGCGGATGACAGGTCGCAAGCTTATTAAGGGTTAGCCCTTAACCTTAACAAAAAATAATTCCCGACAGATGTCGTAAAGCTTAAGCCTGGTCATAGCCCTTACATGATTTTGCATATTGAGGAATAAGTTTCAAAGGGATAATAACCAATCTCGGTGACGATACACATGAATTTCAAATTCCGTGGCTTGAGCACATATAAATCCTCAGTGATCATCATAGTTGCCCTCTGAGATATTATTCAGCCGTATGCACTCGTATTTCACGGAGTGCGATATTAATGCGGAACAACTTCCGACCAAACTAGCTTGCTTTAGTGCATACGTGCTGAATTTGGCTCCACTCAACACCTAAAGATGATGAGACGGAGCTTTGATCATTAACTCATCCCTAAACTAGCCCTGAAGCTATTACCTCCAATCCTATATTCCATCTCCATTTGGGTGAGATTCCTTGGCACAACCTCACGGACTTTGAAGTTCTTCCTTATTAAGCACCTCATTTCACTGCATTGCTCCGACCTCGAGGTATCCATCAGGTGCGAAAAAAACGAGCACTCCAACAGCAATAGCACGAACTAGGTATTTTTTTCATATTTTATAATCAATCACTAAACGGAGAATAGAACAAGAAAAATGCAAATGCAAATTTCTTGAAAATTGATAGAAGCACTTTTAATCTAGGGGAGTTTAAAGTCGAGAGAACAATATAAAAAATCCGATATTAGTTTCTCGCCGCACTTCATCCTTTCCACATCAAAAACTTTACTTTTCTATGTCTAGAAATGATTAATTATGGCAAAATTAATAAGTAAAGATTAAAACCTACATTAAAAAAATATTATATGCAAAACAAGATCTCAATCGTGCCAAATCGTGTCTTCGCAAGCATCTGCATGTCAGGCAACGTTTTATTAAGTTGCTATCATCTCTTACCGCCTCAGACCTCACCAATTCTCTTCTTTTCCCCTCCATTCATTCTCAGTCATTTGTTCTCCATCTATAAGTTGGTTTATGTTTGGACACTCCTAAAATAAACTCAATGCACAGGACCTTTAACATTCAATTGTACTCCCTACTCTAATTTAACCCTATCCCAGGCTTAAAATGAGGAACTATTACATTTCTTTTCTCTCTTCTATCCGACTATTTTACGTATATCCCGAGCTATTGTTACAAAACATAGAGGAAAAATACTAACCAAACGAATAAAAAGGTGAGATACACCATGGCAACAAACATTCCCATTCTTTTCTAGATAACCTATAAATAATTTCTGGAAACAAAAGAATCAAAGCTATTTACTCCTCTTAATGGCATCACATTCACTTCTTTCGTCAGTAAGATGTGAATCCCACGCACAAAGTATTTAAGATAGATTTTGAGTCCATAACGATAGTTTAAACGAGACATTAAAGATTGTGCTAATAAATTTTCCTTCACCTCCTTCACCAAGCACCTTCCTACTTCTTGATTAAGCCGGAATTTCCACTTTTTCGGAAATGAAGCAATTACATCAATGCTGCGAACACCATTTCCTACATTTTTCTCCGCTAGGCTGGTATATAAAATTCCGTGAGTTCTGCAGCGTCTACAGGAATAAATACGGAAACCCCTCATAAATTTTCATTACACGCAATAGGGGTATATCCGTTTAGGCTATAATTAAAGGAGTCACATTGGAAAAAAGGCTTATTCTCAGTTCTATGGTTTCCTTCATGTCCTTCTACGCTCTGTATTTGTCGACGATATTAAAATCTTCTTATATCAGAGGATTTTATGATAATCGTTGGGGGATATTCTTGAAACTGGGAGTAAAAAGGTTTCTTTCCTCTTCATGTGACATTTCTCTCATCTAGAGCTCGGTACGACGAAGCTCACAACTCTGGGGCTTCAAATGCTATTCGTATTAAAATATCCCCCCACGGCCGCATAGCTAGTTCACTTCGGGATCGTATAAGACACGCCCCATCGTTCATATTATCCATACCCGTTCATATTCAACCACATCCATTTGGATTATTCTTGCCCTTATTACTCTCCAATCCTGCTACTTCTTATCCACCTACTATCTCATCGCAACATATCTCCAATCTCCAGATGTGAAATAATAGCATTGCAGCCATCCCATTCACATCGTCTCACCAAAAGACATATAACTTGGCACTTTGTTTATTCACCCGCCATTTATGTTATTTTTGAATACTGAATCACGATCTTGAAATAAAACAACATTCCTATGTTTCACTATTCCCAATATTAGACGCCAAACTATTTTTTTTAATTTAAAACAAAATTAAATCCAATAGAGGTCGTTTAATGACTACAGAACTGTAAGATGGTGGTCTTCGTTTGTATAATTCAATAGCTAGACATGCTAAACATTCTTTTTAATATTTTTATTATTTGATAAATAATAATAAATAAATTGTTTTATTACTCCAACATAATTGTACAGTATAGGAACTTGATTACATACATACTGGAGTAACTTTAGGTAGCCACTAAGGAGAATTTATAGTGAGCAATGAAATTCGTTCGGAGTTTCTCCGACATTTTAGCACAAAACGGATTTTACTGGCTTACTAGCGCACTAGCTAACAAAACAAAAAAGAAGAGAGAGAGAATAATGGAACGACTACTATAGTAGATGAATATCGGTTTTCATGGAAGCAGGGATTTAATTCCGATCAAAAGAGGATTTGGAGATAGTGTTAAACGAGGTTACAGATTCTTCGCTGGGTGTCGAATAATTCAAATAGTCGGGCACTGAATACGAGAGCACTTAGACAATAGATATTGTGAATAGTCACATCTGGAAGATGGACCTCTGGAATGGAGATGCCCCTAGTGGGACAGGGGGAAGGGGATGGGGCGGAGCAGGAGATGAGACACGATAAGAGAATAAGGGATGAATGGGAACGTAGGGAAAGAGATGGGAACGTAGGATGAGAGAGAGGTGGTCGGGGGTTGGCGCAGTGAGGAGGAAGCGAGGAAGAACATAGCCCGAGAAAACGCTGTAAGGGTGCGCCCGGAGCCATGTGTCCGCCCGTATTTGCTCTTGTGTGTGCGAGCGAATGCCTTTGTGTGCCCGTAAGTGGGCTAGAGAATGATGGGCATAGGGTATCGTTGGACAAAGGATGAAAAAAAGGCTTTCCGAAGAGTAATCACACAGAGAGAAGCAGGATATAGTTTCAGCTCTCCAAGCCTCGTGTTTTACAACGCTTTTAAAAGAATGAGGGAATACTTGGTAAATGGAAAATGGTGACATGCACAGAAAATTGTAGAGCGAAGAGGGATAGATATAACAAATGGAAAATAGGGCGAGTGATCGAATAGTTTCCATCTAAGAATAGAAAACGTGGTTGGTGGATTATTATGTCAAGAGCACGTCCGCTCAATTCTGTGAAATTATACATTTATCAATTAATTTCAGCATAAAGGTTTTTTGTGGCTAGAGAGTGTAGGTCATGAAAATATACCACTGAAACTAATGGGCGATATTTATGCACCTGAATCGTCAAAGTAAATTGACACTTTTGGACTAAGCTTTGCCAACGTTGTACTTCTTTTTTTCTGAAGAAGGGTAGTAAAAAATTGGAACACAAAACTAATAGCAAAAATTATTACCGTCATATTCCCAAGAATTAGAATTGTTCAAGCAGGCAGAGCAGATCACGAGTCAGTGTTAGGATAATTGTCGTGAGGGGTGGCATTAGATACATTGCGAGTACAATAATGCAATCAAAAGACTAACGGGTAAATAACAACCAACGTTTTTTCGGAGCCTCTTTATGATAAAAAGCACTTTAACCCATGCATAGGCACCAATAACCTTGAAGATGCACCCTGCGTTGGATAAGAAACGACGGGCAGAAGTCAAATTAAGATTCGGAAATAATCTCAAACTGTTTTAATCAGTTTTATTGCCGGCAAATGCATCATTCAGACGCATCTCATTTGATTCACTTCACAGAAAATGATTCATTTGATTCACTTCACAGAAAATGAGCTAACCAATAGTTCTGAGAAGTATTTTAGTAGCTAGAAGAGAAGCGTTAAGGTTCCCTAGAACCCAAAAAACATCATAGGTATTAATAATAATTTAAGTTCTAAAGTAAGCAACATAATTGTAAACAATATTGGTCGAGTGAAATTACAATTCGGTAAGTTGGTAGTTGATAATCTCTTGAAAAAATAAGCTAAATATTCCAAGCATTTCACAATACCATTTCAATGGCTGGTGTCCCAACACCCCCTGCCACCCACCTCTGCGGCGGCACACAGGGTAGTGGGTAGACGTATGTATATGTAGATAGAATATTCTCCCAAGGAATGTCCATGTGAAGGAGTTATCGAAAGGGACTAGATGGATATTATTTATGGGATTATATGAGCGAGAAAAGAGGGCATTTACGGTTCCAAGCTGGACTTACTCGCGCCTGACCACCAGCAATGAGAATCCATCTCCGAGAATTGAATAAAATTCCATCCCATTCAAAGGCTGTCACGATGACTCTCAAGCCTTCTTACAGCCTTTCGCAGAAGGTGGAGTGAAAATACACATCCATCTAAGAGATAATGGAATTGAAAAGTGCTGGGAAGCAGGTAAAAAATTATACGAGGAAATATCACAGTCTGGGAATTCCCAGAGAAACTCTTGGAATTCAAAACACGTGCCATTAATTTGGGCAAAATTAGATGAAAACAGCAGCCCCCCCTCTCCGAGCCCCTTTCTCCAAATCCCCAACATCTTCACCAAAACCCAATACTATTTCCCTTATTCCTACATTTCCTTCTCTCTGTATTGTAACAGAAAACACTTGGTAAATATTTCCACACCAATTTTTATTCTACCGACCAAGGTTTCGGCAAACATTGCCATTATCAAGGTTTATTTTAAAATCTGTTCTCTCTGCATGTTGTCTCCAGATAAAAACCTGGCTCGTCACCCCCGAATAGCGAAGAGTCATATTTCTCACTCGAGGCCTTGAGAGATCCAGAATTCGGGAGCGACGGAGATAAGCCTTAACGGACGGGGTACCAGTAAAAATTAATAGTCATTGTGGCATCTCCATTCCCGAGGAAGTATATTGGGAAGGGAGAATGGAAGAGAAAGGGGAAGGAGAGAGAGACAGAGGAACAGACGCTTACATGGCCAATGAGGTCGCTCACATGACTTCTGAGGAGAGGAAGTGGGAATCTTTATCCTCCACTTTAAGCTGATTACTGACATACGATCTGGAGTGAACGCTGAGGTAAATTCCTCACGGGTTTCCGCCCGCGTTAGTGGCTCCATCTTCTCCTCTGCCGACGTTTTGAAGGAAGACTTATCCTTCATCATCAGGGCCGTTGATACCAAGTGTCGAGGTGCCGTTCAACGGCCCTGATGATGAAGGGTGTCTTCCTTCGAAACGTCGGCAGAGGAGAAGATGGAGCCAGTAACCCGGACGGAAACCCGTGAAGAATTTACCTCAGCTATTCGCCGGGAGAAAATCAAACCCTACATATGGAGTGAACACCTTTCATGCATTCCCACTACTTTGGTGATTCAGGCGTTTAATCCGAGCATCTTTCTCCAGGAATTGAAGTAAACAAGTGAAAAGAAAGCTGTTATTTTCAATGGAAATTAGAATTCGCGCAACCGTGAGATCTTTCAAAAAATTCGGAATGGTTTCAAAAGCAAATGACACCCATCTCTATTCATTAAACAGAGATTTTCTCTTCTCCAATTTGTTTACATTTTTTGGATCATTGTGCTCCATTTTTTCATTATCACCCGAAATGCCACCGCCTACCACTGTAAGTTGGTAGAATTAGGGACTCCGTTTTACAGGCGTACTGGCGATAATTCCCACAGCGATGTAGGTCCACAGGCGTAGATATATCGGTACGTACGCCAGTTGTGGAAACGGGGTAGAACTTACCGTTCCTCCAAGTTTGATTCCGCCACGTGACACCAGTGTGCTTCTCATGAAAACTACGCTCTGTAATAACAATAGACGGTGGCAATGCGTTCGGAGTAGGAGAAGAGAGTTACAATGGAGTAAAATATAATTCAGGCCTGGCAAGAACCAGCACTAAGAATAAAACAGCAAGCAAGCAATAAGCAAGCCCTATGATCTCGTGACAATTAGTTTCCTCCTTCTCCTTTCCACATCAATGCAACTTATCTCTCTAGGTACGAATACTTCTACTAGCCGGTCATCGAATCACTAAATCATTCCAATAATCGTCCTGCTCTCCACAACTCCCGTTGCCATGCCACTTGGGCTTTTGTCGAGGCACAATCACGGGTTTTCTTATCATTCCGTGGAGGAAAATTATAATATTTATAGTGTCATTTTTTTTCTTTTCCTTAAAAAACTCTTGCCCAAGACGGTCACTCGAGCCTACTTTGGTAGGTCATAATGGGTGTTAAAAATTATAAAATTAGATTCTTAATGCAACTTTAACACCGGTTTATTCAAATCGGAATAGTTTTAAGTAATTTATAAGACTCTTTAAGATAAGATTTATAAGACTCAACTTAATCAGAAAATGTTCATAATTAAACATTTCAATAATTAAAAGATAGAGGCTGGCATTGTTTCACCCAATTATTAATAATATATTATGATGAGTATCGCCTTATTTTTAACCAACTATATAAAAACAAATATCTGAGCAACTTAATAATTTATCGACTAATCAGCATGTAAACATTTCCTGCGACCCCAGCAAACAGACTTGAGCCAACTTATCTATTACAACTGCTATCACCTTATAAACACCACCACAGAGGTGAAACACGCCTCTTTAAGCTAACAGGCTAGAACACTCGGCGAAATATCAAGGAGTTTGTGTACGACTCCCAGCCAAAACGGATGAATTTTCTTCTCTAAGCAGTTGCGTTTGACACCATAAAAAGGTAATACCACGCCTATCTCGCGGAAAACTCAAAAACTTTATCAGTTTCGTCAGTCACTAGATACACCGAGAGAAATGACATTGATGATATTTTACAATGAGCAGAAATCAGAATCCTCCGCACTGCACTTTAAAAATTTGTATAAGGAGCACAAAAATGCCTGAAGTTCCTCTCCAATGAATTTGAAGACAATGGGGGATAGTCCCAAGGGCTGGAGAGGTAACGTTCTGGGAAAATGGCGGCAACGGAGCGCGATGAGCTTTTCCATGGATGCTGGGAAACCCCTTTTGCAATCAAGTGATCAGCTCGCGGTCAACACGCGGGAATTATTGCTGGGAAGACTTGGGAGGGATAAAGGATGGGATAGCGCATTAGGGTTGTTTCTTCGGATATTGAATTTATTATTCGACAAAGGGGCGAGTGGATGGGAGGAGTTATTGTCGTCAGCCCTGCGGCTGCGTATAGCTCGCACCACAGCATAAGCCCCGTCGTACTCGGATCGGCATTCTCCTCACTCACAATGCATATCGCCCCTTAGCTTCCCGGTGAGGGGTGGTTAAGCGTGTGCCTTCCTCGTATGGGAATAAGTTGACCTACATCCTGCGCTTCCATCATGCTAGAGGCCCAAGCGGAGGGACAGAGATGCCCAGTGGAGTTAAGACGACTGGCCAAACAGTTTGAGGATGGATAGGAGTTCTTAGCGGTGCGAGTTATTCGTCTTCATTCTTCTGGGAACATAGGAAAGATTTGGCTGACCGTCAATAAATCGTGTCTCAATGATTAACTATCAATTTGTGGCTACGAAGCCTGTTTATTTGAGTGTAGGCTGAATTTCCGATACCAAGCTTTTAGCAGGATCACATTATATCATAGCGAAATAATGGTCATTACAGGCTTCATATATGAATTTACTTCAGCGCGAGAATATATTTTTAAAATCAGAAAATCTTAAACTCGAATAATTAAATTAGGCAGTTAGTAGATATTTCATTTAAGTTTGATATAAAATTAATAAAAGACTATTATAACTACTAGTTATTTAAGGTAAATATTCATAAAAACAACAGATTAATCGCTGGAAAGTGTCTTTTTGTAATATTGACTTACTCCTTACGTAGAAAAAGGCGCATTAAAAACATGATCTGCCAAAATTATGAGAAAAATAACTTAATATAATGATGAAAAAAATCGCTGCATTTTGCTCAGCGCAAACATCAACCTACTTTTCCTTAAAAACGTTAAAAAATATCAGATCTTGGAACATCTTAAAAAAAATGGTGATAGAACTCCAGAAAGAGTATAAACGATTTGTGTCTATGAAGTATTTCATAATAAGACAGAGCGTAGAGGGGCATTTCTATGCAAACTTAACTTACTCTTACTTACTTACTCCCATGGCCATCTATGCCAAATCTGGGATTTGGCCTCACCAACGCGTGCCCTCCATCTTTCTCGGTCTCTAGCTTCTTCCACTGCTCCCCATATCCGGTTTATGTCCGTGTTTGCTCCATCTCACCACCTTTTTTTTGGTCCTCCCGGTGGTCGTCTTCCCTCTGGTCTCCCACTGGTAACATCCTTATGTATTGAGCCCTGCTCTGCTCTCATAACATGCCCAAGCCATATTATTCTTCTGGCCCTGACACATGCAGTTATATCATGCTCTTTGTAGAGATCTCGTATTTCCTTATTCCGTTTGATTCTCCATATTTCATTTTCCTTTGTGGGGCAAAAGCTTTTCCTCAGGACTTTATTTTCGAATACTATCAGTTTCCTTTCTTCTTTCTTGTTCATGATCAATGTTTCTGCACCATATATAAGTACCGGTCGAATTATTGTGTGATATATTTTGATTTTGGTCTTTTGTGATATTACCTTTGCATTTAATATTTTATTACAGGCATACATGCTTTTGTTAGCTAAATTAATTCTGTTCGTAATTTCCGGTTCTTCAGTATTTTTGTTTGATATTATTGTTCCCAAGTATTTGAATTGTTCCACTTCTTCGAAGTTATGCCCATCTTTATTTATTGTAGTCATTAGTTGATGTTCTGTTCTAGTAAAGTGCATGTAATTAGTATTTTCGTCATTTATTTTCAGACCCACTAGTTCCGTCTCCTGGAGTAGAATTTGTGTTAGTTCTTCCAGTTCCTCCTTGTCTTCTGCGAGGAGAATCACATCATCTCCAATTGCTAGGATATTTATTCTAGTTCCTATTTTAATTCCCTGGTTGGTTCTTCTTACATTTTTTAGGGCAACTTCTAGTGCTATATTGAACAGCAGAGGAGATAGACCATCACCTTGCCTTACCCCCGTGACGACCTCGAATGCTTCAGATAGTTCTCCATCTATTCTCATTATTTACATTTAGAGCTTTCAACTGTCAGCTTAGCTAAATTAATCAGTTTTCTGGGAATGCCAAACTTTTCCATCTTTTGCCATATTCGTTGCTTAATAAGGCTATCGTACGCTTTTGAGAAATCTATGAAAAGTCGATAGAAGTCTTTATTATATTCCCAATATTTACTGATGGCTTCCTTTAAAATAAAAATCTGATCTGTAGTGGAACGGCCTTTAACGAATCCAGCTTGGTGGTCTTCTATTATGGAGTCAGTGTATTTTTCTATTCGACTTTGAATTATTTTCGAAAAAAACCTTATATGCGTTGCTAAGCAATGATATACCTGTATAATTTTCACATTTTTCTTTATCTCCCTTTTTTTTGAATGGGTATTATAATGACTTCCTGCCATTCTTTTGGCATCCTTTCTTTAAAGTGCGATATTCCACAGGGGAAAAATCATTCGCCTTGACCGGGATTCGAACCCGGATCCTTCGATTTCGCGCCGAGTGCTTTAGCCAGTTAAGCTACGGTCGAAATATATTTATTTTCCAAGTATTCTCAAATACAGTTTTTTTATGTTTACATGTGAAGTTATATAATGAAGAAGAGAAAGAAAAGAAAACAAAAAAAAAAAAACAAATAGTCCAAAAAGTTTCTCTCCACCTCGGGCTCGAAGCGGCTCCACTCGCTGCTGGCGCGAGCCGAGCCCGCGAGATGCTCCTCAGTTGAACTCCTCTTCCAACTCCTCCGACAACGGCGCCTCGCGTCGCTGCTCGGCGTCCACCACCCGCCCAAACAGCATGCACAGCCACGGGCGCATGGTAGGAGGTGCGCCATGGAATGGGGCCTCCTGGACGAATCGCAGTAGACCCCTGCCCAATGCCTTGTGGTTTATTTTAAGCTCAACAAATTTTGCTATTGTGGCCGAAAGTATTTTATTTTTAATATTTGGAAACAGTCGAAAATTTAGATTTAATAGTTTTTCATTGCTTACGAGACCACCACCGAAGATGTCCCAAGTCTTATATATTTTTTTGATCGCTTCCCATGCCATAATCTTGTCCTCACATCCCAATATGTGATGTGTGATATCGCCCAGTCGTTTACATGTTGGGCACCGAGGAGAGTCCTCTAGCCCCATCTTGTGCCTAATTTCTCGTGTGGGAAGGAGGCCCGCAATAACGTCAAAAATGGCACTTACAGTCCTAGCGTCCCCCTTCCCACAAGAAGCCCAATTCCTCCAACTGTTATTGATGGATGCAGTGGGAGTTCTGCTTCCCGCATTCATTCTTTCGTATATTTTTTTAACTATAAATGATTCTCCTTGCCTAAGATTTTCTACGACCTCCCTGGTGCCTTTAATTCCCCTCGTGAAGGTTGTCGATGACGCACTCGCCTTGTCCCACGCCGAGCGAAGCAGCGCTCTTCTCTCAACGTCCGCGCCCCCCAACACTTTGGCATTTAACTTTGCAAATACAATTTTTGTTTTTAATTCAATGTTGGTGAGGTTTAATCCTCCCTGCTCCGGCGGGCCATGCAGTTGTTTGCGCGCGACCTTCCTTATATATCCGTGCCAGAGCATGGAATTAGTGGTGTTTATTATTTGCGCGTTGACCTGCGCTGTAATGGGCCAAGCATGAGCTAGATAAAATATTCTGGGAAGTACTACTTGTGAGAGGAGTCGAACGCGGGCGGTGAGGGGGAGAGAAGGCAAAGTGTACCGCCCCGAACTCCAACGCACGGCCCGGTCCACCTCGTTCCAATTTCTCTCTATTGTTTCGTCTACCGATTTGTCCCACCAGAACCCAAGAATTTTAAATGGGGGCGATGCTTCCCTCCAGCAAGTATTCTCCAAGGCTGTTTTTTCCCCTTTAATTATTAGTGCCTTCGATTTCTGTGTGTTTATTTCGATTCCCGCAGGGGAGTATAATTTAATAATGTCCTCGGCCTGTTTTAATTGCCGGGAGTTGCCGATAAAGAGGGTTATGTCATCGGCATAAACGACACCCGTGTATTTGGATCCGCATCTTTGTACCCCCAGTCCGGCAATCTGCAGGGAGCGGATAACGGGGTCCATTGCGAACGCAAACAATATCATAGATAAAGGACATCCCTGCCTAACCGAATTTTTAATGGCAAAAGGAGGGGAGATGTCCCTATTAATTTTCAGGTGTGCTCTGGCATCAGTGTACAATAGTTCAATGGAATAAATAAAGGATTCAGGGAAAGCCATCTTTCTTAAAATAAATAAAATATATTCAATCCTGATAAAATCGAAAGCTTTACTCAGATCTACGGCTAGAATTGCATAAAAATCTTCATAGGAGGGGGGCACGGATAAAAAAAGGTCGCGTATCAAAACTGTCGCGTCTAATATATTTCTTTTATTCGACACTGCGTGTTGGGATGGGTGTAAAACAGATTCGGCAACGGCCGAGAGACGCGTCTTTAGAACGCGAGTAAAAATTTTATAATCAGAATTTAAAAGCGCAATCGGCCGAAAGTCACTACAGGATTTTGACAGACGTCGCTTTGGTATCAAAGTTATGATCGCAGTGCGCTGACTTAGAGTAAGCGCGCCGGAGGGACTTGTAATGGCATTAAAAACCTTAGTTAAAACTGGTGTTAGAACATCCCAACACGCAGCATAAAATTCATATGGGAGGCCGTCTGAGCCGGGGGCCTTTCCTTTGGGGAGGTAGCGGATAACACTTTGCACTTCCTCCCCCGTAATCTCGCCCGCAAGCGAGTCGCTCTCCTCCTTGGATAGGGTGGGCAGGGGGGACGGAAGGGGAGGGGCGTCACCCTCCCGCCAGGGCTTGTACCGGTCAAATACGCTCGCGAAGTGCCGAGTGGCTTCCTCCAAGAGACCACCGCCCGGACACCCCGCCGATGGCGAAGCGGGTGTTGCATCCCCGCGGAGTCGAATAACCCTCCGCAGTTCAGAGAGGGTGAGCGGGCCCCAGGTATCTGGGTCCACCTCTCTCTGCCACCGGCTGGGAGCGTGCCGCTTCATTTCGTGCATGAGGATTGTGTCTTTTAAAGAAGACACTTGCACGTAAAAGTTCGGAGGACGAGGGTCTGAGTTTAATAGCTCGCTCAAGACGGACCGGTAAAAGTGAATGGTACAATTTCGCTCCCTCCTCCACTCTGTGGTTTGACGTTTCAAGAATGATTTAATTTTTCGTTTAAAAACACTCTCCCACCAATTTAAAATATTTACGTCCGGACGGAGAGCAGAGACGAGGTCTCCAACCTGCGCCCGAACGGCCTCGCGAAAACCCTCATCCTCAAGCGGCCGCGTGTCCAAACGCCACATTCGGGCGGGACTCGGTCTCTGGGGGGAGGGGGAAGTCAAAGGAACTTTAAGGTCGAGGAATAGGGCGCAATGATCCGAAAAAGAAACGGGGATGGTGTTGGTGGCGTACGGTAGGGTCTTTAGGTTGTGGGAAAGTAGGAGGAGGTCGATTCGCGTGCGAGAGTTGTGGCCAACACGCGAAAAAGGTGCGGGGCCCGCGGAGCTGGCTAAGACCGCGTCAGTTAAACAGGTGGAATCGATTAGATTTTTAAGGGCCCGGCTCGGTCGGTTTAAGATTTTGACGCGATTGGACTCAGAGTCCTCCCGCCTATAAATAGAATTGAAATCACCCGTTAAGATGGCTTTCCCCATGAAGGGAGTCAGGTAAGGGACTAAAGTTTCGTTGGGAAACTTTTCTCTCTCAAGTCTCTTCGTTTCCCCTGACGGGGCATAGATGTTGACGAAAGTCATGCCTTGTGTTTGGAGGGAGGTTATCCTCCCCGATGCATGGAAGCGTACCGTATTGACGGCAAGGCAGTTTTTCACTAGGGTGGTGGTCCCGCAGCGTGAGCCACTACAATTCACAAAAGGCCGGTATTGTGGGTCAGGCCAAGTGACCCCCTCGACCGTCTCTTGGAGCATTATAATGTCCGGATCAAGGGATTTTGCAAAGGCCGAAATTAGGTTTAACTTGAGGGCGCTAGTCGCCCCCGCAATGTTTAAAGTTAGGACTCTCATGTTAATAGGCATTGGGAAGGGTCTAAATTTTAGCTTTACCATTTTCATCGGAGTTTTTGTTTCTCCGTCGCGTGTTGCGTCGCTTTCCGGGGCGTTGCTTTTTCCCGGAAGAGTCGGTGTCCGACTCATTCTCTCTTGCGACGTCTTCCACCAGGTATCGGAATGGGTTGGGGGTGAGGAAGGAAAGGGGCGGGGTCTCAGGGGGTGGGTCAGGGAGGGAGGGGGGAGGATCACCAATCTCCTGGGTGGGGGATATGTGTGAAGGGGAGGAGGGGGAGGTTGGACTTTCAACCGTGTTTTCTTCTTCATCCGATGCGTAAGTTGCCTGGGATGAGTCGTCACACACACCACCCCTCGCGCCACCCCCCGCCGAGCTCCTCGTCCCCGTCATATCGCCACCTGTCGCCCCCGACCCGCCGCTCATAAGCGTTGTGGGGCCTCCCCCCCCGAGCTCCCCCCCTCTATCCCTCCCCATCGGCCCCTCCGGCATCTCCTCGCTCGCCACGCCGGACTCGGCGCAAGTGGTGAGAGCGGCGGTGTTGTCGTTGTCTATGCATGGCGTCTGTAGAATGTCTGGCTCCTGGTGGGCGGGGAGGGAGGGCTGGCGGCGTTGTTCCTGTAGGAGTGGGACATGGGTCTCCGCCTCCACTCGGTCGGGGACGGAAGTGGCCGGAGGCGGGGACTTAGTCCTCAGGCGCTTCATGGTGTCTTCCTCTCTAGCTTCCCCAATGCTGGAGGGGGAAGGGCTCCGTTTGACGGCCCCCTCCTCCACCCTCGTCGAGATAGCAGCGGCCCCAGACGACCCCGGGTCCACCTCCATCCTTGTTAAATCCCTCGCCCGCTGCTCCATTGTCTCCTCGTCGTCAACTGCCGCCCCCTCCGAGGGTGTCGCCATGACGTCCGCATAACGCCTGCCCACGTCATTTCGGGGGCAATTTCTGCGCTCGTGGCCCTCCTCATTGCACCGGGCACACGTCCGCCTCTGGCCATCATAAATAATCAGTCCGCGGTTTCCCCCTATGGTGACATAAGAGGGAATGTTGCGGTCGACCACCATTCGTACATGCCGCGTACCGGTGCAAGAGTTTACAAGGCCATTTCCCTCCCATCTAGCGTCCCAACTCCTAATAACTTTCCCGAATCGACCGAGCTCCGTTTCGATGTCTTCCCTCGTTGTTTCAACGGGAAGGCAAAGCACCCTCACATTGACTGGGCTGCCGGTCGTGTGGTCTATAGTGCATTCCATGAACTTCTTGGCCTCCGTAGGAAACGGGAGCCTTTGGGTTTTCGTTGAAAAAATTCTATTTAATATCTCTTGGCTGGCCATCTTCACGAAGATGTGTCGCCTGTTGTATCCGAATTGGATCGCAATAACTTCTGCATCCGCGAGGCCCAAAGTCTCCCTGACGAAGATGTGGACCTCCAGCGGTGTCGGAATTCTCTCTTTATCGTCCGTGTGGACTAATAGCGTGTTCACCCGGAGAACCACCATGGTGAACAAACAAGGGGATAATGAGGAAAAAAAAAAGAAAAAGGTAGGGGGACACAAATCACTCCACTGAGGGTACAGAGCACTCCACTGAGGGCACTCCCCTCACCTGACACGACCTGTGACAGGCTGAGGGGGTTTCAAAACTAACTAAAGAGAAACTGAAAACCACTCGGTGTGTAACACAATAACTAAAGAAAAAGAAAAAAAGAGGCACCACTTGTGTCGAAGATCTGTCACAATGAAAAAAAACAAGAAATAGCAGCCGCTCACATAACAAATGAGAAAAACTGTCGGGAGTTAACACACTCGGTCAACCGGAGTGGGCGAGAGACCGTCCGGTCTCGCGCCCGTTCGGCGGCAAGGGAGGCTTCCCTTGCCGCGAGGATTTACGTCAGCTCTCGCACTCGGGAGCGATAAACAAACACGTCCGACCTCCACGAGCTACCGAGGCGTCCTTATCCCCTGTGGATAATTTGTGGCTAAAGCACTCGGCGCGAAATCGAGGGATCCGGGTTCGAATCCCGGTCAAGGCGAATGATTTTTCCTCTGTGGAATATCGCACTTATGTGCACTTGCGGGTGACTCCGTAAAGGTAACTACCGTGGCTAGTCCCGGTATCCTCAAAATTTATCCTTTCTTCTGTCCATATTTTGGAGATTAACTTATACAGTTCTTCATGTACTATTCTTTCACCTTTTTTTTTAATATTTCAGACGGTATTTCATCTTCTCCCGGTGATTTATTATTCTTTATGGTCTTAATTGTGTTTTCTACTTCTTCTTAAGAGAGTTCCTCAACATTAGGCTCTACATTCACGTACTTGTCGTATATTTCAATGTGTGTGGGTTGCTCGCAATTCAGCAGGTTGTTGAAATATTCTTTCCACCTGTCCATTACCTGATTCTTTTGAGTCAGTATCTGGCCTTTTTTATCCTTTACTAGCTGAAGGTACCCGTTGAACTTCAACGGATGTGAAAAACATTGCACTTATTTTATAAGAAAACCACAAAACCTAAAGAATACTGTCAGCGTGATCATTTGAGGTGTTCGTATCCTATCTTGTTTGTTGTGATTCGTTCGTTTTTCCTTTCGTGCACGGAGAGTTGAGTGATTGTTTGTCCTCTTTAATGCACGGGAAACCCAATAATGGGCCACGAAGACTCATTACTACTTAATAAATAGCACCTAGGTTGATAGATGGTGACCTCGTCCCTCAAGTTCTCTTGAACCGTCTTCTGAGTGAATAACAGCTTGAGCACTTCCCTTGTGTACATAAATATATTTGCATGCAATGACTTAATTGAGTTCCGCCATTCACCGTTGATATGTGCGTTGAGTATCTTAATCAGGATAGGAGAGTAGAGTATAATCCAGAGGTTGACAACGTCAAAAGGAGCATTTTCAATAGCAGCGATGTTTATTTTTCCTATGAATCCTTCAATACCCGGACTATGCCTTTGGCATAAAGGGTGACTATATTCATTGTTTCCTAAATCATAATCATTGGTTACAAAATTAAAAATCTATGGTGATCAGTCTTAGTGCACTTGCCAATTTTCATGCACCGATGACGTCCATTGCGCAGAATATCCGTTCTTCTTATGGGTAGAAAGCATGTAAAGACGCAATTATAATTTCCGCCATCTTAAAACAGATTGAAGTTTCGAAACAAATGGCTCAATATTTGAACCAGATTTTTAGCTGGTTACCCGTCAGTAGGCTTGGTTAGGATGAAATTTGTGCGGTTCTTAGAGTAATCCGAGAAACACCAGATTATCATGAGATTGCTGGTAGGCATGTCTTTGAGCATCCAAGGCTAAACTTTGTCGTTTTTCATGCAAGGACTCATTTTATCGCAAAGAAGACATTCCTCATGCTTTAGAAAAATTTTTCAAAATGTTACCCTTTATGCTATAAGGCACGTTTATGGATATATTTTTAAGTCCAAGGAGGGGAAACACAGAGGCAAGTAAAAGACTCGAATAGGCAACTTGACGATTGAGTCAATGTAAGTAAACTGCATTTTAACACGTTTAAGTATATATAAATAACTCGTAAAGTTTATGTGGGAATTGGTCTAAGAAACAGTTCGCAATCGTAATGAAAGGCAGACGGTTCCACTACGTGTAATTCATCTGAGTATTAAAATATAATAAACGACGCCGTATTTGCTGTAGCAACGGAGGGATTATTAACATTATTATTCGCTGCACGTAAATATTCTTCCACGTTTAATTCCTTTATGTGTATCGTTTTATACATAAGTGTTCTCTCGTATGCAGTTCCCTTATGAGAGCTACTTGGAGAATAGACATTGAGAAGTATACCTGTAAATATGCATTGAATTTATCGATTACCCCCCGAAGCAATCTATCATGGGGCCCTTGGGACTCTGGGCCCTTTCTATACAAATTCTCTTTCTACGTACTATCATGGGCCGGCAGGAAAACTTAAATTCCAGATGCGTGAATATCCTTTGAAATTCAAATCTCTGGTTGTCAAGGAAATATGCTATTGTTAATCAAAGAGAAAAATGTCCGATTTTTCAGCTATAAACATAATTTTCAGAGAATTACGAAGCGTAAAAGAAAATCGATTCAAAGAATTAGAAACTTCATTTATTCATCCATCCAATAAAAAAAATTTCAGCCCTCTATCTTGAGTAATAGTAATTTTTAAAAGCAAAAAATAAAACCACTGCACCAAACCCAATGCTTAGCATGGACCAAAAGGGACCCCCAGGGGGGGCCTTTGGGGGCCCTGACAGATTTTTAATATAGCCTATGTTTCATCCCGGTACATTTTCTAACTACATACAAAATTTCAGCTCAATCGGTTCAGTAGTGTATGCGTGATTGAGCAACAGACAGACAGACAGACACCATTCAATTTTTATATATTAGTATGATTCCATATGTACTTGGGGTGTAACCTTTTCAGAAATGCTTTATACATTGGTAAAATTCTCTAGCATTATTTCCTCTTCTATTGTCTTCTGCTTTCTCTAATAGGCTGTCAATGTATTCCCGTTTCTTTTTTCCCAGAAGTCTTGTGGTTGCTTTATTAGTCTCGTCATATTCTGCATTATCATCGTTAGATTTGTTGTTTAGCCATTTCCTTTTCTTGTTTCTCCTGTCCTGCAGAGCCTTCTCACAGTCCTCATCAAACCAAGGGTTCTTCTTGGATTTTTTTTGTTTTTCCACAGACTTCAGTTGCTATTTTTAACAGCGTTTCTTTAAAAGTGTTCCAGTTTTCGTTTAGATCGTTATTTTCTTCCTCATTTTCTGTCATACTGCTCAGCAACTAAAATCTGTTTTCTAGCTTGATTTTAAATTCTTTTGATATTAGCTCATGTGTTATCTTTTCCAATACTATCTTTTCTGTCTTATTTTCTTCCCTTTTCTTTACCAATGTTATTCTCTGTTTCAGTTTGACCAGGACTAGGTGATGATCTGATCCGCATTCAGCTTCCCTTATACTTCTAATGCTGGTTATGCTACTTTTGTTCCTGTTGTCTACCAGAATGTGGTCGATTTGGTTTCTGGTTCTGCCGTTTGGGGATATCCATGTTTCTATGTGTATGTCTTTTCTTGGGAAATATGTGCTCATCACCTTTAGATTATTTGCTGCAGCAAAGCTGCATAGTCTTTCTCCATTATCATTAGTTTTATCGTGGAGGCTTTCTTTCCGCGCTACTTCCCTCCATACAACCTCCCGTCCTATTTTGACATTAGCATCTCCTATCACAATTTTGAGGTCATATTTTGGAAGCTTATTCATTTTTTGTTCTAAAATTTCAAAAAACTGCAAACTTTACATTCCGGAATCAAAACACAGTACATTCTGAACCATTTTTTTGCGCTGGAGAAGGAAAATTATTTTATTATCGGTCCCTTAGCACTAGATCCTCAGAATGTATACTGAACGGAAGCCTTCAATTTGATTAAGCCGGTTAAGTTACTGATAATGGCCCACCATGGATTTGAACAATTTTGTACAAAACATAATATTGCAATAACCATGTCTCCACCATACCATGCTCAAGAAAATGGTGTTGCTGAACGCTTTGTTCGAACCGCTGAAGAAGGATTTAAGAAATTGTTAATACAAGGAAGTTCATTACCCAAAGAGGACAAAATTCTTCAATTTTTAACAACATATCGTAACACTCCGTGTTCTGTAACTTGTAAGATTCCTGCTCATGTTATTTTACGCTACCCCCCAATTACCTCTGTCACTTGTTAAAGCCTAGTGCTTGTGACGAAACCCCGTCTTTACCTAAATTTCAGGAAGGTGATGCTGTACTGGTCCGATTAAGGAAAGGTGATATTGCTCACAAAGGTACTATTTTAAAGGTGGTCTCACCTATGACTGTTTATGTCTCGATAGGTGGTGTAACAAAACTGTGTCACTTGAACCAAATCAGTATTTCTACACTCCCTGATGTTGTCCCTCGAAACTCAGTCCTAGTTACAGCTGAACTGATACCTCCTGTTCCCCTGTCCCCTGCCTCTATGTTACCTGCTGCCCTGCCTCCACCCGTGTCATCATCTGTTACTCCATCCACTTCAGGTCCTTTAGCACCCAGTCCTCAAGCCTCCCCTCAGCTTACCCAAGCATCTCCTTCTTCCCCACATCCTGAAGCTTTACCAGAACTTCGACGTTCTACCCGTATACGAAAGGTTCCTCAACGTTTGAATTTATAACTATATGTATAACTTGTTTTGTTGTGGTTGCATATTATTCTGTTTTTTTTGTACCGGAGGGAGGACGATAGATATGTTCGTATTTTTTTGGTCATACTTTCCATCGTCCTCAGTTTCGTTGCTCTTTTGTTTTGCTGTCGATTGGGAAGTATGTACCATACTATATAGTTTCCTTAGCAGTAATAAAACGGTAATCAACCAGTCAAGTCGTGTCAGTGTGTCTGCCCAGCTACTTATAATATAGTGTCGAGTCCGAGAATCACCATGCGCATACGACAATTCCAAGAAAGAGATCTATAATAGAGGAGGACTACTAGGAGAGATTTTCCGTTTTTTACGCGCAGCGGAAGAAAAATCATACCTTATAAAAATTTGACGCGCAGCAAAGACACCTTTCCAAATGACAGTTCACAGTCCCTTGGTGACAGTACTCACCTGGAAGAGAGAAAAATAGAAGAAACGGATGAGAAGATACAATTAGTAAGGACTCCGTGGGAACGAACAGTGACGAGGATTGATCGAGGAATGTGGGGAGTAAAGTAGGGGGAAGAGTTAAAGGTGGAGTTCACGGGATACACGGGATAGAATGAAATGGGAGTTTTTTTGTATTGATTTTCTGGACAACAGTAAGGGGGAAATCCGAAGCTATTTAGCATAGCATTCTCATCGAGGAGAATTTTCTCCAGTAAAATTAATCTGATTTGCTTAAACAATAAACGCGCACGTAAGGGGCCGTTAAACGGCCAGGGTTTTCACATTAGTTACTTTGATTTGCGTTAACATATGTAACCCCAGGTAGAATCACTTTGGGAGGTTTTTCATTAATTGAGAATATATTTGACACATTATAACAAAAACTAGAATAAATTATTCATAAAACAACGCCATTTAGAAGCATTACTTCATAGACTTATTAGAAAATTTCATGTAATCAAAATGAAATAAATTTGTAAAAGAAATTACAAAATATGATTGAGAAGGTAGCCTAACTTAGGATATAGAATAATAAACTGAAAAAGTATGCATCCGAAAAAGTAATTCTTTTAATTGAAGAAACCAGAGATATAATATTCATAAGAAATTAACAACAAGATAAAGTTACCATACTTTTTAACAATTAAAATTTGGTTCATGAAAGCCATAATTAACTTCTATCTAAATGATCTCTTCCACTATATCTGTTCACGAAGATTCAGAATAATGAGGGCCAATTATTGTTACGTTCTAAGTAAGGTTCTTCCCATATCCATATTATGTTTTGATAGAAACCAACAAAACATGCAAGTATGAAGATGTTGAATTGCTATAATATTTTCCATATGTTTTAAAAACATCTTATCAATTAATTTTTCTCCAAAACTTCTATTTACCTAATATGAAATTTCTTTTGACGAAATCACACGAAAACAGTTTCATTCTATCCACACCAATTACACACATGGAAATATATGAAAGAAAAAAGAAGAGCACGTATTTGAATTTTATGCAAAAAAAGATGTCCATGATTAATGCCGATCCAGGCATACTCGACAATTTATTAGTGATATTTAAGTATGGAAACAGAGAACGGCGTAAAATACAGAGTTTAATTGCCAAATTCCGAAATTATTAATAGTACATATTTACAATTTCTACTTCTCATTCTATGAATAATTCAATTTGCATGCTCTGCGAAAGAAGTCAAAGCAAAATCTTAATTCCCAATAATATGAACAACTTTGATTCATGCGTTAATATAGGACAAATATCAGGAATGTTTCTTTGAGATAATATTATTGGTGAACATTTAATTAGATGACGATGGAATAACAGCCGTAAAAACATTAAAAAATATAGTCTCCCAGTTTGTATTTTCCTATTTACTGCTTTGCGTTAAATAACCTTGAAGACGGGGATGCCTGCAACAGAGCTGATAAGCATGCAATCATAAATGATGTCATCTGTTCCAAATTGGGGGCCAAATTTTGTATTCCTCAGGCAATACCAAGGAAAAAAAGACCTTAATGCCGATCATTTCCTGTTTCACAGAGTAGAGAGAGATACTGACGCGTGAAAAGTCAAACATACATTGTAGGACTCTCAAATCCCTGCCTCTCAATCTTTTTGAACTCGCACCCATTTTTCCAAAGATAAGTCGTGACGCTATTTCCTACGGCAAACTTGCTAGTTCTCTCCCCTCCGTGCCAAAGTACCCCTCCTCCAGCGAGCAATCCCATTCCAGAACCTCTGCTTCCGTCAATTCTCACTCAGCATGTGTCTTTCTTTTTCTCCCAAATTCCATCCTCCCAGCCTCCATTCTCATTCTTCTCTCCCTATCTTCGCTCAAAATGCCTTCCCTCCTTTGCTTTCTTGGGAATTCAAGGTCGATCGATCGTGTGATCCGGACCCGCCTGCAACAAGTACGAGAGACTTCGGGAGACAAGATTTCGGAGGAAGAGGTAGGAGGGAAAAGGGTGACGGAATGGAAGGGGCAGAGGATGGCTATCTGGAGAGCGGGAACGGAAGAGCGAGAGTGGAGGATGGAAATGGTTCCGAGGAGAGCATCTCCTCATTCGGGGCTGGAGATTGCGGGATGTAGTTCACGAGTTACGTATGAAAATGGAGCCGACAAGGGCGTCAGAGGATGATGCCCTTTACATTTGTAGAGCGGTTGGGTTCTCATCTTTCCTGAGGACTTGAGTGAGAACATGAGGGAAATGAGAAGTAAGCAAAAGAAGTGATGTCCGAAAGGAAGGGAGGAAGAAAGCGGATTTATTCCGGACTACTCCTCCTTTCACCCACAGCAGGCCTCTTCTCGTCCCCTCTGGTTCTTTCTGCCTCGCCCCGCAATCCCCATTTCAATGTACATATTGCATCTCCACCCGCTGTCCTAGAAAATAAAACATTTAAGACTTTTTTCATTGTGAGTACCCCGGTAGGGACTTCAAGTCTGATGAGTATGTGTGGGGTATGTTAGGAAAAGTGTATGCATTAAAAGTAAAAGAAAACTGACAGATTGGACTTAGGAAGAGGGGCACCGGTAGTACGACGCAAAATAAATTCTAAGCACTGTATAAATATGGGCTTTAAAGATTTACATTGAAAAACATTAAGTAAAAATTCAATACTATGGCCATTATGTACGAAGAAACTTACTCTATTGATGTTATAAACGCGTTTACAAGAAAAAAATGAACATTCTAGCTGATGGAACTTCCAAAACACAAGAAACCCATACGACATGATACCTCTTTTTTGGAGGCCTCTGAAAAAATGTTTTCTTGCTTTTGAATGGAATTTAGAGCATGTTGGATTCACTTGGCCCTAAAGGAATTGCATAAACAACTTTAGACCGAAAACAATTTTGATAATATTCTACCATTTCACATGGTGCACATATATTGTGCCAAACTTGCATAAATCTTTTCATCCAAATTTGACCGTGGTATAGACTTAGCAATCTCATGGCACAATACCCTGTGTTAGTGTTACTGACCTCTTAGAACAACTCGGATGGGAATCACTGTCAGACCGTAGATTGAAAACAAGACTAAATCTATAATGTAAATTCAAGAGTAGTTTATTTTCCGACGAAGTTGATCATATTTTACGACCACCAACGTACTATGGTATAAAAATAAAATAAGAGAGATAGACTGTAGAACAGATAATTTAAAATGTCGTTTTTTCCGCGAGCGATAAGAGACTATAACGGCTGTGTAAGGACTTAGAAATAGATTAGTTGACTGGTAATGTAGCTTACTAACTTATGTATTTCTTAAAGCATGTTTACGGAGTTTTATGGTGTTTCTAACAGCATGTTTTGCATGTTCTAGCTTCATAGGCAGATTGCCCTCTTAAGTAGCATGTAGAATATTATGTGTCATCGTACATGTGTGGCGTGCATGTGGGGATTCTCTTGCATGCTGCATGATGGTTTTTAGTTAATGATGGAATTGGTTAGTACCCTTAATATTCATGATCGTGCGGTGTGCATGTGGCGGTCTGCTTGCATGCTGCATTTTGGTGACTTGTCACCCCCTGCCAAACACCCTAGAGGTGGCTCGCAGGGTAACATGTAGATGTAGATGTACCCACCTCTCGATTCCATCACAAAATTACTGACCACATTTACTCGTGGAGTGAAATTCGAAAAATCATCATCAATAGAAATAATTATTCTTGAAACTCCCACTCATCGCTTCTCGGAGCTACGTAATAATAGCACTCTAAAATGCACACGTACCATCTCGTTCCACGCATTTCTTACAAATTTCATACCTTTGTATCTTCGAGATAATGGGAGAGCCCGGATGAGATCTCACACAATATCATAGAGGAAAATTTATGGATCCGTTCGGTTACTGAGTAAAGGAGTGGTTACCAAGGATACCACGTTTTGGGATGCTGAAGAGAGATCATACATGATTCGGAAGTTATGAGTAGAGTTTCTAAGAAAGTCAAATACAAACAGCCCAAATATTAATATATTTCACCAGCAAATTTCTATTAGTTTCATTATGAAAATGACTAGTCTAATGAAATACGACATAAAACTGTCACTGGAGAAAGACAGGCAGAAGCTGATTATTATGAATCAGTTTCACACATCCCACCCTGTACCTATTATTGTCATAAAAGGTTGAAGATTATTTCGTACTCAAACTAGCTCTTCAAGCTGCTCTTGTTCACAAAAGAACTGTATTTTTCAAAATACATAGAGAATGTTATAACAATACTAATAACGACATTGTTAAGGGCGAAATTAGGGCTATGCAGCCCTCTCTTACAATTAACCCTCACACATTAACACCCATGCCCTGAGTGGAAGAAATCCCACCCAGGCACACGCGACTAGACTCGAACCCGCGACCTTCGGATTAGCAGGCAAGGACTCCGCCGGCACCGAGCCGCCGGCCGGAAATAGAATACTTGCAGAAATGTATGCCTTATGTGGCAGAAGTAAATCTTGTTCAGTTCCACTGGACACGAAGGACAGCTATCTACCCAAAGTAATAAGATGACGACCGGAGGAAAGCAATTTTTAAGTTTTTCTGTCAACCTGCAAGTATTCTATTTCCAATACCTTTAATTCATAATTCATTAAATTTTCTCAGTTTTGGTTTTTAAATCTTCGAATATTATATTAAAACAGACTTAAATCTTCTATCCAAAAGAGAAGCAGTAGCTTGAACTTTGTTTACCTTTGTTATTCTAAAAAAAATCTCACAAGGTAAGGCTAGAGAACTGGTTGAATCTTTCCGAGACACTACCACGGACCAAAAATTCTGATTTGGACATAGATGTTCTCCTTCAGAATTATGAACTGCTTCGTGTACTGCATTCCAAGAGTACTCCCTGAAAAAGCGCCATCCACTATAGCGGCTTTATGGAAAATTTATCATCTTTTTCTTTTTTTAAAGCCAAGAAAGGTCGTATTTTTTTTCCTTTTTCCCAGCTATACGAGTCACAGCTCCCTCAGCATCCACGATTTTTCATCTTTTTCCGCGCACACACATTTCCGTTTCCTTCCACAGGGTAAGGGGTGGTTGGGGACTTGAAGCAGGGAACTGTCAGGGGCAGCCGCTGGCCATCATCTTTCCCCTCCTCCCCTCCTCCTCTACGTGCACCTCCCACTCCCTCTTCATGCTACCCATTCTCCGCCCTCGGGTTTACCCTGCTGCGAGTCTTTTCTCTATTCCATTTCCCACTGGCACGTATCCGATGTTGTCTCCGCTGCAGCATTGCGGTAGCGAAAAAATATTCCTTCACTTCCTTGCGAAGGGCGAGTGGATTTAGAAGAAAAAGTGCGACAGCAGACGTAAGAGGAACATGTGCAGCAAAAGCGGACGGTGTGTGCAGGGGGTCAACATCCGGGTGGGGAGGGTGTAGATAACACAGGGCATTGTAGTCCGTTAAAAGAGAACATTTATTCCTAAGCTGAAAATGCTTGGTGCATAAATAAATCCCATTTTGGCTTCAAAAGAAAATATTTCTATTTTGTTAAATGCCTCTTCAAGAGCATTTTCGTCCAGGTAAAGGTTAAACCCTTAATTATTAGAAATAAAATCAAAACTAATGGAATAAATGCGGTTTTTGGGCCTATGAAGTAATTAAAAGTTTCTATTTTCAAGGTTATGCGTCGTAAAACCATCCATGAAGGTTATAATGTTGATAGAAGTCCTTCAACACATGATATGGGTATGAATAAACTTCACTACGGACGTAACAGTAATGGGAGACAATGAATCCCCAAGACCGTAATATAATGGGGGGCTCAGATGAAGGAGAGTAGAAGATGCTTCAATTGTTTACATTTTATTTTTACCTTCATATATTTGTCTTTCCCGCTTTTTCATTTTTTGTGTTTCTAACTGTTTTATTTTGTTTTCCAATCCTACTTCCATAACTTTCTCATTTTCTGTGCCCTCCATAAGATTACGGTCTTCTATAATATTATTTAAAATTCATATCCTTTCAAAGACAAGGGTTGGAAACATAGAATGGGATTATTAAAAAAATAGAAATTTAAACCGAAGGAAACGCCAGAATCTTAAAAAATAATGGTTATACCATGAGATAATGAAAATAGTTCCAGGATTTGATGACATAAATTCAGGAAAAAGTTCAAGAGGACCGATAAAAGAATGGTTGTCTTTTGGTGTACCAACCAGTGGATAGACCCTGGCACAATTAACAGAATACGTCAATAGAAAGGCATTATCTTTTAAGCCTAGAGAAAGTGAGTGAGATACCTAAGAGAGTCAATGAATGGCATTCCGATTTCATCTGACAGGATTATAAACCACAATAAAAAACATCACTTTTTGATACTACAATCCAATACTGAATTCATAACAGGGAAATACTTCTTATTTAGGGGAGAACTTAAAAGAGTGAAACTGCAACTGCGCCATCGTTCTTTGAAACCAGTTTTGGGAATTTGATTTTATTTTAAGAACTCATAAACAACTTTGACACACAATTTTAATGACTGACAAAAACTAATTATTCACTATCTATCAATCATGAGCTGTAATCTCAAAACAGATTGATGTTCTTTTACCAATTAATCTGAATTGTCGTATCATCACAAAATGATAACAACCTAAATTCGTCTTTTGTCACAATTTTCAGTTTCATCACTGAGCAGGAACAGAATTACCCGGTCTACGCGACTACTGGAAGTTGGCGTCAATAATGAACAATAGCATGAAGTAATCACATTTGACATACATTTTTGAGTAAATTCTTTAATAGCCTCTCAAAAACAGATACATATGTACGAATGTGTTCTGAGAGAATAAAAAATCAATTACTACTTACATTTTAGTGTTCAATGTAAATAGCAATAAACGTAAATGCCATATTTTAGCACCCTTTAAAAAAACATTGAAATGAATCCGGCTCTAGGAGGCCAGTTACACAGAAAAAATTATATACTGACATTAATAATTTCCGATATTAAAAAAGGTAAGGCGTATGCTTCTAAACCACAACGTTGGAGCCATTTAAATATATTTACTAAAACATACCATCTGATGAAGAAGGCCCATTAATATGCAGGATACGCAAAGATGTTCACAAGCAAATTTATTCATGGAAAGAAACCATATTTGCATCAAAGCGACGCGGGGTGGAATCTGAGACTGAGTGAACGGAGCAGGGAGCTGAATGAATTTGAAAGGAAAACAAGGTGCGGCCAAAATGAGGAAGGATATCTGGGAAGGAAGCATTCACTTCATCGATAAATTGCAGAGAACACAATGCTACTTGGACATTTTCCAGCAGTAAGCTATACCTATTTTCTAACAGCAAAATGTCACGAGAACTGGTAAATAATTTGGCCTTTTACATACTTACGAACCATTAAATGTTTCTTGGCTACACAAGGGGACGGTTGGAAAGGAAAGGAAGACGAGAAGAGGGGCGAGTTGCGGAAACACTCACTTGCAACAGAAATCCACGCACGCCTTACAGCCACTCCATCGTCGACGGAAGTAATTTCATGCCCACTCCAACCCCCGAGCTGCCTTTCTGGTTGCCTGCATCCGCGCCTGCATTTTCTGTCGACTTGCTTTAAGGGCGAACTTGTCGCTTGAGACGAGCAGAGAGGTAAGAAGAGCCGTGGAGGGCTCTTTCTGCCTCTATTCAATTCCTCTCCTTACGTCACACCTGAGAGCGTAATCTCTTTGAAGGTACTCGGCATTCCACCTCGACTTTTCCCTCTGCATCTATTTCCTGCGTCTTCAGACTCTTTCGGTCCTCATCTCCATCTGCCTCATCTGCCTTTCACCACATACTAGCTGGGAAACTTCTATCAAAAGACGATGAATTTATGGGAATGTTGATAATTATTCTAGCTAATGGCAAGCACGCGATACATTTTTCGCAAAATGTTGTTCAAGGATTTTCTGTGGCAGAAATGTAATAGGTACTATATGAACAGCGGAGAATCAAAATTAGCAAGAAAATCAGCAGCAGCGGTGCTACCTCCTCTTTCCCTTTAATATCTCGCAGGTTATAAATCTCATGAGAATAAGTAGGTAGGCGAGAATTCATTATAATAGGTAGGCAGGTAATTATGGCATCGCAGTCCAGACGAATGATATTTTCACTGTGAATTTCGCACATTCGTGTGATCACTAGCGGATGGCTTTGTTAAGATTACTGCACGTCCTTAAAGTAATGTACCTGATCCCCAGTTATTTGAATTCCTTTAAGGACCTTTTAGATGAAGATATTTACCACACAGCTTGGTGCATGGTGAATGTGCAGCGATAATTGCAACGCGCATAGCGGAGATTTGCTAGAATGACGGCGCGTATGCATGAACGATAGATAGGAAAATATTCCTCGCTCTAATTCCTTTGCCCTCATTTTCACCATTTCCGTGCCTGCATCATTATGAGCATTAAAGTGTCTATTGTAAACTTTAAATCCGAGCGCCCTTCGTCTGCCAGAAAGTTAAATGAAAACGGGTTTTGTTTCGCTCTGGGCAATGGTGGCTCAACGGAAGTCGACGAGGGAAAGGTTATGGGAGGAGGCGAGGGTGGGAATCGGAAGGAGGAGAAATGAGGGAATTCAGGGAGGGGAAGGGAAAGAGGGTGGAAGGAGGAAAAAGGGAAGAGACACTTGGATAGGGGGGTTTGAGGGAAAGAGGATATGCGGTAGATGAAGACGAGAGGACTGAGAGACCGTAATGAGTTTTCCCCTTAAGAGCGTTCATAATTGCAAGTGCGAGCACTCAGTTTAGGAAGCTGGAGCTTGGGAAACCAGGGGAAGGGGGCGGGGCCTACAGAGCACTTGGAAGTGGGGCTTGTAATGAGGGGAGGAGAAAAAGGTGGTGAGCGGTGTGGGTTCTCAATGGGGTGCGGAGGTGCGAGAGGAGGGGAAGCAAAGACTGGCAGAGGGATGACATCGGATATCATAAAAGATCAAACGGAGACAGGCGAAGGGCGCAGAGAGAGAGTGAAAGGAACCGACTGCAATAAAGTAGGGAGGAATCAATTTCATAAGGTAAATTTGACGGACTGGGAGACTTCAGTCACCTCCACTTGCTTAGCAAGAACGAAGTTGCATCGAAACCAATCGGGAGGTCTCTCACGCAATGTCGGAAGCGATATGATATTTCAAGGGTAAGTGAAACAGCATATTGCGTCACGACTCTGAGTAGAGCTTCTAACAAATGTTCCAGAGCCAAATGATATGGGTAAATGTTTGGAAAAACGGCGTGTTAAGAGGCTGGGCTTGAATAAATGTTTTTTAAATCCAAGAATTTGGTTAATTGATCGTAAAGTGACTTGAAAAAAATTAATAATAATGGCATGGAAGGCTAGTACAAAATGTAGTAGTAGTAGTAGTAATTCTTTTAACGTGCTTCGACTGCTAAAGTCATTTCACACTTACTATCTGCCACGTGAAGACAGGGGAAACAGCACTCGGACGAATCGAAGGATCAACCTTCCAAACTCGAGCCGAGCCCAACGATGCTTATCTTCGACAACTGATCGGGAACCGATGTTTCCATCGTGGCAGGCCGTTGCCCTAGAAAATGTAGCTCTCTACTGAATTCTCATGACATGGTTCACAAGAATTAAAAGTTAACGTGCTAAACCCTAATGCTTTGATGTTTGAGGGAAACATGACCAGAACAGGAAAGTGCAACATCCTGTGGATTTTAACTATAAACGTAAAAAAATTATTTGTTCATCTGTCCGTTATCAGCATGGCACTCTTAGAGGTTGCTATTGATACGAACTCTCCAAGAAGGGAAGACGACGAGATTAGGTGACCGAAAGAAACGTAACTCCAAATTTATGTATTGTAATAGGATTCCTAGTCACTGTGCTATTGTGCGATATCCTATGATGACAAGTTGGCCGTCGATGGTGCGTTGGAAGAATTTTTGCTCTCCTTAACAGTACCTACACACAAACTTTTATACATACCATTTCCGCGTCGAAATACTCTGAAGTGAAAGACAGAAATGAAAAAATGCTGAGTTTTTCTGATCACGTGTACTCTCTGGAGGATATACACTTTAGCGGATAAACATTAAGACTGGTGTGGTGCCTGACGCTATTCCTCTGCTTTCCACGGTGACATCCTCCTCTAAATTAGCAGCACTTTTCATCCCTTCTTCCTCCGCCGTTAACCAACCGGTAACCAATAATTCTCCATACACGAAAAATTCCTCACGCTCTCCCCATAGAGGTATACGGGTCGATGGGATGGTATGCAATCTATTCCCAACCCCTCACTTTGATGCAATCACTCAGACATTCCCTCTCGGCCCCCCTTTGGGACCATTCATTTGGAACACGCCAAAATATGCTCCACTATTTACGGCCCTTATCCCATTGATTTAACGCAGTAGATATTATTACTATTGCTTGGAAATCATCCAATTTTCGGTGGTGATGAATATTATTCCTATTTAATGAATAAAATTTCTCATCGGCTTCGCACAGATTTTGATTCCGAAAATATCTATTAGTATTTTAAGCAGTGATTCAATGCGCAAGATCCCTTTAGTTACAAAATTTGACATTTTGGAGAAGTTGAAAGGAAAATATGTCCACTTTCCTCAGAAATACAGGGGAACTATTTGAAATCTGTCATAAAGTTGTGAAGATGTATCTAGGGTGTGACTATGAAAAAATTCGGTATGGGTTGAGAACATCACATATGCTCCACTCGCGAGGAATTTCCTCTGATCATTATTGATAAAATAACTAAATTAAAAGGATTATTTAAAGCCTTAATACTGCAAATTTTAAAACTTCATGAGAAATCACATTTAAAGCCCATATATAAACACAAAGTTAAACTTCTGAAAGTCAAAAAAGAAAAACACGATAGGAAATATGAGTACCAATTTTCTGTCAAATGCTTCCGCGATAAAAGAAAGAGTGCCGGGAGATTCACTTTTAATTGAGATGCTTGTTCTTTTCAGCAGGCGACGCGATGTTCATTTCGAGCGCAAATTGGCCATTGTAAAAATGATGATCGGATTAGAGGCACAGCACATGGCGGACCACGGAGACTGGAATCCAGGATGCGGAAGCAGTAAACCATTGTCCGAGCTTCGAATGGACAGGACGTAAGAATGCGGGGGAACGGTGGGAGGAATAGAGATGAGAGTGGCTGGTTAACTAGCGCGGACGTGGGAGGGTATAAAAGGAGGATTGTGCAGTTTCAGATGCACGAGCCCCTCGCTGACTCCCTCGGAGCTGGCGTCCCCCGAGTTTGGAAACCATGCGAGCGACCAAGGGAGACTGTTACGTCTCCCGCCACCTACATAATTGATTCCCAGTTGATAATCTCGCTCGCCATTTGCAGTTTCGAAACAAGAGTGGAAGGTTGATAAAGACGTCTCTTCTCACAATCCAAAGCGATTTAAGGCTTTGGAGAAATTTCCCATTCGATTTCCTTTCGTCACCTCTCTACATACGCGAATGCTCGTCAAGGGATGAAGACGCTAGTGGGCACCAAGTTTCACACCACTCAGAGCCGTTAATTAGGCTTGATTGAATAGATGAGGAAAATTATGAGTGGCTTACAGATCTGTATTCTTTCAATTTCGATCATGAATAGATCTCACTTCATGGTAAATTTTATAAAGATAGTTGTTATTTTTCCTGCTAAATTACTTTTGAGGATTAAACCAGTGTGCCAAAAATATACATTTATCATTTCACCGAGAATAAATAATGATAAACAACAAAAATTGAAATAGAGCTTAGAGCTCCTTCTTTCCTAAGCCAAATTCGGACTCCTTCGTAAATGTAGGGGAAAAGATGATCCCTTTATTCAACCCTCTCTTTTACCAAAGGTACGTTTAGCTTGAGAAAACCGCTCATCGGATGCTAACTATGAAATAACATTCTCAGTGATGGGCTCGCAGTCAATTTTAACTAGGCTTTATACTTGACTACTAACAGTTTTTTACTCTAATTCTATTGACAAAACGATTAATTCATCGATAAAGTCCAGAAAACACCAATTTATTTGGACTTTTACCAGAAGTAAGCTATATTTTCCAACAGAAAAATGCCACAAGTACAGGAAAATAGTTTGGTCTTCTACATATTTGCAATTCATTAAATGTTTCTTGGCTACACAGAAAATGCCAATTACTGAGAATATGCCACTGGCCTATTGAAAATGTAAGAATGCTTTATTGATAAAGTAAGATATAGTAGTGAGTGAAAAATCTATACAACTTGACAGGTTACTTTTTCAAGACCAAATAGGCTGCTGTTGCTGAAATTTAACTTGTAATGGCAATTCTGGTAGATTTATTTTTCTTGCGGATTGATTACTAATTTTGTACTGCATTATTTGTTCATAAGGAACTCCTAAGGTGAAATAAAAATCAAAGCGGATCGATTTCACAAAGTTGCAGTTATTATACACAACAGTTTTGGTAACAGAAGTAGTCGTATTAGTCATAAAGTGAATATTTTCATGCGTATTTCATGCACACATTAATAATGAACGACATCATCCGTTTTTGATCAGAACTTATTAAGCTTGCAGAGTCATATCATAAATCTAAATAGCTGAACATACCCCAGATTTTTATAAAAGAGGAAATAAATGTTTTTAAAAGTATAAATGAGAAAAATATATTTATGAGAGCCAGGAAACCCATTGCCAAGCATTTGGTTGCCGAACCAGCATACATTTACGGTAGGTATTATATCATTTAGATATTAATTTAAAAAATCAGAGGGAATCGGCAGACTGGACGTGTGGGTACTATTTTGAAAGAAAATAGAATAAATATTATATACACGACGCATGACATCGAGTTCCATAATTCCCAAATGGCCAAGTGGTCTTACATTTAATTGAATGAAACATTGTTACATACACCTCCATGTTTACGACACGCATTTCCCGTTATCGCTTCCTGTTAATGTCTCGGGACTGCCTAATGAACACTGCAGAATCGGAACTTAAGTACGGAAGCACTCTACGAATATAAAGTAATTTTGTGAGTTAACACTCCTATTTATAGCATGTGTTCCCTGTTTTTGTGTTTTACACTGCAAATAGTGCCATAAACAGATATTTACAAACCCATGTACTTGGGCCTAACGGGAGAGTATCTGAAGAGGGGATGAGAGATTGAGGGATTGGAAAGGGACTTAAGGAGGATCCGAATACAAGAATGGAAAAAGACGGTATTCACACGGACTGAAAAGACGGTATACGGCTGTAAAATGAAACTCCCATAAACGAAACACATACAATTAAGGCCTTGAAAAAACATCGGGGATAGAGAAGGGAGAAAAGATGTGATATAATGAAAAACAGTCCCCAGCGGGCTGTGGACGACTAAAGTGGTCGATGAAAAAAATAAGAGTTGACGTGGCCGCAACTCGATCGCAGTTCCATTATAACAACCAACAGATCTTTAACCGTCACGATGCCCAACCTAGGTTATCTTGTGCAAGACTTTTCGTCAGTCTTAGTAAAGAGCCAGTATCATTTTAAAACACAAGCTGTTGTAAGAGGCATGGAGACAATACAGTAAACGCAATGAAGCTAAAACTTTGTATTTATGGCTGAGGGTCTCAGTAATGAACTTTATTTAAATTACTAAGCTTCAACTTCGCTTATTTGTCTCACGCCTTACGCTGAAAGTACCTTCACAACCTGAGCTTTTTGGGGTAGTTTTATTAAAAGCAACACCTAGGTAATACATTTATTTTAAAATATAATTGAGAGAACCAGTGAACAACAAAATATACATTTATAACGCGACACGTGCGTCAGAACTTCTTCTAAAAAATAATTTCCATAGAATGACTGGCCCTACCAGATAACATGGACAACGGCGTCTACATTTTTTGGGAAATATTTCTAAAAGAAGTTTAACAAGAGACTGAATTATTTGTAACAATAGGAAGATTAGAATGTTTTCTTTACAATGAGGTCAAAATCGTTGAATTTTATGAGTGGTGATATCTCGCTCAAAGTACCTTATCTGGAGTCCAGTCCAGCTGTGGCTCCATTACCGGGACCCTTGGGGACCGGTTGGATGTGGAGATGTGATGGTCGTTGAAATAACGGTCGGGTCGGGGAGGGATAGACTCGCCTAAAAACCTCACGCGAACGATGCCACCTCTAGCGGTAACACATGGTTGCACTGAGCGGCGGAAGAAACCGCACGCAATAACGACAGTCCACATCGCCTCCGCCACAATAATTACACCCAGTCCCGAATCCTCCCACTACGCTTGAACTAACACTTTCATTACCGTTCTCCGTACTCGTCACTTGGGTATTGTAACATATAAGGCCGAAAAAATAAAACGCCCATCCCTATTTCCTATCCTTTTTCCTTAACAAAATACGCCTTTCGCCACCATAATGGCAAGGACAAATACTACACGAACTACAATCAATCGCCGAGTAATAAAACAAGGATCAACTGGGCTTATAAACTTCTACTAGTTATTATATATTTTAGACAAAGTCATGAAAATTTCTCGTGGATTTATTTCAAAGGATGACATCGATTTCCCGATGTATATTCCAAGTTCTATGAATTGTATATTTTTTCAAGACCAATATATTGTTTAACGTAAAAAAAACTATACAGAAGGAAAAATCGCAACCATCTTAACACTACAAAGAGAGAAAAGAGAGTGTAGAAAAGCCGTTAATCTAGATAATGAGATAAACTCGATTGTACAAAATACAGAGAGATCTCCCTACTCTGCACAGCTTAAAAGATTTTACAACGAGTATCAAGGAAAAATTAGAATTATAAGCTGAAAATATCATTGGAGATTACCAGGCGGGTTTCAGACCTGGCAGATCAACCGTTGATCAACTTTATACGGTAAGGCAAATAACAAAGAAATTTGGGAGTTTAACTTGGATCTATACCAACTCTTTGTGGACTTCCACATACCCCCAAAACTATTAAGACTGGCAAAAGCCACAATAATGACCACTTAATGTCATATGAAAGTAGCTGGAAGCCTAACTAGCAATTTTGAAGTAACCCAAGGACTAAAGCAAGGAGACAGACTAACACCCATGCTTTTTAACCCGGCCCAAGAACATGTTATAAGAAACACTGGAATTGACACTAGTGCAACCCTCACTAATAAATCAAAACAAACTGTAGGGTATGCAGATGACCTGAATATTTTGGAAAGATCTGTACCATCAATAAAGGAAACTTTTGGGAACTTAGTAATAGCTGCTAAATATCTGGGCCCTACAGTAAACGAACCTAAAACTAAGTTCATGTTACAAAGTACAAGGCATAGAGTTGGTAATTTGGTAATGGGCAAAGCATCACCATTGGGAACTACAAATTCGAAGGTGTAAACAACTTTACCTATTTGGGTTCCAATGTGTCCTCGGACAACGATGAGACCAAGAAAATAAGGAAGCGAACAGATGCGGCAAACCGTATCTTCTATTCCCTACTTCCTGTCTTTAAGTCAAGAAAAGTGTACAGGAAAACAAAGATTAAACTCTATGAAGCCCTTATACGAACAGTTTTGTCATATGGAAGTGAAACATGGACATTGACGGCCAAATCTGCTGAACTACTGGATAGCCTAGAAAGAAGAATGCTGAGGACAGTAAACAGTGAAGGGATATGGAGAATTCGTTGAAACCATGAAATATATGAACTATATAAAGAACCCAAAATCTCCGTGCACGTTAAGTTAATGAGGCTCCGGTGGGCAGGGCATGTCCAGCGGATGCCAGAGACGCGGGTGGCTGAAAAGGTCTTCACTGATAGTATGGGAGGAAAAAGACCAGTGGGCAAGCCAAGGGCAAGATGGGAAGATAATGTAAGCAAGGATGCAAGAGACTTACAAGGGATCAGGAACTGGAGAGAACAGTCAAGAGACCGGGATGAATGGAGACGGAAAATTGACGGGGCCAAGGCTCAACTAGGGCTGTAGCGTCATCAGAGAGATAGAGAGAGAAAAGCCGATCGATGGACTAGGTGGGGAGACGCTAGAGAGTCGGAGAACACAAAACCCCTGAGATTGTATGAAAATTTCAGATCACATGAGCACTGATAGAAGCGGCAGGATTGAATACAATGCTGAACTGATGGGTACAAAAGTTCTTTCTTCCCACACATTCTTTGTGGCTATGACAAAAAAGGCCGATATATTGAGACACTCGGCTTAAATATATTTCAATTTTCATCTTTACACTCTTCCAGTTCCGCTTCTCCATTCCCTAACATTTTCATGGATGTTGTCCCAACCCACCCGGCTATACCGCCTTTCATCAGCTCTCAGGTTAAAATGTTTGTCCCTTCCCAGTGGCACAAAAATCCCTTAGCTTATTCCCTCAGCATAGGGTTCTTTCCAAACTGTCCATCTGTACCTCTCATATTTAAACAAACGAATTTTTTTCCACTACATTTCTCACAAAATTACATTTCCTTTCTTTTTTACATCCCACTCTAGCAACTCCTTCAAGTGAACTGTTATGTATACGTTTTATGGTTAATAATTTAGGGTGTTTTAATTTTTAAATATTAATTAGGTAAGTTAAGTTGCTTTACTTGCACTTGTTTGTTTATTGGTTTTGGATTAATTGATGATTGTTGCAAAAATTAAGTCTACCCATCCAACGTACCAAATTCACTACCCTCCACTCCAAATACACTCCTATAATGGTCGGTGATCAATTTTCTTTCAGAAAGAAGGCATACTACTTACGTTTCAAGCACGGAACTTTCTCTGGATATACCTTCTCCAAGCCTGGGTCCTCTATTCCCCTAATTCCTCATATTTTCTTTTCCATTCCAACCAAGGAGCTTCATTTTTTTTTAAGTTCTCCACCCCATCGATCGTTGAAGTTCTGATCCCTCTTTATTTTCATTCAGTGCGCGACATGGGCCTCCCTCCCCTCAATTCATCCCTTCCATTAGTGCACGCATCAGTTGCTTCTTTCAGTCTTCTCGCTTTCCTCACAACTTTTATGTAATCTCTAACTTCAACCCCATTGTCCTCCCTGACTTATTTCCGCTTCAACACGCTTCGATAGTTTTCATTCTCTGAAGTTTTTCTCTTATTTGCCTCTCATTCTTAATTTAATTCCCTCCCTCAAAGTCTCCAGCCGTTCGGACGTAGGCTTCCTACTCATAGCCACAATTTCCAGTCAGTCACTCTTTTAATGGGCTGCATTATTTGTTCAGTTTCAGATAACGGATATAACCTCTCCACGTAAACACTTTTTACATAATTCCTTAGAGCTAAATATATGATTTTAGCATACACCAACAGGTAGTTACATATATTTCTTCCGCTTTCAAATTGACTTAGAACTATCTATAATTAAGGAGTATGGAAACTAAAATGTTCAGTTTTAGATAACGGATATAACCTCTCCACGTAATCACACTTTACATAATTCCTTAGAGCTAAATATATGATTTTAGCATACACCAACAGGTAGTTACATATATTTCTTCCGCTTTCAAATTGACTTAGAACTATCTATAATTAAGGAGTATGGAAACTAAAATGTTCAGTTTTAGATAACGGATATAACCTCTCCACGTAATCACACTTTACATAATTCCTTAGAGCTAAATATATGATTTTAGCATATACCAATAGGTCGTTACATATATTTCAAAATTGACTTAGAACTATCTATAAAAAAGGAGTATTTAGCTTGATTTTTCTGAGATCATTAGCAGGTAGTACACAATGTCCAGAATGCGAAGACGTGTTTGAATTACATCACCTGCGTTATTTGTAGCTGCTTAAATATAGCTTGTTTTAATGTTCGAAAAAATAATAAATTTCAATATGGCCGCCTCCCACCGGTTCGTGGCATTATTTGCCCGTATGCTTTTATATTACTCGTCGTTAATGCCGATTTCGTGGCCCTAACCGAGTGTTTACTTAACAATGGCGTTAATTTTGACTTATCTCATGAGAGTTGCTTCGATGCCGTATAGTTAATGGTGTCATATACAAGAATGTACGGAATTTTTCCGAACATGAATGAATTCCGTCTTAAACAACATTTCCAAAATGAACTCATTTCAGTAGGAAAATTATTTTAGGAAAGTAAATAGCTTACTATAACCTAAATGGAAACTAAAATGTAGGCTTTTACTGATTACGCTTAATTTTCGTCTCGGAAGAAGAAGCTACATATGAACTTCGCAAGTATTAAAATAAAATAAAACTGTTAGAGCTAAAGTATCAAATCCTGAGATACAATCAACAAACTTTATAACGTATATTTTTCTATGAGGTATTTACGAAATTTCTGACTTAGAAAAAAAATTCGCCCGGAACAATGCTTGTGATGGAAAACTGTTCAGTGATATTTACTGGACCAGCTTGAAATACACCAAATGGAATGCACGTATCCACAGGCAGAATATTTTTCGGCCGTAATTTGAATTAGCCCGGCCTCAGTGACCTGGATATATCCCTTCGAGAAGTCCATTCGCATTCACCACGACTACTCAAGTTCTGATCTGCACTGAATAAAGTTGGCAAAGACGGCTTCATACTTACGTATTGCTCCGCGTCGTGTTGTTTCGGTGACAACAGTTCTACGTTCTAGTAGGCGTCTTCAGGTCGAAGTGGTTGATGATAATTTTGCCGTCCTTATACCAGTGGTCATTAACCTGTTTTGTTCAATTCCCTCTGTCACCATATCTTGAAACATAATCTCCCCAAACCAACTTAAAACATTGAATATAACAGTTTAATTTCATTAATTAGAATCGATTTTAATCTGTAGCATGCAATAAACGTTTTCAACGCCAAAGAATAAATTACAATACATAAATATTTTTCATATTTTACAATAATTTCTTTTCTAAGGAAGTGCCGTTGAAACACCTTCCCTGGAAATTTTTTCCCTAGAACTTTTTTCCTTAGAAATGACAGACTTCAGTCAGTAATTTCCCTAGAGCAAAATTCCACTTTAGGGAAAACCTTTTCTTTTCTATGGAAATGCTCTTAAAAGTCTAGGAAATTTATTTCCTGGACGCATATTTTCTAGGCAATTTTCAGACAGGGTCAATGTTTTCTAAGGGGAGCAAAGAACATGTGCAGTAATCCGGACAGTCAGGGAAATTTCCACAGCCCCTCTTCTTATACACACACCCCATATTTTTCCTTTCCTTTCTCCTAACTGTTTCACCATCCCTATTCTCTGACGTTTTTCTTCCATATACTTTCCGTGGCAGGTGACATTCTCCATTTATTACGAATCTCCACTTTCTTCATCATTTCCAAGAAATATATCGCTCTTGGAATTGAGGCTTTCCCGGCGAATTATTCCAGTGAAAATCTCTCGGGCTTATGACCGGGTCAGGTTCTCCATCTCCATGCAGGTATCAGCAGCCCTGAGGACGTTGGAAAAGTCTTCCATCAAAACGTCGGTGGTGAACCTGACCCGGTCAGAAGCCCGAGAGAATTTCACCAGATATCGCTCTCTTTCTCTCCCTCCTCCCTACCGTCCATCAAAATTCGTCCGCACCAAGCTATCCGCATTTAGTTCATTGCCATCTCCTTCGTCTTCCCACCCAAAACCATGATACAAGGTTGTAAATAAATTATCTAATTCAAATTGATATACAATACATGCCAATAACTTAAATTTTGGTCAAGGCACATACAGTTTCATTTCGGAACAACAAAAAATTATAAATAACTCTTAAAATTACCATTACGACTCTGCTGCTACATGGAAAGTATTTAATTTTATTTAAATGCCATAAAATACTTTCTTAAAATCGTATTTAACCGAATATTTAATTTTCATCTACTCACAAGAGCTGTCTCCCTCACCGATATCTGATAAAGGAATGTTAGATGAAACGGGCAGAGGAAGAAGCGTGAGCAGGAAGATGGATTTAAAATTTCAAACGTTGGGAAACAAGCGGTTCAACGTCTTTGACGCACCCTCAGATTTATTTGACCAGTTGGCAAAATTATATTTAAATTTCATTTATGGACTTTTCCCCTACCACGACACCCACTGACATTCAATCTCTCCCTTCTTTCGCCTCAACTTCTGAAAGTGTTACTTAAAGAAATGGAGACTATCAAAATCCATGAATGATTTAAAACCATTATCATACTGTTTACCCTAGTTTCAAAAGTGACATTCCAAATAAACAGAACTCTACCTTTTTGAAAAGGTAAACTGGAATCAAACCATTTTGATACTGAAGCTTATCATCAACTATTTTGGTCTTAAATATTCCATTAATATTTTTTCTCTCAGACCCAAATCCACTCAGATACCTAAATATGAGAAAGCATTTCTAAATCATGAACATCTGACTTAATGAAGTTGGCGTTCACGAGATAACTTCAACACAAAATCAAAAACCAACAAAAAAATTTCCATAAACTACACGCTTAAATCTGAGGCTTTTCCCATGGCATGTACCATCATATCTTGGTATAACCAAAGAAAAGTTTAAACCAATATCCCAATCATACCAAAGAATCTGTTTCTTTAAGGTAGAAATGAATCTTATTTAAATGCCGAGAAAATACCTTCCTGAAATCTAATTTAATTGATTATTGAAATGGATAAAATGGATGAAACTGGACATTGACATATTTCTCGGCATAACTTATTCACAAAAATAAATGCGATAAGAATACTACACATGGCTACAGCCCGAAGAGGTAAGCGCTAAAAGTCCATCGGTGTACTGTCACAGATGTGTGAATTTAGCTAGGTTAAAAAATAGGAGACGCTACTATTTCAACAGGCTCATTTTTTCTTTCAGTCACCGAACTTACGAAAAAAACAGCGAAGTAGGAAATAACTGAATTGAGAGGCCGTACGCCAGAAAAGGCATTTTCAGACCGTTTGGGTTTTTACACCGCCACGTTTGAATGCTAGTAGATTTTAAAAATCGTCCTTACGCATGACTTGACGATATGAAATTAAAAAAATGAAATGTTATAATAACTAAAAATAAATTTTTATGAAGAAATCTAAAGAAAAATAAATATATTAACATCTCACTAAAATGAAAAAATAATATATTCTCAATTGAATGAAAGTACCTATAACCTAGAACTGGAAATAAATAAATTCAATTCAAAGAAATTAGCCACACAATGGATTACCTATGAATATAAATAGAAAAAATTAAGTTTACAACAATGCAACATGTTTAAAGTTGTCTATTTATGCAAGACCACAACGAAAAGCATGGGGAGCGACCTCATTTATATTTCGCACCTTAACTTTAGTTCATTTTAAGAGTTTCAAGAAATTGTATATTGATGCGCTCTATTCCATTGAATACCAAAATCTTCATATTTAATGAATTTATGTTGATATCGATTATGAAAGAGCGCCCCATTCTTTTTACTTTTTAGTCCTAAAAAACCTAGGACAATAAAGTAGAAAACAATCACCAGGTTGCGGACTTGGTGCGACGACTCTCTAATTGTTGTTCGGGGCGAGAGTCAGATGCTATACCACTATTCCACCTCATCACAATATACGACGTCATTACCATATTATTATTTAGTTATATAAGAAGTGTTAACCAAGGGTCCATGGAAATGTAAGTTAAAGAAATGCATTTTAAAAGAGGACATAGGCCTTCAAGTTAGGGGGAGCGAGGGAAAGGAATGAAGATTTATTCCACGGGAGTTTGTCTGTGCAACTTTGGAGAGGGGTGGTTGAGAAGGTGGGTGATGAGGAGAGAGATAGAGAGAGAAAGGCAAAGTGATATGGGAGCGAGAAATTAGGAGATATGGCGGAAGGCGTGGTAGGAGGAGAGGAGGAGAAATGGGGGAAGAACTCTGTGAAGAACATTAACATCTCGATTAGGGAGTTGGAGGAGATCGGCTAAGTGGGAAAGGCAATTGGAACTGTGGAGAGCAAAATTCGGATTGATGAGGAATGGGAGAGGACGAGGGATGGAATTGCGGCTGATTGGCGAATATGTATAAGGTCGCTTGCACATAGACCAAGAGTTCAGAGTCTCGGAAAGCGAGATGAGGAAAAGGGTGGAAGAGGTTCAGGAAGGCGGAAAGGAGGATTCGGGGTTAATGATTGGTCGTCAGATTTTCGGGAAAGGCGACCGATAACTGCGGTCATTTGCGGTATTGTGGACAGGTGGATAAAAATGAGTTAATTTAGGAATGAAGGAAGGGTGAAGAAAAACCCGGCGATGTCATTACCCTTACATTTTGTGAAAAATCGCAACTACTGCCTGGATTAGAACCCTAGCCCTTGAGATGCATATACGGGGATTTATCATCCTCTGGGATATATGGTAGGATACAATTGGGGCCATAAATTATGAAGAGAGGAGAGGGGATGTTAGGGTGTGGAGAAATGCCATGAGATGAATGAAGAATACTGGAAAGGATTGGTGGGGAAGGGAGGAGACGGCAGAGCGGAGAGACAGAAGTTGATGAAGGCGATGGGTTGAAGGGAAGGCCATACTAAATAGTTGTAATACGTAGGACACGAACTAAAACCTGAGCCATAGCGTGTATAGGAAGCCGACACACACAGACCTTTATTTCATCGGAAAAAGTAACCAAAACCCAACACAAAAAAAGGTTTGATGACCACGCTGTTTCACCGGGTGAAAGCAGATGAAGGTAACCAAAAAGCTGAAGTTGAAAACCTGAAGAAAACCTTTCGTGACAATAAACACATGGACAGGGAGATCCAACTGGCTCTAAAAATGAACTTGAATCTGAGGAAGAGAGAGATAGAGACAAAGCTAAGAGGCAGAGCCTCCCTCCCCTTCATCCCAAAAGTTTCTAAACATATATTAAGGATTCTATCCAGGCACGAAATCACACGGCCCACAAACAAATAGTGAAACTTAAAAACATCCTGGGAACCGTGATAGACAATCTACAGCGTAAAAAACCAGGATTCTACAGCATCCCTTGTGAATGTTGATATGTATACATTGGTGAGACCGGGTGCAACGTAGAAACACACCTAAAGGAACATGAAAGGTTCATCAGGCTCTTCCATCCCGAAACGTCTGCAGTGGCGGAGCACAGCCTTGAAAATTGACTTTGTAAACACTAGAGTTCTGTGCAAAACAAGGGATTACTGGGACCCAGTTGTGAGGGAAGCTGTGAAGATCAGGCTGGAAAAGAATAACTTCAACCGAGACAAATGTTTCCAACTTAGCAATGCTTGGAAAACAACTCTGAGAATGATGAAAAAAGGGCGGGAAAAAGATGAGCAATCACAGTCAACTCATCCATCTTACAGATTTTGGCGAAACTCATTCACCCTGAAGACGATGGAAGACTATACTATCAAAATGTCGGCTCAATTTAACACCATAACCCAGTTAGAAACCCGAGAGCTCTTCATACAAAGCATTCGCCGAGAGACTCAGACCCTACATATGAAGGTGTCATCTACGTACCTGTAGAAGATTTTCGGTTGTAACGGAACTGATAAGAATGACTGTTCATCAAAGTGTTCTATACAATATATTTGTCAATGGCATGAGACAAGGGTGACTCCATGGCATCCGCTCGGTCAAGGATGAGTAGCCGGGAAAGAATTTGGCGGAGAACCAATTGGCGACCACCTGAAAACCCGACTTATGGTTTATAGGTCGGACAAAGCGACAGAATGGCATTGGTTTCCAGGATTCATGATGACGATTGGCCAGTTGCCTGTAAAAACGTTGAAAGTAATTAAGAACCATACCCGGTGGAAAACTCGAGAGCTTTTCAGTAATGTAACAAGGAAAATATCGCTTTACAACTCCACTCTGAATCATGCTTGCGTTACAAGGCTACTTTTTTTACGTATTCTTAAGTGAATCAGTATGGAATGGAAAAGTGATATTTTCGTGGTTATATAATGAAAAAATCCATTGAATAGCTCCTGAATAGATTAATTAATTATCAAAATCATAACGATGACATAAACTCACTCTTTGTTTATTCAACCCCAAGTACATTGCTTGATTTGTTTCCCCCAAACCCTTATAGTCACGTGACCGGTGACGTTGTCGTTCAATCCGAGAAATTTCCCTGTACCCTTTCCCTAGAAATGACTGGTGTCCTAACGTCTCAGCGGTGACTCGCGTGGTCATGCGTTTTAAAACAATACCTTGATTGCCCAACACCATGGCGTACCAGGAGATAAAATCTTAATTTTTCCATTGCACGACGGGGCGGTCCTGGAGCTGGCAAGGGGTGGCTCGAGAGAGAGTATCGGTTTGTTCCCAAAAGAACCGAGCCCTTGGATTGGGAACTGAGGGGTGGACGGGAGGTGGGGATGAGGAGGCTAGTGACGTCCGCTGAAAGAGTACGGGCAGATATTACCCCTCCGTGGAGACAGAAGAGACCCTCGCATGCATAGAGGGGGGCGAAGCACCCAGGAGTTTGAAAGGAAGAGAATTGGAGGGGACGAGGGCGTGGAACCCGCCGGGGGCAACAGTGGTATTTGACGCAACTTGAAGAGGATTAGATCCCGTCAACTGAAGAGCATCAGTCGATTTTCACACAGATGGATTCATACACGTAATTACCGAACCAACGTTCAGCGCGCTCTGTCGACCTTATCCCACGCAAATGTCCATTTCCCTCCCTCTCTCTCGCTCCAACGTTCCCCAAATTCTCTGTCCGCCTCCAACATTTTCGTGTTTACACAAACACTCTTGAAACCCTACCCCAACGTCTCCCTTTTTGCCTGGTCTTCGTCCGTCGCGCACTATCCTTCTTTCGCATCAACCCTTACCCTTCCCGAGGATTTTCTCCTCCTACATCTTTGCGTATGCACGGTTCGCACTCTTATTGATATTTCTGCGACACTATTTAAAGTCTAAATAAAGTAAATATTGCACATAGGTGTACTTTAGGCATTTATATTAAAACTGTTAATGCTAAATAGAAGGGATCTTAAGCCTTTGATATTTTGATTATGTTCATCCATTAACATGAATTAATTTTTGTAGTACAACAACAAATTAGGACGAATTTTAAAGTATCAGGCGAAAATACAAGTATGTGGAAATGTGTGACAGACAGCATAATCACAGATTTTTAAAAATTTCCACAACAAGTTTTATATAAACAAAACAATTTTTACGAAGTGTTTCTGTGAAAATTAATACTTTTATTGTCTGATTTTTTTACTTAACTTCATTTTCAAGTTTCTCAACTGCACTACAGCATCGGTGCACAGACTTATGAGTATAGGCTTTGTAAAACGGTTATCTAGAGGCGTATTTGAGTTCCCGCCATAACAGTAAGAGGAATAACAATATAAATGCAAATGTCTTACTTCCTTTTTATTTATGAGTTATTACTTGATAGTACTGCCACATTACGTTTTTACATGATTTTTCCGTTTCGCACAACAAATGGTTTTTCTGTCCCTTACGAGTTTTTCCACCTAAGGAAATACTTCAGATTTTTTATCTAAGAATTTTAACCTTCATAAGAGAAACTTCTCACGGCTAGGGTCAGCTCCCTTCGCTCCACCCACGGATAGGCAGGGTCGTTCGTCATCATTTCTGGTGAAGGACGCTCATTAGCGTGACTTAAATTTCGATAGCGAGGATGATGAAATTGCTTCCAGTTTTGGCAGTGCTGAAAGGCTTCCAGCGCCCTCTGCAGTTAACACACACACACACACACACTCTCTCTCCCCCACCCTTTCACCCACGCCTCTATTCACGCATCCATTTTTTACTCAATATTCTCTCTCTCCCTTCCAATCCTCTCTTTCGCACTCGCCCGCATCCGCGCTCTCTTTTGTTCCCCGCTCTCGAAATAAAAGAGCTGCGCCACCGATTGCGCACAAAATCAACAGAGTCTATAAATTTCGCTGCATATGATTTCTGAATGACTCCCCATCCTTATCCTCTCAAGATCGCCTTTTTGCGTTGCCACCCTCGATCTCTGTGAATGAAAAATTACCTCGGTCTCTCTCACTCTCTCTCTCTCTCATCGAAAGGGTTTATCTCTTAACAAACGACGACGCCATGCTCCCGAGAAAAAAAAAGCGCCCGCTCCGAATTTAATTTACCGGCAGCTCGGTTTCGACGGAATTGAGTCGCCCAATTTATTTACGATCTAAAATCAAACAGCGAAATGGAGGCGATTAATGAAATCAGTAGCTTTTCGAATTTAAATGCAACATGTAACAATCAAATTAACTGAAGCCGTGACTCCATGTGGTTTTGCAATAGGTTGTAAATGTGGACTTTGGACTAATGGAAATAAAACCGCAAACAAAAAAGAAAAGTTAATGATGTGTCATACCAGGAGAATGCACATTACGAGTAAGTATCGTTAAAAGGTGCTGCATAATTAACTCTCAGGAGTTGCTTCACTAATACTAACATTATCTGCGTTCAAAATAATCGTTGGAATCAGATATTGTCATACATAAGCGTACATTTTCCCATTTCCAATAGGTATTCGTCCAGTTTTCAACAGTATTATTATATGGCTAATATGTTGACCTCAAGGAAAGATATTGTGCAGTGGAATGACAATAGAAAGTGAGTTTTTAATCACTGAGAGGTTATCAGTCACCAAAAAAATACTTTATTTATTTATTTCATAAGTTTTCAATTTTCTGTGGTACCTACTTTCGCTTTTACCAGCAGCGCTTCCAATCATTTCGCGGAGTTTCAACAAGGAAATTAAAGATATTGGCATATTCAATTCTTGATAAAACTACCTATGTATGGGGCTAGCTGAGCGACTACTGAGGTGATACTACGAGGCTTCACTGAAGGGATGCTGTGGGTCGGAATGCGTAGAGAAAGAGGAAGAGGAATCGGCGAGCTAGGGAAGTTGGGAGAGCAGAATGGGGGAGCGTTGACAGTCGAGAGAAGAGAACACAGGGAAGAAGCCATTTAAAACTACATTATACAACTACAGTATTTATATCTGCACACAGTGCTAAGTTTATTCTACAATCACGGAGATCCCAAAAATAAATCTTGCCCATTCAGAACTAAGCAAAAATAAAAAAAGCAGAGAATTTTTATTCTATAACAAAAAAATGAAGTATTTGTGCTTAGATTAAATCACTTTAGCACCCAAAATTTACATTCATCTACACGATGAAATTTCTTCTTGTGAAAACGAAATAAAATTTCCAAGAGAAATTTAAGCATGATATATTTCACCGAGGGACGTTTGAATATTATTCAACTTGATTTAACCTTAGAAAGGGTATGTTAATGGTTATATTTTAAAAACATGAGTTGATTTATTTGATGTTTATAATTTATTTTGCATAGCTGATTTATTCTCTTAGCTATTTTGTGCAGTATACTATTTAGTGTGTCAAATGTAAGCACATACTTTTATGATTATTAACTATGATAAATCGTGCATTCATGTTATTGTACACGAACTGCTGAACATTTACGTCACTAATAAAGGACGGCCGACCTCATTATAAGCATTTTATCTCCTGGGGTTCGTAATTTCATTCCATTTTCGTCTGTAAATCTTTACTTATTTGATAGAGTGACTTGGTTCCATTATAATACTAAGGCTGCGACAAAAAAACTTGCTGTGTGCATTAGAAAATGATGAAAATAGGGCGATTGAGGAATGAGGTGAGATTTTTCCTGTTGATGCAACTGACGCCAGACGCGCATTTGCTATCATTCCCTCTCGCCGGTAACGAAACATGACTCTCTAGGCAGCTGAGGGAGGCCTTGCTGTCCGAAAGGAGGGGGGGGGGGGGAGGTTAGAGGAAAGGTCATGAATGCTTTGCTATGCGCCAAAGGATGGTGATCGGGGATGGAGAGGTCTTTGGCTATGGGATGTCCAGGACAGCCACAGAGTGGACAGGAAGGTTGGGGAGCAAGATCAACAGAGGTGAGAGGAGGTTTTGTAAATGGTCACTTCCACCCTTCCGCTTCTCCGAAAAGCGAATGCTCCTGATGGTCGGGCTCCTAATGCGCCCCATTAACCATCTCCTCCTCCCCCTCTCTCCCCCCGGATCTCCGCCTTTACCCCTCGACTCGACAACCAACCCGCACCATTCAGGTAACACCACCCAGCACTTAGCCAAATCCATTTGCACCACTTCCGCCACTGCGTCTTTTGTTACACTTTGTTGCATCACCATCTTCTTCAAATCTGACTATTCAAGGATACCTATTCAGCTGATCGTTGCCATCCGAGGCAGTTGAGAAAGAAATACTCGACAAAATTCATAAATTAAACTACTAAGGGAAATAATATTATTTAAAAATGAATACAATTTTACAGACACCCTGCTCAGATTATGCCACTGCATTAATGAAAATGATTAACTAAGAATCAGTGCCTTTTGCATACAATAAAAAGGTCTGATAAATATCATTTTGTAAAAAAAGATAAAAATTAATAAAAAGGTATTAAAAACATCTGATATCTTTGATCATATCGTTAGTTAATGTTTGAAATCGTGAAGTAATTCAGCAATTCCCTAAGATAAGAAGAGATGACACAAAATCCATAAAATTTCACATCAATTCATATGTATAGAGAGTTAGGTAATGTAATTCATACTACACCAAATATAAATTTTCTGTTGTGTGCATACTAAGCTGAACACCGCCAAATAAATGTTCTTAAAAGTAAGATAGGGTTGAAAAAATTACTTTTAGAACAGTCTGTTCCCTTAGTTTACTATTACTATAATTTTGACTGGGAAAATGATTGAGTCGAGGTAGGGGTCCAAAATGCTTTTGCAATGGAGAACAATGTTTTGTAATCTCCATTGCATTGATTTGTGTATTCTGATTAAATCATCAAGAGCCAAAGGTGGTGGAGTAGATCAAAAGCCTTTGAGAAAATGGAGTTTCTTTGATTATTATTCTGGTGAGACCTATACCGACATTTGTATGGCTAAAAAACCGCGGTGTAATTTTCTAGAACCTAGAAAGGTGTGGGAAACTACTAGTGGTAGAGCGAAAGGAACTGACTCCCAATCCAATTAATATCCACGAAATCCAATCCAAGAAACATAATAATGACAGACCTTACTCTATTAATTAGGCCACACCAAAGTAGACGATGGGCTGTAATGGACCCAAATAATTTCACACATGATGACACTAAACATTTTCGTGTCATCGCGTTTTAAGCTTATTCAACTTTGAAAAGGAGCTGCCACACACCTGCCTTACTGCCTGTATCAACCAATAAATAATGCAAGAACGATCAATGCGATCAATGATGACATAAAATAAAGACAAATGTCAGCAGCAGATATTATTACCACCAAATTAGACTCCATGACTATAGCGCGTGAGTCACCCAGTTAGTTGACACCTTTATTAATTGGAAATCTTGCTATCCAAGAGTTTTCAGTTTTGACGTGCTCTTTGGGTGTCTAAGCAACCCATTGGACACAAGGGAATATATTTTGCAATAATATCAGCGACTATGTAATTGATTAGCCTCTGGAATGGAGTTTGACATTTCAGTAAAAATGAATTAAGCGCCAAATTAAGAAAGTTTTGCAAGAGAAGCTAACGGCTGAATGAAACACTTCCATTTTGTTGATTACTTACCGAGATCTACTCTTTAGAAATGTGAGAAAGGGGTCAAGGACAAATTACATTGTGTACATGCTTCCGTATCAAAAGCTAGCTTTCGGAAGTCACAAAAAATTACATTTTCTCACATTTCAGTGAGAAAAAGTCTGATTCACTGAAATAGTGAGTTTCGAGATATGACCCGTGCAGAAAAAAAAACCATGTCACTACCGGTGCTTACTGAGAGTAATAAGGGAGGAGCTGGTAAGAGCCATTCCTGATGAAACACCAAAGTTTTTCAAATAAGTTCAGATTGAACGCGTTAGTGTGATATGGGGAACCCAGGCAGGAAGGTCTTGTGTTGTCCAACTGCAGCCCGTTTTGGCAACAACGGAAGCGAGTCAAACTGGAGCAAGAGGGACGGGAGTCGGAATAAAGGTTTATGGCGTGGGGGGATAATGCGGGAGAGAAGGTTTAGGTAGTTTGGGACGGGGGTAAGCGGAGTAGAGACAGTGTAATCTGTTCGTGGGAGTCAGCGGAAGTAATTACTGCGACAAAGTAATTTGCGCTTGGAGGAAGGAGGAGAGAGTATGAGTACGCTATCGACGGCGGAAGGGAAATACCTTGGGAAATACACTGCGATCAAATCAGAGAGGGAGGGTTGGGGATGGCTGGGTTTAGAACATTGAGGTAGATGGAGGGGGCATGACGTCACTAATATGATTTCATTGTGATGGCTGTATTTAATTGTGAAACTAATTATTCACTATCACTTTTTAAATTATTAAAACAAAAGAAAGACATATAATATAGTGACAATAAAACTTTCATTCGGGTAGTGAAAATAGTATATTAAATCAATGGAATTAACATAAGAGGTGATAATCCAAACACACACGATTGTCAGATGTCATAGAGAAAATAATTGATAACCTTCCACCCATCACCTTCCTTTTCTTCAATCTAGGACATGACTGAACTTTCTGTAAGTAGAATAAAGAAATTTTGTGGCTGAGTTTAACACGGACAACAATTTAAATTACACTGAATAATTTCTCTTATAGTATTCTCTCTCTAAATCTACAATATACTTTCTTTTGGACTTTAATACATTTTTTCAGCACTTGCTGAAGTGCGAACAGCTTGGTTAGGTATCAACTAATTAGTGCACATTCTTCCTTACCAAGCTCAAAAAATGTGTCCTGCATAGACTCGAATAGTCTTATTCCTTACACTAAGAGCTTATTTACCCAAAATGAGATTCCACTTTCCTCGATCCAATGCAACGAAACAACCCACATCTAACATTGAAATGAATATTTACCTACATATTTAAACTCATATGGAGTTTAATGCGTAAAATATGGCCGACATTATCAGCTTAGTCGCTTGTTAATCTCAGTTTCCTCAAGCTATATTACATATCTACTGGCCATTAATAATGGCAGGTAATGGTTTCGAAAGTAATTTAATTAGATCCTAAATATTATTTTCTAAATAAATGTATATGTAGGCTATAAGTATTAGGTGACCAAATGAACAAACATTCGAGTATGCAATGAGTATGAGCCGTGAAAGCACATGTGCTTTTACGAGCTCACGCGGTCAATTACACTCTCTTAGTAAAATCAATCAAATATCTGAATAATATAATCCATATAAATAAGAAATTCTCAAACCTATGAAAGGTTACTCCAGGTTTAAGGCGATCGCTGTGACAACTGCACCCGGATGCAGCACAACACATCATCTGAGAACAAATTATTAATAATTCATATTCCCAACGAAAATCCATAGTTAAACCCAGTGCAATTAATTGCTCAAAACAAATAGAATATGATTGAAGACTTACTCACCTTAACTTTCTAGTAGAAGGCAGATGTTTCAGCGTAGTTTTCACCAATGCGTCCACACTTCCGTGCAATTCAATGGCAAGTCAAGAAAGAACAGGGGGGAAACATCATAGCGGATATTTCGATCGTCAGGCTTCATATTAGTGACGTCATGCCCCCTCCATCTACCTCAATGTTCTAAACCCAGCCATCCCCAACCCTCCCTCTCTGATTTGATCCCAGTGTATTTCCCTTCCGCCGTCGATAGCGTACTCATACTCTCTCCTCCTTCCTCCAAGCGCAAATTACTTCGTCGCAGTAATTACTTCCGCTTATGAATTAATATGCTCTCTGATGTTTTCCACCAACTAATGTTTCAGGAAGTTCCGCAAGGTAAGCAAGAGGAAACCCTAGTCTGACAAATTCTCAACTTGTGTTGAAAGGTATGATTTTCTGGGAAAAATCCCCATCTTCACTCAGCTTGAGTTGAAAGGCGTCATTGTATCGTAGATTCAAAGTCTCATATCAGCGCTTCATTGACATTGTCCTTTCGGATATTTTAACTCATTTACAGCTTTACGAATATCTGGTCATCTGTAGTAAACATTGTAAAATTCAGTGATTTTTGTGCTATATGCACGCCAAGGTAGGCAGGCTACCTAATTTTGGAATGTTTTTATCAAGATTAGTCGTTTGGTTTGTCTGTACATCATCTGTAAAAATGCCTTTAGTGTTTAGCATATGCACAGCCAGCGCTTAAAGTATTCAGCCGAGCATCTTTGAAGATTTTCCTACCAGACCCTCTTCGCAAAAATACGTGGTTTTTAGTGTCCCAGTGAAATGAATTACTTGGTAAGTCATAATAATCGTTTTCAATTATTTAATCCTTGGTGATCATTATTTATTGTGTGAGGAAGGAGCGTACTCTCCTATTAATATCTGGGTATGATAGTGAATGTTAATGAAATTGCGTGCAACTCGGACGATGTCACCCTATACATTATGAAAAAATTTGGAGATTGTGTTTTTAAGAAGGGAGTACTTGCTAACTTCAAGAGATTAACTGCTGAAAAACGTCGTAAATTTGCAAAATTAGAGCGTCAGCCCGTAAGTGCTCCGGTAAATCGGGGAATACAAGTATGGCGGACCGGCCACGCCCACGTTACAGTTTCAAGCATTCGCCACCATAGCTAGCGCCCCCTCCACCTACCTCAATGGTTTAGAAGGGAGGGACGGCAGGCGGAAGGAAGCGTGTTCTAGAGGGTGGGGCCATGTGGAGGTGGAGGTTTTGGGGGGGAGTTGGGTGGAGGATCCCGCCGCTATTCTGCATTCAGCGGAGCAGTCCTGGTTGATAATCTCTCCCCGGCGCGGCGGGCGCTCTTGCGGCGTGGCGACCAAATTCTCACCGTTATGGCGTCGCATTGTATGGGGCTCTCACGTAGAGAACTGTGGAACTCAAAGTCAGGTGGTTGTGCATTGACTGGTCGACGTCATTTCTCGTTTCCACAGCAAAAACAGCATCCATTCACGTAACAGCTGCACCAAAGATTATTCCAGCAGCACCTTTGGTGCGGGTGCTACGAGTAATTTGGGCGAGGATGTGAGGGGGATGCTCCAGAGCGGGGGGAAGACTGCTTAAATGCATCGAATAATTCGTTTCGGTATATATACATGAGCCACGTGAAACAAGTAGCAAATGCTCTAATGAAGCGCCTGGTATTATTTTACAGCCATTATTTCCATTGCTTACTTCAATTCACTGATAGCTGTACTCTGCAAAAGGTGGAAATTAGTATGAACTTTGACCTAGACTCAGTCACGGTGGAGACTGCTTAAATGTGCACTAAAGTGCTCTTCAGGCCAAATTTTCCATAAGATTGTGCACCTGAGAATGAAAGGGAGCTAAGCCGACAAAAGGAGAAAATGAGATATTTGGAGTCTTGTTTTTATGTTTATAATTCAAAATTCAGACGGTTAACATACACTTCTTTCTTTTACATTTTAATGTACAAGAAAGAAGTGCAGTTAATCTTTGTACATTTACAATGTACATACAAAGTAGGCATACTACGAGCACAAGTGTTAATAACTCAATTTTAACAAAATGCCGGCACAGCTCCCTCTCTCGCTCAAGCACTCAATTCGGATGGAAGAATATGCCAAAAGAGACGAGCAAGATCTTAAATCAGACACTGAAACAGTTGAGGAGCGCTTGTCCAAAAAAAGAACCAGATATGTGATCCATCTACTGAGACAATAGTACTTTCTATGGTATGGGTTCAGGGTATGGGAAAGAAATAAGGGAAGAGAAAAATGATAAGCATTTGAGAACAGGTTGGAATATCCGAAAGAGAAGATGAAATCAGAAGATTTGATGAGACGGAATTGGGGAAAAGCGGGGTTACCACGATCTATACTAATGAATCCAACCAGAAAAGTCTGTACATAATATTCTCCGGAAAATCGAAAGAATGACAGAAGGAAGTTAAAAAATAGTGGAGGCTTTGATGAGGGTCTTTGAGTGTGAGACAAGGAAGGTGAGAGTTGAGAGAAAAAAGAGGGGGAAATGTGGAACCAATTTGCGCTGCAAAAAGGACTGGAAAGGAAAAAGATGAAGAAAAGAAAATGAGAGAGAGATAATGAAAGGGGGTGAATTTAATGAAAACGGGGATGCGAGAACTTTTCGGTGCGAGATGAAGAAAACAGAAATATGTTGTTCAGAGAGGCCAGATGGAGGGAAAAAATTAATTTTGCGATTCAGAGCAGCGACTACGAGGCCATCACGAGCTAACTCATTACTTCTGAACTCCGGAAGTATAACCGTAAAAAAACACGAAAATACGAGAAATGAGAAAGATGGTGAGTACAAATCTTAAATTGGATCGTTAGTGAGAATGAGATCGGGAGAGGATGCGCGAAAACTATGACGTGTCCAACAAGAGTCAATCCAAGGGCATGCCCGAGGAAGGATAATATGAGATAATGCTTTTTTTGCTCTAGAAATAATTTCCTTTGGAGCAAGATTGTACAATACCATCTCCTTGCAACCAAGTATAGACCTGGCCAGAACAGGAAAACTATCGCACTCGAAGTTATCAATCTGTCAATCAATCACATAAAAGGCAAACAAATTCAAATTAATGACAACTTACACCAAATAAATAGAATTATAGTTTTAATACATAGGAGTGATCACATCAAGAAAATATTATCATACATTCGTTTCATATAAATTTTTACATGAATCAAATTTCATTGAAACAAAACGAAAACAAACATTTTTTATCTTTTTATTGTATCGATGTTTTTCAAATCTTGAGGAATTGAATTCCATACATGACAAGATTTTACATCAAAGGAATTATGGTACATAGTGGTCCTGTGACAGGTTAATTTATTTTTATTTCTGGTATTCCTTGTTTTTTTTAGCTAAATTATCTAAGTAAGGCTGGAAAATATACGACGGAGTTTCAGTTTTTAAAAGCTTTGAAATACACCCATTTGAAAGTTTATGCTTTGTTAGATTTTTAAGATTTTTAGATCATGGTAGTATGGAGTAATATGCTCCTTACATGCTGTATCGCATACATAACGTATAGCACAGTTTTGTATTATCTGCAGTTTGAATAACTGAAATTTGGAGATATTTGATATCACCAAAGAACAATAATCAATATGAGGGATCAAAAAGGTATTGGTTAGTTTAAGTCTCAGTGGTAAGGACTTAAAGTTACGAAAACTTTTCAGCTGTTGCAAGGTTTTAACTAATTTATTAGAAATAATTGGTATGTGAATGACGGTTTTCGGGGAGGAATAAGCAAGTCCGAATCATCCAGCAGAATCAAGAACAATAGAGGTCACTGCATAAGGTGAGGAGGGAATTCTGAGGAAAAAAGCACGTAGCATAGAGATAAGAGTAGAAATATAGGTAAGAAAAAAAGGTAGATGGGTGCTCATTGCTCATATACAATCACAAATATACAATAGAAGTTAACGCAATTGCAAGGCGAGATTTCGGCAGCCTCTAAGATACTTCTGGATGAAAGCTATCATCGTAACATGAGTGAAAAAATCAAATTAAATTGGTACAAAGCTAGTGTAATGTAACAGAATCCAAAAGTCCAAAAACAATGATATGCCAATGTATTAAAAAAGCTCATGTGTTAGCGATAAAAATATAAACTATATAAAAAACCAACTTACTTCAGGCTCTCAATTGAACTCAGACACAACTCTCAGACGCAATCCATTGCTCTCGATTGAAAAAAATCAAACCATAACTTTTCATATCAATAAAAACACAGCTTGTCGTTATAAAACTAGTAACACATCACACAAGTTTTGAGCGATGTATTCATCTTATAAAACCGGAACTCTTTACTTTATTTAAAAGAAAAAAAAACACAACATTTTTTTTGACCAAATCCATCACAGGTTTATAAAAAAAGGCAAATTTGATAACACTTCATATAAAGAACGTTCTTAGAACTTCGCACGTATACAAATGCCGTGGAGGAAACACCTATAAGCCACAAAATAGGGGAAAGCTAGGATGACGATGGCTTTCCTTTGAAATTATTCTAATTATAATCTTTTGCACGGAAAAAACTCGACGGATTAAAATTAAATAAGCACCGTCCCACAACGTAACGCCATAGCTAGGGAAGGAAGCAGGGATGAGGCTGAGAAAGGGGTCGTGAGGAGGGAGAGTAAAGGAGAAGGCCAGAGAAAAAAAATATCACAAAAAAGGTACATTAGTATGGAGGTTCGCGTGAGTTGAGACGGGTTGTTGGGACGGAGGGGATGGAGACTCGGCCCCGAGAATGGAAGGGCGAGCAGCGTAGTAAATCGAGATGGAGGGAGGGAGCGAAAAAGAAAGAGAGAGAGAATGGGCTGTTTGTTTCCCGGGGGAGGGAGGAGGAGGAAGAAGGGCCTTCCGGCTAAAGAGGTCGCAGGATGCAAAATGCAAATCTGAGACGGAAAAATGGGCTTTGCAAAACGGAGACGGAAAAATGGACTTGAAAGGTTGATGTTTTTAAGGAGTAGCCTCGCAGTGAGCGGGGCTTGTGGTGAACTAAAAAAAGCAGAAAGCATTGAAAGAGATGGAGAGAAAGACGAAGGTGATGGGGAGGGGGAAGAATGGGGGCTTAGCGAAGCGAGCGAGAAACAAAGTAGCCAACAGAGTCATAAGAGAAACTGGGAGAGAGCAGATAAATGCTTAAGGCGGGGAATATGAGCCCAGGCGTTTGTTTTAGGTTATCCAACCTTTGACCGCAGTAGTAGAAGATGACTCCGATTTGCTGCTAAGGTCGTATTCTACCGTCCAAACGTAGACCTTAATCTGAAGACACGCTGCATACATCCGAGATTGTGACTTTGGAGAGTCAGCCCAGCTTATTGCCTGTCTTGTTGCCGAGGCTGAGAGGACCATCTGCGGCAGCATCAATGAATTCGTAGCGAATTTGCCTGAAAGGCCCTTCTTCATGCACAATTAGGGTTGCCATAAGGGGTTAGGTGAAAATACAGGTCATCACCTACTAGTAACTTCATAAAACAAATATATTTTTTAATAGTTATAATTTGAATATTGAAGTTCAAAATAACAAAGTTAGAAAACTCTATATAATACTAGATATTGAGTGCATAAAAATTGGAGCTTAGTACGTTTTTCGATTGGCGAAAATTCCGGAGAACTCCGCTTTTTCCAGACGTACGGTAACCCTATGCACAATCAATTAATCATGAATACGATCAATCTTATGGTTTACGTTGTCAACGCAAGTTAAGGAAACAGATACACTTAAATAAAATTTTATAAACCCTTTGTTTAGCCTTGTGCATGCATTGGGTCGTTTCTATTCTCCAATTATATTCCTGAAAGAGTTGTTCGCAAGAGGTTTCACGAGAGGGCACTGAGAATTGCCAGCAGTTCACGGCGTCTTTATAAGATATTATGATACAAGTAGGACGTTGAAGCAAGACTGCAAGGGAAAAACCGCAATGCTACGGTAACAGAAAGAGCAAGAGAAGGTGAAGAATAACTGGTAGCGGGAGAGGAGACATTCCCAGAATGAGGCTCCTGATTTGAAGAGTAGGGAGACAATAGGAGCAGGCGAGAGAGCAAAAGGATGCTGGGAATAAAAAAAGGGGTGGGGAGGGGTTGAGTCGGGAAAAGGGATGGTTCTAACCAGCAAAAAGGAAAAAAAGAATGAGATGGACAGCGGTTATAATGGATGGAAAAACCGATTTAAAAATGAGCGGCATGTAATGAGAACGTAAAAGGGGTGAAGAAGTGGAAGAGAGGCGAGCGAGGAAATGAAAAAAGGGAAATAGGGTAAAGTTGAATATAAGGGTACAGGGAGAGGGATAGGAGAACAAGAGGAAATTACAAGTAAGTAGTTATATGGGAAGGAGATTTTGTGTAAAATATGACATCCATTTTGATATTTCATTTTCGATTTTTCAAATGAGATATATTTGAGCCACAGAAGTAGTAGGCACAGAAAAGTACAAAGCACAGTAGGCACAAAAAAGCTATCGATCAACAACATGAAACAGCAACTATGACTACTGATACTACCTACGTTTGACTTTTCATTTATTTGTAATATCAAAGAAAATAGAGGTGAAAAAGTAAGTTAAAGGATTTTACTAGCATGATGATACACGAAAAGCGTCTTGGTAACTTTGAACTATTAAAAAAAACTTTAATGCCGATTGAGTACTTATTGAGTCATTAATTGAGCTACATGTTTTCCAATGGTTACACCCAAAATTACATACGACATTTATAATGATTCCTAGGCGAACATAGGACATCAAATAAATTCCTTACCGAGTCTAATGGGTTTAATCCGACAGTTTTTATGCTGTACAATAATCCTTGAGAAATCAGTCCCTTATTTTGTACCATTCGATCATTTTTATGTTATATTTAATTTTCTTTTCGGTAAACACTGATAGCATTAACTCAAAGTGTTAGCTTTTGCCAACCCTTCTACCGGCTTCATCAGGTAATAATGAATATTTAAACATAGAATTATATAATTGGTGTTTCTGTAGGAATCTGTGTAACTTCTAGAGGAGGTAAACGAGGTGATATTAAGCATTTTCTGGCCTATGAGCAAGGGGACGCAACTCCTTAGTTACGGAGCTTTTGCAAAGCAAACATTGTGTCGGAAGCATTTTGCAGTAACCATGAAAACACACCAAAAGCAATGGCATCCATTAATACTAACAAAGAAAAACTTATGTATGTTTCACTTTGTTTTACCTATTTTACCTGCCGATAGTTATGCTTATTGCTTCCAATTTCTAAGATGATAACAAAAATTGCAAATAATTTTGTTCTTCAAAACATTATCTTTTAGATTTGCAAGCAGTCCGCCATGCTGGTCAAAATTTTTTTCATATTTGCGTAATGTATGCTCACAGACCGAATCTCGTTCACATTTAATGAATGACCGCCATTTGGGATTACTGATCTTTTTATGTGGAGTCGTCAGAGTTATTTCAAAATTAAACGCTGAACAACTACAGCGGACATAAAATATTCTTGTAAAACGTTCTATTTCTCGTCATCATGGACGAGATTCTAGCGAGCCGAAGGAGATGGGGTTAAATGTAAATGACCACGAAAGACTGTAGGAGGCACTGTTTGGGAAAACGATGGGCAAGAGGAGACGTGTGTGTTCTTAGGAGAGAGAGGTAGATCAAAGATATAACTATCGGGGTTTCCGTTAGCGGAGACATGGGGCGTGGGGGTAATCTCGGGGGTAGGGCATGGAGGGAGTGATCAAGGAGGGGGGGTGGGAGGGTGTGAAGGGCAGGGGAGAGGAGGGAACCGAGGAATTTCCCGGAGAGCGTGGAGGAGCAAAAAATGACGAAGAGGTACAATTCAAAAGCGCTGGGAAATGGATGGAGAGTGGAGGGTAGAAAAAAACGTTTTGAGCATAGGAGAAAGTGAGGTGGTTGAGGAGATAGATGGAGCCAAAAGGGCCACAGTTAAGAAACATTTAAAAGTAGGGTGAAAATATAGATAAAAAAATCTCACAGATACGTTTCGGGCCATTGAAACCTTCCTCAGCGATAGGAAAAATGAGTAGGACAGATTTTCACTGCCCCTTATTGCGAGCGATCGATAAACAAAGAGATATTTTTTCGTAGACGCTTGCTAGGAGATTCGTGGAAGCTTACAACGTATCCATCCGCCTCTCACATTCTGCTCATTCAACTCATGAGTCTATGAAACCCGGAGAGTATCAGGTGTTTTTCTTTTAAATTTTTTAACGGTCGAGTGAATTCGCAAGTCGAGCTTGTTTCACCCAATTCTAGCAGTTTGTTTTTGATCGGGTGTTTTTCTCTCTTTCGGGTCTTTGACTCGTTCGTTATCCTCTCCAAAACCCGATTGGATGAGAAATGGAAGCGATAAAAAAACGACCACGCCGTACCTTATCGCTCGATCCACCACAGAAAAAAGACTTAAGCGCCTAGTTTTGCCGAAATGGTAAAATTCAGCGGTGGGATTCAGTCGGTTTGCACTGATTTGCAGAGCAGATGCCTAATGTTTTTCTTTTGGGTCCGGCAAACTGGTTATTGGAACGGGACTAGTAACAGGATTCACTCCATTAACAGGTGGAAAACATTTGACCTAACTATTCTTGTAATATTTAATATTTTCATGAATATTATTCAACTTTATCTCATAATAATCTGGTTTGGTTACATCCTTTATTACTCTCGTTTACGCATTAACTGAATTAAATAACAAACGCTTTTATCGTTAAAACGGTCATAAGAGCAACGAATTGGACGTTTAGTTATTTGAATCCCTGCACTGGTAAAAGTCTATATTCCTACCATCAACTGGCTTCTAGAAACAATTACGAGAATTTTCCTAATTTAAAATAATCATAACATTAAGAAGCCTTTTGCATGGAGAACGGGGAATCGCTGACCAATCAAATGTTATACTTAGAAATTTTCCGTGTTAATATTTGATTTCCAGTTCCAATTAGGATGAACAAAGGCATTCACTTGTATTAAACCGCCTTTAATATCATGACCGGGACGTTTTTACATTCAGCCCGTTTCATTTATTCCACAGAAACGTTATACATATAAATTCTGTTGAATAATGATACCCTAGCACGCAGTGTAATGTTTGATATAGGATGAATAGCCACCGTACGTGAACGATTGCAATTAGGGATTTCCGCAAGTGTTCTTACACATATTCCTCTTTAATTTCCCAATAATTTACCCCAATGGTTAACTATTTCTCTTTTCGCTCTTTCTCCTCATCGACTGTTGATTATCCTGATTCCACCAATTATGTTGTCCTGCTAATTTGTCCTTTCTTTCCACTCTATTATATTAGCTATGTAGGGTGTCCATTTAAACAAATATACCGAAAAAAAGCTGGGATTGCGAATGATATAACCAAAAACTCCCAAATCTCAGGATGCTTTTGTTTCAACTTAAATTTGGTTGGAATTTCAGGCTAACTTAAGTCTACAAATTCTTATCAAGGGATCATCATTTAACAAGATATGAATACCTATCATCATAAAACCTAATGAAATATCATTGAAAATTGCAATTAATAAGTTCAGTTTCTAACGTTGGTACACCAATTTATAACTAAAATAACAGAAACTAAATACTACTTTAAATATAAAACAATCTAGAAGTAAAGCACCATAAATCGTAGTGTTATTTTCGGAAGTACTTCAGTAAGATACCAACGCTGGAACATTATTTCAAACTTTTTAAAAGCACACCAAATATGAAAACTTTGGCGTGTTACGGATATTCTATTTTTTGTGAAAATGGAATTCAGCTGATTTCCAAGAACTTTTACGCATGACTTCAATGACTGGCCCTGTCACCGCGCAGCTATCGTCCAGACTAGAGTTGTTTTCGTGGTCAAACACGAAAACAAACCAAGATTTCCTTCATTCTCTCCCATTTCCGCTGTTTTTACACCTGGAGTTATCGTTGAAAGTTAAATGTGGAGCGGGGAATGCAGGGGCTTCGGAGTGAAAACATCCCAAATAAAATGAATTTAGCGAACCGTGCAGTCGACGCTTTTTTGTGACGCGCAATAGTCTCCCGTTAAATCCCCGGGAAAAGAAAAATCGGGCAAAAAAATAAAGAGAAGGGTAAAGAATACAGCTCTGTCGCAATATACCGGTCGTGCGAAAAGGAACACATGCCACGAATGTTCCCGATTTATACATTGAACTGTAGCTTTTCAAGATCACTTATTGATATTAAATGGTGCTTTTTCATATCTTTATGAAAATGAACATATCGTTATATTATGATAAATACATTTTATTTGCCTATTTGATTTATATTCCGATTTATTAAACTCGTGAGGATTAATACAGATACACATTAACTTTGGAACTTATTATAAATAAAAATAATATTCATACCATGCCACACTTCGATTTTTTCGATTCGACCGAAATGTGAATACATAATCAAGAAGAATAATAATAATCAAAGAATGAATTTTCTAAGTAATTTATCATATTAGCCTACATTACATTCAATTCAACGGTTTAAGCGAGGTGCAGCAAATTTTTTTTAGTAGCTTAGAATACGATAAGTGATGAGCTTATGATAGGGTGTCCAGCTAATTTTAATAATTTATTTCCCTCAGTTTTCCAGGTAAATTGTAGCTTTTTTCCAGGATCTTATTGAACTTCGTTCATAACACATATCAATCGAATTTTCTCAAATATCTGCATATTTAGTCGGTATGAAAAACGCCCAAAATTTGGGGGTCTACTCCGAGTTATATGAAAGACGGAAGAAGGTACTATATAAATCAAACAAAAACATCCTCATGGCTCGACTCCACTAGACTAGCCCGCCGCCCCCCCACAGATGATTTAACCAAACGCCTTGTATTGAAACGGATTAATGGTGAAAGAGTTAATGAAAAAAAGCTGGGAAACAATCAATTGAGTAATTTGATTTAAAGACAAGACGTTAGGCTTAACATCAGATTGAAAATTTAAATTTAAAATTTTATTCATGGATATGTAATGTACTCAACAGTCAGGAGATTCTACAAATTAATGAAAAAATTACTATTCTCCCAACTTCATGGGAAATTTAACTTATTTGTTTCTATCTAATTATGAGTAAGAGATTTATCATTGTAAGACATTTTCCACATGAAAAAGGCTATTAATAATTTTTTCATGGAACTGAACGCCGCTAATATTCAAAGAAGTCTATGAAACTCCATTCTTCTAAATACCAGAGAGGCCTCATTAGGTTGACTCCAATAAATTGTAAAATAAGATCACAATAATACGTAGATGAGTAGATTACTGAAAATATAGGGCACTGAGGAAATTAGAAAATGAGGCTCATGGGTCTTCTCGGAAGGAATTTTGCTTCGGGACTATAAGTTTCGAAATGACCATTTAAGTCACAGACTATAGGAGGTATTTCAGTTCACTTAGCAATTAATCCTTTGGCCCAATACAGAAGATGTTTAACGACAATAGAAACTCAATAGACAACTACCCTCATATATCACTGATGACGCAGAAATGGAATGAAAATATCTTACAGTCTTAACACGAATAATCCAGGGTTTAATAATAGGCCAAATGCGGGATGATCGGAGCAGTGTTGACGTAGGAGGGGAAGAGAGGGCGAGGGATTTTTGACAGACCGTGGCATGGCTGTCAGGGAAGAGAATATGGATGAATGTAAAAATGGTGGAAGGGTAGAAAAGAGCGAACAGATATTGTGGAAGAGTTGGAGGTGAGGAGTCAGTTTACACTATGGGCCACTCAGAAACATATGAATTATCGAGACTGACCGAACATTAAGCTGGATGTGGAGGTGGTGTGAAATGTTTGCGACAGGTTGAAGCTGATATGGACGGTAACAAGTCACGTGAACAAAGCAAAATAAACACAAAGTAGCGCCATGAATATCAAAGGCCACGAGAAAGGTTTTCGGGAGGCGCAAAGGAAAACCAGGAAGAATTTTGAAACCGAAAAGGGGAAAAAAGACGGGTAAGGGTCGCCAAAGAGTGGGCATGAGATGCAGAGGAGATAATCAAGACTACCTTAAATTACAGCAAGTTTCGTTTTACCTGAGGACTAAATAAACCCGTTATTAAATATTATACCACAAAACTATTGGTATTCATCAGTGTTTTCCGCAAAATCTTTTGTCAAATTATCATTTTGCCAAAAATCTGGATTACTACACCGCGTTCATCAGAGTAAAATGCATCAGAATATTTGATGAAAAGGTAGTTTCACGTGAGGTAACATAGGAGACGAACCTGAAATTCAATTAAACATTGAGAGATTCAGCAGAGATTCTTTGTAATTATGTTTCCCTCCCTCACCTATGTGATAACGGAATGGGGGCAAATGGATCCGACTTGCGGCTAATTACAGCTGTTCCTTTAATATAGGAGTTTCTACGATAATAACCCATCGGATATTCGGAAATTGATAAGGTAATGGTTCCATGATCGCTTTGAAACGTAAATCCAGTAGATTGTGGGAGTGAAGTCCACCAAGTCGGAAAGGAATTGGGGAGGAAGAGGATTGGATTGAAGTGAAAGGAAGGGGACGAGGATTGACGGAGAGTCGAGAGCATGGGGATGGCGAGGTGGAGGGAAAGGATTGAAGTGGGAAGGAGATAAGGCGGGTAAGATTTCAGTTCTCCACGGAATGACAGTCGGGTGCTGAGGTGAGAGAGGGGCAGGGCATGTATCGGGATAGTGGAGAGGAAATAGAAAGAGACTACGGGAACGAGTTTCAGAAATATTTTTAGTTTAGAAGACTCTCCATAGAGAGTTTAAGATTGAATAAAATAAACTGGCACCATTGGAGTAACCTTGGCAAGTAATGGCGACATTAAAGACATTTCACAGGATATGATGCAGCCATGAAGGTCAGAGAGAGCTGTGTTGAAAATGTAATACGGATGAGATACCGAAATGGATTCTTCTTCAGGGGTTTGTTCGCATCTTACAAGAGGGAAAGTGAGACATCTTTATCATAATCAAGTTCCGCAGAGACTTCTGGAGGTAATTAAAACATTAATGGAAGGAAAACCTAATGGGAAGAATTACACAGTAAAATACCAAAAATGGTATACAACAGTCAAATAGTGAAGGACTGCAGAGAGGAGTGGATAGCTCCAGAAAACGAATTTTCGGATTGATGACCGCTGATGATGACTCGTCATTGATTCGTCAAGAAGAAGGAAGTTTGGAGGAAAGGGAATAAATACCAGTATAAATTTAATCGACTCAGTTCCACCAGCATTAAGCCATTCGTCGGTTTGTCCTCAATTATAGGGGTCCCCGACTTTCATCACCCTAATCCAACCTTCAGCGATTTCGAGTAAGGTGAGTAAGGTGGAATAATAAGCCACCTTTCATGATGGGATCCAATTCAAGAAAATAAGAGAGATACAACCTTCACAACTGATAGGTACAGAAACTACTTTCCAAGCACCATTAATTACTACTACTAAAACAGTGGGAGACATTAAAGCATTTAAGACGTTAACATACAGTCCTAATTTCGTTCCTATCCTCCTTCCAATCCATTTTCATTATTCCCTCCTCTTTGGTTCCTCCTCCTCCTCCTCCATCATTCCGGCTGGTGTCCCCTACGGTGGATCAAGGAGTAAATATACATGTAGTACATTCATCTTAAGCAGCTGAAATATAAGGACAAATTTTCCAATGAAAACATAAATATAATTTCTCGTAGCCAAAAACTGGGTCAGCGGTCACTATTCGTAGCCGGAAAATGGTCCAAGGATACGCAAAAACAGAATTAATGAAATCTAAGTTTTACCATGATACAAGGTTTTGTTTCTGGAAGGAATAATTCTAAATCCTAATTTCGCCAAATCTAAGCACACACCGAAAGATCCTGGACGCTGGTTTTTGCGGAGCGTAGCGACACTCTCTTTCCTCATTTGGTCCACTTTTAGCCCTTGGATTTCTATCACGGAAAGAGAAATGTCAAGCATCGTACAAAGGTTGGAGAGGTAAAGCAAACTGTCGGAAGGCCTCGAGAAATTTAATACCCTTTCGAACAGAAAGGAACGAAGGCGTAGCGGAAGAACAGTATATCGTCGAAGTCGTCCTACTAGAGCGAAGCTGTAAGGCGAAAAAGGAGTCGGTTCAAAATAGAAGGAACGGTCGGAATTGGAATGGAAGAAAATGATTACACTGGGACTTGAGGGACTGCAAGGAGGAGGAGAAAGGAGCATTGAGGGACGGAGGAAGGAGTGGGTGGTGTTGTGCAGAAATGAAAAATAGAGTGGAACGAGATGGAGCGAGTTAAAAAATAAGGTTTGGCGAGAGGGAAAGACGCCCTCGGGTGTGTATATGTGAGCTGTCGAAGGGCGCTACACAGAAAGGTTTTTTTTTTCGACGAGCGTAGTTTCAGATGAAATGAACGGGTAAGCGATACGGCCGGCGAGCTTGAGTGAAGGGGAATGGAGGAGTGAGAGAAAGGAATTCCGCGGGAGGTAGACATGCGAGAGATCCAAATATTTGAAAGGAATGGAGAAAGAATAGGAAACCTGCGACCTCTCGTCTCGCTCGACCAGCGTGAGTTTCGCAGCCTGCCAAGACTTTGAGACAAATCTAAAAATTATAAGAATTATATGCGAGTGAAGTAAATAAAGGTAATGACTTACAAATAATTTTGGTTAGTTAAAGCGAACGTTATGTCATATGAGCCAAAACTGCTGTTCAAGACGGTTTACAGCCTCATCTCCACATAAACTTTTTTCTATAAAAACGCCAAAACAGAATAACATAACAAAGATAATGCGAGGAGAGGAAAAGCCAAACCATAGCTTGAATTATTTCAGGCATTGAAGCTAAAGGTTATGCATATATACACTTATACTGAAATGAAATTCAAATTATAAGGCAAAGGAAAAAAATCTTTTCCTGGAAACTAAATTTCACTAACAGTTTGAAAATTTCATTCATGTGCCAAAATAAATATATCGTGAACAAACCGTTCACGAAATATTTATTTTGGTGCATGATTGGGCGAGGAAAATATCCAAAGAAAGATAAAGTGATTAAAATGACCAATTAAAAATACGTTAAGCAAGGTACGAATAGAATGAATGTTAAGAACATTTTGATAACCCAGAGTAAGGCCATATAGAAAGCGATACGTAAGCGATATTTTGATAACACTACTTTGATACTTGAAGAATGAGCAAAAGACAACAGATGCTGAAGTGAATATTGACTGGGATACAAAGAGTGCTCTAAAGAAAGATGAAGTGATTACAATGATCGTTTTTTTCGTAACAATTACAATCACGTAAAGCAAGTTACGAGTAGAAAGACTGTTAAGAACATTTAGATAACCCAGAGTAAGTAAGTATAGAAAGCCTTGAACATGCTGACTGACTTTGGTGATGGGAGAATACCGGACTTATTCAAATTCTTAGATGAAGGGTGCATACGAAACATTTGCGGCACTGAATTCAAGAAGCTAAGATTCATCAAACATATAGTATGTAGGCCCTCGCATGTAAAAGTGAAAGAAATATGCTCTTTCGCTCGGGTTAGGCCACATATCAAATATGCCACGAGCATTGGGGAACCTGCACCGAAAGATTCAATTCGCTATAAATCAATTCAATAAATACTAACGAAAGCCGTGAGCATTGTTAAAAATCGGTACGGTAAAACAGTGATTGTAACACAGCTGATGGAAGGACTATGCTGGGAGCCACTAGAGACTCAAAGGATGACACATAGGATATTATTTAGACCCAGGAGTATACTTTGACAAATGACGAAAACTAAAAGACATGAGAGATACATTTCCAAACTGATATGTACGAAAATTCCTTCTTTCCACGCACATAAAGTGACTGTAACAAAATATAAAGCGTGACACTAAGACACTCCATTTACATTCAATTGACTTTTACCCTCTTCTTTTTCCCTATACCCTCCCCTGCTGGTGTCGTAACATCCCCCTGTCACACTACTACACCCCGGTTTACAGGGTAGTATACAAATGTAGACGGGTAAGATAGAGGGGGTAGGTTGTGGGGGAAGAGAGGAAGGTGAGTTGAGGCAGGGCCAGGCAACAGGGAGAGAGGTTTTTGAAGCAGAGCGAGGATAAACCCAACACTTCTCTCAAAGTCTTCCATTCAGTTCTACGCCACACAATCACTGTTCCCCTATCTTCTATTCACCTCTTGTGACCGTGTCCTCTCCCATAGCCAACCTTTATCTCTTCCACTCAGCCTATAGGACCATAACCTTCCGTTCCCTTACCCACTCTCCTGGGCGGCAGTGATACGTAGAGTCAGTCTAAACCCTGACGGAAAAAAGTGTGAAAATTTCGAAAATTTGTGGAGATATACATACAAACAAGGGAAAAATGGCGTAAATTCATGCCTGAGAGCTTACATTTGTTATCTAGATGGCGAGGCTTTACAGCACACGTGGGAAACAGGGGAATAGAAGTTTCGCCTGGGGCAAGGGAGAAGAGTGGGAGGGAAAAGATAGACCACACTAAAGAATTTTAGTCCGAAGAAAAAGAGAAGGGGGAGAAGGCATGAAAAGGGTGGGGACGGGGAATACCGTCTTTTTCCTCAATTTTGTCTCCCCCCACGAGTCTTCCTCGGGCAAGATACACATTTGAGCGCTGCTGAGAACTGGTGGGGCGTGAAAAAGAGAAGAGAAAGACCATACAGGGAATAAGCAAATGAAGCGGAAGAGAGAAGTGGGAATAGTAAAAGAGGAGAGATGATTTTATTGAGAAAGGTTCCAAGGTTAAAGGAATTAAGGGAAGGCTTTACATGGGGCGAAGGCTGCGGAGGGAGAATGTTTTCTCAAAGAAGAAAGGGTAGAGGGCGTAGGAGTAGCTGTCTATCTTGCGCTGGAGGAAATTTCATTGCCACTTTGTTTACAGAAAATACAAAGTTTATAATTATATTTAGGTAATATACCAATATAGATAGGTTTAAATGGAAGCAAGTAAGAATCATCTACAATATTCATCTCAGTCGGCCTACTTTTCTTCATCCCGTACATAAAACCTAATATCTTCCTAACCATTCCTCATGCACCAAATCTTCCCCTCTTTTATGGCCTATAGCAAACATTTTGCCCCTAAATACCTCTTATAACCACCTACTTTTCCTCCTAATATATTCCAGAAGTTTTCTTTCCTCATAATTCGCACCAGGCACTTCCTACCTGGTAATCACAATTTTGTATCGCCACTGTATGAAGTTTCAACAAGCCTTGGTTTACACTCGGTTAGAGGAGAAAAATCATTAATAGCCGTAATAAAATATTTCTTACTGTAAATAATCAAAATTGGATACTCTCTACGATACTGTCTGCAGGATATGAAGCATATATAGATGTGCTAGAAAAAGACTTTATAAAAGCACCACTTATCATAAAAGGTGGGTCCCAAAATAATTATGAGCACTGACGAATGCAACACCTGTGACGGATTACAAACAGAATAGCATATAATCATGGTGAAAAGATAATCTTTCAACTTTGTCTCATTTTGGAGAACAGGTATTTTTCAAAACGTTCACCTTTACGTTACACTATACATCCAGAAAAGTACTTTCTGATTCGGCTTTATATACTTAAAGTTACTAAGTAGAAGTCAGAGATTGTAGGACTTATGAGAGGCATTTAAATAAATCTTCCTCAGCTGTGTGTTACAACCGACAAGTGTGATAGCTTTGACTTGATAATCCACTCAAAAGCCACGGACGATATAGAAAATCAGCTGCGGTGGCAGTGAAACACCTCACGGTCGATTTAACAATCACGTTTGTGCGATCATTGTGATAGGATGGAAGGGAAAATTGGATAAAAAGAATGGGGCACGACGAGAATGAAGAAGGGGATGAGAAGAGGGGGATGAGAAGAGGGGGATGTAAAGAGGGAGTTGGGGGAGGAATGCGAGGATAGAAAACGAGAGTGGAGTTGGTGAAGGATGTGAGTGTGCGGGGACGGGAAAAATTATAAGAGAGTACAATAGGGTGTGAACTGGGAATGGGGAAGAAAGGAAGGAACAAGAGATGGAAGGGTGGATGGAAGTTATGCGCATGAGATGGATGCAAGAATACAGGAAAGATTTTAATGGGGCAGAGTGGAGGGGGTGGGGGAGGTGAGGCACAGGGTGGGAGAGATAAGAAGCTGAAGAGGCAAGAAGAGGCGGAGCTCAACTTCAGCATTGGCATAGTACCGTAATAAAATGTGCTATGAAAAAAGGGTATGTACATGTCGCAGGCGGCTGATGGGCAATATTGACCGATATATAGTAGTTAATGAGACTTGAAGTAGAGAACTAAAACCAAGCAAGTGAACCACGTAACCCAAGAGCGCGAGAAGGAACATCCTAGTCTAAGTCATTACGATGAAAGACGCAGTGCCGGATAGTGCCATTAGCCACGGGGAACTTCGGAAAGAAGGCCTTGGGTAGGATCACGGTTCCTTCCTCCGCTTTTCGTTATCATTATCCAAAACGCAAACCATTCTATAAGGGCAATGCTCACAGGTAATGTCCTCAGAACCCACTCCATCATTATAAACTAGTGAGTTGAAACCCCAGAAAAAATTTGAAGAATTACCATCACCGTTTTGCTCTCTTTGATCGCAATTGTAAAATAACAATCACGCAAGTTCACGCGCTGTGGTGAAACGTTATCGCGTCACCTGTCTAGATTGGCATCTTCTTAATGCGGATCTTTTAGTATGGCTTTGAAGTCTTTAGGGCAGGGGAATGTCTTAATATTACTGATTGCTGATGCAGGTGCACTAAAGAATATTTAAAAATCCATTGAAAATGGGATTCTCAACATGAATGGATCAAACGTATTAAATCATAATTTCATGAAGTGACGATTATTATGTACTCGCAACGAGTTGTTTGTGCAAAGGTTCAACACTCTGAATGTGTCTATCTGCCTGGCGATGTCGCAAGGCTAAAATATGGGCACTGTATTTATTGTTAGGGTTAGCTATCATTGTTTAGTTTGTATTCTTCAAGTGTATGAATAAAATCATATCAACGCAAAATGATACATGAACCTGGCAGGAATATTCAACTTTGCCGAATAAATGATTTAATCGGAATGCTGCAAATTATAACACTACCTTGGAGCTTAAATAAAGCTACAAAGCTAGCTTACTCTCTTGTTGTTTTAGAGATTGAAACATAATTAAACAAGTTGAATTTATTTAATACTCGTTGAAAAAATGGAATCTGGAATTCGTAGAATCATCGAGAATATGAGGGAGATTATTAATTTTCTTGTAGTACCTAAGTATAAAAAGTAAGTGATACAGTCCACATGATAACTCATCCTCCTACCACCAAGGAATGCATTGTAGTTATTCCATTACTACCTAGATATAGCGCATGTCTTTCTTAAAAGAATCAACAGAATCTTCAGTTCAGCAGTTTATTCTCCTGGCATAACGGCACAAATGAAAGCAAATGAGAAATTTCGGACAGGAAAAAACATTGATATCTTTTCTCATGGGATAGATAGAGGCTGGCATAGGAGGAGTAACCGAAGGATACCAAGAATGAAGTTCATAAAAGCATTTTATAAAGGACACATAAAACACTGAAAGTAATTAAAAATGAAAACAAGCGAAATATTGCTTCAAGTGCGGCATTTTGGGGTAACCTCCTTCAGCCAATGAAGTATCGAGGCTGGGATGCTGTTCCATAGAGATAAATGAATCATAAGCAGTTTTTTTCTATCATATCACTGAAGAGGAGCACTACAATCTCCTTCCTCATCATCCGTCAATACTACGTCTATATCATTTCCTGTTCGATAAAAGCAGAGGAATTGGCGCAAAAACCCCTTGTGACATTGTCAGACTTCTTATCCACCTCGCGCCGCTACCCCGTCCAATTCAATCCTCGACCTCCCTCGTTTTTCCCGGGCCGGTCCGGGTCACTGTCAACCGCGCGCAATCTCCTCAAGTATAGGCCTCAGGCCGAGCATGCTTTGTTTAGAGCTCGGTATAGTTGTGGCGAAAATTAATGGCACTTACGTAGGAGGTCCTTTTCCATGGATGAGTCCAGAGTGTGGTGCCATTTCGTAGGCTTTTGGGAGGATAACTGGCGCTTTAAAAGATAATAACTTTAAAATATATTTTCAATCGTGACATGATACATTTATTCTTGGTTCAACTTCCGGAGCTTCATTAGGAAGCGAATGCAGCGTAGTGATAAATAGACTTATCTGCCGATGCGACCGTGAAATTTAACTACCTTAGACAGATAACAAATAGAGTATTTTAAGAATGTAGCTCATTGTATATACCCCAGTGCCTACTCATGTGCATGCTTGAGACGTCCAGAGACAGTGAGTGCTCTGGTGAGTCAATAAACCTCATTTCCGACAACATGGTGGCCGCCGCTGAGCCCATCACAGAGTTTTACAATTTTTTTCCTGAGGGATTGTTTCTAATATTTCGCATCTACCAAACATTTCACATATTGGAAATTTGCACCTAATGTAAGAGAGTGATCTCATGAACCTTGAGTGAAAACTAATGCCGTTTAAGCAATAAGTATGTGTACATCTAAGGCGCACTTTTACTCTCATGTTTGTCTACTGTAGATGATTTAAGGATCTAGGTAAGCGGTTGCGTGTAAAATAAAAGTCCATAGTCGCTTATTCATTAGTCGCCACCACCTTAAGTGTCGGCTATCTAGAAAAATGAGGTTTATAGTCTCGCCAGCTATGACGAATGCCGAAAATAGGTCAATTAACTTTTGTCGATGAACAACTGAAGTTACAGACCTGTCCTCCTGGAATGTTTTATCTTATCATCTATATGTTAGCAGTCTTTCTCCCGGCTCCCTTCGGTGTTCCCTATGGGAAGCAGGGAGAGGTTGGTTATAGGGGCAGGATGGATATAGACCGTAGAGAGGGAAAAGACTTATTGGCACCTTTTGGGTTCAGGAAGAGAGTTGGAGTGGTGGGGTTGAATTTTCAACCAAGGGATTCGTGAACGAAAGGAGTGGGGTCGGGGGGTTGGGGTGAAGACGAAGTACGCGAAAAAACAGTGTCGACGGGATCGGGAGGGAAGCCTGTAGGCAAGAGGTGAGGACAGTGAATAAGTAAGGAGACCAGAGGGAAAGGTGGAACGGAAAGGGGGCGCTTGGGGGGTCGGAATGTTTGGGTTGCTTTAGGAAATTCGGGAATTTGTTGGTGGGGTTTGAAGAGGCAAAGAGCCAAAGGGTTAGAGGTCATGTGGTGACGGAATTGGGAAAAGGGTGGGATTACGATCGACGTTTCCTGACGTGACGGATAAGGAGGGTGGCGTTCGCGAACCTTGGCATTGTGATGTGGTGGAACCTTGAAATATTTTCAGAAGTTAGTTATATCCGTAGAAGGATTTTGACGCCGATGGAAGTTGAGCAAATCCTGTCAAAGTCTGAACTTTTCCGACACGCTACGTCAACGACAGGTAATCACAGAAAAGCTTTGTTTTAAATATTTACAATATATCATTTCCATCTTCATCGTGAAACATAATTAACCTTTTAGAAGAATTAATTTTCAATCTCTTTTTTAATAATAATGATTTTTGTTTTTATAACAAAATTTGAAAATAAAGAGCTACTTTGCAACCGTTTAGAACTCCATAAGCAAAAACGGTCATCAACGAGGGTTGATATTCCCATCGATCGTAATACACTCTTCATTGACGGGAAGACGACGAAATCTGAGCGCATCTGTTAGTATCAACTACCTTAGTAAGCGTCGACCTTAATGCCGCCATAAAACGGATTCAATCAAAGGTAACCAAAGACGGCGATTAATAACACGGGTGGATTAAAAACGGACAACAACATGAATGAGAGGGATTTTATGAAGCAAAGACCCAAAATATATCCGTCCGAACTGACCGATAATAAAATAAGAACGTTTTACACACATTATTTTTACTTCTTGATGCCGCCCTCTTTTTTATTACGTATTTTTTTTCTTCTGAAAGAGACCTTATGTCTCCTGAAAGAAGAAAAAATATACATTATTTTTACTGCTTTTCCAGTATCATTTTTAAGAGAATGTCGGCCTCAAATCATCATTTGCACATTGAAAAAATACAGAATAGCACCCTTGCTTTTTTATTAAAAATGAAGAGATTGAGATGATATTCATCATTAATGATGGATCACTATTTCCAGCTCGAATTAAACGCATCAAGCCTGAACCATGAAACCCAAACGGAGTGCAAGCGTCACTATTCAGCAACAAAAGTTATTTCCAAGAGAAAAGAGGTTTATCAAGAGGCCTAAAGTGAAGCGTCGAAAATCAAACGATCAATGGAACCAAGTAGGAGACAAGTTTAGGAAGGAAATTTCGATAATTATTCTCCTTAAAAATTTATTTTGAATTACAATAAGCCTGTCAATGACGTCTATCAAAATGCAGAGGATTTATTTTGCAAGATTGGAGGAATTACGTTTAACTCAAGTACGGGAGCATCGAAGGGATACGAAGAATTTGGAAGGGGCGAATGTGATCATAAGGACACGGCGCCTTTCGCTAACTACTCATAAGCTATTTACTCTTAAGGGTTTTCCGTTAGGGTTAACCAGAACTTAGCGCAGGCAATTATCAGATATTGAAGAAGTTTCGAGAAACACAAACACCGGAGGTACTAACATTTGTGCACATTAAAACTCAAATAAAGAGCAGGGTAGGGTGCATTAAAGCGTTACTTCATTAATAAAGAAGAAAAAAGGATGGAGACTAAACTGGAACTCAAGTGGTGACTTCAGCTTCATCCCCAAGCATTTTCATCAAAGCAATCACCTTAAAGGCTAGTTATTAAGACTTTCCTCAAACAAAACCGTCAGTCTCTTAAAAAAAATAAAGACAAATTAACGAAAAAGATAAAAAATAATTTCAGTCCTGAAACAGGAAAAAGTAGTTTAGATACGGATTTATGAACGGAAACGGATTATGTATTTTTTAAACGAGAAAAAGGTTGGAAAAAGGAAAACAGGAACACTTCGGAAAAACTCAAAAAATTGCTAAGAAAAATTTGGAGCTTCAAAAATCTATAAACTTAAAGTAGTGAGGCGTTTATTTAATCTGTGGATTTTCTTACTTTTAGCTCAATTCTCATTATAAGCTCAAGATAAGTGATTAAAGAGATTTATTTATGTCTGAAAAGGCGCAAATAAATGGGTAAGAATATGAAAACAAATCTTTCCAAAGAGGAAATAAGGAAAAGTAAACTGTAACTTCTTGTTTGGGGATACATTTCTTGAATGAGTGGTGAGAGCTTTGCGAGGCAAATCATTCAGCATAGATCCGCCGGGCGAGAAGTTTGAGTGGGAATAATGTCCATTTGAAAACGGATTCACGATGGAAGAGAAGGGTGAGGAACTTCACAGACCCAGGAATTAGGGAAACTCTCGGAATTGGTGTGAAGATCGCCGTGCGTCATCAGTGCGAAATCAAATTCACGACAGTACGACGCGTACGACGTACGTCCCGGATACTATTCACAAAAAAAGTCATCATTATAAAATAATAATTCAGATGGAACTCTCTCAGCCCTGAAGAAATACATACATATAAGTGCGAAACGTTGAAAAAAGATAAATAAAATAATATATCAGCTAATGGATCTATATCTCCAAGAGAAAGAAAAACAATATAAAATCCTTTACCGAAATGATAATGCGTTAGAAAGGAAGTGAATTTTGACAACGCTGACCCCAACTTGTCATTCAAGAATCACTTACATCCAATTTTCAATAAAGGCTCAAAGAAAGGCGTTCAGAAGAAGAAACAATAAAAAGGGTACTTACTTGTTAAAAATACTAAAAATGTTTCAATAAGTTCTTTCATCCAAATGAACTTTTCTTCAATTGATGCTGAATGTATGAGGAACAAATATCTTTCCAAACAGTCATATATCTGGTACTGATGTCAATAGTAAAACAAATATTATAACAAATGAACCATCCAGCAATCCTGAAAATCTAAACGAAATTAGAGAGGGTTCCATAGTGACAAGAGTTGACTAAGGATTGACAACCTATAGCGTATGAGGTCGTATTCTGAGAAAAACATGCCATGGAGCTATTTTTATAAAATGAATTTAAATTAAATATCCTAACCACAATAGTAATTAATGGACTGCTTAAAATAAGGCGAATGGCACCATTTGCATCATTAACATACTGGGTGAATTGGAAGGAATAACACACACATTTATGTGAAGTATCGCATAATACACAACGACATGCCATTTTTCATGCCATAATTATCAAATGTGGACCGGATGAAAAACCCAGCAATCTTGAATAGGCAAAACCATTCAACAACATTTTTATTTTTCCACACGAAAATTATCACGACATATAGTATGATAGGCCACTTGTTATATGTATAAGTGTTTATTAATGGTTTACCTATATCAATTAAGTCGTAATTTAGATTATTTACTGATGACTGTATAGTTCATTTATGGTAAAACAAAAAATAAAAATGATGAGTACATGCTTCAAAATCGTGTAGACCAAATTCACAAATAGTCAAGTTATAACAAAATAAAAATAAACTGATAAATTGTACACATTCAATTTTGAAATAAATGGGTAACTGATAGTTGTGGCTATAATATAAATAAAAACCTAATGACCAAGTCAGAAAGCAGTAGGCCTTATGTACTATGGCGTCCTATAAACTAAGCATCTGGAATGGGGACCTCACGTAGAAAAGATAGGAATGCGTTTAAAAACCACCATTACGTAATGAGAAATATAAAAGAATGCCCAAAAGAGGTAAATTTTCGAATTGTTTCACTACTGTAAGACCCATGCTAGAGTATGCCACAAATGTTTGGGATCCCAATTCTAAGGAGTATGTAGAAGGCCTAGAGAAGGCCCAAAGTAAGGCTGCACGGTACGTTTTAGGGAGACATGCAGCAGCATTTAAGAGAAATTGAGGTGGAGTCCACTTCAAGATAGAAGGAAAGTAAAGAGATTGTTGGAGATGAAAAAGTGAATGCTAAAGGTTGGCCCAGTAGGGGATAACTAATTGGTTCACCGCCATTACTGTCCATTCGCGATGAATTAGGGATCACCAAGTTGACTATACTGAAGGTGGCAACAGCATGGACGACAACAACAACACGGAGAAAATGGAGAAAGCATACTAGATGGCGTTATCTTTACCCTTCAGCTTCTTCTACCCATTTCATATCTTAAAATACTGTAGGCCGAAGGTAGGTACAGTCAACGCGTACGAGATATATCGCCTTGAAACGAAATACAGCTAAAACGCCGTGAATATATGACACCCGCGATACACATATGTATGATGTATTATTGATGTCGCAGGCTGGAGCGGGAAAATAATGCTATTCTATTTCACGGTATCTATTTTTTGTCAGGCTGCAAAATTTAAACCCAATTCATAATTCGATATAGGTTTTCTGTCATGCCTAGCGATATAAATAATCTTGAAATTTGATAAAAAAATATCGACTTACACGACACGATGAAAGTTTGCCCACCTTTATGGTTGACACCCTTTTTCTTAGAGCAATCAATACATTATCAACATCATTCCAACGCAGAGACCAAATATTTATTAGTATTTCACGTGGGTCCACTAATTTATAGTCAGGCACACATAAAGCCTTCAGGAGAACTAAAGAGATGATGAAGCCAGAGAGATACAAGCCATTATACTTCGACGTCTTGCTGTAGTCTGCTTCGATAAAGAAGTATTTTTGGCGTGTTGGAGTTGGTCGAAATGAAGCATAACGTCATCTAACCCTAAATTAGAAAAATTTTAAATATACAACAGGATCGAAATAATGGAAACTGGGTGAATAAGAAGAAGAGTAAAAATGTCTTTAACAATGGAAGAACTGGCCATTAGATACTCTTCAAGGTCAGTTATCATCAGTATCGAAATATAGATGCCTATATCTTTTTTATTTTAACTAGTAAGTCCACTTTTTCCCATGTGATCCAACACAAAGTTGTATTCCAATTATATTTCACAGATTTTGCTCTTTTTATCACAAACTACGTTTGCGTTGAACCATTTTCAATGGGATGAAAAACATTTTAATACCTTCTTATCATTTATATATATATATATATATATATATATATATATATATGTATATATATATATATATATATATATATATATATATATATATATATATATATATATATATATATATATATATATATATATATATATATATATAATCGCAAAGGTATATTTAAATAACAAAGATTAATAATTACTGCATGAAACATTTTTTCTTTTAGTTTAAAGTCATCAAATATAGAATCATACATTTTTACAGTTCATTATTTCGGAGCATAAGTTTTAATGACGTACAATAGTGCGATAAAATATAATGTATTATATATTTACATAAACATTAAGGACACAATTTTTCATGTATCGGAAGTAAATGAGATTTGTGATAACATTTTTCATCCAAAATAATATCTATGGTGACGTCTTGTGGTAAAAAGTACACAGGCCTATCAAATGTGCTACGTAATATTTTTGATTGATGTAAACGAATTAGATAAGATAACAACAATTATTCAATAGTTCAAAAGTAATAAACACTTAGACTATTTCAAATAGTTTTTTCAATATTGTCGATGATAATTAAAATTTTATAAACAATAAGTTTAAGATTTAAGACTATTAAGTTTAAGATGTAATCATCAATATTTTAATTAGATAACTCATGAACATCCATTTTTCCCTTCTTATGCAGAAAAAACAACAATTAAATAAGATGCTAAAAACGTGAGCAGAGTACCTAATGCTGCTCATTAAAAATGAATTTCAATAAAAAATCACTGGATAACTTTGCATGGATACCATTTTTATAGTAAATTTTAAGCACATTCACACCGGTACTAATGTGATTCTTAATCCGACGTGAAATGGAAACTTTAATACTTGATAAATATTTTAATTTCACTGTGGTTTAAATTTGATTTTATAATTCGGATTAGAATTAATTTTTATGAGTGAAAGCAGGAACACGGAATACACAAACCAATTTTACGACAGGCTTTATGCCCCAGAGAGGGTTAAAAAAGATGAGTTCGCCATCTCACTGAGGCTTCCAATTTTTACGACTACATCTTAAAATGGTAACTATCCTCGTCTTGGGCTCCTTCACACTGACATTATGGGAAATGAAGGTACGCTGTATTTGTTTTCGGAAGGTGTTTCATTATTTCCTACCTTTATCTAAATATTATATTATATTTCTCATCGCCATAAAACAAAAACTAGCGGAAAAAGGAAATGTAAAAATATATATCGTACAGAGTCATTAATAACGTATTACGACGCTCCTCTTTCAGAAGTGGTAATATGGGGTTGTTGTAAGATTAATCATCTTTATATAACTTACGCAAAACCCTGGTTACCAGACTCAACACCTAACCTCGCCCAGTTCAAATGATTTTTTTTAAAAATATATATCATGAATGTATTATATTTTACCAGATTCTTGTCTTAATTTTGAATCGTTGTAGAAAGTAATGAACGAAAAGTATATATTATTCTCTTAAGAAGATGGAAATAATGTCTTTCAAAAACTGAATATTATTAATTTTTGATGCTGGTACCTATAGCTGATTCTGAATTCAATGAATAAATGAATTCACTCAATAAAATTCATTGAATTAGTTTGTCATGATTTAGAATATATTAAGGCATTCAACTATCCATAACCTAAAAGATGTCGGTAGTAACCTCTACACAGGTTTTTTTCTGCAAGGTAAACTTAAGATAACTCCCAAATGTGCATGCATGAGGTCTTTATAACCATTGCATTAAGGGTAGTTAAATGTATCCTATACCTAATATAAATTAAATGTAAAACAGTGCACGCTTCAAATCCAAATTTATTGACCTCTTTCAATATCAAAACCACCAACGTCCTCCAGAAGCGCCGAAAACCGCTCACCATATTCGAACCATAATGTATCTGAGTTATCTCGAAGCGCCAGCCTCTGAGAGTGCCGTCACTGAGTCTGATCCCTTCCTAAATCTACCTCTCTATCTCCTCTTGCAAGAATCAAACAACGAGCACTACCCTTTACCCGCGGTGTTTTCCCGCGCAGTGAATCGTAGACATTGACCAGGCTGAATGGGGAGGAAGTGACGCGGCGTTTGGCCGAGAGCGAACGGTTTAGTGGAGGAGATGTGGAGGGTCAGTGGGGGGAGGAGGGAGGGGTGGGGGAAAGGGGTTTCGCGCATAAAATCGCACCGAGCCAGAGGACGGGACGTGAATGTGAACGGGCGAGCATTTGGGCGGACGGGAAGTCGAAACTCGCGGCGCACATTATTCGCTTATCTCGTTGGAAGGAAGGGCGCACGGTGAAGGGGTGAGTGGTATCGACGACCGGAAAGGCCACCTGCTCCCCCGCCTCCGGGTACCACTCTAGTCCCTTCACGGCCTCAAGAACCTTTTTCCTTTCCCCAGCATCCACCACGAACTCGTAGATAAAATAGACGAAAAGGAAAATTCTTGACGCACCAAAGTGAAGCATGTTCTTTTTTTTGCTACGAATAATGAATGACCCAACTTCTACACGCAAACGATCAAGGCTATTACGCAAAGAGTGTCCTTGAATGCTGTATCACATGGACAGATGGAAGAAAACCGTATTTAGAAACATTTTGGCAGATTAGGGATACTGAAATAATGAAGTTTATATATTCATACATCATAGTTACAAAAATACCTTATGTTAAGGTTTCTCGTAAATTGGAAGATAATTATGATAAGATGTCCAAAGATACTGTAAGCATATAAGATCTCCAGAAATCATGATTTATATACAATTTAAACAAAGACCCCTCAATTTTAAAGCTATGGTTTCATTTCTGGTTCCCTTGCGTTTAGGTGAACTTTCATGGTATCATGAATATTCTTTTAGTAATACATTACGTTCTGCATCAACTACTCAACTGATCAACTAAATACGCCGGATTGCGGATTAAAATTGCAGCAATATTGTAATAATTTCTATAATATGGTGCCGCGTCGTTTTATCCAATTTCATCCCAAAGCGCGAGAATTCCACCGTTTCGAGAAAACGCGAGAAAAATAATGAGACGCACGGAAAGAGGTAGATAGAAGTTGATAAAAAGAATTACAGAGATACATTTCAGGGAAAATATAATATTTTTCTTTTCTCGGATAAAGATATTTCCAGCTGTTTCGAACGCGGTATTACACAGAAGGAGCTATAGGTGATGGAATTATACACGGTGTTTACAAGAAGAGGAGATCACGGTTTGAAGCTCGAGAATATATGCACTAGGTGAAGGGGGAGCGAGGAAAGCCGTAAAAATGTAAGTGGATATCGAGTAGAGTGGGACACAGAAAATAGCTTGGGAGAAGGGAAAGACGGAGGAAAGCTTGGAAGGGGTTGAGAGGATTGGAACATTTGACGATCTAAAAAACAAAAACCTGCTGCACCGCGGGGTTCCCCATAAGGATACAGCGCGAAGGAGCGCATGCGCTATGAATGAGAACATGTTGGGAGACTGAGAGGGGGCGCGGAATAAAGTGCCGTACTCAACGAAGTGGATGTCGCAAAGTTTGATTCTCCTCTCCTTCTCTTGTCCTCCATGGCCAATTTACATCTCTGCGTTGGAGCCACTGAACTTAGGGCTTTCCAAAAACCATGATAGGTGTTAGGGAGAGGTGTCCGCGGTAAAGCGAATGAGCCTTGTCGAGTGAGTGGTCGGGAATGGGGACTGCTTCGGACGCGAACGCGTTTTCATCTTTTACGGAGGGTGAGTGGTAAAAAAGAACGTATTTTTGATATGCAATAAAATTAATATAAAATGATCTTTTAACTATAAAAAGCTTTTTCAATATACGAATAGAACTCTCTGAAGCACCTGCATCAACTTTATCCCATTCTTCCGCCCCATTCTTTTCATAAGAGCCCAAATATTACACAAGATCACAAGCGAAATAGGCGGCAAACAAAACATTGGAGATGGATGGATAAAATGCTCAAGTTTTAATAAGTTAAAATGGAGACAAGGGAAAGTTTTCGTTCACCAGGTGTTGGGAAATTGTGTACATTATAGTGGAGGAAGAGTGAGATTAAGATAGAAATGACGTATTAATTGACCCTTAGGCTAAGAACAGTGATCACAAAAAAATATTCACCAAGTAATATAATTAGACTTTGTTACTTTTATTTTTTACTATTATTATTTACATTACATAGCGCCCCCATCCGAGAGGGGCCAGTTGTGGGTGGCTTTTCTGGTTTACTTTAATATTATTATACATAGAGGCACAAGTCAGAGTGAGGGAGAGGATAACACAAAATATAAACGAACCTTGGGAAAATAAGTAAATACTTAACCGATGGGAAGGGAAAATAACAGATCTTATATCACATATATCTATAAAAATAAGTTGGAGATAAGAGACAGAAAATGCTATCAGAGAGAGTCGGTAACCCGAAGGCATGTAGATGAATAGAAAAATGGTGGTTAGGAATCGGACAACGTCACAGAATGATCAAAAACCGACGGATAAATGTAACTTTAATTTTTTATTATGTTTTAAAAGTGAAAACTGCAGTTTCACCAAAAATTAAATTACGTGATTTCTCATGCATTTTGAGTCAAACAAACGTTAGAACTATCTCCGTAATCATTCAGTAGTTTAAAGTTGGTGGAATCCTGACCATATGGTATTTGTTACTTAAATTTATATAATGGAGAGAAACAATTTTGTAACTAATTGGGTGTCAATCAAAGCAGAAATCCACATCCATTCCATAAATATCATATTATATTAAGCGAGTTATCTCTGTATGTATGTGTGTCGCAGCTTTCTCACAAACGGCTCTAACGATTTTTTTTTATTTGAATATAAGTGTTTTTTGATGCCAGGAATCAATTACGCGCAATATTGGCTACATTAAACAGGTTCCAGGGGGCCCCGATAGGACCCTCTTTTACCAACGTTTACTCCCATAAAAAAAGCATTGGATTTGGTGCAGAGGTTTATTTGTTTGCTAGGTTTAATTGCTTACACTCATGATATAGATTTGAAATGTTAATTTTTAGATAAATGAAAGTACAAATGTTTTAATTCTTGCATTCATTTTCCGTGTACCCTTCGTTTTTTACTGTAATTTTAGGTTTTAGCTCGAAAGTATCTTCTACTTTTTCTCTAATTCAACAATTGAATATTTTATTTACTTGGAAACCGCACCATAGGCATGGAATGGAAATTCATGCCCGAGGCATTTACGCCTTATTAAAACAATCTCTTTTACAGATGTACTTTGAAATTTTAGCTGGAATATATTTCAATCCAACATCTCCATGCGTGGTTAACGACTGCTACAGAGTAAGTGGTATTGGTCGCGTATTTTTTTATAGTGTTTCCGTGAGTTCTCCAGGGGCTGCAGAATGTTGCTATAAAAAAGTCAATATTCTATATACATTATACTGCCAAGGTAAGTACTAAATTTATTTCAGACTAATCTAGCTTTTTAGGTGGTCCACATTTAAGATGAAGTCGAGTTGTTTAGCTTACAAAAATTATTATATATGCGTTATATTTTGATCGAGATAAACTTCACGCTTAAGTTTTATTTTTAAATGATGAAGTCCATTGGTAATTTTCCGTTTTCATCGTGACAAATCACACGTTAGTTTTTAATATATTTTTTTATTTGTATATTACTTATGTATCTATTTATAATACTTATCTATCTATTGGTTTAGGTGGAATTAAAAAAAATGATATCGATATATTTTGAATATTCTTTTTAAGATGCCTAATAAAAGAAGCCATTCAAAGGCGTGAACTATTAATTTTAACATCCCATCTACAGAGCAACCTAAAAGAGAACTTCATGAGAAAATGAAGCAAGGTGACCAATACCAAAAGGACCTCAAAGAATTTTATTCCGGAGCAAGTAGAACAAGTTGCTGACTCAATACCTGGTACCTCAAGTAGTTAATAGTTTGAAATGATAACTGAACTAAATGATTCTTACTCTCAAGAGAGGAACGATCATAAAAGAATTAGGCAAGAATATGAGTCTTCCGATGATCGTCTACTGCGTTTAGAAATAATAGGTGATCTTGCATTATAAGTTGACATGGACTTTTAATAAACAAAAAAATGACAGGCTCCAAGAAGCCGAATTTTGGTTCTGGAGGAGAATTACCAAAACAAGTTGGGTCATGAGAAAAACGAATGAGCAAGTTTCGAACGAAGTAGGTGAAAAAAGAACGCTTCTCCAATCAATTCACTCTAGGAAAATTAAACTAGTAGGTCACCTAATACGACATAACGAGTTCATTAATAGCATAGTGGATGGAAATGTGCTGGGGAAGAAGAGGAAAGGACGACCTAGGTGAGTATGAACTGTAACTCCTATGGTGAAATGAAAAGAACAGCCTTAGAAAGAGACAATTGACTACAACGACAGCAACAAGCCCTGGCCTTCTGAGAGACGACGACGACGACGATGTGATCTTGCACAAATCCAGAGAAGTGGAGAATCAAACAAAAAACGGGAACTACGTTTGCAAAATATGAGGCAACGACAAAATAACCAAAGAACAGAAGAGTCAGAATCACAAATAAATCAACAGTTTCAAGACATGCGTGAACGAGCTGCTCAGACGTGTGCAGAAGAGTCTGATGATCATCGTCATCAACGATTAAAAGAAGAATGCCGGAGAAATTCAAGATGACAACAAGCATTACGGCTAAACCGAATAAAATCCTACAAGACAGCAGACTTGCCAAATAACGCTTTGGATGAAGTTGAGTTAGCAGTGGATATGCTTTCGAAAGGGAATTTCATTGAAGAAGTGTTTGGGTCTGTGCAATGCAACAAGATTGATTGTTACCGAACTGTGTAACAACATTATTGAAGCCAAAATAATTACAGGGGAAAATTCAGGTCGAGAAGCTGACATTCCAAGAATTACATTAGATTCCAGCAAACGTCAGCGTGGGTGTGTCCTGCAAAGACACCTGTTTCCCGGAAGAGCAGCTTTTGCTATGACGATACATAAATTGCATGGTCAAACGTTTGAATTAGTTGGCATATTCCTGTTAACTGCTGTATTTATGCATGGCATGTTGTACGTAGCATTTTCCAGAAAAAAAAGAAGCGGCTAAAAAGTTCTATTACCATCAGAAAATCCTCGGCACACGAGAAACGTAGCATAGAAATAAATATTGAATAACTTTTAATCTAATAACAAATTAACCAGTCAATGAATATTGAATACAATGTAAACATTGTTTTTCCTTATCATTTCAAAATTTCGTTATAAGAACATTTTTATGTGTTAGTGATATTTTCGTGTTTGTTTTACACTATTTAATTTCATCCGTCACAATTATATTATTTAAATAAATATCCGTTACGTTTTTTAAGTTTGTTTTATTGATACATATTAATCACAATATGCCAATGCCCAATATATTTAGCATAGACAACAAGTGGCAAAATAGGAGCATACAGGTTCTTAGTACACCAAATAAACATCGAGCAACGCTCGGTCACCTGAGACTGAGACAACATAAGTGCTATACGTTTAAGTTAAGTTTCACATGGTGAAATACCATGACTACGAGACTATGAGACAAGCGCATGCTGGCATCCATAAACGAACTTGAAAAAAAGTATTTATGAATCTTCATGGGGAATAAAGAAAGATTAATTATCCATGCGAGTTTCCGGATACCAATTTTGCATCGCAGCGCCAAAATCCCGCTGCAAAACGAGCTATCTTCCAGTCGAATTTTATGAGGAAAACGTTATCAAGCCCATACTCGATCCATCCAAAGTGTTATTAAAATTAAATAAAGCTATTATAAAATTAAAACGCAGGAAAAATAAATAAAAAGCGAATTACCGATTGCACCAATATTTGGATCGATAATTTTCCGTCGATAGCTATTAATTCTGGAATTAAAAATAAGGATGAATGATGAAATATTTGCATGACATGACCAGCTAAGATAAAAATTTCTCCTTTGGTAAGAAAATCTGCTCTGCCTTCAGTATTCACTCACCTGAAATGTCAAAACCAGTGTTAATATTATTATAATAAAATAAAACCATTAACGTTTGCCCCAACATATTTCACAGAAAACATATTCAGCTAGCCTTTCATGTCAAGCCGAGAAAAAAACTACGATTGTTTAGCATTTTGGGAGAGACGAACAACAGCTGGGGTCATTTGTACCATTTGAGGACAATTGGGAAGGTTGGCAAGGGAAATATTATTAGGGGAATGGAGGAAGGGTAGAGCGAAATCTAACGTCGGCATTTCTGCCTACTTTTAATAAAATCAGAAAAAAGGGCCACAGTTTAACGTCTCACCAACAGAGTGGAGTACTAATTTTGAAGTCCTCTTCGAGTAATATTCAAGTAGGGAATTGTATTCCACTACAACATCTCCGCCCCTGCACGGAATCAAAACCATCATGGATTGCTTGTGGTAATGATGCACATACATACACTAAATATATACGAAAACATTGAAATTCTTAGGTGCTTAACAGCCTAATGCTTAAGATTTAATGTATTTATTGAAAGCTCATTTAAATAATATTCGATTTATTCAAATTGTGACACGATTAGATTAAGCTTGATTCAAATTTTCTACAAGAACATCTGAGAATCGGGGCTAAGGTGAGCAAAAACAGATAGAGAAATAGGCAGAGGAAATTAGGAGGAGGTAGAGTACGTGGTTTTAAGAGTTAATGAGGGGCTAAAGGATGATAAGGGCCGTGAGAAAATGGAGTATGTCGGATAAGCGGGGAATGGAAGTAAGAGAATATTAAGAATTCAGAATTAGAATTATATTCCTATTGAGAGAGAGAATAAGAAAATACGCTTTATGGATGGGATGAAGAGAGGTAGGACGTATGCCCAGCTGAAGAATGAAATGGTGAACGTAGATAAAGACCAGGGCTGTAAAAGACTACCAGAGGTATATGTCTTAATTAATCTTAACCGGTAGATCAGGTCTAGTAATAATTATTTCTAACATACTCGCATTGTCGAAGTAAAAAAATCTTTGTTTCAAATACATTTTTGGCAGGCATAATGGTCTCCGGTTCGACCTCAGACGAGCCAAAGAGTTCGAATAAGAAACACATGTAAAGTTCATTTTTACCGAGTGTAAGTTTTATTTATTTTGCATATTAAATTATAAATACGTATAGCAGTAACTTGAGATATATATCAGCGGAAAAAAAATTTAAGAAAGATTCTTATTTGTATCATCGAATTTAAATTTTGGAGAAAATAGCAGGGACTTTGGTAATAATATATATGACGATCTCTGGTAATTTTTTTCGTTTTAATCAGCCTCATTCCCTTGATTATCAATGGGTTTGTTAAGCTTGCCTATCATTAGAGTGCATAGGAAAAATGGGCCTTTAAGAAATTAATGTGAAAATGTATTGCTGGAATCACTAACAATACGACAATGTTTAATCACAGTTTCTAAATATGAGAAAAGGTATCAACACGCCATAAAAATTTAATGTAAAACATCGTTTTCTAAACCGCTTTTCCATTTTCATTTGTATCATTTGAATACCATTAATTGCCGTTCGGTTTTGGATTTTTAGCTTATTTGTGGTACATTCATTCAACAGGGATTTATTTCTTTAGTTTCTCGATTTCACTCGAAAACTTGTTAATTGAAACAAAATATTTTGATTGGCATTGTATTTTTATTGACTTGATAGCGATTTCTCCGTCGTTACTTTTAGTTGAATTTTTGGTTAATTTATAGCTCAGCATTACATTGTATCAGTGAATAAATAGCATTCTCCGTGTTACCGTTGATAATTTATTAAAAGATTGATGTTGCAAAGAACCGCAGAGTGGACAGCGATTTCCACGTTGGTATTGCTACTGATAGTAATTATCCATTTACGTTTGAATATCGAGTCCGTCACCATTTCAGACACTCAAATTGAGTGGTGGTTGGATTTCTAGTTTGTCGATTGAGCCATTCGCTCGTGTTCCTCACCGCAATTATTTGTTTTTTTGTAAGATTCAAATTCTGTAAATGGCAATCCAGTTTTTGGAACTTAATAAAGTTAGTAACACCGTTACTTTTGTATATAAAAATTAAATTGTTTGTTAAAGTACAACATCATTGCAAAGTGTGCTGACAACTTCTTCCACATTAATATTAAAGGGTAAGGGTTGTAAACGGTAACCACATTACCTTAGAAAGTTAAAAATGTTGTTAATGGATGCCCCGTTTGTGTGTACAAATTGAAATTGTTGCATAAATCACAAAACAATTTATATATGTTCTGATTATAATTTCTCCATTTTCAAGATAGAATGAAAAATATGGTTACCGGTAACTCAGTCCATTTTGTTTATAGAAATATGGTAAGTTATATATATATATATATATATATTTAGAAGTACATGCACAACCATTTTCTGAATGGTAAAAAACAACCAAGTGAGTAACGAACCATATACCACCTTCTTCGACCACTAATTTTCACTACCTTAGAGTTGTCAGGTGAGCACAGGCGTTCGATTCGATAGTTGATCTATAGTTATCGAATGATGAAGACGATCGATATATTTAACGACCTTGGCGGGTGAGGAAGTTAGCCCACTACCACCGCGGCCTGCAAACGAACATCAACGCATACAGAATGGTTGTTTTTAACTCTTAAAAAGGACAGTTTTGAGACTGAAAATACAAGGATTTACATAAGTGTTTCGATAATGGAATAGAAACCATGATTCGAAAATGGCTGACAACTGGGCGAAACCAATTTATTCCCCCTTCCCAATCAACATTTTCACTAACTTAGACCAAGGATCTCTGACCGCACGGATACGCGCCCCCTTCAGCTAAGTTATTTTTCTCAGAAAAAATTGCGAGTGTGCAGGTGGAGCTTTTGTCTTGTCGAAGAACGTGATTTAAACGAAGAAGTACTCCTCTTCCTTCGACCAAGTTGCCTTGGTTGCCGTCTTTTCTTTCAATTATTTTATCACCTTCCCGAGATTCTACCCGTCTCTCAGGGCAATTCACGCTGGCTGAACGCAGGGAAGGGATAGCCGGAACGGGATGAAGTTCATTGGGCGAGAAAAAAAGAGACAAGCCGACACATCGGACTCGGAAAGACAAACTTTCCCGGTTTTTTTTGTATTTTTTTAATAGCAGTTCGCATTCTAAGGCGGCTGGGATGGGTTCATGGGGTGTGGGTAGGGAGGGTGAAGAATAGGGGAGTTGAATGTAGGCTGGTACGTGTGTTTGCGTGGCAATTCCATTGTCCCTTCAATAGAGTATTTCCCCAGACTCTTTTCCTTTTTGCGTTCCATTCTCCGTGGGGAATGCTCGCCTCTACGGCAAGGAAACTTTCTAGAAGTAAGAAGGGAAGAGAGGAAGGGATATAAGCTTCGGGGTGGGACGGGAGCGGCGAAAAAGTCCCGAGTAAAAACAAAAAACCAGCAACCGCGCGACAATTATAAGGAGTGGAAGAGAAAAGTTAACGCCCGAGAGCTGAAATCTGGAGCGGCAGAGAAAGAGAGGGATTGCAGGGAGAGGCGGCTGAAACAAGGACGAGGATGGGGAGAAACCCCCATTCCATATATCCCTTTCTGAACGTCTGATGAAGTTAGGACAGAAGAAAAGACTGGCTAAGGACAAAATTGAGTTTTAGGAGCCGCTCAACGTATAAGCGCGTCGATGGAAGGCGCCTGGAGCCACGTAAAAACATTCATTCTCCCTCCCTGCCAATCCTCCCACCCTCTTTTCCCCAACCCTTTTCTCTCGCCCCATCATCCACTTCACCAGCCCAAACGTCACTACTCCACTCGTCCTGCATACATAGTCAATTGGTTTCCCAGTCCTAATTTCTTAGAATTCGCAAGCATCCCGAATATTTTATGAATATCTATTGTACATCACTGGTAATTCCATTAACCTCTTATAAGCCACTTGGCTTCACCCAATGATGGAGAAAAAAAGAAGAAATATAGGCATACAAAACCAATGTATACAATCTAAGATCTACAACAATGTATATTTCACCCAAGCCCAATTTGTCTCTGTTCAAGCGCTAATTTATCTATAGAGAGCCAAAATTAGTTTCTCCACTGTCTGATGATATAAGATGTACAATTAGTTTAATATTATTTTTGAACAGAGTAAAATAATGGTTATTTGAGGTAAAAAATCCAGATGTGTTTTTTGTTAATAGTATGGTTAACACTCACTATAAACTGTATGAACGACAGGTTCAGATTAAACAAATAAATGTTAAATTTTCCTTGTATATCTTATGTTAAGTTTCTGTTCTCAGTTTCTTTATTTTTTTCAATCATTCGTAATTTAAATTGTTTTGAGGTATCCCAATTACAGGAAATGCGTAAAAGGGATTCCTAATTTATCCTTTTTATATTTTTAATGTAAAGATGTGTTCGTAATGTTGATTCAATGGAAAAATAAGTATTATTATTATAAAAAATGCATTTTCAGCAAGTTGAACCTTCCTTTACTGCTCATAAATCACCCTATGTTCCTCATTTCGATTTACTTAAAATTATCGATGAGGAGAATTTTAACCGGGGAGCTAGTTGTTCATAAACCGTATAACATCGCGAACTACGGCCATCAACAACATTGACGGGTTAAGAGATACAAAACAAGTAAGGGATATTTAAGCATACGTTTAAATTCCTAAAACAGGTTCAAATTCTATTCAGTGAGTACACACACGACCGGCTAGTAAATGGACGAAATGTCAGGGAAAATCAAGGCAGTAATTATTGATTTCAATACTGTAAAAAATTCTCGCTATCCACATTTCAGAGGGGTCGAGATAGAAATGAGCAAGATTCGAAAAAGAATGGATCTGAGTAATGCGATGTGTTTTGATGTGTTGTGCTAGAGTGATGGTTAAAGACTTCCTCTCCCAATACAGATAACTCGCTTTTTATACTCCGGAACTGCCAAACAAAGCTCTTATATTTCAATGGTTCCTTGAGATCATGCTGTTTTCAAAGTTATCTCAATTATGAGGGTCTTTGATGGAAGATTTTTCGTAACGGTGGACAATGTGGGACTCAATGGAGCATCATTGCGATCGGACGTATCCTACTGACAGCTGTAGCTAACTTCAGTAGAGTAAAAGCAAAGAGCACTATTTAAAACACCAAAACTCCATAGAGCATAGGATCGCATTGAAACATGTCATTTAGCACAAGTTTCTTTGAGAATGGAACTGAAACAGCATATCGCACACCATTTCTTACGCGATAATCTTGTGGCGCGTTCTCATAATGCAAAGGAACTCTGAGAGGGAGTGAAAACAAGCTGCTCATCGATATTTGTTGACGAATATCATACTCCGAATATAATTATTCTACCTGCTCCACACGGAACCTTAAATATTACTGCAGAATGGTTCTCCAGAGAAATTAGTTAAGCTAAGCCTGAGTCCCAACACATGGCTGTAAAAATAATTAGAATGGCAGAAAGTTGTTGTTAGTAGTTCTTTTTCCCTACATAGGGATGGATCTCTTTCCTTATTTATGAATGTTATTTGCATTAAAAGTATAGAAGAAAACTAAGCAGATCCTAAAATTGGCCTCTTAGACGATTGCGGACGAGAAATGGTTCGATTCTCATAACACACCATCTAATATTTTGAATAGACCGTAATGCAAGAGAGAATCTCAAGTAAGACTTCGTTCTGTGGGACCAAAGCGTCAGCAACATGCACAAAAATACTCGGTTTGTCACTTTCCTGCGAAGGTGATCGACCTCACAATAAATTTTCTGCAACGTACCCATCAATGATGGTGAAAGAGGGGCTTATGGTGGAGAGGATTGAGGAAGGCTTAAGGTTCTCGGTGAGGGTTAAGCTAGACCGAAGGTTTGGCAGTAAGTGGTGGAGTCGGAACGGTGCATAAGGGGCAAGATCCACGCAGGGATATGGAGCAGGGCACGTATTGAAGGGGCCGCAGAGGAATTCCTCGGTTAAGGAGGGTGGGGTAGGAAACTGTGTGGCGAGAGAGGCGGAGGGAGCAATCAGAGAAGACACATCCGATCTACAGACAGGGCACGAGATTATTGGGATTGGCGATAGAAAGAGGTCACGGTGGCAAGTAGTGATAGGTGGCTGAAGTCAAAGCCTAAAACCCTCCCGGCGCGGCGGCAGACACGTCCTTATATGAAGTAGGACACGTTGGAGATGAAGGTGGGAAAGTGGAGCCTTAGGCAGACCGAGGAAAGCACTATCCTGGCGTGGACTTGGAAGTCATTTTCTTAGTATCATGATTAGAAGCTTGCGCATGTTCACGCCGGGTTGAAATGCGTTCTCCTCGTCCCCAGGGCCTCTTTCTCGTTAAGATTTCCTGAAAGCTAGCTGGAGCGAGTAAATGCAGGGAGGTTTGGTCGGAAGTACATAATCATAGGGTCTGTCTCTACTCCAAAGAAGTCGGAAGTACAAGGCATCATCGTGTGGGATAACATAGCGTCTACACTGAATAGACAGACACCCCTGGGATATTCGACCCCTGCCATAGCGACGATGCGCATGCCCTTGAGTAAATAAGGACCAACGAGTAACTTTCGCCATTGACCTCGCCACTCCAATGGAATACCCTGAATTTAATTTTCGCCATCTCCAACCTCCTCAGTCATTTAAAGCCTTGAACCCATAAATCATTGGCCAAGCTTGAAGACCATGTAACATATTTAAATTTTCTCAGATATATTTACTGAACAGTATTTCATAATCTTTGATTATTTTTACTAACTTGATTAATTTTAAGATATCTGCTATTATAATCTCAGCTGTTATTATTAAAGAAATTAGTTTTTTTAAATTATGGATACTAACATATTTAGCATAATAGAAATTTATCGAATTGCTATTTACTTTCTGTTGCTTATATGTATTGGTAAAACATTTTAATACTGCTCTGATTTAACCAACGAATGTAACCAACGAATGCTGTATCTTTAAACTTTTACACATGACATTTCTATCAGAATGTTTTATAATTTTCCTAGCTGGTGAAACGAAAAAATGCGCATCTTGCACAAGGACCTTGGTACGTGCCTTAGTCTTAATAATTAACAATGCTACAGCATGAAACATTGTTCCTTTTATTCATTCATCTGACCCTCACCATGACTTTGAATAAAAAATTTAAGAAAGGAAATAAAACGTAACTCGAATGAAACTATAAGGAACACGAGTTCGATTCATAACCCTTGACTATGGAGTAACAGTGGATAATTTTGCCTTTATAAGACGTGTTCGGTCTATTTTGGCGTTTTGGTATGCTAAACTGACCAAACTGGCTGTTAGTTCGTACGAGAGAAGCGGTGAGCAAAAAAGGCAGGAGCACTGTAAAGGTAAGATACCCGACACTGAAGTAGGGGGAAACGAAGACAGGGGGTGAAGACAGAGAGGAAGACGAAAAAGGAAACCTCACGTCGTCAGCGCTACAGACTCGAGAAAGATAGGATGAACGCCTCGCTCGGATGGAGACAGCAGCATATGGGAGAATATTTTGAGGCAGCGGGAGTGTGGCAGAGAAAAATAAGAGAGGAATATTTGCACTAGTATACGAAAATTTAGACGCGTTCATATTTGCATGAGAGAATACGCCAACATAATGTGTGCACAGGAGTAGAAGACCTTTGAATGCTGGAGCTAGAGGGTGAAATTTACGTGTTTTAGATTTCCCTTGGGTGTGAGACAAGCAGTGGCAAGAGGAAAATTAAAGAGAGACGGTAGGATTGAGAATTGAAAAGAAGGGAGACGGGAGTTAAAGAGATCTAAATTGGCTCTACGAGTAAAGAAAACATAAAGGATAAGAATGGCAATGGCAAAATAACTAGAAAGCGAAAGATGATTAACACTTTTTGACAATATTAGGGTGCGGAGCAAGGTGCGAAGGAAAAGGCTTACTCGCCTGATTCTGCGGTTAAATTTGATCCTAGTTCAGGTAGAATCTTTTACGTAATTAGCCAGATCGGTTGTTGATAGCAAGAGCACGATGAGAGGAAGAGGCTCAAATTCTTTCCTTATTTCGGAAGAGAATAAGGGAAGAAGGTGCTCAAATGGCAGGAAAGGAAAGTTGCAGTAAAAGAGATTTTTATAGCCCGATCAGCTACTACGGGTGATTTGAAAGTGGAGGAGGGCTTATCGGACAAGAATACAACCAGTAGGGTGTAAATACGTTGAGGGTAAGGGACAACTGTCTGGAAAATATATATTTACGACTTACAGAAATCCCAAAGGGTTTGCGGGCAACGAAAATAATTATTGGTACTATTGACAGGAAATGGATACAATGAAACAAGGAGCTATTTCATGCTCATTGGTGTTTGAAAGCTGAGGTGAATTTTCTCATAAATATATCCCAAAATTAATTTCCATAGCCGCAGAAAATAAAATGTCACAAGGAAGAGTGCTGAAGCACGTAACTAATATTTCATATAGTGACAGCAATTGGTAAAAATGTATCACTACCCGATCATTATAGATTACGCCAAATTAATTAAAACGCATTCTCTACGCATAACTGATGTTGTAAGAGTTAGGGGTCCCAAAAAATGCACCATTAGTAGTACTAATGCGCCTTCATTACCTTTGGACGTAGAAATATGGTTTATATTGATTTAAGTATTGATTTGTCCCGCGACAAAGCCCTTAATATCAAAAATTCTTTGAAGGTGCCCCAGCTTGGCGTTAAGCATGAATTCTTGTTATTTTCACTCTTTTAAAGGCAAATATAGTCTTGCTGACGTGCTCAGCATGAAAAAGGATGCTGCCTCATAAATCAGCAATTAGGCTTCCTTGGCTGTGCCTTCTCAAGGGATAGGTGTTAACTGTATACTAATTAAAGTAAGATTCCAAAGTTACATTTAATGCTGTTATGGATTAACCTCGAAAAATTCAATTTGAAAAAGTTAACAGAAGCAGGAGAGAAGTAAGCGGAAGCCCAATATAGGGAGACCGTGAAGGAAACGCGTAACAATGGTTATAAATGACGTGGGAATGAAAAAAATATAATTGTAATCTATTCCATTTTTAGAGCACTCACTGAATTTCCACCGAATCTTACATTTCTCATTAGAAAATTAAATTTTCATGATGATACATTTTCTAAAAAGGCAGGTGGTCGCGGCGGTACTACGCAATTGGAGTGTCGTAAGGCATACGGGGTCGCAAGCGTTTCTAGCGACGTAAACAGAAATATGTGACCGATTGTGCGTGTGAGATATGTTCTCAGCGATGGTTTGGAGAGGGAACACCCAAAGAGGTGGAAGGAAATGCATTAAAATGTGTCATTAGGAGGCTGATAAAGAAGGTTCATAATAAAAAGATCTAGGAAATTATATAAAAATTATAAGTTGCATTGGAGAAATAATATTTTAATTCGAAGACTTCCACGGCGTTTGGTTGAATTCGAAGCTGTTTTCGGGTGCTTCTCCTCGTGAAGTCCATTGGTGACGGTAGTTTGCAGAATGACGGGAGACCACCAACCGAAGCCAAAGGACAAACTCCCTCCCGCACTCTTTGAGGGTGTGTACGAGTTGGAATGTTCCTGCGGAAAATCCTACGTTGAGCAGATTAGATCGATTGGGTGCAGAGTACGAGAACATATACGAGCTACCAAGAAGGAACAGTTCCGACTCTCCGCTGTCTCGGAACACGTTTGGTCTGAACCTGGACACAAGGTGGACTTCGATAATCCGATAATTCTGCGCAGAGAAAGCTGCTACTACCCCGAAAATTGATCCGGAAAATCATTGAAATCATCAAACACCCAAGGAACTACAACCGGGAGGACGGATGCAATCTGCCAAGTGCCTGGAAAAGAATCCTCAAAGAAGAAACACGGGAAACCAACTCGTCAATCAGAGCGATTCCCGCGACTCAAACAAAGCTATATGAGACGGACCAGAAATATGCATCGAAACTTCAGACCTGAAGACACCAGCAGGATGGTTGGTGACACTATCACCAGAAATGGACTTCACGTGGAGGAACGCCCTAAAACAGCTTCACATAATATTTTAAAATAAAAAATTCACTTCGGCAGATCTAATTGAAGCGGCATCTCTCCTAAAAAAAAGGAACTTTTACTTAAGATGCCGCACGGGATAGCTTTTAAGAGATGCGAAGCCGATAGTGGGAAAATAATAGGGTTCCCTACCAGTACCAGTGCCTCAAAGAGAAAAAAGGAAGGATGCTGGAAGGAGGTAGTGAAGTGGAAGGGTAAGCAATTGGGGTGAGGCAAGAGAAGGTAAGGGAGAGGAGGTGAAATTGGCGGAGACTGGAGGCGCAGTGGGTTGGAGACATTTTAAAGATGAAATTGGAGCATCGATTTGGGCACTCAAGAGACTTAAAAAAATGAAACGGGAAGGATACCGCTTAAGAGATAAAGCTAAGCCATCACGAGGAGAAGAGGAGGATTCAAGTGAAATTGAAATTATTAGGATTCCTCCGGGAAGACACGAGTCCATTGCCATAAATCTGGTTCATGTCATATCGTGGTAGCCCATTGGAGAGATTGTGTGAGCGGCAGGTGTCACCGAGGACAGATTTAGGTAAACCATGGATTATTAATTTTTAATAGTTTGCCAGATCTTTCCGTGAAATCAGGGGTGGCAAAGGGGAAGAAGCCGGCCACTCACAATAACTCTTGAATATCATATGCTCACGGGGTTGTCATTTTTTAGTACTACCCTCATTGTCCACACGGATCTTCGCTATGAATACTGAATATTTCATCTCTCCATCTCGTTTGATGCCACATTCAATATTTAGTGGGAATATATTTGCAAGTTAAACATAACCAATCATTTAAAAACTCGTCGTTTCATCATCCAGCACATCACCTTATTCAGGAAGTTAATTAAAGAGGATGAGCAGTTGAGAACCTGTTACAATTATAGCAACAGAAGGTTTTCACCTAAGCATTAGTTGCCAATGACAAATTCAATGCAATCATTTACGACAACTAGTCATCAATGATTGAGATTGGTAACTCAACAATTTAGTCGGAGATGATGATACGACGACTAAAAATAAAAGGTCGACATACGGAGACAAGAGCAAGCCTCTACTTAAGCTAAGGTAGAGGGTTAAAATCTTTAAGCTTCAAGTACTTTTTTAAATGAAATAAACGTCTAGTTTGAGAGAACAAAAAGTGCGTTGAGCTAAATAATCTTTTGATTAATTGTAACATCTCCCCTAACGCTTCTCACTAAAGTAGGTTCACGCTTTTCTCTAGACGTATCATTAATTATATGCAGTTCACCATTTTCATCACACCGGGAATAAAGAAAAAAACCCTAAGCCTTGATGAGGATACCTACGGTCCATCCTGGTAAAATGCCGGATGAAAATAGAGCGTCGAGAAATTCTGACCACAGCAAACATCGTTCTGACACAGTAAAATCTCTCGAGACAGTAACAAAGTGAGTCTGTGAGAGAAAATAAGAAGAAGTTTTTGAAGCAAATAGAAAAAAAATAAAGCTACTTTTAATCATGAAAAGAGTGAGTGGAGGAGTAGAGAGTGAAGGAATCCCTTCTTACATAATTAACTGGAGCGATTGGTGCCTATTGTAGGGGATGGAGGATACGAATAGGGTGAGATGGGGAACGCAGGAAATAAGATGTAGCGGCTGGAAGAAGACATGCGAAGGAGGGAGGGATATGGGGAAAGCAAATGACTTGGGTGGGATGGAATGTCAGATTCAGACAAGGGAGGAGGGACGTTCCATAGTCGCGGAGGATGATGCTCATGTTTCAGAAGGGGATTTTCTTACAGCACAGGGCCTGGGAGGGCTTGAAAGGAAGGGGAACGAGGGGTTTTGAAGAAATTGGTTTAGAGCAAAAAATGTGGATTGGCCGAGGATAAGCTTCAGCTTCTTCCGAAGGATATCGGGGGAGGCTTGGGATGGATGAGGGTTATTTAGAGCAATTGCGTGTCTTTCACACTTTAAAGGGAGACGAGAAGAGAAACATCAAAATGAATCGAGCTCATAAAAATTCCAAGGCTTGACTAAAAGAAATCACAATGGGGATCCAATATGCGAGCATTTTACAGGAATGATTACTTTCAAAGGGGTCGAGAAGGTCACAGCAAGGTTTTGGAACGTGAAATTACCGTCTTAAACTGAGTAGCCATTATAACTGCGAACATTACTCAGGAAATGTACGTGTCATGGATGTGCCGTTGAAAGTAAGAATATAAGTTTTAAAAAGTTATATATTTTGGAAAATGAGACTTCAGTCCGTATTCATTGTCAGGTCTCAAGTCATGACTTAAGACCGTCTTGATGAAGATCGTCTTATTGCCGAAGATGATTTTCTTTAAGTAACGGTTTCATAGTCACAGATGGTCTTGATGAAGGCGGTCTTTATGAAGATGAGCTTATTTCAACAAGGCGATTTTCATGAAGCTTGAGAGTAAGAAAATTCTAGTAGTATCAGCGAATCACAATTGCTGTCTCATTTACTAACGTAACAAAGTCCTTCTGTGGAACAGCATCAGATTTGCAATGATTTAAATGGGATAAATGAATGGCAATATAGTCGTGAAATGCTCTTAAAAAGGAACATATACGCGAATATATCGGAACATACACGCGAATATGTCGCAAGAAAAGAGAAATTATTTATTCCCTTTAGTGCCCTACAAATGTGAATTTCTTCAATCACAGATAATCTCTGACATAATTTAGGTACACCGCGAGTTACTCCTCTAACACGCATAAAAAATTCTTACATCGTAAATACTCAACTTTTCTCTTAATAATTTATGTTACTGTAAAGGCGGTTAGGTAAATATGCACCCAAATATTTTCTGGACTGAGTTTATTTATTTTGAGTGATAAATAAAGTGCCTCATGCAACCCATCAATACAAATGTAACTGTACCGGTTCAATTTATATCACGAGAGTGAATAATGGTTACGAGAAACACATTTTAGGGCAATGAAGAAGTATCACATAGAGGAAAACATCCTCACAATATAGTATTTGAACAAGTTGTTCATCTGCTGAACCACACCAATGGGTTCCCACTTCGATCGTGCATAGCTACTAATAGATGTTATACGAACTGGAAAAACGACACTTGAATTGTATTCCTACCTACGAGTTGTACACATAAGTAATTTAAACACATATCTACATACCCATCACGCCATTTCCTTACAGGGTAAGCAATGTTAATGAACTCATGAAGTCATTGCTGTTAGCCCCAAATAACTTCCACTTTAATAATTTCTTCCATAGTTCCCTATCCTTATTCCTATCAAGTGCCCTGGCCTCGTTATCTTTAATATATATAAAAGGAGTCCTGACTGACTGACTGGCTGATTCATCAACGCACAGTCAAAACTACGGGTGATAGAATTGCGAAATTTTGAGAATGTATCCGTACCGTGGAGTTAAAGTGCACTAAGAAAGAATTTTTAAATAAACAATTTTTGGGGTTGTTTTTACCCCATTAATGTTAGCTTTTGCTCCCATAAGAAAGGCATTGAATTCGGTGCAGGTGTTTTCTTATTTGCTTTTTTAAATCACTTTCACTCAAGATATTGGATGGACATTTTTATCATAGAACGCGTAAAAGAATGCAGTATTTAATTATTTCATTCCATTTTCTTATACGCTTCGTCTTTGTCCAAATTTTCCGTTTTTCTCTCGAAAATAATCAATTTTTCTTCCCTTCCAACAATGGAAATTTCCTTGGCAACCCGGCTAGAATATACTTTTAATAGTGGTTTCATGAATATCTATTCATTCACTCCTGCAGCATTTAAAGACCGGTTCAGTGACTAAGTTGATTTTTGTACTCAAACGACTGCAGTTCCCCGTTCGCCTTGCCTTCTCAATGACCAACAACAAGACACATGGTTAATCGCATCAAGTGTGTGGATAAAATATGGAAGATCCATGCTTTTCACATGGTCACTTATATGTTGCATGCTCACGAGTGGGACATCCGAAAAATTTATTTGTTTTTGCAGAGGGCAGTAAGACCAAAAATACCGTAAATCCCTAAGCACTTGCATTTTTTCAACTTTTAATTTAATACACACAAAATCATTGTATTTCATTTATTTTGTACATGTAAATGTGTCTGATTTGTATATATGTTCCTACTTAGAAAGAAAAAGAGGCATTACAACGCATGACGGGCATTTTGAGGGCATGTCCAATTTGGGCAGATTTCCATGAAAGCGAAAATTACGAAAACGCAGACCTACGCCTACCTGAGTGGCGCGGCGCCACTGGACGGGCAGACACTATAGCGAATGCGAGAAAATAATGTCAAATCCAACCTAGAGCTAACTCGGGCAGACCATCATAACTCTGTTTTTTTTATTCTGGTGGGAGTCCGGGGGCGAAGTCGCCGGCATGGGGGGGTCCAGGGGGGTTTCGCTCCCCTGGCTAGCAGCTGCGGTGAGCGAAGCGAGCCGTCAGCGGCTAGTTATAATAATATTTTTATTTCTCCAAATTGTTGCAATACGACATGGAATTTGTCAGGCAGTACAAAGTAACAAAAGTACAATAATATTTATGCAATAAAGACATTGAATACCTCAATGCACAATAATTAATGGAGAACAAAAAATACCTACATCAAGCTGATTTTTTTACAATCTTTGATGCTGTGGAAAAGAAAACTGCCATTGGTCTGTTTTAAAGTACCGAGCGATTCCTGTCACATTATCCTGACTGGATACTATAAGACATTTTGTTATAAATAATGCTTGCAGCATTGTGAGGGCCTCTTTGGCAGGTACTCAGTTTGTAATCTGTGACAAGGATATCTATGATGGTTATTATGAGATAATATAATTCCATTTTTATGCAGAGTTAATGGTGCTGTTTGAAAAACATAAAACAGGTTAATTATCTTTGTATAATTTAGTATTATGAAATCATCATAAACCACTGATATAGCATTCTTGTACGACTGTCTAATCTTTTTCGTTTTAGAAGGAGTTACCAAATGCACCACGGGACGCTTCATTTCTTACCCTTTAGACGGTAGAATATTACCACCCGGTTGCTTTCGAAGTTTATTTGCAGGCTCCAGTGATACTGATCGATAGTTGAAATATTCGAAAACATTAAACACCAGCTGTCTTTCACGGCCTCTCAATTTCTCCGCTTTCCTCCTCTTCTTCTTTTTGGTCATGATAGCACGCTGTTTGAAGCAAATTGATCTTAAGGATACTCCACAGCACTGAAAATCTATTCTGCACAACACACACCACTTGTTCACTCAGAGATATCTATTGAGAAACTGATCGCCTTCGCACTTTCTTCTCCTGGTCCCTTTCGCTGAAGTGTCGCTCCTCGCGCAGATGTCTTATGCCACCCTCTTAACGGAACTTCTGGAAATACCCAATGTACCCCTTGTTGGAGGCCATACATTGATAAATACTCTCCCTCATACGAATTCTGGAAGAATTTCATTAGCGTTTTCTACCAATTGGCACACATTCAGTCTACCCCTTCTTTCTTGGGCGTCAATAATTGACTGCCGAAGGATTTACAGTATATCTGCTTTTATCATTCCAGTTCTTGACATAAATCCATTTCTATCGCAATGTACTCCGATTTTCTTTGCTATATGTCATACAAAAAGCATATAAGAGTGATTGTATAGCAATTAAAACATCAAGCTCATTCTCCGACCAAGAATCTCCCTTCTAATTGCTTGGATAAATATAAAGCTGCTAGGATAGAGCAATGAGGCGGAAATACGGCACGATAAAAGTTTTTGTTAAAATAAATTCATAACTCTTTTTGTAATCGAGATAAAGTGATGATTCTTAGCTTACTTGAGACCGCAATTGGACCCTCTTTTTCTATTTCGCTCCCTATTTTTATTTTAAGTGCCTTATACCCTGGAAAAAATATTTCAGTTGGGGAGTAAAACTGCGAAAGATAACAGTTAGAGCTGTAAAATTCCCTGTACTGTCTACCTCCAGACTACTGTTTGTGAGAGTATGAAGCACAACCGCTGCAAAAAGTATTTTACGTTCAAGGTCCCATCAATCATCTTAATCAATTACATTACTTAAATAATTTATGATTCATGACTTTCAAGACCATTTGACTTTAAAATTTTCAAATGTGTCTTTTAAAAACATTCAAAATCAAGAAATCTTTGTAAGGAAATAGTGTGGAGTCAGTTCTTCTTTAAACATTTTTCACAAGTGATTTGAAAAAAACAAGTAACTCGTGTTTGAAATGTAATACCTTATCCATCGCTAAGGCCCATAGGTCAGGAATAGAAGTCTGCAGTTACTAACTGGACTAGGACCAAATATCCTATGGGAAAAGAACATAATAGCAGATGCAGGGAGCATCTGTAGCACGGCGAACGTATATCTTTTGCACGACGACGTACATCGAATCTTCCACCGCACGCCCGCCGGTGTTCACTTCACACACACGTTGAGTGGGGGGAACAAGCAGAGCGGAGAATGATACGAGCACGGAGCCACCGCTTGGATGAAAGAAGTGGTCCACCATCGGGTCGGACTTTCCACTTTCCCACACGTTCCTCTCCTCTCTCCCTTGGCGATCATTTGGAGTCGACGCGACAAAACCGGACCGCCGGGAGCTGTTGCGACCCGACTGCAAATGGTGCGCCGAAGGAACTGCGGCGTTTGTAACATGTCATCATCGCATGTTATTACAAAACCTAATCGAGGCTGACTTGCAAAAAATAACTCCTACTGCTGCAAAAACTATTCTTGGCTAATTAGTCGTAGGTGGAGGGAAACGAGGCTATGGGAATCAGTGGGGGAAATTAATGAAATTAATTATTGTCCATGGGAAACTATTTTGCATATCTCTAGAAAGAAGTTATACAGTGAATATGCACCTTCATAATGAAAATGTGTCCTCCTGTTTCAAAATACTTTAAATTAGGTAGTATCTAGCAACAGATATATTGATTCGAAAACCTCTGGAGATAATTCTACTTCGCATTCCATTTAATCGAAATAAATTCTTGAATTCTTTCGTTTCCATCAGCAATAGCAAGGGATATAATAGGCTGTGTAACGTCATCTTAAAAACAAAGTATTAAAAAACATATAAATAGAACATGAGTAGTATAAGGTGCTTAAATTGTGCTCAACTATCCTAGATTACATCAAACGGATATATTTTGCTGATTTGATGATACAGTGTCTTTCTTCTTGTGGGATCGATGACTCTGATGATTTTCTTGGTTTCTTTCTGTATCTTTGTAGTGGAGTCTGCTATTACTTCGGAGTAGGTGTCGTCATCCAAAACGCTGCGAATCTTGCCAACTAAACCACCAAGGTATTATGGTCTACCAAAGATCCATTAGAAGATCATCCCTGTACGTCCCACCGTGAGTGCCATATACTCTCCGATACCATTAAATTGCCAAATATTTGTCTCGTGAACTGTTGCCGTTCTACGAAAAGACACCGACATAAGTGAAGAATTCCACCAACTTCATACAGATAATCCAAAAAGCCAAAACAAGCAAGGAAAGCATTTTGGTAAGTTGAACTATTCACCAATATTCCGATCGAATAAGCAGTGTAAATCACCAGATCACTCACAACTAATTGCCTTCCGGAAGACCTCAACTACAACAACTGGAAACAACCAAGTGAAAAACGCCTATTTTACATGGAATGGAGAATTCTACAGGCAAACGAAAGGCGCTGTATTGGGCTCCCCTCTTTCCTCAGTAATTGCTAACCTGTTCATAGCAGACTTTGAACGCAAAGCCCTGCTGTCATACAACAAAAAAAACTGTTCGTGAGGTACGTCGACGACACGTTTGTAATATGGCCCCAAGGATTAGTTGAACTACAGAAGTTCCTGCATCACTGCATTAACGGGCCAAACAACTTCATATCCTTTACGATGGAAATAGAAAAGAACAATCGCCTGCCATTCCTGGATGTCCTGGTCGAGGAGTAAGAAGATGGGTATTAAGGACATTCAATATTCCGGAAAAACACCCATACAGGCCAATATCTACATGCAGGCTCCCATTATCACACTCAACAAAAGACCGCAGTCATCAAGACCCTTTTCCATCAAGCCTTCTTTCTCTCTGATGCAGCTTCCATAAGCAAAGAGAAACAGCATCTCTAGAAAACCTCCCAGTTTAATGGCTTCCGGAGATAAATCATCCTGAACACTGCTTTAAAGGAAGAATAGAAGAAACTAATGGCCCTTAAAAGGACCGCCGACAGTTCAGCCGAGAGGAGCCCTAAAGAGAAACCAAGAGAATATGTTATCCTGCCGTACATCGCCGGAATCACGGAGAAAATCGCGAGAGCCCTCCGCAAACACAACATTACGACGAGGTTAAAATGTGTCACAAAAACAACTGATATCCTCCTTAACTCCAAGGATCGCCTACCGAAAGACATGTTTGGAAGAATATACCAAATTAGGTCGAGCTGTGGCCACTCCTATTTCGGCCAGACCTCGAAAGCATTGAATCGACCAGACCTCCAAGAGCATAAGAGGGCCGTGAAAAATTGACGATTCCGCCTGCCTGCGGTCGAAGAACATCAATGGAGTGTGCCTACTCACAGCATTGGGTTAAAAAAAAGAAACAGAATTATCGACAAGAGAGGGCCGCAATTTCCCTAAAATCATTGAAGACCCGATAGTTAAATCCCTCCCAATGAAACTTGTGCAAGTAGTGAAAAAGTTTTTTCTACAAGGAAAAATAATCCATATTGGTATCATACTTGGCTGTTACTTTCGCCCTCTTTCATACGTGTTTTTTTACTAATAGCATTCATCAGGATGGCTTTGCTTCTACATTATAAAAACATGCTTTATCTCTTAATTCGCTGTTTACTCTGTATTTTATAAGTAAGTTTGGTATAGTAACGTATGAACGAAGTAGAATGTTTCTTTTTGTACTTTCAAACTTATTCTAGCCACTTTAATTTCTATTTTATAATTATGTATTTGTATTTTTGTTCGACTTAGTTGTTTATTGATTGTTGAAAAATAAGAAATGGGACTTTTGAGAGATTTGAGATAAAAGGGAGGTGTTGAGAGGACTGCTTCAAGAAAACTGATTTTTAAGACAAATACATTTAAACTTATTGGATATTATTTATTTTTTACAAGTTATCCGAAGTTATAGCATTATGAATCTTTTCCCCAACAAATCCTTTTCATTCTCAACCACTAATAGCTTCCACATAGAGTTTACTCGTCATTTTCTCTATCTCTCCATCCACGTCCCATTTCCCTCAAACCGTTGATTCCTCTCTCTCCTTCTCTGTCCTCCATTCCACTTATTCATTCTGTCCCTTCAGCGTGTTGCATTTGCGTTGGACTAAAATTCAGCGCAGCGAAATGCCGTGCAAAGTGCCACTCCGACCCGCACAGCTTGTTTCGCCCTACCGCCATACCACCCGGAAATTATGAGCCCGCGGCTCCATGGGATGTGACAATACGTTACAGAGTAACTGCGGGGGTGTGGGATGGGGGACCGTAAAAGGCAGTATACTTAGAGGCAAGGGGATGCGGAGTTGAAGGGGAAGAGATACGTGTACCAGCACCGGAAAAATCTACGAGGTGCCTGGGAATATTCTGTTAGAAGCGATGCCCACGTCGGCCACCGATCTATCTCATGTTTTAAAAGTTGCATATGTACATAGAAAGATGTACAGACTGCAACATTAAATGGTAAGAGTAATTATTTGCTCGCGGATGAAGGGAAAATGCACCTTGGTCCAATGTACCGAGGAGCCTGAACTGCAAAACATGAAAGTTAAATGCGATGAGTAACACACGCAAACATAGTTTTCAGGAATGAAACGATGTTTTCCCACATTGGTTTTATTTGCTACGACCCGGGTTATGTCGAGTCACGACATTCTCAAGAACAAAATACAGAGTAAAAATTACTTATATAGTTTGGAGGAAAGTGGGAGGGAAAAGAAGAGTGGTTGGGGACGTAGAGCGGGTAGTGTGGGTGACCTGGCTAGAGGCAAGCGCTGGAACAAAGGTAAGCTGTGGACACAAACAATGTGAGGATTAGGCGAGGGAAAGAGAAGGCTTAGTAAGTGCTGGCAATATTCAGAAGTGAAGAAAGGTGCGAATACAAAATATCATTAAGTATGTTTGCATTTATGGAAATTTCAAACAGTTGGAGCAGGTCAACTCTGAGTTCCTCGTCTTGAAAATAGAGGATGGTTGGAATGAAATCACTGGATTGTCCTTCTTCCAAAAGTTACTTTGTATAATGGGACGAAGAATTCTAAAAAAAACACTTACGATGTTAAACAATTACCTCTTCAATTCTCCTTCCTGTTTAGTATCTGTATGCTGCTCGGCAGTCTTTGCATTGTAACATGTACACTCCGCTCATTTATTGTTTATCTACCTTGCCTTTAGTGTTAAAGATTTCCCAGGTGACTGTCATTAAAAAAATGCTATTTTGTAATCATGGGTATGTTTCTTTAACCTGTCAGAAAAGTTTCCTAAATAGGTTTCCGCCAATTTCCGTTGTCATTGGAAACTTACATATTTAGGAAAATTCGCTTCAACGCTCTTTCAAGCCAGACTCGCACACCTTCATCCCTCTCTTCCTCATACCACGTTAACACTACTAATGCATCAACCATCGTACGTGTTACGCCATTAGCGATCGTCGAGTGAAGGCGCGCCAATAACCATCGTACTAGTGGCTCCTTATGTTGCCGTGATTGAGCGCTGGTGTTGCAAGCGAAAACTTCGACCATATATAACAAAAGAAGGCGCGTGCTCTGTTCTTACAAAGTATAGTCCAAAGCAAACAGGTACATGTGGGGTCAGAAATGGTAATCTATTTACCTTAAATTTTATTTTTGCACGCATATGTCCGGAGACGGCGAATTTTGAGGTAGTTTTCATCCAATGATTATTTCTAATAGTTATAGGATAAGTGATAGCGAATTCATTAGACTTTTTCTAATTGTAAGCAGATTCATTATACTTATGCCAAGATTCATCTAGTTGGTAGCTATATCATATATATTCACTGGATTAAAAAGACAGAGAGCAAACAACAATATCCGATTAATATATTATCGAGCTAATGTAAACTCGAAGTGCGATTTTGAATTCAATCATATACAGGCAATGTCTACAGCTACATCTACAAATACTCTGCAAGCCACCTCAGGGGCGTGTGGCAGGGGCTGAGTATTCACCAACATGCATAACACTATACCCTAAAGTTAGTGTAACGACGACTAATTAAACGACCTAAAGAGGATATGTAATTTATCCATTTTCTGGATCATTGTTAAAATCTGCAATTTTTACCGGTGGTTAAATGGATAAATAAATATTTAACTGAATACTCATGTTGCTAATTAATTGTTTCTATGACATTCGACTATTAAGACTAGAGATGGTTATAAAATAGGGAGTAAAAAAATTCTTAGATTTTAAAAAGATTCCATTAGCCATTGCTGAACAAAAGTAGTAAAAGAAAAATGGCTTCCATTTTTTAAATATCCATTACACAACTCAAAAGTAAACCCATGCTCCGCATACCTAAGGAAGATACAAGTTTTGTCCCAGTGAGGATATATTGCGCACCCGAACTAATTTGGGGATTTCCGGGACAAGGTTATCTCCTGACATTCAGCCCAATTGAACCTGTAATAAATGGCGCTGACTGCAAGTTGAAATATCTCTGGAACCCAAGATATTAATCTCCCCCGAATTTATCAAGCATAGGGGCATTGGACGGGAAGTGGGGAGCGAATGACAAACAAGGGCTTTACTTTGCCATGGTACGGGAGTAGGGGCCTACACTCTGACCTCAACGACCATCGGCGAGGCTGAAGTTTACGTCCAAAGCACCACTGCATCACAGGAGAGGAAGCACACACACACAAGGAAACATGCTCACTAATCGATCTTCCCTTTTATCCATCGCGTTTCTCCAACTTTCCAAAAGAATTGGGCCATTTGAGATAGTCCCGACCTAGAGTAACGAGACTCGTAAAAGCTTCCATCAGCAGGCAGAGGGACGCATAAGTGCTATTTTCTTCCCTAATAGGAATCCAAGCTCATGTCGAGAATGGGCAAGAGAAGGATGGCAAGGTGCCGCTGAAAAATTCAAATTCCTCCGTGTGTAAAAGCAATAGAGGTACATGTGGAAAACCACAGATGAGTTCTATATTCCCCATGTAAGGTAAAACTCAAGATACAAATGTTGAAGAGATCTATTTATAAGTCTTGACGTTTATGTGATACTTAAAAGATAATAAAAAAAATATTAATTACAAAAATGTAAAAAAATCAGTCAAAGTGGAGTCATTAATCGCTAACCTTAAATAAAATGAGGAAAAAAGTGCGATAATTGCTACAATTTCATAATATTTCTTTCTATTTAATGAAGCTGAATAGTATAAAGTGTACTATTAAATACCTACAAAATGTGAAACATATAAATATGCTATCCAAAATGCTAGCTAGCCTTTATTTCGTGCAGCAAATTGAATACTATTTAATGAATGTGTATTAGCTTTTAAATATCTGAGAGCGTGGTCTACGCATACATATTTAGAAGTGAAGGCCACATTCGCTTCCGTATTGCTGTTAACTCTAACCGTGAGAGGAAAAGAACGGAATAAAGTGACTTCAAAACTTGAGTAAATTACCTTTTGCTACACTCCATCACCATATATATCACATATTCACCGATCTCATTAAAATGCTGAATTATATATCCTGTCAGTAAGATGGCAACTTGTTCAGTAGCTATTTTTTGTGAAATGTATATGGAACAATACAATTAAATGTTCACCACGACTTGAAATATTACCTTTAGAGACTATATATGCATTAAAGCACCAAATTATTCTGCATAAAATACCGCCGCATAAATTGCCTGTTGTTCGTATGCTCCGATCTGGCAATTCCATTACCGCAAGTAAAGACATACATTGTGATGTACAAAATTTTTTGAGGAGAAAATGCCTACAATGGTTGTTAAAAAAGATTAGCTACCCAGATCATGCTTTGTTCATCATTATTTTCCGTTTTTTCTCTTATCTACATTTGAATATGATATCACTTACATAAAGAATATAGCTCATATTTATTCTGATAAACAGATCAGTTCATTTCCTTATCCTTGCTCTATAAAGGTTTTTAACATCCGTTATTGAGATCTCTTACGGATATTATTAAACGCTGCATTCGTCTTCGTAATCCAAGCTTTTTGCCCATGGTAAATATTTATTATAATTTTTATCTTTCGTTTTCACACCTTACTTGCGCTCACTGTCACACATTACCCACGAGTGCTGACCTCCCGAAGGCGCAAGTTAGTAGGACAATCACTCGAAGAAATCGCGACAAAAAGACTCGGAATGGCTGTGTACGGTCATAACCGGGTCCACGGTTGAAGTCGTAGTTGCGGATGATGGTGGTCGAGGAAGAAGAAAACAAGAATGGGGTGGGAAAAATTTTAGACGGGTTTGGGACCGAAGTTTGGACATTTCTCACACGTCAGACGATCACGACCGTCGTCGGCTGCTCAGATATATCAAATTGCCGCATAACGGGCGGCTCTCGGTGAAGGAATGGGAGAGGCACCCGGATATTAGGAGCAGGTCCCTGTCTTCCAATCCCCCCTCTCTCTTTCTCTCCGTCTCCTTCTCGTCCCTCGCAACCCTATAATCCTACGCTTAACTCCGCGAATTCTCCCTCCCTTTTACCGCGCTCAACTATTCCAGGCCGCTTGCAAGAGCCGCTTTGCAAACGGAAGTGCTGTCTGAGGGAAAACGCTCGAAGGATCGTAGGTTTCTGCACAGGCACGCCCACCATTAGACCAGCGTTCCTCCATTCACCGCTACCCTCCCAGCCTAATCCCATCAGGGAAGCGAAGTATTCCACCATTCCACTCGACATGAAGTAAAAAGGGCGTCACTAACTACTAGTGGGACCGCGAGGGTAAATACTTCCCTAGCTCCCACTGCCACCAAAGCATTTCCATAGCGGTTCTTTTCGGTGGTTATTTACAGCACTTGTCGTGCGTTTTCATTAATATCTTGAATAAATGAGTTAACTCATCAAATTAATAAATCAGAAGACTTATTTAAGTACTTCTTGAAAAAAGATAAGGGAAGTAGTCAATCCAAATAAGGGCAATGAATAGAATCTCAACAGCTAACTTTAATACAGATACAGCCTCCATTTTATTTCTTGATAAAATTTTATTGCAAGGATAAGGTATTAGAAGGCAAGTACGCATGGCGCATGCACTTCATCTCGTCTCTTCGGCTGGGTACCTTCAAAGTCAACATTTTCAAACGATTCTCTAAAAATTGCACACTTTATATGAATGTTTATGGTGTATATTGATACGTAATGCTTCATCCTCGAATGCATTCTGTACCTCTTCATTTTAGGAACTTGCCCAGCATGAGCTATCTGCGCTGTAAGTCCTTCTCGCAACATCCACAATACTATGTACTCGTACTGCTTCACAGGTAGCTGATGGATAGCACTAACTCTAACATTTTAACTTTCAGCATGATGAATACGCTCATTTATTCTCTAATGCGCACTAAGATATTGATTATATGAGATATATATATTGATCTTTCTATAGGATTTTATATCTTCAAAACGAGAAATATAATCTTACTTTTCAGTTTTTTTCTATACGGAGTTTCGGAGAGGACCAAAATACATTGGTTTCAACAGGATGACTGGATTTAATGGGGGATCGGGTTTTTGAGGTTTCTAGGGTATTCTTACGATCCCGTTTTCGAATCCCAGCAGTAGCGGAGAAGGTTCAGAGGAAATTTGATTCCTACTTGGGCGCTAATTGACCGTCCGTTAGATGGGACATTAAACTGTGGTCCTCTTGGTGCCATTCGTTAAAGAGTAGGCTAATGCCGAAGTCGGGTGTCTCCTTACTCACTTACAGAAAACTCACCCAATCCACCTGTCCTCAATGGAGCAAAGTTGTCGGTCGTCTTCCCGAGCAACAAACCGATAAACGCGTTTTAATCATAAAAATATAAGGAGGATGTTATAACTCCTGGCTGATCCCTGTCTTGTGGTAGTGCTTTGGAAGAGGAGGGAGGTCGCGAGATGTGTCACAGGAGTGGCAAACGATTCCCTCACAAAAACCAGCCTGCTCCTTCCTTTGCCCCACCGCATGAATACATAATATAATGGCTTTCAGGCGCTGGGAGTGCTCTTTGTCCTATGACACACAAAACTGGATTCTCAGGCGACTCATACAGTAGGCACATGATAATCCGGAGAGGGCGTTATCCCCGGGTGGCATCATGACGCTGCACCGTCTGAATTTACGGCACTTGCATGCTCTAATGTCGTGAGTGATTACTCGGAGGAGGGCGTTAATCCTGGGAGGCAAAGCATCGTCACTCTGACGCTTGACGCGTGAAATATTTGTCATAATTCCTTTATCCTTGTGTTATTCTATTAAAACACAAATCCTCTCTCCGAGGCCGGATTTACATTACCCAGCCTTGGTGGCGGCGGGTTGAAGCTGTAGTTTACCAATCCAGGGGTCGTGGGGTCAAGTCATTTTCGGTGGAGTTTTCACACTTCTGTAAACTGCCGTTCAGCCTCATACAGTTCAGATCCTGGGAAAGGCGGTGACAACCAAAGAGTGGGTTGTCAAAATCCTATGTTTATGCCTGCCTCCGGGAGCTTCTCCAAGGAAAAATGATTTCATCTTCGTATTTCAATTATATTTTTTCAATCAGCGCGTTATTTATTAAATCAGAATTTTTTGGTAGATCATCCTATTGAAAATTTGCATAAGACTCATGAAAATAATTTTTGTATTATACACTTTCCCTTGGGCTGATCGCGTCTTTGATTAAACTTCTGATTTCCGATATGATACATTGAAAAATTACAAGTAAAATTAATTTTATTACTGCAATTCAATAAAACCAAATAACTCAAGTCAAGCAGTTGGAATTAATATAGAGAAAAATTCCGAGAAAGATACCAGGACCTGGAAGATTAGAACGCAGCTCCTGCAGAAGAAGAGATAGCTAGGAATTATACAATCAGATGGAAAATATATCAAACTCCATCAGAAAAAAAGAGTTTTTCGGTCAAATCTACCGAATGTACCATGTGAGATTAAGGAATAAATTATTGAAATTACTCGAGTACAGGAAAACAAATGCACGTTGGTTTCACCAGGTACAAAGATACAAACAGGAAACGGGAGTGCGGGAAATAGGTGTGCAGTAAGAAATCCTTTAAATCCAGAATTGAGACCAACAAGGGTTTCCTAGATAGAGTGAAAGCTAGAACCCATGGACACCATAGACAGAGGAAAGGGGGAGAGCGCGGAGTGAAGGAATGAAAGATTATTGGTTTAAAATTAAGCCTGGACATCGCCCATTCTATTTAAAGTAGTGCATAGTCAATCGAAACGAATGAGAAGAAAAAAAATAACTCAAAGGATGACTTCAAGTCCAAAAATCCCATTTTTCGCTACCGGGTTCATAAGTCATGAATCCTCGTGTCACGTGACGCCGTTGCGAAGGAGCTGTGACTAAACAAGCGTATTAATCCCTCATTCAGCACTTCCTCCTCCATTTTGCGTTGTTTTTCACATGAGGAAAGAAAGACGGAGGCCGGGATTGAAGCGTGAAGGGAAATACTCCTCGCCAGCTACCAGGACGAGAAAATGAAATATAAGCTAAGGTAGCAAAATTTCCTTAGAGTGGAAAAATCCGGCCAAGAGCACATGGAGGCCACAAGCAAAAATATGAATATCTACCGGGAAATGACTGGGGCGAGTGTAAAACCAGTGCTGTTTTTTCTACAGATCCCGCGTAGCTTTTGGCCACGATGTCTTCCCCTTGTCCCTTCCCTTTGGTGCCAGAATTTTGCAGGGCAATGAGAAAGATCATCCATTACGAAAAAATAAATAGAAATTTAAGGAAAGTAAACATTCAGGAATATTAAAGAAACCAAAAATTCACAATATATACATAAAACAATATAACACAAAAATATTTGATGAAATTTCAATGGATAATTGCAACCACGCCTTTAAAATCCTACGATTTAAAGCCACGAATACTAAAAGTGAGTGATGGGGAATAATATTTGATATGTCCAGGGCTAAAATGAGGAATTGTTATTTGACTGCTACTTAGCAATAATGTACGTGCAGTACTATGTGTGAATATCCATCCAACTGGTTGACAACGGCCGGAAATTTTAGAATGCAAATAGCTACTCTAACTTACTCAAAATAGTCAGCCTTATCGGCATACAAGGAAATTTGGAGTTGACAAAATACCCAGACGGAGTCAAAGTTCTGATGGTGCTTCCCTTAGTAATTTTCATTGGCTCGCATTAAATTATAATGAGACAATAAGATAAAAACAAGAAGATTATAAGCAATTAAATAAAATTTTAATTTTCACGTAGATAGTTAGCCATGAAATACCATCATCGCAAGAGAGATTTTCAGAATTGATGGATTTGACCTGCTGACCCATGGACTTCTCAAATGGTCTTTCTGTGCGAAGGTGCACGTCACCACGTTTCACGTGCGCGCAAGCAGTCAAAAACCTTACAGTCCCTCACGGCCGTCCCTCGCTCCACCCCAAACTTCTAATTTCGCAGTCCTGCGTTTTTTATTCGACCCATCTTTTGCTTCTCTTCACTACCGCTCCATTATCGCCCATCACTGACTCTCCACCCACATCGCTCATACCATTACTCTTCTCATCCAGCCTGGGATTAGACCCGCAATCCTCTTAAGGGCCGTCAGAAGGCAATGCTCTAACCAGCTCGCTTACCGCAAATGGAGTTTCTATTCCGCCGCTTCCACACTAATTAATCCGATTAATGCCGTAATAATGTACTGCTACGATTAAAGCGAGGCTAAAGCAACTCCCTTCAACGTATTAGCGTGCTTGAAATCCACTTGACCAACTCGGTGAGCTCGGATAAATGGGAAATACTTATATAAAAAAAGGTTCAAGTTGACTGAGAGAAAAAAGTGCGTCTCAAAAATAAATAATGAAAAATTCATTTTTAATTTTCACAAATTTTACCCCACTCGTTAAATGAAAAACGTGAAACAGCTGTAAAAAAAAACAAATTTTATTGTCAATAGATCAAAAGTCTCTTTTATATCATGTTACATATTCGCGCAGTAAATGAAAAAAAAACAGAAATAAACACCAAGTTTTATAGATATACGAGATAAGGTTTTTTATTAAAAGAAAACTTCAGCATATGACCAGTTTTGAAAACACCTAACAAGGTATCCAATGCTAAAATTCACACCGATTCACAATGAGGAAAATCGATTGTGTAACAGTAGATTTGCTAGGAGCTAAAACATTTCAGATCATTTAGTGTATGTCATTTTTACCATCAGCACTAACTAAATACACCGCGAGAACACAGAAACACTATCTATCATGTTACAAGACGAAGAATTCCTAAAAATATTTATTAGAGTACTGCGATAAGTTAAACATTGCTTTTTCAAATGCCAGTATTAGCGGAAGACTATTGAAGTAATTTAAGGTTTTCCCTGGGATGTCCGGATTTACCAAAAGGGCGCATTCATCAGAAGAGAGGGCCGAGGATGATAGATGCAACCAGTTGGTGGGATTTACCCTTTGGGAATACGTGTTTCGATGCTAGGCATTCATCATGAGGGCCGACCACGGACAGAAGTTGCTTTGGAAATAAAATGCTTTCCCTCCGTTTCTCCGGTCCAGGCATCGATTTGTCGAATTGACAGCTTACTCCGCTGAAACGCCGGGGAAGTGAGTGAGAGAGAAAGAGAAGGATTAAAATGGTGCAACCCAAAATGCAAAGCCGCTCCAGACTCCCGAGAAATTGGGAAAGCGCCTCATCTAATTATTCTGAGGCGTCCTCCACCGCTACCCTCAAACCGTATTCAACCTCCTTCCGTCCCTATCTCTTTTCATACACTCCAGCCCAGTAAAAGCCCAGCTAACCACTCGTCCACACAGAAAAACTAAAGCATGCACACAAAGGTCTATCCAACACTCTTTTTTGCCTTGAAATCCTAATTTCTTATTCTCCCCACATTTATCTACTTCCTATTTTCCAGCGCTACTCCGTTTGTCAAATGGAATGTTGAACTCCTTGGCACTTAAGGCCTTGAAGAGTAAGGTTATACCGATGCATAGTTTCCCACCGTATCATTAACTTTCATTAAGCTACTTTTTACCGTATGCCTGTCTCAGATCACCGAAGTTAAGCTCACGAGGAGCCCGGACGTTGGTAGGATGGGTGACCCTCATCCAAACCTCTACCGTGGTGCTCTTGTCCCGTCTGCACGTGGCAGGCAGGTTAAACTGTGGGACGGCTCAATGGAATACAGAGGTCCGAGCGCCAAGAGGGCTCCAGAAGGCCTTCGCCCACCCATGCAATTCATTTATTTTTATTTTCCGCATGACTGACTAATTATACAACTGGAAATGATTTATGGATTGCCCGCTTCTCCGAACAGCTACACTAAAAAATAGATCCCAATCAATTGCAGCTTCCAGACGCTGGCAAAACGGAGAGCTGCCGTTAAGTGAAACAAATGTAAACCATTGTTTCATGCTAATACATCCTCTAGACGATAACATGGGGTTAAAAAGGAATATAGAGTTTTATTTTCTAGTAATAACGTAGCAAAAGAAAGGTAATTGATGATACGAGATTCCTACAGAACAGAACAAAAATTACACTACTATTAAATATCTTGAAAATAAAAAAAATAAATCGGCATCATTCTCCGTGGACCAATGGTGGAGAGAGGTATACGTTTAGTCCTTCCTCGCCTCTGTGCTTTCACACTTCCCAGAAAGGTAAAGTGCCTCATCTCTAATGAAATTCCACCATTCAAACTCTAAGGCTGGTTTTCGGCAGGTAGTTGGGTCCACTCCGTTGAGGACTGTGGAGCGTAAAAAAGTTACACAAATAGGGTACGGAAACATATTACTGCCCTTGCACCTCTTACAGTTCATCCCAATTTCCTCATATTTTGGGAAATACCTGTTTCATACCTTCTAATTCATCATTAGTAATTATTGTACTGAATTACATCAGGAAAAACGTTAAAATTCAAAGAATTCAGCGAGAAACAGCGGTAGAATTGGAGAAAAAATCAGAAAAGTCATTTAATAAATAACCTATCTTACGCGTCCGCGTTGATAAAAAATTCTGGAAAAACATTTCTCGTCAAGTGATGCAAACGAAAAATATGCTAAGGTAAGATAAATGGGATGCACAGTAAAAATACAGAATAAAAGGAGTGAGAGAGAGGAAGAGGACTCGAGGAAGAGAGACGAGGAAAGTGAGGAGCGAAATGAGGTTGTTGTTTGAAGGATAAGCCGGCAGAGAATAGACAGACGCCCTTCTCGGGTGTTTGACATCTAAATGAGACTCTTACGGAAGGGTTGTTAAAGACGCCAACCAAATCCTCCTCTCGCTTGTTTCTTATGTCGTCTGGGGATATTTGCGCGAAGCAAGCACATCCACCCACCACGGTCCCCTCTTCTTCTTGTTCCCCGCACCACTCCCCACCAGTTCATCTTGCTCTATCCTTACCTGTCCGTTCACTCTTTCCCCCCTTGTACATAAACTCCCTTCAATTTCGAATAGTTCCAATAGTCCACCCACTGTGTCTCAAACAGCTCCTCCTTTTAATTGCCCATCCACCCACTCCCTAAAAGCCCTCCAAATGAAGAGATTTATAGAAGGGGGAGATAGAGAGAGAACGATGAACACACAAGCCCAAGCATACGCCTTAATCTTATCTCATTCTCCCACAAAAGGCGGCACGACCTGAATCTCACCTGAACCAACCCAACTCCTTACCCTCTTCCTGCCAACCAACCTCTCCCCGAAGCCCAATATGCCGAGACACTCAATGTATACGCCCTCCCAAAATCCCTCCAAATCCGCTCCCGACCAAAACTTTTGTCCCCAGTCTCGCTGCCGGCTCCACCAAAGCAAGGCGTGCCCCTATATGGCGGGGGGGGGGGGGGCACAGCCTCTATTCCAACAGGAAAGTAGGCTCTCACTGGGAAGCAGTACTCCAGAAGTTTTCACGTCATTTATGGTACCTGTCGCCCAAACTCGTTTGCCTTTCATTATTTGATGACGATGTGAAATGTGAACACAAAAAGGGGACTGTTGCTGCTATGCGAAACAGGAAATGTCCCAGTGTCGCGCTAAAGTGACAGCTTTGTATCCAAAGGGTCTTTTAAGTTTTTCAAAGCCACTAAAATCTGAACTAGCTTCCTGGCAAAAAAAGCCCCTGTCAATGGAAACAGGACCCAGATTTTTTTAAGAGGCCAGGAAATTGTCGCACACTTTAAAGTTGTCAATTACTGTGCAGAACGTGCTGTTCAATTAGTGATACGGTTTCTAAAGGGAAATAAAGTAACACATGATGAGGAACAGAGGAAATTGCTTTTTTGGATTGAAATTTGGTTCCATAAATGTTTTTGTCACACCGATATTTAGCCGCGTACGGGCCTCCAGGTGAGCCGCCGCCGCCGCCCGCTTTTAAGGTCTGGCGGGCTGCTTACTTCGGGCGCTTTTCGGGACCCCTTACGGTGGTCGGATCGGGTCGCGCGAGGTGTCAAAAAGCTTGTATTGGAACGTAGCACGCGATGAGAAAACCTCCTTAACTTTTGAGACCTTGGGTTTTTTTGACCCTCTAGTGGGACACCAAGAGGAGAGGAGACTGGATCGACTGGGGGCCACAGCTGAGTTCCTCTCTTCCCTCTCCCCTCCCTATTCCCAGCCCCCTTGGAAGAGCCCATTTATCTTACCCTCATTCCACACCCACTTCGTTCCCACTCCACTTCGGGAAGGCAGTTTAAAGCTTCAGGGGCGCCTCTACTTGGGACTACTTTTCCTATCACATCGTTTTTCACTTCTATAACTCTCATTCCAACTATATCTCGAATTTTTCTCGAAGAGTTAATTAAAAAATCATCTATATCTCTCATTCTATCTATATCTCAATTTATTCTCGAAGGAGTTCATTAAAACATCAGAGTAAACATACTTAAAAAATTCCTTTAAATCTTTCCAAATACTTAGTTATTGGGAGTTATATGGTTAGTCATTGACAGACCTGTCCGCTGAAAGACTATTTACTTTAAGATCGCCTTTACACGTCTGGCTTAATACGGTGGAAATTTTTATCATAAATGTCGCAAATAAAGAAACCAATAATAAATATCCGAAATATTTCACAGACCACCACACATGCCTCCAGCAAACTCTTGCCAATATGCTTCACACTAAAGCAATTAGATTTAGACTAAATTTCTTAATTATATTTATCATTCTACTCCGAATGAGGAATAATGTTGAACACAATGAAACCAATGCTTAGACTCTGGTTTATTATATTGATTCTAGCAAAATAACTGGGATGTGCGAAAAATAGAAGTCCACCCTTCCGCTCTCGGAGAGCGAGATCCTCCATTTACGTAGCAGCCAACTCTCGAGGCCCATAATCCCCGGATTGCTGTAGGTTGGAGGGGGCGGCGCGGGAAAGACCTTCGCCGTCCTTCTCTCTCACACACCTTGAGCACTCCCTTTCAGGATCGGAAAATAAGAGGTGGAGAAAAAAACGGCTGGCATTAAAACTCGCAGACCGCGCACCGGAGCAGCACTTACAAAAATCGGGCCGCCATTTTCCGGCTCACAACGTTAAAATTCCATCCCTCCTCTGTCCACTCCATCATCAACTCCCTCTCTCTCTCTCACCTATTCCTTTCATTCACCTCTTCTTCCTTATATTCATTTCTTCTTCTCCGTATATCCTTCCACCAAGCCCTCCTAGCAATAATCTCTATTCCCTTTTCACTATTATGTCAGACTGATCGTTCTTACTGGAGTGGAACCATTCGAGGGCCCAAGATGGCGCTAGTTCGCCACACGAAAGAGGCCCAGGTGCACCACCTGCACTGTCATTCTCTCATGCTCCAAAAATGCGTTCGTTTCATGACACATATTCCTGCCATTCAAACTCTTCTCCTTATTTTAAATTCTTCATTCAATAAATTTTCAATTGGTAGGTGCTGAGTGATTGATGAGTGATCGAATGGATCATTCGTTGATGATTTCAATAGAAGTTCTTGAAGAGAGATATCAGAGAGAGTGTAATACATATTCCCTAGAACGATAATTTTCCTCTTTTTAATCTTCTATCTCATATTCCCTCGCACGTGTAAAAGCCGGGGAAAAAAGGAGAGGATAAATTCTCTATTTATAAAATAGAAAATGTGCCTATCACTCCAAAAAGCTAAAGTGTCGCGGATGACAGAAAGTGAATAGTTTCTAGATCCATGCAGCATTTTTACATTCATATTTCTCAAATTCTTTGCCAATACTTCAAAACCTCTGAATGAGATAACTGGTAGAGTGCGATGGGTTTAGCGAGAAAAATCCATATTTTGGGCTGGATGAATGTTTCTCCTTGAGAGGTGGAAAAAACTATCATAAGTTCTCCATCGTATTTATCTCATTAGTATTTGAATGTATCAATTGTAATTTCAGGGCAAATGCACTCCTTTCAACTGGTTAGACACTTAGAAGCTTAATGCGATTCATAAAGGGTTTGCAAATAAATATTAAGTAGGATAAATAGCATTACAAATTATTGAAAACGTGTCATTTTTACCTAAATATTGAGATTTCTCAGAAATTTACCGAATGCAAATTACTTCGAGGATTCACACCAATGAAAAGAGAAAATCAGACAAGAGCGTAAAAATAATCGTTTGAATAAAATATAATGTCGTAATCTAACTTATAATGTGCCGGTCAAGATAAATAGTTATCATATTTTACGTAAAAATACAGGAAAACTTGCAAAAAACATCTTTACAATTTAGTGCGAATATAAAATTTATCTATGGAAAGATTTCAGTACCCGTATTTTGATAATAAGACTTCAATTATCAAAATACACCCACATATCTAAAGCACTTTGATCATAATAAATATTTATAAATTATGAATTCCCATCATACAGTCTTCTTGAGAGTTAGGAAAATCGTAAAATCATTTTTTAAATATTATGCACCAATAATAATGCAATTATCCATGATAACTAAATATAACTAATTCATAATAAAACTGGAAAAAGTGATGCTTAAAGGATCCTTAAATATATTACTTTATACAGAAAATTAAAATGAGTCCATTAAAAAATTCCGTTTGGGAAATATTTTTCTACAAACGAGTTCCCAAAGCCAATGTATTACTAAGAACTGAAGGAAAATAAAAATCTAAGGAATTTACTAGAAAAATAATAGATACCAAGGTCACCGGCTCATCAAAGTTACCTCTTGAGCTGTTTAAAAAGAAGCCACTGGAGCCTCACAGTTAATACTTCCCCGTTAATCCTCTCTTTAATTAAAAAAAAACTCAGCCAATCATGCCCCCAATAACTTATTTGAAAATACCAGAGTTTTATTTAAAGCCGAAAAAAAACCTTTCATCCAATGCTCAGCTTCTCTTTTCCTCCACCCTCCGATCTCCCTTCAAACCCACTTCTCAAACTAAAATCCTCCAACGTAGGTGGCTTGGGAAGGACGAGGTACCACAGCGACATTTTACGACTTAATCATTTTACGAATTTTTTCGCGACCTCCGTTCGATGAATGGATTACCTCAGACCTTCCATTGATGCCTCTCTTCTATTTCCAGTCCGTAGTCTAATTCCTCCACGCCCTCTGTCTTTTATGTCCTAATCTCTTTGGAAAGCAAACACCCTCCGCTGCAAATAATCCGGCCTTCAATACACCCCCAAAATTCACCTCCCATCTTTGCCTGGGGTAGAATCAATCTGATTACCCTTGACCTATGCATCCATATCTCATCACTGCGAGCTACATCTCAACGCCAAATCACACCCTGTTTTTACACTTGTCACATTGCAAATGCATTCACCGTAAATTCAGGACCTTATATTCGATTCGTCAAATCATGGCATAATCAAAATAGTTGTTCGTATTATTTCAAAATTTATTTGAGTAACCTCTACCAGTTTAATTGGACAGAAGACTCTTGGAAATGACGTTCATAATGAATTTGACGAACAAATGACGAAAAAATCGTGCATAGCGTAGGAACCAGTCGAGGGTACTCAGTTGGAGTGTGTTATACATAATCATTTTAAAGAATTTAAGGTTTTCCCGGCGAATAATATGAGTGAAAGTTTCTCGGGTTTCTCACCGGGTAAGATTTTTTAAATGTATTAATGTTTCGTTTTTACTTTGTAACTTAAGTAGGACTTGGCGCCCAGTAATTGAAGAAATTCAAAGAACGCGTAACGGCTTCCACAACAATGGGGCATCTGTGGCTCTATATAACCGCCAGCATCCTCGCTCAAACTCATTATCCTGATGACGATGGCTGAGTCAACCATTGAAACATTGATACATTTAAAAATTCTTACCCGGTGTGAAACTCGAGAAACTTTCACTCATATAATCATTTTAGTTTACTAAAGTTCACAAAGTAAATTGGCCAACTATCACTTAAATTCTCTTCCTCCATCCCTACCTCCATCAATCACTCTTTCACCCATTTAAGAATCCCTACTCCATAGATATCGCCAGGCGCAACTTTCTCTGTGGTCTAACAAAAAATCACCATCGCGGTGACTGCTTTCATCCCTTCAGACTCCCTTTCACGCCTCATTATTTGGCCACCACCACCCCTCAGCGCAGCATCCCTTCACTATATCTCCCTTTTATACTGTTCACCATTCACTCTCCATGCCAACCCTGTGCACATCACACGTCTTCTTCCCTGCATCATAGGTTCTTTTCTCTTATACCCACTCCTCCAAAGACCGTGAGACGACGGCTAAGGGGTGCGGTAACGCTGCAAGAACAACGCACAACCGTAAGCTCTCTTCATTCTACTATCTCCGTGCGCAGGACGTGGTCAACTCTTGAGCTACGTGCTCCGTGACTTCAAATCCGGCAGGAAGTAATTTTCCAACAAATTTCTTTCACTATTCCGAGGATCGGTTGGGGAAGTTGCGCATGGGAGGAGAGAGGTGGGGTATCCGAATTTATGGAGCAAATCGACCGGGAAAAGGGGTTGAAACGAAATGGAAAAGGCAAATGTCTAGTACGGAAAGAGAGGGCTTGAGATCGGGAGAGCAGACGGGAGGATGGTGAGGGCGAGAGAGGGTCAAAATGGAAGGTCAATGCGAGGGCAGGAGGCAAGGTGAATGACTTATGGGAGAAGGAGAACTGCAGTGCTGTCGCAGCCTCGAAAATGTTTTCGGAGTGAAAATAAAGGAAGAAGGAGGATCGAGTGCAAGCTTTCTGCCTCGCTCAATATCAGTGCGTTTTTCTATGGGCGACTAGACGGAGGCACTTGCTCGGTTGCCTACTGCATTACAAGTTCTATCGACGACGGGCTTCCTCATATATAATAATGATTTTCTTTAAGCGAATGAATGAAAGTCTATACAGTCCTCTCTCACAATGAACTCGTTACACGATCACCAAGACCCATGCCCTGGTTGATGAAAAATCCACCCAAGCGAGACTCGAACCTGCGACCCTCGGATTAGCAGTCAGAGGCAAAGCGCCACCGGAGCCGATTATTCAAACAAACGCGTATGAAAAACCAATATTGTAGCCTCAACTTGGCAAAAGGAAATTCTCTCCACATTCAGAGGCATTCCTCTCTAAGTTAGTATGCTCCACGACCGCAGGGGGCAATGAAATTAGTAAATCTGTCTGCAACGGAATGCAACTCTTCACAGTCGTATGATCAGAGTTGGTTTAGATTTCTCCTTCAAATTACTTAACGTATTTGGATAGTAGATAAATGATTTCTCCGAATCAAGTTTCCATTTATGAGTTCGGCAAGAGTAGGTATTTGTTAATTTTGATGGTCTCTCTCCACCCTTACACCATTTCAAAATCTCCTTCCATTGCTTACCTGTCCTGTATGTCAAAAGTTAATTTAATTGCCCCAAATAACCAAGCAAAATCGAATCTTCCTGATAATCTCTAACGGTCGATTTTTAGTTTGGTTGTACATTTTTTGTACAACCAAACGAAATTTGATCTTGATACAATTGAATCATCAATGAGAATTTTATAACCCAAAGTATTTTTTTCAGAGCTGCGAAAAGGCAGAAGGAAGGTATAACCGTTGAGAAAATGCTTAGCGGAGAGCCTCGTACACCATCCCATCCGCTTATCATTCACGCCAAGAAAGTCGCCACACAGTACGACCAAGTCTCGTCCATCGACTCAATGCTTTATCCTCGCCTCCATATCTCAGCCCAACCCCACCATTATTCGCGTCACGTTCCCCTCGCCCCCCCCCCTCCTCCCTTCTTCCAACAGAAAGTTTCCTCCTAGTCCTCTATGTGCAGAGCCAGCCTCCTATCGTTCTTTCCGCCAACTCGCTAACCCTCGCCCCTTCGCCTCTAATCGCTTCGGCGCAACCAGGGCTTCCTTCCCGTCCTCGTATTTCTCCGCTTTGATCGTCGACTTTTCCTTTCCCCCTTTTATTCTCTCCTCCCATTCCGAATCGGCCAATTTCCGGTCTCTTCATCTCTCCTTTCCTTTCCTCCCGTTTCAACTCAACGTCTCCTCACTTCATCTGCGGTAACAATTCCTTCCGCCCTTCACGCCCCTTTTCCCAAAACCTCTGTCATCCCATCTCACCTCCTCCCCTCACCTTGGACCTCACTAAAATGCGAATTGATATCATCTTCCTTTCCCTTCACGATGTGAACCTCTCGCTCTAACTTTTTGAAGTCTTCCTTACGAGAGAAAAACAGGATTTTATTGACACTATTTTCCTCTTCTCTTTCCAGAATCGCCTGGCTTCATCTTCACACGCACAAGTGTCACTTTATTTCCCTTTCCATTTTCTTCCACGCCCTTTCCATATTCTCTTTCCTCTCTCCCCCTCCATCTCCCTATCCCTTTCTCTCTCTCTCTCTCCACCGTCTTTCCTTTTCTTCCCCTTAACTCGCCTCGTACTTCCATCCTTCATTCTCACACCTTATTCTCTCACTTTGAATGGAACTATTATTCTTCACGCTCTTTTCCGGACAGTTGATGTATTTGCGTCCATATATCATCAGGGAGATGGAGTGTCCTAAGCAACTACAAAAAGGCGGAGGCAAGGTTGCGTGAATTGTGAGGGAGGTTCTTTCATCATTCGGCATCTGCTCGGCATTTTAAGTTGGAGCGAGATATCACCAAGCATAAAATTCCTTGAATTAGGTCTCATAAGGTATGAAGAAAAATAATTCTTACTCATGATACCAAGACGTTACCCAATTATTTTGAGGATACCTAGCCTAGCCACGGTATTGCCTTTTACGCAGTCACCTGCAAGTGCACATAAGTACGATATTCCACAGAGGGAAAATCATTAGCCTTAACCAGGATCTCGGTCAAGGCGAATGACTTTTCCTCTGTGGGATATTGCACACATGTCGCCCACGTATTGCATTACTTTTCGTTATAAGAATTTGCCAAAAAAATAGAAGTCGTTTTCTGCCGGATATGGTAGGGATGTATGCGCCAAGAAAAACAATAGTGAGAAGATTCTGAAGCTGAAATCGCGTCAAAAATGTAATTTCGTGCAGCTAGTCTAAATTCTCAGTTATTAAAAAATGAATAAATTTATCATGGGAATGTTCTATATCAAATCGCAGAACACCTCGTTTTCAGTTAACGGAGTGAAAAAATTAGGATAAGTAAAATCCCCAAATATGTATAGTTATTTAGCTACAGAAAGATTAAGTGGTAAATACAATGTTTTGGCTTCATAAATATTACTACAATTCATTAAATATCCTTACAGCAGAATCCATTTAAAAATAAAATTGGTATATGGCCCATATTATAAAGAGAGAAAAATAACACTCAAACTACTCCATGAAAACTATTGCATTTGAGAGTTACCGTTAAGAAAGAATACATCATGATGTCGACATCATAAAGCAGAAATTAGTTGAGAAAAGTGAACAAGATAGCTTTAAAGAACGAAATGAAGGAGCTTAAATCCCAAGATCGCTCACATATGGGTAAGAAATATGGGTAAGGCTTCATAATTCATCAATTTAACTCAAGCCTCTGATCCTTTTTCCATCCAGAGTCATTCGGCCCTTTATCCATTACTGTGTTTTTATAATCTCTCTTACAAATACCTCTTTTTAATTATTTTTCTCTCCACGTTTTCCAAACTATTTTATCACAGATTTTAGGTTCTCCTTACTATTCACAAAACTCATATCACTTCATGACCAATTTTAATTCTTCTTTCTTTACCAGCCCTCTCCTACCCTACTTTTCCCTCTCCCACTCACGCCAACTTCTTAATCTTTGTTTTTTTTGCCTAATCAATTTATTCATCTTCCGACCTTCGTGACCTCATATTTCCTTCTTCATCCGGTTTTCGTTTTTCCTGTAAATTTTCTCCACTTGTTCCACGCCCACGGGAACCCTCCCTCCTTCTCCTCCCGTAGTCTCCATCTGCAAGTTCGCCAAATAAGGTCCCTGATTTCATATCGCCTGCTATCTCCCTCTTCACGACTCAGCAAATTACTTATTCCCCCAAAATCTCATTCCAACCCCCCGTCATCACCTCCCTGCTTGCCCTAGTTTCAGGATTACGAGGAGGGAGGGCGGACGGAGAGGTAGAATAGGACGGCCGGCGAGAGAGAATTTAATTTAATTTTAATATTAATATTCTTCTCTCGAGGCTCTACCGACTCTATGGCACTCTTTTAGAGTCTCGAATGTCAAACACATTTTAGCAATTGTTAGCGTAAAAGACCCCTTAAAGACTGCTTGAGCTAAGAGACTGCTCCTTGAGGGACGACTTTTAATACGGGACTATGTTCTACTCTGTCTTCTCTCCCGTTTACTACCTTTCGATAATATTATCTTCACTTTACGCATGACTTCACTCATTATTTGGCATGTTGCCTGCAAATTGAATATGTACATGATATCTAATACTCCACAGATAGACTCGAGACAGGGAACCGCACAACCATCACTAGCGGGGGAGGCGTATATATTTTTAATTTCTTTGTTCCATCATATTTGTCGCAATGCTGTCTTTTCTGATTCATTTTGACATAATCACTGTCACGTTGGAACTCGTAACAGTCAGTTGAACCCATAAATAAAAATGGCCAAATATTACCGCAAAACTAAAATATATGTTTTGTTCGCCGTAAAAATGGAAATCTTATCTATGTAAAATCATTGGAAAGTGCATTCGGCAATTCTAATAGTGTTGTGGTCTGATATAGACACACAGAGTTGCGTAAATCATTAAAAGGATCGTATGTTTGGGTGGCAGAAAGGAGAATCAATAAGAACACTCAGATCTTAAATACTGCATTTATTATACATTAAGGTGCTGGCTTACATGGCAAAACGAAGTCGATACTGGTGACCTGGAGGGGTCTGCGGGCTTCGGCGACGAGGATGGCACTAGCGAAGATGCTGGTCGAAGCAGGGGGTCAACCGGGCGAGGTCGTTGGAGGCACGGTGAGCGTTCTGGCGAGTACTTGGTCTCGTTGAGTCTCGGAGTGATCAAGTCTAACCGCGCCAGCGAGTTTATATAGGAAGTATCCTGCCGCTCTCTATAGCCAAATAAGGAGATTCCTTGGGAATCTGCTTATATCCGTAGGTCTAAAACTGCTAACCCTTGGTTTTAAGTTTTATGTTTTTCTGAGACGTCAGAGGCGTAAAGTGACAGGTTGATGACGGATGGCCTGCGTTTTGAGATTTCCCCAAAACCGAGTGGGCCCTCATTTATCAAACAAGGAGATCGTTATAGGTGACAACCGTGAGAAATAACTTGCTGACGCACATTACTTTGTACGTCATTTTCCCAGGGGATGGGAGAACACATCCTGTTGCTCCCTATCTCACTCACTCTCGGACGTTGCATGAGTGTATTGCATACGCTCATGCATTGATTCACAAAGGAAGATGATGCAAAGTGAAAAAATAAGGCCTTAGTCACTGCCTTAATTAAGAAACCAGGGAGTCTGGGGCCAGGGACACATCAATAGCCAAAACAAAAAAGCCTCATAGGAATGAAGGAAATACTATTTACTGCCAGAATTCAAATTCAAATGAAAATAAGACCTAAAGTTAAGGTGAAATAACTTGATAAACAAAATATAGAGCTATGCTTTATCAGTTCACCATTGAGATGGTGCTGAAACGGCCATATAAGCTATTGTAAAGGCATGCATTCCGTTACTTTATGTAACAGAGAACTAAAATTACAACATAAATTACATTTGAAATTTGAACAATTCTCCATATTTAACGGGTCAAAAAATAAATTCTTCATTTATCAGATGTAGAGGCAAGATATTAATCAAGTTTAAGGTTGTTCTATAACAATCTCAGAGGATTTAAATAGAAAATAAAATTTACATTTTTGCACCCAAATATTTTAATTGGAACTGAACTATTGGAAACCTCGAAGTAAATAGTTCTAAAATATTTTTTCCAAGTATGAAAAGCTATTATTTGCATTTTTTCTGGTCTTCCCTGCGTGGGTTGGCTAGAGTTGACACTAGTTTCGCTGGTATTCCAACTAGCGACTTGAAGTCGAAGAGAATATCTATAACTCAACGTCATGGAAACCTAAGAACCAACGTTATACGAAGCTATTTCTCAAATTATGTATCCCCTTTTATTTGGAACAAAGGATGGAACTCCACGATAAAAGACCACTTACGGTGACGAGACTACGACGAATAGTAGAAGCAGAGGAGGGGAGAGAGGGGAAGAGGATTGATACCGTTGAAGTAACATGAAAAACTTCCTTCCGAAAAGAGAATGCATAAGAGGCTCAATTAAGTTTGTCTCTCCTTCTTTGCATTCCTACTCACATGCCTGTCTTCTACACTCATGTCTAGCCGACGACTCTTAGCGAGCAAACACACTCCACGCTCCATAACACCCTCGTTCGCCACAGCCAGCCGTTTGTCGGTCCATCGCATGACACCCCAAGCGGGTTGAAAGAGAGGGGTTGCCGCGGGGGAGAGGAGAGAACAAAAAGAGGGTGGGTTTTGGGAGGGGGAAGTGGAAAGAGTGTGAGAAAGGGTGGAGCTACATTTTCAAGGTACGTAATTGGCGTACAATATGACAGGTCGGGGAGTAAAGTTGTAAAGTTGATGTGCGAAATGAAATGAGATAAGGACGGGATGCCCCGAGTGAACGTATGAAAATCGAGACGAATGATGGGAGTCCGCAAAGGGAGCAGGTGACGCCATGTGTTTTCCTTTTTAAACGTCTCAGTAAAGATCAAAGTAAATGAGGTATTTGACAACTAAATGGAGTAGGTTTTATGATTTTAATACGAAATGAAAATAGGAAAGAAATACGAGCCGCACACTTGGAGAAACAGAAAAAAGCAGTTTCCGGTGATACTTCAGCAAAGGTAAAGTTTGCACAAAAATATTTTTTTTTTTAATATACGCCTATTATTCTGCACACCGTGGAAACGAATTTTATATTTTCCTTCAAAGGTCACTTTAACTCCGGCAACAAATTTGATCTTTTCACAATGTACTTCACGGTGGTCAAATTCCAACTACCATTATTTATATTACTTAGATAATTATAATTGGTTTTACTTCAAGAGCAACTACTATGAATATTTAAAATGAGGTCCTCAACGTTTCCCTACATCATGACATTGCAATGATAGAAAACCATTGGAGAAAGTATGTCGGATATTTTAAGATCTCACCGTGTTCGTTTATGCAATTTTATTTAAGTGCATGGCAATAGCCGGTCACTGACGGCAGAATTTGGCGATCGCCAAGCAATCGAATGTAATGATCCAACACAAAGCGGCCTATTACGCATGTTCAGTCCATCTCACGTACAGATCAACCAGTTACTTCTAGTTTTTCCCGTAGAAATGAATGAAATAATTGAAACGATGAATGTTTTAATGTCGAAAATCACCTAATTTCGGAAAGCATTGTGTTCGTAAATCGCAATATTCGAGTCCCCCTGCTCTCTCCTTTTTATCATCCCGAATCCACACTTCATGCCACACGTTTCATTTCACCCCGAGTAGGATATGTGAGTCCGTGTGAGTGAGTGCAAACTATTCTCGACGCCTCACTTTAGATTAATGACCATGTGACCCGCGCACCAAGTCCCACCATTCGTTGCTTCTCCATATATGTTCTTTCATTTCCCACGAGAACACCGCGCCAAACCTATCTCTGGAGTGACTTCCCATTCATCCCATCCGGTCACCTCACTCTCTCCGTGGAGCGAGCAGACGAAACAGCATTTGGTTCTCACGTTTCTCCCTTCAGCGCACCAACATTTATTCCCTATTTGGGATTCTTCAGCTATGCGTTCCGTATCATTCTATCTGGAATCCGAGGCATTTTAGAAGATCTCATAGCAGCCAACCCTTAGAATTCTCCCAGTATAACTACCACAGAAGTACCTCGTACAGGCCTTATCAGCAAGTTGGGGTGGTTGAATTGGAGGGGGTGAAGGGAAAAGATGGAGGGGAAGAGATGGAGGCAACGAGACATAGTGATGTAGGAAAACCAAACTATTTCACGAAAAGGGTTTGATGCACACGCGCAAGACAATTGGTGGAAACCACCCATCGCTACGACTTCACCTGGGACGCAATCTTGAGGTCTCATTGTGAAATGAGCCGAAACGGGACGAAATGTAGTGGTGTCATCCCACTTCCCGAAGTGCTTGTGTTGGCAGCAATTAAAAAGGTTTTCTGACTGCCTCTCCACACTAAACAATCTTTCTCCGCCATTTCGTAGAATGTTGAATGTTCCGTAGCCCATGTCAAATCTTCCACTCCGCTGCACCAGGAATTTTTGCGAGAGCTATACTGTACTTCCTTTCTATCGAAACACTACATAACCAAATCGAATTTATCATTAGATATTCTTACCGCACGCCAACCGTTTTAAATTCCTTCTTTTTCTTGATATTAAGTAACTTTTTCCATTGATTGACGAATTTGCCGCTGGATTTCGAAAAATACTATGTATGCATTACGTGAAAGTAAGTATCGCTGTTCAATCACCTACGGCTTCCTTTCCTCTTTTTGAGAGAATTAATTTATTTTTCTTGCAGGTTACATAAAGGGACCTAAAAGCGATGGAGAATGATGGAGAGAAAGTGAGGGAGAGGGAGAGAGAGGGTGAGAGAGGTACTGAGAGTACTAAGAGGTGAACTGCAAATATGGAGGGCGGAAGGGAGGGGGTCGTGGCAGTGTCGGGGGAGGAAAGAGAGCATAGGGGGAGGAAGGGGAGAGAGGGGAGGGGGGTGGCATTGTTTCAGCTCGGCCTCAAAAGTTCGCCCACTTTTATTGTGCTTTTTCGGGTCCACATTCATATCCTTCCCCCGGCTAACGCCATTTCAGTCTTTCAACAATATCCATGCGCTGTTTCCAAGTCACTACCATTCCACCAGCCTCTTTGCACACTCAATAAAAAGTATCAGAATTATACGGGCGTTAAAAGAAAGAGGTCTACTGAGTACCAGAGATCTTTGTAGCGAAGGGAGACTTGGACATTGTGCTGAGGAAGATTTGGAGTGAGTCAGCGGAGTACTCGAAAAATTAAAAAAGCAAGGATAAAAATGAAGTGTAAAGAAAGTTTAAAGCGCCATTTACCGATCAATCTGCCCAACTGTTGATCTCAAGCAGTCACTCAAAGTCTCAAACTCAATTCACATTTTTTCAGGAAGGGATGAAAAACGAGCTACTTCAAATTACCGACTGAGTTGCTCTCTTCGCAACAGAGGGTGCCACCACTATCATATCCCTCAACCCCCACTTCATCACACTGAAAACATCTATTTTCAAGACCAACTCTTCCTTTTTCACTCCCTTCTTCCTCCTCCTACTGACTATATTCCATTATTATTTCCTTTTAGCTACGTAAGGAAAAAGTGTTTTGATGCACAAATTGTATTTTCTTATTTTATACAACTTAATAAATTTCTTTGCTACCCATAAAAGTTGATTTTTTAGTTCGCCTTAAATTGTATAACATAAATTTACATTTATCTTTACGACCACGAAAACTTCAACAACTAATCTCCTACCAGTAATGTAACTTAGGGATGAGCAAATAAAAAAAATATATCGATAGATATCGTATCAATTTAAAACATGTATCGATAGTTATCGAGCCTAAATTATCGATATTTTGATATATCGATAATTTCGCCAAAACAAGTGGTTCCTTAAAGTTTCACCTAAATATATAAAAAATGTTGAAATAAAAACTGGAAAATTATGGACATGAAGAAGTAATAAATAAATCTTTTATTTCTTTTATTTTTACAATCAATTTAAATCAATCAAACCAGTATTTGTCTGATATTGACATCAGAAGAACTCTCTGTTTTACATGTTCCCCCGTTAATCTACTCCTGTTGTCCGGTACCAAGAAGTTATCTGAAGAAGCCACTCTTTCGGATGGAACAGATGAGGCTTGGCATATTAAGTACTTCAGCGCGATTTCCGAAAGAACCGGTGGTAAGTGTCGAAGTTCACCCAAAACTTTATTGGATCTGATATCCTCTCCAGTAGTGGTTGGTCCAGATACTGCTTCAGCTCATTAGGGACAAACCCAGAGCTAGGAACCTCTTGCGTAGTAGTGCTAAGAGATAATAGGTGTTCATGTCTGGACCAAATTGAACTTCTATCAGCGTTTTCTCGTTCTGTTTGTGCAAATCGTACTTCTGGAGAACGTTGTCCCATTCGCCTGTTCTAAGCGAATATCATCACTTATTTTCGTTATAGCACTCTACACCGCAGCTGGAGAAACAACTTTTCAACGGTGACGCGCTAAACAAATATATCGAATTTGATACTCGGAAAAAAATCAATTTTTGTTATATCGACATGAAAAATATCGACGTTAATTATCGATAGATTTTATAAAATATATCGAGTTTTTTATATATCGATATTTTTTGCCCAAGCCTAATGTAACTTATATTACATAAAATGAATTAACATTCTTAAATATAATAGTTATAATAAATCCTGATAAAATTCGCTGTACTTCAAAGCTTACACTGAAAATTTAAATTACCAAGGAAAGAGTTGTTAAATGTTACCTTTTGGAAAAGTTTCACTCTCTCCTTTGGAGGGAATTCAGGGAGAAACCACAATTGAGAGGTAAAATTTACCTGCAATAGAAGAAAGATATCGTTAGAAGATGATAATTTATGCTTAGACTTTTGAAATTTAATGGAAATGGATGGTTAATAAATTTACACTTCAGTCGCTGATATTTAAATAAATTTAATGGCATGGTCATTCATGGAATAAAATGTTTGTAAATGGAGAGGCACAAAATAACAAAACGGTATAGTTACTAGCATTTACTAGTTACTTATAATTACGGTTTTATTTAAAAAATAAAGTAAATAAAAATAATATCATTTTATAAGAAAAAAGGGCCATTTGAACTTCTCAACAACCAATTTGTGTATAATTTCTTCTTGAACTTCATCCTACAAGAGAAGAAAATATGCATGAAATTTAGTGAAAGAAATTCCACTGAGCCAAGACGTTGTGTAAAAACTGGGGCCATAGGATGACATTCAGGGTATTTAAATCTCAATTACACGGAGAACTGCCTCTACCACGGGTGCTAAGAAAAATATGAGATGGTGATTTCCACCGAGGTAATTTTCCCAGGGAAGTGATTCAGATACGCATTTTGATTCATTTCAAGCACATCCGAAGTACCTTCTTCTTATATCAAGAATATGCATGATAAGCTGTGATAAAATTAAGGCTGCTCAAGAAAGTTCTGATCTCAAGAAGGTTCCGAGCAATGGTTCAGGATAAATAAATATGTCATTGTTCATGTTCCATAAGAAGGTCAACACGTTCGATTTAAAACATTTTTCTTAAAAAAAATATGATTTCACTAAGGACAGCTTTTGATTCTATAAAAATATAAACACTACCGTCAATTATCAGTTTTTCTTATATCTGGCGCAGCATATAAATTACAAGAAAGCATTTAATCTAGCGACTTTCAGTTTTTATTGTAAGATTTATCCCTATCAGGTTTCTCAGATGACAATTCCTTTGGTCTCTAAAACTCCTCCATTTTCATTCAACGCACTCGGATAATAAAATGCGCCTAAGTCCTCATTCAACGGTGAAATTGCTGAAAATGAGATCCTCAGTCGTCTATTTATTGAATTATTAAGGGATCCCTCCAAAACATTCTCCTTTATTATGAGGCATTTTGGTATTAAGTTTTCAGGAATTATCCTCTCTCCAACTCTTATAAATTAAAGTCTATTCTAACATCACTTATACAAGTAATATTGAAACCAACTCCATATTGTACACTTCGTAACTTACATCAAATTCGACCAACAATATCCATAGTAGAAATTCGTGAAATAAAACACTACAATTTGCAGGTGTAATTGAGCGCCTTTGAGCAGCATATAAACATAAAATGTTCTAAAGAATATTTGCTTCAAATTCATTTTTGTGGGGAATCTGGAGGTTGAATAGCAAAACAAAATTTAGGTTCTAGGAAAAGAACAAAAATAAATAAAGGGAAAGTTAACCGATATGTGCCAAGGCAATTTCATCCATTAATTTTCGATGCAAACCGATACACATTGAAACATAAAAACGACACAAGTTCTTCCTTGACATTCTTTTCACAAAAATATTTAACCAACGCTGAGGTCATTTTTCCTGATACATCTATCTGAGAATCTATCTGAGTGGGTTTTCTAATATGAAGTCTCTTATTCCTATGAGATGAATGTATTTTTTTTTTACTTTTGATTCAGTTTTAAAGCTCTGACTTTTCCCTGCCAGACTGACCACTGCGAGATAAATTCAGATGGGAGGACTGAGAGTTAGAAATGGTAAATTCACCTAGCACCATTGCTACGCTGGAATTTTAAACCTAATATGTACTTTCCGTTATTCATTCTCCAATTTCCGCTGAAGTGCTCTCTTTCCACCGATTTTTTCCAAACGAACTTTATTTCTCTCTCTCTGAGATCATCTTAACTTAAGTGTCCCTAAGCATTCTCAGATTTAGTATCCTTCTATCACGACAAAGAATCGTTTACTGACCAAGTTTTACTACTCCGGAATCCCCAGTTAAATATTTCTCTCACATTTACATATTATTATCCGCCCATGGTTTTCCGTTTATACTCTTCTTTTACCTCACTAAATCTTTATTGAGTCAACTCCGTAACAGGAGGCTTCAAATTCAGAAATTAATATTCTCCTCATGTATTTTAATCTGGTGTTTATTAAAAAATTATCATTCTATCTATGATTAACATGAAACTTCGTCTGCTAAATATACCAGTAGCATCATGTAAACATGTAATATATTATATTACTACGCTTCATAAGCCTAATTTCGCATCTTTACCATATAAAACCTTAATAATATCTTAATTAAATCTTTTTTTATTCATCTTCCTCTTGTTACACAATTTTTTCTGCTTCCCCATTACTGTATTCTTTCTCTTTTTCAGCCCCTTCAAAAACAGATATGAAAGAAGGCACGGCTCGGACTCTCCCATAGTGTTATGACCAAACGACGTCCAATTGTCTATCTCCTAAGCTTATTCATTCTTTGCCCACCACTCATTTTCCAGTGGTTTCTCTCTTTATATTTACATCTGTTTATCTGGCACCCAATTTCCTTCTGAATACTCAACACTCCTCCCCATCCCTCCTCCTCTCCCGCCCGCGGGCCATTCAAAGAGTTTACGTTGATTCTCTATTCTGTCTCATCCTCCTCGTCATCTTCTGCTCTAGATAAGAGAGGGAGATCTGAAAGGGGAGGAATTAAAATAGCAAGGCCCTGGGAGCGAATGTGACCGACGGAATAAGTGACGGCACTGGCCCGGAGCAGGTAATTGGCGTGGAGGAACGTAGGTTTCTCAGGGGTCTAAAACACCGTGACAAAGCCGGATTTCAAATATGAGTCGCACAAAAAAAGCGCGTCACGTAAAAAAATTGCTATCGTCCATTCATACCGTACTTCGGATAAGTTTGATGTTAAAGTGATGCTAAATGATTACGAAATTTAAATTCGACTGCTATCGCATTCCAAGTGAGGTTATCAAGATTTTGATGTCGTAATTTATCAGTTGTGTATGTTTCTGTAAGCTTCGAATTGGATGATTTTCCTTATCATATTTCGGATACCGGAGTTGAAAATAATCATTAATAAAAACGTGATTTTAAATAAATCTCAATTTTTAATTAAATAATTGAGGCAGGGAGGAGAAATAAACTCTTTCTTGAAGAAGCGTTCAAATATATGCGAACGGTCCCTGGTAGGAATGGGCAAAAATACCGGTATTCGGTAGTACATGTACTATTTTTATCAATCTGGTAGTACCTACCAGTGTTTAAAATCAGTACTACCGACGGTATCGGTACTAAAAATGACGGAATTTACACAGCGCTGCCATCTTGGGTCAACTAACGGAACTAACTATGCAAATTTACTAACTACACTAATATTCAAATTTTCTCGTGATATGTCTGTCATTTTTCATATTTCCATAACCGTGAAGTTGAGATATGTTTGTTATCATTTTTGTTATAATAGGCAAGTATAAATTTTTGACGTATGCCGAACACCTACAAATCGATGATTTTGAACCGTATATATACAAAAATTAATTCCGGTAGCTTAAACGTTCGTGCGACCGCAAGTATTTACCACTCTAACAGAGGATTTTACCAGACCACAACATTAAAACCTTACCGAATGTCCTTCATGTGATTTAAAATCATTCCAACAAAAAGCGATTGCCGCAAAGATACAGCGTAAAATAAAATGTATTTACTGAATAGCCGATGTATTCCCCATGAATGCTCATTAAAAATACCAATGGATGGAAATTTCGGTGTATCCTTTTGGAATGATATTCTAATTTGCCGAAATTCCGGAATATTAGGGTGAAACGTATGTTAATTTTTAATTCTTTAAAATATTTAATCAATCACATAAATACGGGGATTTTTTCGTCGGTACTACCGAGCGAGTAGTATTATAGCTTTTTAATACTCATAAAAAAATACCGGTGCTTTTTTGAGTACCGCTCATGCCTAGTTCCTGGCTATCGAGTGAATCGAGGAGGCTTGAAAGGGTTTAAGCTTACAGGTAGGGAGGGGAAAGGGACAGCTCAAGGATGAATGAGCAAGGGTAGGGGACATAGAAATGGGGGAGAGGAGAAAGGGAGGAAGAGAAAGGGTAGAAGAGAGCAAGCATTTGTCCCAGGGACGCCATTATCAGGTCCAAAATCAGACGGACCCCCCGTAGGCGATCGACGGAGAGAGGGGAAGGAGGAGTGACCCGGCTCAGCACTGCCATGGACGTCGTAAAGCGCGCCCCCCCCCCCTTTCTCCCGGGTCCCATTCCCGTGCCATTGAAACACCCTCTACCACCTTCACCCTCAACTTACTCCCCAGTCGCAAATTTTCCGTCCAACCCTTCCCTCCCCCGGCCTCATTCTCGCACACCTATTACTCAATTCACCCTCTTCTCACTCGCTTTTGTCTTCCCAGAGATCCTCTAATTTGCTTATCCTCCCATCACAACTCCGTCCGTGACATTCGTCGGTGCGCCGCCAATCTGTCAGCTCCATAGTCCCCATTCCCTCACTTCTCTCCTACGTGTCACCATGTTCATCATCCTCCTACTTCCTTCCGCCCTTTCTTCTTCCGCATCTCCTCGCATTCTCGATAACTCTCCTCTTTTATTGTTTCAGTTATTCCTCCTCATCCACGATAACTTTCACTCCTTAAGGTAATCAGTGCGAGATTTCACAACAAATAAAATTCCATGAATTTGAACTCATATTTTAAAAAAAGGTCTCATCTTTATAATGATACCAACATCAGTATTTTATTGCACAAATTTTCGAGAGTTAGGTAAAAAATATATGCCGTTTTCCACCGGATTTGGTGCGGTCCAGAGAGACAGTGTTAAAGCAAAATGAGGAACTTCTGACGTACAGATTGTGTCAAGAGTATGACGGTGTTTATTTCGTATGCATTATCAATTATAAAAAATTTATGAATTACATTATAACTTATGAAACTGCAAAAGGTCTCGAATTTTGAAGACGTTTCCAGCATAGGATATGAAGCCAATAAGTTGAAGCTTCAAAAATGTATGTTAAGCTTTACCTCAAATGTGTTTATTTAGTTACTTTCTGAAAAAATGGTATATTTCCTCAATTATTAAAAAAATGAATTTATTAATCACTGTATTATTTTTCTAAAATTGGAAAGCACCTTGGGTTTTGTAGAGAGGATTTTGGCATTAAACGTTTAAGTCAAGTATAAGTTTCAGATATCAGTCTTCAGTTACTTAGCAGAAGAGCTTAGTCATAAAATACATTTCTTGTGTCATTAATTAAGTACAATTATTCAATGCCTCTTACAACTCCTGTAATTAAAACAAATTAAATATGTTATCTATAATAACCAAAGAAAACTTTCACTCAAACTATCCTTATCGCGGTATTCACTCTCTCTCCCTTTCCATGTCAACATATACTTCCTTTCTTAAAAATGCCCCCCGTCACCCGAAGTTCCCTAAACAACTTCCTATGCCGACTTGTTTCTTATTCTCTTGCACACCCACCTCTTATTCCCACTGCCTCCTTCCAAACTCACCTCAACTCACTTCCCCAACTCGTTTAACTCTATTTAGAGCACCCTTAATTTGCTTACCCTTCAGCCTCGTCTTGTGAGCTATGTTGGTGCACCACTTAGCCATCCTACACTCCTCCCTGCTCCTCCCCTACTCCTCCATGCCATTTACTTTTCATCCTCCTCTTAATCTTCACAAACTTAACTCCTCCAGCTCCCTCGTATATTCCGCAGAATTCTCCTCCCTTCTCCCTTCTCCTTCTTCACCTTAGGGAACCTAACCTTCTAAATCGCAGCATTATCTCTCTGTCTCTCGCCATGGGTACACACAATTTCCCGCTTATTAAAGCCTTTCCACACCCATCCCTTTCTCGAACGCTCACTTCTACCGCTCTCCTATCGCCTCCCTAACTCTCAGAGGAGAGAAAACGGAGCCGGGATTAGTGGAACCAAGAGAAACATTCAATGTTTGTGGTCCTTTCAGATGCAACTGGTAGTATCTAGGAAAGAAAGGGGGGTGAGGTAGAAAACACAAGGAGCAAAAAGATACAAGAATTTTAATTTGTGCTCGTAGGATAGCGAGGGAAAAGGTATAATTTTACTCCAGTGATTTGAACTGAACATTTTTTTCACTTGAAAACACCTTCCAACCCAAATGCGTTCGAAAGAAAAGCTAAAATAAACCTGAAAAAAACAAGTCTTAAAAGAATGCTCAGGGTTATAAACCCATCCATCCAAATCCATCCAAAGACGGGAAAATAGAAAACAACCGGTAGTTAGATCGCTTTTGGGTTTGAGAAAATGTGCTCCGGAGATTCAATCAAGTTACTTACGATGTTAATAAACCCTGCGGAATTCTATGACTTCTTTTCAATTTGATTCAATCTAAGGCTAAGTAATCATTAAATTGAAATAAAATCAATTTTTGTTTCTTTCACGGGAAAAGTCTCGGTTAGAAACTCATTCGCTGACTCCTAAGAAATTTACATTTTTGAGATGCGGAACTTATGAAACTATATTTTTAGTTCTATCCATGGCTCAACTCGCAACTCGGAAACTTACACTCCATGACTGGTCCATCGAAATTTAAACTTATCTTGTGCAGTCCAAACTCACCAAATAGGAAAAAGAGTAGTTTTTCCAAGTCATTGGAAAATGATTTGCGCCGAGCCAGCAATCACGAACTGAATCATTTTTCTGAACTTCAACCTCTATCGGACTGAAAACGATGAGAAAGACGTCTCTTCTTCGTCCATTTCACCGTAAATTTCCACCACGACGATTTTTCAACAGCCACTCCTGTCTTTCTCTCCTTATTCATTTCTTTCGCGGGGTGATCAAGGAAAACTCATCATGAATTCCTCATTCCGCCGTTCATTTTTTTCTCTTTCCCAGTCCTTTTTTACACTATCATTTTAGATATATCAATCCATTTTCTTACAAGTTAGAAACGTTCTCCTTCAATCTACTCATAAAATGATACCACCCTTGCCATTTCTTCCGCTATCTCTGCTTCACTCCATTTAACAAAATGTCAAGTTCTCGATAATTCCTCCGCATACTCCCATCTATCGCACCTCGCCCACCCTCACAGCCTTCCCCGCCGCTGAAATTTCTGAAAGTCAGCGATATGTAACCAAAATGTCAAATCATATTTATTTATTCAATTAATTTTTACCTTTAATTATTACCAAACCCTACAACGTCAATAGAGCATTGAGAAAATAACCCAAAAACGTCACATCAATTGTCCCCCATAACATTTATTCACTTTACTTCTCTGAGATCACTCACAATTCTCCTGTTTTATTACCCGTGAGTACATACATCTTTGGTGGTAGTGCGTCCGATGAAAAGCTGCATGGAGAAAAATATGAAGCAATGCAGGTTATACATATACTCCAATGTAAATAATACTAGAATTATGGTTTGCGTCAAACTTGGGACCGCAAAATGCTTGCACAAGGGTAAGAATTTCAGCGTCTGGAAATAAGGATCGCAAGAAATGGAAAAAGCAAGAATTAGAGAGTGAATAGAACATCCCAAGAAAAAGAGCATTCTACCAGAAGAAGAGTCTGTAAACACTTAAACAGCTAGTAGCACAAGCTTGAAAGTAAGTAGGCCTTTTTTAAAACAAATATTTAATGCATTCTCTTACATTGAGTTTAAGCCTGGGCAATTACAGCTGCGAAGTAAATTAGATCGAAGGCAACGGAAATGAATTGTTATTGAAGAATGATGAAGATAAAATGGAGAGAGATATCACCAATGAAGGTGTCCCACGATACCTAGGACAAAAAATATGAGTAATGGAAACTCGGAGAAGAAAAATAATAGATAAAATTACTAGACACATTTTACGATCCCGATAGACGATCGAAAACAATACTAGAAGGATAAATGAATGAGCGGAATTGCTAAGTATGCCGAAGAATGGAATCCATCAAACATGCTGTGATGGACGTCAAAGGATCTTGTAAATAGGGATGAAGCGGTTAGCAAAGAAAATAGTGAAGTAGGAGGCTCCAGCCAGCAAATCTTCAGATTGATGACAGCTTCTGATGATGATTATAATTTGTCGTTGGTTCGTCAACAAGAGGGAAGGTTAGAGGAAAGGGAAAGACCGGTGGAGGTGGAGATAACATCAACTCACTTCCACCCGTCTTGAACCATTCGTCTGTTTGCCTTCCATCAGGGTCCACAAATAGCATAACTCCACTCCGAATTTCAGCACCTCCCCAAACCACGCCTACCTCTCCCACTCTTCTCTTCTACGTTTATTGTGCCCAAGCACCTTTCTCCCCTCATCCTATAATAGCTCCATTTCCATACTCTGTACTAGAGACTCGGAGGCTGCGCGCTAGGCTTAGATTGCTTGAACAATTGAGAATAGATATCTTTCAGAGCGACACGGAGAACATCATATTAGAACCCCACTATATTTCCAGGTCCGACAGAAACGATAAATTAAGAGAGATATTTTGCCGAACGGATAGGTGTGGGAATTCGTTTTTACCCCGAACAATAAGGGACTATAATAAATGCTAGGCGTAATTTCATTAGAGCGTTCCCTTTTTATATGTAAACGGCTGGTGTCCTAACACCCCCCGCCACACGCCTATTGAGGCGGCTTGCGGGGTAGTATGTAGATATAGATGTACTGAGTCACATTTTATAATGAGTTATCTGATGAAAATGCTTCGCTTAACATAGCTTTCTATTTTAAATATTAATTGCAAAAACGTTTTCACGCCTTGGCACATTATTATTTTTTCCACTAAGATTTATATATTAATGTTTTTACATCACAGTACCTTTGCGATATTATTATTTTGCTAAAATGTTACGATGATAGCTTCAATTCAGGTATTCCATCGGAGATGCCTAGATTTAGCTTTGTAATTTTCCTTATTATACTGAACATTTATTACTGTTTGAGAGTAATAAGTAGCTACCCATCTAATATTCTCTCAGTTTTGCACACATCCATCACAACCCCTCCCTCCTCTCCAGCACTCCACCCCTCCACCACCCAGGCCCGCCCTCCTCATATTACTCGCATATTCGCCTTTATTCTGCCGGGAGAAGTAACTCCGACCTCCCGCCCTCACGCACACTCCACCCCCCAACTGTGCCATACTGAGATGGTAGAGGACATGACGTCACAAACATGTAACCACCATCTGCCATTTGTTTAACCCCGTTCCACTTGAATTGTTAATCTGGTAACTATAAGCGTGTTGCATGCATTTGGGTGCATGAAAAGTGACCCATGTTGTTATGCTAGCATATAAATAGTTAAGTTAAAAATTCAACTTGTTTAAAAGCAAATAATGTGCCACTTTTCAGATATCACAGCTGTTTAATATTTAAGTGCATGTATTTAAAGTAATTTGTTTAGAGAGGGCTGTATATCTCTCTAGTTACTGGCGCAAATATCACTACCATAGTTTAAAAAATACTTTTAGTACAAAGAAAGAATTTGATGAAAGTGATTTATTTTCCACCCAGTGTCATTTTCTGACCCAAACAAAAAAATAAAAATTTAAAGAGTGGTTTTAATTTCAACACCTGTTAAACTTATGTGCAGTAAGTCCGCGATTTACGCCGGAGATACGTTCAGAAGAATTGCGACGTATATCGAAACGACGTAAAACGGAACCAGATTTCCGTGACCACTTTAATTCAAATGTTTACCTAGGCTAAATTTACCCTGCTTACCTCAGTAGAGGTTTTTAATGCTCGTATTCATGATAAAGTAAAATATTTTGTACTTTTCTAAAATATTTAATTATGTAGTACGACGCGTCTCGCCGATTTACGGCATCGTCAGATACAGGATGTTTACATCGCCAATATACGACATCGTCTTTTTTTGCCTTTATTCAAAAACATATTTTTAAAACGATTTTATTAAAATGGCTGTAAACTTTGTACTAATATACACTTAGTTTAGAAAATATATTAATTTTTTGATGAATTTGTGATCAGTCTTGAATTTTGAAATGCAGATTTCATTTTTCTCAAATACGCACTTCTCTGATTCTAACCTGGACACTGACAGTTGGATACCAATGTACGGTACTTACGCATTTAGCATTCTATTCCATGAAACTAACTGCTCTTATTTACCTAAAATCCAAACTTTTGGGAACGTTCTTTTCTTTAATTTATGATGCCGATTGCTTAATAGAATCCACTAAGTATCAAAGAAGATCATCCATAACTGCTGATGATTTTACTATTCTATGCTAAGCAAATGAAGTTCGACCACAATCTAGAAAGGGGTCAGCACATTAAAACTAATGCATATGGTGGTTACCGTAGCTACACACAAAATTTACGGTGGCAGAGCACAGTAGTACGAGAGAATCTAGAAAGTTGGAAGAGGACTGTCCTCCAAACGAGGCTGCCCAAAGGTTGCAGTGTTTGGAAATGGGATAAATGCGTGAATTTGAGCACTGGAGGGAAGTAGGGAGAAGAAACAGATACTTCGTCGATTAAAGACTCGTATTAGGTATTAATATATTACTGCGCACATCCTTTGCTGTCAATTTTCCCCTCTACCGTCATCTCGGTTACTCCGCCGACTCCAGCCACGAACATCTCGAGCGCTGGTTGGAGATAAAAATATATAATACATAAATTACAAGTCACGATTAACAGTGGAAATGTGGAAAGTAATATTCATTAATGATATGACCAGATAAAGTAATGCCCTGTTGATAGTAGTATTTAATATAAATATTTTGGCAAGAATAATTCATGATTACACAAAAGATATACAATTATTTGCTCTTAAACTTATGCAATTTCATGAAGATGGGACTTTATATCGCCGTAAATTGTTCTGGGATGTGCGTCAAATCGTTGGACCAATAACATTTTAGGGAAAAAATCTGATAAAAGTATGCCCAAAGGAGAAATAGTCACATATATGTTACTGTAGTTATTATAATGCATCTTTACTGCAATAAGATATGCTATTCTCGGCGCTCATCTGCGCAGCAACTTTGTTTTGTTTAAAAAAAAGAATGAAGGGTAGATCGAATGAGCTAAATTATTTTTGTGCGGTACATTTTCCTGTAGCAGGCCAATGCGTCTTCAATCTGCTTGGAACCTTTTCTGAGTCTCTCCAAACTGGAAACATCCTCTGTCAAAATGTTTACTCCTGCTTAAATTGGGTTGAAGGCATCAGACAAGCGTTTTGCTCTAAACTATTTCTCGGGTGGTCCCTGAAGAGCAACATGTCATCGGAATCTTGTCTTGTGATCATTACAATTGTTGGTGAAGCCCCAAAAAGTCCTCCGCCATCCTTTCCAATTGAGTTAATCAGCATATTGACGTAATGTTCGTCCATTTCATTGAATCCAAATTCCTTCGCCAGCTAAACAATTTACTGTCCGATTTCTTTTTAGGTGCATTTTGGAAGCGTCTAGAGTAAACACCTTAAGGCCAAATGTTTTTCCAACAACCATTTAGTGTTAATTGTGTCACTTCATACCATGAAGAACCAATGTTGTCCACGGCTTTGCTGATGTTGTGCTCTATCCAAAATTCGCAAATTAATCTCTTACCAATGGATTTTTTTTACTATTAATCACTGGACAAACGCAATAAATTTTAAGCGTAGCTATGACATCTTAGTTAATTTATTGAATCAGCGAAATAGGATTTGGTGGAGGGAATACTGCTTCAATATTGTCCGCGCAATAATCACCATTCACTGGATGACCCTGGGGCATTGTCTAAAATTGATAAAAATTTATTTGGGAGACCATTTTCGTCGCAGTAATTTTTCACCAAAAGTGTATTTCTTTCGCAGTACTTTTTTAGGAATGGATTCAGTTCCAGCTTTCACCTGAGATGAAAAATGTGAGTGAACCCATTTATGAAAAGCTATTGTCGTCATACAAGCTTTGCAAGATTTCTTCCATATTACTAGGTGGTCAGTCTTTGATCGATTTCTTAAAGCTATGGGATTTCCTGCATGGTATATTACAAAGGATTTTAATATTACGTCACCCTCCGAATTTGCACCTGAGGAGAATTGTGAGGCAATCCTTGGACGCTTTGAAGCTAGGAGCGGACCTCTTTTCTTTCAAAACGTATGTTCGCGTGGCCATTCTCTTCCAGTATAGACGTGTTTCTTCAATATGAAATACTTGCCGTGAGGTATAACTTATAACTACCTATTTCTATTATTTCTTTTGGTTTTTAGAGGAATGGTTCTGTTGCTGCAGTGACTTCACTCGCTGCATCACCAGTAGCTTTGATATTATGTGTACTCTTTCGCCGTTAAAAACGTGCAAATCACCTACGACTTGCTTTCAGAGTGTACTCACTCGTTTCCATCTCTTTTCTCACTTCTCCTTTTTGTTAACACTTGCTTTTTCTCGCAAGCCCTCCCATATTAATTTTGCCTTTTCCTGAATCACCATTAGACTTATTGGAATAGATCGCTGATTTTATGGATCCGTATCATGAGAAGGGCCTGCATATCCTCCACAAGTTTAGCCCATATCTATTCATTATTTGCGCAGAACTCCTTGGCATTACACTTTCTGCAGATATTTTCATATTTTGTGAATTTGCATGAATTGTTCGCTCAGTGGTAGATGGAAAGTCCAACGTGCGTGCAATATCGGCACCTCGTTCTCCGATTTCGCATCTAAATTGATTGCTTTCTGAGGACTCCTGTGGTTTATTATCCATTTTTACAGATAACAGGTAAACTAATGGATTTAAAAATCACTTTTTAGTCTCAACCCAACTTTGATACGAGGACGCAGAATTTATTGTAGCAAACAAACGATTCCGAAAGAAACCCAACTGACTCCATTCATGCTTCAAGAATATATTCAGTAATAGCTACGGAACAATGACGAACGAAATACTTATTGTAGTTATTTTATGATGATGGACCTTTTTCTCGCAGACCAAGGAGGGAGGAGAGAACACGGGATTTTTTTTGGCTCAAATATTACTCTCTCTCTCTCTCTCTCTCTCTCCATGTCTCTCTTTCTCAAGCCCATACTATGTGTTTTCTGTCACCACTTTAAACTATGTAACTTACAGAAAAGAGCCACTGACACAACCGACTGAAGTGCCAAACAGAAGGCCTCATGACGCTCGCTTGAAAGGACGCACAGCGCCCGTCAGCAATGCGGAACGCGTACATTAAACCAAGGGGGTTATCTTAAAGCAGGACTAACCTATACCTATAAATAAAAGATAGAAATTATTTAATAAATTTCTCGCTACTGAAGAGGTGATCGTGACATAAGAAAATTATTTCTTTGTGTTTATTTATACAGGGTGTTCCAGGGTGTTTCATTGGTTGGTTATTCTTTTCACAACTTTTAAAAATAAGTACTCAAGCTTATATTGGTGAAGGTAATTGTCTTTATCGGTAAATCAATATCAGTTCCATGCATGGAAGAGAGCCGTCGAAAAATGTGCTCATATAAGGGTACCGATTTAGATGCCATATCTTCGCTAAAAATTAAGATATGAAAATAATTTTACCAGTTATGGAAATTAAATTAAATTTTACAATTTGTATGACTCTGTTAACATTTACGTATATCTCAAAATAAAAAAGTTATTCTAAAAAATAATTTTTCGAAGAAGAAAAATGTTGACAATTTCAGTTACCATTTTATAAAATGTAAGCAATATGCATAAATTTTTGCATAAAAAGAAAGATACAAACTTACAATTAAGATCAGTTTTTCTTTGTAAGTATTGCTGGATGCCACTGCTTTTGGGGGTTTTCATGGTAACTGCAGAATGCTTGTGACAAAATGTTTGCGTTGCCATAGCTCGGTAACTAAGGAGTTGCGACCCCATGTTCATGAGACAAAAAATGCTTAAAATCACGTCCCCAACCTCTTCCAGAAGCATTGCTCTTTCCTCCTGAAACACCCTGTATATATTTAAATTAGCTCAAATTGTTTTTCACTTTTAACGGGAAAACATTTTCGACGGCTCTCGCTAGCATGGACGTAATATCGAATCAGACGTAAATCGGAACGACGTAAATCGAGGACCTGTAAAGCATTTTAAACCGAGAGGAGCGTAAAACGATATTAATGTTGAAATATTAATTTTTTTCCAAATTTTATGTGACGAAACGGGGATTGCCTACAAGACAGACAAGTCGCGCCCTTTTAAAAGATTAAGATGTCAACTTCCATACGGAACCTGGTGCTCACTTACGTGAGAGTTCCGCTTAATTAGGTAACTGACATATCTCAGTTTAAACGCAGCCAGAAATCTCACCTACTATTCTTGGAAGGGGAATCTTGTGCAAATTCTAACTTAATCAACTGGATGTACGGAGTATGATATAATCTGGTTCTATTAGGTACCAAAAGAAATTTAGTTTTCACTATTATTTCAAATAACCCGAAGCGCAGAGCTCATAGCATGCATATCCAGTATCTATTAGCTACCAAATGGCATTTACAATCCTAGTTCTTTTCATGTTTTCGCTTGATGATTAATCGTGCTTGAACTCTTTTCCAGACTTTACTTGTGTGCTCTTTCTTCAATTATTGTGGCCTGCGATAGTAATGGACTACTATTACGTTGTCACCACAATTTTTTTGGGGCCGATGCCACGAAGTTGACACCATAATCATTCCCAAAGCGGTACTCAAAACGCATTCATAGGATAAGTGCCAAAACATGGTTATTGGGCTCATTAAGTCGTAATATTTGAGAATCAGATTCGCCGGCTTATCCACCGGCATCTTTAGATAGAAAAGTGGTCAGAAGGGCAGAAGGCTGGGGGAAATTTTATCATGTACTTAAATTTGATGCGCAAAATCTGGAAAAGCGCTGCCTAGTCTATCCGCTCCGGAAGTCTGGTTGGCTCGTTACCCACCTCAATACCGGTGTTGGTGTTTTTTGAATGTTCTGTTAAAAAAGAATCTTATACCGTCATCTTATCTTCCATTATCTTAACCATTTAATGTTAGGAGTGCCGATTGCAGCAAAACCAGCTCAAATTCATCTCAGCTCTTTAAAAAATGGCTAATACGCCGAATTCAGTACAACCATAAGTTATAAATAAATAAATTATAAAGAAGAAAAAAATCTGATTTGATAACTACGAAATACGCATCCGATTGACAGACCAATGTCTCTACTTCCTCCACGCCGTTCCTCACGTAAGCTCAATGGCTCTCTCAAGCTCTTTTTTAAAACTCTTTTCACCAGATTTTAAATTCAATTGTAATATTGACCCTCACCATTTTTCATTTTTCTCATTCTACAGCCCGGTACCACAATGTTCGGTTTATGTTAACCGCAAAATGACCTAGCCATTACGTTTACCTGACGCTAAATGGAAGTTTGAATTTTGTATATTTCAGCAAACAGTCGATTAGTGGACGTGGGCGTGACTGACACGATTACGTGTCGTGTTCGGTTTTCATACTGAGAAAATATTCAACCTGAGATTATAAAACTGGAACTCTATATTGTCGCATTCAATCAAAACTTCACCGAGATCGATGCCAGAGTCACTTCTACCCGCCCATCTCTTCAAATCCTCCCAACACGGGGAACGCAATGCATGCAAGTGTGTCCACTCATCCAAAAATCTCTTCCTGTCTCGTGCCGTCTTCCTCCTGACGAACGCCTCTCCACCTTCAATCTCGTCACATTAAAAACCCGGCTACTGTTCTTCATTACGCCGGTAGTGGAGTTTCCCATCTCACACTATCCAACAGCAACCACCTCCCTCGGACTTTTCTTAAGCCTCCATTTCGTCTTGGGAATCCGTCTTTCTGGGTCACTACCTCTTCTTTCTTTTTTCGCTTAATTTCCTCTTATTTTCTTCTCACCGCCGCTCCAACTCGCTTCTTTTTCTAATAGCTGCCGCAACTTTTTCTTCCTTCCGCAGATATATTTTTGTTTCTTACGCCTCAACTTTCCAAGAGACAGAGAGAGAGGGAGAGTAAGGGCTTCGCTATTCGTTACGCTAAATGAAGCTGCTTGCAGCTCAGCGGAGAGTGAAAATAATTACAACTCTCCTATCCACCCTCCTTCCTTCTCTCGTTTTTTTTTAGCCTACCACCGCTCAACCTCTTACTTCCGTTAATCCTTAAATCCGCTCTTACCAAGATTAGACGTCACTAAGGATAATTGTGCTTAAAAAATAAACTTATTTTAATTTCTATTAATTTTTTTCTCTTGGTGACTACAGTAAGGGTGCTGGAATACGGAAATCGTGATAAAAAACGTTTTTGCCTCAGTGAATCGAAACTGAGGAATAATAAATAGGCTTGTTTCATAGCTATGAAACTATTTTGCTGTTACTTCGAAACTGGATTAAACCTTCGCTAATGGAAACGGAATTCCAACGGGCATCCCCATAACAACATCCCTATTTAACCCAGTTGTGCATCTGCATAAGCTCACTGAAAATCAAATGAAGGATCTTCACGTTTTCCCAACTAGCAACAGGAGACTATATGTATTATTTTTCCCAGCGAGAATCCTCTTCCTGCAAAATCCTCTTTCGCGTTATCTCCCGAAGGAGTAATTCGCCTCACTGCTCCTTCAAAACTGGAACTATAACCGGCCATTCTATTACTTAGGCAGTTATTTACATCCAGCTACCTCATATTTCCGCAATGTTTGCCTCGTGCAATCCAGGCAATAACCAGCGCCAGCTTTAATAAGCCTCGTGTACTTTACTTACTCTTCCCTTGGTCCCCTTCTACCCTTAACCTCCAATCTCACCAGGCAATCACCCGGCTTCCCCTTCATTTCTCTCGCCTTCATTTCACTCTCGTACACTTCCCTCCCGTTCACCATCCAAAGGCACTCGCGTCGTTCTCTTTATATTAACACGTCGCTCTTAACACAGTACGACCTTGCAGAGCCCAACCATACGCCTATTTCATCAAACGCACCCTTTGCACACCAAAGTTTCCCTCAAATCACCTTTCTCCCTCCCAAAGCTTAAAAAAGGCCCACAGGACCCAAAAAGCTCTTCACAATTTCTCACGACGTCAACAAATTTCACTGCACAGTCAATTGAGATCAAAACAACTAGACAGACTAGATGCAGTTCATTGGACTCTCAGGGCCAATTTTATTTCTCTATTATTCACAGTAGTGATAGGTATCTGGACCAAAGCCATCTTTTAAACGAAGTTTTACCAGTGAAATAACCAAAACATATTCAATAGGCAAGAGAACAATAAAAGATAGAAAAAAATGGCACCTTTGACACCTATACAATTAAAGGCGAAAAACTACAGGGAACAATCCGCAACTCCTTCCTTTTGGATTGCTCATTTTTTATTTTCTTTTAAACCCCTTATATTTTTCAATCTCAAAAGCCATCTTTCACGAATGTTCGCAGATTGATGACCTTGTTATCATATACATACTTATCATGCCCCGACTATGACGGTGGGGCTTGAAAGAGCATTTAGGCTAAGGGGGGTATCTCCTAATCAGGACACAAAACTTTAGTTTTTAATGTGGCCACAAATGAAGATTTTTTGGATTAGTAAAAAAACTTACTATCAGAGGTTTTACTATGTCTTATACATTCTGACGAGAAATTCGAGTAAAATGGAAATCTCTGAGAAAAATTGGTTCCTATGATTACATATCCACAAAAAAGATCTGCGTGACATGCACAATTATAGGCCGGTCTCATTGCTCTCCATTTTTTCCAATGTACTTGAGAAACTTGATAAAAAGAGGCTGGTAAATTTCCTGGATAAGAGTAAATATTTTAAGAGCAAACAATATGGATTTAGAAAAGGTAAAGATACAGAAGATGCTCTGGGAAAATTTATGACCCCTATCTATCAATCTATCAACTGTACCAAAAAAACTGCTGCTCTCTTAATAGATGTTAAAAAAAGCTTTTGATGCGTTAAATCACAGGATCCTACTGGACAAGCTAAGATTGGCCGGAATACGTGGCATAGCTCTTTATTGGTTCGAGAGCTACTTGTCGTTACGTTCCCAATTTGTAAGAGTCTCAAACAGCTACAGTAGTTCAGAGTATATTTGTCCAGGTGTGCCGCAAGGTTCGGTGTTTGGCCCTATTTTATTTCTAATTTATATAAATGACCTATGAAAACTAAATCTTATAGGTAAATTAACTGCGTTTGCAGTTGACCTAGATCTGACGTATTCAGGTATGAACTGGGAGGAGGTAGAAAAATAAAAGCAATCTTATGCAAATAAAATTAGTAAATGGTTTATAAGCAACAAACTGAAATTAAGTGGCAAAACCAAATTTTTATGTTTCTATGTTTGTAATCGTTTTCTGATTGGCCTGAATATAGTATACCATTCTCCAATGTGTTCTAACTTAGGTTGCAGTAACTGTTTTACACTGAAATGTACCAAAGAATATAAATATCTGGGCGTGATAATTGATGAGCACTTAAAATGGGAGAAACACATTAAAAATGATACAAATAGTTTAAAAAATTGTAAAATTAAGTTTTATTTAATTATAAATAAGTGCTCCTTAAGTCTCATGTACAACATATATTACGCCCTTGTCAATTCAAAGTTAAACAATGGTGCTAACAAAAACTCACTAAAAAGGGTAGAAACTACCCAAAAATCTACTATCAGAATCATTGCCAGAAAAGGCTACGTTTCACCATCATTTCCCTTATTTGTCAAGCTGCGGATATTACCCTTGAGGGAAATGTATGTTTATAAGGTCTTCCGGCCGTTTTACCTCCGTAGTGGGTATAGCCCAAAGGTATTGGAAAAACCTCATGTCTACGACTTACGGTCCAACCTGTTACATGTTTGGCCAAAGCCAAACCTAACATTGTACAAATAATGTTCTATCTATATGGGGCCCCAACGTTTTAATTGTTCACCTCAAACAATGAAATCAATAAATAATGAAAAATCTTTTCTGAAGCAGGTTAAACTTGGCTGTTGACTGCAAGCAATTTGGTAAATGAAAATTTCTAGAAAAAGCTGTAACAACGTTTTGGGAATCCTTCTGTTTATAAATAAAACTCTGGTAATAATTTTTATTTGTTATACCTCTAGTTTGAGTTAATGTTTTGCCAAAATAATTAAATCGACCCACATGTAACCCATTAGCGGAAATCCGACTGGATTCCTGATACAAAGATGAAACCGTAAATGAATGCTGGAGAAAAGTTCAATCCCTCTGTGGTATTACTACGCGTGACAAAGTAATTTCTAAAGGAATGTAAGCGTGATGGAGAGATTTAAGATGGGGATGAGACATAGAGGATATGGATCTCAGAATGAAGAGTCGAGAAGGCCAGACGTGCGGAAAAGGCAGTATTTAAGAGATTGAGGGCGGAGAGAAGGGCAAAACCTACATCACCACGCCATGATATTGTATAGAAATTACGTTATATCACCCTCAAGCTTCCCACACTCTCATATAACCTCCTTTCGAGCCCCGAAATGTTCCCGAAGGGAAGGAAGTGAAGAAGAAGTGTTCCCGAAGGGAAGGAAGTGAAGAAGAACGCTCGTCCACGGTAAAGAGGATGACATAAGGGAGAAAAGAGAAAGAGAGATAGAAATAATCGATAGGAGCACTCGAGAAAATTCGGCTCCCGAAATTCCCGTCACGTTCCGCCGATAACATCTTTTTAGGCAAATTCTGATCCCAATGCCTACTCATCCATGTCATCATTTTAACTCTCTTTCCCTCTCGTTCACCTCCCTCTCTTCTCTCTCCCTCTCCGTGTCACATCCGAAGACGTTTTCCCACATTCGCTCCTCAGATTCAACGACTCCTTCCCTCAGGGTAATGGGAGGGAGGTAGCATACGAATCGATGCTCTTCACTGTTTTTTCTGCATTAATTCAAAAGCCTCCCAGTCATGGCAGCATTTTTTTTTTATAAAACAGACAATTATTTCGGCGCCGCTTTCTCGGCCGCAACCTCGCCCTCTTGGTTGATGCATTTCCAGTTTCCGTCCTTGGGTACAGTCACTTACTCATCGGCTTCCCGTTACATATTTTTTTCTGTTTCAATGAACTCATTTTCACGATTATTCATATTCTAATTTTCAAAGTGCGACATGTAAAAGGAATAAATAAAACCGGGATGTATACTCTCTTCTGCTTTCAAAAATGATTATTTAAACATTTTTAGCTTTTATTTTTCAAATATAAAAATAACTTATAATTATATTCCATAAATAAGGTTAAATGTTTCATAAACTAACCTTAATCAGCCTTAATATTCTTTTTAAGTTTGAATCCATTAAACGATGGTAATGAATATAGCTTTCACAATCTAATCAGCACAATATTACTAAAGCTTAAAAAAAAGAAATAAAAATAAATCTAGATTAAAATACTAATATGTGGTTTAGCAAATAAAACTTCTGCACAAAAAATGTTAATTTATTCACAAATCTGATGATGACTTGGTAATTGTAGTGCAACGCGGTTTTATTTTTTTAGTGGAATAGAGCTAGATTTCACCTACTTTCTATCATGAATTGCTCCTACAAAGTTATGCCTGGAACTGTGAACGAAAGTGTTCAAGATAATTATAATGAAAATAATTACCCTACGAAGTTGTCTATGGATCCACAATTTTTCCAAGGTAAACAGAATTACCAGAAAAAATCACAGTATAAATTTACATTGTTCTCTTTAATGAGGACAAAATATTTGTAGGTTAATGGGAAGTCTGAAAAAGAAGCGAGAGAGAAATGATACAGGACAGCGTCTGAGCACGCATATGTTCGACAAAGATAGAAGTGCATTCATTAATTCCCTCCCATGTGCAGAGCCCGTTGTAGCCGCCGAGCACACAAGCAAGCATACAAATATTTTGAGGGAGGGAGAGAAAAAAGTAAGATGGAAAAGAGGGCTAGATGGATTGTTGTGAATCGTGTAATGGAAAAAATGGCTGCGACAAGCGATGCCTCCTCTGCTAGGGATAAAAAACTTAATGAGCACGTCAAATCAGTTTGCGATAAACACGCTTTCATTGTTTCCTTGGAGTAGAAGGGTGGGAAAGGTAGTTGAAAATGGTGTGAAGAAGAGTGGGGAGGACGAATTATCAGGATGCGACTGAGATTTAGATCCATCATTCGAAGAATATGGGAGGGTGGTTGGTAGGGAGCGGTGAGGAGTTAGGATTTCAACCTATCGTAATTTCCCAGGGATGATATATTTTTACGAAGAGAAACTGTCTTATCTTTTTAAATGCCCGACATCAGTGCTTTTATTATTTGTACACTTCCAAATGATTACGTGAAAATCCAACATATTGCAGAGGTTTATTTACTACGAATGTATGATTTTCAGATTTGTACCAATGTCTGTTTGTCACATTTCTCCAATGTTCTTGAATACTCGACGACTTGGGCGACAGGTTCGCCCCAATTAACTGCTGCCGAACAGTGGTCCCAAATGGCCCCGAAAAAAGCTGGCCAAAATTAATACCGCTCTTATTTTTTCATGCTTACTATATTCGAACATTGTTTCAATAGGTTTTTGATCCACTGAATTCGAATTTGAAGTTTAATTTTCTCCATCTTTGATATAATTGTTTTTACATGACCAATTGTTTAAACAATTACATGTTACAAGTTTGAATTGAATTTCAATAAGTATTCCGCATGATGTTAGATCCGTATTATCCGAATTCGATGTTATTTTTGCTGCATCTCTCATTTTCATTGTTTTTACTTGAGATGTTGTTTAAACAATTGAACGGTAGTCGTCGTTCCTTACATATTATATTTGCAGAATCCGAATATGAAGTTATTTTTACTGTTTCACAGAATGTAATTGTTTTAAAATAGTAATTGTTTAAGCAATAAAAATAAATAATAATCGTCATTGTAATCGGATGTTTACGGAAATCCGACTGCTAATGCTCTGTTCTGCACTGAAAGTTTTGAAAAATAAATCATTTCACATAATCACTCCATTAAAATTATAGGCGAGATTCGGACCCGCGACCTTCAGTAGAGCCGTTTCGTGCGTTAGCTACCAGGATTGGAAACTAACATATATGTATTCCAAATTTAGCACTAAATATTTTATCAGTTTTATTATTTAACTGGATATTATTTATACTATTAGGAATAGTAAAATGAACAAGTTATTTCCATATTTGTATCAACAATAATTTAAGAAAACAATTACAGATATTCGAAATTATCGTCTGATACTTCATCAGTCTCAATATCGGTCTGCGATTCATCCAAAGGTAGAAGACTTCGAACCTCATACCTTCGTGCAGATAGTGGCATTTTTTCTCTGGACACCTGAAATGGTGGAAATGAAGAGATCGGACGCTAACAGCTGTCTTCGTATTACATGATCGATTATTGCCACTATCGAAGATTTCCTTGTGTGGTGCACCCGGAATCTTCGGATATCTTTGCCCCTGACCTCCATAGCCTTTCTGATAATAGACCAAAAGGAAGGATGGTTTCCTTGGCAATGCCCGCACCATGAATTAGCTGCTTGTGTAGGACGGGTGGCATATAATACCACACGAAAAGCTGGACACACAAATCTGCCGTAGAAAAACAATAATCTATGAAAAGAGCATCGTTGATCTCGAAACCACTTTTTAAGGCTCCTTCCAGTGATACTTCGCTTCTTTTGACCTCCTTTTCTCTCCATTTCGATAAAACGCGTCGCGCTCTGTTATGAGTAGCTGTCGTCACTTATTTGATTAGGTTTGCCGCCACTCACGCCAATCATCACCTCTGCTTTGGTAGCTCATGGATGTAGCTAAGCCTATTGTCCCATTGAGCGCAAACAATGAGGTCATGATTGGCAGATAAGTATAAGACAAAATAATTTTTTTAAATATTCAAAATTATTTATGAAAATTTGCATTTAATTATATTTTAATTCAATTTTTCATTGAAATTAAAAAAAATTAGTTCATTGATAAATAATCATACACATATTTACAACTTATTTAAATATTGATAAGTCTGCGCGCGAATAATGAGAGGACAGATGAGGCTGAAGAGGTTGGAGGGCAAGGCAAAGAGCCAGCGAAGAGAGCTGATTGGGGAACAGAGAAATGAGAGGAGAGAATAAAATAAATGGTACTATTAATGGGACGAAGCAGCCAAGAGGTAATGTCTTCCCTAGGAGTTGAGCTGGATACCTCTAGACAGGGATTTCGAAGCTTTTAAGTATTAAAATAACGTGAAAATATCCGCCAAAACATTAACTTTGGCTTCTCTTTAATCAACGCTTGAGCTAGGAACGGTTAGAAGGCTGAGGTGCATGTTCCAATTATCCATGACCCAGGGCGGATTCGTGCTAGAGAAAAATCGAGGGAGCAAATTTCAGGACTCCACGGAAGGAATGTTAGGAAGCGATCAAAACAACACACTAACGTCACTGATGTGAGAGAAAATATCAATCTTCCGAAGTAAGGAGTTTCTGAGATAAAAAAATATTTGAAGAAATGAAGATTTCAGAGAGAGAAACTTGATATTTGATAGTATGTGAAATCGGCGTAGGTAAACGGATGAGTCAGAAAATTTATGTTGAAAACTAGTTGTGTTTTTTTTGTGATACATATCACAAAAATAGCTGGTATGGAGGCTAGCATCTTGTGTATAATTTTCTAGAATTAACCTATAATTTGTTATTAATTAACCTCTTGTCTATAATTTTCTAGAATTTTTATGGGTAGCATGCATTGAAAAAAGCAAATTATTATATAAAATTGTAAATGCTCATATAAGCGCATATATTCTAAGAGTTATTCAGCATAAATAACACGGACAGAAGAGTGTTCACATTTTTTTAAACTGAAAAATGTACAGAAATGCTAATAAGGAAATTTTTTCCAATGTTACAGACGTTTTATATAACCAGAGTCTCAAAAGGAGTCTGAAGATAGTTTACGACGCTTTTGAATGTACATGAAAAAGTAGCTTGAAAGAATCACTTTAGCTAATCAGAGATTGGTTACATCAGACTTTAATTTATCCTTCTTCGTAAACATAAAGTACCTTTTGTGCATCTGGAATTCCGAGGAGCTTATCTTATTTTAACTCTTAGCTTATCAAAAGATTTTCCAGAGTAAAACACTCTAGTGTAAACAATTTAAATCAATAATCGTGGAGAAATTTGGGCCTATGAGCATTGCGGAAAAAGAAGTTCAGGGCACTTAACTAAGTAAATTTCTCACACTCGTGCAACCACCAAGGAAGCTGGCCTGCAGGTAATTTAACGGAAATATTCACCTGTATCCTCAACGAAATGTTACAGCTATGCTTTACCATCATACTGCGAATAAGACTGTTTAACTATGTACATATATTACTGAGAAAAATATTTTTTTTCCTCATGACTGTGGCCGTGTAGTGATGTGACATTGATTTGGCAAAGAATAACATTAACCTTTAGTAATATAATTATAATATAGTAATATTTTCCGTAAATGGAAACTTTAGCATTTTTTCCATCCACGGATTACTTTAGTAATGGAATGAGTGGTTAGACTTCACTCCTCTTCAATAAAATATATCTTCGTTTTAAAAGCTGTACACAAATCAATACACAAATTATGCAAAATTGGAGGCGAATCACTTGCTTAATGGACCCATTCAGTGTTAATTTGAGTCCCCTCCACATTTAGAGATAGAAAGCAATAAGCGAGTTAAGCATACAAATTTAGAGACGATGGGTGGGATATTTACCAAACCCATACGGCCAAGTAAACACAGACGCCAAGCAAACACACTCATATGCACACACTTTTAACTGCAAATGCAAGAGGATGAGGCACGATAAATAACCTCGGGGCGTGAAATAATATTCTGAAATACATCCCAGAAGCAATGAAAAATAAACGACTAGTATGCTCTGACTCCTTCCATGTAAAATATTCTTTTATTTTTAAACTGCTTGTTTTACTTATTTGACATTTTCCATAATTATCATGCCTTCTATTTGCTCTGCGCAACATCTATACTCGCTAGTAATTTTCTTTTCTCATTCTCCTAAAAGTAATGCCTTCATATTTTTATAAGAGTTTTAATGTCATCTTAGAGACAAAAATGGAGAGATAATTAAAGCAAAGTAACCTCAGAGTTGTCAGTCAAAAGGGAAATCTTCTAAATTCAAATAGTAGGAGGTGTGAAAGGCGATAATATTTGATAGCTTGGATTAAATGTGTATAATTAGTATAAACTGAGAAAAAACCTTCGCGTATAAGTCTTATTCGGAAAACCAAAACTGATTCGCCACATAAGGAATAAACGTATAGGGAATGCAATAAGTTTCGCAAGGTCGTGAAATAAATGCTTTAGTACATTTTTAGTACATTTTTAGTACATTTACCAACCAAATGTTATGGATGCGCACCGAATTAGCAAACTGTTCTTCCTACATAATGAAGTACATTCCATCATTTTATTTAAAATATATCCTTTTTAAAAGTTATAATGTATTAGGCGATTTATTTTCACGATATATATTCAATAGCTATCCCCATGTGATACTGTTCGTAAACATGGTAAAAACCTAATATTTCCAGTACTGACCTCTCACTTCACCCAAGATCCGTGTAGATACATTAGGGCTGAGGAGTTATTAAGTACGGCTATTACTTGTCCAATTGGCCAGGAGAGGATAAACTACATGAACATATTCAGCTACTGAGGAGTAACTGGGAGAAAAATGCATATAGAAAAATGACGAACAAGAATAGAATTGACTCATATCGGTTATGTGGTTGAAATGAGAGACGAGATGCAATACAAGTCTTGACCGAATACTCTTAAGAAAACTTCGCTAGTATTTAAACTACTAAGCCTTTGACGGCGATCTTCATTGCCTTCTTTGTTCGCTTGCTTCGGTCTTCCTCGGCTGCAAGAGCACCGTTGTAACTTACAGACAGACAGGAAGATTCCTACAGGACGTTTCCCTCCTCTACCTCCATCCCCATTTGCGACATCTTACATCACCCCTCCCACAAAAAGAGAGAGAGATAGAGAGAGAGCAGAAAAAAAACTCTCTCTTATTATTTCTTCCTGCATATACTTCTCTCGTAGACCATCCATCCTTATTAATCTATGTTTTTGTGTCTCTTCAGAGAACACGCCAAGGAATAAAGGTAGTTTTTTCTCGGATAAATCATTATAGACAGAACAGAATTGCTGCTATACTTCTTGCTTAACAATACTTTTGCTTAATATGCTTAACAATACTTTTGAGAAGCTAATAGTAGGTTTTTCTGGGTAACTTTGAACCATATAAAAACGGCAGCGCCTAGCCATAACTGCCTATATTGGACCAATTCCTCTGCTTCTCCCTACCTTCAACTCACAACTTGCTTGTATTTTTTCACTGTTTTTTCGTACAGATTGGACCAGCCTGCTCATTAAACACAAGCGTATATTAAGATGACTCTTTAAAGTAAAAGTGCAGGAAGCTAAAAGACTACTCAAGTAATTAGTCCCTGGCAACCAATGTGTATACAAAAACAGGTATTCAATACGTGGTTGCGAAAAAACTTTTTAATGACATTCAATCAACTTTTAATCTACTAAACAATATGTGAAATGAAAACATGATGCACGATCGTAAATAATATGATAAAATGGTATTAAATGTGTTATAAAAACATTCAAGAAAGTTACTAGAAAGATTTTGCGGTTAAAACTTATGCCGGATAAAACGACTATAATTTTCAAAACTAATTCTCGTTTTTATGCTCAAGTCTGTTTAAAAATTGAATTAAAGGATTTTTAATTTAGACAAAAAATTCCATAAATTGAGCACATACAAGTATTTAAAAAGTTAAGCTTCCAAACTAATTGGTGTAATGGAAACACTTAGCTTAGTTACAATTTATGTCAGCAATAATGATTTTGAAAGCGATTATATAGGCCGCCAATAAAGACAAAGGATGGCATAGGCATATATATCTAGGAAATAAGGCGCTCAATACTCATTTCCACTGTTATACACAAAGTTGCAGCTATATTGTTGGAGAAAATCCATTGATTACGAGCAAGAAAACAAGACGTGATAGTTTTATTTGAGGAGCGCAGAAGTGTAGAGGGATTGACAAAACGGCAGAGAATGAGGCATTATCTGTATGAGGACATGACACGAGATATTGTATGCCTACCTCATGCCTGTAAGCGTGTCTCCTTGAGACACGCATACAGGCATGAATAAAAGAAAACACCTATGAATAAGGCGTTAACTTCAGTCTAATAGGCACTGTAAAACGAATATTTTTTTCATTCCAGAATCCTCCGTAAATCACAACACTCACTGCTTCCTCAAAATATATTATCCGATCTCATCAAGTAGCAAAAACGAAATCCTCAAGGATTCGAGTTGAGATTCCGCAAAGACGACGGGGCAATATACAGCACACGAACACTCCAGAGTCTCTCCGAGCACGTATGAATTGCCTCGCCAATGTCATTAAAGCGAGACAGGGTTAGGGGAGACAGGAAGGTGGAAAGTGAGAGAGGGGGGAAAGACTTCCACTTTGAGCGAATGAAAGATAAACACTAGTTGGAGGGGACAAAGGGCGAGGTAGACGGAGGAGAGAGCAGTTCACCCGAACCCTCTTCGTCCCCATTCCCTCTCCGCACACTCACCCACCTCCCTGAGAGGTCTCTCACGCTTCCGGGAAAGGATGCTGAGAAAGGAAGGAGACGGATCGAAAGGGAAGTGAGAAGGTTATGGAAAGGTAGGAAAGAACGAAGGGCTCAAGACAGGTGAAGTGTTTTCGACGGCATATGCCGGATGAATTAATTCTAAAGCCGAAAAAAACTGCACTGAGTAATTCTTAATTAAACAAATGATAATCCCTTTAGGTATCCGATTTTGCTAAAATTTGTTGTAAGGGTAGCGTATAACCATGGCCCCCTCTAATACAGGCCGGAACATGGAATTTTGGCAACGCTGTGTGTTAGTCCTATCGTTGCTGTTTGGAAGCATGGCGTCTTACGGGAGATGTGTGTCCGTGTGATTAAAAACGTATGAATTCACTAGTTGAAAAGGCCGAACTGGACTAATTTTTTGTATATTGTGTTGGCTAAAGGTACGTAAATTCGTTTAAAGATATTTTCTGTGAGTTTAAGGTGGAAAATCACGATTATTTATTCAAAAGCATTTTGCGATCGCTTGCCGGCCGGCCATTATTGGAATGATATTGAGAGTACAATAATGCTGGATTAAAAGGCAGAGCAGGGCTTATTTTGTTGTATATTGTTTTGGCTAAAGGTAAGTATAATAGTGTTAAGATATTCTCTGTGAGTTGAGGGTGGAAAATTACGGTTATTTCTTCTAAAGCATTGCGACTACTTGCCGGCCGGCTATTACGGAAGGAAATTGAGAGTACACAAATGCAACGTACATTATATGTTAGGAATTTAGCAGCTATTCTGTTTTTATGCTAATATTATTATTATTGGGTTAACAGTGATTGTTATTTTTGGTGGGTCTTATGAATTACCATGGTGTAGTTGTGTCTACATGAATGTCGTTTATTATTGAAGAAACAACGGCTACTTCATGAGTCTATTGATGTGTCTAAGAATTGATGTTACTCAGGTTTTATAAAAACAATCATAAATGTACTACACTTCGCTGTGATTAGCAAAACGATGTTTATTCCTACAACTTCTCTTTCTTAAATTAAAGATGCCCCGGCGTTGTTGTGTGCCAGGTTGCAAAAGCAACTACCTCTCCACCAAGAATGAGGGGTATGTGACTGTGCTCCGATTCCCCAAAGACGAACGCAGTAGAAAGCAGTGGCTGAAGAATATTCCTAGGAAGGACTGGAATCCTTCTTCAAACGCAGTAGTTCGCATCAAGCATTTTGCTGAGCATATCCTCCACTGTTCAACTTTCACGGATAAGAGCGGTGAAGTGCAAATTTTCCAGTTAGATCGTCCAAAGTTGTCCCCTGGTGCTGCTCTTACTTTGTTCAATGTTACTACTCCGTGTTCACCTCCCTCAGTACTCATGGCCCCACATCCCATGTTTGTGAAAATGAAGTGAAATATAATTAAGTGAAGTGCTGTTCTTTGCTTTGTGAAGTGCAACATGCAATGTAAGTTGTGAGTAGCTTCTTAGTCTGTGATAGTGAATGACAGTGAATTGGTAAAAAGGTTTCATTGTGTATTTTTAATTGTCCAACCTCACATACATTACAAACAATACTGATACATTAGTCTTACAGCTAGCAATCCTCTTCAGCTTACACCATTTTCACGGCTGAATATCCATGCGATTACAACTATCTACCTCAAGTAAACACTCGTAACGTAAATGTTTGCATTTTTAGTAGTTTATCATTTTCCAAAAAAAATTCCTTTTTTCAACTCTCCCACCCACAGCGAATTTCAACCGTTACATGTATAGCCCACAAACGCGTGACACTGCATTATCCACTAGACTGAGAAATTTCATTGGCCTGTATGTAATATTTTTGTGGTTATTTGCAATAATTCCTCCTGAAAATCACAAAAATTCCACATTCTCGTTTTCTTGTATTATACTTACATACATTATTTTCAAACCGGTGAACACTGCTTCCAATTCCAATTGCTTCCAATGTTGCTTTCTACTTCGTCTACACATTCTGTTAGTTTTTAATGTGAAAAACAAATTTTTTTGAGCTTACATATTCAAACTTTCCTCTAAAACTTGATTTTTTTCAAATTGGTGAACACTACACCACAGGTATCTGTGCTGTTACTTCTGTCTATCTCAGATTCACACCCTCAACGTGAAATATTTTACATTCTTAGCAGTTTATTATACACAAAAAAAGACTAATTTTTAACTCTCCCACCCACACTTTTACAGCTATGGAATTTCAATCGTTTGACGTATGGCTTTCAAATTACACACAAACGTGTAACACTGCATTTTCCACTTAAATGAGAAATTTTATCGGCCTGCGTGTAATGTCCTCAAGAGTTATTAGCCATCACACCCCCTGATTCTCACAGATAACTACACATTCTAAGTTCCTTGTAAAACATTCATTGTTTTGAAACCGGTGAACGCTGTACAGCTGATACCTATTTCACAGTATACAAGTTTTTAGACTGTGCCTGTTCCAATACTACTTTCTACTTCCCCTACATATCTTAGTGTTAAACTTTATTAATTCAAAACAATTTACTTATAAGCTTACATTTGAATATATGTTCCTTTTACACTTGATTTGTGTCAAAATGGTGAACGCTACCCCACAGATATTTTTTCCTTTGGTAGTCTTGTAAAACTCGTTGAAAACGATTTCTGGAAATCATTCATCAGTGAATTTAATTGCTCAAGGATGTGTCGTGACTGTTTCTTTGTGAGCCTGATGATGATGCCGTGCATCGAAACCCGTGTCGATTAAAAATTTATATCTGTGGAAAATTGTATCGTCTTAGTTCTTATTGTGACTGTTTCTGATTGGAATTCAAGTGTATTACTTACTGCAGCTTTTAGTTATTCCATATTCAGAAGTTTAATTTACACTTTTGATGGTCGTTTGCACTGTGAAATTTGAGAGTGATGTTACTTGATCTACGAAGTTGCTTCTTGTAAGTTTATTTACTCAAGATGGATTTATTACGTGAATTTATTTATTTATTGCCATTTTCCTTTGAAATAAATGTTGTAAAATTTTGAAATGTTGAATTGTTTCATTCCTGAAATAATCCTGGTGATAGCTGCAAGAAGATAACCGAAAACCTTAAAAATATTTTGTTCGCTTTCTCACTATCCGGGACGGATGTGCATCCAGATAGGTGTTAACACGCAGGGGCGGATTAAGGTCGTTGTTTTGGGGGGGGCGGTTCACTACTTTCCGCGGCGCCTGGGGGGTATGCAATACCTCTCAACGAAACGGGGGTCCGGATGTAAAGAATGCCATTCTTGTGAAGATGCAGGTCTCCCGGATTTTACACCACATTCCAATTATATTTAAGCATTGTATATAGAGCTGGTGAAATAAAAACTTCCATTGGAGAACCACCTTAATGATTACCATATTTTCTATTTTCCTGGGAATTACGGGGGGGGGCGGCCGCCACCCCGCCCCCCCCCCTTAACCCTTCCCTGTTAACACGGTCCTGTCTTTTCGCAGCCGTTTAATGAGATATCTTTGTGATGATTGTAATATTTAAGTTTAGCTTCCCCTTTGAAGTTAAAGCCTAATGCATATTTCAACAACGTATCTTGGAGAAGCCCTGTCAGCTATCGCAACTATATATTTCTAAATTAATACTTCTGGGCAGCCATTCATTTGCATAACTTTTGTTACTTAACTAACCTAAAATTCCTTCCTGGGCTGAAAAACATGTTTTTAATCGAAAATGCTGTGAGATTAAATTGCCCAAGTTCATCACTCGTCTCACTTGCCATTACCAATTCTAACATATGCCTACAACAAAATGGTATAAAAATACGAAAAAAATACTCAAATGATGCAACCCTATGATATACATTAGCATAGCTGATGTCCGTTGTGGTATTCACATCAGTTCTATCCCTACTCGCAACGATGATAGCCGGCAGAATAACAACAGGACCACGGGCGATGCAGTAGGACCAATGACGTCATGCAAAGCGCTGTTGACAAATTGCATGTTCCGGCCTGTATTAGAGGGGGCCATGGTATAACTCCAAAACGAAATACTCTGAAACTGTTCTGAGCAAAAAAAATATTATACGACTAATAGCTATTTAAAATTTTTTAAATACGTGCTTTGAATCATATTTTTACTAATATACGTATCTGCTCCTGATTTTTATAGAGCAAGAGTGTGTCTCATTTTAAAGCTTAGTTTAAAGCGTGTCTTTCCTTAGATTTAGTGCCAAACATTTGACTCCCATGAGCAGTAGCTTAACGTTTTGATGCACCAGACAAACTCATATCATGTGAGTTCCTGCAGCTCCAGCAAGAAAGTAATATTTTGGCCTTAGTTCTGAAATTTTTGAGAATGAAACTCTCTCTTCGAGATATCCTTCCTTAAATTTATGAAAAATCTCATTCAAGTTTACTAATATTACTCTTAATGGTTTATATATCCGCCTTCCCTTTTCGTTTATTTAGCGACATCTATAACACCAGGAAGTTCTCTGTTTACATGAGGAACATGGAAAAAATTAATATACTTCGGGGTTCCCCGTCCCTTGAGGGATTCGCTTTCATCGCCTAAGATTAGCGGAGCATACTAATCCCTGCTCTTAGAGAGACTCCAAATTCCTCGCTGAATATTTGCCATAGCCTAGCTATCAAGCATATAACACTGGACTAATATTTTTTTAAGGGTATGGATTGGTTCTAGTCACAAGAGCTTTTCCTTGAGGTGCCTTATTGTTTCACTTCCTGCTAACTCTAATGGGCTGAATGAATTCGTAGACCTCTCTGCTTTTATCTCCAGATGAAATTTTATGAGTTTCTTCTTCAGAGTATATTCTGCTCTGCAAATATTTCCTCATCACTGGTGATATTCTGATTTTGGATAGACTCCGGAAAATTTTTATAGTACCACTTTGTGAAGTGAATACGCCTACGTGGCACCTCTCTCCTTGCGTGTCGCCGCCAGTGGCTAAAAATAGCTAAAAAACTTAAAATGTTGTTTAATTTCCACTAATTTCAAGATTAAAGTTCTTACGCCCAGCTGAAGAGACTAATGGTGCATTTTGAATGCTACTAGAATATGCTTAAAGTATGTGATACAACAATACTCGTGAAAAACTGAGAATCGTTCGTTCAAAGTAGTGTAAATGGATAGCCATGAAAATAATATTCTCCAATGGACTAATTGCTCATATAACTACAAAAATAGTTCTTCCGCATGATCACACGAAACAAAACGCTATGTTCTTAATTATTAAGGTAATTTTCCATCAACAACATGAGATTTAGTCCATTACACTCGTTTCAGAACAAAAAAAGTACATTCATTAGATAAGCAAAAAAATTTAAAAGTCGGGAATTCACTGTCCTTAACACCTAGGATGAAATGAAAACATTCGGCTACTGAATGGGTTGCGATGAATGGCTACCGAAGTTACTCTGATTCAATATGCTAATTAGCAATAGTTTAAACTGTAAAATCATCTTTAGGGTGAAGTTAACATGGTACTGATTAGAAAATTCTTTCTATTGTGATTAAACATTTGAAATTGATTTCGTATGCACAGTTGATAGAGATCCAAAAAAAGAGCAGGGTTGTAGGATTCAGGAAAGAGTAAATTCATAGCAGTTGTTAGCTAGAAAAAGCAACGAACCAAAAGCATTTACACACTCCCTAAATTACAAAAACGTATTTGCAGAGATGTAACAACTTGTCACAACAGTACAACAAGAGATATATTTTGATTACAGTAATAAAAATAATGGGTGATAGTGACGGTTTGTTCACTACTAGTGTCGATTACATTCACGGAAAAGTTTAATATTCTCTCTTCCAATTAATGGTTTCCACGCATTTGGTTAAATCCAGCGAGTGACGTAGCAATAGTCAGTTTACACGCTCCAAGCACAAATCTAATAATCCAATTACTGTTATTGGATATCTCCCAATTATTCACGAGCACTGCACAGGAAAGCGTTCAAGCAGAAAATTTACGCAGTGGGAAACGTTATTTACACACCAAATGCAAAATGGAATAACATTAATTCAAACGGAGATTGCAACTAAAATGTAATATAATCAATTTTAATAGTCAAGCTTTGAAAAGTATGAGTAGAGAGGTAGAAAGAGCACAAATTATTTCTTCTTCTTCTCTACCGTTTATGCCATTAGCGTCGGGGCCTCAATGAGCTGCTTCCAACTCTTCCGTTCACCTGCCATTTTTATTACTTCCTTATCAGTCTTCCATTTTTTCTTTCCGTATTTCTCAATCTCTTGCATCCAAGTCTCTCTCGGTCGAACTCTACTTCTTCTCCCATTCGGTTTTCCTTCCAACTCTTTCCTGGGTATTCTATTCTAATCTATTCTATTGAGATGTCCATACCATCTAAGTTGATTTCTCTCTTAAATGTTATTAAGGAAGGAAACTTCTGATGGAGTATTTTTCGGATTTTTGTGTTTCTTTCCAAATTCCTTTTGGTTTTATTTCTTATTCTTCTCAAGGCTGTTATTTTGCTTTCTATTTTTGTTGTAATTGTTCATATTTCAGAGCCATAAGTTAGCATAGGCACATAAATAAATTTATATAATTCTAGTTTCATTTTTTGGTCTGTATTTATTTTCCTATGTTATTTATCTGGTAGCATAAACTGCTGGCTTGTTTTATTCTTTTTTGAATTTATTTATTTATTTTTCCCACAGTTTTTTGTATTCTGTTACTATCTCTATTTTTTCCTTTTCTATTACTATGCCATAAATTGTTTGCTCTTTTCTCCCTGTATGCAGTAGTTTTGCTTTTCTTAGGGTTTATTTTCATTCCTCTATTCTTAATGCTCTCATTCCATTCATATTCAGAGTAAAAGGGCGTTTGCGGCTGTTTTTGAATATTTTAATAATCAAATAAATAAATAATTTACAATTTGCTGAAACATTGATTCCTCATCAGATATGATAGCGTAGGTCAATATCATCTGCGTAGGTCGGAGCTTGTATAATAGCTCGTATATAGATCACAGATTAAGAGATGTGAAATACTTTACAAACATGTTCAATATTGTTAGCGCTTGTAATTTATGTCGTTATAAATCCACATTCAACATCTCATATATTAAAAGGATTCCATGCATGAAGAATGTGGGTGATCATTAGGGATATTTAGCCTTCAGCGATTTGTCCCTCATTCGGTGACCTGCGAAAACATTAATTTGTTGACCTATTATCTCGGGCCCCGCATGCAAATTCGCAAGTTAGAAGCAAACAATTTTTTGCCTGACGTTAAACATATTTTGCTAGAGCCAATGTACTACGGTAGAAGCGATCACAGGAATAAGACAAAGGAAATACACTGCAGAACCGATACATTTAAAATGTCATTTTTTCACGCACATTAAGGGATCATAATAGTTGCGTTAGATCAATCATATGAAAATCCCATATTCACTAGGTAGACTTTTTACTTGTGTTTAATAACATAGCATCATTACTAATACTTCACCCCGCTTGAAATGTCCGGCATTATTTTTCTCTCTGCATGAAGTAGTATCTCGCAGAATTAATTAATTAATAGTATTAGTAATATAAACCACTAGATGTCTCTATAGCAGTGTCCTGCATGTTTGCACGTTCATTTCCAAGTTTCTGGTTGGAATGTGCACTGTTCTCTTGACTGCTTTTTGATCTGCGCCTAGCGGCCGGGGGAATATGCGAGGTCCCGAATAGTCCTGGGACGAGTGCTGAACTGCTGCATGCCTGGTGTGGAATCACCCCGTGCCCACACCCTAGTGGTGACTTGCACGGTACCTCGTAGATGTAGATGAAAGCAAGTGTCCTTGAGCAGGAAAAGAAGTAGCGACGGGGTGCGAGGGGAGATTAGGGGAATAGGGAGAGTTGGGGAGGATCAAGGACGGTATAAGTATATTTACACCCAGTAAGTCCCAAGTCTCATAGACACAAGTATGTTTTCCCTTTATTGGAATCTATTACAAAGATATAAATATATAAATAAAAGATTGTCTCTCGCTTCAAATGTATGTTTTCGTAGTTTTTTCGTATTTACGCAGTATACTCTGTGATAATCTGTTAAGTTATGGTAAGCACTTCGATGAATAATAGAAAACACTAGACTCCTTTCTTGTGTATGGGGCATATCACGCTTAAACCTCATGCAGTAAGTAATTTACATTAATTCAATGTATGTCGTTGGCCTTACTGTAGTCTTCTTCTTCTTCTTCTTCGAATAACCCATTTGAGGGTGCGATAAATCACTTCTGGATATGCCTTTTTTGATTTAATTTTCTTTCTGTCCATATTTCCTTCATCCTTTGAGAGTGCCTTTCCTTTTGTTCTTGCGTCCATTTTCTTCCATCCCTCGATTTTTTTCTTTCTGGAAATTTTTCTGAGTGAATTACTTCTCTAAAAAGAGTTCGGTCATCTATTGTGTCAATCTTTATTCCCAAGTTTTCCATATCTTTTTGAGTTTCAATGAACCAAGTAGGTTTGGATTTGTAGCTGTATAGTAGGTTGAAGATCTTCTTGGTTAGTCTGGAGTTACTCATTCGAAATATGTGACCATAAAACTGAATTCGTTTTTTTCTCATTACATCGACTAATTTTTCAACTTTTAGATATAGCTCTCTGTTTGGTCTTAGTTTGTATTCTGCATTGCTGTTACTTTTAGGTCCCAATATTTTCCTCAAAATTCTTCTTTCAACCTTTTCTAATTTTTCGAGATCCCCCATTCTTGTTAGTTTAAGTGTTTCTGCTGCATAAAGCGTTTCAGGTCTAACCACTGTTTGGTAGTGTCTTAGTTTAGTGTTCCAAGATAAGGTTTTTTTATTATATATGTTTTTTGTCGTACAAAATGCCCTTTCCATTTTGTGTATTCGAGTTTCTATTGCTATATTTTCTTTTGTGTTGTTTGTTATCAATTCCCCTAGGTATTTAAAACAGTTTGTTTTGGACATTGTGTTTGTATGGATTTTAAGATTTTGAGGGGCATCACTAATGTTTGTCATGAACTGCGTTTTTTCAAAAGATATTTGTAGACCTACTTTGGCTGCTTGTACCTGTAGTTCTTTGATTTGTTGTTGGGCATTTTCCAGCGAGTCAGTTACCAATGCCATGTCGTCTGCAAAAGCCAGACAATCTATAGTAATTTTATTTGGGTTCCTTCCTTTCTGTTCGTCAAATATAATCTTGGATATAAGGTATTCTCTCTTTATAAGCACCAAAGAGGGGTGAAATACACCAGAGGATAAAATTCGTAATGAAAAAATAATTTAACTTAACCGGGACTCGAACCCTGAATCCACCATGAATTAAATCGGCTAGGTGGTTTAAATGGCTAACACATTTGACCAGCAAACGGGAAAACTTGGTTTGGATCCCGATCAAGTAAAATGTTATTTTTCACAGCCAATTTCACCATCTTTCGTGTACATCTTTGCACTCGTGCGCGTGACTGCGTAACACATTTATTATTAAACCTCAATGATTGAATATTAATTTTCTTGCTCATTCTTAGAATTTTATCACTTAAAAGAGTCTCTGTCGCTGCACGTCGTGTGGTGAATTGGGGATGATGGGCAGTAATCGCAAGGGGGCACGAAGAGAAGGTCAACATTTCATTTAGCGAGGGAAATCAGGATCCGAGAAGTGATGCTCACAGTAGAGGGTAAGATGAGGTAAAGGAGAAAGGAAAAGAAGTTGAGAGGAGATGAGATGTCTTAACGATGAACGGAGGGAATATGTGGGCGGGCGGAGGGGGTGGAGAGCGGAGTCAATGGAGGGGGGGGGAGGGCAGGAGAGAAATAGGAACACGAGAGAAGAGGGGGAAGTAGTGTTAGCTTTCAATATCCCAGAGTAAATTTAGCCTTTTATCTTCGGTAGTGGGACTCGGTTGGAGGAGGACTTAAATCAACAATGGAGGCGGATTGGAAGGAAAGGCATTTCATTGGGAAGTGAAGAAAAAACGAGAAAGAACGTCGCACATGGAATGGGGAAGATGCGATATGGTGGGGAGCGAAAAAGGATTGGTTAAGGGCATATAAGGGTTGCTGTGAGGTTGTTACGGGGGTTAAAGGGATGAATTTGAAGCCAAGGGAAGAAGTCTTGGAACGATAGGATTGCATGGCAGAGGTTTCTGAGACCTTAAGGGAATGATGGCGGTAATGTTTGTGCTTGGTAGAGTGGGGAAGGTAGGGTTAGTGAACTGATATCCCGTCGTTGCCCACTGCTCACGATGTGAGTGATGGTGGAAGAGAGAGTATGTAGAGAAGGCGGTTGATAGCACCGAGTAAAAAAGTAAATGCGTAAAATATGTAATGGAAATTAGAGTGACTTACCAGATACAGTGAACACCAAGCCCCGGTTTTATAATTTTTGGTTAGTTGTTTTCACTGTATTTAACTCGAAGTAAGTGCATTCTCTCAACGATAACGCTCACGTCAGCAAAATGAGTTACATGAAGTAAAAATACCTGAACTCTCAGTTAATATCAAGTTATCGAGAAGGCTATGCCAGTGGTTTCCAAAGTGCGCCACAATCACCCTCTGGTGCTATAATCTGGGGAGGGGGGAGGGAAGAAATGGTACGGGGGCGCTGAAGGCGGGGATACTAACCAAATAGGTATGATAAACGTCCTGCGATGAAAAACTGTCTATTGGAATTGAAATAAACATTAAATTTAATCCTAATTGTTTTATCTTAATTTTTACAATCTTCCTTATTCGGTCAAGTAGTCTATGATTTTAAGACTTACGGTTGTATGGTGCTGGGCATAAGATTGTGAAACTAAGCAAGGTAGATCGAAAAAGTTTGGGAAACACTGGGCTACGTCAACTTGCGGTTAACGTTAATTAGACCCTATAAAACCGAGCTTAAGTACTCACCGACTTCCGAATTCCTGTGCAAGGTATATAGTCGGCTTTCGCCGCTTGGACAAAAGTTCACCTTTAAGGGAAAAATTAAAGTGGCTGACTGATAAAAATAGACGATTATATCTATAGCGTGTGTTATGGCACCAGCTTTAGACACACAAAGAACCAAATTACATTTTTATCTTTTTCAAATCAGTCTTTTATTTACGAAAAATCGTCATAAGAACCATAATACATTGCTCTGCTTTCCTGGCCATTGGAACACTTTATTAAACAACTTATTTAATTGAACAGCCATCCTATACGTGGAACGCGATGATATCTGATATAATAAACGTTTACTTACTTCGGGATTTTAAATGTAAAGTCTATGATTATTTCTTAAATTTTTGACAACACTATTTTTTTAATTTTCTGTGTGCAATTTGATATTCAAAATTCGATGTGTAGTGTATCTATGTGTATTTTTCCTATTACCCTTGAAAATAGTAAACTAGACAAACATATTGTTAAAATTGCCCATTAAAATATTTAACTACGAATTCATAGCACCAGTTTCTCACCAAGAAAACAAACATATTCATTGATGTATTTTACTCATATGGGTACGCACCCAGGTTTTCAAAGGTAAATTTTCTAAAATAAAATTTAAAAAGAAACAGCAAGTTTAGATGCATATTTACGAATAAAATCGTAACAAACGACCATTTCGCATCACTATCCTGTCATAAACATATCTCGGAACGTAAGGGATGAAATGCTAAGTTCGTTTTCAAGGCTCTAACTGATCTTCTCTTGTAATATATTATAGGGCGTCCCACATTCAATTGACAGAATGGGCTCTTATGGAGATTGGTTTTCAGTGTAAAACCCCATAAGACCGGAGGTGCGATTTTACTAAAAACAGCTGAAACATTAGCATATTACTATTAAATAAACAAACTGTACACATTGAAGTCTTCCAAATATGCGAAAAGTATTCTCTAAAGTGACTCACTAAAATTTGGCGTGGTGTTAGAATTGGTTGGATAAGGAGCGCAGAGGTGAACATTTGGACCGACCGTAAGTTTGGCTTCAGTGTTTTCCATAAGCCCCATACTGTCAACCAAATGTGGAACGCTTCATACAATGCTCTTCTTGTAGAAACATAAATAATATTGGAACACCCTAATGTATTTTACATTATTTCATAGAAACAGTTTCTGCATAGCGTGCCATGCTGATGGTGTCAGCTGAAATGGACCTGCTAATTTTACCAACAGAATACTTTTAATCTCAATAAAGGGAAAAACAGAAATAAAAGTTAGATTCAGGGACACTCATAAGGGATTAGGATATTAAGGTCATAACAAGAGAAAAATCTTTCTCTGTAATGTTTCTCACAGCTATCAAACTACGATGAGAAAAAAACATTGGATAGATTCCATAGTGGCACCATAATAAAGCAAACAAAAACAGGAGAGGAAACATTGAAAGGGCAATTTAAAGTAAGTAAGACTTGAGTTGGATCGATAATAAACGAGTGGAATAGAGATTTTACATTTTGGAAGAACTGGGTAGAAAATTTCACTCCGGCGGAAAGAAGAAAACGGTGAGCAAAGGGGTTTTTAGGAGCAATTAACGTTGGGCTGAAACCTTTTTATTAGAATAACAAGTGTATGAGATTTTGTGCAGAATAATTAGATGTCAAGCATGCCAAAAAGAGCCATGGCTAATATTAATAGGAAAATAACAGGTTTTGTTTGATCAGTGGACGGGTAGGATGATCAACCATGATGATGTTACATGTCCCCGTGACCGCACGGGCTGTTGGAAGCATCAACAAACAGCGATTCGCTTGTGTCCAAATATATCCAGAGCGAGCCCATTTGAGCGTTGGAATTGTGATAATTAAATATGAAACCTTGTACCAAAGTTGAGCATTTTCCAATATTTCTTGTCTTCTGATGCCATAAATTGTATTTTTACACTTTGATGGAGTTTGATGAATTGTTTTGCTATAGGTAAATATTAATTATTTAAGGATGTATTATATTCCTTTTTCAGATTTTCAAAAGAAGTTTTCCTAAAATTTCTATTTTAAGTAGCAGTCATTAGAGCGCTTAAATAGCTTCATTTTACAGCGTGTACACAGTTATTTCTCCCTGAATCTGGCTAAAATTTACAATACGATACACATCTGGCTAAATTTTAATCAAAGATGGTTATGTCACCACATATTTGCCAAGGCAAGCGAATGACATCAAAAAGCAGGGATTCGGGACCGAGGGACATCAAAAAGCAGGGTTCGGGAGCGTGTCCTTTAGAGGCGTGTTTTATGCGTTGATATTATGTACGAATATTTCGCTTCAATTGTGACATGTGTAGACCCCCTTATTTTCCTTTTATGCTGGTAGCATAAAAGGAAAAGCAAGCTGGTAGCATAAAAACCTTTGGCACTCATTGAAGAACGCACAAAAGGAACACAGTCTCATTAATACTCATCAGTGCCTCTTTACCAGAATTTAAAAAGCGCATTTATCGAATCAAAGGACATCTTCAAAAGTCCGCATGGCAAACCAGATACTGGATCCCAGTTAAAATTACCCGAACACTCGCCCGGGGAATATTTGGCAAAATATCGATATTAGACCCACATGGAACCATTATGGAGGTTCCATCGCGACTATGTGAGTTAAAACTAATACTGATTTCCAACTCTTTGTTTAATTAGTTAAAAAATTCTGCTTTCGCTGATGACATGCGTTAGATATTGAAAACCAAAATTAAGGTCCAAATATGTACATTTTTCTCCGAATATGTTTTGAATGAAAATTTTTTGTAGCGATAGACGCCCATTATAGCACCTTTTCTAAGGAAATACAACGTTTTAACTAATCAATTATCGCAGTAATTACCCTATTACTCGAAAATAAAGTAGTATGATGCATTTGCTTTATGTTTTTATCGATTTAACAGGATTTTTCGCTTCTTATAATAAGTTAAGGCACTTATGTAATAGATAGATATATCTTAATTTTCCCGTGTTTCTTCCATTGCCCATTAAATGCCACGTACTTTTAAGTTTAATTTGCGAGAAAAATAGCGTGGAATGGTAACATTTTTTTTGCTCATATCAGATAGAGGACATATTTTCTATAAGCATTCAGAATATGAATAATATAATATTTATGTCTGTTAACGGTGGAACCACCCTCAATGCAGTGAGAAGGTTGATTAGTCTCTGCGTTGTATTGGAATACAGAAGTCGGCACCCAAACTGGTTGTGGTTTGTCCTTGGAGAATAAATGTAATAGAGCCAACACTAGGATCTCTCTGACACCCAAACCAGCTGCCAGGGCGCATACTCTCAGATTGACCCCTGGAGACCCACATTTTCTCACCCATCTCCTCCCCACTCGCCTTTCCCATCTCAAATTATAACAGTTCGTTGTCTCCTCAAATGAAATAAAAACGCTTATTTTAATGGATTATTATTATTTTTACAGCATACTTTACAGTGAAAAAGTGTCAGATTACAGGCAGTAATACCGTTCTGTGACGTAATTTTTCATATTCTTTATGAACGTAGTTTTTTTTGGCTGTATAGCGCGGGTAATTTTTAAAGAAATATTTTAATAAAACAACGTTGTTTACCAAATATCTTTTGGTGCCGTACAGTTAAAAATATGAACTTCATACACAGACAGATAACTTTAAAAATAATGCTAGTTCCCCATTCCTTTTATTTCTGCTAGTCATTGGCATTATTTATCCTGATAACGTTCCACTACCCTCTGAGGCATACTACATCGCCAGAAACAATAAAGGGAACCCTTTTACATGAAATGAATGTCTCCAAAGGCTGGAAAAAATTGTATCCTTCGTAAATTTAAATCATAATAAAATAATTAAATTTTTATTATAAATATGTATTTTCTTCTAATATATGAACATACAAATTTGTAGGCTTGTTACATCACTACGAACAACCCGATGAACCGATCATGTTGAAATACTGCACGTTACTAGATGATATCACTAGAAAGGACATTTGCGCATGAAAAAGGCCCCAGGGACGCAAGGACTCCAAAGTAAACCTTCGATGCTTTTAAAATAGTCCAAGAGCTTAAGAGTAGAAGCGGTGTCCTTAATAGTACTAATGCTTCTCAAATTATAATCCCAAACCTGTGTTATATTTGTTACGTAAGGCCCTGAGGAACCCAAAAACGGCACTCTGGTGGTTGGAGAATGTTGCTAAACTCGGATGAAGCAGGCTCTTGGAACTTGGGTGTCCAAAAGCTCATGTATCAATAATATACCAAATGGATCATGTATCATATCGGTACGATCAACCATGTGGTCCATCCCAAAAATTTTAATGTCTTACATAGTAGTCACTATGAAAAATCCACCAAGGGAAGATAATCTAAGACCTCTTCTAGGATAAAAACACCACAACCGATTTTAATTAACGTTGGTTCAGCATTAAAGATACTCCTTCCCTCGTTTACTGAGAAATCACTTAATCGAAAGAAATAAAAAAATAATTTTTATTTACTAAACATATTTTAGTGCTTCAAACTATAAAGATATATTTTCGTCAGACCTTTTTCGATGACAACTTTTTTATATTATGACTTTATTGTGGCATGCATAAATGGGATACTCCCACTCATGCTGAATAAAACATTAATATTATTATCTCTCTCCCCCTCTTTTCTATCTCTGACTCGCATTTTATCCTCTTCTCGCCTTCTCATCTCCACACCCCTAATTCATTCCCATCGACCAAAACCACTAAGCCCCATTGCGCTCGCTGTGAAAAAAAATTTCATACATGCGAGGTTTCTACGTCCTACGCCATTTATCGCTTCTCAACCTCCAAAACTCTCTATCGTGTACCTGTGGTGTTCTTTGATACTAGTTTCCACGGTACGTGAGGTTTCCTAAATGTAGGCTTGGCCATACTCGCACGGGATGTAATAACGCCAGGTGTTTTGAGGTCAAGAAGAAAAGCAATATCGAGACAATCCACAGACCGCTGGGGAAACTTCGAGGCCATCTCATAAGAGTAAAGGACAGCCTTGGGATAGGCTGTCCTTTACCCTTATGAGGGAAAATAAATGGGTAGTCTTCCTTCACGCGGAACGAGCTACTACACTAAGTACTCTCGCTAATTTTAAATGTTCACATTTTTAGAGCTTCCCTCCGGCAACGGACGATTTGGAATGTTCAGTCCCGATGTTTAAGACTGAATCACTGCTTTCGTCTGAAAAAATTATTCCTCCTCTTGTGAGTTTGACACTCGGCGACTGCCACATAGTACAACCATGCCATTGCGCTGGTGTTCGATACTAAAGATGATTGAAGTGAATGGAAGTATTTTGAACCTTTGAAAATCCGTTGCCCATATAAATGACAGCATCCGTTGGAATTGATAAGTGGCTAACGTAAATTATTAGCGAATGAAACTAATTAAAAAACACGAGCTGACATTTTTTTTCATAGAGAATTTACATTTATTTCCAAATTAATATGCAGAAGAACCAAATATTTATACCCTGATTTGCTCTCGGCTCATTAAAAAAATACTGAAATTGGAGGTCGCGTCGTTACAAAATAATAGATGAACGACTTTAGCGAGTGAGAGTGAGTCCTTTAACATTAAAGCTTTAAATAAATCAAGGGCCGATTCATAGTTAAAGTACATTAATTTTTACATCTCTCTCTAGGGAACAAGTTTAAAATATTGGATGATTGAAATTAAAGCCGCATTAGGTATTAGTTTATTAAAGAGGATAAAATACTTAGCATAGAATAATGGTTATGTGATAAAATCCAATTGATTTGAAACTAAGATCCAAAAAAATGTTTATAAAATATAAAAATAACAGGAAAACTTGGAAGTAATCGTTTCTTCAGGCATAGCATTGCATTTAGCAACATATTCATGGAATTGCCCCTAGCGAGTGAGTATCGATCAGTTTATTGCCTTGGTAAAATTATAACCCACTGAAAATCAACAATTTACCACCTGAAAATATACAGATACAATGATTAATATTTGTTGTCGGAGACAAACACGCATTTACAAGAAAGCTCTACGACTTATTAAGTAAAAGTTTCCAGAAATTCTTTTCCATTGTTACAAAAATGAATGTTTGTTAAATCTTTGCGCCTTTTTAGTAGGATACATTTAGGACTATTACATTTAGTAGGACACTGCAATGACAGTGATTTAATTAGTATGTTTTTAAACTTTTTCATCATTCTTCCGATGGACAGGAGGAACATATTGTGCGCAAGTGACGAGTGAGGTTTATTTAGTTAAAAGTAGTTTATATTACGATTAGGCCATATAAACTGATAATTTTGATAATTTGATAGGCTTGATAATTTTGTTGGTTAGGGAGAAGAATTAGTTTTTACTTGTTTGCGTAAATGTTAAGTAGGACACAGTATTGACGCTGATTTTTAAAAAATGTGTGTTTAATATTTTATTTATTAGAGTTAATTCGATCTTTCCTCTTCAAGAGGGCAGTCAAAGCGCTTGGTCCCTAAATCCTTCTACACCATACAACTCTCCCACATCCTCTCCCCTTGCAACTACAACTCCCCCCCCCCCCCTGGAAACCCCCTCTTCACACCCCATCCCTCCCCCCAGCCCTCGGAGTCGCCTAGCAGTCTTCCTAGAAATCCACTTGGTATGCATTTTTAAACTCAACCAAAATCCTCTCCCCTCAACTTCCCCATTCGCCCCCACTCATTTCCTCGGCTAGAACCCTATATATTTTCACCCAACCTACCGCTGAATGCAAATAAATTTGCCACAGTGTGGTGAAACGCGCGTCGTGCCAGCGGGATAAAGTTTGTGGATATTACAGAGTTATTTTTTTCCATCATGTATATCCACATTATTTTACCAATATTTCCTCCAAAGATAATTAGCATCACAGTTTAGGCTCATTATAGCCTCGAGCGTTTATTTGTGGCGGGAGCTTCAGATCAAGAACCTTCAGCCAGCCAAAATATTAATTATGGTCAACCACAGATCATTAGGCGTTCTTAACATCAATTGACCTAAATGGATATTCTACAGAAGGAACAAAGATCCAAAATCCACCTCATGTATGAGAATAATTTAAAGAGGAGAGTAAAGGGGAGAGAAATAAGGCGAATACAATTACGTTAATAGGCCATTTTTCAATAATTGATCTCGTATCCCCTACGGGTTTAAAAAAAGCATTGTATGATTGTTCTCTTATTGTTTATGACTATTTTTTGCATGGAATAGAACCACTGGTTGAATCATCGATTGGAAAACACTGGAGAGGAGTGCTGAGACTATGGGCAGCAGACAAGTTAAGAGGAAGCTCAGAAAAAGAGACTGTGGAGGTTGCTCATTACGAAAGAGAAAACAAGAAAGAAGCTGGCCACCGAGAAAAAGAGTAACCCCAATGGATTTAGACAGGGGAGTGGCGATGAAATGGATACGCAACAAAAAAGTGCGACCATAATGATAAGAGATTAGTGAGTGGTAGAACAACTGCAACAGGAGGATATGATAGCACGATTTGTGGAGAGGGGAATGCGATGTTTACAATAAGCAAAACTCACTCGACATACCTACTTAAATACTCAGCCGAAAAAACTAAAGAATGAAGGAAAAAGAAATGCCAAAAAAAACTCAGGATTCTGTGATGACCGCTCGTGTGTGAGAAACATGATGAACAGAAAAAAGGCAGAGGGAGAAAAAGCAGAACAAAATCGAAATCTGTTTCATCCACAAATAATTCCGGTCCGAAAAAATGAAATAAGTTTAAAAAATGAAAAAAGAAGCAAGATGACGATGCGAGGGTTTTATTTTTTTAGTGCAAGATTGTTGGAAACGAAAAGCTCTGTAGAAATCTAAGAGAGGGAAAATTAATTAGGTAAACTTTGAAACTAAAGGAAATGAGGAATGCGATAAAGAAAAAAAAATCTTCTACACATTAATTAATTGAGTAATTGGTAAAATACCTAATATAACATGATGATAGTCAGTTGTAAGGTTAATACATCTGTAAACAGTGAAGTCACCCATCCTCATTACCGTTGGTAGAGTTCATGCCGGTTCAATTTGCCACACTGTCATATCTGAATATGTTAAGCTATTTACATATAAACTAAAAATGACTGATATTGAAAAAAGATAGAACATTTAACATCCCTATATAACTTACGCAGATATTCATGATTATTAGTATTTCTTTTAAGAACATAAGTTAACCATTATCATAATTTGTAATGAACCACTATCATTAATGAAGCATCACCATGATTTTTTATGGATCATTGTAAGTTATGATAATTGTTGAATGATGTATGTAAAGGATATACCAATAATAATATTAGTAATTATATTTTCAAATAATAATTTTAAAAACTAATTTTGCAAAGATAGCAACCAGTAAAAAATTAGATAACATTTTAAGAGCGTAGTAAACTGTAAATTCGTATTTCGATTAGTCTACTTGAATCTTATCCGAGTTAAAATGGAGGAAATTGTTTCCATATAATTATCCTTTTGGCCAATAATACCACTCGAAAAATGTGCCGCCCGGGGCAAACCGCCCCCTCCACTACAGCCCCCTGCCACACACCCATGAGGAGGCCAGCATGGTACCACGTCGATGAAGATGCTATAAAGATTGGTGAGATAAAGAGTAATCCAGAGAATTAATAGGGGAAGAAGAAGAGAGAGATAGAGAAGTGTAAAAAGGAGATGGTCACAAAAAGACAAGACATTAGAATGGAGGTAAGGGAGAGGAAATTAGGCTCGGAAGGGGATTGGAACTCATCTCTGGGAACAAACGCTGCTGCAGAGAAGCGGAGAGTGGAAGAACGAGGATAGGAAGGAGTTCAAAAGGGCGGGTCTCATCACATAGATAGTAGACTCGGGTCTCCGCCTAAAGAAGTTGCAGGGTGCAAAATGCGAGAGGAGATGAAAAAACGTGGAGCTGAAAGGTGGATCGTTCCGCGGGGCGGCCGTGAAGTAGGGTGGTAGGGGTAGTGAAGGGTGAGGGATGAAGGAGAAAGACGGGGGTGCTCGGGGAGAGGGGGTGAAGTTATGATAAATGAACAATGGGACTCTGGCACTGCAGGAAACGGAGGGTGGTGAAAAAATGCACGAGGCGGGGAGTGGTTAGGGACCTCGCGTTTGTTTTGCTAACGGATGTCTGCCTGTGTCAGCTGGAACCATTCGTAACTTTTGTGCTGCGATTTCTTCAGGAAAAGTTTTTGAGGGAAAAATAAAAAAGGTTAACCTTCATTGAGGCGTGATTTGGTGGAATCAACTTCTCATTTGGATAATAGATATAAACTTAGTTATTCCAAACACTTTATTTAAAACGATAAACAGTACCTGGGTTTCTACAGCAAAGTGACCATCAAAAAACCCTCTACATGACCTTGATAGTAATTACGCATACGTATCCAATTAAACATTAAACTGAAAATAACGCCTTGCCGTCAAAATCCGAGTCGTGCCTTAAGCTGTATTTCAAACTAATTTAGTAGCATTACTGAGTTCATTTATATAAACAAAGCAAAAATAGAATTTTCAATTATATTTACTGTAGGCTAGCAATATAAAAATTGGCATAACTAATGCAAAAAGGATTTTTCCAAACAGCAATTTTAAACCCATTTATTTTGAGGACTATAGCAAATCAGCCACGTGGTTGAATGTCGCAGTGTACGCTGATACCTTAAGAAGGAAAAGGCAACACAAGAAAGTAGGCTGAGAGAAGATTTTTGCGAATGAAGACAAAAAGGGTGATAATGGAGGCAAAGTGGGAGGGAGGAAGGCGGAATGCGAGGGATGGAATTCGAAGCGTGCAGAAGCGGAAGCGTACGACGTAGAGGAGAGATGCTGAGATCCAGAAGGGGTTGGGGGAAAGAGGGTGGGAGAGAAGACGAGCAGAGGAGGATAAAGGACAAGAAATTGACCCAGACGCTGGTAAAAGGCGATAATGGTGGGTCGATGAACCAATTAAAAACAGGAGAGGAGCGTGAAATGAGAACAAAGCAGTTGAGGAGGGGCGAACGAGATAATTGAAAAAAAAAAATGTTTTCGGGAGGTAAGAAGAGGGCAACAGAGGAAACAAATGCGAGGAGCTATTTAATAAAAGAAGATAGGACGGCAAGAAGAGTACTTGAAAACAAATAAGGTTTGATACGTTATCCCAGAATGCTAAGAGATTATACAAATTATGAGCAAAAATCGCCTACCGAGCTTTGACTGTCAGAATTTTCTTTCGCAGATAGCGAAATTTTGACTTGAAGTATTTTTCAAGTTTCAATCATTGTTTTTATATCGCAAATGTACTAAGCGACTTCTCCCCTCAGAGAATCATTAATCATGTGGACGGGTATATGTCATCTATCCTGAAAACAACTGTTGTAGAGCTCTTTCCGCCATCTATCAGTATTTCAAACCTATCCTATGTTTCGTTCCTTCACTGAAAATAAAGTTGAGTGGGTCGTGCTGTAGTGTCAAATAGGAAATAAAAATACCATCAATCCCTCCTAATCGTGATAGCAAGAACATGGCTACCCCACTAAATTGCACATGAAACTTCAATAACACGGACCAAAATAAGAGAATAAGAATCTAATAATAATTAACCATAAGTATCTAGAAACTCTCTCATTGTTCCCGAAAGTATTTTACACATTGAAAATATCTAGGAAGATAAAATACTCCGCAAGATTTTATATATTTCTTTAGTGGTGACTTTCAACCACTGCCGAGGCCGTGGTTGAATCCACCCACTGTTATTGCCTTGGTTCCGCAAACTGGGATGTAGGCAGAGAAATAGAATGGTGTTCTTGGAATTACACTAGACTCTTTGACGCAACGGAATGGGTGCCACGAACATGAGAATGTATTATATCGTAGTTTATTAGTGTACAGTTGCCAGGGGATAGAGGATAAGGTAAGACACAGCTGAGGATTAAAGTTGGCCGAAAATTAGGGGAGATCTGGGGCTTTAATGAAAAGCCAACATAAATGTGTGTCTTTCAGTATTAGACTCAGGAATTCCCCTTGCGTACGAGTATGTGTTTCATTCGTTTCATCTTCCATGACTTTTTGATGAAAAACTGTTTTCCTACTGAGTGTATTCATGACATTCAAATGTAAAAAAACTGCACGAAGCTAATTAGGTATTTGCAATCATCATACGCGGGGAGAACCCAGGGCGGAGAGGAACAAACCGGCTCGAGCTAATAAAACCAGAATACTTAAACACCCGTGGGGTCAGAAGTAACGGAAAAACCGGAGAAATATTTCAGAGGAATATTTAAAAATTAAATAGAACTGGGAGAAGCCCTTATGCTCACGCATTCTAGCTTCTCTCATACTTATGCGTATTTTTTAGAGAGGCAAGATGTAGAGTTAATTTTTTCTCTAACATAACGAGAGGTAAAAGTCCTCTCCCCGCGGAGGGCTGAGTAATGCACGAACTAACAATAACAGGAGATAAGATATAAACATAAATTTGCATATTTTTAAGATGAGAATAAAAAAAATTCTAAAGTAAATTATGAAACTAAAAAACAGAAAAATACCTAGCACATGCTTCCATAATTTACAACACATTATTCGCGCAATTCGAGTATATCTTTTTAATGCCATTTTACATCCAATCTAAAATTCTCTTTCGTAAAGCATGATTTATAACTATTGACAGATACTAACAAATTCTGTCATTAACAAGAATAAAGGAATTACCCACGACGTTCGTGCTATATTGATAATTATTTTTCCGTAAAATATTAATAAATTATTTTTAATCGGGAAATATTGAAACTCTAAACATTTGTGCACTAAGAGATTTTTCGTTCGAAAGCGGCGATGATATAAGCAAATACGCCTTTTACTTAAGTTTGTTATACCGTTATTCTGGAACAGAACAAACTTTTAAGCATTTAAACATCCGTTACACAAACAGTAACTGGGAAAATACTATCAGTGATTTATTTAATGTATTTCTGGATCCTATCTATTTTTAAATTAAAGAGTGCAAAACCCGTTGTAGCGGAAAACAGTGATCCGTGTCCATAGTAAGACTGCAGGGAGGCTGGCGAAACTGCTGTCTTCCCAAACAACATACACGAATGGTGCATCTGGAAAGTGTACAGACCATCTGATCAAAGCCTCGGAAACCTACGAACGAATGCATTGACACTCTTTTCAGGGTAAACAGGGGAGACAAGACGAAGGATAGAAAACATTAGGGAAACCAGAAATCAGAAGATAAAGCATTGAAGAAAGGTAAATGAAACGAAGCAAGAGAGAACGAGTAACGATAGGGTGGGAGATATAAGAGAAATGGTTGAATTATTCGCCACGGGCGAGGTAGGTAGGATGAGGGAGAGGACAGGGGCGGATTGAGGCCTGATAGATGGAGTCAGGCAAAACGAAAGGCGGAACAAACAACAGTGATTGATGGCTGGACTTGGGTTTTGAATAGGAGGGAGCAGCAACGAGTAGTGTACATGAGGGAGGGAGGAAGATGTGAGACGGCTGTTGAAGTGCGAACTTTTGCGACTGACAAGGTCGAGAGGGTAAATTGGGGATTTGAAGAGTTCAAAAAGAAAGAGGAAAGAAGATGATGAAGAGAAAGGTTTGGATAAAAGGGGAGATGAAGAAGGAATTGAATTAATGAAATGGACGGGGAGGCGGGGGTGTGTAACAGGAAATACCCAGGCGACGGAAAAACAAAATCTTGCACACAGACAGCGCCAAACATCACTTCAGGCCACTTTATTCCCACAATTACCTAAATATTCCCTATTTGTGAGTATACTGTGCGCAGTATTTTATGTCGAGCATTGTGATTTTTACACAGAAAATGATTGTGTCGGAGGAGTGGCATATTTATGTTGGAGTCACCAGGGGCAGTCTGTCAAATGGCCGCCCTTCCTTCGGGAAATTAAAAATACACATTAAACATATTAAAACACAATTTGAAATTTAAGTAAAGTGAAAAACGTTTTATTTCTTTTATATTGCAGAAAAAATAAATACAATAAAAAGTGTATTTTTGCTGCTTTTTATAGCAATATCATTCAATATTCTGACTAAATATATTTTTTATTATTATATGTTCTAAACGTAATATAATAAAATTTACTCACTATTTGTAATTAATTGTAATCTTTACTTTATCTACAACACATTCCCTGAATTCCGAAACGATAAAATCTCAATTGGAACTTTCCCCGTGGCCACCTCACCCAACAACCATAAGAACTCCCCTACTTCCTCTCTCTTCCTCCATCCAGCGTGAATTGATTCAACTGCTATTACAAACACTCGAGCGGATAAATGAGGCACAAGGAATTAAATGGGAATTGGCATAACCATTTCCACCACCTCCAATAACATTTAAAGAAAAGAAATTTAAGCACATCGAGCTCTCTCAACATTGAATCATTCATTTATTTGATAATACACGCATTAAACGATTCAAAAACAAACAAACAGAGTAAATAATTGGAGACGCATACGACGCAAGGTATGTGGATTAGAGGGTGAGTGGCGTCAATTTGAATTTTTTTCAGGGGTCAATTTGAATCTCGCCAATTCTGGAGGCTGAGGTAGATTAGAAATGATAAAAGCGGAGAAATGGCTCGCAGAATGGGAACCAGGAAGAAGCCCAGAATTGGTGGCAGAGACGGAATGACAAAGGATACAAGAAAGAAACAGAACTGCCAGGTTAATATGCTGTAATTTTTATAATTTAACAGTATAGTTGTAACAAAACTTGGTGGCACTCGCTTGTGAAGATCATGATGCAATGGTGAGGAAAGCATATATGAGTGTTGAAGCGGTCGAGTCTTTATCCAGAGGACCCTGCGGGAGTCCTTCAATAACTTTGCCCACTCATCAACGCTTGGTTTACGGCCAATGTCCTCTAATCCACCACTGTTGAGGGCCACCATGTTTCGCCATACCTATAAACAAATAGGTTCAGCCCAGGGTGGGGTATTCTGGCTGACTACGAAATAAAGTTTTTTAACATACATGACTTCATTACTCTGTAACTACCCAGTCAGCACACAATGGAATTCGTTAAATACGAGAAAATAATAAGATAGGTATGCATATGGAAATAAAATCCCTTGGTCTCTTATAGTTAGTTCTACGTTAGCTCAATGCAAATGTTTTATAAGAAATTGCTCATAATCGTGTATGAATGGAGTTAATATATGAAACTCGAAAGGCTACTTAAGTTAGAATCATATTTTGCTAGTAGTTATTATAATTATGACTATTTTCATACTTTATAATCTTGTTAATCAGTAAATTTCATATGCAGAGTTCCTTACACATTCTGCCGTCACTATTTTCTAGATAAAGCAACATACGTATTTCATCCAATCTCTACATATGAAAAAAATGTATAACTCACTGCCAAATATTAGATTTATTTGCTGCTTAATCCGACGGATAAACGAATAGAAGAGTGTGATTGAAGGGAAATTATGACAGTAGTTAATTAGGTGTTATTTCTACCCTCTGGGATTCTGCAGGTGGAAAAAATCTCTCCCTCTCGCTTACCTCCACTCCAGGGGAGATGCGAAAAAGAAAGGTGAATTAAGGAAGAGGAACGGAGTGGATGAAGAAGAGACATAAAGGAACGGGGAATCTAATAAAAGAACGAAATTGCTGGGGAAGAACTTTGTGGTGGAAGGATAAAGAAGAGGCCTTGAGGGCAAAAGGCGGTGGAGGAAGAAATATTCGAGACAAGTAGGTGCTCGTATAAAAGGACAGCGAGGTATCTTAAGGTCAATGAAGTTTCGTCGCCACTTTATTTGCAGAAAAAGTAAAAAAAAGTATATCATTTTTGGCGACGTTGAAGTGGATTTCGAGAGGCAACAGCCAAATAATTCTAGGTGCTCAAATTCCATCGCGCGTCAATTTATGACACTGAAAATGAAATAGTAATGTCACACACAGCTAGGCAAGTTAAAATCTCTCTCATGGAGCTATGGTAAGAAATCCCTTAGATGTGACTCTGGGACCAAATATTGAGTAAGAGTTGAGGCAGAGAAGAGATAAACTTTTAATAACCCTATGCAACACCATTACGTTTTTATAATTCCATCTATTAATCAATAAAAAATTAATAATTGTAATAGTATTAGGTTGTATCTCCTTAAAACTACCTCGTTTATATCTTCCCGTAGAGCAAGGAATGCTCTTTCTACTCATCAGATATCAATGTATCAAAAGATTTTATTAAATTAAACTTTTATGCCAAACATTGAAATATATTTTTATCAACATTAGTTTAACCACAGGTTAGAGCAGATTAGTGCCTTAGTACTGTACTAAATAACCACGGTTTAAATACAAGATCGGCTGAGGTGGTGATGATAATACTTATCTTGATCACATAATTATTTGGTCGACTAATCGCTCACCTCTAATTCCACCTGTAATAGCAAGGGACCAAAATATTATTAAAATACTATTAATTTGGGTTTAAATAAAGTGAGGAATATATAAAGGGATTTAGGGTGGATGAGGAAAAACGCGGTAGAGAAGCGTGGGTTGGGTGATGAGGGGAGTGAGGCAGGATTGAGGCGAGGGGAGAGGAGGCGAGGGATGGACGTCTCGGTTGAGGGAAGAAGCGACGCAAAGAAACAGGGAGAAGTGAGGGTGATGAGGGGATGGCTCAGGGCCACGAGTGAGAGGGAAAGAGACGGGGTGAAGTAGCGTCAAGCACAACAAAATACTACATATCCTCATGAAAGAAATATAAAGTGCCATTAAAGAGGAAATGCGCTTGTGGCAGGCACCAAAAGGCCAAGATTACCCCAAAATACAGGCGTTGATGAGCCTTGAAGTAGCGAGGGAGGCAATTAAGTGATGTAAATAAACGACAAAACCCGAGAGAAAGGGGGTAAAAATCCGTTCGCTTAGCATGAACATGATGGAGGCAACGCCGAATATAGGTGAATATATATCAGCCGAGAATGGTGGGGAAAAATACCATAACTACTCCCAAAAGCTGTTGCTGTAAGTCAGATAATTCAACTGTTGAAGGCTACAAGAAACTATGTCACGGGCAGAAGATTCTTGGGAAATGTTAAAGAAAACATTATCGAAAACAGCAATAATACATTCACAAGACAAATATTTCTGTATAGTTTTAGCCTCTAATGGGCCTACCAATTATGGGTTCCGTCGCATATGTTTACTATTGAAACAAACCTAGTAGCTGTATTACCATTGACATTATAATTAAAAACCAATAAAAGCCACTCTTTATCATTTGAGAAGAAAAAATTAACTTTTTAAATCATAATATTTAGTAGATATTTGAGCAGTTAAGCTAGCAAACATAAGTGACTATTCCAAATTGCACGTAGTTGTTCGGCATCATGAAGTTGTCCATTGGCATGAAACTGATAAAATTAGAAGAAAAGAAAAAGCAAACATTGCTAACTAAATTGACTTAATCCCGGTCATTTACTCCTCTATAATTAATGCATCTGTTTAGACTTCCGCAATCCTAGTATCCCATAGGTGTAAAAACAATTTTACCAAAAAAGAAAAATATAAAATGCAGAATTGATATGTGACATTGGCCGCAACTCTAATTATCTGACCGCATTACATATAAAAACTAGCAAGCAAGTTTGTTTCTCTTTTATATAATGTAAAATGTCATTTTTAGCAGGTGTCTGTCTATTCCAAACCCACTCATTGTTAACAAACTGGACACTTTAGCATCCTATTCTGGGAAGCAGGAATGCTTCACAACCATGCAATTACTGAAAATTCTTTCACTTCGGCTTTCAGCGACTTCCTTTGATAAAAGGTACTAACTGTCCTGCTAATCCTCTCACTAGGTGAGAGCCACAAAGATATATGAGAAATGTTGAATGGAGAAAGTTAATGTAGAAAACGTTTCTGCCAAAAGCAGAGAATGAAAGCAGAGAAGGAAAATAATGCATAACACACGAACAAAGAGGCATGAATATTTGAGAATGATTTTCAAAGTGCAAGAAATCAGAATGAGTATTCTAGGAAAAATGAACCAAAATTTATCTAAAAATGACAATAATGAAAGAAATAAATAATTCTTTTCTATAACTGTCTGATATTGAATATTTCAAACCTATACCTTGACGGAAAGTAATCAAGCAAAAATAAACACTTGTCCCTCGCTTTTATTATAGGGATATATGTGTAAACATCCCTTTAGAAATTGTTATCTGCAATTTTAATATTTATTTGGTCGGTATTGGGTCAATATCTGTATTTATGCCTAATATCAGCTTACTTTGGCGCATTTAAGTCCTATAAACAGTGGTTACTGACAGACACCGGAGAATTTGACATAAAAGCAATAGAATGATCAGAGTGGGAGTGGATCGCTAGAGGGTTTGTGGGATACGGGTTCTTGAGCAGAGGCTGGGAAGATGAGGCGAGCAAAGCAAATAAGCGAGAGGAGATAGAGAGAAGGAAGAGGGCGTGGGGGCGGAGGGAGCAGGGTTAAGTTTTGGCCGAAGGGCTTTCTGCGATGTAATGTGTGGCGATGAGGTACTCTCAGGATGAAGGTCGAAAGGCGGATATTAGGTTAGCGTGGACGGCGATTGATAGTGAGGAGAGACTGACAGCGGTAAACGAGTGGAATGAATGGGGTCGGTGGCTGAAATGAGCGCGTGATTTAGTTACGTCAGGACCGATCAACACCTGGAAAAAGGAACGTTTCCCAGTCCACGTCTACCGCGTATTTCTCTGATCAATCCTTGGAGCCCAGAAACTGTTGCCCACTATGTGGTAAAAGACACTCAAAAAAATTACCAGCAAGGCAATGAGGAAAGACATGACGTTTTTAAATGGCTAATGCTGCAAAATGTTAGAGAAAAGGTCGAAAGAGAAGAATTTTACAGTACCTATGTATAGTGTATGAAGAAAAGATTTATCCATAATAAGCTATATAGAATATTACTCCAAGTGTGAAGTTAATGCATCGAATATATTTAAGCTAAGAAGCTACACATGAATTAATGGCAAATAAAAAAGATCCTAAATACGACAATAAATTATGCTAATCCAATTAAACACTTAGCATATATATATTACCGTTGAAAACTGGGAGTGAACACTTCCTCTGTGACGGATGAGATAAATCATTCTGCAGAGATCCACCGCGCTCTATTGAAATCATTCGGTATTTTGCAAAGGACTCTCAACTCAAGAGATGGGTGTATATGTGAGAGGGTACACATTAGGCCCAACCAACCTGATAACTAGGGCAGCAACGAATCTCTCAGAATTAAAATGGCTTACTCTTTATCTGCAAGTGAATGGTGTCAGTCATCCATTAAGTGTTCAGATTAAACGATGGTTAAAAGAAATCTCCAAGAGCCAGCAATCGTCACTAGATAAAAGAACGGATGCAAAATTTCTGTCCTTCCCAGATTCTAGAGAGATACAATGCTGCAATTTCACGAGAGACCGTGATCTTCAGGCAAAAAATGGAACTCTTGATCGGAAAAATGACGTTTATTTTAAATAACTCGAATCTCACCAAAACACTAGACTAAAGGAGAGAAATTGATACAAAAGTTTGCTTTAACGACTTCATAATTTGTATTTTTGTTGTTTCATTTGGACGACTTAAAGCAAAGTATTTTATCAAATATTTTTTCTTTTTCTTTCTTTCATTTATACCCAGGAACTTTATTCACAATTGATTTTACTGAAATAACAGAAAAGAAGAAAACATAGAAGGGTATTGTCATGAGCAAATCAAATTAAGTCAAATCAAAACAAATCAAAGAAAATCAATGCAAATCAAATCGTGAAGACATATGAAAGCTAGCTTAGTTACTTGTGCTACTTAAACGACCACCTCAACCAAATCCATCAACCCAACCGAGTCGCTTGTAACGAATTTAAAGTGTCGGAATAGATCACCCTGAAAGCGCAACACCCGTTTCCGTTCTGATATTCCATTCTCGAAATGCTTTTAAAGACAATCAAGTTAAAATGAAGACATAATGGGGGAAAGAGAAGATAATCCATGAAAATCTTAGCAATCATGTCAGACAGTACAACAACAAGCTAAGAGCTAAAATAGGCAACAAGAAACACGAGGATTTCACCTTATTCTCAATAGGCGAGAAAATAAAACCCAACTCACGACACGTCTTCACAACCTCCCCCTATTGAGAAAAAAATGGAAAGACTCGATTATTCCACCGAGAAAGAGAAACTATATTTTAAAATATTTTCAGGGGAGGAGTATGTCCATCTTATCAAAGATGAAGACATCTTGACCAAGGACTGGCGACCGTCTTAAAACCAAAAGGAATACAAAAATCGCAGGTCACTCCGTAATTCATGGCAGGCGCCAGTGTGGTGGTGAGAATAGGGGTCGAGAGCTTGCGGAAACTAGCCCCAGATTGCTGATGATGATGATCAATAAATGAGGTGACGATGCGAGAAGCAGCAAACGCCGTGGCCGGAATAAAAATGGGAAAGTAAGCCCTCACCATCTCTTCAACTTTTTCCTTCACCCACGATCAATGGGCCCCCCAATGCCTCACCTCCAACCGCATCGTCCTCTAGACCGCAGCCACCCATAACCTGCACCGCAACCGAAAGGCCTCCCGAGGGAGCCTTGAAAATTCAAGAGGGTGGGCGATGAAAATTATATAACTCGAGGGAATGGTTCTGTGCCGGGGGCGGGAACGAGATCGAAGGAGGAGGCACCACGCATGAGAGACCACGTAGCTGGTTTGGTGGCACGAAGATATCGTGGGGCTGGGAGGTTCGAAAGAGAGAGAGAGAGAGAGTTGGGGGTCGAGGAGGAGAGCGGGAGGCGCTCTATAGGGGGTGGGGGTGGAAATGCGGTCGAGCGGGGCAGTAATTCTGGAGAGTGGGATCGGAGGAAACGAAGCTCACTTCCGTGGCTGGGAAAGGACCAAGGAATGGGTAGGTAGGGAAAAGCAGAAGAATATGAGCAAGAGGGCTGGAAATATCATGCCTAAATTGTGATTCGAGTGTCATCCTCAGCAACATAGGCTACCTAAAATGAAAACTCTAAAAGTAAATTATGGACATGAACAGGTAAATAATTCTGCCGTCATAATCGGCCATAATAAATCAGTGTTCCTCGCTCGCTAGACCCTGATTACTGAATTCAATGCAATAAATGCATGCACATACAATTGTTCAACTGAGAGCCGTGAACATAGAACGCCCATTTAACTTACACGTATGACGGGATGCATCACCTAAATTCTAGGATGAAGTGTGGTAGCTCTATCCAATAACGACAGAACGTTACCACCGAACGGAAATAAGCAAAAGTCACTTTTAAAAACGTATTAGAGGCAATCCCATAGTCATAAAATGGCTGGTTAAACCCGAAATTTAAGGTTTCTTATAAAACCTCTATAAGTTGAATGCAGATGTCTTATAAATTTCGGAGCGAAGTATTCTTTCGCTGAATAATGCTGTTGTTCACATTTTTTAAGTGCAACACCATCTCCATTCTAAATAAAATATACAATATGCAGTCTTTTCAATATGGATGAATACACCAGCCTAAAGAAAGTAATATTTCACCTAAACCATATACGAGTTTTCAGGGTTGCGTCATTTAGATAGTAAGAATAATTAGATAGTCTACTTCAAAATCAGAATGCAATTCAGAGTGCCCATAAAGTACTATCATTATCAATGTTGTTTAAGACTTATTACTCATAGAAATAACTATGATTGTGTCATGTACTACAAAAGTTATTGCAATTATGTATAGTTATCTCGCAAGAGCTGAAATAAATCTCAAAAACTGTGAAAGAAATCGGGTGATGCCAGAAAATTATTATGACACATTTACCTCTTGAAATTAGTTCTCTCATTTCAATTGATGACATACGTTGGTCTGATGTACATAACTTTCCAAGGACTCCTTTATTATTTATGGTATGTGTAGATATATCGTTATTGAAACTTAAGTATTTCTTTACATTCGTATCATTCTAGTACTTATAATATGACACCTAAAACCGGAGCAAAAGAACGGCTTTCACTAAATGGGAAGTAGTGCCAAGAAGAAGACTACAAGTACAATAAATTAGTTACAGTCAAGGAAAAGGGTTCATTTCATCAGAAGAAAACTCGAATGAAAGCTGGCAAAACAAGATTGAAAGAATTTCATGGAAATTTATTATTTTAGTAGAGCTTGAACAACAAGGGCAGTCAAACTAATCAGACTAAATGCGATGTAAATGCTGTAGAATGAATGATTGATGAAGAAAAAATTGACGAAGAGAATAAACAATAAAATGTTTCTACGAGGATTACTGCAGATAGAGATGGTGAATACACACATTGCAAAGTATAAAATAAAGTTAATCGACATACTTAGAGACATAATCCTTCCCTTCGTATAATCAAGGAAGGAAGAATTCGTGGGAATAATGCCGAGAAAACAAAAATGAGATAAAAAAGCCAAATCTTAGATATGTGAGTACGAATTGTGAAGTGAATCAATTTTCACTGCTAAAATGATTTATTTCCTTGAGAATGTTTTGGTGAATGGTAAAGCAATGATTTTGATGATAAATCTAAGAGTGCATGACCAAAATGGAACTATAACATATTTATGACTTCCTCACAAAAATTATAAAACAGTTCTGGGTGCCGAAATGTCAAAGCTGCTGACGAGGTGGGCAGTGACCGTAATTTGGTGGAGACACAGTCAGTATCAATTAGTTTTGTAGGCTTCTGCGTGGCTAGGTTGGATATTCCGGTTTCCGGGTATTTCCGCTGCGTCGTTACATCTTTTGGAATATATTTTTCGCCGGCTATCTTTGAAAATCCTTCAGGTCCAGTAACCATCAACTATACCTGAAAAAGCCTGCAGGACAGCCAGTGAAAACTATTCCACAACATGTAAAAACGCGTGGGAAAACTTGAAGATTAACCATCCAGGGTCAGTATCATTCCCTCCCTCAAAATATTAATGCAAATGCCTAGATTTGTAGTTGCATAATGTTGAATTTAGTCGTAAAAGATCCACAACACTTATGTGGCAGGCTCTAAATTTGTATCAAACTTGCTGAGGCATTTGTAGTCACCAGATATCCCATTTTCCCTCACCTTAAAAGAACATTAATTCATGTAAAGACACATAAAATGGTAGGATTATGCAAATTAATATAGATTAAATGGATAACGAATATCGAGAATAACTTTGAAAGAGTAATCATGATGCAAATTAAAGATAATATTTTGGTTAAGTGTGTGTCTCAATGACATATATAATGTTTCATAACGAAATAAATCAACAAGCTATTTTTGTTTAATACTAGTGAGGAGAGGTTAGTAGGAAAGGCGCAAGTGCACTGAATATAAATCCACAAAATCGTGTCCTCTTAGGAGCGATGAATTGCAACAATTATTACATCCAGAATCATAGACGTCGCTCCAATATGTAAAATAGTTTAGTATTATACAGTAGCCCAATCAGATAACAATATAAGAACATGGTCTTTTTATTTCAGTTTTTCATGCCTGAGTTAGAATGTATTTAAACCTAAAAAAAAGAAACATTGTGCGGGACACGACAGACTCACGTAACATAAAGACACTTTACAGGAATGGAACAAATAATTATTGAGAATACTTTCAAGTATATTTCCGATGGCAGTAATCTCAATTCAAACTATAAAATGTGATTTCCACAAGAGTACCTCAGCGTTAAGGTTGTAACCTGCGATAAGCTTGTTACTCTTCCCGTAGCAAGCTCTACAATAAACGGGAGTTCCTACATTCCTAGGCAGAGTAATTATCTCCCGATACATGATGCGATATTGACCTTTATCCATGTAACACGTAAAAAAATTAGTAGCATACAAATTTCAATAACATCCATCTGATTATAATATAACAAACAGAAGTAAGGGAAGACTTCCTCCATCTCATACTCAATTTTCCGACGACTTTCATTAGTTTAGAGAATAAAGACCACTGTTATACTACATTATCTATGTACGTTTTGAAAACACGAGCATGTTTTTAAGTAAGTACCGTTTTCAAATTCCACCGCGGCAGCGTTTCGGTCGGTGCCTTGCACATGCGCACTGTGTATTTACATCTGTTGGAAAGCCACAAATGCCATTTTGGCAACAATCGATTGTCTTTATGTCTCATTGTGCGTGTTTAAAATGCCACCGCCGATTGAGAATCCCGCCGACTGTGAAATACGATCAGTTATTCGTTTTCTCAGTGCCAAAGGTGTGAAAGCAGCAGAAATTTACCGTCAAATTTGTGAAGTTTACGGACAAAACATTTTGAGTGATGGCATAGTACGGAAATGGGTAAAAGCTTTCAAAGGTAGCCGTGCGAACGTTCATGATGAGGAACGGAGTGGGCGACCATCAGTGATCACTGATGATTTGGTGCAGTAAGTGGACGAAGAAATGAAAAAGAACAAACGAATCACGATTTCCTCGTTATCAGATTTGTTTCCTCAAGTTTCAAGAAGTGTTCTCTATGAAATTGTTTCTGGGTGCTTGAATTATCGAAAATTGTGCGCACGATGGGTACCGAAAATGTTGACCGAGGCGCACAAAAGCAAACGTTTAAGCAGCGCCTTAACCTCTCTTGAGCGTTATCATGCTGAAGGCGACGATTTTTAAGCCAAATTGTCACCAGCGATGAAACATGGGTGGCCTACGTTACACCGGAATCTAAACAACTATCCATCCAATGGTGGCATTCAACATCGCCCAAGAAGTTTAAGTTTAAGCAGACGATCTCAGCACGGAAAATCATGTGTACCGTGTTTTGGGACAGGAAGGGGGTGTTGCTTGTTGATTTTTTGCCTCGTTTTGACACGATAAATTCTGAGACATACTGTGAGACCCTAAAAAAATTGCGCCGTGCAATTCGAAACAAAAGGCGTGGCATGCTGAGTAAAGGGATCGTTTTGCTGCATGACAATGCCCGTCCACATGTGGCCAATCAAACTCAAAATCTCATCGCATCATTTGGCTGGGAACAGCTTGATCATCCTCCAAATAGCCCCGATCTTGCGCCCAGTGACTACCATGTGTTTCTGCAACTAAAGAAGAATCTCGGAGGTCAGCATCACGATGACGAAGACAGTGTCCAAACGGCCGTGTTGCAGTGTCTGTCTAATCAGGCGGCAAGCTTCTATGACGAGGGAATACAAAAGCTAGTTGTTCGATACGATAAATGTCTTAATATATTGGTAGAAATTATGTAGAAAAGTAGATAAAAGTATGGGCTTTCATGTAAAAATAAAATTTTTACAAAACGTTAATTTGTTTTTTTGTGTATCAAAACGGTTCTTACTTAAAAAACATGCCTCGTATATTGGCAGTTGCTAACTCATAATGGAACTGAAAAGTGAAATACAAGATTAACTCATTGAAATGCTCATGCAAAAATACACACATATCTAAGCGATAAATACGATAGGGATAGGAACTGTATGATAGCGATTACTTCAAAGCGACATTACTATTAGAGATTAGTGAGTAACTCACTCCAAATGAATACATGATATCTTCATGCCAAATTTCCAACGGGGAACGGTACGCGGGGTTAAATGATCTGATGTTTTCCGAGCGTATCAAGGAAGGCTTCTCAGATGTTTCAACGGGTTAGGGACTCCATGCCTCTGTCAACGTTTTGAAGAATATCTCGCTTGTCATAATCAGAGCTGGTCGTCGAATGAAGTTTCTCAAGTTTTTTTTTTCTTTATTGAGTAATATCTGACAACCAGTCTTAACGCAAGGAAATGCGAGAATGTAAGGATGTCTGGACGGAATCAAATTTATATATAATTTATATAGGGGCCAAATTTGATAAACGGCTTTCAAGAGTCCGGGGTGTAAAGAGCGAGTCGTACTTCGAAACTTCGGCAGGGGCATGAAGTCCCTGATCCTGTGGAACCTTCCATTGGTAGGAAAAATTTCGTTGAGCAGTTGGCGCTCCGGAGTGAGATTCTTCAACCAATAGAAATACGCTCTCGTATCACTTCCATAGCATTCCCTTTCTCTCACTCCGCCTACTGAATTGTCTATCTTTAATCTTTTTTTCTCTAAGCGCGTTGTCGACTATACTCTTTTCCGTCAGCGTAAAAGCACAGCTCTTATGAGCAAACTTCTCTCGAGGCCAGGCGGGAGAGATTTAGAGGAACAGGGGGCGGAATCCCTTGGCTGGGAACAAAATTAACAAGTCGACGCATTGGACTCAGGAAGAAAACTTTCACAAATTATTTTTTTTAATCCGTTTGCGTTCCACGGTGGCTAGGGAGGCAGTTTGAGATAGAGAAATAAAGGGGGTGGACATGTGTATGTATGTGTGTAGCAATTCCGTTGTCCTCCCAAAAAACATTTTCTCCTCTCTCTTCCTCAGAACACAACTTTTATTTGCCTTTTGCATTCCTTAACCCTTGGGAAACGCCCCGCCTCCGTGGTAAAGAAAGTTTTTAGTGCTAAGTATAGAATGGAAGCCCCGGATCTGGGAGAGGGATGGAATGCATTGGCGGTGGTAACTCGGGTTGCAAAAATATTAACAAACAGCGCAGTAATTAGAAGAAGCGGAAGAGAAAATTTAGCATCGGATCCGGAAAGTTGGGAGCTGGAGAGTGGTCGGAGAAAGGGGAGAAGACTGTAGGAAGAAGGCCGTGAACGTTGAGCGAGTGTAAGACTTCATTATGAGCAGATATCTCCCCAAAGAACCAAGAGGAGGAGGTAAAAGAGAGAGAGAGGGACGTCGAGGAGGAGAAGACAATTTTTTTGTATCTGCTCAACGAATTAGCGGGTCAAAAGAAGCCATCTTGAGTCACGTGAATGGTGTTTCCTTAATGTTTACCACATCACCGATCCCTCCTTTCTTCTCTAACCATTCTTCTCAGTGCCATCGCATCGGTTCCCAGCCTACATACTCCCCTACGCCCCACATTCCTTCTCTAAAACCAATTGTATATTTGGAAAGACCATTGCAGGCAGTCTCATCAAAGATTTCTCAAATGTCTTCACCGGCCAACCCTTCATTTCTCGTTCCTAGTAGGGTAAATCGAAAAAAACATTTTTTTTTAATTTCGATTTGAAATTTTGAGAAAAGGAGCAAATCTTACCACAGATACACCAAAAAATGTTTTCTAAAAATATTAATATTTAGTAGTCTCACCCCCCCCCCCCCCCTCCTGAAGTTATACCTGACCAAGAATCACCGCTTTGGAGCCAATTCTAGTGATTTTCTTCCGATTTTTTTAAATCGTAAGATTGAATTAACAGGAAACTCAATACTGCTCCGACAGTTATTAGTCACTATTTTGCTTTATTTTTTAGATAACTATAATAATTCTGGATTAAAATAACGTTTTTTTCTGAATTATAGAGTTTTCGGGGGAAATCCAGTCGTTTATCCTGCACATGGAGCCGCGTGGAGACGTGGGGGGTCACGAACACACTCTGCAAGGGAAAATATTCATTACCGCAGGTACTAAAGTAAACTATCATGCATTGCCTTCATAGCATTTAATAAATCCTCTAGACTCTCTTTCTCATTTAAGAACAGCTCATCCACCTCACAGACACTCAAAACCTTGATTTTTTATATTTCATTAACAGTCCAAAAAACTCGCGTAAAAGTTAGCGTTAGAAAACATGAGACATTACTGCGGAAACAGTGTAACTCCTGAGTAGGTCGGATAACTGAGAAGAACTTACTCATAAACTCTAGTGATTTAGAACTAATTGCTGGTAGTGATTGAGAACTAAGGCAGACAACTCAAAGCCATTTGTAAGGAGAGAACCTGAGAAAAATATCTTAGTAAAAACACATGCACACACACACACAAACTATGTAGATTCGACGAAAGGGCGACCAATTAGTACATCTTAAACAATGCAGCTATCAGGATCAGAGTGTGTCTAAAAAGGAAGAAAGTGAAGGGGTTGGAGGGTACGGGGGAGCGAGGGTTGAAATAAGGGTGAAGAGTCTATCGAGGATACGGGAATAGGGAAGAAGATTGGGGACATCGAGCAGGGAGCACGGGTTATGCTGACGGATTTTATTGCAGAAGGGCAGGAGAAAAACATGCCAAGGTTGGGGTACTAGCAGGGCATCCGAACAGCAGAGGGAGGAATTTTTGAATGGACCAGGGGGGACATATTGAAGACAAGGGAGGATTTATGGGAGATGCCTCGCTGGGTGGCGGTAGCTGTGCCATGTGAAGAGGCAAAATGCGATCGGGTTGAAGAAAAACGAATAATATTATATTTTTTTAATAAAAACACGCTTTAAAAAATAATGCACTAAAAAGGAGAAAATAATATTTGCAAACAGCCACAATACTACGACCGATCACAGTACATGTGTATGCCAATAAAAATAAAAGCGTGAGGCGTATTCTTCTTGTTCACACGAAGTAAGCTCAAACTGATTTATTAAAAGAAAGATTGTTTATGGAACTCCAAGTTATAGCTATCATGTTAGCTCCGCATCGTTTAGTACGATTTTTTTAAAGAGATGCGAGACAAACCGTGAAGAATGTTCCACTGTTTTATATTAGGATCATAGGATAATGAATGCCCTGATAAGATATTAGCAATTTGCAGAATGTGTACATAACTAAGCATAACTAATAGAATAGAATTGTGATGAGAGTTTCAAGTAGTGAAGAGAATGTACAGGTTAATTAATGCATTCATTCGTTGGGGCTTGTGAAGAAAGCGCCCCACGCCTTTCACTTCATTGACATACGCATACACTGTGATCGATCGTAGTACTGAGGCTGTTCACATAAATTATTTTCTCCTTTTTAGTGCATTATACATAGAAAGCGTTTTTTTTATTTCTTTAAATATAATATTATTTCCTAATTTTTAGCCTTCGTCATAATGAATATTATAGTCAGTTCTAACCTCACTTAAGTGAAATTAATAAAACTGAAAACTTGTCATTTTCAATTTAATTAAGTACCAGGTATACTTAGCATTTTTTCACAATCATTTATGTAAAGCCAGGGGATGTTTATTTCTGTCTTTCACAATATTAGTAATGTTGATATACAAACACAGCATGTAATCCAAAACCATTGCAATCTATAGAAATTTATTAAAAGCACTACGTACCTATATATGGTTTGCATCAAGGCTTAAATGGTTTAATAATTATTGATATTCCATAACATTAATATTATAAAGCTTAAAATCTGTCTGCTACTCCATATTTTCTACATTTGTATATAAAATTGCTATAGCAACAATACATATCTTTCAAATATAAAAAAACTACGCAAAAATGTTTTAACACTATAAAATTTGTAATTGGTATCTATAGCAACAGTCATTCTTTATTCATTCAAACCATTGCCCTGTATCCCCTGTATATAAATTAATTTAAAACTTGAAACATGCTCAAATTTATTAATTTATCGGGATATGCAACTGATTTCTGTAAAAATAATGTTAACTACTGTATTTTCATCCGATATGCGTCTCTCTGCCGAAATTCAGTTCGATTGCTGATCAGGAAAAGGGTCAAATTTGTATTACAAGATTTGTCCCTGACCCACAAACAGACAGACAAGTGATGCTAATTAAAAAAGTGTAAAATAAGTGACGAAGCCTCGCGTGGGACGGAGAAAGAAAAAAGGTCTGCACTATATTTTTTTCAGTTTTTGGTTTGGGGAATGCTCGCACGCCTCCATGCCCGGCTTATGGAATGATTCCCTTCCCCTCGGCATCTTCCCCCAACAGCGTGTTCAAGCCCAAGCAAGAAAATGCTAAGCTGGCGGAAAAAAATGAAAACACCGATGCGTCCCTTACCCGAGCATGGGGAGGTATCATGCAGCGGCGGGTGAACATGGCTTCCCAACGGGGTTCTAGGCCCGGGTTCGTCGACCCTTAAGTAAAATTAAGTGTACCTGATCGCACAACCAGACGTATCTAATGCTGTATGGCCTCAGTAGTATTGTCGAAACGTCAATGTAAGCTATTCATCGTTTCCGCCATCATTTACAGTTGCAGTAGTAGTCAAAAGTCACCTAAAAATTCTCAAAATTAACTCAGTACGTCCTCCTACTTAATCTTATATTCTTTTCATTTTCACTCAGCTTTAATTGTGACCACTACACTATTCGATTATCTTTTTATATTCGTCTTATTTTTTTATTATTTATAACTTCGGTAGAACACGCCAGAATCTTGCGCATGGCTATGTTCACTCGGTGGAAAAAATAACGTGACTATGAAATTGGTCCAAAAACTTATAACACCTTCTGGATTTGCATTAAATTTCCATAAAAATTAGAAAAAAAACGTTATTTTCCATTAAAAACTTTTGAACATGTATTTAATCCCAACGAGCATCTCGTTAATGCAAAATGTCTTCTCTTGAAGCACTTTTAATTTAATTCAGTCATCAGTACTTCCGCGATGGAAGGAAAATAAAAACAAAACCGGTGGCGTAGACGCGGAAGACCGTCCTCCTCCATCGTTAGGAACACTGGAGAGAGAGAAAAATAGGCGAGTGAAAATAGAAATGCAAAGGATTAGTAAACCACCGGAGACGTTCCAAAACTACTAGGATAAAAAAAGAGATGGAGTGAAAAAGGTGTTTTAAGAGTTAAAGGGCGACTCGCAAACTTCCGAAACGAGTAAATGGAGGAGTAATGGGGATAATGGAGAGATAAAACATTTTCTTACATTGGTATGGAGGCTTCCGCGGTGATTTGATGATTCTTTTATTCGGGTTTCTCCCGCGTTGATTCATTTTATGGACAACCGTTTCACTTGCATTCCACTAGCGTTTCAGGACCTGACGACGCTAGCTGGAATGCAAGTGAAACGGTTATCCATAAAATGAATCAACGCGGGAGAAACCCGAATAAAAGAAATTTTCTTACATGGTTAAAGAGTGAGTGGAAACAAGAATGGGAGACTTGGTGGGAAGCGAGAAGGGAGTTGGGTAGGTGGAACTGTCAATATAAGAGATTCATACTCTTTTATTTCACTCTTACCTACCTAACCATGTGTATTTTTCTCGAAAAGCTGAAGCGTCATAGATAATAGAACGTATATAATGGTATATACAAACACATGGTTCACATTGTTAATCTTTTTATGCAATACATTGAGTTCATCTCAAGGGATGAAGAACAAGAATGGTATTTATAATTCCATTCATGTGTTGTGTATTTAAGGACAGGAAGAGCATGTGAGCATTATTAGGAGATGGAGAGGAAAACATTTATTCTTTTTCCTGGAAAAAATTCTTTCGCGTAGAGGGATGGGAGATTCACGGAAGTTTAGAGTGAAGACCTCAAATGTCAATTGCTATATATTAGATATATCAAGGGTATATGAGTAGGTCCGTAGAAAATGATTTAACATTGAGAATTGAGGAAAATAAGTGAGAAATCTGACGTTGGCATTTGCCTATTCTTAAAGAAAGGAGGCAATAGGACCATTCACCGGGAATTATACGGGGTATAACATTCGATGTGCCTCAATACAGCACCCAAATGGTAATAACTGGGAGGAGGGAGTGAGGAGGGGAGGAATAAAATTTGGGTCCATGAATATGAAAAGTGGCTCTATCGCCACTTTCACGCTCGCCGAATTGATGATTATAGCTAGAGGACTCCAAGAAATGGCACTGTGTTAATCAAGAATCAACGATTTGATTGAGAAAGATCACGATTTGTTTCAAAATATTCAAAACATGTAAAAAACAGCCCAAGAAGAATACCATCTCATCAGAGTGCGAGGTCTTACTTAATGACAAAATTTGGAGAAATAAATCTGAAAAAAACACGGGCAGATCTCATTTCCGAAAGCAGTCCTTATAATTCATTCTCTCTCATATTCAACAAATTCCTTCAATATCCATTGAATCTGTTAAACTAAAAAGAAGCTAAGAAACATACCCTAAAAGTACTAATGAAATTTAAGAAATATCACATTGATGCCATCGGGCAGGTATTTAAAGGGAAAAAACTAGGCACTAAATGTTATACACTAAAGTAACTACAATTTAAACCAACCACACGTCTTATTCATTTGAGTACTTTTCAAGAATGAGCCATTTAAAAGCGTTTGATCATCATGGAACGAAATAGTAAAATTATTACACGATTTTGGCAGTAGGGCATAAAATAAATTCACTTATCACAGCGTGAGAGTACTCCAAAACTCGGAGTTGAATGAGATAAATCAGAGTAAAATTGCGCTAATAATGAATACTTTTGTCAGCATCCTTAAGAGAAAACTGATGATTTGATTACCCATTTCCACTACAGGAAAAAATATTAGAGATAGAAAATTCAGCTCCGTGTACCAAATTTATTTCTTTATAATTTATCTTGTAATTAAAAATATATAGCGGTCTTAGCTTACTAAAATCAACGTGTATCTATATTTTTTGAGTTCCCATGCTATGATATGCTATAAACGTCGTTATTTGCATTTCTACTGCAGATATAATCAAAATTGGGAGAAGTTAAAAAAAACGCCATAAAGCTTCGACCCCGATGACTGCCAACCAATTAAAAAACGTGACTAAACAGATAAACTTATGTAGCTCTGTTACATACCAAACGTGATAAAAAGCTTCAAAGGGACGCCAAATCCGACTAATTGTAAGTGAAGTGCTTCGTACATGCGTTATAAAAGTACACTCTTTCATTCACTTGTCCGAAGCATGAATCTCGGGAAGAAAAAAAGATTCTAGGCCGCAAATGAAATTCCCGCGAATGGGAGTAATTATTGCATGGGAAGAGCGCGCGGTTGTTTTTTTTATTTCAATGCATTTTTTATTCCCTCCCTCATCGCATCTCCCCCTGCTGATACGTAAATTGCGCCGTCAGCGGAGCGCATTCTACCGCATTATCCGCTTCTTATACTCTCTACCTGGCACCTTAGTCATCCTACACAACTCAACTCCCAAAAGCTTCATGCAGGTAGAGTTGGCAAAAATGATAACTTTACGCTTCACTATTTCTATAAAACTTATTAAAACAAGTCGAGAAAATTTGTGGCCCTCCCCTTTTTTCCTATTGCTTTGCATTTAAACATTCCACTTCAGATCATTGGCAAAAGGTGTTCGCAGGGAGACATCAAGAGCTAAGACCACATAGAGACAAAATAAATATAAATACAGGGTGCGGCAACATAACTTTCTTTTTTCAAAACGCAATGAAACCCATTTTATGAATCAGAATTTATATTTTTTTATAATGTACGTACATATTTAAAGTTTTGTTTTACACAGTTTTGAAAACCATATCAGCTAGATATGTTGGCAATTTCCGCCCGAATTTTGGCCTTTTTCTTTTTCCGGGGGTTACTTGAAATCCCGCGTTTATTTCAACCATCCAAGGACCCTACAACACCTGAAGGCCAACATCCGGGAAGAAATTGTCAACAAACCGCTGCTATGCTGGTAAGGGTCCTGACAAACACCAGAAATCGGCTTACTCAGGGTATGGACAATGAGGAGCGTCATCTAGCTGATTTGTTTTCAAAACTATGTAAAACAAAAGTTTATATGTGTACGTACAACATTTAAAAAAATAAAAAAATCTTATTCATAAAATGGGTTTCATTGCGTTTTGAAAAAAGGAAATTATGTTGCTTCACCCTGTATAATTTTGTTGTCTTAGGAAGTATTTTCACTCTCCTAAGAGATTTATTGTAATAAATCTCAGTGCCGTACGTATCCAGCTCTGAATATCTAGTGCTTTCCCTTGACTTCTTGTGAATGATAATATTCAAATAGCCTAATGTCTGGAAGAAAGCGTTCACGTTCATCTTCCTTTCTGTCCGCGGCACGTTCTCCATTCCCTCCACACCAGTGTCTCAAACGCTTGCAGCCTTTTATCCTCCTCTTTCCGCAGACTCTAAGGATCTGCACCGTTTGAGACTGTTAGCCACTCATTTATTTTCATTATTACGCAAGGTTCCCGTCATTTATTTCAAGTATTAAATAATATAATGAGAAGTCGTATATTTTGCAAACGCCATTCCTCTTCTATTGTCTTTTCTACTATGCCCATTTTCTCATGCGTTTAACTTACCAAGTCCATTATTTCTGCTTCCTACTCTGGAAAGTCTTTCTTCCTCCTACTTTTACGATCAGCTTCGCTGTGTCCAGAAAAACGGTATACAATAATGAAAATTTATGTGAAAAAAGTAGCAACGGGAAAGAAAAGAGTAAAATGTAAGTTTAGAACTCGGCTGCGAATGAATGTAAGCGTCACTAAACTTTTAACGCTAATTATTAAAAATATAAACATATTTTATCATTTATAGGAAAACAATCCTCATAAATGAATGACAAAACGCAAATGGAGCCAAGTTTTCCATTAAGCAATGGACCGCTGCTTCATTCTTTTTTTCTGCCGCAGAATTACTTTCATTGCAAGCATTCAAACTAAGGGGTTTAGATTTTATATCCTATTGTTTAAATCCAGAATTTCCATAATTTATTGTGATTGTTCATGTGTCTCAAAAATTCTTTGTTATTTTAAAAATTATTCTACTTTTTATATCCACGAAAAATAAAGTTTGGTTGTATTTCCAATCTCAATACGCAGTTCCTTCTGAAACATCATCGCTACATCTTGTATCTCATTCTTTCTGCTCCCATTTCCCCTTTTTCCTTCATATCTCCCTCAATCTCCCTTTCTCAGCATTCTCTTCTCCTTTCTCTCACCACGCTCGCTGTGGACTTCCCATTCGGGTAGTTCAAAGCCTATCGTCATCCTACAAACACTCCCAGAGGAAATGCTCAGCCCGCCGCCCGGAAATTAAGGACCACAGCTATACGCACCGCGTGTAACTATGGTAGTGTGCCGACTAAGGGCGTGACAGTCTCTGCCTGCAGTCGAGCAGAATGGGGGGCTAAAGAGAAGGAGGAAGAAAAAGAGCGGGTAGTGTGGTTTGGAGAAGAGGAAAAAGGAAAGGGTCCGAACTGGAGAGAGCCGTGAAAAACACAGGGACGAAAACTTATTTAAAAAATTAAAAAAAGTGAAGGTGGTTCCCCCACAAAATGTGTTTTAATTCATTTATTTTAAGCCATTTCATTTATCTTCTGACAAAAAATACATTAAAAATGTCATTCTAGTTTTATTAACCACAAATTCAAATCCTCCCATGCTATTTTTGTCGTAAATCGAATTTTAAATAACATTGCGTTACATGTGATAATGGATGAAACGCACATAATTGCGCTTTCTTTTCCAATGCAACTACCGTTTTCACGAAACTGTGTATTTGACAGAAAATTATCCAAAGGAAATAAATGTTAATAGAATTAAGGCAACTGCCTATCTTATTTCTGTGATATGATGCGCAGGCGACGATCATAAATGTATTAGAAAAAGCATGAAATAAATTGGCTTGTATGAACACGTATGATCGGTCCACTTTGAGTTCTCTCTCCCTCTCGCCTTTTGCCGTAGTTATCTCATCCTCCCATCATCATCCACGACGCATACAGCATATTACGGTTCTCCATGCCCTTCCCCTAATCCTTACCTAATACCTACGTTCCCCTTCGATTTATTCTCCATCTCACGCTCCTCCTCTCTCCGTAATCTCCACACACATGGAACCGCCATCTGGCAGCGGCGCACGTAAAATTCCTTTGTGGATCGATGCAGGCAAAGTCCTGGGATCATGCCCCAGAAGCCGCTTCTCCCACGGTTCCCTCCTTTGATCTAAAGGGCGCTTCTCTGCCGCAACAGTCTCGTCCAACATCTCTCCTACCTCTCGAACCCTCCCCTCCCCCTACGCCTCCCTGCCCAGAATACCGCACCATCTCCTACAATCTCTCATCTATCTATTTCATTCATGCCAGCTATTCTGTCGCTCCGTTCACCCCATCCAATCCTACTCCCATCTTCCATCTCTCTCTGTGTACTCCTCATCTGATATCGGAATAACACAAAAATGTGGCACCCCTATGGGAAAGGTAGAATGAAACAGAGGAGAAAGGGGAGGACAAAGATAGGAAGAATGCAAAGGAAAACAAGACATAAACAGGCCTTTCATACTTACCGCTGTTGTATACGTGGATTACTTTTTTCCACTTAAATGTGGACATTATGTCTCGAGATAATATCTGTGTTTAGCTAGAAAAGTCTCACAGACTAAGCAGGCAGGCAGGATTATTATGTCTTACCAAAGATTGAAATGTGTATTATTTTGTCAATATAGAGGGATAATGAGATCCAGGAGATCGTACTTAAAGCAGTTGACGTTCATGCTGATGACCGCATTAGAGAGGAATCTGCTGGCCAATTTAATTGAGAAAACCTCTCTTAGATGATAGAGACGACAAAAACTGGTGCTGTTTCGAGAAAAGCGGGCATGTAGCATTAAATAGGGGCCCGGTCAGTTATGCAACCGGACTGGCAATGCGAAGGATTCTAATATTCTCGCGAATAGAGGGTATCTTTGTCGCAGGACTTAAGATTTAGGAGTGTTCAACATAATCTCATAGTTGCAGTACCTAATACGAATATCTTGCATTGGAAAAAGTCTCATTTGAATGTTTATTATTTTTCATGAAATTTTTATTTTACCATAGGAAAACGGAATTATTGGCATTAATTTTACTTCCTGGGCAATCATGTGTCCTTAATTTGTGATTAAAACCAGTAAAGAAAAAGATTGGATTTCGAAAAGCGACGAAATTTTCATACGAAATTTGAATGAGTTCAAATACCTCCCCTATTGCTTCGGAATAACGAAAAAAATTTGAGTAACATACTGAATTATAATTAAGCGGTGTCTTAACCCAGCGACTTCTTGAAAAAAGAAACCAAGAAATTTACGCTGAAATCGATTCAGTAGTCTTCAACTGACCTCATTAAAATATTTTCAGGCATTAGATACAACACAGAGACACCTCAAAAGATCAAATTCAATTTTATATCCAATATTTTGAATGTTCATAAAATATATCCATCGAAATAAATTCTCAACCTCGATTTACCAGTTAAGTGATAAGACTTTTGCACGAGCAAAGATTTAGCGGTCACCTGAAGTAAAACAATTTTCAGGTCAAGGACAACCAGACAAGTAGCCAGGCTGAACCGGTGATGAATGGAGCATACTGATATATCCCCTATACTCCACGTATGCATATCCTGAGAATGATTTATCGAGCACATGTGGGTAACAGGGTTGAGACGGTGACACAAACAGTGGCCCCACTTCGCTAGCACTCGAATGCCCGCCCTTTCCTGATCACCAAAATCCAATCCACAGCACCAAATCACATGCGCGCATCCGTGCTCATTTACGTAATGATCCACTTCCTTTGATGTCATTATCACTATCATTTTTTCTCTCCATTAGAATCCCGCCATTAATATGGGCACCGACCTAAAGCCGCCAGTCTCGTAAAACTGCCATCTGCAGGCAAGATGGCAAATGAACGCCACTTCCTCTCAGAAGTTATGTGAGCTCATTTCGGGGATGGGCAAAAAAGGCAACATGAGAAGCAGTTGAAACACTTAGGCTCATATTTTATCAAACTCTTCAGGCAGTATTAAGTGAGAATGCAAGATGAACAGCACAGCTAATTTTCATTCTAAGAGGATGGAGAGGAAGAAAATTGCCATAAAAAAGCATGAGAAATCCAACAAGGGTTTGAAGCGTGGATGCGTTGGCTAATGTAAATGCCTTTGTAATTGCTTTGAAAATAAGGAGAAACGCCGAAACAATTTCAGTATTATCGTAGAAAAGGAGATATTAATTACCACGCCTGGCACATCAGGTGTATGGGGAAATGAAATGACCATTAATACAGTAGTTGTTATTGATAAAGAAATGCATAGGCATTCGACTGCTAAAAATGAATCATATAAATACCAATCCAAAAGCCAAAAATGGGAAAAGGTACCATGGCAATCGATACAAACTTAAGATGGAAACTAGTTCAAGCTATAACCCTAAATGACAGCATTAATGCCTCCGAGTAATTAAACTTAGATTTATTACATCTTTGACTTAACTAAAATTTAGATACTACTGAAGATCTGGTTGTAATGTGTTGTGTATGTAAACAACTGGCGGACAGTGACTGCTGTAGAACGATTACTTCTCTCACTGCTCCGCGTTTGAGAGCTAAAATCACGCTAAAGTGATTCAAATACCGTACGTTCACGTACCGTAATTCACGTTCACGTATCGTATGTGAACGCCATTGACAAATCAAAATTTAACACACCATTCCCTACCTAACTCGCTTTTTCTCACCCAAACACTCCACAGCCAACCCGAAAGAGACAAACCAAGGTAAAACCCTTGACCTTGGATTAGCTACCTCGGGTTGGTATATTGCATTCGTTTCATGATTATGGTCTCAGGTTAGATATGCGCAATAAGTAGATATAATCTCATCAGTTGAGGCACCTAAAAACTTGTGTATTGCTGCAACAAAAGTATTGGTACCGATAGGCATGATTGAGGTCATGGCTTAGTATTAATTTCCGGTTTTTGGAAATATAACAAACATTGAAAGCCACTCCACTCCCATCACTAAAAACTCCCAAGTATATGCGATTACTTAGTTCTTCCGAAAATTAAATCATCTTATCCTTTCAGATATTACACGATCCTCTTTGGCCATTTTATTCCAAAATTCAGTGTATCATTGCAAGTCAGGAGTCTTCTCTTCCTTTCTCAAGAATTTTTTTTAAAAAACCACCAAACTGCACCATACTAAATGATCTGATGTTAGAGTGCCTTAGTAGTTGTGTGTGTGTGACGCTGCCTAGTTATTATTTTTAAACTGACTGTATTATAAGCCAGATTATGTCACCTAGATTCGAAAGTAAAGACAATGATAGTAGATTTAACAGTGACCCTGAATACTTTTTATACTCCGTCACTTGTTCCCTCAAAAGGCCCTTTATGGTGTAACTCATAACTGAAATACAAATTTAAGACAACTAAAAAGCTGCTAGTGGCAGTACAAAGTTCTGAATGGAATGAAATGGGAGGAACGCATAGAATAGGAGAATTGAGGGGTGAATGAGGGATGATCCGGGAGAAGAGTAAAGGTTTAAGGAGGAAGTTGCGTGCCATGCACAGTTAGGGGCTGCAGGGAATGACTTAAAGGTTTTGACGTTTTTCACGCATTCCTCACCATCAAGGGCATTACGCCGCGCCGTCAAATGCCAAAACATCTATCTCACAAAGCACCGTTTAACGAGCGTTCCAAGAGTGGGAAACGACAGCGGCATCAAGATGTGCAATGCAACGTGTGCAGCAGCAGCACCGTCTCCTGCATTCTCTCTTTCTCCACCACCCTCCTCCTTGAACCCCTCACACCCAACCCCCTCCCGCCCCACTCCTCCCCAGCCTCCTCCCTCCGCTACATACCCTGGATCCAACCATCGCAGCTCGCTTGAAGGTGGCAGTTAAAGCAGCGAAGGCGCTCAACGTTTGAAAGGAATGCGAAGGCACGGAGGAGGCCATTGAAGTAGACGCGCCAGTCATTCGCCTCACACCCTCGTATCCGCCTCAGCAGGCGATACCTCCCACCTTCCACCTCGGTAAACGCCCATCATAGCGGAGACGACCTTCCTTCTCTGTGTCAAACTCGAGGAACTGGCAAGAAAAAGGATGCTGTGCCTGACTACTATTGTAGTCACGAGGGGAAAAGACTCGTGCATGAGTCCACTAGGAAATTCCCTTCTCCGGATGCATGTAGACTGAACCTTTGGTGACAGATACCAGCTGCTGGATTAAATAAAATCACTTTATATGCGAATAATGCAGGAATTCAAATTAATGTGACTACGAAGGCTCACTGATTGGATGAGGAGAGAATCAAAACAACTTTGTGTCAGAAAGACATACCTACATTAAACAGATCGGGAGTACAGGCGTGCCCATTCTAATCACTATGCCTGGGGACACATAACAATATGTCAACTCCGGAAAAGGTAGCGCAAACCTCCACCTCGTGCATGTTCGAGGTATACGTTCCACCACGTCAAATAGTCTCTAGCAACTCCGGGATAGCCAGGGTACCCCTCCGCCGGCATCCTAGTTGACGCTCAATTAAATCCTATTCCCAACAGAAATTATTCCAAGTATTGCGTAGGGTGATTTTGACCAGTAATTAAATATCTCCTTCCTTGCGTACAAATAAATATTTATCATTTAGTGATCACTTATTCACCCCCATTTAACATTCCAAATACTTAATAACAGTAGCAAAAATATACCAATTGTTATTAGTAGTGAGATGCTTGGAAGTACGTTAACAGAAGAATTTTTCGATGAACGATATCTTGCGCAATTTAGGCAATCCATAGGAATATATAGAGCATTTAATTTTTTTATATTTTTGCTAGAGAGGCGCAGTAATGAAATAAGCGTTGTTCGACGGCAGAAATGAAACAGTACGGTTGCTAGCAGTGCGCAGATCATCTCAATATACTGGTTGACGCAAAATTTACCATTATAATCAGTTTTATAAAATAACCCGACGACTATCAAAATTCGTTTTAAGTCTAAGTTTTCAGGCACTTAAAGTACGTTTGACGCTGAAACTACGCTAGGTATTACTATTAGATATTGTTCCTCCACATCACGCAAAATATAAAAGATCGTGTGTAGGGGACACCGCTGAAAAGGAGAAATTCGTAGTTTGCAGTGCTATGAACTAATATTTTATCTCCCAACGAAAATCCTAAAAGCTATAAAAATACGATATTGCATCTAACTAAAATCATACCTAAGATGATCTCCAACCTCATGCCCCTCCCTCTATGCAAAAAAGTAGAAACCCAAACTCTGTCTCACATAAAGTGTCTTACGTAATACTACAATAGCCCCTTTCGAATATAGTCTATATTGTGAATAGTTGGCATAGTCAAACTGAGGAAGCCAGTTGAATATAAAAACGGTAGAAATGGACTCTTGATATTCTTACGTATCACCAGCCAATTACATTTGCCAAAATCATACGCGCACTAGTTCATCAGAAATTGACGTAATGTCCCATCGAAGTTCTCGAAGAATTTCATGAAGGTAGTTTGAGCGATATATTCAGACAGTAAAATACAATGAATTCGGCCTCATAATAAAGAATAAGATGTATTTCTAACGAAATCAAAATATCGGCCATATCTGCCAATAATTTTCGAGATATCTGCGTTCCATAGGGCACGGTACGGCTGAGAGCCCCCAAGGTATCCTTCTGAAAATTATGAGAAAATTCTGACACACAGCGTCAGATTTTTTACGGTGTATAGATTGCATGGTTTCTCAAATATCCTTGTAATGAATTTATTACTCTCAGTAATACTTCTGGTAAATCGCAAAAGGACTTTCGTTTGTGAAGGTGTTTTCAGCGAGCTGCATGAACATATATAAACGGGTAAGTTAAATATAAATAAATAAACAAATATAAATTAATAGTTCAAGTTAAAGGTTCAAATATGTAATTGTTGTCCATTAATAAGATTTTCAGTCATAAAATATTGTTTTTGCATCGTTTCCATTTGCATATAACATTTTTCACTTTATATTTCTTGAAACAGCTTTAATTTAAAAATTAAAATCCAACATGATGTGTATAAAGAATAGAGGAAAATCTCGCTCTAACGACCTGAACCAATTTTTTGTCCTCAAAATGCAATTTTTCCCAAAAAACCTTCCAGCAATCAGCTCGCTATGATAATAGTGTTTGAGAATACTGAAATAATTAAAACCAAATAATAAAATTGATACACGAAATATAGGGAAATGATAAACTGTTAATTTTTCATGGAGTATATTTTAATTAAAAAAATGACAACACACCAGAAAAATTCTCCAGAATAGTAATCTAGCCTGGCACACTTAATAGTTGGTCGTCGGCTTTCAATTGAAATTTAGGTGTCCACGTCTCGACTGCTCTAGAAGCAGTTGAGACGCAGACGTCGGGCGTCAACAGTCGAACGCGACGTCCTAGGCGTCTCAGCTAAACCGTAACCATTTGATATACATTTGATGAATACGGCAGTACTTCCGACTGCTGGACGCGGACACCGGACGCGGCCGCGGAACGCCCCAGCGAAACCACACCTTTAGAATCTATTTTTCTGCACCTTCCCCTAGCACATGGTAGCCAACACGGGATTGAAATTTCCAGAAATCTCTGCTTTGACGTTTGATTTCTTAATTAGTTCAACAATCGGTAAGGGTAAGTTCAACCACCCTTTTGTGCATTTTCATCTCTGCAACACCTAGCATACGCTCCTCCATTGTGGCTGACTAGCATTGTGAAACTTATAGCACGCATGGTAGAACCACCAACTTGCTAAGTCATACCTGCCTGATGGAACACCTCTCCTCTCATTTGTCGCTGATGTTGGTTCCGTTGACTTGGGAAAATTTTCGACCACATTTCCCTTCCATTTCATTCCTCTAATTATTTCCTACTCTAAACACGGATCTCTCATCTTCCAATGACACAATTCACTCAGAAAATTAATTTCACTATCTCTCATCCGTGCAAAGCGTCTAAGATTCCTACAATACCCAGGAGGCTACAAGTCGCGGCGTTGTTCCCGTGCGCGTGACGGCAGAGTGGTTCTCATAAGCGCCCGTCACTCCAACTTTCATAACCTCGATCCACGCCGGCGACCCTTTTCCACCGCATGCCCCTTTCCCGCATTCCCCCTCCTCGCCATTCCCACATTCGCTCCTAAGGAATTTCCCACCCATCATCCATATCACTGTTCCCTGACAGGTAAGACTTGAACTTCCCTCGAGGGATAGCCAACAAGCTTCCTAAACTGCACATATATTTCTCATTCCATCACTGCTGCATAAATTATGAATCTTAAAGAAATGTTTCTATTCAAACCTGCGGTTGACGGATGTTCAACATTCGTGCTCTAATTAAAGTTTGACAATCTATTTTAACAAAAGGATAAATCAGAGACTTGAGTCAAAAGTGGACGACGTCATATTTAACGATGTATTGTGCATATTTAACGACGAAGTGCGTATTTTAGTAATAAATCTAGGGCAAAAATGATCTCGCAATTCCCTCCCCATTTTAAGGTAGGTTAAACCACTCTGATCATAGCGTTCTGTAACATATTGGAATCCCAGCCATGTTTAATATTTCGACGTTAAATATTTTAAGAAGCAACCACGTACGTGCAGTGAGTTCTATGTTTAGACTCCGCACTGTTACAGGCGTGAGGTAGCAACAATTACGCTACGGCGACCACGACCTGAGAGCGTGATCAAACTGAAACCAAGCAATAGCCGATAGCCGCTAAAACACTATTATTTAAAGTTATGAACACCTGCACACGAAGGGAAACGAGGGGAAATTCCTTCGAGAACATTCTAATAGAAGGAGGGAGAAAAAGGAGTATATATACATGCGATTTACTCTATAGGGGGTTGGCAGTTCAAACAATCAACCAAGATAAAGGTCGAATCCACGCCACTAGCTGTGGTGAAATTACGTCATAGAGACCATAGAAAACTGAAGAAGTATTCATAAAGTAGTAGTTTCCGGTACGAGGGAAGTATTAGCCGTACTGTAAAAGGAAGTAAGCCGAGGTCAGCTTGAAACTACCCTAGACATAACCAGGGAGAAGTCAACCTCGCGGCCGACTACCTGTAGCGAGACAGTGGTGGACGTTAACTACGTGATTTCCTTAGCCAGCCGAGGGAACAGCGCAAAGCATGTGTGTCATGACGACATCCATGAAAGAAGTCACTATATATGTATGTATGTAATCAAAATTAATTGGTAAAGGGTATTTATGTGTGCAAGTGAATACATTTGTGTACAAAAATTGAAGTGAAAATCTAGCCGTGAAGGAAAATAGAAATTCCCAAAGGGAATTATCGCTGTGGCCCAAAGGGCGAAGAAACCAATGTGATGCACTGACAAAGGTAACAAATACACCTGCCATTGTCATTCATGCATAATATGTTTCTATTGAGTGACGTGTTGTATTTTATATAAGTTAGTACGGGCAAATATCTAACCTTTGATGTGGAGGAAAACACAACTGTGAATAAATAGAGTTCATAAGTTATGAAGAAAGGAAAAAGTGTTATTTATTTTATAGGTAGAATAGAAAGGTTCATCATTATATATATATATATATATATGCATATGATATACGTAATTGTTTTAAACGTTACAGTCCCCTATGTATCCAAAACTCGTACCAACCATTCCTCTAATTCCCCCCTTGTTACAATTACTGCCTCCCAAGTTTTGGGACTTCTTAACCTCTCATATTAAATTATCCCATATTATCTCGCCAATCATTCAAAGATAAATTATAGTATTCTAAAGTAAAAACTCGACATTAAATTTGTGTTTATAAAAATATGTTATAAAAATTATTTTTAAAAGTCACAAGGGAACATGTGCTGTGAAAAAACAGCACAGTTTTCAACGATTTTCGCACTGTTAAATGGAGACTGCAAAGCACCTCATACCTCATAGAGACTGAAAAGAGGTACTCGTCAAAGGAATTTCATTGGAACATAAGGGCAGAAGATTGATGGAAGCGGGTAGGCTAGTGGAATAGGCGCTTCGCCTCCGAACCATTCATCTTGGGCCACTCACCCGTCGGCAGACGAGGCTTCGGAAATGGAATTCCTTCTCTTTCCTCCTGCTCCTCCAGTCCAGTCCCCGATTTGCAGAATTGGCGGCTTTCTGCGGGGTTGGACATTCAAGGAGAAGTGAGGGAGGTGAAGCATGCAAAACGCGAGCCAGATTCCGAGAAATGACGGAGCATCTCCGCTATACATTTCGAAGGCGAGTTGACGCGTCCTCCGTCGCTGCTCACTGTAGTCGCCGCCGCTGGTGACCGCAAATTACATTCGTGTCGCCACCTTCTCTCTCCTCTGCCTCGCCTAGCCTCCCACGCATTTCAAACACAGCCCGGCCGACCGCCCAGCCAGGGAAACACGCTTAGATGAACCCACACGAAGGACGATCTATTCAACCTCCCGCACTCCGCCTCCAATCCTAATCCCCTACCTTTCCATCAATTCTCTACCCCTGCAAACCCAATCCACCTCTACGCTCTGATTGGTTCTCCAATCACTTGGTGCACCCACTCCACAGTTCCATATCCAACCACCCTCCACCCGTTCCCCAAACCCCATCTTCGCCTTTGATGACCACAAAAGATTTTGTAGCTTTATTCTATGAGAGAGCGAGGTATTATGGGAATACGGTAGTTATAACACTGACTTCCCATCCTGAGGGACTAAATTCGAGACCCTTGAGTAACTTGTTTGGAATCCTAATCTCTATATAATTGTTTTGTGTTTAGTCTTAAAATGCAACTTCCAGACCGACGGATGATTCGTAAAATCGTCGAATCCACTGGCACTTAGGCAGCACATATCTACTTCTTTCTTTCAACCAAAGAAATTCTCCCCATATTTTCTCCAATTACCTAACATAATCCAAGAAATTAACCATCCTTAATGACGAGCTTGACACAGAAAAACGATCGCTACCCCTTATAAGAACTACTACTTCGATACGACAACTGAAATCACCTCAGCCGATATAGCACTAGTAAAGAAAATAGGATAAACGTGAAAAAACCAGCGTAGGTTGTTTTACCCGGAAAGAGATTCGCCATATTTTCTACAATTTGACGCTCAATCTAAGGGGTGTCTAACTAACGTTGCCACCTAGTAGTTGTCGTAGACAGATCGAGAAAGAAAATTCGCAACTACTTCGATTGCCCGTTTCTATCAGTAGAGCCATTTTTCAAGCTCCGGGTCATTTTTTTGTCGAAGGGTCGCATCAGTCACAATGCTCTTCACGTGGAAATTGAATAATACGTAAGAAAATTTAAAATGATGACGCCACTACTGACATTGGAACTCATTGTGAGACTGGTTTGCGACAAAAACCTTCAGCTTTTTTAGATATTTTTATATTATTTCTCTTTAGAAAAATAAATTTATATTTTGATGTTAAGACCCATATATACACAGAAAGTTGCAAGCGCCGCGTTGTAATCATGCAGAACCTCTAAACAAGAAAAATACCTCAAAAATAAGAGAAAGAGGTATTATTGAAAATATAAATGCGTAAAACAGAGCCGTAAGATTATGACACCTAATACATAATAAATGGTAAGAACATGATAAGTAAAGTTGAGGTACGAATTCCCTTCAGTAAAAGAGCTATGAAAGAAAATACAATGACAAAATCACACATGAGATTCACCTGATTATTATAATTTGACATGTATTAAAGAAAAGCTCGCATTAGGTTGGTTTCAAAACACAAAATTAATCCGCAAACGTTTATGTTAATTACAAAGCATGATTTTCTACTTGTTTTTAACCTTTTGGGCTTCTTAATACGACTTGTAACTCGCCGCCTCTTAATCCTTCTTAAAAGGCAAACTTTTACAGTTCATCTCCGATTTAACTTATTAACTTGCACGAACATAAACTTGAGAATTCAAACATTGATACGTGTAAGTTGGTAAATAAAGCTGGAAGTCACACTATGACTTTGGCAAAGAAATGATACATTAGCATGATTAAAAGCATCGTGCAAGTCTTCCCCGGCAATAATGGTTCTGTTTCATGTTTATTTACAACATATCCACAGGGAGTTCTTGTTTCGGGGCAATATTATGGATACCGCAATGTATTAACAGGTTCTAAACATGCACTAACATCAACTTGGGTAAGCAAGCATTTCACATATACCTCAATGAAGAGTAATAAACTTGTAAAGAATCAACTTTTGCTGCCAAACCTTTTCCATATCTGTCGTATTTGAGGTGGCATCCATTTCAGATACGCGATTTCTATTCGTTCGACTGAACAGTTGCTAGATAATCGCCTCCACAACTAGGACGGCGGCTACTCCGTCCAAGTACCGGAATCCATCGCTATCGACGGCGAACTCGTATGGAAGTAGGTATGGTACACGTCCAAGTCGTCCTTTCAAGTGGACTCGTATAGGAGTCACATCCTGTGTGTAATCACCCCTGCAGTTTTTTCTGTGTAATGCATGCCGTTTTATTATTTTCGATTAACAAAGTTTGCATTTTTTATATCTACGCGTGAGCTTTCGAGAACTTTCATGTAGACATTGCCAGACAACTTCGTTATTACCTGATAAAGCCGGCAGAAGGGTTGGGGATATTTCGCATGTAACCCTTTTAGTGCTAACATCCTCCAGCGGTACTTTTGCGGTATTTTTGACACCACTAATTTTGACTGAACACTATTTAGCCAAAAATTGAGCTTTAATTGCTTAAAATAAACTTGACAGTGGCAGGCATCACTTTTAAGAAGTTAATGTTAGTATTACAATTGCAAATGTATATATTGCAATGTTAGTATTCATGATGGATTAAAATACTTAGTACTGATCTACAATTTTTTATTTGTACGACGCGTTTCAACAATTTATAGCATCGTCATTTACAGAAAGTTTAAAATTTGCAGAAAAGTACATACTTAGTATTTTAATTAATCATGGATACTTAAATTACCTACATGAAGTAAAAACAAAATACCAGCCCCAGCTTGCTTGTTAAAAATTGAGGCTTGTTTATTCCTCTCAATTCTGAATAAGAGATATTTTCGGTTCAGGTTGTATCCATTTAAGTGAATCCCAATCGCATTGAAAAAGTCTCTTCTACCTTCGCTATGACGTTCACTTGGGATATACATGGTGTTTAGCACACTGACGGCAGGTATTCGATGTATATCACATTTCGAATGAATTTATTTTAAGATTTCGAGAATAAATTAATATTTTGTTCTACGTTTCTAAGTTTTGTATCGATAAGAAATCTCAAAAGTGCTTTTCACAAATGAAACGGTTGTAGGCTTGACCTTGTGGAATTGATCCATTACAACGAACATTATCAACAACGAACATTATCAACAACGAACAACGACTATGACTACCACCCCCTCCCACCTTTCTCCCCCCCCCTCCTCCCCACCGCCCTACCTTTCCCTCCCCGGGGTCCCGCCCCATTTCCTCCCCAACCATTGCCAAACTCTCACCCCACCCTTCCTCGTTCGATCCTTTCCCCTCCCCTACCATAATTTTGTATATATACCCTAACCTAAAACGTTATTTTCACCTTAAGATGACACTAAGTGTTAAAACTCGGGTCGTGTAAATAAATAATCAGTGGAATTAACAAAGTTATTATAATTATTCCACTCAAAAATGCTCTTGGGAAAAGTAGAGAGCGAATATATGCCACGATATTCAATTCCTCGTTTCTTGGCACAGTGACATCGAAGTTATGGCGGGGACCCAGCCCTCCATTTGGAGAAACTTGCAATGCGTGCGGGCGAGGCAGGAATGGAAATTCCCGTCAGCTTCCACGTTAAGATATTCGCTTCCACCCTTGCCACCTCTTCATACCACCCACCCTTGCCTCGTCTTTCTTCATCCTGTCGCACTTTCTCTCCTACGTGCATCCACCCCTATTTCCTCTTGGAGAAGACCCCTCCATTTGCGTCGCAAGCAAGCCCTGGGGCTCGTAATCCCATCGTCCGCTGCTGGCGCGAGGAAAGGGGGTGTGGAGCCCAGCAAATTCTCTTTGATACTCTCTCTCAGACACCGTGAGCACTTCCAACTAGAATCGGGTAGGGGAGCAGGAGGAAAAACGTGGGGGGAATTGCAACTCACAGAGCGCGTACCAAAGTAGAACTAACTACGATGCCGCCATTTCAAGCCTTCCACTTCTAGAATCACATCTCTCGACATTCACGCTTTTAACTATTCCCCCACTTTTTATTGTCTCTTTCTATTCTTTGTTCTATTTATGTTCTCTCTCCCGCGGCCATTCCCTTCGAGCTACCATCTCAGCGTTTGTCTCAGATCGATAGTCACCTTCATTCGATTGCGACAGTCCTTCCGAGATTCATCCATCCGATGCCATTCGGATTGCTAGGCAATAAATACCATAAAATATATAAATTTATAATAATTAGTTTCTATACAGTATAAGGATTAAAATTCGTAATTGAAATGACGCCAATGTTTATCATGTGTCTTATAAAACTATCCCCTTCAAAAATCCAGCAGAAGAAACACAACCGGCAAGAGACACACAACCACCGTCCGATTTTACAACTCTTGCCAACGTCTCCCACCAAAGGCATGGACGGATATCACCAAGATGTCATCTCCTTCCAATCTCCTGTCGACGAATCCTATTTTATCCTCCCTGACGATGCTGAGCCACCTTTGATCCTTCGTTTACATCCCTCTTTCCGGAAGTAGGTGCTACCGCTCCCTTTGGGGCAGTGCTGTAATGTAGGGGGGCGAAAAGAAACAAGGGGATGGCAGGGTGGCGCTGAGGGCAGTGCCCTGAGTGAACGGTGACTAGGGCCATGGATTTTGGTTAACTTACTTTAACCCCGCAAAAATGGGTTAATAGAAACACTGCATTTCATATTTTCCAGGTGTGGAGGGAAATGTAAAATTAATATATAGTTCTCCACGCTTGATGTTGTAAATTATAAACAGATAAATAAAGTGATTTATTTCTTGAAGTAATTTGTTTTGATAATTTGTTTTTATGCAAAATTCATGATATATCATTTGGATTTTAAACATACATTACATAAATCGAAATATATATTAATAAGGTTTTATAATCTTTCTGATTTGGTAATGTAGCATATGGTTTTAAAGCTCACGGTTAGCTATAAATTTATGGGACCAAAGGGACCGGTGGGTCGAAAAAGTTTGGGAAATACTTGTTTGTAGCAACCATCACTTGACTTGCCTCAACCATCCATGGCCATCTTCTAATTTCCGGAGAAGACTACGAAGAATGAGGAGAAGCATTTGCTCTTAACCTCCTCTCCCTGTAAAACTTTCTCTTAACAACCTAATGTTTTCGCAACCCATTCCCTGATGAGACCACTCCCTTATTATCTCCGTTTATTTGTAACTCTACCTTTTTCTTTCTGCAACCATCACCACCCTTGGGTTATCGCCCAAAAATCCTTTTTCTACAACGCTCTTGCCAATTCCTAATATCTTACCATTCTCATTCCGCTATTAAACACTTTTCCATAAGCATATAACTTATATTTCCACTAAAAAAAAACTGTTTGCATTAAATCACAAGATCATGTATGTGTAAATTCTGATACGTTAACATGTGATTGGGATATTTTAGAACAGATATCAGAATATAAGTACTTGGGCTTGATAATTGATAACAAATTCAATTTACACTATCATTTATCAAAATCAAACAATAAACTAAGGTATATCATGTATCAGGTTTACTACATAAAGGACATTGTAACAATAGATTATTGAAAATGATGTACCATGGTCCTTTTTAAAGTCTTTTGAGATATGGCCTCACTGTGTGCGGGACAGGTGGAGTAACAAATCAAAAAAGGATCAAAGCTAATCAGAAAAGGTTATTGAAAATAATAAAATTCAATCCTATCCAAGAAACAGGAGAGATTACAGATGAAGGTTATTTTAAAGAGTTCAACATTCTACCGTTTGAAGAGTTATTGCAGTATATTATAATCACTGAAAATAATTTCAGTGATAAATACAAAAAGTAAAGGGGATAGTATCAAAATACTGAACTTAGAAAAGTAAATAAATATGAAGTTTCAAGACATTACACACACAAGGGTTGCAGACAATTAAGTGTTTATGTTCCAAAACTGCTCAACAATATGAGCGATGATTTAAAAAATATGGAATCTATAAAGGAAGTTAAGAGAAGAACAAAGGAATGGTTGCTATGCACATAAATTATGTTGTTAGTGATAAATTAAAACACTACTGATAAATTAAAAAAGGTATGTAGGTACCTGCTGATAAGCCACGAATGGCTTAGCAGGACAATAACTTTGTAAAATTGGCAAATTGATTAAATAGTGTGCAAAAAAAGTTCCATCAAGGCCGGCCCCCTCCGGTATCTTCCATAAACGTCTATCGCAGTGAACACTAACACCCTCATACACCCTTCCTCATTCCTCATGCCCGACCTGGGAGGCTATTCTGCATGTTCTCACAATTTTCGAGCCTCGAAAATGAAGAAAGTTTGACGTCAGAGTCTCTAAAGTTTCAAATAGAACCATTCAATAGTTGAGATTTATTAGGGGCTTTGACGTCAAATCCACGGATTTTCCGAGGATCGACCGTGTCGAGTCCTTACTGAATGAGGCCCCAGGCCAGCACGAGTTCCTCTCCGTCATCTTTCTTCGCCTCTTGAGCACGTTGTTACTTCTCTGTGCCTCCTTAGCGCCGGACATGGCGCCATTCTCCTTCCTACGACAATTCTAGCTCCGTCCTTACTTTTTCTGCCGCGTGCAGTACGCGGTCAACTCGAACTGATTGCTTCCTCCGGGGATAATCTGGTGAAACACAACTCTAAATTGAACATCTATGATCCGAGAAGTACAACATAGTATGGAAACAAGGACGGAAGGTAAAAACCTGCTGAGAAGTCGCAACCTCGAGTATATGGTCGGAATCTAAATATGAGATCACATACTTGCCCTAGCTACAGGCTAATTTTCAGGCGTGTTTCTAAGCCATGCGCTAGTCGATGATAGTAGTTTAAATGATAGACGATGTAGACGAATTAGTGTCGAAACCTTGTATACTAGAAAAATTAAGTGACAGGTTTTCTTAAGCTTCAACCCAGTAGTTAGTTCAAATGGTTGATAAAAACAACTTAGTTCTACTAAGGTTTTATGCTATTCATGTCGGCAAGTTCTTTTCTCTACATAATGAATCCAGTAAAAGGCAAACAAAGTGGTTAGCTCTGAAAATGCTCTTAATTATAACCATTTCATCGCTTTGGACCGAACCTTGCTCCAATTCCATTCCTTTTTGATATTATTACGTTTTCAAAATCTACTACTGAATCCTATTGCTTTCTAAGTCTTCTTATTAAGCCTTTTTCTTGCAAAAGAGATGAAAAAATATTACAGTACCAATTCCAAAAATCACTCCAGCATCAGGCTTCAAAACCAATTGTGCACCAAAACTTTAACCTGACTTCGACCTTCCAAATTAATTGCAGGGAATAGTTCACCAAGGAAAAATCATAAACTAGGAGAAAGAGATGATCTAGAGCTAGCTGGACAATAAACACAATCGTGCTAGGGCTTATTTACCTGCTCCTGAATTCCACAAGTAGGAATATGGAACCACTACTCGGATTTAGGCCGATTTAATTAGTAACCTAGAAGTTACTTCGGGGCAGAGATGGTAGGGAACACGTCGAGAAAATATTTACTATGAAATCTCTTCTCCCGTCTTCATCTTCATCCCTCCTAGAATTCACGTAGGAGAACCAAGCGTTTCCCATCCTTTAGGTAGTTTTCCCCCATACGAGCCAACCTAACCCCTTTCACCAATGTAGTCTAACCCACTCGAGCCGTTCCATCTCCTCCACTCCTTTGTACCAATGGCTCGGTTCCTTCCTCTCCTCAAGATATTCACCTTCGACCCTCGACCTCTCAGCTTTCTTTTCACCCCCAAAGCGCTACTATATTCAATCGCGTGCATTTGAAATCCTCTTTCCTCTTCCTTTCGTTCCATTTAAACTCGCAAAGTCCCGTTCCCTATCTTTCCCTCAATGTTACACTTTCTTTTCTTCACCTTTCTTCTCCCCCTCCTGAATCCTTCACTCATGAAATTCTATTCTTCACTTCAGCGCTCGTCCAAATGCGAATCGGATGCCTCCATTCCTCTCCCTCCGGATTCCATTGCGCCCTCCTGTCCTCCGTTTTCTTTTTACTCTGCCGTCCTTCTTCCCGAAAAAAATGTCCCTCCTCTCCCACCGCTTCCTCTCATATCCCCCTGAATCCTTTTCTTCCTCTTTCCATCCCACGCACCACTCCATCATTTCTCTTCCGAGCCATTCTTACATTCTCCAACCTTTCAATTTTTCTCCTGTCTCCCAGCCTCGAATCATTTTTCTTTCACTTCTCAATTCCCCATTTATTCGATCCTAATCCTCAATATTTCCCAGTTCGCTTCTAGTCACGGTTACACATCTACATTCTAAATTATCATAAATTTTATTTCTAGATAAATATTATTTTTAAAAAGGTCTTTAAACAAAAATACAGAGAGAATTTAACAATAGAGTTTGTGTTTTAATATGAACCTAAAAATATATCCAATTTTTTGCTCTTTGAAATTACTATATGCCTATCACTACAGCAGAATTTTTCTCTATGAATCACAAAAATACTCTGACCATTTTCAACAAATGCCTTTAACTTGCAAGAAAAAGGTTAAACTCCGCAACGACATATCCCTCTGTGTTTTGTTTTCTGTGGTGTACAAGACTAAAGAGCCTTGTCACCCGCACTATTCGTACGATGAAATTTATAATTTCGTTGTAGAAAACTGGTTTCACACTGAATGTCTCTTAACTCTCCACCCGTAGGATAACACACATTTAAAAAGTTTACTCGCATTGATTGATTTCCACGCAATCATGTCCGCGATTTTGAGGAGAGATTTTACACAGTGATATACACGAATAGCTTTAGGCTTTCAGTGACCCAGAATAGCAATAGATATATGATGCTTACTTTCATCAAAGAAAAAAACAAGTGCCTTTTCTCTCAAAAACCTTTATATAATATATTCTGAACGTGATCCATGACCTACAGGGTATAACAGGGTATGCTAGATGACGGTGCAAATGATGCCTCATAAACAACCGTTGAAGACGTTTTTCAGCGCAACTTTCACGTCAAGATGAGAGAGATAGAGAGAAATACAGGCTTAAATATCCTTAGAAATATACATATGGACCAAAATGAAATACTCTAAGATTATCCAAATGGCAAAAAATTCGCTTCTAATATTTGTTTACCTGGTCTCCCATTTGGTCATTCCATACCTACACGGTTTAACCTTGCAAAGAGCTCTCGCTTTATTGGACAACTTACCCTGTCCCCAAGATTTGCTTTCCAGCGGTGTAAGCTCTATTTCGCTCCTTCTTATTTCCCGGGTTCTGATTTCCCCTGCATTGTTCTCTGACTCCTTTTTTGTCCTCGCTTAACGGCGATGGGAGCATGTGAGGTTTGACCGGGAACAGGGACGAGTTTTGCGTGCATGGTGTGAAATCGCCTCGTGAATCACAACCTGCACGTGGTTTGCACGGTATTTCGTAGATGTGCATCGTAGATTTAGAATACTTTTCAAAGACATAACAATTCCTTTCCAAAATTCCTTACTTCCTCTTCTCCCATTCAGCTCCATTTCATTTTCTTCCTATTTCCGACTTATTATACCACACGTTTCATCGTGGAACCCCCATTGTCCTCCATAGCAAAAGCTAACTTCTCACCATCCACTTGGCTCAACTACCACCGCAACTCCGTCTCCCCCCCTCCCGAGGCAACTCCAATTACCATTTCTCCCTGTCCACCTTCTCCACCGCCCCCAGAGTATTATTCTCTCTCCACTCGCCAAAAATAATCTCAGACTTCATATCACACGCAAACAACCATTTCATGCCGCAGAAAATTACTTATGCCCCCTCTCTTTCCCCTACCCACCCTCTTTCCTTTTCAAACCAAAAGCCAAACAGAGGGTAGGACTCATGGAGTGGGGCGGGGGGAGACGAGGGGATGAGCACGGGGTATGGTTAAGAGAGGAATGAAGATTTAATTTGTTGAACTCTTTCCACCCGATTTTCCGTAGGTCATCCATTTTTTCTTACATCATCTCCGTCCTCTCAGCCTCGTTAATGTTTTCCCATCTTTTTGTTTAAACAAAACATGTGTCCGGACTTTTAAACAAAAGAGAGAGAGAGATAGAAGGAGCGAGGGAAAGGGGAAAGAAATTACTCTCGTCCGGAGATGTGCTCCGAAAATTTTGGGCAGAAAAATTTCGCCCGGGATAAAAGCGATTTGATCCGAACGAGAACGAGTCCCCGTTTACATTACAAATTACTCTAACAACTGGAATTTTGCTGATGAATCGAGTGAAGTTTAGCATTACTTATGATACTTCCTAAAATATCAATACCTCCTAGGTTAGTTAAATTCTTCCGTCCCAAATTTATTATTGAATATGTAAGGAGATATATTTGTAGTTTTTACAGAGATATCCTCCGGAGAAAACTACTGAACATCCAATTTTGCCTAAATGCCAATGCCTAAAATTCTGGATTCTGAAGCCTGTAATACCAATCTCCCCCATGGATAAAGTTAGTGGACTCAAAAACATTTGCAAGCTTGCGCGTATGCACTAACTCCCGCGGCATAAACTTAAGATCCTTTATCCTTGCTAAGTTAGCGTAATGCTTCTCTGAACTTTATTACTTTCATTTAACATTTGATTTCCTCAAGTCTAACACCTTATATTAACGCTATTTTCATTGAATTCCTACCCTCCCCTTTTCCTTCCTATCAATCTAATTTTAGGCATTTATGCTATGAGTGAAAACAAAATTTGTAACAGAAAACCACCGTTAAACGGTCCTTATCGTTACTAAATTTTTTCTTCGTTATTTTTGTCGGAATAACTCTCTATCGAACGGCTAAGAGCAGGCATACCATAGGTATAGGTATATACCCCCAAAGACTCCCAACTCTACCTTTATTATATTTTTTCCTTTCTAGAGCCGTATCGTGGCTCATATTGATTCACAAACAACCTTCGATGCCATCCATCCTTCATCTCTGAACCCACAAAATACTCTACTCCCATTGCTTCCTCTGTCACACTTAGTCTCTATTCTCCACATTCTGCATACCATGCCATTATCAGCACAAACTCCCTGACCGACGTTCTCTCAAACTTAGTGCAACTTCCAGCTATACCCTGTCGGCCTCATTAACCACCACTTGCTTGCATTTTTATATTTAAATACCCCTCTTTCCTCGCTATTTACCCTTCTCTTCATCCCAAAACGATCCCCTATGTAAATATTCCTCTAGGGGCCTTAATCGTGTTAGGGTCTCTATGCTGACAAATGTTTTGAAATCCGACTCGCACATCGTATTTAGGGCAGTTGTGGGGTCAAGTTATAGTGTTTTGTCCCCTTTCATACAGTTCTCGCCTGATCAGGAACCACGTGACGTCGTCGCGGAAGCAGGTGTCTAGGGTTCTTTTGGATATTTTTTAAAACTAACATAAGTAATTTTTGGTGTATTTTCGTTAGTAATTTTCTAGGCATTGCTGTACGAATTGCTGTAGAATTGTTGCCGAGTGTGATTTTTCCCCTCCATTTGGATCTGTGTGTATTTTTACCAAGTAGAATGGTAGCATTTTTTTCGTGTTTCGACAACATTGCTCATTTTTCACCATGCTCAGACCTATTTATTCCAAATGTTATCAGCCGTAATTAATTAAAACGCGGATAAATATTAAGTTTATATAATTAAACATTCAGTTTTTAAATTACCACTTTCCCTTGAACTATACCTCGCTATGTTTGACCAAGCGATTCCGATATGGTATCATATGCAGTGGGCAAGCATCCTGACAGCGTCGAACCGGATAGAATGGTCTGCATGGAGACCGCGACCTGAAGGATGATAGGAGAAGAATCTCTGAATCAAACACGCCAGTTAAGCACCACATCATGTAAGATCTCCACGTTTACCCTCCATATTTCTCTTCCACCGTCTCCCTCCAAATCCGCCTGCATCCCTCGTCACGTTTTCAGATTCCTCCCGCATCCCCACAACCACCACCGAAAGGATACTTCTCTCGTCTTCTTCTTCCTTCTGAATGAAGGCTATTAGCACCGAAGTCGAGAGCTATTCTGCTCGATCGAAAGCCTGATCACTGGTGGCGAAACGCTGATGTGATGAAACTTGTGTGAACTTTATAGTACGCTGGATTTATAGAATTGATAATTGTGTATGCGACTTAAAAATGAATTAGTGAACGCAGAGATTCAAATGTGTCATTAATACCGTTAACAGTTATTTCCGTTTGAGTAAACGTGGGTTAATTACATGACTTTCTGCTGATTAGGAAATAGTGAAAGGACTTTTGAAGCGCAAAATGAATTTAGCGAAGCGCGAAGCGAAACAATAACCTAATACATTTCGTTTCCAAGGAGATAAATAATTTTCAAATTATACCGAATCTTTGCTACACAGCAATGAAAAACGTTGCAAACTTGTTCCATTTATTTTCACATTATTGTCATAAAAAATAGATATTCAAGAATAAGAGATCGTGCCAGGTTTTGATCATAGTTAGGTAAACACTTAGAATGATTCTAATTTATCTGTCACTGATGTAAATCTACTATATTTCTTGTAATGAATTATAAATTACACCTAGCATTAATATGATTTTTAAAATGGGTGACAAGAGCAATCACAAGAAAATTATCCAGTTTCATTAATCGCGGCTGTGTCCATCGACCGGTGAGATTTTAAGAGATTTGTCACTGATATATCCGTAAAGCGTTGCACTTTTCAAGTTGGATGGATAATGATTACTTCTATAGTAAGTGAATTTTAATATGAACAAATGGCATTATTTAAAAAATAAATAATTAAACATGAGCAAATAAGTTATTATGCGAGTTCGATATAAAGTTACTCCCGTAAGTTCGCAGATTACTTTCCTCTAAATTTTAATTAAAATAATTTATGATGGTATTTGCGTAATTATCTACTAAACCGATACGCAATAACCCCAGTTTACGGAAACACTGGATAAATTAAGTCAAATTAACGTGAATTTATCGCTAATAAATACTGACACTTTTTTAGAAAGTACCCATGCATAGCTTCCAACGTCCTCTCCCCCACAGAGACGCTCTAACGCAGTCTTACCCTTACTCCTAGCTTCTCCCCCGCCACCCGACCGATTCTTACACAGTGACAACCCCTGTGGGGATTCCCGCTCTTAAAGTTAGTCCATAATTCTCTTCGCATGCCCTACCCCCACTACTTCACTTCCATCCTCTTCAAACTCTCTTCTCTTCTTTAAATTACCGCATAATCCCGTGGGGTGGAATGATATTAAGTCACTGCAAAAAATATCTTTGTAAATTCTTCCCGTGTCTTCCACCGGATAAAGGGCTCCATTCCGCCCGATATTTTGATGCTCGACACGAACAGAGAATACTTTATGAATACGATTCGCTTGGAAAGGCATTACGTCATATGTTAAACAGTAGTTATACCCCTGATTTAGCGGTACTTAATTTACCTTTGACTTGATCACCTATGCATCTGAAACCACAGAAAGGAATGAAAGATTACTTGCTAAACACAATGTAGCTAGGTTTAGCTGCAAAAAGAATACCATCGAACATCTTAACTAAGCCAAATATCATGTGCCAGCAGGCACACATAGCAGCGTTTATGAAGTTTGATGCAGCTGTGCCGGCTCACACATTGGCAAAATATACAGAACTCTATGATGTTGCCAACAGCAGCACCAATGATCAACGAAAAATAGACAAATGCGCCTCCACAGCTCCGCTGAAAATTTTTAAATTTCAGAGAAGTTTTGCTGTTTTTTCTTTACGATTTTAATAATATCAATTTTACAAGCGTACTTTTTCCCCATAATGTATAAAGCACCCAGCGTTGGAAACAGAATTTTCTTTCTGCTAACATACAGTAGGCATGTGCGAAGAAATCCAAAGCGGTCTGAATACGCCTTTTTTGGAGTAGTAACTAGAGGTTTTTGAATTTCTGTCGACCACCCCCTCGAAATGTATTAGCGCTTTTGAGATAAATAAGGCATATAACTAATGAAAGGAAAAATTTAGAGCTAACCAAAATCTATCATAGTATGAGATCCTATAATAACTGCTTTTAGGTAGTTTATATTGGTAATTGATGCGTTTGATTTTTGGATTTAACAGTGTAACCACTCCACTGTTTTCATTTACCATTGTTTTGACTATTTTTCCCGGCTCCAGAAGCCAAAATAGTTTCAGTGAATAACGTGGATAAAAAACGACTGATTTTTATCGCACGAAACTTTGACACGGAGCAAGGAACAGGAAATTACTACCTTCTTCAAGCATAAATAGTTGAAGGATATGAAACATTTGAAGGATGTCAATATGAAGGATTTTAATGGAGCTATTTCATTTGCCGATCTTCAATGTAAATTTTGAAAATTGCATACGGATGGTCTCACCAAAGGCAACGTTGTTCAATATTTAATGTTGGCACTAAATAGGCATTTAGGTATGCTATTTTTTTCTTACGCTAATCTCTTAGTAGTTAAAATTACCTCCTCTCGAGAAATCCAATACTTTTCTTGAATGTAGTCCTTTGCGCTTTGCTATTTCCAAGTTGAAATTTCCAGAGACTACTGCTGTAATTTAACATTAATTATTTGCCTGCTTTCTTCTTCAAGGAAAACAAAAGACCAATACAGCGTCACCGTGTTTATTCTTCACACCATGTAAATTATAGCATTTATCGTTGCATGGTGTTAGGTTTTCGCTAATAATAATTTTAGTTGTGCTAGGTACATATTATTTTACCATAATTTTAGTAAATCTGCAGTTACCTTGTTCCTTCAATTGCAAGTAAAACGTCACTAAATATAGAAACATACCTGCTTGTCTTGCTCATTTCACATACCAACAATATAAAAATACTCCAAATTTGAATGCTCGTATGTCTGTTAAACGAACTTTCTACATTTAATTTTGACAACTTACAGCTGCTGATATTGAATTTGAAAATTTGTGCCCAAACGCTCATACTATATTTATAATGGGAGCGCCGTATAGTAGAACAGGGAGGATAAGGATAGAATGACGAGAAAGAAGGGAAGACAAGAGTGGGAGGAGCGTCGAAGGAGAGAGATTTGAGCGGGGACATTTTAAGCACCCTTGATGGTATTTTTTAAGGCAGGGCTACGCAGTTCGCTCATTTTTATTACACTCCATCCAACATCCTTTCTTCCCCGAGTAACCACCGCTCCCTTAGCGACCCATTTACCACGGGAAGCTCCTCGGAGGCGATCCCTACTCCCCTCTTGCAGTCAGTCTCTTGAGAGTAGCATAGAGCGAGCGATAAATGAGTTACTTAGCGGTTTCTTTTTAGCACATGAGAGATGTGTGGTTCACTTAAGGGGGGATTTGAGAAGCAAAGTCCACGAACAAAAAGAGAAGAAAAAGTGGATAGTGAAGCGAAGGAGCGTCGTTAACCGATCGATATAGCCAACTGTTGATCCCAGGCAGTCGCTCCAAGTGTCAAGTCTCTTTCTCTTTCTTTTTAGGAGCGAGGGAATAAACAACTGGGTACTTCAATTTACCAAACCAGTCAATCAATTTGCAATTGTATACCACTTTTCTGTTCTCAGAGCCACAACGTAATGTTCCTTCCTTCAGACATCATCAAGGGGGCAACGGCCTGCCACGATGGAAACACCGGTTCCCGATCAGTCACCGAAGTTAAGCATCTTAGGGCTCGGCTTGAGTTTGGAGGGGTGATCCTACGATTCGTCCGAGTGCTGTTGCCCCTGTCTGCGCATGCTAGACAGTAAGTGCGAAATGACCCTAGCCGTAGAAGCACGTTAAACAAAAATACTACTACTACCATCATCAACGTATTTTTTATTTCCTTTCCATCCTTCATCCCCTTCACAAGTTATGATAAAAAGCTTAAATAATATTTTCACCGACGTTTTGTCACTTCATATCCCCATGTAACGGACAAAAAAGAATGATAACATCTCAAAACGATAGGGCATACCTAATAAAATAAATCACTTAAATATACATAGCATTCTTCTAAAATTGCATAAAATGCAGCCCAAAACCTTTGAATATATCCCCAAGAAATCATTTCAAGCGCCCGTGGGCTAAAATAATCCTTCTCGTGAGCATACAGTGGTGCATATATTCACCAACAATCAAATACATTTCAACACTTTATGATAAATTGAGGGAAACCATAGCAAGCGTAACAAATCCTTAAGCAAACTTATCATACTTCAAAGCAAATATTCTTATTAATATTCATACCGACTAGTTTACCTTCTGCTATACAATCTCTGGGCACAACACCATTCCCGTTGCAGGATAAAATGCATGATTTAACCTCAATAAGTCGATGAAACTTACCTGAAAAGCAAGAGAGATTCTATTAGAATACCGCATTTCTGCTTATTTCAATACAATCGTCCTTAACGACCGTCAACTTTTTTTAAGGTTTGTGTTTTGATTAAATATGAGCAAGGACGTACTCACGTGTTATTATGAATACCCATTTGCTAGTAAAGAATGACGTCACAAACAATTAGTTACCAAGATATTCATTTCCAAATAAATGCGAAGCTATTGTTCAATATACAGAAAAATATCTTTTGGAAGGTAATTTGACGTAACGACACTACCCGTCCATTACGGATTTCAAACACAGGTAAAGACTTCAGGCTTTGTGCAGTGCTATTTTCATCCATAATAGGTTACAAAAGTTCAAAAGAAAAAGGAAAACTAAGGTTTCTTGATGGCCAATTCAAAAGCGTGAGTCATTTTTTTGTAATCACCAACCAATATGAAGGAAAAATCACGTATCGTTTCCACGCAATTACGTTTTATTATTCCACTAAAGGAGGATACCTCGATGCCTTCACAAGGCGGTGACGTGATAAATATGCGATTAAAACCATTTGAAGCCGAGGTGCTCATAGATTTAACTTCTTCTCAGACGTAAAGTCGTCGTCGTCGAGCGAGCCTCGTTGAATTGTCCTCAAAAGCGAAATGAAACGCATGAAAACGGTTTAATAGAACATTTAAGAGACGCAATTAGCGATTCAACGAACATCACTTAGTAGCGATGAATCACGTCTTATGCTTGCTCTTGGCCACCTCTGTAAAATAAAGTGGGGATCTATTCAAAAATTTACTTGCGGGGGAGCAGAAAGGTTAAATGTTCAAGGTATGGCACAAATATCTATCTATAGGTATACAGGGTGATCATTAAAACAAATGTATACACAGTACAGAGTACAGAGCGTGAAAATCTAGGACGAATTTCCTTTGGAAATTTTGCGTGGGTGCGATGATGTTTCCACCTTGTAGGGAGTTAGATTTCGACCGTGCGCCCATTTCCTCACTTCATGTTTTGGCGACTTCAGCACGGATGCTGTATTAGTACTCTAGTAGCTATCTGATTACAGCATTTTTTCCAATTGTCAAAACTCAATTGCAGAAAAGCTAACGCACCCTCGGCAAAATTGGCAAGGAATATTCATCCTAGATTTTTACGCTCTATCCAACGGTCTCTAGTTACTATCAAAGAGTTACTGCTTGTTTTTAATTACCACTCTGTGCATGTAATATTACCAATTTCCGGTATCTTTAAAGCTCCGACTTTTTATAAGAGGGACTTTTTTTTACTCTGTTTATTTCAGTGAAAAATATCTTTATTTTTAAGCACCTAAAATATGACGAAGGGAGATCGGAAAAAAATCAGAGTTCTTGACAGACAGATCTTGAATTTTAATGCTTTTTGGGGTAGTTTTGACCATTTTTAACACGACGTTAATATTTTGGCGGTTTTCTCAGGACTACTATCCAACTTCATCTTAAAAAAAAAGGGAGTCTTTGCCGCTTGTCTCTCGTTCCTATCAAAAACTGACGTAAGCAAAATACAAGACCAAAATTCACAGCAATTGTTTTTTCTATTTTACGAAGTATTTCAACTTCATATGACCGATTTATTCAAAAGGTGACTTCTCCAGGTACCTTAAGGCAACATGGGATAAAACCGGAAGTATCTTATTATTTCAAGGTACTTGCAAAGTGTGTAGAAAATTGTAGTTAGGCACCATCGGTTTCCTAAGAAAATGCCATCTTCAGATGCTTGAAGATATCACTTTGGGACAAAACAGGAAGTTCCTACATAACATAAAATCACGGAACACCCACTGTAAGTTGTAAATTTCATTTTGGAAAGAAGAGACATAATCAAAGCCTGACGGTGTCGCTTAGAGAAGAAACCTGCTTCGGTATAGCAACATTTTCCTGTAAGTTACGAAGTTTAATTTCCATTGCGTCTCATCAAAACGCCCGCACCCCCCCCCCCCCCCCACCCAAGGCGGGTCTTTGCTAAGACACGCGGGAAGAGTCTGAAGGAAGACATGCCCCAATTAATCCCCTCCTCGCTCTCGCCACCAACCCATGCCTGCCAACTTGCAAATCCCACTTCACATCTCCTTAATCCCCGCAGGAGATCGCCAGCACGCCCCCCTCTACCGCCTCTTGCATCCTCACGCCTCGAGACCACATCCACTTGTTCGCTATGCGTTCCGCCACCTTTCTCTTCACTAACAACCTCAAAAGAAACGAGGAGCACTTACAGTGTGGCCGCGTTATTAAAAAGTCTTTATGGTCTTAAGATCCATTTAAGAGGATAAAGTAGGTATCTAGGCAACGGATCCCTAAACCCCGGAAGTAATCCATTACACGACATCTCGTAATTTTACTCCTGTCTTCTAACCCCAAGTTTTCCTTCAAAAACTGTCCAAACCGCGCTACCTCCAATCTTTGTCCCACAATTACCCCACAATTCCATTCACCCCAAGGTCCCCCTCCTCTTCCTTCAAAGTACGAGCGTGTTATTCATTCAACAGACTTATCCTTTACATTCTCCACTCCACCAAACCCCTGCCGCATAATTTCAAACATCTCAGGTCGCACTTAGTTACACACAATGATTTTCATTGTTGCCCATTATTTTCTTCCTATGCCCCTTTTTCAGCTTCGTTACCACCTAACCACATTCTTAACGTCTATTAATTTTACCTCCCAGTAAAAATTATTTACTTCTCCTTATAAGGGCTTTTATCTCGTTTTCTATACCGCAATTAACATGTGCCATTGAGTCATATCTCTTCCTTTACCATTCCTATACGCTATGGCCATTTATTTGTATTCCTACTTTCTATGCTATTTCTAATTCTTTACAGAATTTTTCTTCCCAAGAACTTAGCTTAATCCAAAAAAATAATCTGATAAGTTCTTCTCGAGTGTACCACTGGGTTAGGATCTCCATGATCGCCGACGTTTCGGCAGAAGATTTTCCTGCCATAATCAAGCAGAGCCTTGATAATGGCAGGAATGTCTTCTGCCGAAACGTCGGCGATCATGAAGAGCATAAACCCGGTGGGAAACCCGAGAAGAACTTATCAGCATCACTCGCCGGGAAAGCCTGAAATCATACAAAATACTAATCTCTTATCAGGAACGGGACGGCAGAAAAATGTACCTTCGCACTAACCTCACAACTACGGAATTTTGTATTGCAGAAGTAATTTCGAACAGTTATTACATACATATTGATAACCATGCGACGTTCTGCCTTACACTGTAAATTGTGAGTTTCAGTTCAAGCGCGTGCAACAACGACGCGGCTACTCACACCACTTCTTATTCTAGCATCACATGAAAGCTGAGGTTATCTTCCGATCATCCCTCATACTTTTACGCTACACTAAGTTTCCCAATCTCTCCCAGCTACTCAATACCTTCCCACGCTAGCCTGTTGGTTGCTCAATCCACGGGATGAGATAAATCTGGACCAAGAAAGAGCAAGGTAGACCACACCAATGGACGTACGGCTCAATCGGAATCCACTGGTATACAGAATCCAGTAAAAAGGACAAGTGGCAGAAGGAAATAGAGGGCGAGAAAGAAGTTGAGGAAAATCAAGCAAGAATTATCCCGTCTGAATTGAAAGTGAGAGGGTTAAAGCTTCTCTTATCTGTATTATAAATCTTTTCCCGCAGAGATTTTCTTCCAACATTCATGCAGCCCATTCTAGCAGATAGGCTTAGTCAAACTGAGTCCCTCGGATTTCAGCATGGAAATGTTTAAATACAGAATGGATGCAAAAGTTCGTAGCGTTTTTTGGCTTTCCTAACTTGGCTTAACGACTTCTTCATCTTTAATCCAGCAGGTTTCTTCAAACGTAGAATAAAGAAACCTCCCCCGTTTTGAAGACAGTAATTAATTTGTTGAATACGCCGGGTGTCAACGAAAAAACTGAACATATATCATTAAGCTTTTTATACTAAATTAATAATAAATTAGTATTGTTTTGTATGATTTAAGGCTTTCTCGGTGAATGCTTGTAATGTAGATATCTCGGGTTTCCATCCGGGTGATATTGACTAGTTGCACCGACGTTTCCACGGCGTAGTCTGCCATCATCGTGGAGGAGGAGGAAGACGATGGCAGACTACCCCGTGGAAACGTCGCACAGTGGGCTGAAATCGAAAAAAGCTGGTCAAAAGTCAAAAAGTGATTTTTTTCAAGCCAGGAAGCTGAAACTTTGCATATATATTTTCAAAATACCTGTGCATAAGGTGATGTAAAATATTTTCCTTAGAAATCAATAATTAACAATTTACATGAGGTCAAATTTGCACCAATTTTGCAAAAATGGTCTACACTCAATTTTCTTACGAAATCTTCAAAATCAAGCCCTTTCTAAGCCTTTATGGGTAAATAATTGGCATAAAACGTGATGCAGTTACATGAAACAGTTTTTTATCTTTGTTTTAATGTAGTCTACTTACTTTTTTGTGATTATTTACCAAATATATTAAACAAAATGGCATACCCTCATTTTTGGTCATTTTTTAAATATATGCAGAGAAAAAGTTATTTGCATCGTCGAGCTTCGCAAAATAACTTATACGTAGAAACTCTAGAAAGCTTCAACAGTGCAAATCCGATGAGTTATACTGCGACCGTTTGCGACCCCGAATTTCACATTGGTTTTTCGATCGCGCGGTCGAGTCTAGTCCAACCCGCCTGCAACTGGGAGTAAGGTGGCGCGGCAAGTGTGTGGAATATATTGTAGCCGCATCCACTCTGCTATGGAGATTTTAGAGAAATGGCGGAAAAAATTACGTATTTTGTCACATGGGGTAAAGATTTAGGAGGTACTGAAAGACTGTTTTCTTCGGGTGCACCGCGGGCTTTTCTCTTTTTAGCAAATTGACATCGCCTACAGACGAATACGTACACTTTTAACGGAGATAGCATGCATACCACACAGGATTATTGTTTCTTCGAGGCCACCAGCCCACAACTGGTGTCGCACGGCTGCAACTCCCCCGCCCCCTGCACTTCGGTTGGGCGTACGGCGTAGGGTATATATTTTTTAAGGGTATATAATTGGCACCGCGGAGCCCTTTTCTCGGTTATTTGCGGATATTTTTGGGAGAACGTTTTCTAGTCTCCAAAGAAATTCACTAAATCAAGGTTAGCAAAGTATCCACACCACTACGAGTTGTAGACGGAATTTCGAGAGATCCAATACTGACACCAATACGAGTGACACCCGAGCTTAAGTTTAAAAATACAACTGCTTCACACCACTGAAAAATGAAACAATGATTTAGTGAATTTCTACTTCTATTTCGACTTCTAAAGCGTATTATAACAGAATCTGTTTTTGAAATTTATTCGACCTGAGGTAAAATAGCATTGAATGTAATTTATTCTGGGATAAAGGCAATTAAGATCATCCTAAGTGAATATCACGATTAAACAATTGAATATCATAATACCCTTAACTGAAAATAACCATGTAAGTGAAAAAATCCCATGAAACGACTTAGTTTTTAAAAATTTAATTAGATGAAAATTAAATTTCTCCTGGGCGGGCATTATTGACTTAATTAATTTAGGGCAATGTACCCTCACTGCATTAAAAGCTGCCATTTGAATGACAAAATTAAAAATAAATCTCAGAGTGAAAAATAGAAAATCAGCGCAGACTGAAGCCACTACAAGTGAATTTGTGGCCAAAAATGGAATTGGTAAACTAATAAGGGCAGTCATTTTGATGAATAATGATAAAAAAATGGACAATTAACTTAAAAAAGGACAATACAAACAAGTCATTAGTAATCCGTTTTCATTATAGATTAGTTTCTGAGTCCAGCAGTGCCATTAAGCTCAATTTCAATTAACACCGCAAATGAGCTTCATAGAGTATATACATTAAAAATGGACACCTGGCATGAGCGTAGCAAGTAGTTTATAAGATGAATTTATAATCTCGGATTCGAGGATAATCCATTAAGACTGGATCAAAAACTAGATCACTCAATTTTATCGGGTATGATTTATTGAAATTTGAACATTTAAACTGAAATTCTTGTATCTTCTTCCATGACCACGTTAATTCAAACCTAAAAGCATTTATTATCTCAGCTCATTATGCGATGCTAAAATGTCAACCGAGGGCCCACAACTGGTATTCATCACTTTGCAAAGAGCATGGCATTTCAATTCCAAGCAAACGACATCAATCGCTCGTGAAAAACGGCGGTTACTAAGTTGAGTCTAAGTGAAGGATTTATTTTTAATAAATTCTATTGCAGTATTTTTACTCCCATGTCGAACATAAGCAAATATACATGATATTATATCAAATCTAAGAATACTTTCACAATGTTATTATATATTGCACAATATATCAGAGGTTTTATTTAAGCTCAGGTCTAATGTAAATAGGTTACAATAATATTGCTCCACTATAATCTGAAGGCTCTCGTCAAATGAGAAAAAATAAAAAAGGCAAAATTTTCACTGTCTAAATAACAAATTTAGTTTATCAATCCAGCTCGTGGTATCCATCTGTTTTATCGTGGTCCACTTTTCGTAATAATTCCATTAAACTAAAATTATCCATTAAACATCTTTTCTTGAGAGTTTGAAGAGGAGAGAGAAAGCGTTGTTAAAGAACAACAGGTTCATTTCAGTCCATATTAAAAAGTAAGATATCTTAAGCATTGTGGACTCCACAATTTGATATTACACTTGGATATTTATTACTGAATTATGTATGCAACGATAAAAAATGAGAGATAAGACGCATCAAATCTAACACTTAAGTGGAAGATAACTGATGACAACCAATCAATATTTTCCTCACTTTTAATATTCTCTTTAATAAAATGCAAAGAACTTAATCCCAAAAAATCGTAACAGGTTGCAGTTAACGTACAGCTTCAAATGAATGGCAGCAGTGCGTACGTCCTTGAACCTCATTCCTATCCACAATGGCAACGGCAACAACACCGTGGTAGTCGGGTGTTATTCAAATTGAACTCTTGCCCTTTAAAAGCATAAGCAAGCCAGATTCCTTTTTCCTTTGGCATCCACAAACCTTTTTCTTATTGGCATCGTATCTGGGTAACCAACAATCATAATTGCGCATCAATACACAGATCTTTGCAACAATCTCTGTTTTCCCCTTCAGAAATGATCAAACGGATCTCTTCCTTTTTATTTTTTCCCCAATTTCCGTCCAGTATCCAGGAATTCCCCCTGGCTCAATAAATCCATTTGGAGGAGTACTCCCACGGTCTCTAACTTCACCCTTCCCTTCCTCAAACGGCCTCCCATGCCTCCCACAGACACCCTTCCCCGTTTACCCTAAAAATGGAAAAGGGTGTGGCCGAAACGAATCATCTCTCCCCCTGTCGCCTAGAGCGCCAACTAGTTTCCATGGGAACACGGCGCTCGCGTCGCATCTGTTCGGCGAGAACAATGAAAAAAATGGTGACGAAGAGAAAGGTAGTGAAACTGAAATAAAAGAGGCGGAAAATTACTGGAGAACGATCCGTTTTTGTGATATAATTAAATGAAGTCCTTCCAATTAGGATCCTCATTATTCTATTTTTTTCCGGACACACTTGCTTTCCGCAATAACTCAAAAGCCAACTTCCATTCAACTATGATGACGCATAGCCTTCTCCCGTGGTTAACAAATCTAATCCACCTTGCAGTCAAATATGGAAACACAATCGGAGAGAATATAAGCAACATTTTTGAGAGGTATTCATAAACGCAAGAAAAAGAATTTTTTATCTATACGAATTAGTTCATACATTAACGTATGATTAAAGAAAATAGCAAGAATCTCGATGCCGTGGTTTACGCTGGATATATTTTCCGATGTTAGATGTAAAAAATTTGGTTTTTCAGGAATGGCATTGAGCTTTGATCAGAGACTTTTTTTAAATTGGGTTGGTAGTAGGATGGAAAGTGTATGCTGGATAAAGAGGAAAACGAACAGAAAAGTTTAATCAAACATGTCTAGTGAATGTAAATTCGAAGATAATAGAAAAATGGGGTGGAGGACAAAACGAGAAGGAGGAGTAGAATAAGGATTTCTGCATGATAGGGAAGGTAGAATTATTATGCATATAATAAAAATACAAAGATTCATTTCACTATTTCCGTACAAAAATATTTATAGAAATTTACATAATTATTTAAGTAATGGAAAATAGGCGCCCACGAGGAAAAACCTATTCTGGATTTTCCATCATTCAGGTTTTAGCAAATAGCTGGCTGGTAACGTCAAACAATCAAAATACAGCAATAAATATTCCAGGAGAGGCAGAAATCAATGTGGTATAACAAAAGTGTGTTCATACATTTGTCGACCAAGATACAGAGGGGAAGCAAGCTTATGCCTATATTTTAATAGAACTGCAAAATAACGTTTTCCGTTGGCGTATGAAGGCGTAATATTAAATAACCAAATATAAACTATTTATTACAAACTTTGTGATTTAAAAAAATAGAAATAATTTTCAATTATGTTAACGAAAAATAGCCATATTTTTAATTATTTTATAAATATTTCGATAGACTTTGAATTGCAAATGTGCGATGGTAGTCGGTTAAACATCTTAGGTGCAAAACAATATAAGGGTTTCCTAAAAGCTTAATTGATAGGTTTTGGAAAAGGCGCTCTATTCCGTGACCTCAAACCATAGCACGAGACATACACATCGCTTATAATATTTCCTACTCTGATATAAAATATTCTCAAAACTCGGTAGATAAATAAATGTCTGAGGGGCAATAGGCCCAGTCATTTCTTTTTACACATTATCAATCTGTTTATTTTCTTTTGTGTCATCTAACTGGGTTTAAATTTGAAATTTACGTTCCACCCCTTCAATTTAGACAAAACTACAGCTTTGAATTGACAAGGAGATACATTTATCAGGGCATGTGTCTTAAGTAATAGAATTTCTTAAGTGCTGTGTTCATATAGTTTCTCAAGTTTTGCTAAAGAACTTTCCAACTTAAGTTGTCATGAATAACAAGACCTAAATATTTAGCAAAACGAACATTATTAATTTGCAAAAAGTTCCTGCCCAAGTTTTTTTCAGTTAGAAGGCAACTAGCACACCTAAAGTACAAACAATTGAGAAGTATTTTGAAAAATAGGACTAGTAAGTGTCATCAGCAAAACCGGTCAACTCCTCATTGAATATGCCAGTACATAAATTATTGACATGCAATAAGAATGAAATTGGTCCAAAAACAGAACTCTAGAGGAACACCATAAATAATAGATTCAGATACACTACAGTACCCTTTGAACCTGACACGGTGCGTCCTGCTACTCAAGTAGCTGCGAAACCAGTTCAGAGTTACACCTCTGACTCCTGCTTCCCACAGCCTATTTAACAGTATATCATGATCCAGAAAATCGATTGCTTTTGTGATGTGAAAAAAGGTGTCAGTAGCACATAACCATTTTTTACTCCCTTCATATTATCTCACACTGTCTGTCTGCTTGTCTGTGTACGTACAAACCCATTTACCCTCATCCAATAAATCTGAAATTTGGTCCATAGACTCCTTGTGACCAACGATTAATTTTAACATACCCACACCCACACATAAATACACACTGACTTAATTATATTAAAATATATATTTGTATGAAAATGAAAGAGCATTTAAGACCCATTATTGTGTCTATCCTTGAAAGCAGCTGGTACCCAGGAATAAGGATGTGGACTGTAGAGCGAAAGGTGTGGTGCTCGATTCCCTGATAGGGAATTTGTTTTCCTATTAAATGTTTATGCCGCTGCTGAAAATCAAACGCGTGCATTCGGACAGAAAATAAAAACACATTCACAAACATTTTTCTTCTTTTTTTCAGAGCCGTTTTCACTTACATATTTAGAAATATTATTTTCATCATCGCATTACCCTCTAAACTTTTTTTTGCAATATTTTACTCACTAATTATTCATTAACGACGACGATATCAAAGCTAGCACTTAGCCCTTGGAAGTTGTGGGAGATGGAACGTGGTGAGCCAACAACTGTGATTATCGCAATTGAATGTTCAACAATGAATATAAATGTCCTATCGAATTACTAATGTTCCTAATGGTTGTTGAATGTCTGAATAATTTGACATATCAGTGAAGATAGAATGATACAAATTAAATTTATTAGCAATGTGATAATACAATATTTAATGGAAAAGATACGATAAAACAATGAAAAAATATAATAAAATGCACTGAGAATATGAGACATTAAAACGTGACGCAATGCTTATAGAAATAAAGGGAGTATTATAATTTTTTTAGCCCCTTTAATATCCCAGAATAGAGTTTCAGCAGAGAATTTTCAGTTTACTTCCCCTCCATAATCATTTTGAATATTTTATGTCAGTTTTACGGCCCTTAAAAAATTAGAATAACGACTGAAGCCTTAAAACTATCAGGAAAATACCCGATTAGGAACTTAAATTAATTACCAATGATATTGGAGAAGATAGTATTACACTAGGACATTTCAGAGTAAAGGCTGATATGCCATCAATACCAGGCGTTTCATTTGTTTTTAGTTTTTTTAACATAGTATAGTTTGCTGTGGTGGGAGTTACAAAAAAGGAATGCAGAACATTTCGGAACACTTTTCGGAAATCTCCGAGTATGTGGAGAGTTGATAAGACTATATGCAGAGTCATATGTAGCTCTCAGTTTCTTCACAACATCGACAATGAAACTATCAAATTTACTAGACATGTTTACAGGATTTGACAAGAACACATCTGGCCATTCTGGTAATTTTATTTATTCTGTTATCGCCTTACTATCACTTGCACCAAGGACACTGTTAACCTGTTCCTGTTTGACAACCTTAAGTGAGCCCAAAACCAATATTATTCATGTGGATGGAATAATCAAGGAACTTATTGAGCCAATGTCAAAAATGCTCCTCATGCAATGCATAGAATACTCTACAGACACACAAAAGTGACGAAGGGATCTCGCATTTATCATGCAATCTATTCGGCTCAGTAAGGCGCAAATGTGATACTCAAAACCTAAGTAATTTGCATGCTGCCATGAACAAATTTATGAGGTTGTTGTAATGACTAAACTTCTGTATTTTCAGTCAATATGCACGCGTTTGATTTTCAGCAGCGGCATAAATATTTAATAGGAATTCTGATCCCCTTGGGTGTCATGTGAGGAGCACTTCAAGTAAGTTCATGCATTGAATTGGACGTGAAATTCAAAATTATCGTTTGGCATAAGCATTGACATTTCGAGCATTTTCCCCCGGGGATTAATATTTCCAATCTCTTATCCTATCTCTCGTGCATGAAATCATAACAATTCAGACCAAAGCATTTCCATCTCAGTCCCTTGCTCCATAGTTATATTTTTGTCGATGATATTTTAAAACGAAAGTTCTAACAGTCAAGGGACGCCATTTTATGCTATCCTTCCGCCATCATAACCAGCTAAATCTCAGAGTGGTACACGGGCCTCTAAAAAATGGCGACATTCATTCGTACAAAATTAAATTCCATTGTGTTTAGGGAAATTTTCCAAGAAGATAATTACGAGCACCCTTATCTTCCCATGGTTCCTAACACACGTTCTCTCCCCAGTAAAGGCGCAACCAACTCATCCCCATTTCCCCCTACCTCGTCCACTTCACTACAGGCAAAAGAAATTTTATATAATTTTATTTTATAAGAAATATTGTATAAAAATCAGCATGATACGCTTTGCTGGTGACCTAAAATTATTGCTGAGAAGAAATGAGATTCGACGAGAATACTGAACTGCATGGACAAAACTCTGAAGAAATACAGCTTGATTATTAATGATAAGAAAACCAAGGTTATGGTATGAGGAAGAAAACAAGAAGATTAAATCACCATTGAACTAGGGCAGCAAAAACTCGCGCACGTGAAAGATTTTTGTTATATCTGGGAAGTAGATTTACCAGCGATGGAAGAAGAATGGAATACATTGAGAGCAAACAGCCCAAGCAAAGAAGGCATTCTACTAGAAGAGGAGTCTGCTGACAGCTGGTAACACAATTCTGGAAGTAACTAAGGCAGGCGAGATGTAGTGGAAAGAAACCATATTCACAAAGAAACAGGATAGCACTTTTCCACAAATTTTTAATATTTTACTACGCGTTTCAACCGTTAGGTCATCATCAGGTACAAGACCTGTAGACAAGAGTATTGTACCTGATTATGACCTAACCGTTGAAATGCGTAGTAAAATATTAAAAATTTGTGGAGAAGTGCTAACTTGTTTCTTTGTGACAATCCTGGAAGTAAGGAATCTCTTAATTAAAACATATATTTGGAGCATGCTCTTATATGGAAGTGAAGTCAGCACAGTAAGAGCAGCAGAGGAAAGGAAATTGGAAGCAACGGAGATGTGATGTTACCGAAGAATGATGAAGATTAAATGGAAGGGGCTAATCAATAACGAAGAAGTCCTATGAAGAGCTGGAGAGAAAAGGAGTATAATGATCACCCAGCGAAGGAGGAGAGACAAATTTATTGGACACATTTTTCGACACAACAGCCTAATAAAAACAATATTAGAAGGAGAAATGAATGGATAGAATTATAGAGGAGGACCAAGAATGGAATACAATAAGCAAATCATAAAGAACGTGAAAGAAAATAATTATGAAGGAAAAAAGCTGATGGCAGGGAGGAGAGTGGAATGGAGAGCTGCTGCAAACCAATCTTCGGATTGATGACTACAGATGATTGTACTGTAGAGAATGAATAAAATTAGGATATTGAAAAATATAAACCTTTTGAATGAGAGAGTAAAACAGAAGAAATATGGAATCATTCAAGATTTAGGAATACATACAAAAGGGATGAAATTAGCCATAATAAATCTTTTGACTAGACCGGAATTCGAACCCTGATCTCCCAATTTCCGGTCAAGTGTTTTAACGAGTTACTTCACCTATACACATATTATGGCAAATTTCCTCCCTAAGGTATACATCTTTTCACCCTCGCGCGTGACTGCGTACCATATCATTTGTTAATTTAGCAGTGATTTGGAAACAAATGAAGAACATTAAGGATATCCTGTTCGATGGATTGGATAGGGAAATTGCCGTCGAAATATCATATAGCTAGCTAATTGACTACACTCCGGGTCTACCAATGAAAAGCCAAAAATCCAATGGAATTGAGAACCCAAAAGGACGATGGAAGGGTCACATATTGAAATGCCAGAATACCGGAAAAGCTTGAAATCTAATAGGTATTATAAAGCAAGCATAAGTCGGGCATGCAAGCGTGTCGCTCTGAATTAACCGTCAATTTTTGTGCGTCGTAATACGCCACAAAAAAGCTCATGTATAACAAAGGAAGAGCAGAAGACTTAATGGGGAATGTATCGCAATGCTTAAAAATCACCATTTACCACGCAATCAAGATTAATCGAGGATGAAACGTCTCCATATCGATACTGCCTATGCTCAATAATTTCGAGACAACAGCGTATGAGAATCCATAGAATGAAAAAAATAAAATCTACGTAAATAGATACGAAACTCGAGATCCAATAGTTAAACTTAAACAATAGCTAAAATTACTTAGACGGTCAAACACTACTTTGAACTATACTCGGTAAATTGCAGAACATAAAAAATATAAGAATAATGAACGAAATTCGAAAAAAATCGAAAAAGGTAGCGGAGTGAATACACGATTGATTTTGACTACTTTGACTCTTAGGAATTGAAAATGCGGGCATGTGTATGCAAATGACCTTTTTTATCATTCAGGGGGAAATAGCCCAGAGAAATGGGGTGGGTGACAGGTGAGGGCTGGGGCACTGGTGGTAGAACGTAGGCAAAAGCCAAAGCCTAGGGTGAAAGAGGAGAAAGGAAGACTACAGAGAAAATGCCGAAAGGATGAAAATGAGCAGTGTCCCAATTACCATACATGTGCGACTGAGTTTTTGGCGTCAAGGTTTGCAAATGATAAAAACTGGATACCGGAACGGATAGCTTTCTCCGCATCAAATGCTTAAATAGGCCCGTCCAGTACCTCTTCCAATCGAGGTTCAAAGGGCAGGAGAGGAGGGTTTTCTCCAAATGATGGAGACCAAAGTGGGGAATAGGGGGAAAGGGGGCGAGAGGATGGAGACGACGAGGGGTGGAGGGAGGGGTTCAGCAGACGGTGATGGCGCGGAGAGGGGGAGCTTACGTTTTCAGATTAGACAGAAAGAGAAAACAAGGAAGGAATATTTCTTTTTTCAATTGAACTACATCCACTTATTTCTTTCGGCGTTACATTTCAGTCAAATCCAAGCATAATGAATTAATCTCCAATTATTTAAAGATCAGGATGTTAAAATATTTCACAATAATTTATCACCCCTAAAAAAGTGCAATAATTTCTCACTTCTAAAATATCAGTGAAAACTTATCCCCTAAAACCAATAGCTATTATAATATTAATCACCACCAATTTTCGGCATTGCTTTTCCTTAATAAATAGTCAGATCTACACTAGGGATGCCTATATCAGGGAGCTTTAATAAATTAAAATTTCTTCAAACCACAATAACAAAAGCACCCTACGACCTGAGTTTGAACACACTGTTTTAGCACAAAGAGCGTCGATGTTCCCTTAGTCTTTGAGAATCAATTAATATGAATTGAAGGAATATTTTTAAGATCCATTAACATTACATATTTTTACACCTTTTATGATCCCCATCCTAAATATAACATTTTTCTGTGTAGAGATACTTTGGCTGAATGATTTATTAACTACTCAGGTCAGCTACAAGCAGTGCTTTGCAGCGCATGAGATCGCAAGGAAAGTTTTCTCCTTGTGCGGTGAAATTGCTTGTGGTGAATCTACATCTACCATAAGGGTACAAACGAGGAGGAATTAGGGGTGGAATAAGTTGAGAGCCAGAACGCATAGATGAAAGAGCCAAAGTACCTATCGCTCCACGCAACGAATTCACCCCCGGGAGCCAAAAAGAAATTTTGCATCCGACACCAGCTTTCCCAGCGACTAACACAGCTATTCTGCCCCTCCGTTACCCGGGAGACGATGAGGCTGAATAAAGAGACAAATTGAGCGCAACATTCGAGGAAATGCGACTCTCAAAATTCTTGTCACGTTCTGTCGATAGAAGCTTTTCAAGCAAATTCCATCCCCATGACCGTCCATTTCCCAACCCTCTTCAACTTCTTCCTCCTTTTTCCCTTATCTCTTTTATTCGTGTCCAAAGACTTTATTAACCTGTCATTTTCACATGCATACCCCACCAATTTTACTTGAGGCAGGGAAATGGAAACAGAACATTGATTTGTTCTCCTCTCCAAGCAATGCGTTTTAATTAAATAATCTCGGACGAATCAAGAGATATGTTTTTAGTTGGAAATCCAATTTTCTATCACACACGCCCTCCCCAAACTCACTCTTAAGCCCTATATGGTAAGGTCTTCCGCAATCGAAAATTAGATACACTTTCCTTTGCTTCCCGTTTTGTCAGTTGCTTTCTCTCTGGCTTTACTTATTCCAGTTTTGATACTGTCTGCATTAGATTTCCACATGGGATACTTTGAAGAAAATAGAAAGAGAAATTAGCATATTTCACTCGCACTGTACTTACATGATGTGCGCATGGCTTGCTGGTAGAGATTAAGATAAAAATAATTTGAGATTAAGATAAAAATACTTGTAAATGGAATATCATTCCCAAAACTACGGCAATTCCTGACGCTGCCAATGGCATTGCATCCTCATGTAGCACCCAAAACAAATCTCACAAATTTTAAAGTAGGTACTCCACGAGTTGGTAAAAGATTTTTTTCCATTTTGTATTCCTTAAACATTACGTATACGTGACAACGCCTAGCAAAAGAGCAGTTAGTAATTGTGAAATATTACAAAATGGACAACTTAATCTATAATTAAGAATTACATTACAACCGAATATCACTGAACCATTTCCAGAATAGTAAAAAAAATAGGAAGACTATAAGTTGGTACTTAAAATACAACTTAGAGGAAAACTCGGAGGAAGGAATGCTAAACTGATAAAATTTTACAACAGAGTACATGCACCCAAGGGAAATTCACAAAAAAATATTCGATTAGTTCTTTGTCAGAGCCAACGCACTTGATTCATAGTAGGAAAACGAAAAACGGCTGACTCTAGAGAAATAACACTCGGTGGACGGCACAAGGAATAAAGCACATGGTTTCCCTATTTCGGCATAGTAATAAGTGAAGTTAGATGCTTCAAGCACGTACAGAATTTAACACACGTCTTCCCTCGATAGAAAATATGTTCACGGTAGAAAGGCTTAGCGGAGGGGTGCAAAGTGGAAAAATGAGACTGTATGAAAAAGACTGCGCGTCGAATGACGTGAACTCGTTCATGAGCGATATAAAATATAGCACGCGAGCTTCGTTGCTATTTAGACGAAGGGAGGGGGTGGGGGGCGGCGGAAAAGATGGGAGAGGGAGATGACGGGAATGCGATTGAGATCACGTCTATCAGAATGAGGGTGGGAGGAAGGAAAGGGTAACCATCCGTGGCTGTTGTAGTATGCTGCTCACGTCGAGGGTCCTCGCAACCCCAAGTCACCCGTTTAAGCATCCCTCCTTTCCCTCACTCGCCTGTTCCGCTTCACATTTGCCACGCGTCGTGCGTGGGAAGAAATGCTACAGTACTTCCCTCGACGCGAGTGACTCCAACGGGAGCGAGTGAGATGGCTCGGGAGATCATCGTGGGGATATGATATGCGTTGTAGAGCATTCTGGAGGCTAAAAGGCTTGAGAGTTGCAAAAAATAAATCTTTAGCGATAGCAAAACATAGTAGCATCTGGGAAGATGGCTATTTCACAGTAAGAGTCCAATCTCATTGAACTAACGGGTACGAGGAAGTAAGGTAGTCTCCGCGTGTGACTACCCGTTTGCAGGTTGCCAAACTTAAAACTTCTTATCTTATTATTGATACCAACGTTTTAGCTCTCTATGGCTCCAAGCCCAAATTATTTGATAAGCTTTCTTAGTGGGTTGAAAACAATATTATTCTGGTTTATATTTGGAGTCAGCTTTGTTTGGATCGCAAACATTGCCGTGAAACGCGCTGCTGATACTTACTCGCTATCCCAAGTTAAATACAAATATGTTGGCAGCGTTGTCCACCATGTGCTGATCTCCCTCATCCACTCTTTATCCGACCCTTTCCACACGAACCTTCCCCTCCTTGGCGTCACGCTTCTCGAAAGAGTCTGCCTCCACGTTTGTTTACCACTATACATTTCAATCCAATTAAGAAGGTGGTGATCATTTGGATACTTATTCCAACATCTCATGACTTTTATTTAGTGTATAATACTGATAATATATTCAGACGCGAGTGTTACTTTAAGATTGGTATGATATCACCGAGAGAAACCTTCTAGGCAGAAAATGAATTGCTAAATATAAAACAAAAGAGTTTCCGTATTGAGGTTTATAGGTGAAACAAAAGGAATTCGTTGTCTTCATTTTAAACTTGAAAATAAAGTTTTTTAATTGAAACTGTTGAGATAACATTTATAGAACCGGATTTATAAATTCAAATGAACCTATGAAAACTCACATTATGTACTATGATTTCGAAAATAGTATAGGAGATAATTTATTCGCGAAGTACACTCTTAATTTTGAATTCCTGTTTGTATTTTTGTCCGCAAACCAATTCAATGAATATGACATAATGTAACACCAAAAAAATAATTTTTAACTCCAACTTATTTTTTTTATTACCAGGCCAGGTCAAATAGTCAACGTCATAATGTAAAATCCATTTATTTATGTAAGTGACATTTCTAAAACTTGTTTATAGGTGGCATAACTTCGTAAAAATCTTCTACTTATAATGTAGCGTAGGCTTGATTCTGTTATAAGAAATAAAATCGAATTATATACATTACAAAACATTGTAGAAGATACAAAAGAGAATTATATTGCATGAGAAAATAATTTATCAGATTACAGGTAATCACGTTTCCGCGAAATTTAAATATGTTGGGCTAAATATACAAGCGTGTACATAGTAATAATAAATAACAGACGTGCATCAGTGGGGGCTAATTTTTTATTGGCAGTTACAGTCCTTTTGGTAAAATATGACACCTTTTTTCATTCGCCCTGTCATTACGCAATCTCAAAATACGTGTTTTTTGCTTAAAGATGAAAATGAATACTCAATAGTCATAGCGGGTGGACAAAATAAGAAAATAGGAGTCGAGTAAGAGCTCCGTGAGCAACAAGGGGAAAATTGGTGGAGAGGGAGGTTAGGAATGGTTAGGAAGGGGTAGAAAGAGATGTGAAAGGACGAGGCTAGGGAAAATGGCAGAAGGCGCAATCCTTGGGGAATCGAGTAGCAAAGGGTAATGGGTTTTCCCACGAAATTATACCAGGCACCGCACCACAGGGAATTGCAGAGCAATTAAGCATTTTAATCGCGGAGAAATCTCCGCCAGAAGATTTACTTAGGTGTCGCTTTAATCAACGACGGTTTTGCGGTCGAGGCACACGTTTCAATTATCTCCAACTCAGATCTAATTCGCGCTCGGTTCGCATCAAGAAAATCAACTATCGAGGAGCGACGCCGAGCACGAGAAAAAACTTTTTTTTTAAACTAATGACCTTCACATCGATATAAAGTGGATCTCCCGAAGAAAATTGTACGTAAAGACTGATGTAATTTCGATACCATAGTGAGAGCGGATAGTAAAAATAATGGGTGTATCCAATTAATATTTCATTCACTAAAATATAGCTTGGACGTGAAATTGAGGGAATTTATTAGGTTTTCGCTTTCATGGAGGAGTTTTTAAGTTCATTTTACCGGGAGTGGTATTACCGAGTTACAATGGCATAAGAGTTTGGTATATAGATTAAAATATGCCAAATTAAAAACACGTCCATCATTTCACTTAAATAGCAATATTTTTCTTTGTAAGTACAGAGAATGGTGACTACAAAAGGCGTAAGCAGCTTCGTCGTACATATAATTCTCAATAAATTATTTTTTCTCTCGTTCTTGGAATATTATTTTGAATAAACCAATGTATTTTTAGTATGAGAGATGCATCAACAGATTTTCATCGCTAATAATGATCTTTCAACTCTACATTTCTGGCTACCATTGGGATACCAATTAGCTATTCATAGCCCATGGTCAGCTTTCACATGGTAAAATCCCCGAGAGAGTAAGCAGCATGTAAGCCAGAGCCGTGACTCTGGATGCAATCATTGGATTAGCAAGCGAGTGTAACTGCCTGCCTGCTTAACCTTGCCAGATAATAATTTTATTGACTGTAACACCCGTACACGCAACTGCATGCGCAAATATACAGTTAACGGTTAGAGCCAATTCATTGACGCTCACGTGAACAAAACAAATAAAACAGGTTATCCGTTTCACTGAAAAAATCTAGGGCTTTTAGATTATCTGGTATTTTCATAAAATTGGAATTGTCTCCTTTTCTTGCTAATAGATCATTAATTTAAGTTAGGTTTGAATTAACAATATACAAAAAATGTGAAATTTACTGTGAAAAAGTTATCAACGCGGCCGGTTCCACATTTCCTTGAATTAAGTTATACCATCTTCATTTTATGCCACTTCCAAGGATATACAATGCGTCAAAAATCACGGAGCGTGCGGCCATGATAATAAGCTGATTAATTTCTCCTCGGGTTTCCTACTGGGTTAGACTCTCCATAGTCGCCAACGTTTTGGCAGAAGATATTCCTGCCATTTTCAATGCTCTGGATGCGCATCCAGAGCCTTGAAAATGGCAGGAATGTCTTCTGCCGAAAAGTTGGCGACTATGGAGAGCCTAACTCAGTGGGAAACTCGAGGAGAACTTAATCAGCATCATTCGCCGGAAAAACCTGAAATCACATCATGATATTAAGCTTTGAACCGAAGGGACATATAGCATGAGAGCTAATAGCTGAAATATGTTGGACGCAAGCAACAATCATTACATGAAATAGCAAACGGAGCAACAAATTTGGCCTCCCTGAATATATCCTATGGTTTTACCATAATCAGTCACTCTCTCCCGTTCTCTCGTGCCTTTTCATCGTGTTTACCCCCCCCCCCCCCCCCCAACCTTAGGCCATGCGAGCAAGCCCTTTGATCTCGCTGCAACAATGGTTCGGCCAGGACAGCGTCGCACACAAGGGGAATATAAAAAAAATGAAAACGCTGAGCAAATTCATGGGCGGAGGGTGGTGAACAGTGAGAGATGTGTACGAAGAAGGGAAGTCGGCTGGAGACTGGTGAGAAGAACTGAAGTAGGGAAGGGTATGGCAATAAAAAGGCCGACGAGTTGGCGGCCAGACAGTGCGTCCGTCACTCGCCCTTCCCTTTCAATCCCTTCTCCCCTGCGGTTATAGAAGAGAGGGTGGGTAATGAATTCCAAGTACTGGAAAAGAATCAGAGAGAGGAGAAGGAAAGGAAAAGAATAGTGGCTGTAATTTCTAGAAAAGGGGAAATACAGACAGACGCCTTTCTCCTTGGATTAATTCAACACTCCCTCCTCTTTTCAAGATAAAGGCGTTCCCTGGTCATATTGTTCGATTGCAGCTACATCAGCATTCTGAAACTGGAAATTCAAGCAGACACGAGAGATTCGCATGTGAGAAAGGATAAACAAAGCGGACATGAGATCAGAAATTTATCTAAAAACAATTTCGCGTCGTTGTGAAGATGTTTTGGAAATGCATCCCTATAGGTAAGGAAGTACATTTTAAAAACATATATTTGGAACACGGTTTTACATAGCAGTGAAGCATGAACAATAACAGCTAAAGGGATTGGAGCAAAAGAGATTGGAAGCAATGGAGAAGTGGTGTTATCGACAAATGATGAAGATTAAATGGACAGGGAGAATCACAACCTAAGGAGCCCTACGAAGAGAGGAAATCAGAAACATTGAGAAAAAAAAGAGACAAATTTACTTTTGTAAAGGCACATTTTGTCACACAATTGCCTCTCAAAATGGATGAAAAATGAGTGGGAAAAATTACAAAGATAGACCAAGAATGGAATACATCGGACAAAGTAAGAAGGATGTCTAAGTGAAGAATTATGTGAGATTGAAGGGGTTAGCTCATAGGACCGTGGAGTAGAGAGCTGCAGCAAACCAATCTTCGGATTGATTGCTGTAGATGATGATGATTCATAGACGCTATACTACAGCGCATTAGCAGATTATGAAATACAAGTTAAATGCAAAAAATGATCGTCGGCGGAGGTGGATTGTTTCATTGACCGCTACGTCTACTATCAGCCGAATTCGTCGCTATACGATAGCACTTGACTTTAAATATAATTCACGAAAAAAAAACAAGGTTTAGCACAATCCCGAAAAAAATTGAAGAGATAAATGAAATAGTCCCGTTTATAATTTTTATTTTTTTAATGGAAAATAACGTCATTTGAAATTAAATTAGCTGTTTTTTAATACTACACCTCGATAAATTTTGAGTGAGATCCAATAGGAAATACCTCAATCATCTGTAACGATAAGATCGCAACTAATGATCTTCCTTTGAAATCCTCATTTTACAACATACGCGTCTAAGGCATGTAGTTTTTTCCTTCGCTGAACTTAGAGTTAGATCCTACAAATATTTGAACTATACTAAAAAACACGAATATTTTTTTTCCTTCAAAGAGCTGTTTTCTCTTACTGTGCACCACCATATTGACGAATGGCCGGGATTTAAACAACGTTCATGAGTGGAGCCAAGAGTGGGGACTCGAACTTAATCTAAGAAAATACACGGCGGTACAATTCTTGCGGAGGTCGTCCAACTATTCCCATGTATATGCTGTGGATGGTGTTAACATAAAGGCGACAGATGAAGTGAAGTATCTAGGAGTTACGATAACTTCGGGCCTATCGTGGGGAGCACATATAAGAAATATTTGTGGCAGAGCTCTGAAGAAGCTAGGATTCGTCAAGCGTATTGTGGGAAGATTTTCGGATGAAAAAGTAAAAGAGAGGTGCTATTTCGCACTCGTCCGGCCACACCTTGAATATGCAGCGAGCATATGGGATCCGGTGCAGAAAGACTTAATCCGGGAACTTAATAAAATACAAAGGAAAGCTGCGCGATTCGTCAAAAACAGCTACGGGCGTACTGACAGCGTTACACAGATGTTAAACGAATTAGGCTGGGAACCGCTAGAGACTCGGAGGCTACGCGCTAGGCTTAGATTGCTTGAACAATTGAGAATAGATATCTTTCAGAGCGACACGGAGAACATCATATTAGAACCCCACTATATTTCCAGGTCCAACAGAAACGATAAATTAAGAGAGATATTTTGCCGAATGGATAGGTATGGGAATTCGTTTTTCCCCCGAACAATAAGGGATTTTAATAAATTCAAAACTTAATTTCATTAGAACGTTTCCTTTTTATCTTTAAACGGCTGGTGTCCTAACACCCCCCGCCACACGCCTATTGAGGCGGCTTGCGGGGTAATATGTAGATGTAGATGTAGATGATTTAATTACCTAAAAACATTTATTGCTGGTATTAAAAATTATGGCCTCTCTGCTTGCACACAGTTGTGATACAGAAAACGATAAATCAATATCGGGGAGGGAGATGCGGCGCATGGGAAATGAACACGTGCAGTAACACATTGCTGGGGGTGCATAATATGGGATCCCCCATCGCAGGCAGCAACTGTGCGTTCGCTCTTATCCCACCGAAGTACGTACGACGAAAAATTTGGCAAAAGACCATAAAATAATTGTATGCATTCCAGATGCAATTTTACGACAGCTGCAGGGAATGAATCTGCAATAGCTTTAAAATATTTTCAAGGACTATATACATGCTTCCCCTCCCTTGAATTGAATCTTTCCTTAAATTCCGTCCCTTATTGGAAGAAAAAAATTATTTTGTTTCTTTAAAAAAAATCAGAAAGAATTCACAACGTTCAAATGTATGAAATGAGTCCAAAAAGTGAATGTAATGCGAAAAAACTGTCCATACATGTGAAGCAATCGTAAAAAAATAATTTCTATCTCTACCATGCTATTTTATACATTATTTCCTCTATTAGCAAATGACTGTACGTGAAATTTATATAGTGTTCCTCTCCCGATCAGGAGGATCTTCAATGCCTCTCGTAACTTATCAAATGCTTTCAGAGCTAATCACAGCCTTAATTTGATGATATTAGATAGCCTTAATATACAGCATTATTGTTTTCATATTCCCAAACAATGATGCCATCTCCACCCACTGTAAGTAAGCAGCATCAAAAACTAAACTGTGGTACAGATGCACGTAAGTGCATTCCCACAGTGATAGTGGATTCTTACGGGCGTAGATAGGCCGGTATGCAAGTGAATGGTGCAACCGGGGCATGCATTTCCTGTTTTGTTTCGAACGTTTGCCTAAACTGTGGACCAATTCCTCTGTTGAAAGGGAGAGAGAGGGATGGAGATGAAGGTAAACAAGGAGATACAGAGAAAGAGGCAGATCCCTCGAAGAATGCTTCGCCCCCCTTACTAATCCTCGACCACCGCTCCGACCCCCCGCCTCCTAACGTCCCCCCTCCCAGCTCTTCGGGTCCCTTTACACGCACATATATTAAGACATTGGGAAAGATAAATCGCGTCTAAGGTTTCACGATTTCCACTCCCTTGTCCTCAGCACTTGCCACACTCAACCTCATAGTCGACTGCTTTATCCTTCCCAGTCGGTACCTAATTCCATGACAAATGAGCTTAAGTAAGAAGGTTTCGTAAAGTAAGAATGGTAACGTTGATAATGAAATATTTGTGTGGCTTCATTTCCAGATCAGCGGTACCCGATATTTTTTATGAGATATGAGTAGTGAATGACCTCCATAAATAAATTGTGCTTCAGGATCACATCGATTTTCTGGCAATTGTCACTAAATCTGCAGCAGCAATCTCTCTTATTGCCTTTTCACCTTTTATAATTAAAAGGTTTAACCGGAAGGTATGTATCCTTTATTTACCTTAACAAAGTAACCAAATTTGTCTTTCAGACGTAATATTTGGACTATTTTTAAGATTTGAAGTGAAGTTTACAAAAAATATCCTATCTATAAGCTATACCTAAAATCACCGAATGTTTATGCATGGTGATACATTTTCCAATTTTATGCAATATCATACGTTTAAATGAATATAAAGGAAATCAGAGGCTAATACTGGGTACCAGTCACTGGAAATAATGTAATACCATGAAACTAAAATTGGTCATATGCAAGCTACCCCGCAAGAATTATAATTCAGGACTACCACTCCGGATGTTTATAACAAGAATTGAAATAACAGGAGTGAAAGGATTAGAAAATGCTGCATTTCACTCATAGTAAAAATCGTAAGCGCATTCACGTCAATCAACAGAAAGGGCAAACCTGAAGAGAAAGGAAAAACCATAGCGTAAATTGTGAATATCTCTGGTCACAAAGTCATAAGACCCAAGATCACGGCAAAGCAAACAAGCAAGCCAAAACATTCATTTCAAAATCCCCCTAACGATGTACCACAACGCACCCTCGAAACAATTACGCAATCTCATGGCGGAGAGAAAACAACTATCGCAGATTCCAGTGTGAGATTGAGAGAGAGAGACGCATTGCCCTCTACTATAATCGTGTATATACACAATACCCCCTACCCGCGCCTGCCGTTGCGTCGTCGTTTTAAAGGGACAGCGCTGGAATGCTTGAATGTGGAGAGGAGAGGGAGTGCACGCGGGGGTGGGGACTTCCACTTTGGGCGGACGAGGGAAAAGGTAAACACGCGGATTGGAGGGTGGGAGGGAAGGAGATGGGGGAGAGAGCCCTTATCCATTCCCTCTCTCTCTCTCTTCTCTAAAGCCTTGCCTTCCAACTCAAGTCCTCTATGCGGAGTGTTATCGAGAAAACGGGACTGAGGAAAAAGAGACAAAAAAGGCGCATGAACACTCGGAAGTACTGGGGTAACTGCGAGAAGTTGCGGCGTATTTTTCGACCAGATTTCAGGTGTATCTGACGTGTCTTTCGAGAAACAGAGGGTACGAATAACCCTTTCACTGCCAGAAAATTGTAGACTTGATATGGCAAAACATTCAGTGTCCCGGGAATATTTTATCGTGCTATTATTACTAACTTATTATAAGTAATTACCATAGTTATTCTGTAAAATTTAGCAATATAAAAATTGCTACTCATTTGACAGTTAAATGGTGATAAACAATGTTTGCAGGTTGCGATGTGAAGGCAATCAAAACTTACAAATTAATATTTATTCGCATAAAATTTCCGGCCGATATATCAGCACACTGCAGTTCTTCTAAGCTAACCGAGAGCCAGTAAATGGAGCACCTAGCAGTAATAGGGTTAAGAGAGACCTGGTGATGAGCAAGCTATTCGAGGGAACGTAAAAACGTCCCTGAAACAGGGAATTTGGGATAAACGCTGTCCAAAAATTGACCAATCAGCTGGAATATTACTCAACGAAGATGATTCAACATGACAGAATGGCATTTAAAGCTATTGGTCATGTGCATGTCATGTACTCACTATCTACATTTTAATACCAAAAATTAAAATATGCTTGAGTAATTTAACTTATTTTTAACGTTTCAGTGATTTTTAATTTGATCAATTTATTCATTGTCTTCACAATATGAAGGTCATTCTAAGGTCTATTCACTTCATATTATGAAGTGAATAGACCTTAAGACAACACATCGGAAGAACAGTAACTGTATACTCTATAAGCTGATTGGTAGAAATTCCTGTTATTTATCGTATTATTTATTGAAATTTGGAATTTTCGTCTAGATATTTGTGGAAAAACATGACAATTTTACAACAACATAAATTAAATAAAAATTCATGTGTTTAAGTGGAATGGCTTCTTTATTAGAACTTGATTCTTGTTAGATGTAGGAATTTGGGTTAAATACCCAAATGCAGTTTTTGCAATGCAATTTAAACAATGCAGTTCCGGTTTGTAGCAGACGCCACGGAGAAGAGACATTAATTATTCCCACAAACTAGTTCCAAGAGCATGAATTTGTTCATGAGGACGTGGACTTTCATGGTGATGCTCGAGGATGTGTTTTGCATTCAAACAAGCCATTCTCGCGAATAAGCAAGTGTAAGAGAAGGAATGAAAAATGAGAGGAGAGTGAAAAAATTACTTCAGGAAAAAATTAAAGAGACATATACATTGCGAGTCATAGATGACGGCAAAACGAACACTTCATGCCTCAAATATAAAATCCTAATAATCGCTTATATATTTCAATTAAAGAGAAAACGTGTCTTTCTATTGTCACAGAAAATCGCTACAACGTTCCTCTGGAATGAGTCTATTTTTAACTGAAATAATCTATTATAAATCATTAGGGATATAATATAACTACAAAGTGTTTCACCCGAGGTGGAAATAATTACAGCACTGTAAGCAAAAAAATATACCTACAGTTATATTATTAACAAACACATCAAAAAGGTTTCGTAGAATATTAATTAATAGAAATGAATTTCCCAGAAAATTCGCGCATATTGCTGTGAGTCGTTAATTTGCCCGTCAATTATTATTTATCCCGTTAGTCATTAGTATGAATTAAAAAAGGTAAGTAAAATTATAAAACTGTGATTAATTAATAATAAGCAATGGCATGAGATAATATAAATTGTTGGTAAACTGAAGAGATTAGCCGCTGACATTCCTTTTTAATTGATGATCCCAGATCGAGTTTGTTAATTATAGGCATTCATGATACCGTGATCATTCATCGATGTGCACATATTTTCACAGGTGATATCGATCTAGTAGCGAAAGAATGGTGTGGTGATGCGCGAAGGTCACTTGTACATATAAAAAAGGGTAACACTTTCGGTTATGAGATAAGGATGGACAAGGACATATTGGCCAGAAGGATGATGGGAGACAACGAGTAGAATGAGAGGAAAGACTGGAACCAAGTGTGTCTTTGAACTCCGAAAGGACAGGAATGAGATGGGGATCAAGTTTGACGGAAAGAAAAACTGGGGAAACAAGTAAACTCAAACTGGCATGCCGTAAGTCAACGACAAAGAAAGATACAAGAATAGGTTAGAGAAGCACCAGAGGGGTAAAGAAGAGAAGATGATACTAAAAGTAACAGCGAAAAAATGGGAAAGGAGGAGAGAGAGAATGAAGGGGCTCTTAGGGAAGAAGATAAATACTAAGTCATAGCTCAACGTAGCACACCCGTAGTACTAGAGAGGTGGTGACGAAATAAAAATAAAAAATAAATATATGCCAGAAAGAATTAGAAGCATCGATGAATAATTTTCACAAATATCGGAATCGATGTCTCCATAAGACAATGGAAGTAGCAATGTCCTGCGGACACGGCCATGTGTTTGCAAGCATATTTAAAAAACATATTTTGATATTTTGTGACATCTGCGCCCCCCATAATCTATATATATATCGACATATTATACTAGGAGCCAAAGGGGCTTCTGGCAGGGAGTGTTAGGACATCAGCCAAGAACAGAGGAGGCAATTGGAAGAGGGAGAGTACATATATGAATTGTGTGCTAACGGAGTGTCTTAGTATTTTGCTCTGCTTTGTTAAAAGTTATCCCCATTGATTGGTGATTGATTTAATCCCCATTGGCGTGTTTAGGGAAGGAATATTATACCTATCAGCACGGAAGTATACCTCTCGTATTTTGTCAATTTTATCAGTTACAAAGATATAGCGCGAGGCTGAAATAATAACTGGCGTGCCATGTTGTGACTCGTCTAATCAAAACATGTTAAAATAATTAAAGCCTATTGTTTAATTACGTCCAATATAAAATATTTAATACTGTTTGAATATCTTTACAAGCGCATAACTGCAGAACCATATCTCAGAAAGCACGGATGAAAGCAAGTAGAAAATAATGAAGGAGAGACATCGGAGAGAGATGAAAATATTAATTGCGAAAGGAGTGAAAAGGGGAGGAAGAGAGAGGGAGTGAGGAAAGAGAGTAGGATGGCGGTGAAGTGGACGTCAGTTGCCAATTGTCGGATGCGAAGAGGGAGTCGCAAGGCAGGGGAGGAGGGAGGGAGGGATACAGATGGCGGAGAGTATGGGGGTCGCAACAAAGCAAGAGGTCCCCACTCGAGACATAGGACCCATTCTGCCGGCTTCAAGGAACGGAGGAGGCGCCGTAAGACGTATACCCATGCACGCGCTTTGATGTTGACGGACGCCTCCGCAACCAACCAATCACGTGCCGTAGAGAAAAACGTATGCTCTTATCACAGTGATTACTTACCGACCGTCACACGCTCCGCTGAAAACGCTTCAAGCCCGTGTGAACGCGCGTTGGGAAATTTCTTTCGTTATGGTAACACATAACACTGCCAACTTACCTAGGTTAGGCGTTTTGTTGTGGGCGGAAACTGAAAAATATGACTCAAGATACTCAAATAAAGTGAGCAAATGGAGCAGGGTAAAGTGTTTGAATAATAGGTATTTTATGAATAAGCGATGAGGAGTGTCATTTGCTTTTGAAATAATTTCGAAAATTTCATAACGTCACCGGGATGCGGGGATTCTCGTGTAGATCGACAAAAGCGGCTTGATTTTCATTTATTAATTGCGATTCCTGAAAGGTGCAGCAAACAGTTACAATGGTGGCCTGGGAATGCGTGTAGGCAAGTTACGTTTTAATGTACGATACTTGACTAAACCGGGCACAAGTTCAAAATCGTAAAGTTGCGTGGCAGGTAATGACACATTGTCACATGATCGGGACCGAAGAATGACGAACGCGCAATCTTAGAATAAAAGCAAATAAGGATTTACTGGTTAATCTCCATCCACAGAATTAGTCAATATCTAAAGAGAGATATTAGATAAATTTTAGGGGATAGCAATGACACGCCGAAACTGAATTTTTGAACCTTTGGTGAAAGAAAATGGTGTGCATATGCTTAATGTGGTGTGTATGATGGTGTGCATGTGGGAAAATCGGCCCAGCAGAATAAACGAGCACATGTGAAGTGTGAAGTATAAAGACCGTGAATTGTTTTTGCCATGCATATATTAGAAACTACTCAAGGGTGACTTCAAGGCAATGTTATGCATGCCCAATAAAATGTTTTTGTTGTTATGTCAAACATTACGATAATTTTAATTTTTATTAACGTTTGAAACAACTGGACAATCTATCTAACAAAATGTATTAGTTTTAAATGATTTGAAAGGATTTTAATGTTCTCAGTTGCTTTTATCCATTTTAAACTCCATCATCTTCTCAATCCCCCATCACCTCAAAGCCAATGACACGTATACAATCCATCGACGTTACCAATTGACCCTGAAATTGTTTATCTTTACTTTCAAATATGTGTAAGTAAGAGCTCGCCCCGGGGAAAAACGTTATCCCCCTTGAAAATGACGTGAGATCAATGAAATCGCTCACGAATGATCGGGGTTGCAAACAATAAACAGCGTGGAATATACCAAGTTCATTTATTTAAAATTGCAGTGTTTTCTTTTCACCATGCTTAACTATGGTGACCGCTCATTTCCCTTTATTTTCCATTTCCCTATCTGAACCAAAATTATTAACTAATTTTAGTATTATCATCGACTAAGTATATACTTACTCTATGGTATTATTCAATTAAAACGGTTTAGTGCGGTGCATAAGGACCTCGAAATCAACTCGTATAAACAAAACTTTATCTCTATATTGAGACAAACACATCATCTCGTCCCTCAACTAACTCTTCCGTCGTTACGTTGACCTTTGCATGTTGAGAGCAAGGGAAGATGGAGAGGAAAAAAGGTCGTGGAAGTTTATTTACGAGAGGGAGACGGAGATGTTGAGTGCTTGGAGAGAATAACAATAGGTGGAGTGGGAAGAGAAGAGTCAGCTGGTAGAGGAGAGCATGGAAGTGCGTCTGGGGGAGTTAAAGGGCGTCTGGAAGCTGAGATGAGTTCTCCTCCGAGACATTCCTCAAGCACTCATAATTGTTGGAACGTGAACTACATTCCAAGTGCGGCGGCGTGAATACAGAGAGACAGAGAGAAAGACAGAGAAGGAGAGATAGAGATAGAGAGAGAGATGAATTCCGATCCAGGGATGGTAGAGACGGTGAGGATACGGAGGAAACGTCGTCATGAAGACGTAAAGAGCAGGATGAGGGGTGGATGATATAAGGGCTCTCTCATATGAGTAGAGTACTCCACATGAAGGACAATGTTGGGAGTAGAAGGCGGCCGGAAGGGAATGGAGGGGAGAATTGGGAAGGTCCATGTTACGAAGAGGGAGCTGGGGTGCGGAAGCAGTAAAAAAATAAGATAACGACGCAAGAAAGTCCTTTAAATAGTGATATAAGAAGAGTGACTTAAACAGTGAAGTCGGTCTCACAGATCGATGACAATAGACTCTTTGCGATTATTTTCTATAACAATATATCATTGTTGTTATTTTATGCACCAGGGGATTATTTGGGTATAATATGAGATACGCTTGGGAGAATGATATTAGGAAAAGGAGAAACGAGTTATCAGCACTAATGAGGTGTTTGCACTATGGTTCGAAGATTCGTGATAATGATTTGGGGAACATAATTTTCCGTGCCAGCATTAGACAAAAAATAAAATGCATTAAAACCAATATACCTTCAGCACATTCACTTTAACTTTATTTTAAATAGTTCTCGCTATGCACGCCTAAAATCAATTTCTCTGTAAAGTTTACTTTGCATCATTAATTATATTAAGTATCGAGTTCAATAATTTTAATTATAACCTATATTCCTTAAGTAGTCTTGATCTCAAATTTACATTAAATATACCCTGCAAAATTTTTCTGTAAAATACAATTTACTTTACCAACTGATACTAAGTACCGAGTTCAATGTGAGTAAAATATGCAGCAGTGTTTTTAATTTCAGTGTCTTACCTTAATCCCATTAAATATTTCCATTTCCAATTATTCAAAATATTTTTACTTTAACGATGATGTCGGTCTCTAAGACCGGGATTCCAGAAAAAATCTCTACTAGAACAATCACAGAATTAGTATCACTGTTGAGGAATGCAATTGTCAAATAACTAGCAAGGTAAGGCGTTACGCAAAAGGACAAGGGATGCATATGAGCATTCGCAGGACATAGGGTTGTGAATGGCCGGTATCACTTTATGTTTAAAGAGAACGCAGTAAAGTGAGAGAAGCTCTTAGAAATCAAATAGATGTCGTGACAAATCAATGGAGGCGGTATTTATAGTGTAAGTATTTAAGTCTTTCCCTCATTTGTAAGGCGGGGTGGATCCAAGGAGGTATTTTAAAATGCTTTTTGCAAGGATTTAACGTTACTCGAGAGACGGCGCGGCGTCTAGGTTTCCATATGCCACTGCCTCAGATGTCACCATGTTCCCCTCGATGATATATGAAACACAATCCTTTGATCCCAGCGTGAATTTTGCGATAACTGACAAAGAGAGCAGGACCGAAGATAGAAGATGAGGACGAATAAAAATAAGAGAACGCGATGGTCTTCTGTGGAATCTAACCGCGTTATAATATATGTAAAAGTAGGTATGACATAGATGCAATTAGAAATATAGAAAGAGTCCATAAAAGTTAAGTCACTTCATAGTACTACAACTAAATGTAAAAGCTATATTACAAAATGTTAAATATAATGCCATAACAAATGTTAAAGCATGACATCCGTAGAACTGCATGTATATATTTAATAAAATATAAGAAGTCAATTAAACTTATAAATTAAATGTTACCATTTTATGTAATAAATAAATGTAAAACATAAAGAATAAGGAGGGGTAAACGGAAGTACATACACTCAGTAAAGTAAAGCGCCCGGCAAATTCGGTTGTGAGTAGTACGGGAGTAAGGTGAGAGAATTGAAACGCTTTTTCTTCTCGTAATAACTTGCAGCGAAACTACAAGAATGATGGCGTGATTATCGAAAAGCATATCACATGTATCAGAATGAGAGGGCTATAGTAATTGCGATTCTGACATTTCTATCGTGATATTGACTAAGAAAAAGTGCACATTACTTTTTATTATTACTCGAGAATTTTTTATTTGGAATGAACGGTGGCATGAAGCTAAGCAGCAAAATTCTTACTCATGTGACATGTTGACCGTGTTTCTCTTGTTTCACGAGTTTCTTGCATTTATGTGAGTGATCCTCACCCAAATGTAACTAAAGCAATCTTCCATGAAAAAATAAAAGTTAACGTTAAATAAAGAATTGAGTTTCCTTATTTCTTCAAACTGATTCGCCAATACAGGAGAATACTTTGACAAAGGAGCATGGGTATGTATAACTATCGATATGACTTCATTGACACGCAAGCGAAACCGATATAATGCATTTTTCTGGATAATTCTTTCGGTGAAACCACTAGAGGCACCAGGTATTAGCGTATGATGGGATAAATAATCAAGATTCTCATTCCGGATGTAACTGGCTTTGTTTGAAGATCTTTTGCCAATTTCCGAGCAATGGGCGCAATCAATACACTCTTGATTCAACCATTTAAGATGTCCTTCAAATGCTTAATTCTTTCCTCATGCGTTCAAACTAAAACTTATCATTAGATTCAAAATAAAAAGGCAGGCACTTATAAAACTTTCAGATGGAGCGACTTGAGTTACTTGATCTCGTGTCATTGATTCTATACAAACCGCATCGGAACTTTTTTTTTTAGCAAAAGCGAAATGGTTTTGGTTGAAATCTTGGTTTTGACAACCACTGTGTGTGTCATTTCTGCCTTCCTTACTTTATTTTAGAAAACAGGATGTAAATTAATGTGAAAGTGGAAGTTAACAAATCAGGAACAGGGTATAGTTTGAATTTTATAACCAGCCAAGCGCCACTGATGTTTTACTGACCTCAATAACTTGTCATTTTTACATAAATAGGGATATTTTCAATTCGTTTAGCATATTTAGAACTTTATAGTTTTCACAATCAAGTCGTTGTGGAAATCACCATGCTTTATCAATTCAGTGATACTGGATTTTAACCAAAAACAGTTTTGTTCAGTTCTTTGCACAAACTTATCAAATGTTGAAAGCATCTAATGAAATGACTTGTTCAGACAGAAAGCCGTGCATGGAATTAAGTTACGCCATTGAATTTATATAAATAAAATTCACATATAATCCAGTAATATCTCATAATGGGTCAGTAAATAAATCAACTCTTCCTCTCTCAAACCTTCACATAAAATTTGGTTGTGGGGTAAAAGTAGTAATATTCCGATCGATCTGGCACAGCACATTTCTGCCTACCTTCCAGGGGCAAGTCATCCAACTTGGATTTTGCCGCCTTATTACACCACCCAGCAACCCAACTCATACATCTATGAATACCGATCACCAAACTCAATGCTATCAACTCGGATAACACAAAAACTTAATGATCGTAGAGAAAATGTCAAGGCTATGAACAAGTCCAGAGAGTTTCAGCGCGTACCCTTGATCTGCTAATGTAACCTAATTGCATCTCCAACCCAACCCCAGACTATCAACTCGAATAACACAAAAACCGACGTCCGTACAGAAAAAATACAAGGCTACGGACAAGTCCAGACTTGTTACCACCCCTTCGATAATGTGTCCTAGCGCAGATAATTTATGCAGGAATGCAGACAGCGACGCCGCCCCGGACAATCAATCTCCCCCTCCACCTCAATATCCGGTCTTTGAGACCACATGATGCAAATGCTTTCTCACTCCGTCGTACTCCGTCGCCCGTTGACGATGCATAATTCTCCCTCCCCCCTTGACTCAACTCCCAGCCTGAATGACGAAACAACAAGTATACGTTGCAACACTCTCCAGGTGTTCACGAGTTATGAAACATTAGTATTGCGTCACAATCTCCCCCTCCCCGTTTGACTTCCCTCTCCACAACGACCACCACGAGCTGATCACCCCCTCCATTGCCCCCCTTTGATTATGACAATGTTCTTTTAGAGAGGTTTCAATCTTAAACCTTTATTCTCACACCATATGCCATTTCATTGTTCTGAATAAAAAAAATCTTTCTTATTCTTATATATTAGGAAAGGTTTCATTTAAAATAAAAACACAAAGCGTATAGGTTTTACAAATTTATTTCATTATTTAACATATTTTATTTGCTACACACCAATCAGCCAACTTGAAACAGTTTCTTCTAGCACATTGTAAATGACTTTGAGAATGAACATCAATTAAGCATCCCTCAGCTGTAGTTAATTTCTTAAGCGAGGGACAACCATATAATTCTAGATTAGCTACACAAATACCTCTAGGAATAAGACTAGTTAAGTAAGATGCCTTTTGTGCACCTTTAGTAAACAGATATTTATATTGCTTTGAGTAATTTTGTAATACACTCTCCAATTCAGAATAATATACATCTCCAGAATATTCAGACAAACCATGATAGTTATTTCTCAACCAAGAGGAATCTTTCATGCATAATACGCGGGTTGGTGATTTAAAGAGCCAAGTGTTACAACATTTGTTTTGAACACTTATTATGGACAATTCCTTGACTATATAACTCCCGTCATTATTAGTGAATCCTTGAAATTCGATAATGGCACTCATCGCGATGTATCTTCAAATTACAAGGTTTTTACACCCAATGCCAGGGGTTGAACATACATCAAAGACCTTTTGACTTACAGAATTTTACTTCGTGCCAGTGGTCAAAAAGCCTTTCACTCACACGTGCTGGAAAAAGTCAGAGAATAACCAAGTTATACTTTTTAATTACCAGGCAAATCATATGTTATGAGTATCATCTCTAATTCAAGTCTTTCAAAATCTAAATTAAACGTATTATTGGCAATTCTAGTGGCGAGATATTGTCTAACTTTGTCACGACTGCACGAAAGTCTCCGGAGGAAGAGATCTATCAGCTTGGAGAATTTCACCAGAGCATACCATTCATCACCGTTCAGGTTAAACGAACTCTTCGTTAAAATGCTTTTAATGGATAAATGTCTCTTCCCAAAATAATTTGCATAGGATAAGCAGGATGAGGTTAATTGTTCCTTTTCACCTTTGTAGAAGAAAACACCAACAGTCTTTTCCAAATTTAGAATATTAGTCCATTCAGCTTGTGAAACAATTACACTCTTCTTATTCACTTGGTTAAATTGCACTACGGACTCAAAGTCACAACCAGGATCGTAACCAACACACACACTCTTCGACTTTGCACTGTTTAAATAATACACCGATTGAAGTATCAGATTATTCAAGAGTGTAGATGCAGCGGGGATGGAATGATGTCCAGCTGGTCTCTTCCTCTTGACGGGTGGAGACTGCAGGACTTCTTCCTCCGACGATTGCATGACGACTGATGTATGGTGAGAGTTTAAACAGCTTAAGAGGATGATGGGGGAGGGGTGGGGGAGCATTCATCGGGACATGGATCGACTTCACCCTTGAGTCGGTTATACTGAAACCACTGAGCTAGGGAATGGGCTTCTCTAAGTGCGCAGGTACTATTGCGTAACTTGTGACAGGGGTTTAAACAGGAAAAGGAGGGGAATGAGCACTTTTCAGGTGGGGGGCAATCCAGGTCCTTCTTCAAGGAGATAAACGTACGATTCGTTAGGTCGGATAGGAATTCACACTCGACCTCACTATATGCATAAAGGGCAGTTGCATCTTCTATGATTGCATTTAAGGCTGAAAGCAACTCTACATGCGAGATAAAACCATTTTCAAATGTGGTTTCATCACAATGTAGTGGATTATGAAACTGGAGTTGTTTCCCACCGATATCAAGCTTCCCATGCTTCTTGAAGCTACCCCAAAAGAGTCGATTTGAATCAACGTCGGCGGCTGCAAGCTCCGTCACTCCACCCTTGGAAAAGCACACAGACAGTACGATCTGCATCTTTGAAAATCTGCCTCGTTAATGATACTTCCTCGATCGCTGCAGCGTATTTATTCTCGAACAGCACCGCTGGGCATGAGGATGACACCTCCTTTCACTCCGCACCTTGTTGAAGGTTCGGTGAAAAAGTTTCAGGACTCTGCAGTCGTTGAGATGAGGGATCGTATGATGGAATTGGGTGAGGAATTTGTGTAGGTTCTGCCCTAAAGATTTACTAAATGCGTACAAACAACAGTATTCACCACAAATATCTGAACTATAGCTTTGAATTTGAACGCGATTGCGAGTGACTGTAAATGGTTTTAAAAATTTGCGTATGTTCGGAACGAAAGGTGGTAAGCCATATGAATCAAAATACTCGGCTAAATGATTTTGTAAATATATTGTCACCCAATGAGAACCCGGTAAATTAGAAGGATCTAAATTAACTACGTAAACCCCATTTTGTGGTGATTTAGGTAACCTATCAGACGCGTGGACTCCGCGGAATATTTTTAGAGGACTCAATAACCTTTTTATTTGAATGTTATTCATGACTAAAAATTTGTGATAATGTTTCGGTTTTTATCAATTTCCAAAGTGGCATCATACTCGGAGAAGAGCAGACACGTCACGGTTTTTGTTAGTTCATTTTCAAATCTTGCTTCTATTCTCACCACACCCCTATCTCCCAAGCTAATATAATCCTCGTTACCTGAATCATCAGGTGTCAGATCGAAGACTAGCATAAAATAACCGTGTCCGAACATGTCATACGTGATCTGATTACCTCTATTATAATGCTTTATCCCACTACCTGAGAATATTGTATCGTACGCTCGCGCCCAATACTTTTTACTTGAGAAATTACATTGCAGACCCTCCGAAGGAATTTGCACACCGTTCACAAAGAGTGAAAAGTTCTCCAACGAATAATGTGATAGAGCATATGGATTTTTATTCAAACTACCCGCGTAAGCTTCATTGTCCACCATTGCGAAAATAATTGTATTCGGTATTCGTCCTACAATTGCATTATCAATACTCAAAGTTCGTCCACCAGATGGTATGGTGAACGTTTTCATCTCAGTGCGCTTATAGTGATATCTTGCATTACTGCTTTCTAGTATTTTATTGTGTGCTACTAAAATAGAGGGATTAACGTCAAAATGTTGAACGTAGAGAGTAGCGTCTAAAATTTTCAATATTCCATCCTCACCCCCGCCCATTAGGTAGAACGCTTGAATCGAAAGCAATAGTCTTATGCCGATATCTACACGATTCATCATTAACTGTACCTGATTGAAAACATCTACATGTAACTTTCCGTATAACTCTACCTCTGCACTATTATTGAACCATCCCTTGCGCTTGATATAACCGGAATTTGTGGGGTCTGTCTTGTTGATATCATCTCCTGTATCCAATTCCCATCCAACATTGCGTAAATGGGTTTTGCCAGCATCCTCGCCATAGTTTAACAAATTCTCCAAATAGCTTCTATAATGATAATTATCTTCGGAGGGGGTGACCAACGTTCCATTTAAATAAACGTTACACTGCTCGAATAGAGAATGTAGAATATTGTTCACTACACCCGGTTTATTGGTATCAGATTCACTGTAATCACTAAAATTCCTTTTGCAAATTTTCACTTTAAGTCTGAGATATATGCTATTCAAATCCTTGTACGCATCTCCAGAATCTTTAATCAGAAATTCGATTACTGATCTATTATCCAAAGAGGATATGGGTTTATAGGATACTACACGTTTGGCTAAAATGTTGGTCTGTATTGGTGGGTTAGGCTGGAATAAATCCAGCGAACTCAGCATATGCTCAGCCATTATCGCGAAAAAATATCTCCACCACCGACCTTCTTCCCTCCTCGCTTTCTCGATGACTGTCGCTTTTTTGTTACACCACTAGGTTTTATTTTATTTAGCCTTGCACGTTTCACGAACCTTAATCGTCCTCCAGTCATACCTTTTAACTTTTCCTCGGCCTTACGTTTCAAGTTTTGTCCCGCCTCGCTTACTCTACTGCGCAATATCTCCTTCACTGGTTTAGTCCCAAGGTCTGCGATAGCAGCAGCACCCGCACTTACCGCCTCTTTACCCACAGTCTTTAGTCCAGAAAATAGTAAAGGTCTTGCAAAACGCCACAGACCGGCGAGAAAACTCCCAATTCCACGTCCTTTTTGCACACGATATGATGCTCTGTAAATGGAACCAATCTCCCCACCCACCTGCCTTGCGTAGTAATTATGATAACGATCCGTCACCCCCGCCATCTCGTCGTCTAATGATGTACTAGCTAAAAATACTTCTTTTTTATAAAATGCAATACGACGATGGAAGATTGTTCTCCACCACGGAAGGGAATTTTTTCACCTAGTTTATCTGCCAAGAGAATTTCAATGCTCTCGATATAATTTTTCTCTACGGGAAAATAATATATAGGGTTGAATATTTGATACGTACCTGCCTCGCTATTAATTATGCGAAAACATCGACTCAGAGAATCACCCACGAGTTGAGGTTTAATTATGTCTGTGTAAACGTAAATGTTTGCGGGATTAGGTACGATACTTCTCTTTCCTCTTCTACCCGTTCTATTACTGCGAAGAAGTTCCGTAGCTTGCGCGATAATATTGTCTAAACCCCGTGTTGACGTTTCATCTACTAAAATTATTAGAACTGTTGATAATAATTCGAGATCTTCTTTTATTTTATTTTTTCGCATACTGTTAAAGTTTGCTAGAGTTTTATTAAATAATTCGTTGAATGTGTTGTATGTCCCAGGTAACAACGTATATTTAACTTGTTTACTTATAATCCGCACACCGGTGGATGATGTGCGTTCATCTATTCCACCCATACCACCCCGCACGTTCAACAAATCTACGTAACGCATTACATCGTTTGCAATTTCTGTCCTCTCAACTGCAGAAACACTAATGAATGGTTTCGCGAAAGCGAAAGATGCACTCTCATAAACCCCGTTTGGAATGGTGAAAAACGTTCCGCTCTTTAATTTAATTTTAACCTCCTTATCCTCAGGTCCACCTATCTCTCCACGAACCAATCCCTCCTCATTCCGCGTTCTATTATCCTTTGCGAGAGAGGAAGAAGACGCTTCTTCTTCCTCCTCAAGACTTCCTGAAGGTTCGATTTCTTCTCTAGGTTCTCGTGCAAGAATATCACCTCCTATCGATGGGAAGGAAATCTCAGCCAAACCAACGTACCACTTATCATTCTCCAAGTCAATACGATGACTCAGCTTCGTCCGATAATGTGAAATTGTATTCTTTGGAAAGAATTCCCTAGAGCTATCGCTAGGTAGCATAATGTAAAACTCATTCATATTTTACGTGTGGACGAGGCAGGAATCCAAGAATTAAATGTTGGCGGATACCCCTCCCACTTGACAAAATACTCCAAGTTGCTACCTCGCCCCCTCCGCTTAAAAATTTTTTCAATCTTGTATTCCGTATCGGAGGAAAGGTTAACCTTCACTAACTCTTGCTCATAGAAACTTCCCTTTATATCCTCGCCGTTCAGATCATTCAACTTGTAGGTAGGTATCTCTCTCGACCGATCCACACCTGTGACTTGGAATATTTCCTCGGTATAATTAGGAGTATATCCTTTGGTAAACGGAAGTCGTTCTTTACTAATCCTCACGTGATTACCGATTTTAAATTTTTGAAAAGTTTTCATGACTTTGGTATTCCTCCGGCTGGCGATCGCAAATGCATTCTTCGCATTCACCTCAGAGGGCGCGATACCTAAACTAGAATGTACACTATGGTTATAACTACTCATGAGTTTTGGAAGCACGTCTACATAATTGTATGTTGAATATTTAGTAAAATATTTATACATTTTCGTCTTGAGAGTGCGATTGAAGCGTTCAACGAGGCTAGCCTTAATGTCTGGATTATTTGTGGTGTAAAACTTTACACCACGATTCGAGAGAAAAGTTTTAAATTTGTTATTAACGAACTCGGTCCCTTTATCGCTCTGAATTTTCAATGGCTTCCGCTCGTGAAATATATCCTGAAATGCTTCAATTATCTCCTCAGCTCTTTTAGTTCGTAGAGCTCTCGCCCATGCATATCGAGAGAATAAATCAATTACCGTCATAATGTAACAGAACCCACTGTTGTATTTTTTCAAACTTTGCATATCATTCAGATCGCACTGCCAACACTCGTCAATGTAGGTTATATCGTAGCGATTTCTTGGAAACTTTTTCCTCACTGGTTTGTGACGGGTATAGGTATCTTGAGATTCTAACCACCCACGTATAATGTTTATTGGAACCCCAGTCACTTTTTTTAATTTATGTATAGTCGAAAAGCTAGCAGGATGTTCTGGATCGTTGCACACACTATCTATTAAGTTGTGTCCCATTCCATTCCGAATGATTTCTTTTTTCTTACCCGCTCGCCTCGTCTGGGTATTTTTCTTGGAGATGGTAACTTTGGAGACGCTTCTCTTTCGAGCGAGCGCTTCCTTTTTTTCAATATTTTCGGTGACGAAACGTTTTCCATAGCTCCGAGTCTTTTGTTTATACGTTCCCATGTTGAGTCTAAATCTGCATTCACTCTTTTCACTTCAGCCAGCGTTTTTCTCAATGCATGGCTTCCCCCTCCCTCCTCTTCACCGTGCTGTGGCCTCGTGTGTGATGAAGTCAAGGTTTTTACTATCGGAACGTGCACAGGGGTGTTAATGTCTGAGAGCGTGTCAAGATATTTATCCAAGACTCGTTTATATAAATGCCACTTGTCTATATCCTTGAGTCCCTTCTTTGCCAACATCCCTTTCATTTCCTTATCCAAGGTACTCAACCTAGTCTTCACATGGCTTCGTTCAAATGCTTCCGGACTCACTACGAGCATCTTACGCAAGCTCATTTTCCTAATAGGCTACCAATGACTCCACTCAAAATGGATCCCAGTAGTAATGGTAAAAAGCCACCCTTCTGTACGAGAAGGGTACGTTTTCTTTTTACGCTCACCCCCCGTTTAGCCAATTTTCTCAACGTGTTACGATGTTTGGATAGTTTACGTTTTAACCTATTATCTATCTTATGATTCCCGTTTATTGTATTCAAACAGCAATCGCATATGGCTTTAATTAATCCGTTGTCTGAAGATTTCAATATCGCAGAGCGTAATTTAGGCCTTGCACACTTTAACGTGTGGAGCAAATGTTTGTTGCTCTTCAACCTATTCATTACGTACAGGCATGTACACTATGGCGAATTCGTCTGCGGGAAATATTTTCGTACGAAATCTAAACCGTTCATCTGTGTCTTGACCTAGATCTAGGACCAAATAACCGAATGGATCTTCCGTCGATTCCTTATATACCCTTTCCAAATCCTGCGAATTTTCCGGGTGCACCTGTCGTGCTAAATGACCAAATTGTGATCGATCTCTGGGATTTTTGAACGCAACTATATATTTTGCATTTAGGGATATATTTCTCGATTGTGGGCTTTGATAGAAAATATTCTGCGTAATTAAAAAGACTGAAATGTTAAAATGATGACTCCCTCTGGTGAATAATTTACATACGTCTTTACTATAAGCTCCCTCGCTCATTAAATCATCAATGATGTATATGGTAGGTACACCATCAAGTTCTTCGAAAGGTGGTATTTCGGTCCGAAAATTCACTGGTGTACTCGATCGTATGCTTGGCTCGCTTCCTCGGCTGCAGCACCATATTATCTCACGTATTGGACTATCTATCATATAATCTAAGTTTTCCAAAAACTTAGTCACAAATGTAGTCTTTCCACACCCTGATGGACCTGCACAGATACAGGTAAAAGGATGTTTCCATGTTAACGTCATGATTAACACTGAAAAAATGATTCTATCGAAATGCGTTTTTATAACTTCAAGTTTCATCGTCGCTAAATGCCTCCTCATGTGTCCTCTTTCTTGGGATTTTGTAATGCCCCCAAGCAAGCGTGTTTATCCCATCCTCGCATATGTATCTTTTATCATCGAATCCGTTTAGCGTTACTTTATTCATCTCCATAGTATATATCTCATGTTTGCTGCTGCGAATTACATTCATCTTTCTAAACTCAGTGGAATTTTCGTGTAGACAACGTACATAATCATCAAAATTTAGACTTTTATCTTTCACAACCCTAGTTATCCCTTTCGCTTTCTTTTTCTCTTTACAGCCTAGGACCTTATAGGAGTAGAGTTTACTCCTTAGACCCACGAAATGAGTCATTGTTTTGCCATCGCATTCGTCTTTGAATTTACCTATAACCTTTTTGTTTTTCTCGGAAAAACATGGGTGATTTTTAGGATAATTTGATGTATCAAAAGCGTCTAGGTTATCTAGCATGTCCTTGTTTATGTCATTGGTTTTTATATCGTAAATTAAACTGTCGGTATCGGTATAGATCAAGGATAGTTTTTCGGAATATTTTGGAAGCATAGTTTCGTAATGAAAATCATACATTGAAATCATACATACATACAGCGTTTTACTTAAATCTAAAACACAGAAACCGATGTATATAGGCTTGTTCATTTTGATGGTAGCCTTCCGCATGTGAACGGCTACCAAAGACTCGGTAAAAATCGTTCTGTCCAAAAAAGTCGATTTATTAATTAATTTTTGTAATTTGTTTTCATTCGTCACTAATTGCATATTAACCCTCTTACGTAAGGACTCCAAGCACTTGCCGAAGACTGAGTTGTTCATCAACTTGTAGAAATCCTTATCAAACTCGTTTTTCGCTACTTTTCTTCGATCGGTATTTAAGTCTATATATGACTTTAACCAAGGTGATTGACTGAATTGAATGACTCGGTGCACTTTTTTGAGTACCAAGCCTAGTGAGAGAGCTTGTTTCAAGTTTACATAGTGAATTACATATTTTGTCTTGTTCTCGAGAGTCGTCAATAGTTTTTTTTGTTTACCGACCGGTGGAATTTTGTTCTCGGGGCAAAGGGGGAGGTCTGAATGCTTGTCATGCAGGCCTCGAGGATACTCTAAATCTACCTCAAGAATGTATCCCGTTTCGTTATTGTCTGGTATTTGATCGATATTTTTTATGTCCTCGATTTGATCGGAAGTTAGCCATCTGAAATTTGCATACGGTAGTGGTCTAGATAGAGCCCACCCATACAAGTTATTCACGTCATAATACGCAATGAAATTAGAACCTAATTCAGAATCGTTAATTTTCATATATTTATTATTCGCCTCGCAATATCTTTTACAACATTGGGATATTCCTCCTCTAATTCCTTTCTCGATCATGAGTAGCATGTCATAATCAGTCATTAGATCGAGCTCGATCTCGGTATGCTTCAGCATTGCATCGAATGTCAACCCCGGAGCGGTATAATACCACGCAGGATCTAGTTTGTATGCACCGAAACATACGGTTCTAAAATTTTCGAAAACGTCCGCCAGGAGTGTGACGTCACATTTTAAGTATACGTCACTATAATCGCCCAAATTATTACACTCGAAAGCGGTCCATACGTTTCTGGCATGTTCATAGCCCTCGTTTGAAATATGCTCGTCATTTAGTCTATTATAAAATTTTATCTTGTCCGGTAGTGAATTTTCTTCGAGTTTTTCCATAGAATCTGTGTAATCGTAAGGATATACACCTTTACGACTGACCAGATTTGTTAATTCGGAAAATATTTCTCGCGTGTATTTTAACTCAGTCAAGTTAGCCACTAGTGAGGCTAGTGAAGCTGACATGAAGCGACAAGTATCGACAAATCTGATGCTAAAATTGTTTTCGATAGATTTAGAAAAAGAAATGTATTTTTCTTCAGAGTTTGGGATCACAAATATTCTCCTGTCATCGTAGTCCAGTTCACGAACGATAAAGTGTCCATCGTACGAAGAAAGGTTATGGATAAATACAGGTAAGAAATTTGGCATTTTATATTGTAAGTTACAAAATGAGTGTGCCGCACCTCTGTACTGTCCATTCAAATGATCGTGATCTCTAACTCTGTCCGCGTTAAGTTCTTTCTCGCAAATGTGACATGATGTCGTCTCGTAAAAGGCATTCTCTTGTTCAGGAGTGAGCGTATTCATCGGAACGGTATTTTTGTATAGCTCGAATATTTTCTTCGCCTCCTCTTTCATGCGTTCTAGAAATACTCGCGTCGGGTTTGGTCCTCTGTATAAGTACGGTGTTTGACACCCTTCTGGTGTGACCACCATGTAACAGAAGCTAAATGGATTGTGCTTTTGAAATTTGTTGGTATAGGATGAGTTCGGTGAGGGTTGACAAGTGCTCACGTTCTCGAGTAGGCATTCAAAGTCTGCGTAAATAACGTATGGTACTCTGAAAGAATAGTTTACGTTGGTAAATTTCAATATTCTTTCGTTCTCGTCAGGCATTATGATCTTACTCGGCGCCCCCGTTCCTCTACACAATTGCTTGTGCACTTCTAATTTAGTCTCGTCGTAGTAATGAGTGAAACAGCGTTTGCAAATGAATGTTCGATGAGTTCTCGTAATTTGAGAGTGAACTAATCTATCAAAATTTTTTATCCAGCAATAGTGCGCAGTCAACTCGTTTGTTATATATAGCAAGTCGCGGTGATCGTCCTGTTCTCGTTCGACTACCTTAATTGGGTACACGTTATTTTTATCGTCTAGACCGAATACATTGATAGAAATGTGATTTGCGCGCTCAAATTTGGAAATGTCTTTCAATTCTACCGGATATTCCACGCATGACCAGATGTAGCCCATTTTAAATGCTTGCGTGTCATATTTAGCAACTCTTTGAGGATTTCTTTCGATTTTGTTAGCCCATAACGCGTATTTGAAACAGAACGGATCGTTATTTTGCACGTTGATTACACATTTAGTGTTTTTTATTTTATCTGGTAATTCTATGAATGTCGATCCTCGCAATGGCACGTATTTATTAATTCTTAATTCTAGACCTATGATCTCAGACAAAGACCACCCTGATCCTTTAGTCGTAAATTCTGATTTTTCTTTTAATAATTTTGAAAATGACTCATCCACCATTATATTTAATTCATCGGTAACTAAAACTCGTCTATTCACTGTCTTAAATGAAGCGTCCATTTCCTCAATCTCACTCTTCCGAAATTTACATATCAAAACAAGGTTAAATTTTATTGCATTGTTCGAAATAACTTGTTCATTCAGTTTTTCAATCAGTCGATCTTTAATGTAATTTAGAAATGAAATAATGTCTCGACCTTCTCCCTCCTCAGGGGTTATCCAGAATGTTTTTAATCTAGACCCGATTGCTGATTCAATCTCCTGTAAACCTCGGCCTAATTGAATAGTAATGTTTCGTCTATGTTCGTTTCTATTCTCGTGAGGCATAGCCTCATCTAGGCTCTAAAATACCTCACAGTAAGGACAGAAACGTCTCCGTTTGGCTTGGTCTAGCGCATTTTTCATTCTCTCGTAGGTTTCCACGTCGTTCACGATATCGTTTTCGAATACGATTTTTATATAAATGTCCGTAAGTGCTCGTTCAAGCTTATCTAAGGTGTTGTATAGTTCGGAATTAAAGTTTTCGAGAATGTCTGCGATTGATGCCATGTTTTCAGAGTAGCGCCGGCAGATGTGCACTGTATGGAAAGAAAAATAATTTTATAAAAAATAAACCGACAATATTGATATCAATAAACAAATAAACGGATGTTCAACATATAACTTCAAACTGAAAGGTGTGTTCTAAGGTTTTCTCTCTAATGAGTTTAAACCATGCAAAAGATACTTCACTAAATTTGTCGCGTAACACGTATCAGTGGAATCTCTAGTTTTAAACAATATATTCAGAAGATCTATTTGGGAAACTTTTAAATAAATACTATGTCACACAAGGGGATGGCACTTACAATCTTTTGGGGAATTGGTGTGCGGATCCTTCGTGCTGTCTGATAGTATCCAGAAGCCGAACTCTGAAGTTTCCTCAGAGGAATCCTGGCTGGAAATGACGATACTTCTACCGTTTTGTTCCTTTATAAACAAATGATATATGGGAGATTTAATGAACATTTCTGTGAATAAATAACTATCACAGTATTTATCGCTATCGATTTCAAGTTGTTTTTATTTCAATGTCACTTCGGTGTTATATAGCTATTTCGAGATTTTTACCTCTTTAATTCTAATTCTATCCACGTCGTTGTTTCCCGTAACAATATTTTTTGTATCGCTGTTTTCTACACCGTTGTTTTGTACCGATGTTTTGTGCACCGATGTTTTGTACCGATGTTTTGCACCGATGCTTTCTGCACCGATGTTTTCTACACCGATGTTTTCTGCACCAATGTTTGCACCGATGTTTTCAGCACCGATGTTTTGTACCGATGTTTTTCACCGATATTTTGTGACGATGTTTTTTTCCGATGTTTTTCGCCGATGTTTTGTGCACCGATGTTTTCTGCACCGATGTTTTGTGCCGATGTTTTTCACCGATGTTTTGTGCACCGATGTTTTTCACCGATGTTTTGTGCACTGATGTTTTTCACCGATGTTTTGTGCCGATGATTTTCACCGATGTTTTTCACCGATGTTTTGTGCCGATGTTTTGTGCCGATGTTTTTCACCGATGTTTTGTGCACCGATGTTTTGTTCCGATGTTTTTCACCGATGTTTTGTGCACTGATGTTTTTCACAGATGTTTTGTGCCGATGTTTTGTTCCGATGTTTTGTGTCTATGTTTCGTGCCGATGTTTTGTGTCTATGTTTCGTGCCGATGTTTTGTGTGTTGATATTTTCTCTTTGTTTTCTGTATCGGTGTATTATGTACCTATGTTTCAGTATCGATGTTTCGATAATAGGCACTACATTGATATCTGAATAACACACGAAGCTGAATTCAAAGATCTCACAGGGGGGAGGGGGGCCAACTGAGCCAAAGTTCACCCACACTTAAACTAAACTAAACCCAAACTTAAACCAAAATTTTCTCAAAATTTGCTATTGAAATGCATTTTGTGTATGGAGCAATAATAATCTTACTTACTTTTTCGCACCACAAAAATAGATCACTTGATGACACCTGAAGCTTAAGTTGATAAGAGCGGTGACACTTCACACTAGTACTAACTTCACTTGTCGCTGGTTAAGACTGGTTGGGAGAACATCCTGCGTGGTCTTTTATATTTTCTCGAATTGGAGCTGTGGAGAGGGAAGTCAAACGGGGAGGGGGGATAGTCTGACGCAATACTATTGTTTCATAACTCGTGAACACCTGGAGAGTGTTGCAACGTATACTTGTTGTTTCGTCATTCAGGCTGGGAGTTGAGTCAAGGGGGGAGGGAGAATTATGCATCGTCAACGGGCGACGGAGTACGACTGAGTGAGAAAGCATTTGCATCATGTGGTCTCAAAGACCGGATATTGAGGTGGAGGGGGAGATTGATTGTCCGGGGCGGCGTCGCTGTCTGCATTCCTGCATAAATTATCTGCGCTAGGACACATTATCGAAGGGGTGGTAACAAGTCTGGACTTGTCCGTAGCCTTGTATTTTTTCTGTACGGACGTCGGTTTTTGTGTTATTCGAGTTGATAGTCTGGGGTTGGGTTGGAGATGCAATTAGGTTACATTAGCAGATCAAGGGTACGCGCTGAAACTCTCTGGACTTGTTCATAGCCTTGACATTTTCTCTACGATCATTAAGTTTTTGTGTTATCCGAGTTGATAGCATTGAGTTTGGTGATCGGTATTCATAGATGTATGAGTTGGGTTGCTGGGTGGTGTAATAAGGCGGCAAAATCCAAGTTGGATGACTTGCCCCTGGAAGGTAGGCAGAAATGTGCTGTGCCAGATCGATCGGAATATTACTACTGGTAAACTTCGAGGACAAAAATGCTGATGCTAATAGTAATGGGCGTTGTTTTCTAAGAACTATGAACGGCAGTCACATAAAATGAAATGGGAACAGGAACCGAAATCATTCGAGTTGAAAATGTGAGATAACATTTAAAAATCTGAATTTTTATAAACTGGCCACTGTGATGCAATTTGACCTGACATTGGCTAAAACGCCTTTGTTTTAACAACCGATTGAAACTGATTGTGAGTCCATATAAAGAAATGACCCTGTATGAATCTGAATGAAATATCGAAGAGAGATCTACGAGTAGTCCCATTAAAAAAACCGCGTTGCACTAGATGAAAAAAACACTTGCATTAACTGATTCAAACAAACCTTTGTATTCCCACTGCTGTTAAATTTTGTTACAAATATTCATTCCACAATGGACCAGAAATGCTTTGATAAACTTAGATGATCAAGAAGATTAGAATAATTGATTGAACTTTAATTCCGACTCGTGGACTGTAAAAATAGATAGTTGCAACATTCTCCATCTGAATTAGAGGCTTTCAATGGACTTAGATGAATTAATTGCTCGGTACAACAGTAGCTGCTTACTATATGCGAGAAAAAATTATTTAAGATTGATTAAAAATTATTATTTAAGATTTTACCGGAGTTTACGTTGTTACTTATGCAAATGAGGGGTAATGCATAAATGTACCTATTCTGAAAGAGATAATGCGTAAAATAAAAAAAGGTGGTTCATAATTGCATCAGGTAAATACTAACTAAATCTAACTTTAGCAAATTAAATAACTTATTAAAATCAAAATGATGAAAGATGAATCTCTCTGAATAAAAAAGGTAATTTTAATGAAAAAAAAGTTCGCAAATTTAAAAATTACATTTTTATTAACTAAGGCAATACAAGAGAACAAGTAAGGAATAATCATCAAATAGTTAGCAACATCAAATAAATGTTTTTCTAATAATCACCACTGAAACTCTTACATTAAAAAAATAATAAGAAGCCGAGATGAAAGTTTTCTGGGGGCATATTAATTATTATTCATCAACTAACCCAATACTAACCGTAGAAAAGGGAGGCAAAGGATAGGGACAGAAAATTGAGGAATGACATGAAGTATCTAACCTCTGCAGGCTGGTGGATAGTTGGTAATGCAGAACAGTGAGTTTCCCAATTTTCCATATCTCACTCTTAAATGTTTTCTTTGTTCCTTCCAAATCGGTAGCGTTTCTCTCCTTCGCAATACCTAGCAATGGACCAATTTATCATCCCTCGAGGTTAAAATGTTCCTCACGCTCTCCATGGAAGCATGCGGGTCGCTGGAAAGGTATGCAATCTATTCCCCGCTTCCTCGTAAAACTCTCTCTCTCTCTCTCCAACTCACTTTCACCTCATCCGAGCGGCCAACCCTCGCAATTATCCTCCACCTACCCCACGCCCACATACGCACCCTGGTGCGTCACTCTCCTCATGCGTGGAGGAGGGAAAGAGTGAAAGCGAAGGTCTGGTTGAAATGAAGGAAGGAGGAGGCACCAGTTTCGTGGACTGAGGAATGTTCCAAGGTGGGGAGGAATAATCGCCCCTGTTCACATCGACGCCTTCGCATTTAAAGGTGGGCGGGAAACGGATGGAGTTTCCGATGAGGAATAAAAGCAAATCGCTGTTAGCTCCCTGTTGTTTTCCCGGAGTGTTGGATGCAGAAATTACTCTCGGGTCTTCCATCGAGTCGGGGTCTCCATGCTGGTCGACGTTTTGATTCACGATTCAAGAGGTATTTCTGTGAAAGGGAATTATTTTCGCAAATAATATGTTCTCTGGCAAACAGCGGCTTGGCAATAATAGTCTAGGATACTTTCAGGGTTCGATGCATGCAGAACTGTCCAACATAGTGTAATTTCTCCTATCTCTTCTCCATTTTTAAAGGCATAGAGGCTACATATTGCAATTTGAGGAATTATTCTCTACTGGTGCATATACGGCCTCTATATCTCATGACAGATTTATCCTTTTTATGTTAAACGCTTTCCTTGCCGAGTAATAAAAAATATCATCAAATTGGATGAATTAATATATCTCGGGTAATAAGACTTAGATTTCTGCCATTTCGAGGGCAGGGATCAAAATTATGTAATAGCTGTGCATAATTATTACATAATTTAAGCAGGACTGGAAACTTCAAGCAAATGCTTAAAAAAAGTTATGTGAACGTTTTTGGATCAACGATAATATGTTTTAACTAATAATAGAAACTTAACGTAACGTCAAGAGAATCGCAAGGACCGGTGAAGGCCGCATCGCATGGATAAAAAAACTAATGCCTAATATTGGTATTATCCCTCGAATTAACGCGCTTCGAATGTGAAATCACATTTAAAATGAATTTCTGCTCCAAAATGAACAAGAATCCAGAGCTAGTATCACGTGTGGTTAATATTAGGTTCACCAAAGATTATGTGACAATATTTGAGTCTCAGTTTAACGGGTGTTTCACGAATATGGGTAAGTACTAGGACAGTTCTTGCCTAGCTCCCCACTTCCAAAATCATTCGATCTATCCAATCCAATTTCGCCACGATACTTGGCCTTAATTATCCCTATTTAAAACTATTTGTAGCTCCTACTCTCTTTCACGACGACCCCTAACTTCTCATATTTCTTTCCCTCTTGCCTATTTTTTACTGTCCCAACTTTATCACCCTCTTTGGGGACCTGTAATCACTCGTCACACCCTTCAACTACTTCTTCTGTCTCCTTCGAATTAATTTATCTCTAACTCCTATTGTACGTTTCTTTGCTCATCTTCCTCCCTCCTAAGAGTACCCTCACCACGCCGGCCTTGGTGGTGATGAGGAAAAGTCCTCGTCTGCTAACCCAGCGGCCACGGATTTGAATCCCGACACGGTACGTTTTTCTCTACTCAGAACATAAGTCAGGGCGCTATGTTTATGTGAGTTAATGCGTGAGAGAAACTCACAGTCCACATTGCTCTTAATTTAGTCACCATGTTTACAGTTATTTATTAAAAGTCATACTCCTTCTTGCTCACATCCCGTAAAATTATAATCTACAATTATTCTAATTTCTACATAGACAGGTTCTGGAACCAAACGACATCAAACTCCATTTAAGAGTCTGCATAAATATTAGTCCAAATGGAAAGGAATAGAGATTTTTGATTGCCATAGATGACTTGAATTTACTCTAATTAGACCTCTTTCCTCCCCACCCTCTTCTCCTTTTTTGACGTCAGTTCATCCACCTCAGTTAGAGGCAAGTGTGGAAGGCATGTCACTTAGCAGGAGAAAAAGGATTAGGGATTGTAATGGGAGGAATCGGCAGGGAAAAAATAGGGCTGAGGGACGGAGAGAAGGGCCGAGCTAAAATATCTCTAATGATAAATCCCTTCTTTCTCCAAATGAGGCCACCTGGGACCTAAAATGCAAAGGGACTTGGATTTGTGAGACCCTGCGTAGGGTGGGGAGGAGATGAGGGCAAAAGAAAGGGGTGACGGGGTTCGGCCGGCGAGTCATTAAGACGTGGTGAAGTCATGGAAATGAAACGAGAGAAAACCCTTTAGCCTTTGATCTTAAAAGATATGCGCCTGCCCTTCTTCTATCTCTTCGCTCCTCCTCCGTATCTTTCACCTCCACCTCCGACGGACTCTCTATTTTTATAAAGGAATATAAAGGAAACGAATAAAATCTCCCACTTCGCCTTTTTTGGTCTGACTCGCATATTTCCTCGGATATAAATTAACGAACCATCAATATTCGTTAGGGAGCCGCTGTAGGTCTTTTCACTCGTGACTTTCGCAACTATATTTTCAAATTCAGGGATAGGGCCATCAAAATTCTCATATATAAAAATATCTTGTTATATCTTTAGCGGAATGTGAAAGGGCACATGACCAAGTTCAACAATATGCCATGTGTTTAACATACGATGATTTAAAAATTAATTCAGAGCAGAGCCTATCCCGCTGGCATAAAAATATTTACGCTTAAGTAAAGAAGAGTGATGGGGAACTATTTATCGACCAAAGGGGAAGTTTTGAGAGGAAAAGCTAATTGTCACTCCACACAATATGGTACTTCAAAGTTACATGATGCGGCTAGTAGATAATATAAGAGCCAATTTGTTTCGCGCGCTCTCTCTCTATCTCCTGCAAAAGCAATATTTTTAAATAAGTACTACCCTTAATAACCAGCCACATAGCAGATAATATGTTGAGTTAAAAGAGAAAGAAAATATATGCAAATTTAAATATATCACTTGAGGGACTTTTTACGGTGGAAATTAATTTAATAATAATAATTCCACCATCTTCGGTGTACAACTTCGCACCCACGCGCGTGATTGCGTTCCACATCATTTGTGTAAATGCAATGATTGGAAATAATAATTCCCTTTAAAAAATACATCCTATACAATCTTAATAAAGAGAAAATGCAGTGCAAGTAATCGAATTAATAAAAAATTAACTCATTCTGCACAAACATCTCTCTAAAATAGTCACCAATCCCCTCAATCGGACTCAACCTAACGAACTTATCACATATTTAAAAATAAGGTCACCTTAAATCTTGATTTTGAACGAGCGAGGAAAATGATTATCGATGAATATTTGTATTATCTACTTCGAATGAAGGTCGAAGTTAAAACGTGTATACTTATTGTTAGATTAAAATCAGTGTCATTAAAGTACCTGAAAAGGCTGTTTCATGATTATGGTCTAACATCCGAACTTAAGATGATTTTAGAGAGGTCCTTTAACCCTTACACCGCGCTCGGCGACCACAAGCAAAGACGAAAACTTCCCAAGGGGTTAAACGCGGAGAAAAGGATAGCCTCATCAATTGCAACTTCCATATTAATTCCAATTTCCTCCATTGGCCATAAGAGAAACTTGAACGAATGCATGTAATGATTCCAATAATTTCCCAGGACGTTGAGGATCCAAAGCAAGTTTCCTCCCTTTCATCATTCCCGCTCTTCTGCCATTTCATCACGGTGCAAAACTATTAGCCTCCTTTTCTTCTCTCTCAACCTCATTTCACTCACAACTCCAATTCCCTTGCCTGTTGCAGCCCAAGTGGCGTCGCGCCCTCCCCACCCTCTTCTCCACAATCCGCCCACTTGTCTCTCGTTCATCGCTCCTCACGATATTGCCTCTCCCTCATCTTCATCTACTTCGCCATCGCACATGTATACCGCACTAGGGTGATTACAAAATTGGCATTGTTCGAAATGTTGACCGGCTTAGTCGGTTCTTGGTTCCAATCCGGTAAAAAGGAAAGGGGAAAAAATTTGGACTCGATCGGACAACGTTTAGGGGTCGCGCAACGGCTTCAAATTCTGGAAAAAAGCGATTTTTCTGGTAGAAAATACACATTTGCCCAATTTCCAGGGGCATGGCTGTCGCTTGGGTGGGTTTTTCACACGGGAGATGCTTCCCCAGTGTTCCAGCAGTGATTAAACACCAATTACGACTTCGCCCGATGTGGGGGTGCGGCAGAAGGAGGGATAATAGCGACTTTTCAATTTTCTTCGGAGTAGGTAGGGACGCTGTACATTGGGCGCATGGGCCTGGACTACATTGTTTTCTAGCCGAGATGCATCCTGAAATTCGCGGCCCTACAGTTTAGATGATTAACAGCGAGGGTGTTCGGGGGTAGTGGACTTCGCGTAGGGCTACGCACACCGAGGTTGCTACATTTTGGGAGCGAAACTCGTTTCCCTTCGTGCGGTTAAACCCGTAAGTGACTCCAGCATACCGATTTTCTCTCCGGCGTTATGAGCAAGAAGACAAGGCGAGCCCATCAGATTTTCAGATTGGGGGTTCCATCCCACGTAGTGTGTCCAAAGCTCCCAACACTTCGCCAGTTTTTACAGTATTTCAAACACCTTATTGAAAATGAGAAGAAAACTGTTCGTGAAAGTGCAAGGCTGACTATTTGGAAATCTGAGGTGTTCTGGAAAAAATGCATGAATTGCGATTGCAGAGGTAAGGAATACTACGGAGATTCTCGTACACATTGACAAAAAAATGTTATGTCTTAAGAAAGGCAAATAACGTATGGGGAAAACGTTGGGAGACGCGGCGCAATAAGTTGATGACTGACCAAGCCAATACTCTTGACATTGGCCATATCAATGCCATGGATATGATGAAGCTAGAAGAGGATTGATTATTCTACAAGTCCATGGGGGATCACCGCTTCGGTTACATGAGCTGTGTCGATAAGGATACTGCTAAGCACGATGAAGGTAAAGTAAAACGGTCCGAATCAGCTGGGACACAGAAAAGGAGGAGTGGAGATTCGCTCAGCTATTGGGAAAATTGGAGGTGAAACGTGTATACACCGCGAGTCCTGAAAATCGTTTACCGACGAAGATTCCAAGGTAAAAAGTTAGTAAATTAAAGCACATATTGTTATTTTGTAAAATTCCTCTTGAATGTTTAACTTCATAGGTCATACGTAGAGTTTAAGCCTAACCCAAGGTTCTGTTAGGAAGCGAATAAGACTGCTTTTAGACAAAGAGAATCCTCGTTAGAAAGGACCCAGACATGTCACCGGAACGCTGTCCATGCCATAACTGCCGCATCAATAGCAACTGCACATACTCTTTGGATTTATAAAAACGTTCTTGAAATTTTCGGTGCGCAAACATCGTAAAGAGAAACGTCATGGTACCTTTTAAACGTCAATGAGTCATTAATTGAAGTACATCAATTTGAATTTCTTTCATTCATCTTTTTTCTGAAATTTTACTTAAATCTACGACACATCAGTGTCTTAACGTTGCCTGAGGAATATTCCCAACCCCGATGAAGTTCTTAAATTCTGCATCCAGGAAGTTCAGGTACCGTTACAACTTCGCGTAAAGTTCGTACTGCCATTCTTATTTACGTCACCAGTTTATTGAATTTTCATTTCGTCTATTGTTTCCAGATTAAACAACCACGCGGGGATTATAAGGAGCTGATTTGACCATCATGATCCTCGGCGTTCCTGGGGATGCTGTCTATTCGTTTAAAAAGCCAAGTGCAATCCATAAAGCTCTGTGGATGGCAAAAGCATTGTATTGCATTAAGATTTGGATGTTCAGCAAAAAATTTAATTTAACTGCTAAGCTCGAGAGCATCTTCTTCCGTGTGTGCGTTTTCATTACGTACTATGCGCCGGTCTGGTACCGGGCACCTTTTGCAGCGGAGGCGCCACGCAATGACCCTCAGTTCTTACAAGTTTTAGCTCAGAAGAAAAAAGTGGCAATCACTGGAAGATATTCTATGAAATATTTGCAGCACATTTTTGGTACTTTTCTTAAGTTATTGTGGGGCTCGCTTTGTTGATTCAAATATTAAATAACATGAAAAACAAGAAATGGGGACAAAAGTAACGAGAGGGAAGGGCAAGAGAGTTCCCAGGCTAAGGCGTATCCTATCTCTAGTGCAAAAGTGGCTTCTGATTTTGCTAACAAAATACACTAGCACATTCTTCGATTTCCTTGTCATTGAAAAATCATTTTTAATGCAGGATCCAGAGTTTTGGATGAAGAATGGAAATTATCCCGCAGGACGGCTAATAGTTCTGAACATTAGAGTAGTAAATGGCACGGCTGAAAGAGGGGTTGCTTTGATAACGAAGTTCCTAACGGGTAATAACCTAACCAAAGATGAACAGCAAAGGCAATATTTGTTAGCAATTGTAGCTCTGAGCATAGGAAAAGTTATGATGATAAAAAATCCTGTAGAAAATTACGAGTGACATATGGTTTGTGTGATCATTGTTAGCCAAAATAAAAATAAAATATTTTTAAATACGAGGATTTTTATTCCCGTTCCCATGCTCAAAATGTACAGCGTCACTACCCACGCCAAAGCAGACCGGAAGGTCGCTATTACCCCGCCCTCTGCCGCACCCCCACATTGGGCGAAGACGTAATTAGTGTCATACTACTACTGGAACACTGTGGAAGCTTCTCCCGTGTGAAACACCCACCCAAGCGACAGTTATGCCCCTGAAAATTAGGCAAATATGTATTTTTCACGACGAATATCGCTTTTTTCCAGAATTTGAAGCTGTTGCGCGACCTCTAAACGTTGTCCGATCGAGCCCAAATTTTTTCCACTTTCTTTTTTACCGGATTGGAACCAAGAACCGACTAAGCCGGTCAACATTTCTAACATTGCCAATTTTGTAATCAACCTAATACCGCACCCCTCCCTTCCTTCAGAACCTTGCCCTTAACAAGCATACCACCAGCCCCTTTAAGCCATCTCTCAACCCTCACCTCTCTCCCAAACCATATCATATTACTTCCCCATATTCGTTCCTTCCAATCCTCCATCTCGTTTTTCCTCGGCCTCATATACCCATTAATCCCACCAAACAACTTCGGTTCATATTGTTAGCTCTTGTTTCCTCGTTCTCTCCTTCTTATATTCCACCTTTCCACCTTTTTCAGTATCTCCAACCAGATACCTTTTTTTCCGCCGCGACCACTTACATTCGCAAACAACGTTAGCCGGTTGCGCTAGTTGGTATGCGACTCATATTTTTAGTGTGCCTTCTCCGGTAAATTTCGGTAAATTATGTTAAAACCACTACGTTGAATTGGTGGAGGAAAATACTTCAATGGTGGCATCCAAATGGTGAAGGTTTTACGGGTTTCAATTACCATGATACCTACAGGTTTTTTGATGACAGTTTCGCCAGCTGATTTAGGTCTGAAATCAAGCCATAATATTTCTTCAAGTGTTTTACTAATTTGGAACGCCCGTGTTTCAACTCATTTTCTTTCCAACCCAGACTCATCCCTCTCCCATTTCCGCTCACTCAACTTCGAGTAATTATTCCAAATTCCGCTATACCTTTCATTCCCTCTCCTGACGATATGTATAGTCTTTTGCCTTCGTGACGAGCACGGTCATCGTAATTTCGGGTTGTGCCAGGAGCTATATTGATGGAGTTAGGCGTTATTTTATGAAAAATTTATGACGTTAAGCGTGATGGGCAAGATCACTTACCACAATTCCACACTTGTTTATTTCCTCGATCGATTTTGACGTAAACAGCGTCATTTTCAAGGTACATAGACAGTAAAAACACCTGCAAAATAGTCAATCACGTTGAGAATAAAGAGGGGAGACGGACGGGTTGGAATTAGGGAAGAAGATTTTGGGAAAAGATAAGAAAAAATGGGAAAGATCAATTTGTGCGACAGAGTTTAAAACCGATAAAAAATTTGTTTCCCTTAAAAATCGGTGATAGTGTTTTAAAAACGATTTAAATAATTAATAACCGTTCAAAATATTTATTTATTTATAGTAAATTAACGTTTATTTATTAAAATAATCGTTTTAAACAGTTGATCTCTAACTAAATTATTCTTAAATTTATCATAAATGCCTCTTTATCAAATAAAATGTAGCAAGGTGAGTGCAAACCACATTTATCAAATCAAGCTCATTAAATTGAGATCCTATGGGCAAACCGGATACATCAAATGAAATATTCTACTTCAATTTTGTAATTAATTCACGCATTAATATTTAATGACAGCATAAATGATTCTGCCTAAAGGAGGATATATGAAGGCAGGATTCAAATCAATCATTTTTTATGCTATACATCTATAGAGCTAACATTCAAAAGCCACATTACACATGAAAAAATGTGGAATTTTCAGAGCCGTGGGACTCATGTACAAAACGAGAACATACTTCTAGGGGTAAGTAAAGAGTGAAATCATTACAGAGGAGCGACAATGGATATAATGGAATGTTTGAGAAGGTGATTGCTGTACAAAGGGTGCCCGGTTTCCTCCATTTGTTCGGAAGAGGCAATATGTGGTTTTCTTTTTCAATCTTCCGTCTGCGTATCCCTGGTTGGTCCAGCTGGTCTACGCAGAGAGAAAATGCACAGGTGCCCTACTCAAGAAACCTCGGAATTTTTGAGACTCGAAAATGAGAGAATTTTGACGTCATGACCTCAATATATTCAAATATGGCCATTTAAAAGTTGAAATTTATTGAAACTGAAGATTTCCTAGACATTATCGAGTTTATGTGAATTGCTATCTCCAAACCTGATAGTTTGAAGAAGGGTTTTTAGATGAAGCATTTTTTCACGAGGGAAGATGAATTTATGTGGAAGCTCATACCATTTGTACGTTTCGCAGTGATTTGAGATGATTTTTCTTCGCGGGCGGATGGATTTATGTAGAGAGAAAATGGAGTTATTAGATTAGTAGTGTAAATTATGCGCTGCCCGGATAGCTCGAAATAATGAGCCTCTGAGTTAACTCTCTTATATGTCCCATGCATATCTACATCTAAGCACCATTTCATTCAACTTTAATTTTCTTCTCAATTATTGACACCCATTGTATCGAAATACATTAATGCCAAAGATCTTGAAACATATGAAGAGAACACATTTATTTCATAAAAAAGTATTGCCAAATTAAGAATAAAGTGATGCAAGTTAATTTGATATTGCCGTTTAAGACATACAATAATAGCGTGAAATTTTATGAAAAACAGTTGGCCAAAAATACAAGAAACACAGTTTGTCCAAAAGATACCTCCCGCTCAGTAACAGAAGTAGACGTGACCTGATTTCGGTCTGTCTAATCCGCAGCAAGCGGGGAGATGCACGAGAGGATGAGGGGTCATTAAAGAGAGAATGGCGAGAGAAGAGAGCGAGTTTCAACACTGATGTTTGAGTAAAAAACTCTGTTCCCGGAAGAGCGTCTGTTTGCATGATAATGCGCCGTTGTGGTGTTTGCTTGGGATTTTTACTGGTGTGTGCTTGACATACTTCATTATGAAGCAAGTTAAACATGCTCAAGTTATAATGCTTGCAGAGTGTACCGTATAACCTGTTTTGCCTTATATTCAGGGAAAAGGCGTGTTCGAAATAAATTAGTACAACATGAAACTAGCTTATAAAATTCCACGTGAAATGCGACATTAATTTATCCTCAAGTGGCTTAAATACCCATCGTACCGCATCATAGTTATCTAACACCATCGCATAACTTAGAACTTCATAACTAACCAAAGAGACTTCACTCCGAGCATGTAACATGAGCTTCCTTAGAATTTCATTTAATTCATTAGGACTTTAACATAATTTAAATCAGTTTCTATTGGAAGCAAATTCACTTCTTTGTATTGAAAAACATATGAAATTTGATAATTTATTTTGAATTTGAGTGAATCGAGGTTGCATACCAGTGCTGGATTGACTTCAACATAGCTTTGAGTTACACTGCCATTCAGAAAATCTTAGCGTCTGCGGCTATACTCAAGTGTAGCAGTTTATAAGATTATTTATATATATATATATTGATAACATGCAGATTTCACGTATTGCTTTGCACACATATGCAATTCATTATCATGAAATAAACTGGAAAGCGTTATGGACCGTACTCGTCTCTATCTGTTCTTTGCCGCCCCAGTCTGAGTTTAAACGCACATGGATCCATTGATGAGAATCATGTAAGAATATCAAAAATCATGTAAGCAGCAATCAAGAGTAGGTATATCATACTCTTGATTAAATGAATATTGGGATAGATAATGATGGAAAGTGAAGGGAAAAGGTTCATTTAGGTTCTCTTTTTTTAACAAAACAGGCGAGGGATGGTAAAAGTGTAATATATACCTGTATGATTCAACTGCTATGAATGAATAAAATTTATAAGCTTTTAACCTTTGAATGTGACCCATTTTTCATCCCCTAGTCCACCTATTCACACTAATCACCATACTCATTCCAGAGGAGAATCCATAATGCGCTGGGTTAGTATTTTTTAAGTAGTGGTAGTTAGTAATTTTTCTATTCCTGCACTCAGATCCGATGTTATCCTTATTCAAGCCTCCAATAAAATGTCTCCCACGAGCCATTTCAGGCCAGATATTCAAAGTCCTCCTCACCTTATCCCCAATTTTTGTCTTTTGTCATCCAACGCATTGATAATTTGCCAGGCAAAAGACAAAATGCTTCGGGTGTGTGTTTTAACCGTTCGAGTTGATACCGTAACTAAGGCGTCGTGGTACAATAATGAAGGGTTCGAGACTTCGGTGTGTTTGAAATATTCGGAATGATAGCATAAGCATCTGATATGCTTATAATTGCACTATTATCGAGATATTCGAATTCATCACCAATATCCCGGTGAGAAAAACCCGAACGGACAGACTGCGTGAAAATTTACAATTGGTTCAAATATACCAAAGTCTCGAAATAACCCTTCGTGATTTTATCACGTGACTTCTTAGCTACGTGGTCAGATTTATCTGCAATGGTCCAAATACAAACCCCCAGGAACGGGAATGGATTCAAATTCTCGGCTTTCCGGGCCAATAAACAAGCAACTTCCCTACCCAGGATAACAATTACATCAACAATTTTGGGATGATACTAGCTCTCGAGTGACATTTTCATGTACCACCATATTTATATTCAAAATGACACTCACAGAGCAATATCAGGATTCAATCAAGCCCCTGCCAATGAGGATAGACCCTATAAACTGCCACAACCCGCGACAAGAAATATATTTGCTGTGAGAGTAAAACACATTTTATCACCCAATTAATAAAACGTCTTTAGGGTTAGCCTTCAAGATATGGGATTTATTAATCTGGTAATTTTGTTAACCAAATGTTGATACTCAAGCATCAATCCCAATTAGAGTGTTATCTGCCGTTTCCGATGTTCCCGATAATATACATGTTCATCTCTGTTGGATATAATTCCCTACCAGTGATACTTTGCGTAATATTTAGCGATTAAATTGAAATAAATATTCCCGAAATCTAATTTCCATCGGAATAATGTTTGCCGGCAGGCAACGGATAAAATGGCAAAGGGAAATATTTTAACCTACAACAAAAAAATTACAAATTGCTAAAACAATAAAATATTCAAAGTCAATTAGGCTAACACTTGTTTTCTGTCGTGAAAGTCACTTGTTTTAATTTAAAACCTACTAAGCAGTTTCAAAAGTATAATTGATGCATCGGTGTAATGTGGCAACGAGTAGAGACATGAGATTATAATTAAAATAATAGTGGAAGTTAAACGAATTTACTTCGACGTTGAACTTTAACATTTTGGTTGGAATGGCGTGCACTGGCATCCATTCGTTACATGTCCGAAACTGTATAAAGGCAACCTCGATTTCAAAGGAGTGTACATTTTGTCGGGAGAAAAACCGTGACCCTTTCGAGAGGGAAGAGACCTATTCTGGAGGAAGGAAAAATGGTGACTAAGTCACAGCACTCTGCGGATGCAAAAGGCTTTGGCTTAAGGAGACAAAGGGTGGCCGGGGGACGGCAATGGGAAGAAAAAACACGGGCCGAAGAGGGCGCTAGGTAGACTGTGGTGGGGACTGGCAAATTTACATTACGTTTGCACGTAGTAGTGTTTAAGAGTGGGAAGCCTTGTATTCCTGGGTATTCCGGGTCCGACTGGCGATTCACTGGCCCCTTTCTCCCTCTCAATGTACTTCGCAGTGTGTGCAACCGGCCCCTGTGATGTCCGACCGGAGTAAGAGGGTCTTAATGGATTCATGAGCATTGTGCACGTCTTTAAAAGCGTTCCTTTGCAGCCTCAATTCACAGCTCTTGATGTGAGAATGTGAAAAGATTCTTGAGAACAGAAAAATACTCCAAATTTTTTCAGTATCAAAGTAAAGTCTCCGTTTATTAGAACACAAGTATACACAAAAGAATGGATTTAAAGTTGTGTGCACCATCTTCCCATATTGTTATGAGAATAATTTCTCACCTGAAGCTAATTTACAGTGAAGAAGAGGCATTCATTCCTCCAGTGGGAAAAAAACGCACAAATCCTTTCAAGTCAAATTTACCCTGAGTTATTTACGGTAATATTTAGAGTAGGCATATCATACGCATACGTATACATAATATACACGTTTAATTTTCACTATACAAATTAACTACCCACTTCAATGGTTTTTTTACCCTTACATTCCTGATCCATTTCATTGAAAAAGACATTGAAGTACAATTCAATTCCTGTTGTCTAATCAGCTCTACCTTTTGTATAACTACATAATTCATCTCCCAAATCAATGCATTCAGATGGAATGCATACTCAAGAGGAAATTGATTATAAAATGTGTAATGACTGATAACAACTCAATGCCTGAAATAATAAGAATATGTTGGAAATTTAAATCCAAATTCTGTCCAGTATTCTCTGGACCTTTAAATCACGATTCGCATTAAGTATGTTAGGAATAAAAATTGCCATTTGAAAATATAAATTGAAATTTATGATCAATTGGCAGTTGACGCGTGGAGTCTTACAATAGTATGTTACGGTTATCATTTCAAAAAGACATTGGATTATGTTAACGAATGAAATAACTCATAGAATTTACCAGATGAGCCCGATAGTATTCGCAAGGTTAGCTCTCTATTTTTCTTGTAGATATAAGTAGTGTAAATTAATTACTACCCCACCAAACCCTTTTATTAAAAATTCTAACATTCTCAAAGTGAAGGGAATTGCATACAAAATATAAAACTAGAGATGGGAGAAGACATAATATGAAGGTTCAATTAATTATTAGGTGCATCTTTCACATAAAACCTTTTTGCCAAAGAAGTCCATCAAAATAACTACCCAGAGATCAAAATATAGCAATTTACTAGCCATCATTGAGAGGCCAATTTTTTGGACGAACACATTAGGACTCCGAAATATAAATATGAAGAGAATATGTTGAGTGATCACATGAGAAGACAAAATTACTCATATCATAACACTCCACGGAAAAATATGAGTTGAGGGTGTAGAGCCCAAATGTAAGACTCGACTTTAGAACATTTGAAAAGAAAAAAATCCTAAAATAAGTTCTTTGACAATGAAAATATTTGCTGTTGAATTGATCATTCTGTTTTTGAAATTCCAAGTGGCTATTTGACCGTGTTATTTAACAATTAAATAAACGCCATAATTACCACGAGTAAAACATATGTTACCCTGTGGCCTCATGCGCTATGCAAATTTTTTCTTGGCTCACGAAAAGCTATCACCTATCAGAGAGCGTTTAAATTAGCGGAAAGCAAATGAGACATAATGCCGTATCTTAAACGTCGGCTTTCACCCTCGTACGGTAGAGCGGAAACAACCAGTAAACAACGCCCTTGGTGCCAAAAAGTGGAATATTTTGGTGTGAAGAGGGAAATCTATTTGCGTGCAGAGAGAAATAAAAAAAAGAAATTTGAGCACAGCTGATAGGGAATGTTCAATTCTAAAATAAAAGAGAAAAAAATCGATGAAATAATGTGAAAGAAGACGTGAACCACTAAAATGACCTCTTTTTAAATGATCCATAAATAGTCAATTTAAAAAGGTGGAACTCTGGGTGGAGGGAGGAATGGTTAGGAATTGATAAAATAAAACCACTGCCGGCGACGGCGAACGAAATAGAAACGGTATTATAAAGATAAAAAAATAATAATCTTTAATGCGGTCGCGACCCGGCTACTCGTATATTCCGTCGACTGGCCCTCCTCGATGCCCTAACAAGATTACAAGGTTGTCGGGCGGCAATTCCATTACTTAAGGACGGGAAAAGGATAGATGGGGGAGGAGAGTAGCCAGGGAGAGCGGGCATAAGGGATGAGAGGTAATGAAAGGCGGGGGAGTCGTTTACCTCTAACCCCACGTGTCTGGCGCCCGCGAACGTTAAGAGCTGCCGTGGAGAGAGTAAGTGGCAAGAGAAACCCCACGCTATAACAACCCTGTCCATATATCTCAATCTCTAAAACACATTCAGGACCGCCTCCTCAAAACCCTCACCCTCCCTCTCCCGCCCCGCATAACCCCGACTATCTTATCTCATCTCGCCTATTAGGATAACATAGGAATGCGGCCATTCGACCCGGTAAAAAAAACTCCCACATAATTCCCCAGAGCGACTACATACCTCTTTTCGCAACCCGCAAACCCTTCTCTACCTACATCGGCCAAAAAACAACTCAATGATATTAACCGAAATCCCAATTCATGGCCGAATCGTAAATACTACGGGACTGAGTGGATTCAGGGGCCTTTGGGTGATTGACTCAAACTGAGAATTATTTACCTTACCCGAGAATCATCGTAGGAAGCGTAGATACCCCTTACTTTCCCCGACGTCGGTTGGTTTATGGGTTAAAGAAAGAGAGAGAGTGGTGAATTTACATGGAATGAAAATAAAGAAAACGAACCGACCCTGCTGAGCGCTTGGGGTAAAAAAATGACCAGAAAAAATAGAATCAAGGTTCAGGTATCACATCGAGCGCACTCGCCATTAATTAACGAGTCGGACAGGCTTACAGACTTTACATTAATCAGCGACTACACGCTTGGGAATGGCAATCACACGGAATAATTTCGCTCTAGATAACAAAGCATACCCGCTCGCGCTGTGATCAAAGTACATACAACGATGAAACGTACCCATGAAAGGGGTAATTACTTTTCCACGGGAATTAGCATTATCATCCCTCAAATTTATCATAGTTTTACCAAGATCTGAGATCTAAATCACAGGTACGTTCCGTTTTACTCCGAGCTCCGAGCACACCCGTTAATTGTGTGAAAACCATTTCTACGATATATCGGTAACTCAAAATCCTAAGAAAACAATTCACACGTTGAAAAAAAAAAGATAAACTACTCGTATTTATGTTCAACAGCTGATATACTACGGCGTTCCTAGATCAAAAAGATATTTCGTGTACTTCGGTGATTGTAATAATTCAATTCTTTAAACTGAGTCGTCAAAAATAATCTCGAGTGATAAAATATAATAATAAAATTTAACGACACACCTCAACCGGTATTCAACCCGTATGCTCTCAGTCACGAAAATTTCATCCAATTCCAACGAAATAGTAGGCCGGTTATAATTCCAGTCTATTTATGTCTGTATCATGACTATCAAATTCCAATTTCGGATGTTAATTTAGGTATAAAACATATGTCGTAAGCATTTATATCTCGCACTGGGCTAATTTATTGTATCTCAAATAAGTACAAAATATATTTTTAAAAATTTATTTTATCAAGAGTAGAAAAATGCAAAAAGGAGTGATAGTAGCCAAATTAGTCCATTTATTGCCACAATTCCGTAATTTACAACGCTTTTTCCAAAATTTATAATTAATATAACATAAAATGCGATAGGATTGGTCAAATTCTTCAACGACAAGGTGATGATTTGATGGTGGCTAGTTGATAAGATGTAAAATGAGAAGATCCGTTACTGTGTAACTGTGATGATATATTCTGACACACATTAGACTGAAATTCAGCTGAAGGGGAGTGGCAATAAAATTAGACTGGATTTCAGCTGAAGGGTAGCGGCAACATAATTCTGTTAACCCAGAAAATTATAGCGGAAAAAGTCGATTGGTAGAGAAAGAGGAGACTAAAGGAAGGAAGTCAGGGCCAACGAAAAAGGGATGGAATTAACTGACAAGACGTGGATCTAGTTCAGATTTTCAGACATTATACTAATGCTCACCTCATCTCAACTCCTTTACATTAATCACTCAGCATTGCTCTGTAAAATTAAGGGCGAAATATTGAGCCACAAAATGCTCACCACGCAACTCCGAAGCCTTTCTAGCAGAAACAAATCGCTGCCAATGTCTTGGATTAACATCAGAACATCGGTGTTGCACAGCGGATTTTATTTCAACTCCGCACTATATCTGATTAAAATGACAAAATAAGAGAGATACATACTGACTGTAACAAGATTTTTTTCCCACACATCACTGATGACACGAGATATTAAGACACTCCGTTATAATGCAATTACCTTTCAAACTGTCCTCCGTCCTATTTCTTTTCCCTATGGCTGGTGTCCTGAAAACCCCGTCATATTAACTCAGTGGCAGCTCGCAAGGAGTATGTATATGTAGATATGCTAAACCATGTTTTAAGTCCAAACTGGTCCGTACTTATTCTTCGCTTTTCTCTCTGTCTCTTGTGTTAGCTCGCATACCTAGGGGAGGTGTGGTGCCCTGCGCGGAAGACCCGCTTATCCACTGTCTCTTGTGTTTCCTTCCGATTTTTTTCATCCTCTTTCCCGCTTATCCCATTTATCTTGGAGTATTTACTCCCTTTCACTTTTCCAGTCTCATTTTCTCCATTATTCTCCCTTTCCGTACTCTCCCCACTCCCTTATCGTAATTGTAATTGTAATAATGGTGTCCTCAGGGGTATTGTACCTAGAGATAATACATATTTATTTATCCCTCTCTCACTGTTACTATTTACCGTCTCGCATACCAATATGTCTCCAGTAAGCCCCTTAGCAATGCAGTACAACACATAAAGTGAAACAGTCGGTGATGAAGTCTGTTCAAAGCCATTATATCTCATTTCAACTCTTCCCACCGCACATTTATCTCCTTCCCTGTAGTTATTCACTGCATCCCAATCCTTTAAAGCCTTTTCCCATCAATTTCTTCGCAGAACTTTTTCCGTGCAACAGGAGGATCTATTTTTTTACAACTCTCTCCAAATGTTCCTAGAGAAGTAAAAGTGACGAAATTATCTCCTTCAATAGGTTTCTACGTGTGCAGCCTATTTTTTCTTCCACGGAATTAGTTTAAATGCCTAAACTTTCAAAATTCTTTCTCTATTGTTTAAAGCCAAAATGTCCCTAATTTCTATTGTAACTATTAGAACAGGGCCCCATTGGATCCAATGGGACGAGACCAAACTGCTTAGCAACTTCCACGGGTATTGGGACGGAATCACGAAATAGGCCATAGAATTCCGCCTGTCAACTGCAACCTTCAACATCCAGTCTGTTCAAAGCCATTATATCTCATTTCAACATGAACCAAGAATTCCACCTAAGCAGAACTTGGAATCCCGTTCTCAAGATCGCGGGAATAAGTAGTAAGTCTCCACCAATCACGGACGACCTTACTTGGAAAACAGAGTACCTATATTAATTTGACACCTGGCATCAACAGCCTTGAGGACCAATGAAAAGTCTTCCATCGAAACGTAGGTGGAGATTGAGAACCTGATCCAGTCGGAAGCTCGAGAGAATTTCACTGGTATTGAATTATACTTCCCTAGCAATTATATCATAATGAATATTGAAAAAATATTCATATTGAATAATTTCGGGAGCATGCAGATGATTATCTTTAAAATACGTGACAGTGCCTTTCCGTTGGACTACAACTTAGGCGCTGTGGCGTTCCAATGACCTATAGAGACTGGTGGATATTTCTTTCCATTATTTGTAACACTAACATAAAAGAGAGCTCCCACTCACTCTTTTGTCCTTCCCACTCTTAGGAAGAGAAGACGTCCGAGACGTCACGAAAATGCTCGAAGCAGAAGCATAAAGATATTTAAAATGGAAAATAGCTGAGGTAATTTTTTTTTGGTCGTCGCAGTGTTGTAGAAAATAAGGCGATTCTCCTTTGTAGGTGTGGTATCTTAGATAGTGACGTAGGATACAGATTTACAGATAGGAAGAGAGATAATGAAAGTGTGTGGAGAAGAGGTGATTGCAGTCACAGGGGCATTATAGCTGTCAAAGAGGCTTCATAAATGAGTTTTTTATGGGTTGTGTAGCTAATTATTTGATTTGATCCCTGATTCTTGTTTCTTTATCTGCTACGTAGTACTAGCACGTCTCGAACACTTCCTTCATACATGTTGTATCTCTGTGAATTCATGTACTCGTAGTTGCAAAATGCATAAATACTCGTAGTTTCTGCAAAAATTGGAAGTATATAGTGCAGTAAATGCTGGTGAAATTTCCCTCCTAAGATGTATGTGCAGGTATTCACTAATAAATCATTAGTTGTAGTTTCATTAACATTTCTAGGATATAGTGTATCCATGTTGATGAACGTTCACCCCCTGCCACACACTCTTAAGGTGGCTTACAGGGTACTATGTAGATGTAACACGCCCTTTCGGCGACTCAAATGAAAGCTTGAGGGTGTATCTCGCAATTCACCGCACCACTACTCCACCCCTTTTCTCGTCTCCCTTCTTGCACCTCCCTTATTCTCTTTATCCTTCCTAAGTGAGGCAGAACCAAGCAGCAACTCCCAAACCGCCCCATTCCTCTCCACCAGGGTGAGTGTTGGAGAGAGGAGACGTAACTTGTGTTAAGCAGTGAGCTGATTCACGCTCCGTCTCAACTCTCAAACTCCACACTGGGGCCGCAAACTCACAAACTTCCTCCCCGTAGGCAGTCACGTCTATCGCCGCTTCTCACGTTGCCCGCAAATGAGAGGAAGGGGAGTGGGGATGTGATTTACATGTGAGATTAGGAGTAGTGTTAGAGAAGGGATAAGAAAATAGTTGGAAAAGGAAGGTGAAATAGTGTGAGGGAAGATGCAAGAGAGGATAAAAGACAACTAAGGTCTGGCACCCACAAAAATGGGACGGGCCGCGGAGGTTTGATCTCTACTCGTTCCCGCACTAAAGAAACACGACGATAAATTAAAATCCAGAACCAGCCTAATCTCATTGAACTGAATGCATTTTTTTTGCAATATCTTAAGAAGTATGACGCAGTTTAAGGAAAATATATTCGAACTACGCTCATCTACATTTTTGAAGCGATCTGTTCTCCAGGACTTAAGTATTTTTTTAGTCTCTCCAGGAGCGCAAGGTCATGACATGCCCTCGGAACCTATTTTTTTCGGCGAGTACCTTGGAGAGTGATGAAAAATGTGGTTGACAGTTTTTTATCATTAGAATAATGAGAAAATTTTCAATATAAAGAGGTCAAATTCACGGAATTACATGTGTATTGATACCGTGCTCAATAGCCTAAACTTAATAAAGCAGCAAGAGGAGTTGTGGAGCTGAAGGGATTGCCGTGGAAGAAAAAAAAGACGATCCACGCGGATTGTGTGCCACAAAGGGCGGCTAGCTCGGCAAGCTCACCAATCTCGAATTTCTCGTCTAAACGGGCGGCAAAGGACGTCAAAGTGTTGCGTCTAAATGTAACGTACGTTGTAACATAAGCAAAACCCATGAGGTGTGAGACGCTTGTTCTTAGAAGATCAAGAGCTGGATATAACACATTAAAAGAAGGAAAATAGAGGGACAACGGCCTCCCTCGACAGAAACACTGGATACCACTCAGTCATCAAAGCTAAGCATCGTTATGCTTGGCTAGACTTTGGAAGGGTTATCCTATTCGACCGGGTGCTGTTGTCCCTACCGGAAAGTGGAAGAGAGTAAGAGCGAAATGACATTAGCCGTAGAAGCAAGTTAAAATAAGTTGCTACGGAGGAAAATAGAGCTAGTTTCTCTCTCAACTTTTCCAAATGAAGTAAACGCTTAAATTAAATCTTGAAGGAAAGGCTTGGGATAATTTAGGTATCACTAGCCGCACTTTGCGTTTTCGGTAAGGAGTAAATGGTGAAGTATATAGAAGTTATTATGTACCTATGCACAAATCTGAACTAAGGTGCAAAAATGGAACAAAGGCTAGAAAAAATAAATAAAACTTGATCGGTGGTAACTTGGTGGTATTCCATGATAAAAAGTTTTCTTTTTACTTTTACTGAACCACAGATTTTTTTGTGAAAGCGAGAAAAAACCTGAGGTTAAATGAAAGTTTGGGTAAAATATTATACTCGCTTTATCCCCAAGGAAACGTAAAAAGTTCAAAGCATAATTAACTCCAATAATCCAATCAAATTATCCCTGGAGTGTATCAAAAGTTTCCCACATTTTTCTTTTGACATACATTTACAACGTTTCTGAATTATTTTCTGAAACGGGTTAAGCTGAATAAATGACGTTGATAAATAAATAATTTGAAAAGTTGATCCTGAATAAAAAAGCCTCTCTTCTCTTTTTTTTAAACTAGTCTGTCAATTAAGGCAGGGGAGTATTCATTGACAGAATCAATATGTTTGATTATATTGACTTCCTTCTTGAACCTTCTTTCGAAAAAGGGACATTAATCAGCCGATGAAAAATGGAATGAAAGTCTATAAGTTTGTGAAAGAAACAATGCCTTGCACCTGATGGAATCACATGGTCGGTGTAACAGGCTTTTCTATTCTAACACAATAATTTCGTCTACGTACCTGTACCGATACACTAGATAGTTTAATAGATTGTACCCTGAAGCAAAACGTTTGCTCTCTAAATTATAACGAAAAAATATCTGCCATCAGGGGGGAAAAGGGTGATCCCATGGCTAAAAAATAAACAGACGACGACCTTCTCCCCAATACTGACATCCGTTTCGGGTTAACCGATCTCTCCACCTTTTTCCCCACCCACTTCCGTTTACATTACATAGCTACTATAAAAACAAGAGTCAACCAGACCCAAGCAGCTGATGACGATGATAACTCCTTGAATCCCGGGTCGTGTGGGTGCAGGAAAGTATATGTGGTAAAGTAAAAGTTTGGATAAACATTTATGTCACCCAATACCACAAATTTTACACCGAGCAAGTTTTGTTTATTCAATGCATCACCATAAATCATGGTGATGCATAAAAACTCATACTAAATAGTTTTTATAGAGTTTATGATAACATTTAGGGCAATCTCAGCCTTAACGCGTCGTACAGTAAAATATTTGTAGACAAGTACTAAGTATTTGCTTTAATCATGAGTACTAACAATGAAATTGTACGAAGTGAAGCTTACCACTGTCAAGTTTATTTGCGAAGTGAAATTGAGGCTTTATTCTATTTAAAATTAAAAACGTGAAATATCAGTTTTTTTAATTATGTCGAATTGTTTTCCAAAGAAATATGCCTCCATACCCACTCAAAAAAAATATTTAACCGCATAGTACTTACAATGGAAAGCTGACAAATTATAAGCCTGCACGACAAACATTCCATCTATTGGGATGAAGGGTGTGGTAATAAGGTGTACCGCTGTTGAATGGATACTCTTACTCACCTGAAAGGAGAAAGAAGGGAATTATATAATTTCAGAGCATATAAAAAAATCCACTCAACATAAGAGTTATCATGGCAGAAACTGACATTAAGAAAGAAGCAAATCCAGTTACCATAAATAAACCAGTCAGTTCAATATTACATAGGCAGAGTAGGATTTAGTCAGGTATTTTCAGTATGAATTCACCAAACTCATCCCGTCTCCCGATTGGAAGCCAAAAAAAGGAAATTCTGTTAAGGATATGTAGACGAAATGAAAGATGAAAAATTGGTATCTTAGCTTAAAAGATACTAGACTTTATCGAAAGAATAATTGGAAGGCTCTCGGGTGTAAAAGTGAAAGGGGGACATTACTTCGATCTAGTTAGGCCACATCTCGAGTATGCCTAGACGATTTGGGACACTGCATCGAAATAACTAATTCACGAAGTAAGCAAAATGCAAAGGAAAGTTGCACGGTTCGCTCAAAATTGTTAAAGGCGTACAAAAAGTGTAAACATTTCGTTGAAAGCACTAGGTTGGGACCCGGGAGACTTGGAGGCTAAATGATATTGCTTAAAACTTCAGATCAATCGAGTATCTGAGTGACACGGAAGGTAATATTTTAACCTCAAGAACTGATAGAAGTGCCGAAATAAGTGAGGCAGTATGCCAAAACGACAGGTACAAAAACTCTTGTCATTCCACGTACCATTAGCAACTATAGTAAGGCACTCCGTTAACTTCTATTTAACTTTCTTCCTTTTCCTCTTCCGATTCCTTTTCCCTCCTTTGGCTTGGCTTAAGACCATTCCATTCCTGCCACATGTCCCTGTGGCGGCTAGCTGGGTAAAACGAGGATTTAGATGAAGATATGGTAGCGCCGGCTATTGCCAGCGTAAGTGGTACGCATCAATATGGGATAGAGCGGGAATGAGAGAAAAAATGAGAATTCGGTGGTTGGGAGAAGGATACAAGATAGGGAGAGGGAGACAGGCGTGAGCATTGCATCACGGTGTAAGAGACGGGTGTGGGGGAACAAGTACTCGTAGGCACCGTGGACATGCTGCAATTGCAGGGCGCGAAGCTTCGCCTGAACAGTAGCAGAAGCCGGGAATCAATGACGGCGGAAACGCTGGGGTGGTGGGAAGATAATGCACGGGAGAGAAGAAGGGTGGGAAAGGACCATCGCTCATTGATTTTTGACACTTTCTATTCGCTCTTGTGCGCTGCTCACTTCGAAACACAACGGCGCAGTTGCTTTCCATTCGTTTCAGACTAGACAGCGTTCTTCAAATCACATCGGGAGCAGAGTTGATGGGCGCTGGAGTGTGTTTGAGGAGAACACCCACAGTCAAATACGCGACTGTTGTCGATGTGCTGATTTTCATTAAATGTGTCACACATGGACAATGTAAAAGTTTGAATTCCATTGTGATTAAAATATTTCATTTGTAAACATGTTGCTTGGATTAATTTTTAAAATATCTACATAAATTCGAACGAGACTATTGCGTACCAGGAGAATGCTACCAAACAACCAGCAGATCACAATATGTTTCTCCTCACATCGTTCCATCCTCGTCATCCACATGCGCTGAAGTGCTAAGATCTGCGCCATCATCAACAAATTGAACGGAAAGCTCCTTTAACTCCGTCCCCATTTCGCAACGGCTGACCATTCGGAATTATATTTTTTCGCAATCATGTGTTTCTTGGTGATAATTGGTACCAAGTAGCATGCTGTGAGCACTTTATATATACCTTACATCGCTAAGATATCTTACATCGCTGGGACCAGTGAAAAGATATCTCGAGTACTGAGGAAACATAACATCGTCACTAGATACAACTGCCTAACCAAAGTACCTAATTTACTTCCACAACCAAAGGACAAAATTCCTCAGCAACTCTACGAGGGAGTCTACCAAGTGCCATGCTCGTGCGGGAAGTCCTACATAGGCGAGACTTGCTGGTCCATGAAGACACGCCTGAAGGAGCATGAAGGGGCTACCAGAAAGAAGCAATTCAGTTTGTCGGTGATTGCTGAGCATGCCTGGAGCGAGCCTGGCCACAACATTAATTTTGACGAGGCCAAATTGGTATCCAAAGAGCCAAGATATTATCCTAGGCTAATAAGAAAAGCCATAGAAATAAACAAAACAAAGGATAATTTCAACAGAGAAGATGGTTACCACCTATCCAGTGCATGGAAGAGGATTTGGCGGGAGGAAAAGAGCCAAACACAGAGCATGGAGGGAAACAGAAGGCATATATAAACGCGGCCGAAATAATGCCCCGGCACTTCGACCTGAGATGCCCGTTGGAATGCGGGCCAAACTGTTGTTCTATAAAGCAAACTACGCGGTGGAAACCCGAAAATACAGAAGAATTCATATGAACGCCGCGGAAACCTACGATGGAATACTTCATTCTATATTTTATACTTAGACCGCTCTCTATGCTTAATCTCTATCCCCTTCCCCCATGGATATGGTTGACTGCAAATATTTCTGCCCACGGACACCAATCAGTGTGACTTATGATACAATGTAAAAATCGAGGTTAATAAAATTACTTCCATCAATGGAGGCGCCGAAAACTCAAAGTATTCCCAACCCCAACTATTCTCTCCTCCACCCTTACACGCCTGCTTGAGTGTTTTTACCAGCTCTGGTTCCTCTGTATTCAAATTACACGTGGAAACATCCTCCGAGAAAAATATTGATCGCAGAGACGATTGGATCGTTCCAACATTAAATTCAACAAATAATTTTCAAAAAACATTTTGTTGAAGGCTAATATATAGCTACCAGATACTACAATGCTTTCTTTATTTTATTTTAAAATATTGAAGCAAAAATATGTTTCTGAGTAAAAAACGTTAATACAACAAATATTTATGCGTTCGGTACATAAGTTATCGGTCATTCAGTCATCTTAAAACGGATAAATAAACAATGACGTTCATTTTAGGGGTAAAGCAATGAAACATGTTCCCTTTCTACGGTATATAGGTTACGAAAAAGAACAATTCCTTTAATAAAGATCCGTGCCCCTTAAAAAGTATCGTGTAAAAAGTCTCACATTCTCTTTTTGCGAATGGCTTAGAACGGCAAAACCAACGGACTAGGTTATCCAAATCTTGAAAATCCTGTCAAAGTTAATTCGCAGGAATAACTATAATAGCCCTTTCCTGAAAGGAAATTGCAGCGTCGAGATGAGGACGGAAAGGCGAACAAGAAAGCAGTGACCAAGACGCAACAGCGGTAGAAAACAAGGGTAGCGTGGAAGATATATATCAAGAAAACTCCCTGTTAAGAGTAACCGATATGAATAGGGCGATCGATATACGAGGTGAGAGTTTTTCGGTCAGCGCGGTCAAAGTCTGGCGTGCGGTTGCAACGTCCCCCTTTGGTCCACCACCGACGACTAATTTTTAGAGCAGTGGGAGGTCAGATTTTCCGATAAAAGATAAAGAAAGGGAGATAATGTGATAGCTTTTTGGCAGGACTGTGTGTGGTGGAGTGGAAGAACTTGATAAAAGGGTATAGGAATGACATCAACTGAGAGAAGTGGATGTTTTTTTGAATGACCGGTCCCTCCTCCACCGCAAAGGATCCCTGATGGCGGGGTCCCTAATCTCCCGCCACTCATTCCCTCCATTCTTCAGCCGCCCTTTTTCCAAACCTCCGCTTTGGAGACATAAAATTCCCTCTTCTTTGACCCTGCAGGGAGAGACTAATGCCTTAGTAACGATAACTCCTCCGCCCTCAATATCCTCCACTTTTTCACGTTCACCGAGGTATGATAGATCTGTCCTCTGGATGTAAAGGGTTTATGAACCATGATTAAAAATACTGAATGAGAAGAAATTCGATTATCTTTGGATTTTATATATTTATACGCATAAATATTTTTTTCATTTCATGAAGAAAACCCTTGATACGGCCATTCCAACCACTCGAAAAAGCTTTTCTGACTTTAAGTCAGACATCACTTCGTTTCATTACTCCCGTTTCTCTAAGGATTCAATTTTATGATCCCTTATGTTATCAAAACACTGCCTATGTTTAAAAAACTATGTAAGTACTAGAACAGATGTTAGTCCTACAAAAATCCATCGCCTTCATTAATGGTCAAGAAAGTAAAACGTTTACCTGGAAAAGGTCCCCATTGTGGTCCACTGATTGTCCACATATTTAGTTGTGAAAAATAATGTTATTAATTAATTGTGTATAAAGTCAATTATAAGTAATAGTTGAAGTTTTAAGTATACAAATAATATAAAACTCGAACAAGGTCACTACTATCAATTGAATTGATTTCACAAAGTTAGTGTCGAGATAGATTAGAAAGGAATATTTTGTCGTTAAGTAGACGAATGAAAACCCAAGATTTCATACCTTGAGAGATAAAAAGTTTAAATTAATAGAACCCAATGAATTTGCAAGAGAAATGTCTCGCTGAACCTCGAAAGAGTTGAGGCCTTTTCGATAGTTTAATTGTTAAGCGAATTCGAGCGCAAAGCCATATGTTATGCAGTCACATACCTTTCCATAATAATCGGAAGAATGCCGAGTTTTCAGAGAGCGTTCCACCACGGATGACTTATATTTGTACCTCCATCGTTAAATTTATGTGACCCCCAATTCAGCACTTTTACTGCTATGATTCATATCTCCGCTAATTCAGGTGGTATTAAGACAACTAAGGTCACACACTCTCTGTTACTTCGCAGTATCAAACAGTGATATAATATCATTATAATTATCATCATACATGCCCAACTCCAATTTTCGGGCGTGGTTTAGTTAAGAGCTTAGTGTAGCTGCTCCGAATTCATTTTAGCAAACTCAATGCCGGCCAACACATTCTTGAATTTCCTGGTCAAGTCAGGTTGACAGCAGTGTCAATAACAGGGCCATGATTGCATCTAGTTTCTCTCAAAAGAACTGAGAGCTTTAACATTCCGATAACTGGCATTGTAATCCGTAAGGTAAGCTTCGGAACATGAGCTATTGGACCTATGGTCGGTAAATATTCCGACGGAATTTGGTCGCTACGTGAACATTGTATAAGTGAATGTCGTGACGGATCGGCACTCGGAATGTAGGACTTTCCGCTTCTAATACACCCTCTTCGGTCAGTATAATCGTTCGGTCTCCATTTCAACAGACCATAAAAAATCCACGGATCTCACAGAATTATCGCGATTTATAACAATCCAAAGTTCCAAAAGAATATTTTTCCTCTAAGTGAACTGATTCTTTCCGTATCTCTTCCGCATCCGTCCCCTTCCATCAATCTCAATAATTCCATCTGATTAAAATCCACATTTCCATCTCGCAACATTAAACTTAGAATCTGTTCTAAAAGCAGTTTATTTACACGATTATTGCAGTCAATTAGGCGTCGTGTAAAACTGAGAATTGCTAGAATGGCTGCGTAAGTGAATGAACGAGGGGTAAGAAAATAGCCGCAGCCCTTCAGTCCGGGTTCGCGTTCTCGCAAATGTTATACATCAAACAGCGCAGTAAACAATCTCGTTCTAAACGGTCTTCGAAAACAGACTACCAAAATTACTGAGACACCGGGAACGTGATCGACCTGAGGGAGTATATTCCTATCGTCAATTGCAGTAATGATTCCGAAGGGAGAACTGCATAGTGCAAGAAACACCAGACTTGCGGAACTCTGAAGCCATAGTAGTAGGAATGAAGTCTTAAGGTGTTTCGGAAACCTAAGGCCATGTTGCCTGAAGATTGAAGGTCTCCTGAAGATTAAGTGAGGGACTTACTTTCCGTGGAGCAGAAATGCTAGTTTTATAATCGATGAGGGAGGGTACGAAATTAACTACAGGGGTTGAAAAACTAGGTTTCACTCGCTTTTAAAGATAATGAGGTCAGGGAGAGGAATGCTTACAAGAGAGATGGGAAAAAGGAACCGAGGGTTCCTCTACTTGCCCATGCAGGAGTTCTTTAGTAAATCTAACTCATAAGTGTTTGATTTACCCTCACAAATCTCAAACTCTCCACTGGTGAGTGTCACCAAGTTTCGATTGACCTATTCACTGCCTTACCTCCGATATTGCTCAATACCTGCATAAAGTCCCGTGGAAAGAATTCATAGACAGAGACATCGAAATAAAGAAGAATAGAGCCCTGTATGAGCAGTGGAAAGAATTCTCAGAGGAATAATGCTAGCCAGGGTTCGGGATGGAAGAATTGGCGATAGGGAGGAAGGAAGTAGAAATGAGAATGAAAGATGGGACGGACGCAGGCAAAAAGGAAGCAGAGATAGGGACGGAGAAAGGTAATGATCACAAAAAATGGGAACATTAGTATGGAGGTTGGCTTGAGTTTAAGGAGGGTATTTGGGATCGAGTGGATGGCAACGCGGCCGACTCCGGGACTGAAAACGATGGCAGCGAAGTGGAGCGGAATAGTGTTGGAAAAAGAGAAAGAATGGGAAGGTGATATACCAATGTTCGAGGAAAAGAGGAAGGGAACTTTCGGAGACGGTTTATAGAGGGCGCACAATGCTGGAGGAGGTTTATGCATAGAGGAGTGGTGTGGACTTGAAAGGTGGTTGGTTTGGAGGAGTGGGCGTGAAGTGAGAGGGATTGGGGCAAAAAAGAAAGATGAGTGGGGCAAGAAAAATACGGAGAAAGGATGGGAGGAATAATGGGGGCTCAGAGAAGTGAGCACTAATCAGGCCAAGCTTCGGGAAGAGAAGCTTTGAAACGTAGGAGTCAGAAAATGGTCGGGGATTTGACGTTTGTCTTAGCAACGAGAATGCCCACCCTCAAGGTGGTTCTACCAATGCTATGAACTTAATGACATTTTATTCATATTTTGGACCTTTCCACGCAATTGTTTCCGTGCATACAACTCAAAATTACGTCAATTTACTTTACAAGGTTTCATTTCGTAGAAATTGTAAGTATTCATAATTGAAATCAATACACTTATACCTTCGTTCAAATTCGATCCGTTATCAAATTGAATTTGTAGAACAGTACAACTATTTTGATTTCAATTATGAATAACTGAAGTCAAACTGCGTTAATTCAATATAAAAGGCTCTGCATTCAGTTCCTACGCCAGAGAAAAAGTATTCAATAATAAATACATTTGTTGAGTAATACGCATATTTGCTTTTTAATTTTAATTTCTAATTTCTATGGCATGTCATCAATGAAAGCAGTATTAAAAAAAAGGTAGAATTCAGTGCTTTTTTTCTGGTATTTGTGGTAAAACATCCTTGAGTACCAGGTATTCTCGCAGATAAGTCACCCTCAGGTCTCTCTTCTTAGATACAACGCCATCAAAGTGAAATGAATAATTTAAAAACGTTTTAGAAAAAAAGAATTGTCTTTTAAAGCCACTTGGTTTGGTATGGTGTGTCACATATTATGAATTAAACATTCCATCAAGCATTGCACTACACCTGATTTCACATATGAATCCATCAAAAGTTGTTATGAGATACTGAGCACTTGTGCACTTCTGAAAGGTAGATGCCTGACATTAATTACGCTGATGGATATCAGGAGACACGCTCCAACCAGGAAAAGGGCAGAGATAATTAAAGAGGTTGAAGAATAAATCTAGTGAGAATTGTGGTATTCAAACGAGAGCTGAAAAAACACACGTAAATACTATTGAAAGCAACTGAAATGTAGACAATAAGCATCATCACGGACAACACAATTTTGGATTAAAAAAAGAAATATCACCTTCAGGCAGAAGACAAACATGAGAGGCGTCGTCAGTTGTATTATAGAGCGGAGAACCAATCGATTAGAGAGATATTAAATGGGAATAATAGGAAACAGAGATGGAACCATGGCGGTGTCAAACAGTGTGTGCAAGAAAGGAGGCATATCCAGAATGAGGATTCCAGACACGAAGTGGACGGAGAGCGGCGACAATGGGACGGTTGGTGAAATGGATGCTGGGATCCAAAAGGGGAGGGGCTGGGAAAGGGGGGATAAGAAGAATAAGAGGAAAGAGAGGGAGAGAGAAAAAGGTAGTGAGAAGAAAAGCCATGGAAATGGAAGCATAAAATCAATTAAAAAAGCGAGAAACATATTTACGATAGAGAAAATGAAGACGGACGAACGAGGAATTTTAAACATGTTATTGCAGTCAAAAAGGAGATAGATACATACATACATGGATCTTTTACTTTTGGGGCGTACATGAGATACTAGAATCTCCTCTTCCACCAAACTCCTTGTTCCAAGTATACTAACACTTAACAACATTAAAAACAAATAAATAGAGTGTACAATATACCTCCATAGGTGAGTCATTGTCAAAGAAAAAAGAATATGATATAACAAAAAAAATGGATGCATGGATTCACAAATATTCTACATAAACATATCCAAGCGTTTGGCCATTGCCAAAATTAGATTAAAATGAAGTACATAACGTGTAACTTTCTGTACTCGTGGGAAAAATTAGGATTATAGGTACGTACTTTATTATAACCACTTATAAAGAATATTTTCACTAGAACAAGTTAATTTTATCGCTACGTAAAAATACCTACAGCAGGAAAACGCCAGCATAAGAAGGGGGGTGTTTAAAACCCTATAAAAGCTACTGATAGAGAAGCTAATGACGCAAAAGCTAGAGTACTAAAATAGCATGCACAGTAAAAAAATACAATTTACACCAAGCAATAAAAAAATAAATAACTTAATATGAACTTAACTCATTATATGTACATGGTTTTTTTTAACTTAATATAAATAATGTAATACCATAATGTGAGGACACAATAGAAGGAAGAGAGAGAATCTGGTTTTGGGATTATGAAGAGGGGAAAGAGAGAGTGAAGAATTTTCCGAGAGAGAGATATATGCAAAAAAAAAATTAATTTATGCATCTCAATACTGCACAAGAGCGGAGTCCTTGAAAGTAACAATAAAAACAACCTAAAATAAGGTTTCGCTCTTCGAATAATCAGACGTAATTGAAGTGTTCATAAGAGTTGGGAGTGAAAGGAATAGCGTCGCACGACTGAAAGGGGACGCGAAAAAAACTTATGGCAAAGTTAACGCGTGCATGCTCATGAATGAGTGGGTTCAGATATTTATATGTGTATATATCTAGAAGGGTTTCCGTTGGAGGCGGAGCTTTTGAAAGTAGAAGGGGAAAGGGAATGGTCAAAAGGGGGTGGGCGACGGCAAGGGAAGGAGCCGTGTGATTTTTCCGGAGAACGCGGAGGAGCAAAAAAACGACGTTAGGGCGCGGAAGGCGTATTTCAAAAGCTCTGAGAAAATCGAATGCAAGAGAGAGACAGGAGGGGGTTCATAAGATATAGGGCGTAGTGGGAAGGAGGGAAAGAGAGAGATAAAAAGAGAGGGAGAGAGAGAGATAACGAACGTTTTTTGCAATGCCATCACCTCTGGCGTGATCGATCAATAGATGGATATTCTGCGTATTCGGCTTTACGAGGTTGACTCTTATAGAAGAGGCGAATATAGCGATTACTCCTTAATGAGCATCACTACTTACAGGGAATCGTGTTGCTTACAGAGCTGCTGCCTTTTCCAAAGTACGTACACAAAGTAAGTACACAATGAATGAGGTAATGTCTTATATTGCTGGATGTTTAGGCAGCTATTGTGTCAAGACAAATTTTCGACGTTATAGATGATCACATGATATGCCGCGAAGTATGAGACCCGCCCGTCACCTCGCATTGGAGGTTAACTATTTGTTTTTCTTTAATTGGAATTTGATTATCTTAGAATTTCACCAAAACACACGTCTACTCAGTTGGTCGGAGCGGAGAGACAATAAGTCATTCGAAAAATGGTGATATGCCACAATTCTATTTGAATAAATGCCTGAACGTTCTTTCAAAGGAGGTTATTTTGTAATTAAACCAGTTAAAAGTATATTGACGGAATGGCGGAAGACCCATTCAACTTATTCTTTTCAGTCACGTTTAATAGGTTTTAGACCTAAAAATCTTTTTCCCAAGGAAGCATTTCTCTGATATCAAAGAGTGAAGCATTTCTCTGATATCAAAGAGTGAAGCGTTTTTTAAAAATAAGGAAGGAATATATACGGTGACCAGGTGCGGCGTAAGCCCGGAGGAGACCGAAGCAGTCCATTGAAAAAAACAAGTGGCTAAAGACACAAGGGCTCAGGAGTGAGAGAAAAACCGACGGAAACTTTCGGAGGAATGTCAAAAAATAGATAGAATGTAAAGCAACCCTTCTCCTCTCGTATTCTCTCCTACTTAAAAGTACGTTTTAGAGAGGAAAGGGCACGAGGGCTCATGGAATGCTCCTTTATACTGCAAGACCCAAGGCTGAGCCCCATTCTCGCAACAAAGACTGTGGTTTAAACCTTACCTCAAAAAAGTTGTTCTGACAAGTGGTATTTAGCAGGGGGAAAAACCCTTTGCATTGCTACTGAAACAGCTAAAAATAAAATTAGGCTATTTAAAAAAAATCATTATATCAAATTAACATTTGCGTAACAGTTGAAAACTATACTGAAGTGTGTATATGTAAACATTTGCATATGTGAATTAATTAACGTAGGTTCATAATTATCTCTGATTAGTATCTTCTTAACCTTTTTAAAACATTGTTGATAGCAAAAAATATTAGGCAAATTTCCCGAATTTCCAATAGCACAAATAAAAAAAACAGATCAACAACGTCTAATCATTTGCAGTCAGAAAGATAGAAATTGAAATTTTGATGTAGCCACAAAGATAATTTTCAAAAATATTTCAAGCATTCCAGGGTACATTTTAAAACGCATAACGCTTCCTGAAGGTAGTGCACGGTAATTTCGCTATTAAACGCAGTTACGGAGTTTTTAAGTATACATGGCTGCCTGTTTTTAAATAAAATGTCTGAATATCATTAAAAATTCCAAAGAAAACACAGAATTAAGACGAGATAAGGAGGCGCTGGGGTAGTTGTGGCCTACGACTATTCTCAACGGGTTTCCAGCAACAGGCCTCAAGCATATCAATTGAACCTCATCAACTGCAAGCCAGTGGATATAACTTCGAATTTGCAATTGAATTGTTCCCGCATATTTTTGACACTCGTGCTTGGAGGAGTTTACGAAATCATATCGCCCGGTGGAGATTCACCGTGGAAGATAAGTTGGAGAAGTGAGAGGTCTACCGAGGTAGTACGCATGTAACGCGTACAGATGAGAAGAGAGATGAATTGATGAGCTGGGGTGCAGAAGATTGAACGGATCGGGGTATCGTGGTAGTTAACCATGGTAGCAGCTGCTGTTTCATTAGGGGTAGTCATTTCCCTACGAACAGGCTCCGCAGGGGAAAATAGGTAGACTACGATTTCAGCTACCAGGGTAAAGATTTCTTAAGTTAAATTGAAATAATATGTTGGCAGCATTGACTATCATGTGCTGTCCACTACCCTCCGTTGCTTAGCAGACCACTTCCACCCCAGCCTTCCCATCCTTAATACCACGTTTCGCTCAGGCCACTACCATTATGTTGCGCTACCACTATAGTTGGGACACGGAAGAGAGCTGACTAAGAAGTCCACTGCCTGAGGGTGTATTATGGAACTTTTCCCACGTAACACAGAAATAATTCAGAGAGCCCGGAAGAGGAAATAGCTTTAACAATTTTTTTCCCAATACGTCATGTTCTTATCAAGTTTTACCCTAAATAGTCCCTAATTCAGCAGCGGCGGAAAATGAGAAAACGTTACTTGGAAGTAATGCCATAAGTGAGTATTAAGTCTGATTCTGATGTTTCTCTGTCTAATCTAAACATTTATGGACTCCAACCCAAGTTCAACGAAGGTAAAAGTGCTTTAATAAATACCCTCAGTGTTTGAATAAGTGCTTCGGTATGAACTGATGAAATGAACTTTCAGCAACTTTCACCCAAATTTTCCTCACGTCAAAAAGACTTAAAAAATAAAATAATGCGTCGTAATTCTTTTTTCGTACATGCCTGAAGAAACACGCAAGCAGAACGATGCCCTGCATGTAGCAATACACAGAGATATCGCTACAGACGTCACTTCCAAAGAAGCTCACGCATAAGTTTTCACGTGCAAATCTGCCATGAGATGTTTTTGAAGAGGCGGGCTGTGGGAGAGGGGGGGGGGGTGTGGCGGAGCAAAGTGTGAATGAGAAGGCGAGGCGTTGAAGAGGAAATCAGGATGGTGTTCGTATTAGGTTACCGTGGTCGTCGAGAGAGAAGAGCGACAAGAGATTGACGGCGGGCAACAAGTGGAATAATGAATGGGATCGGTGGAAGAATAGACGCGTAGATTAATGACGTCAGGAGTGAGATAAATCTAAAAAAAAAAACATTTTCCAATTGACATCTTTCCGATTCCTCTCAAGCCATGTCTCACGAGATACTTGGGAAGTTCAAAATATCCATTCAATCATGATGATCGCCGATCACATCCATTAACTTTGGAATCGGCTCAGATTCGGAGGGATGATCCTCTTTTTCGCTAGAGTTCTGTTGCCTCCATCTGCAAGGGGCTGACAAAAAATTGAGCTATGATCCTAACTCTTGACGCATGGCCAACTGAAGTACCACTCCTACTTTAATTTGCAAAGCAAAAATCTGTTCCCTAAATTCGAAGGCGGCTTAAAGAAAGAGTCATTATTAATTCATGAAAATTTACTTGTCTGATCACGCACTAGAATGTTTAATTTTAAAAATGGAATCCAAACGCGGTGGTACCACCATTGCTCTATGCATCAACTTAAATAAAACGATTCTGAAGTGTAGGAGAAAAGATGAAAAGATAGACTATGAGCGAAAATAAGGATAAAGCGAGCCAACTCCGGAGAACTCAATTAGTTTGCGAAATGTATTCAGCCTCTTCGTTGATATAAGGCAATTTCCGAAATAGCTCCCTGAGATCTGTTTAACTAAATCCTGGAGTGTCAGAATATGCGAATAATTTGGAAAAAGGTTAACATTAGGCACACATTAGTTATTTATTCTTTACTTTTTTTGTGTTCATCGCATAGTTTATAAACACTTTAGACAGGCTTTAATAAGATACTATCGAAGTTTAGAGGAATAAAAAAAATTGCGCGTTACAAGATTCAAACTTAGGAATTCAAATACGGAAACGAGTGAGACCTAATAAGGCGTAATTTCAGTTGTAAACACTTCAAAACCTTAAGTAGGATAATGTTTACATCAAGATAAAATTTTCATTGGCCTTAGCAGAATGAGAATGATACAGCTAAAATAAAATAAAAAAACACCAATAGATATGAAATCTTACTCTTACTCCCAGGGCCATCTATATCTTAAGCGATATTTAGCCGCATCAACAAACCCCCTCCACCTGGAGCGATCTTCTGCCTCTGTTTCTGTTGCTCCGATATTTTGCACATCCGTCCTCACTTGGTCCCACCATCTTAGACGTGGTCTTCCCCGGGGTCTTCTTCCTTCAGGAATTTCATGTAGTACCTCCTTCAGCAGACTTCCCTCCTCTTTCCTTAGAATATGACCAGCCCACCTGATTCTTCTTGCCTTTATTTCACTTGTTATGTCTGGATGTTTATATAGATTCCTGATTTCTCTGTTGTGTTTTTTTCTCCATTGTTCTTCTTCGTATGTGAGCCTATAGATTTTCCGCAATATCTTATTCTCGAACACGATTATGTTTTTCTCATCCTTCTTCGACAGCCTCCACGTTTCGGATCCGTAGAGTAGTAATGGGGATATTATTGTTTTATAAAGTCTAGTTTGGTTTTATGTGACAGGGTTTTAGAAGATAGAATTCGGTTGCATGCATGTAGACATATGTTGGCGAGATTTAACCTGTTTTGTATTTATGGCTCTTCCGTATTGTCATTTGTTAAAATTACTCCTAAATATTTAAAATGGTATACTTTTTCAAACGCATGCCCATGCAGAGCGTGAACGTTTTTCTTACAGCATGAACCTTGAGTTATTCAAAAACGCTAAGCCTTAAACATTCTTATATCCAGACTTTCTCGCGTGGAAAGAGAATATATTTATAAGCAGCGCAGTCGTACATACAACGTACATATTCTAAAACATATTTAGAATGAGAAGTATTTTCAATGGAGAAACTCTGGTTTGATGGCTAATTTAAAGCACGCGCTCAGTGAGAGCTTTCCCTAGTGCAGCGGTTCCCAAACTGGGGTTCGCGACCCCCAGGGGGGTCGCGGGCCGTTCGGAAAGGGGTCGCGAGATGAGGATTGTAATTTCTTTAAAAACAATATCATTTGAAAGTACACATTGTTTGTTATTTTTAGGGGTCGTGGCTAAAACGTATGGGCTAAAATGGGTCGCGGAAAGAAAAAGTTTGGGAACCACTGCCCTAGTGCCTTCGCTAACCTTAGAAGGGATGGGCTTTCGTGATAAATAAATGCAAATATTGCAGTAAGAAGTTTAGCTAGTGTTCATATAGTTTGCGTTGATGCCATAATCCTCTCTATGCCAAAAAGGAGCAACTTTCGAGTAAGTTCCGGGCTAATACTTTGAAAATGAAAGTAGAGCCCATCAACTTCCATATGAAACAAGAGCAAGGCCCCAAAGTCATGCTTCGTTTCTAAGGAATGAATTATCTCTCTTGGAATAAAATTAAGAGTACAGAGGTTATAATATGTTATAGAGGTTTTAATAAAACTTATTAAATGTTTTATTTACTACTGATATTCCACGAAAAGTTGAATTAAAAATGAAAAGTGATTATCTACCGCCAATAAATGTCTCCAGTTCTATGGAAAAATGGACGGCTCCAGAAAGAAGAAATCGTTCGTTGATGGCTAAGTGGGGTAGACATGAGCTTCTTCTTCAGCAAAAACTCACAGAAGGGGAGTTTGAAGAAAAAAGGGACAAGAGGTGCCTCAAAGCAGCTAGGCCTGACTCATTTTAAAATTCCAACAAAAGCTGGTGGCAGACAGATGCGCTGAGCGCTGTGTATTGAGGAGGTTAGTGTAAGAAAGGGGATTATGAGGATGGTGGAAGAGGGAAAGGAAGCTGAAAGTAGAGGTATTGTACGCAAGGTAGTCAAAGTAAACATATGGATTCGGCGACTATTCAATCACCCGCAGAGACAGTTGATACTTTGAAAACGAGACAGTTTTAGTCTCAAAATTGCACACTGCGCATCATCCGCCAACGTGTTCGAGGACTGTGCCATCTCTTCAGCTCAGTTCTCCACTCACAACCAACAGTCACCCACTCCACCGGTCCCGACTTCCACTTGGAAGGTACAAAATGAACGAAGAACGTAATCTGACCAAAGTGATCGAACGAAATATGGTGAAAAAGTATTCTTGAATTAAATAAGGGATTGACTGGAGATATTAAGAAATGGAAAACAAAAAAAAAACAGCCTAAAGAAATTTGTGAATGGTCCCCATTCATTCGCGCCCTATTCACTTGCCTTTTGAACGTGACCAAACACAAACTACTAAAATTTACTTTGGAGTCAAGAGGTGGCCAGACATCTGATAATTTGAATTTTGGACTAACCTGCATATTATGATCTAAAACGGATTCGCTCACTCCATTATTCTGAATTCTTTAACGATCTAACTCAACCCATTCAGGCGACACATACATATTTTGGTAAGTTTCTTTTGGTTTTCTGCGATTAAACTAAACTTTTTTAGATTTAAATTTTAGTTTTTTCGAAGAAAACCAAAATAAACTTACCAAAATTAAAATAAACTGCGAAAAGCTACGAATAAAGATACATACATATATTCATTAATTTAAATGTGAGAAAATAGTAACACAAAGAATTTACTTTTAACAAATATACTAATTTTAAATACTTCCCATGAGTAATTGCTCCAACTAAAGATCTTTTTCAATCTAATACCGTGGAATTTTAGACCTGAAGGAAAACCCTTAAATACTTCTAAAAATTATTCACTTGGAAAACACGAAATCCTGCTAGGTAGAATGGTTGCTTCCTTTTTACTAACAATAAGCTTTGCCCAAATACGGATGATAAGTACGCACACATGTTAAACTCTTGACCAGAGAAAGGAATAGCCTTTGACGCCAAAGGTTAGATCCGCTGCGTTTCTTTTGTGCCACGCATTGTAAGCCAGAAGCTCTTCAGAACCACATATCTTCCTACCTTACCCTTAGTTACCTCTGGAGCGCTATAGACTCTACCTAACAAAAAACCCTAACTATACCCCCAACTATAGTATATCTGTGGTCACGTGTTCCCGTGAGAAATCACAATGGCAAGAGAGAGTAAGGACCCGTTGAAGGCTCGACGGTCGCCTGAAGAGATACCGAGAAAAGTTCTGGTGGTGAGACAGAGAAGATTGCTCCAGAGTGCACGAACGCTTTTTATGATCTTCCTCTCCGACGCCTTTACGGCTTCTGTCAAAGTTGTGGAAGTGGAAAAGAGCCTCCTCCTATCTAGGGTCCTATTCCACCAGACACCTTGAGAATATTGCGCATGAGGTGACGAAGCGCAAGGTGAAGAAGGCACGACGGACGGAAAAAGAGCGATAAAAATCACATAATCGGGCTTTTTCTCATAAAACTCGCAAAATAACTGAGAAGAGAACGAGAAGGCACATACCATGGAAATAGATTAATGGAATCGGAAATGGTTATCATTCCATGAAAAGAGATAAAGTGGCCACATTTGTGTGAGATTGTTTGTGGAACTTTTATCCAATCATTTTCGTTTTTCCTTCCTTCTTTCTCAGTTTCCAATCCAACGCCTATCTTTGAGGAACTTCTCATAATACATCATTAATAGAACTAATTGCTAAAGCCTAATTTATTTTTAAAAATTAGGTTATAACTGAAATAAAGGATCACGTTATTTACAACTGCTTTTCACAATCAAGCTAATAAGGTCTGTGCGCTTACCAGGTAGTGATTGCTAAACACTTATTGGTTCTGGTTAAAGGTTATTGGCTGATTAAATGTTTGGAAATTAGAAATAGTAAGTGTTAGTTCCCTTGAAAATATGAAATAAATGAAGCTATTATACGCACTTCAGCAGACGCAAAATAACATTTCCTGGGTAGTATTGTAAGTACGCAAAATACCGATGACTCATTGAAAGGGGGTTTACTCAATATTTCATTGAATCATTAATAAATAGCACGTTGTAACATTATCAGTTGGTAAATATTTCTCAAGGATTATAAAAAATTTGTTTCATCACATCTGACATCACAAATCACTCGCAAATACATTTGGGCCGTTTTAGGGCGTGTCCGTAGTTGGTTCCAAAGATATATTTACTATAATGAGAATCATTTGCGGAATTCCTGGAAATGATAATGTTATAAAATCTCCATTGAAGTAAGATCAAATACATTTACACTCCATTGAAAGTGAAGAAAAGGAATGAGAAAGGTTATCACAACCTTTAAAATTTCTTCATATTTTTACTCCCAATGAAAAACCTCTTACCTGCGCAAAGAATGAACGAAACTATGGATATCATTTTCCTAACGCAGAAATTTAATTTTATGGAAATTATTGATAATGGTTCTTCAAATAGATACAGATTTCCTTTCATAGAATTTTAAAAAGGTCCTATCTCCACGTAGTTCTGAGGTGCATCGACATAATTAATAAAAACATCCTTCCAATTCTTCAATCACTCGTCTATGAAAATCACTCGTCTATATTTATTCCACTAAGAAAAAAGCAGAAGACGTACAAAAATTAAAAGATAATTAAAAATATGGTCTTTTCCTTAACAACTACGGTAATTTTCTTGCACATGAGGTGTCCATCTCGGAAATTGAAATTACCTGGTTTGCACTGTTGGTACCAAGATATTATCAACAGCAATATTTTTCTTTATTACTATCTTAATTTCCCAAATATATGAGTCATTCAAAGACATTTCAATACTTCAAGACGAAAAACATTCACAATAACAACCTAAAAATTGGGATAGATTAAAATTGGCACTTTTAATGACGTATTTAAAACGAACTTCAATAAAAGCTTTGAATTCACACATAATCTCCACGTAAATTCTTTACTGATCCATACTATTCATTTTATAAGTACTGTTCGTTAAATGCAGCCCGCAATTGCTAGTCGAATGAGATAAAGAAAATAAGATCTCGGCACTTAGCGCAGGGAAAATGTGGATATTTTCACGAAAATAAGAAGACCGAATGAATAACAGAAAAGTTGAGCTGCGAGGATTTCTATCCGTGGAGAATGTCGATTTGGAAATCGGTAAAATTCTCCTGGGACGGGAAAAGGTGAGCAGGGGGAAGAAAAACGTTGCAAGAGGAAATGGAAAATTTAAAGCAGCAACGCACATCTCATGAAAGGAGTGAATGGAGGAGAAAATAGAAGAGTGAAGAGTTGGAGATGGAACTCTTTCTTACATTATTAAGGAGTGTTTGACTACCGGCGGAATGGGGATTGGAGGGAGGTGCTGAAACGCTGCGTGGGAGGGGGTGAGAAGGGGACATTGGGGGAAGGGGGCACATTGGGGGAAGGGGGAGGAGAGAGGAGGTGGTGAGAGAGAGGAAAAGGGAGTGGGAAGGTAGCAGAGAGATGTGAGAGAAGTAGGAGGTGTTAGAATCCCTGAGGATCATGCTCATTCTGTGCAGAGGATTCCCACGCCATTGTGTGTGAAAGGACGAGAATCTGAACGAGGATTTATAGGAAAAAAGGAATTGTTCACGAAAAGGAACAGTATTCCCAGGATGTAAGTTCAACACAAGGATAGCAGGAGTGGAGCAAACATTGAAGCACCAGGGTTATAAAAACAATGGTCGGCTGGAAACACAGGGCGCCTTTCATTTGTTTTAGTGTACTTCCCACTATAAAACTCAACAATGCATTTGCTTGCCATTCGTTTGAGACCCAGAAAACTTGGAAACGCACAAAAAACAGATCTGGAGCTTTTTTATGTGCGCTGAAGTATGTTCGAAAAGAAAAGAAAATATAACCGCACGCACGATTGTAATTGATTTGTCGATTTTCAATAAGGTCTTCAAAAATGGATAGGTTAGGCAAAGTTGAAAATCAGGTGCATTATGGTTAAAACAATATTTTTCTTTAGCTTGTTAGTTCAAAAAAATATTTATACTATTTACAACAAAACGGCCGCAAGTATTATGCATCTTAAGAAATCAACCTGCCGGCTGATAACCGAACGTTTCTTCTGAGCATATCGTTTCATTCATCGTCGTTCGCGCGGCATTTGATGCAGGTTGCTCTCATGATCAAATTGTTAGGTAGAAATATTAACAACAAAAATATGTGCATGAATGAAAATAATTTTGCGGACCCACGTTGTTGTGAAATTATAACATGCCTCTTTATTTCAATTTCCATGCGGAAAATAACTCGATCATCATGAATATGTTTTCCTGCCCCCATTGTGACCACACAAGTGACTTCTATTCATTCAAATAAAGCATTTTCTTCGTTAACTTTTTGGCATTCCATATAATGAATATTTAATGGAAAGTATTACAAAACCACATCATCATAGTATTACAATCCTAGGATTGGTATATTGCAGCCCTCCATTTCGCCCTATCCCATGGCAGTTCCTTCACTTCCCTATGGTTCTTCTTCCCCGTATCCCTCATGACTTACCCCAAGTATTTGTCTCTTGGTCTTCCTCTGGAGACTTTCCCTTCAATTTGTACCTTCATTATGCTAATTATATAATCGTTTTTCTCATAACATGGCCAACCCACCGTGTTCTTCTTTGGCGTATGGTGCTCCACAGTGTCCTTTCTTCTCCAATTCTTCTGTATACCTCCTCGTTTCTCACCCTATCCGTCCTCGTACGAAACCACATAATAACACTTAAAATCACGACCCGGGTTGCAATGCGTAAGAATCATCATCACGTGAATAAAAATATCGGGAACTCTCTTATTTGAAATAGGGGATAGATAACGGATAGAACACAATTTTCGATCATTTTGTTTAACACCACCAGAACAGCATTGCCCCGAATCATACGGATAAAATGCCACCCGTATAAACCTCCGTCTATTAATTTCTCTGTTCATCACCTCCTTAATGTTCCTCTGGAAAAAGAAAATTTCAACAAAGAAACTAACATAATAAAACAAATAGCCTCTGCCAATGGTTATAACCCTTGTTTGATAGACAAACTGATTTTTAAGAAACAAGAAAATACCTCAAGCAAATATATTCGGGAGCATGTAGTCAAGTTGGTATTAGGAAAAAATGGTCTTATGTGGTGAATTGTGGAATACTTTCCCAAAGATGAATTTTTTATTTCTTTTGAAACCACATTCAATCTGATGAACATATTTGTCCAGTGCCAGGAGCTTATTGACTCAAAGAAGAAAAGTGGTGTTCATACTCTTAATTGTAATGACTGAAATATTGTCTATGACGCGGAGAACCCAAGAAATTATAATAACAGGACCAATAACTATTTTAGCGCTTTTATAAACAATTGTGACAATACAAGCCACTTTTTCAAACTGTTGTTATGCTCATTACAGTGATTTTAAAGTCAACATTTTATATTTAGCAACTTTCGACGAGAACCAAATGCTCTAGAAGAATTCGGAATTTCAAAAAGCCTTTTTGACCCTGGCATGAGTGTCTTTACGAGTATCTGTTCCTTTCTCCCCCTCCCCTGTCCTGTGGGAATTTACTCAAAGATCCCATTTTTAAACTTCCTTTGAAAACCCCCTTCCCCCAACTCCACCTTCTTCCTTTGTCTTTCTTCCTCCACTCCTTTCGCTTAAATATGTAAGAGAGTTCCAGATATTTATATAGACCTGATGAAGATGCTTACGCATCGTAACCCGGGTCGTGTTTTTAAGTGTTGTTATGTGATTTCGTAATAGTTACCATCAAATATTCATAATCCATTCATTGTCTCCGCTTCCCATCCCTTCATCTCTTCCCCTTTTTTGGCCTCTCGTACACCCCAAAGAATGTTCCCGCCGCGGCACACACGAAATCCCATTGTGGATCGATGTAGGGAAAGTCCTCGGATCAAGCACCGGAAGACGCTCCCCAAGATTCTCCGCCATAACGCAAGGGGGCGCTACCTGGTATGTCATATCGACCTGCTACCACTCCTACCCCGGCTCGGCTTCCTCTCCATCTCTATCCATTCCCATCTGAAAGACAAGACATCCCAATCTACCCCGCCACACCTCTTGGTTTTGCAACGTAACGAAAATGGACCCTGATATATTTCAACTCGGAAGATTTTTCACTCCCTCTTTCAGGGCGAGAGAATGGCGAGCAGACATAGTGGATACATTATTAAAACAAGCCACGAAACGATACGGAGTGCAACCTAGAACAAAGGACAGTTTTAATTATTATATTTTAGGCTATAAAGAAAACACTGAATTGATTTAATTTACTACTCGAATAAATAAAAGAAGTAGTTCAAATTTGTTTCATCAAAAAAAACAAGAACTAAGTAATCGCAAATTTATCATGTCCAAAACATAGATATTGGTCTAAATAATCATCAGAGGTAATATTCACACTACTAACGATGAGATTTACACTCCGAGGGAAATTGTAACGCCCCTCCGAGAAGTAATAAGATTCTTCGGAGCGACGTTACCCTTAGACACGTGTAACCCAATTTTACCAGAATTTTCCACGGAATTCCCCAAATTCATTCCCCTCGAAAAATTTGTCAAGCATCCAGAGATGGGGAATGGGTTGAGAGGATATGCCCAAAAAAAGAGCCCACTTTGCAAGCCCTCGGTATGAATCCAACTACTTTTTTTCTATCGACGACCATCAATGCAACCAAAATTTCTGTCCACAACACCATATCACAAGAACAAGAAAACCCAGTCACACACTTACTCGCTAATCGACCTCCATAGGATGATGTCCACAGCCTTGAAAATGGCAGGAAATTGTCCTGCCGAAACGTCGGCAATCATGGAAAGCCTATCCCGGTGGGAAACCCGAGAACAACTCATAAGCTGAACATAGGTTTAGGATGTAGGAAGGGGAGACCCTAGAAACTGACGGCTTAAAATTTGCTCCTGGAACTAAATTTTGCTAAGGCTAGTTGTTCTGCGTAACTTGAAAAATCACAAAGTCGTTCTCAAGTCTCTAATGTTCCTGTGGAACATTGCAGGTAACGATTTTCCCTGTAATCCAAGGGAAATCGACACCACGTGCAACTTGTGAAAGTGGCATAGTATATTTGGCAACTTTTACGCTCGGATCCTCCCCAAATTGCTCTGCAATAATAAACTACATGTACAAATTAATTTACTCGTCAGTATTTTTATGCGAAAATATTAGTTTGAAGGAAGAACTACGACATGTTTATTGAAAACTTAATATTTATATATCACTAAACGGTGCTCATCACCGGCAAGTTGAACTCCCACAACTTCAGAATCTGAGCAAATATGCACATGGATCTTGGAATCATGTCCAAGAGAGGTTTAAATTGCACGTTTTGTTAGAGCTAGTAAATTAAAATGTGTAGATATTATTCTACAAGGAGAGAACCATATATTTTCTCGTGTGGTGAATACACGGGAATATTTCTTATACTCCGCTGTTAGATGACCCAAAATTACTCCTTTGCCAACAGCAAGACTTTTTGTCACCTCACTACCGCAATAGTCCGCATTTCGAAGAGGTGAGTGAGCAAGGTTGGTGGTTAGGTCATTCAGAGACAGTCACAAGGACACCTCAGAGATTTGAACCTCAAACTTGAGTGTATGCCAAATCAAAAACTGTAGCCACAATGAAACAGTTTTAATATGATTTTCTTAGAAATGACACCTGTACCAACTCTGTAACACATATGAATACATTTCTTTCAAGGTTCTATTGTTAATGTTTTTGTAACACAAATATATCATAGATGACGCTGCTAAACACCACCGCTAACAAAAACCAATTCACACACAATTTAAAGAATAAACATGCAACTGTATTTTATGCGAGTTGTTAATTCATCTCACATTCAGGTTTTAACTTGCGTTTACCCAATTGGTGTAATAAAAGCTTACATTAAAAATAAAAGAGAAGCTAAAATCACTTAGATCCCATGACGGATGTTTTACAGTTACTGTATATATTATTTTTAGGCAAATTGAACTTATCTAACATTATTGCCTTCTGCGTAACTTTTCCATTTGTTGTCAGCACTGTCCTTCCTATTAGGGATGGACAAGTAAAAAAATATATCGATAGATATCGTATCAATATTTAAAACATGTATCGATAGTTATCGAGCCAAAATTATCGATATTTTGAAATATCGATAATTTTGCCAAAACAAGTGGTTCCTTGAAGTTTCACCAAAATATATAAAAAAATGTTGAAGTAAAATTTGGAAAATTATGGACATGTATTCGTAATAAAAAATTATCTTATTTTTTTTATTTTTACAATCAATTTTAATCAATCAAACCAGAATTTGTCTGATATTGACATCAGAAGAACTCTCTGTTTTACATGTTCCCCCGTTAATCTATTCCTGTTGTCCGGTACCACGAAGTTAACTGCAGCAGCCACTCTTTCGGATGGAACAGATGAGGCTTGGCATATTAAGTACTTCAGTGCGATTTCCGAAAGAACCGGTGTGAAGTGTCGGGAGTTCACCCAAAACTTTATTGGATCTGATTTCCTCTCCAGTAGTGGTTGGTCCAGATACTGCTTCAGCTCATTAGGGACAGAGCCAGAGCTAGGAACCTCTTGCATAGTAGTGCTAAGAGATAATAGGTGTTCATGTCTGGACCAAATTGAACTTCTATCAGCGTTTTTTCGTTCTGTTTGTGCAGATCGTACTTCTGGTGAACGTTGTCCCATTCGCCTATGTTCTAAGCGAATATCATCACTTATTTTCGTTATAGCACTAGACACCGCAACTGGAGAAACAACTTTACAACGGTGACGTGCTAAACAAATATATAGAATTTGATACTCGGAAAAAAAATCAATTTTTGATATATCGACATGAAAAATATCGACGATAATTATCGATAGATTTAAAAAAATATATCGAGTTTTTTATATATCGATATTTGTTGCCCAAGCCTACTTCCTATCTTTGCTTTGATGTCCACCAGTCTTATCCATAATATCGCAGTTGAATAGTATGTCATCTCAGCTGGTGCTAAGATTCTATCCAACTGTTTGACGTCTGGAATGTAAGCTTGATAAACGTCTTGCGCTAGGATGGGTGCTTTGCTGTAATTATCAGCGAAATTATGCCTTGGGTCAATGGAAAACACAGTAACGTCAACTCCGAAGATTGATTGAGTTAAAATGCTTACATTCTTCTGTGGTGTTGGCTTCTGTGGCGTGTCTACGTGCGATAGCTTAGGGAGTATTGGTGATGATGGCCCGGTGCTGCTTTGTCAACCTTAGCATTTGTCAACCTTAGCCTTTGGAGCCTTGCTAGATCGTTTCTCCATGGCGCGTTCAGCTGAGAAATTCTCTCCCGTCTCCTCGGAAGACCCTCAGGCTATCCAACCCTCCACATCCACTCAAAACTCTTCTACATTGCCGCCCTCATCCGAACCAAAAGGTAAAATCCCGCCAATCCTCCCTGCGAAGACAGAAAATTGATCGGTTATTTAGGCCCGCCTTCGCGGGTCTAAAAGACTCTTCCAGTCGCTCGCTCCACCGGTACCAAATCCGCGATCATTAAATGTTCTTCCCTTGCATACCATCACGCCTGTATTGCGTCCCTCACCGAAATCAATGCCGAATTTAACTCGTTCTCCACCCCTTACTCGCGTAGAAAATAATTTTGTCTGCGCGGCACGTTCCCTTCCGTCTCAGAGGAAGACATTCTCTCCGAACTCACCGGAAAAGGCCTCCCAGTAATCTCAGTCCATCGCATTTTCAGCACCCGCCCCTCCCCCGAACAACGCGCACGTGATATCAAGGCAGTTAACAGGTACGCAACCCGTACCTGCCACGTAATATGCCATCCGATCACCGAAATAGACCTCACCGTCTCCATTCACTCCATAGCCGGCTTATCCGTTGAAATCTCAATCTTTAAAAAACCCACCCAAGCTACTCAATGTCACCGTTGCCAAGACCTCGGGCACACGAAGGGGTACTGTCGCGGCTGCCCCGTCCACAACAAAAAGAAAAGTGAAATGCTTACCAGAATCCACGGCCCGCCTTCAGCTACTCCGTTCAACCCCGCTCCTGCTCCTCCTCCTCAAACCCAGTCTTACTTCGCAGTCGCCTCGTCTTTCTCTGACTTCCATGACCTCTCATCCTCTCCCAATTTGCAACCAAACTTTCCGTTAATCCAAACCTCGTGCTCACCAGTGAATTACATTCGTGGTCCCTCGGTGTCATGGTTAAAGTCAACTCCCTTACCACCTTAGCCGCGAAAAAGACGTTCCTCCTGGAACAGTTAATCCTGATCCACTCCTCATCTTAACCAGCTTCCCCCCTCCTTTCAAACGTGCCCGCAGACTATTTTATTATCATTAATCCATTCCGAGTACGGCGGCACTTAGTACATTTTGCAATTTACACATACAAAATTACACTGCCTATCAACTCTCTCCTGAGTCTTTCGTATATCTATCAATTAACCTCTTCTTAAATTTACACTGCCAATGTAGTGCATTTGAAATCAACAAGAAAAAAAGAAAAAATTGAAAAAATAAAACTCCGAACTGCAAATCACGTGACAAAAATGAGTTAAAAAATAAATAAAAAAAAACAAACAAAAAAATAATATACAACAAAAAATATATAAATAAAAACCAATAAATCCACTATGGCAACAAAAAAAATAAAAAGTTGATTATTTAATACTGTTTAAATTCAATTGTCACCAAAAGAAAAGGACCTTTTAGTTTTTAGTTTTATTAATCTTGCTTTCAAAATAGAATTAAGTTTCTTTTTCTCACAAACCATCACTACACAGCCCATAGACTCCCGTGATATTTTAAATGCATCTGCTCACACACCGGTTGTGGAGAGCATCGCTCTCCGGTACGGTCCCCACACTCGCGCCTTCGGCGCGGTGAGATATACGTGCCATAATATCAATACATTTGGACCGTCTAACATCAACAATAACTTCCTTTACAATGGGTTCAACTGATAGCGACAGGCTCAAAACTAGAATCATCATACTAATATATAAAAATTGAATGGTGTCTGTCTGTCTGTTGCTCAATCACGCAAACACTACTGAACCGATTGAGCTGAAATTTTGTATGCAGTTAGAAAATTTATTGGGATGAAACATAGGCTATATTAAAAATCCGTCAGTGCCCCCAAAGGCCCCCCTGGGGGTCTCTTGTGGTCCATGCTAAGCATTGGGTTCGGTGCAGTTGTTTCATTTTTTGCTTTTTAAAAGTAATTTCACTCAAGGTAGAGGGCTGGGATTTTTTTTATCGGGTGGCTGAATAAACTAAGTTTCTAATTCTTTCAATCGATTTTCTTTTACCCTTCGTAATTGTCTGAATATCATGTTTATTGCTGAAAAATCTGACAATTTTCTCTTTAATCAACAATAGCATATTTCCTTGACAACCAGAGATTTGAATTTCAAAGGATATTCACGCATCTGGCATTTAAGTTTTCCTGCCGGTCCATGATAGCACGTAGAAAGAAAATTTGTATAAGAAGGGCCCAGAGTCCCAAGGGCCCCATGATAGATTGCTTCGGGGGGTAATCGATAAACTCAATGCATATTTACAAGTATACTCTTCAAAGTCTATTCTCGAAGTAGCTCTCATTGGGGAACTGCATAGGAGAGAACACTTATGTAGTAAACGATACACATAAAGGAATTAAACGTGGAAAAATATTTACGTTCAGCGAATAATAATGGTAATAATGCCTCTGTTACTACAACAAACACGGCGTTGGTTATTATAGTTTAATACTCAGATGTATTACACGTAGTGGAACCGTCTGCCTCTCATTACGTTTGCGAACTGTTTTTAGACCAATTCCCACATAAACTTTACGAGTTATTTATGTACAATTAAACGCGTTAAAATGCAGTTTACTTACATTCACTCTATCAACGAGTAGCCTATTCGAGTCTCTCACTTTCCTCTGTGTTTCCCCTCCTTGGACATAAAAATATAGCCATCAACATCCCTAACAGAAAAAAAGTAACCTTTCAAATAAATCTTCTTAAGTAAGAGGAATGTCTTCTTTGCAAGAAAATGAGTTCTTGCATGAAAATCGACAAAGATTAGACTTGGATGCTCAAAGACATGTCCGCCAGCGATCCAATGAGCGTATCCGCGTGGTGTTTCTCGGGTTACGCTAAGAACCGCACAAATACCATCCTAATCTAACCTACGGACGGGTAGAAACCTTTAAATCTGGTTCAAATATAGATCCATCTGTTTCGAAACTGCAACCTGTTTTAAGATGGCGGAAACTATCATGATGTCACTACATGCTTCTCACCCGAAACAAAACCGGAAATTCTGCGCAATGAACGACATCCGTGCATGAAAATTGACAAGCACAAAAAAATCTCCTTGGCGCTATTTATTAAGTAGTAATGAGTCTTTATGGCCTATTTTTGGGTTTCCCGTGCATGAAAGAGGACAAACAATCACTCATCTCTCCGTGCACCTGGAAAACGGTCAGCGAACAATTGATTTTCATTACAATTGCGAACAGTTTTTTGACCAATTCCCGCATCATAAAAAATACGAGTTCTTTACATATGTTTAAAATTGTTAAAGTGCAGTAAACGTACATTCACTCAATCATCGAGTTGCCTATTCAAAACTCCCACTTGCCAATGTTTCCCTTCCTTGGACTTAAAAATATATCCATCAGGATGCCTAATATAAAATAGAGTAATCTTTCGAAAACATTTTCTAAGGCAAGAGGAATGTCTTCTTTGCGATAAAATGAGCCCTTGCATGAAAAACGACAAAGGTTAGCCTTGAATGCTCAAAGACATGCCCTCCAGCGATCTCATGATCATCTCCCTGTGGTGTTTCTCGGATTACGCTAAGAACCGCACAATTTTCATCCTAACCAAACCTACTGACGGGTAGTAACCAGCTAAACATCTGTTTAAAATAGTAAGCCATCTGTTTCGAAACTTCAATCTGTTTTAAGATGGCGGAAATTATAATTAGGTCACTACATGCATTTTACCATTAAGATGAACGGATATTCTGCTCAATGGACGTCATCGGTGCATGAAAATTGGCAAGTACACTAAGACTGATCACCATAGATTTTAAAATTAGTAATCGATGATTATGATTTAGAAACCAATTATTATGACTACCCTTCATACCGAAGGCGCAGTCCGGGTAGTGAAGGATTCATAAGACAAATAAACAAGGATGCAGCTGAAAATGCTCCTCTTGACGGTATCAACCGCTGGGTTATACTCTACTCTCCTATTCTGATTAAGATACTCAACACACATATCAACATTGAATAGCGGAACTCAATTGAGCCAGTCAAATATATTCGTGTACACGTGATCAAGCTGTTAATCACTCAGAAGACGGCTCAAGAGAACCGGTTGGACGAAGTGACCATCTATCAACTTAAGTGCTATTTATTAAGTAGTATCGAGTCTTCGTGGCCCATTATTGGGTTTCCCGTGCATTAAAGAGGACAAACAATCACTCAACTCTCCGTGCACGAAATGGAAAACGATCGAATTACAACAATATAGGATATGAACACCTCAAATGATCACGCTGACAGTATTCTTCAGGTTTTGTGGTTTTCCTACAAAATAAGTTCAATGTTTTTCACATCCGTTGAAGTTCAACGGGTACCTTCAGCTAGTGATGAAATAAAAGGACACATTTTTCAAATGTCACTATTTTTCTAAATACTATTTTTCCATCATGGAAAAATTTCACACAGTTACCCCTGACATCGTTCGTTTTGTCAAAATTAGAAGTTGAAACCTCCATCGTGCGAAATTGTCCCTATACCCGCAGGCAGTAGTGATGGGCTTTGTCGTTACTTATTGGTAATTGGTACCTTTCGTTCTCTTCTCTTCTGGTAATCGTTACTTTTGAGTAGTTACTAGGTATTCGTTTCTCATTTGTGGCTAGCCAGGCTGCGTGAAGCAGATACATAGTAATAAATTTAGCCGAAGAGATGGCGCTGGGACATCCTTCTCCCTGGTATACATTAATTCAAATAAATTTTACGAACTTTAGGACTGACATATATCACACATGAAAATATTTTTAAATCTAAATAGTTTGTCAATGAATATCTGTTACCAATACCACTTAATAGTGGTATTAGTAACAGATATTCATCGACAAACATAATGGAATACCGCAAAGTTAATTATGAACTAGTAAATTAAGATTGTAAAAAGAGTGATATTTGACTGTGAAGTAATTATGGTGAATCCTGAAAGAGAGAATTATGTAAGTTTTACGTAAATACCGTTGCAGTGCAAAGCATAATGCTATTTTTCCATTAGAATAAGGAGTAAGGACCCATCGCTGTCTTTCAATTGGTAAATTAATCAACGTATTTATGTCCACAATTGTACGTGTAGTTATAGTGTAATATGACTTGGCTTTGCGTATGCCAGATTAGCAGGGCACTCGCCAGAAATAATCGCCATGACCATTCGGACCAAATAACGTTGATTGTTGGATAACACTTCCATATCTACCTCTGGAGCGATGAAAGGGACTTTCTCGAATTCCACCACTCGAAGGATGTGGAAGATATCTAACTTGTGGTCCATTGGACCTGAGTAGGCCGTAGGACTTTTCGTTGATTCGTCAAGTGCCATGGAAAGACGGAAGGGCAACTCATTAAAGTGAAGTAGGCAAATAAGCCATTGCAATGGCCCACCTAGAGTAACTTCCATAAGACGTATCACACCTACCACGTGGCCAGTGTTCCCCACACAGCCGTCTGACCCTGCTGCTTTCATTTCACACAAATAAAGCTGCTTCTTCGTAAGGTTCCCCATTATGTTTTAGTGAATGTTATTAGAGCCACCTTTATCACCTTGTGTGTTGTGACCTATGTTACGGTTACCTGGCTCTTCGAGTGGCACTATACACTCTTCTGTCATAGTAGTTTTAGCCCTTTTATTTTCACCCTTCACATCATAGGTGCAAGTAACATCCTTCCTACCGTCAAAATAAAGTGCCGTTAGCTTGTGATCCATAAGCTCCGCGTCCAAGTTGTCTGATAAGACTCATCTGTGATGCGTCACTTCCCTTTTTACTTTGTCAGGGTCGACGACTTTTTTTGTGTCATCTGGGGTAATTAAACCATAGTCAGCAAGGGCAGCATTTGCAATAAGGGTAACAGAGGGGATAGGAACTCCGTTGCGGTCAGCTACTAAGGCAACGTTCGACAGTTTCAGCCTATTCTGGTCCGTAGGGTGCTTCAGTTTTACATCCATCCATGGATCCATCCTGACCAAAATTGAGTCACGACGTACTGTGCCAGCTTTCAGGTCAAAAAAGGACTTCCAAGTACACGTCTTCCCAACCAAATCTAAGGTACTTTAGCATAAACTAGAGTTCAAATTAACAATGCACTACCTTTAGCTATGCGATACTGAAGATTTTCCCTTGCAGAATGTGTTTGTGACCCCCCAAGTCTCGTCTAGTGGACTATGCAGCTTATTTTGAATGGAGGATTCCAGTTCTGAATCATAAAATAATTAAAATAACAAATCACGTAAAAAAATTGGTATAATATCACATATGAATTGATGGTCCTCGCCTAAGTGGTGATTTGCTCTGCTCTCCAATCTTTTATTTATTTCTTTAATAAATACTTTTGAATTGTATTATTTTAAATGTATACTACTTTTAAATGTAAATTTTAATGCCAACATACTCCAAATTATAATCCAGTATAGCCCATGCCATTTCAAACACCTTGATAGCATATAACGTCTGTGAAAACGAGTACCTAGCATCTATACGCTAGGTATTTACCTAGCTTATACATGCTAAGTATTTTAGCTAGACAAGGGTGAGTTTCTCAAAGCTGAACATAAATTCAAAAATCAATGAAAAATGTATTACTACAGTCAATAAATATTAAGTTTCGCAATTGCAAACTATTTTAGAACACGGAAGAATCAAAATAACTTAGTTTTCTCCAATAAATATTCAGCATCACGACCCGGGTTTCAAAACTTGGCGTCATCTTCAGCTTTAAGAATAATTTTTCCAATCCAATTATTTCCTTTTTAGCATATTCTCTTGCGAACAGTAATGGAAATTTCCAAAAATATTCTGTTATATTTAGCAACTATACCCCTTTGCGACTTTCAAGCCATATGCACCTAATATCCTTTGCTGTATTGTTGTCATAATAACTCTGATGACATATATACCGATACGGATAATTATAATGTCCCTATAATAGTTTGCTTTTGATTACATTTCGGTATTGGCCCATATGAAGGTGTAACGTTTACTGGTAAACATAACGTCCCTACTCATTCACTTTGATTACATCTAGTCACACTCATATATGGGTTACCGATTACTGGTAATCATAAGGTTCCTATTCGTTTGACTTTGATTACATTTCGTTACAGCCATATATGGGTATACCGATTACTGATAATTATAAGGTCCCTACTTGTTGGACTACGAGTACCAGTTTCGGTAGTATCGGTATGCCCAAGGATTTTATTTGGTACTCTACCCCAGTGAAAGTAACTGAATCGTAAAGGTAATCAATCGTTACTTCTCAAATTGAGAAATCGTTATTTCCGATTCGAGTGAGTAACGAGTACCAAATAAACGATTAGTTACTTTTCGGCCAACTCTAGCAGGCAGTCACATATCAAATCCTCGCATTCGTCAACTTTATCTGCAAATTATTCCATTTATTGCATAAATAATCTAATTCTTGCCCCGCTATTTCCTACATCCTCCTTCCAATGCCTTATTTCTGGGAGAATCTAAATATACGAAACGGTGATCTTCTTCGAGCCAAGTTGTCTCTTTCTCCACAGGCATTCCCACATCAAACCCTCTCCATTCGTCATTTTTCGCTGGAAATTCTTTCAAACCTTTTCTTTATTATATAATCTTCTTCCTGTCTCCCCACGCCCTAAATTCTCCCACGAATGCCTCATTTCTGGGAGAATCTAAAGTCGATTGAACGCGTGGCCAGGCCACGCCGTGGCCTGTACCCGATACAACACGTACTGGGGAGACTTGGTAGGAGATTTCGCAGGAGGTAGTGTGCGAGAGGGGGTTGACGGATGAGGAGTTTGCAAGTGACAAGGGGATTCAGGGAAGGAATGAAAGTTTTTCATGGTGAGTGTGCAGAATGAGGGTGAGTTAAGAGCATGCGGAGTTGGGAAGGGAAGGGTGGGATTTAGGGGAGGGGGAGGTCAACTCAAAAAACTAAGGCGCATTAACGGAGATTCACTCATTCTCAGAAATTGAAGGGGTAGTGTGGAGAATGTGGGGAGTGGACAGGAAGAAACAAATCCTGATAGGCATTGACAGTGGTGAAGCCAATGAATTCCCGTCTTAGGCCTCCTTTATCTCTTCCGGCATTCGCCTATCTTGCTTCCTTCTTCATTTGACATTAATATTATTTTATTTCCGTTTTTCTACAGGGCGCTTTTCAGTCACCAAAGAAGGATTATTAATGCAAATAATATGAATTCCTGAAATGTAACACACTGTAACTTCCATTTTTAATAAAAAACTTTGTACTTTTCCTTTTTTTATTAAAAATGGATATCTATCACTTCCACGAAGTCAAGCCTGAAACAATCAAATTTACTCTCTAATTTCTCTGCAACACTCTGGAATCATCTGTAATTTCCTTTGACACATGGTGGTTAAGTAGAATTTACATCGTATTTACGATATTATATTTGAGAATCCACTCTTGATTAGAAATCCTGTGTTAAAATCCTGAATTTCTAAACAGACTAAATATTGAATGGACACTGATGATAAAATTAAATAAGTGATCAACGCTCGAGGGATAAAAATCCTCGTGTCTTACAGCAAGATTGTATTAGAGAAGAAGTGTTGCACCTAAAGTTAAAATATTGTGACATAAGCATCAATAAATTCGAGGGGGGGGGGTTAAGTTATACATTGTAATATTTGCATTTATTTATTTTATGTTAGTCATTATTATAGTTGCTTTCTAAGATGTTTGATTAATTATATATCATTCGATTGAGGTTATTTTATTCTCATTGTCAGGGTCAAAAAGATGGTTGAAATCTGAGACATAAAAGTAGCATTAAAATTAGAGTATTATTACCAATGAATAGTAGGTTATACGATTCATAGGTGTAGAGGAGAAGGAATGAATGGATGGTCGTGGGTCCTTTGATAGAGGGATGAAAGTATAACGCGAAAGTGGGAGTGGGAGTAGTAAGACGAGAGATGTAAGGGACGCCCGAGGCAGTTTTAAATCGATTCGGTGTACCCAGATTGGATTTTATTTAGACTAGTTAGATAATGAAGCTATCATATTCTACTTAGGATTTAAAAATATATATTATACATAAGACGAAACACCCCAAATAAATATCAAGAGTAGATACGGCTATCATTGAATTGACAAGGTCTCGTCGAGTAGAATTACAGTCGATATTCGTCTTTCGAAAGTCCTCGGTTTCAACAGTGTTATGGTTAGGGTAGGATAAGAGAAGAATATTTACAATGAGAAATTAAAGCAATACTTATGATAGTAAGATCAGAAATGAACGGGAAAGTTCGGTGAATATTGTCTTCGAATATACGAGTGCCCTGACTTAATCACCTCAAGTACCTACACACTTTATAATTTAGCGAAAATTATATTTGGTGAATAAACGTTACCCTGTTTTGTCACGGAATGTTCAAGTGAAACATATCCACTAACCGTCTAGTCAAACAGTGCAACATGATGTCATATCGCTTAGTGTGATATGATGATTAAGGCACGCAGTAAAACTTAGTTTGTGTGCGATTAAATGGTTTATATATTACCGAGTGCATTATTTAAGTTACTTTTATTATTAATGACTGTGTAACACCTGGAGGGAGGTAGGGATAGAGGGAGTGAAGAACGAGAGATATTTGTCGACAATCAGGGAATCTGAAGTTGTCTCCTGTGGGTGTGAAGGGTGCGGCGACAACAATGGAAAAAATGGGCCACTCAATATGGCGCCATTGCTCTGGGTTTCAGACTGAGGCACCTTCCTTAAGACGGGGGGCTGGTAAGGACACTCATAATTGCAGCAGAGGACACACGAGAAATCATTAAGAAGTAACTTCTTCAAGAAAGAGAGATAAATTGAACTATCGTAAGATTGTTGGTATCTTCTTTCGCGTGAGTTCGTTTTCCTCGAGTACCAGAACCTCTAGTTTTAAAAAAACCGCACATTAAGCGTTCACTCACGCAAATCATGCAAGCTAATCCATCCAGCCAATCAGTTTACCCAAGTCGTACTTTCGTAGGTTTTGAGGATATTAGTAGAGAGCCTTGAAGTAGATGAACGAATAGACTAGGTGGATGGTTTGTAGGAAGAAAAGCATCAGGGAAAGAAAATATAGAGAAAGAGAGAGGAGAAGGTGAATGGAAAGAAAGGAGTCTGCTGAGCGAAGGACGGGTTAAACGGAGCACGGAATGTTTATGTGTAACGAGTGTCATCACCGAGTGATTTCTTTTGCCGTAGCGTGCAATTTACTTTCAATGGTGTAGCTGGGATAAAATGAGGGAATGGGGCGAGATTTGAGAAAAGTGGAAATACCGTCACAGCGGCGTACCTGGGATTGATTGTAAGGACGGAGGTGTGACTGTTTATAAGGACTGAGGAGTGCGTTCAAAAAATGGCGAAGGTAGAGAATTAGAGGGAAAAGAGAGATTAGAAGAGTTCGCAGTCACACATTGGAGTATATGTGAGAAAGTAATAAAAGGATAGGCAGCCCAAGAGAGGGAGGGCTGTGAAGGGAAGGGAGTTGCTGGAAATAAATAAAGGTATGTACTTGCATTTTATTTGAGGAGATGAATGCAACTCAAGTGCAGCGTTCTCTTCCTCATTTGTTTGGTGGGGCGGAGTTCAGGATTAATGAGACGAGATGTGCTCTGCGACATTTAAAAAACGTAAAGATGTCGCGAGGACTAATCCAGCACGAGACAGCCTCGGTGCATTCAATGCCATGGTCGCGTTTACGTCGCTACGAGACTACTGAGATGTCCCTTCGATCGCGCAGAGCATTCTTTGAGGATATGCCTCCTCTCACAATATCTCACGTCAAGATTTCTAGAAATGATGCAGCGAAACCAGAAACGTGTGTAATATTTTCTATCTTGGTAAGTCCCAATGGTTTTAGGTGTTTTTTCCGCCGAACACTTTTTTAAACAATTGATGAAATAAAAAATATCAAGAGCGTTATCACATACCACAGCCTAATTGTTTTTTGGATATTTACTTGGTAGTTTCACAAGTTTTCCATGGGACTTGCATGCGATTAATCTACATCCAAAGACTGTCAATTAGTGGTGGATATAATTTTTAGATATTTTTAAAAATTTGATTACCCAGGCAGTATAATCGGATGCTCCACACCATACACATTAATTGATATTTTGGCATTCTTTGAATTCAAGGATTATATGGGTGTGACGATCGAAATCCATCGTTTTGAAAATTGCTTTAGGTAAATTAAATCCATTAAAACGAAAATACCATTGCTTTAGAAAGGGCTTCTGTGGCATATCGCGGTTATTGATTCCATTAGGATGGTTTTACATGAATGGAAAATAAAAGGTAAATACACTATCCAATCAGAGATGCATAAGTGTTTTGCCGAATTACTATTCTTGTTCTCTCCTATTACACTGCTCTTCATCAAAAATGATGTCTTCAAATGAATGAGTGTTCCTAAATGGATGTTTTGCGCTGAGTTGATCCTTTTTTCCTAACACGTAAGATTTTCGAGAAAATCAAGAATATGTTTTTCATAAAAGTCACGTTTATATACCTTGGTAGGGCATGGGAATTATCTTGTGTTAAGATGTGATTACACCATTTTATGTGGTCTTGCAACAGTAATTCATTTGTCGAGTGTGGTGTATGTGATCTGCCAATAGTAACTCGACATTTTTTTGTGTCACACGGGGTGAGGTGGTGACACCGAAAGGAATGAACGTCTAGTGTGTTGTATTCAGTGTGTTGAACTCAACGGTTGCATGAAGTGACAAATTGTGTATTCCGACAATGTCTACACGTAGCTGCAAAAACGACCCAGCCTTTAATTACATATGTGGGAAATACATGTTTTGTAAACAAATACTAAATATAACACCATTCGTCAAAGAAGCCAAACGTGCGTATTTTGGACTTGTGCTTGGTGATGAGAAAAAAAACCCCATAAATTGTGTAAGACTTGTGTGGACGGATTGAGGTTGTGGATGAACGAACAAAGAGAGATATTTTATTTTGCTCTTCCAATGGTATGGAGGTATCAATTAAATAATACTGATGACTGGTATTTTTGTCAGGTTAAAGAGCAAGGTTTCAGTGCTAAGAACAAAAGTGATATAGTGTATCCACATTTACGATCTGCGATGAGACCAATCAAACATGACGAAAGCTTAGCTATTCCTTCTCGTCCATCTTCAAGCTGCACATCGCCTAAAAAAGAAGTTAGCGATATAACAGACATCAGTGGATCAGATACAGACGAGTTTGTACCCAGTACAAGTGACAATATCCCACACCAGCCCCCTGACACTCCCTGTGCTACCCCATGGGAGCCCATACCCTCTTATTGAAGTCGTTTCCTCAAGCCGCCGCTTGATTTTCGGAGAGGCGCCACGGGTTCGAGAGGGCAAGAGTCAGTGGGCATTCCCTATTACTGAAGGCAGTTTGCGTGTGCCGGGTGAGATGAAAATGAAATTTTTGTAGTTAACGCTGATGTTGCATTCATTTATTTCCATACATTAGTGATGACCTGTGTGTATTTTTTTCTTCAATGCGTGTTGAAAGTTTTATATGCTTGCGAACCACATGTAAGTGAGAATGCCGTGGATGTGGGTGGTACCACGTTCCTATGCGAGGTATTAGTCCAAGAAACAGAGAAATAATAGCGATTTCAGGATGTAATTAAGGAATGGATGGGACCTGTTTTACGTTGCAGAAGGGATAAAAGAAGATCTCCCAATTTGTTTGCAATTCGAGATTCGGTGTCTTTTCGGAGCTACGTGCGTTCAAAAGTTGGCCAAAACACGTTTTTTTTTTAATTCTACAAGCCTATATAAGATTTGCAGAGAATTAAAAGCATAATATACTTGTAGGTAATTCAAAGATCATTAAATTGAGCCAAGGTAAGTTCGATTTGATTATTTTTCCGTCCAAAACGGCCAATTTTTGAAATTAATTATTTATCACAAAAGCATTTTTTCAATGTTTTCATAATTTTAAAAAGAAACTTTTCCAATTCCAAATTGGTCGAGAGTTCATTAAGGTCAATCGGTTAATTTGTTGCTGAGATATGTTAATTTTTTTAACCCAAGACGCTAAATGTTGAAAGCCATAACTTTTTTATCAACTTTTCGGGTCAAATCAAAAAGAATAACTTTAGGAACGTTTATATTTTCAATTTTGTATAAAAATAAATGAAAAAATAAAATATTAACTTCTAAATTTATTGCTTTGAAAAAGGGGCTAATTTTTTATAAACAATTAGAGCCACAGCATTGCCACAGCATTGCTCGTACACTGTACGAGTTTCTCACTGCGTGCGTAACTAACTTTCTTTATAAATAATAAGCCGAAAGTTATCTTCAAAACAAAGATTTGAAAAAGTGCCCTACGACCCATAAGGCCCGAGTTACGAACTTGTTTTTAAAAATTTGCAGCCGCTTTGTCAATAAAAATTAAGAAACGAGTCCAACGGCATTAAATAGTCAAAGACATGTTTTTAAAAGTCATAATTTATTTAAGAAAAAAAGGATTTTAGTTCCTTAAAATAGCGTATAAAGTGGAGCGTACTCAGAGCAACCGTAGCGGGAGTGGTGGTGGGGATAGCCGACGAGAGACGCGCACGCGCGAGACAAAAACTAAAGACGCAATTTCAACCCCATAACCCCATGAAAACTCAACCATTTTGGACGTTTTTAAAAACTGGTATAGCTTGAAAAATAATTAACAACTACATCATTGGTTTTTAATAATAATGCGTAATTAAACGGTTTGATATGCATTTTCAAGTTTTCCAGTTTTGCTGAAACAAATTTAGTACTAGCTTTACAAACATTTCTAATATTTACTGCGTGTATCGATTTGTTTCATATTTGATGGTTGATGGCAATGGTTGATATTTTTCATGCAATGCGAATATTTGGCATGAAAGACTGTTATCTCTAAAGATTACAACGGTAACACCAGGAATGTGTACTTATACTGCCAATGGTTTGCCTGTGCTGATATAATCTTGACTATTTTAAGGGGGATCTTTGCAGAGCATGATTGGTGTGTGTACACTGTTGAGGGCATTAGTGTTAAAGAGGATCATGAACTGAATATGATCATAGGTAATGTAAGAAAAAGGGAAATTCAAGTCGAATAAACGGTTAGATACCTCCTCCTGGCAGTGGGTATAAAAAACATTTAACGTTCCCTTGGATATTCATTACATTCAGCCTTATCTGGAGTAGTGTTCTATGCCTCTATTTAAAATAAATAGATCAAAGTAATGGGTAATATTCTTATCGTGCATTAATGTACTCGTATTGCCCTACGACGTAGTAATTGCAATAACTTAAATGTTACGTAGAGATGATTTCCAATACAGCATTGTAAGGTGAATATATTTAAACAGTAGTATGATATGTAGTAGTATGTAAGTAGTAGTATGGTATAACAAGATATAAGGGTTGTTGATTTTTGTTTTGTGGAGCCATGTATTTTGTATGGTCATCCATACATTATAACAGCGGCTCTATGATATTTGGATCTCCACAAACTGGAACTTTGGATTTCCGTATTAGGGCATTTGGATAATATGGAGGTTATTTCCTGAGAACCTAGATATTTTGTGGATATCAACTGCTACCTTGGTATTGAAAGGCTGCCTGTATCCAATGTGCTATAGATATTAATCTCTGACAAATGTGCGCATCAACATTGGGATTATGATAATCCTTCAAGGCAGGGGTGATTTCATGCCAGAAAATCCTACAGGGACCATGAGGATATTCTCTTTGATATTTTCTCTTACTACGATTGCCAAAACTATGTATCAAATGAAATGTGAAACTTACTCTTAAGTGTACATTTAGCTCACATTCATCAGTTTGCCAACATTTAGCTGTCTATTCGTACATTAATAGATATCAAACATTGACTTCTCTGTTTAAATTTAAGAAGAAGAGACAATAGGAAGATCCAACACGGCGCGTCAAATAATTGTGTTGGTTATGTTTTCGTCAGAGCAATTCCATAAACAAATGCCCGCCGTTCGTCTGCTTCTATAAAGGTAACTAATTTTAATCTACCGCGTGTTACTTCCTCCAAGGGACTGACACGGCGTTAATATTGCAGGTATTATGTCATTACATTCATTACTAACCAATCAATTACGCGTTTCTACTACTGTGTGGTTAGTTGCAAAATTAAGTGTACTGCAATGGGTACATGATCAGCGTAGTTACGCCCCCGTGTCCTTCACAGTTCTAGTTGAGCCGGGAGATCTTGCCCTCTGGGATAGGTGGAGCCTCTATCAGTCTCCGCAGGAAACTACTTCATCAAGAGAACATGCCGGGGCGGGTAGTGTCCAGACTTTCTCTCTTCTACGACCGTGTCCCACACTTGTTTAGTCAGACCGCACTGAATGACTTGGTACGTGATATTGCGTTACCAAAGGAAAGTGCTGAACTGTTAGCGTCTGTACTGAAAGACTGACATTCATTGTTACCTAGCACTAAATTTCATGTTACAGATTCCGGGAAAAAGAAATAGTTTATTTATTTTCAGGAGCAAGGTCTATGATCATCTACAATGATATACCAAAACTTGTAACGTGGCTTGGCGTGAAGTATGTAACTTCTGAATGGAGGATTTTTATAGATTCTTTCGTAACCAGCCTGAAATATGCTATACTCCACAATGTTAACGTGCTTGGATCTGTACCAATTGTTAATTCTATTACTTTGAAAGAATCATATGGAAGTTTGCAGTTTCTATTGCAGTGTGTGAAGTACTCCGAGCATGGGTGGAGTTTATGTGGTGACTTCAAATGTATCAACCTTTTACTGGGACTACAAATAGGATACACCAAAATACCTTGCTTCCTGTGCGAATGGAATAGTCGAGACAGACAAAATCACTGGCAAATGCGGTAGTGGCCAACCAGAGGACCCTTGACACCCGGAACAAAGACTGTTATGTATGTGCCCCTTGTGGAACCCACAAACGTTTTTCTCCCTCCCCTTCACATAAAGTTGGGTATCATGAGCCAGTTTTTACGTGCCCAAGACAAGGACAGTAAGTGCTTTAAGTACATATGTAGTGTTTATCACAGAATGACCCAAGATAAGCTGAAAGCAGGTGTTTTTACTGGACCTCAGATCAGGAAATTGATGAGTGACCCCTATTTTGAGGATACAATGAGCCAAACAGAAAAGCAAGCCTAGCATAGCTACAAAGATGTTGTAAAAAACTTCCTATAAAACAGAAGGACTCAAATTACAAAATCATTGTGAACACCATGTTGTAAAATTTCAGATAACTAGGTAGTAACATGATATTGAAGTTACACTTCCTACATGTTCACATCGAATATTTTCCAGAATGTTGTCTTGGATTTTACAGCGAGGAACAGGGTAAACGTTTTCACCAAGATTTGAAAGACATTAAAAGAAGATACCATGGTGGTTGTACTGTTAAACATGATGGCAGACTACTGTTGTTCCCTGAAAAGGGAAAGTACTTCTTATGCTTAGGAAGAAGTGAAAAAAGAAGAAAATTTCTGCCTGTAAAACAATATGAATTATATCAATTGTTAGTAGTTATTGTGAAATATACGTACATAGTGTTTACAATTACATAATTCTAATATACACCACGACCTTAAGCATGACAATAATTTTGTAGAAGGGTATAAATATAGATATCGTTAATGGGTAAATATGAAAATTTTATTTTCATTTTTTTATAAATCCTGGACGTGATAGAAGAAAACTGATAACATATTTGGAATCAGCATCCCAAAATTAGGGGAATTAGCATTCAAAACTGAAACATCAGAAAACAATTTTTCAAAATGCAGAGCAGTGTTATTCAAGTCCACATCAGCTAGAGGCAAAACTATATGATTTTGCACAGCCCAAATTCTAAGCTGTTTTTCTAATCGACGAAAAATCACTTTGGAATCCTCATCATATACCATTTTCAATAAAACATATTTTGGTTTACCATGAGTTTACTTTTAAACGTCATCTGTGAATGACTCTGGGGTAGTTTTATCGATCAAAATGATTTGAAAAGGAAAAGAAATCGTTGCTATTTGGTGAAACGCGTCACATAATTTCATTTGAGGATTTTTTCTCACTGCCGGGCCAAAGCCCGACAAAGGAGTTTAAGTTATCTCTCACCCAACACCAATATTTTTAAGGGAGGATACTTCATGGTGGATGTAATTTGTGCGACAGAATTTCATCTTCATTGGTGAATTTCTAAACAAAATAATGAGTGGAAACTACGACTGAGAGACCAACTAGATATCTAAGCTATAGAGGAGAGAGAACTGAGGACCAAAGTAGAAGAAAGTAGAAAATGAGTCAAAAGGCATGAACAAATAAGACGGATAATTGAGAGATGTCAGAAGAGCAGGGAAGAACATGGATGGACAGAGAGTAAATAAACGATAAAATATGTTTATTTTGCCAATTAATGTCGAAAAATAAAAACGCCGGGTTCATAATGCAGCTAAGAACAGGTTTAGAAGATCAGGTAGGGGAAGACCTAAAACCATGACAGTTATTCCCTGAGGAGGGACACGTGTAGTCGGAAGATTGTGTTAATTCTTAATGGCCCTCTTTCGATGGGGCATCTACAGCGTCGGAGGAAGGCAAGGAAGCTGCTAGAAGTAGCACAGCAGGTAATAGACTTTTTCGTTTTGAGGATTTACCAAGTACCAAGATATAAACTTAAAGACTTATGCACTTGTGGAAACTAATAGGATACCTCGGTAGAGATCACTATCAGGTAAAAAGTTAAAAATAGGGACTGTCTAGAATAAATTCCAAGCTGATAGCATAATGAACATGTAATACATTTTATAACTCGCAAACTCTCCTTTTTACTATATAATATTTCCCAAGTGTTTCTGGACGAAGCCTCATCATTGGAAAGTTTTAGGATTAGCATAAAGAAAATTATCTGGTGAGAATACAATAAGGGTCACCCGATGTTTAAGTAAATTCCCAATATACCCAAAGTTTACGAGGCCACACCAATTAAAAAATGAATTTCCTGATGCTCCATGCATGATAGAATTATATATACATAATATTCTATAAAATTAATATTAGTGCAGTGAAATTACATCCACGCATTTCACACCCACACTGATCCACCCCAAGCATTACACACCCATACTGATACACCCCAAGCAAATCATCTAACCACACTAAGGAATCCCTCATTAAATCTCAAGTTGAAATAGGATCGTATTACGGAATTGCTTATCTTTTGACGTCAGTATGCATGAATTTTGCAAAGTTGCAAACCAAAACATCGAAGTAAAAAATTGACACCCTTTCCCCGTAACAATTAAATGGTAAGTTTTAATTTCCATTCATTTCGTTTTGGATGGATTTTTACCGGTAGATCAGTTAATATACCAATAAACTTGGTCGCTATTTATTTACGGGCCATCATTTCGTTCGCCGAACTCATCCAGGCACCAAACTCCTTAAAGAGCTTGACCTGACACGGAAAATATTTCCCACTGTTTCCCTCGATTGCGTTATTTCATTGGTAATCATGGATCAATGATTATCTGTAAAGTAGGTTCAACAATCAATGATTTCTTTTAACGAATAGAGAATCCACCGCATGCCCACAATCCATCTACTCTCATTTCCCTACTAATATCTCTTTCAATTCTAATCCTTCTCTTCATCTCCAATTCCTTCTCTTCATCTCCACATTCCTCTCTCTTCGGTATACCCTAATCTCATCCCCTACCATACCTTCCATTTAAACGGCGTCAGTAAAAAGCCTATTGGCTGATATCTACTTATTCTCTTTCTTCCCAACTAATCGATTTGTATTTCAATTCCTATCTAGTCTACCTCCATCTAACTCGGCTTTTCCCCAGCATGGGGACTATTTCGAAATTTGCATGCATATCATATCTAAGGTACAAAAGAGATCTACGTCACACGTTTAAATAATTAAGCTTTGTTTATTCAACACTCTGACAATGATCAACCACAACCAGTTTCAACGCTCTCGCGTCAGTCTCGCGGGGGAATGCACTAATACCTCGAGGTAAGTTCTCATTTGTATTCGGTCGAATATAATTTAGAGGGGTGGTCAGGACATTTTCTGTTTGCATGAAGGACAAAGGGGAAGAAGATAAGGACATGTTTAGGAGAAGTGAAAAAAAACGGACTATAGGCTAATCTACGGGAAATTTGTCTGGGAGGTGGGATAGGAACATGAAAAGTGTTGAGTAAATTGTATGAAATCATTGATCAATGTCGTTCCTAAAACCTTGGAATAGGTTACTATATCAAAATTTTTTTCCATAAATCCACCTTTGTACCTTTTCCAGTTACATCTTTGTCAGGTAAAATCCTTATTTCTATTGACGCAAGAGCAAGTAAGGAAAGAGAGTAAGGAAATGGGGGAATAAACAATGCTTATTTGTTTATTTTGTTGAGTTTGTTGTAGACCACTTTAAATAAACTGTACACGTATTTATTGAGGGTTGGTTGTTCAACCAACCCTCAATAAAATACGTATACAATTATTTATTTATGTCTGCTAGATTTCGCAAATGAAAGATTCGAACATTCATGTTAACGTACATGACAGTCGAGCTAAATGCCCAAACTGTGCTGTTTTCTATATCTATGCCGATAAGTTTTCCATTACTTCCGCCCGCACTTCCGAAACACCAGCCGTTAGCAATGGAATCGATTGTTACGATGGAATCCGAAGAGTAACAAAATAACCTCCACCCACATGCCCCCAATACCATCCACACCTTCACAAACCCTCCAAACAGAATCACTTTCCGCTATTCCCTCCATTAATCTTGGTCCCCTCCCCATCGTTCCCTTTTCACAGCCCATCCGCACCCAAACCAGCTGCACTCCATCACACCGAGCCTTTTAATTCCGTCCTCCAGCCATTTTCTATTGCCTTTTATTCTGGAAGCAAGCCCTTTTATCGTAATTAAGGGTTGTGCGTGAGAGAAGAGATTTGTTTCCGAGGGAACGGGGGAGTGGAGTGAGGTGCTTTTAATGGCAGGATGGTAGAGGTGGGAGGTAGGCTGTAGTGAGGAGACAAATGGCAGCAGAGGGAGAGGTTGGCGAGGAGAGGGAGTGGGAGAGGAGTGAGGAAGGCAGGGTAATCGAAGGACTAGGCGCCAATGGAGGAGTGAAAAGCGTTGCGCATTGTAGGAATAGCTGAAGACTGAAGCGACGTCAGACGGATGGGATTGGCAGGTGACGAGCCAATAATTGACGAGGCAAGTGGTGGCGGAGTGGTGAGATGAAGACGTCCAATATGGCAGCGGCGGGTACGAGATCGTTAAATCTTACACGTTGTTTGGGGCCATTCAAGTATAACGTAAAACGTTTTGGGAGGGAGTGGGGTTGGGCTTTTCCTACATTATCTTAGGTAGGGGGGTGAGGGGGTCTGTGACAGTCTTACGTAAGATATAAGTCACTTCTGAATTCGTATTTTTATCACTTCTTAAAATTATTTTCTTAGGAAAAATCTTACTTTTTAGGATCACCACCGCGGCGGTACTCATGAATGTATACTAAACTATAGAAAAACGTACAACCAATTCCTTGCGTTCATTAGTTTGGAGATGTCACATTTTAAAAGATCACATATTTTACAAATTGTCTTGTAAGGGGGGGAGGGGGGATTGAAAAGTGGTAAAAATCGCCTTACGTAATACTCGAAGAGCCCCTTTCCAACTTTGTATTGCCGGAATCATTTGCCAGGAATCTACGCTTCCGTGAAATAATTCAAAACCTATCCCACGAATCTACGTTTACGTAAAAAATATTCTGCATGCTCTACGCCAAAGAGGTATGTTTAATTAACCAAGCCAATTAAACTGGTATCATATGAATTTCGCGACCTCGATTTGGACGTATTCAACTATTCAGATTCCACCGCAACGATTAAAACACGGAGAATCTTATTTAATGTGCTATATTTTATTGCGTTAGGCATTATATGGCATATTCATTACTTGCCAAGGAACATGCTCCGAAATAAATGGCCTTTCATGACATTAGTTTTAAGGTAAATATGAGGAGAAATGTATGTTACAGAGAAATTATAGCTTTCAAGGTAATAAAGAGCGGGGAATATGAAAAATTATCAAGCAGATAATTAAAATTTGCAGATTGATTGCCTCTTCAAATGTTCTCAAGACCTTTAATGTATAGTACATTATGTGGTGATGATTAATCGACATCATAAATAAAAACTTTTTCATCTGCCACCTAATTGGTTCGAATATCACACACACTTATTAAGGATTATTAACGGCTTAAAATACGATTATCTTAATTACAAACTTTACAAAATGCTTTTAAAAGAATTAGGAGCTTTTATATATAGACTCTGATCATTCAAAAAATCTTACATACCATGGACATAAGAAAAGGAAAACCAAAAATTTTGAAAAAGGTTATTACAACTTGGTGGCTAATTACTTTGAAGATGGCTTTGTAACGCTGAAAGGCAAAATATCATGAGACGCTGATTAATCTAAATGCTATTTAAAAGATTTTTAACTAGCAATCCAAGTGATTTGATTAACAAGCTAGCCTATTTTAAAAATTAGTATCTGCAGTAATTACGTTCAGCTTGAAGACTTAATGAAATGCCGTTAATTTAATGCACAACTTTTCTTCTACAAATTATGGCGTTCCAAAAAGCCAAATAATCTCGTAAAATAGCAGATAAATTGTGTATCAAAAACAAAACATTTGAAGTGAGAAAGTGTACGTACATGAAAAAAACGCTTGAACTGCTCATAAAGACCATTTAACCTTAATATCAAAGTTGCAAATGATGTCATGACAGTGCGTCAGCCAAACAATTTTTTAATGGCGTAGAGTTATTACTTCTGTTACCGTATGACACTCATTTAGTCTCAATGGGAGAAATAAATGTCCTCCAGAAGGAAATGAACGAAAATACTTGGTCACATTTTCACTGTAGCACTAATTACCACTACATCATTCACATGAGAGAGAAGACAGAGAAGATAAAAGAGTTTGAACGCTTCACTTATTATGAATCCCGCACGCGTGTGCTCAAAATTAATATTGAAACTAAAATGATATTAAAAACCTAGCTATAAACACAATAACTATAAAAGACATTTCTGTCTCTCCTATTAACAACCTCTAATCATGACCTAAAATGTAACATGCACTAGCCCAGTGGTAAAAACTGATGGATTATTGTATTATGGTGATGATTCAGCGTTCATGATCATGAAAAACAATATTTTTTTAACTCGCCTTTTTCTGCTCGTTGACCTTGACAGGTTACTAAGAACTTAATTTTATTTCTTCAAAACTCGTTGAAATGTGGATAAAAAGGCGTTTAAGCGGTGTTATATGGTTTTTCCGCTTGAGGGATAACAAATTAGCATCACTCCACCACCATCTTAGATATATTTATGTTTCCAAGGGAAAGGGAGGAAGACGGAGGGGGAAGTCGAAATTGGCGGCTCAGACGTCTAGCAATCAAACATAAGAGACCACCACAAAATGTGGACTGAAGAAAGAGTGTTAAAACGTATCTTACTAGGACAAACAAACGAACTCATAGCGCAGCAATCACGTTTGTAACGGAGGGAAAGAGCAAGATGCATACTCCGGGAGATATGTGAATGCGCTGGAGGAAAATAGATGGACAACTGAATGTAGTTTAACCGAGAAGACCAAGGGGAAATCGAAGAGGTCAAAGGGTATCAATGAATCGACGAAAGGATTATTATTATTTGCCTTGAAAAAAGGTAATTAAGAACTAAGATTCTAATTTCTAAGATTTATAAGATAATAAGTTCAGGTGGGGAATGTAATCAGCTTCGAATGGAAAAACCAACATTCGTTAGGATTTCGGGAATTCATTAAAGGATAAGCAGCAAGTATGGGTTCTATTTATAAGGAATCTTGGAAGAATAATAAGTACGGACGTTTGAAAAGTGTAATAGAACGTAAAAGGGTAATAATGAGCAAGTAATTTTCTCAAGAAGCCAATAAAAGTAAATTAAAAAATTCTATAAATTTAAGTTTAATCTAAATTGTCAATGGAAGCAATGGAAAATTGACTCCTTTGGTCATATTGTCATTTTGATTGTCACTTTTATGGTCATTTTGGTCATAAAAGTGACCATCTACCTGAATGAATAAGCTCTCGTGAACACGTGCGTGTAGCTCGAGGCTCAAGGTCTCATTGAAAGCTCAAATTCCAGATAATGCTTGGTGAAATTTGGTTTGAAATTAATGATAGAGCAAGAATAATTTAATACGTTAAAAAAGACAGAGATTCTTTCTCAAAAACCGTTTTCATAACTATACATTTATTATATATTGCTACCACGAAAATTTATACGAGTTACAGCCATTAAAAAATATATTTAATAAATTAAAACTTTTTGCACTAATATTTGCAAACCATTTACTCATATTGATGAGTGTAAATCCACATTTGAACATAGCAACACCGAATTAGAACTAATTTCGTTCCTTGATATTTTCTCTTCACGTACAAGAACCCTTTATCTGCATGAAGTATGCGTTAAAGCCAACTTAAATACGAAATACTAGTTACAAAAAAGGAAGTGTCACAATAAGAGCGTTCCCTATCACGGAGATGAGGATATTATAGTGGAAAAAGAAAATAAACTTCGCTCAAGTCCGTGCGAGGCTTAACAGTAGAGAGGAAAAAAATACTCTTAACCCAAATTAATGGTCTGGCAGAAACCAAAAAAAACTTTTATCATTGTCCCAAGAAGAGGAAGATGACGTTTTATGGTCGAGGGAGTGACTCAAGAAAGTTTCCTGAGAAAAATTAAATGTGCACAATATAGAGAAAGTAAAAATAATGCGAAAGCACCACATGTAAATGGTTCGGGGAAGGAATTAAGAATGGAAAATTACATGTAATGTGTTCTTAGGGTGGAATCTTGTGGAGTCAGATGGCAAATGTGGAAAAGGAGGAGGGAGAAAAGGTGGAGGGGGAGGAGCAAGAAACATTTGGAGTAAGGGCTTGAGTAGAAATAATATTCTCCTCTCTTGCGAGGAATAGGGTTTCCATTGTTTCGTTTTGTCTCCGTAATGAAAGACGATGATTTGAGGCTGATAATGGAGAGCTCGAGAAACAAATGGTAGAAGAGTGGGACAAGACGAGAGATTCAGAGTGGACGCGAAGATAAATATCGTTACACTAGACAAAATTTAGATTATTTAGATTATACATTTTTTCTTTCGAAAATAACTCGGGTATCCTCACGGTTACAGTGCCGTCAAATGTCTCCGTAAATCAAATACTGTGAGATAAGATGGGCGGAAAAAAGTGTACGTCCCGGTTAAAGGAAACAAATCTCAGACTCACTGGAATGTTTCATCTTATACAAGTAATATTATGGGTTTATTAACTTTGTGTAGGTAAATTTCGTCTTTATAGCAATATGTCTTTAATTATCAATACCTTAAAATTTTTTTCAACATTTTGTATCTAGCAATACAATAAATTCTGGTCATAGCCATAGGATAATGGTCTTGCCAATTATCCCACCCGTATAAAGAAGATTTCCCTGTTTTACATACCTGACGCACGTGATACATGGAGTTTTTTTTAAGTTAAATGGAGTTCCATTTCTTATGTCAAGTGGTGGAATACATAAATATCCCACTGCTGAGGTCGTCCACGTGGAACGTCTAATTGTGAAGGGCTTTTTGATGCTTCTTTCTGTTTGCGATATCTTCACAGCAGACGTCACACATAAGCAAAAGGAAGGTATGATTAGGCGCTTTCGCTATCTTCTGTTAAATATACAGGTTTCCCTAAATGGCTGAGTTCTTTCCTCATTTTATTGACGCTTTGAGACCACCCAAACTCTAAAAGTGCGCGGTATCTTAAAGAATATTTCCTCTCCCCGCGCTTCATTCGGTTAACCTTGAAGTGCCAAATGCTAAGCGCTGCAGTATATTTTAGTTGAAAATAAGCTCACGAATATGTACCATTCACTGTTTACAGCAAAAGGAAAACAACTCTTGTATCATCCATGAACTCTACTAGAGATAAAATTGTAAGGTTAAATAAATATGAAACATTATTTTTATGCAATTCGTTTCAAAAACGTATATTTGGACAACTATGTCACTGCAAAAACCAAGAATTGTGGAACCAGTCGTTCACCCGTCAAGGGAAATGATTCATAGAAGTACATGATCTCTATTCTCGCGCATTTACACGGTGATCGTTGAGAAAATGAAAAAAAAAACTAAAAAATAACGCCCATATTTTATTATATGAAAATACGCAAATATTTTATTAACACCCTAAAGATATAAAATGAGGGTCATAATGCGTATAGTATATAATAATAATAAGCTGATAATATTTGGAATGAGCTAAAGGAGAGTTTCCAGAAAAAATGTGAAATAATTTCAACATAAACCAAATTTTTTCACATGTATTCCGAAACATTCCTGTCACACGAGCAAATGCATAGAAATGAAATAGTTCACCATAAAAATGTATTCGCATCGGAAATATTTTCTCGGTGACTAATTTTAGCATGCATGTACAAATATCACATTTTTTCGTGTAACGACACATGTCTCCCCTGTATCTTTGGCTGAGTGGATAATTCTCAGAGTCGGTATCTATTTCGAGAACTCAATTTCAACCGCTTAAGAGCTGTAGCTGAAATTTAAAAAAACTCTTACGCAAGGGTTAATTTCCCGCCCTGAGAGAAGCCGTCGACTCGATTTCATCTCGCTCAGACCTTTCAACTTTTCGGCTGGGATAAGCAGGAGGGGATGGATACTGAGGAAGAGGGAGGAAGCCAGAGGGAGGTTGCGGTGGGGTTATGAGTCGAGAGACGGGAGGAGTGAATATATGGCTGGTTGCTGAACGTCATTCCGGTAAACTGGAGCCAAAAAGGGGAAAACATTTGGCAAACATGTGCATCCCACGCTTTTGGGGAAATCCTCTCCTTTGCAATCACCCAGCATTCACCTGCGTCTCGTTATCGCCCCGTGGCACTCGCTCCCCGACCGAAGCTAGCATTCATCACGACTCTCTTCCTCCGTACGCTCATCTGCTCCTTCTCCGTTCTCCTTTCTCGCTCTCAATCAATACTTTCTCACTTTATTCCTCTTGCCATTCCTTTTCGTCCGTGTTTGCTTGTTATTTCCTACCTTATTTCTTTTTCCTCAACTTATTCCTCACTCTTAATCAATCCGGCCATTAGTGACTATAAGACAACACGATATGCTTAAATAATTTGTTAATTGATGGAGGTTTAGTGATGTCTTTTTTAAAAAATCAACTTCCTTTTTCCGCCTAAAACGTAAAATTGTGTGTTCACCATCTTTGATAAACGGATGTTGACGATTTAACAACGGATGTTATTGACAATATGTGAAGGGAATACATTTCCATCCTTGCATCTCAATAAAAAAATGTGTTCGTTTCTCTTGCTGGCCAATCTTCTAATTTGTTTTGGAATATCATTGGACACTTTAACTGCATCTTGACCAAATTTTTCACGTAAATATGACCATAAATTGCTGTTATCACTTACAGTCGCACTTTTTGGTATATCAATCACTTTCTCCATGATGAATAACTTCTTTGAATAGTTACTGACCACTTATGGAAGATGTTGGGGTTCAGGCAGTGATCAGGACTTCGGGGAAGCTAAGGAAAGATGGGGAGATGTACGGCAAAGAAAGGAATGACTAAGAGTGATAATGTGTCGATGACCACTAAAAGGATTAAGTATCATAAAATGAAAGAGAGGGTGCTTTGAGTTTAGAAGAGCGAGAAAATTGAAAGCGACTGACTAAGAAGAGGAGAATGAGCAATTAAAGTGGGAATGAGAAGAAATTCGAAGAATACCTTGGTAAGAGAAGTAAGGCTGCGCGACAGGGAGAGATGAAAACGATTTCATGAAATTCTATCAGTAAATTAGTAAAAAGTCACTCACGTAAGTACCTTAAGAGGGGAATTTGAGTCATATAAAACAAAGGACATATTACATAGAACAAATTTTTAATTTAGTGAGGCTGTTTACCTCAACCTAAATTTTGAAGCACATTATTTTATCGCGAGATAACTTTATACCTGTAGCTGTAGTCTATGAGAATTTTGAAACTCTCGTCATGATTTCCTCCGGGGTTTGAAATTCCTATTCTTTACCTTTCTAAATCATCCGTCAAATAAATGTATCGTAAGGATTCTAACAAAATATGAACGTTAGCAGCGGAGTGAATAGAGGACATGTCGTTTCCATTGTCACACGCATAACGCACTAAATGACAATCCCAGAGGAAATAATGGTATGTGTTAGCCCTAAAAATCATTTTTAATTCTAGCTAATAAACTAACGCTACTTATGCGCTAAAAATAAATAATCAATGCTGACATTGGCAGAATAGTGCATTGGATTGTATTAAAAAAAGAAAAACGTTGTATTCCCATCAATACATTACGTGAGCGGGTCTTCTATAAACTAAAAAAACGGCAAGCATTTCATCAGTATAGGTCATAATTATCATTCAAGTTAGTTATGGGAAGTGAAAGACGAGTACAGAATGCGCAGTTTCTTACACGAGAATACTGATACAATATATAGAAAAAATTAAGATTGGGCACTTTGTTTAGCTATTAATGGGAAGTAAATATCTTTCGCTTCTATGCGTTAAATTCATAAGTATAACCACGAGGGGAAGAAATACTATAAAAATCATAAAAATGAGCCTGTAACGTTGACTGAATCACTATTACCAAACGATATGAATTAAATATAAATCAATAATTGACATAACTAAACAATATGAGAAATAAGTTTACCCCAGTAGATAGAATAAATAACAGTCACAAGACAAGGAGCGACTAAAGAAAAAGCAAGCAAAACCGTAGTGAGGTAAGAGAAATAACAGGTGCCATAACTCATTCACATTCACAACATGATACTCGTATTTCAATTTAAACCATAGAAAATATCATTAAATTTAAAGTTTAATCTGATGCAATTTCAATTAAAAAGAGCGATGGTATAGACTTAAATAACTTGCAGAATACGACCATAAATTTTCAAAATATTACGTAAATGTTTTACGAAAATACGGGGATACAAAATCAAAAATTAAAGTCCAAGTTGAAGTTCCTAAAGATCAAATACATTTAATGGAGTCTGAAAATAATTCACTGGACGTGAGTACGCATTCCTGCCTAATGAAAATATTCAAAGCAGCGGTTTGAGCCTTTGCCAAAAAAGGTGCCATCGTTTTACATTCATATTTTTTCGCAAGGGATGACGAAGCTTAGGTATTGCGTCCGCCGTCTGGCAAGAATAGCAAAACCACTACTTGGCTTGGCGTAGCTAAATATCGTCTCGTACCTGAGACAGTCTCGTACCTGAGACAGGGCTATTTTAAAACATTAAATCTGCTCCTCAACTGTCGTTCATGGAAGTTATGATTGAATACAAATGAAAATAAGAGCATGTGTTTCCGGACTTAACTGCGGTATACGACAAGCAGACAGAAAGAGACGAGAGATTAAATCAGACTGAGAGGCAAAATCAAGCAGGCATGGGGGAGTCCTAAGAAATATACATGACAATACTTGAGACCTGCGACATGGTGGTGTAATGAGGTATTTGCGTGGTGGAAAAATTGTCTTGTATGAGCCACGGTCTAAGGAATGGAGGGAAATAAGTCTAAAAAGATAAACGTAAAAATTGCAAGAAGATAGTTGGTACCAGTGTGAGCTGTATGCATAGGGTAACCCTTTGCAGAGCGTTCAGTAAAGGTTATAGCGATGGATGTAAGAGGGTAAGACATGTTTTAATTACTTCAAAAAAAATACTATATCCTACTTATTTATTTGACAGTTTATAAATTCTGCTTTCACTGATAGTACCCCTAAGAACCCCTAAAAACCATATTAGTGTGCAATATACGCAGATTATTTGATAAGTATGTCATAAATGAACACATTTATTAAGCCAAGAAATCCAACTGCAGCGATGGAAAAACGACTGGAAAATGCCAAAGGCAAGGGGAAGAGCAGGAAGAATATCAACAGGTTGAAAATTAAATAAACTGGATTTTCATTATTACAGATCAAACACTAGTGTTTAATGTAAATACATAAGGGGAATTGAAGATATCTCAATCCACTTCAAACAAAGTATATCTATGTATAAGTATATTTAAACATAATACTGTGTACACCCCTTTGAAAGTCATATCCATACTCATTGTACCACTTCTGTCGGTCGGTTGACGGATGCCATGGGTGAGGAGGGAAGATTTGAGAGGAAGGGAGATAAATGGAAGAAGGCGAAAAGGACTGTGAGTGAGGACGTAGGGACGACGAGGGGTTGAATGGAACTCAAGCACCCGCATCGTCCCGTAAAGGGGAAGTGGAAAAGGAAGGGGTGTGTGTTTGGCAGGCTGCTAAAGGGCAACATTACATCGAAAGAGAGGAGTTGATGATGCTTGAAATGGCTTGGAAATACTGAAAGGATGCAAGTTAATGACAAAAGCCAAGAAGAAGGAAAGTCTGCTACCACTGCATTTTAGATTGAATAAGCAGATCCAAATCCTATCATACTAAAGAGAGAGAGAGAGATGAAATAGGAAATTAGTTAAGGAATGTTATTGCTAGCGTATTTTAAAGATGAACTGATCATAACCGGATAGGAGTCTAAAACTGGAACGGCCAATCGACAGTTAATCAGTATCATAAAAATGAGTCAAAATTTCATGTAACACAAAGAATATAAATTCGCTAGGGATAAGGCGTAGATTGGTGACAATAGATGAATCGTGAAGAAAAATCACTGCAAAAATCAATTGAAATACGACCATTTATCATTTCCCATCTCAATAAGGAAATGTAGAACATGTGAAACACTAACATAGTGCACTTTTAACACATAAACATCATCTGCTGACGGAAAGTAGCCTTTCTTGAGCTAATAAATGCGGCTACTTTATACTTGGGACTGATTACACTTACCGATGGAGGTACTGTGTAATAATTTCACCTAATATAACACAGGAGTGTTGTTTTTTTATGGGTTTGGGAAGAGTGAAAAACAGACTTCCAGGAATGATGCAAATTTTAAGGTTGAAAAGTTAAGCCCTTTCAATTACTAAATATGATGCATGCAGGGCCCTATTTCTTTTCATTTACTAAAATAACTAATCATTTCCTTAAGCTGATGTAGCTATCGAACCATTTGATAGCCTAAGGACATAATGAATTGGTTGAAAAAAAAATTAAATATGATACTTAAATTTACGGACTGTAGCCCAAGAGTTTACAAACGTGACATCGGCTTTCCCTATATTGATAAAAACATCCACAAATGAAATCTTTCTCAAGCTTAGCCTATGTCTCATCCCAAGAGCAACGACCGAAGTCGTCCTTTCACGCATATTTTTCCTGGACTCACCGTGCTCATGAAAGTATCTCATACAGCTAAAATAACGAAGTAGAGAGCTATAATGACTATTTTTCCCCGGGGGGTTGGTGACCCCGCGTAGAGGACCCACGACTCCACTACTGGGTATGGGAGACCAACATTGAGTGAGGGAAGATGGAAGGGATGAAGGAAGAATGATACGTAATGGGGGAAAGGAGGAACGCTCCTGCTATAGTTGGCATAAATAACGAAAGAAACCGTAGTATAGTTTTCAAGGAGATGGAAGTTAATTAAATAGCGCTTTTCCTTGCTTCCTTGTAAGGCAGTCCTTGACCTCAGGCTTTTTGTCCGGAGGAGAGGTGAAATTTTTGAGAAAATATGAAAATAAAAGTAAGACGGGAGGAAGAAGGGGAGTTGCAAGGGAGGTGGGCTCGTGCATCGCTCGTGAATAAGTGGAGGATGGAGTAATGAGAAGCTAGAACTTTGGGGTGTGTCTGAAGGGAATAAGGGATTCCTGGCAAGAAGACTTTGAAACAGAGGTGGTGATAATGACAGTCATGGGGGCAGGGTTAGCGGCTTTGGAGCGTGATAAGAGGTTATAATGAGGTTGGAAAGGGATCCTTTGGGATATTCCATGGTATGAATACACGAAAAGGAAAGATTAATGAATTAATTACACTCCGCTATGCCCCATAATGATACCCCGAGTACTTAAATAGATAACGTTCCATAGTTCACCATCATTAAAATTTTTAAAATTACTTGAAACAATTCCTTATATATCTAGTTGAAACTGCATTCAGTTTCTTTTAAATTTCTTTATCCAAAAACTCTTTACATTTAAAAATATCTGCGGTGGTGATGGACCCTCAATCGCACTATTCATCAATATTATTATTAATATGTAAAAACAGCCTTCCATATCATCAAATAAGCATAACAAGAACATTTTTTTAAGTGCTACAAGTTATATTAGCTTTTGCAGTAAAAAATTTAGCAATTACTCTACGGCAGTTAAACCCGAAATTTTATAGTATACACTTTGAATTGTATATGATTACGATCTTTATGAATGTGTAATTATATGAAAGTTACGGAAAATAATATAATCCATTAAAATTTCAGTGTCGTAATTACATTCGGATCACACGCACTCATTAGTCGGCCAATAATCGACGGAAACTGTAGCGCATGCTGCAGAAATATTAAGGCCAGTGATAAACCACATAAATGTTTATCATATACTCTAAGTTATGAATTTGCTACGTTTATGTTTAAATCAAGGTAGATGAGCTCTACGGCTTCTATAGATTAACCAGATAAGATATTTCTCCAATGGCCGTAAAATGGCCTTCCCTATTTATTCTAGGATTGTCCTCCTCTTCATTCACTTTCAACCTCGTGTTGCGTTTTTCCCTTCAGCTCGCTGAAGAGGACCACTTTGTGGTCGAAATACGCGTATCCGAATTTCACCCTCGTTCCCTGTTGATTGTTTTTGTTCTATTTGACCACGCACTTTTTGAGCTGTTCTCCCAGAAATTTGGGGCCCTATTGTGTGTGTGAGTGAGTGTTTTGTGTGATTGCGTGTGTGGTTGTGTTAATAACTTGGCAGCCTTAGTAGAGTCACTACAGCTCTGCGAAGGATCCCAGCTGGGAATCTTTAGCTGGGTCTCATTAGCCTACAAAGGATTCCAATTGGGTTGTGTGTGTCTGTGGTGGTCCCTGGCGAGGAAAATACTTTCCCGTAAACCACCACAGGAGGGTATTCTGGTGGAGAGGCTGTGGTTGGTCCCTGTGGCGGAGTCCCCATTCCCGCAAACCAACACTTAAGTGTTTGATTTTTGGCGAGTGGTGCATATATTTTACGGCCATTGGAGAAATATCTTATCTGGGTAACGTTTATGTTTGTTCTTTGGCCATTTAAGTACGCGTATTAGCGTCTCATATGAATTGGTAGCATTCAGTGATTCTGAGTACTAAATATGCAAATAGAGTAATACATTTAAAATGAACTACTATATCGAAAAAGTATCGTAGGTAGCTACGGAAAACCTTTGGTATGGGCAGCAATAACATATTAAGCCACAATATCCAATTTAGAGCTTGTGCTAGAGAGCAACAGAGAGGTTGAAGTATTATTCGGTGCTTTCATAGGATGGTTGGTTTAGGTTGAAAAAATAATACTACCATATTTTTCGAGATAATATATCAAATACAAAGAAGGTGAGGCGATCGAACGGCCTCCCGAGCGGCACCGTATAACTGACACGGCGATGCAGCAGGAGAAAGACACATTTCACCTGAGAAGCTTTCAAAATAAGACATCTAGAACATTCGCGAACCGTTTCCTATGATATATAAGCGACATGAGTCCTTCATGATCGCTCAGTCTCGCTCAGTCTCGTTCAGTCTCCACTTCTGCCTGCTTCGACAGAATAAAGAGATTACTCAAGGAAATTTGGCGTATTCATTTCTCGCCGCACGCCATAAAGGTAATATTCCTGTGACCTGAGTCCACAACGGAAATTGGTACCGCCTGATAACTGCCTCATATACAGTCAAGTGTGTCTTCGATTATTCATATTTTGCAAAAATGAGTTTCCGCAATTTTAACCTCCAAGTGATGCAATGAATAAGTACTAAAAATTTATGTACACTCAACTTAATCCATAGATGCTAGAACAATTCAATAGTAAAATTTTTACGTTGAAATAAAGGTACAATATTGAAAAAAAAACAAAGTTTAAAATTGTTCAGTATGGTAGAAGCAACTTACGCTTGCAGAAACTGGTATAGCCATTCAGTTGCTTCTTTGGATACACTTACCTGGAAGAAAAAAAAACATTTCATTAGAAACTCTCTGATCAGAATACAATTAAGAGGAAATGCAAGAAAAATTCTATTGCATATTTGGAGAAAAAATATTTCTTTAGGCTACCAAAGAGAAATAAAGAACTAAAACGTCATCAATGACATTATCACAAGAAAAAATACTTTGAAAATCTCCACATTAAGTTTAGTTAAACCAACCTAGTTAGTAGCAATGAAAATATAGTAAAAAAATTGGCAGTAAAAGAGAATAATGAGGAAATCTAACAAATAAAAGCATCTTGCCGAAATAAAAAAGTGTGTGAAGTAGGAAAACATAACAATGTGAGGAAATGAAAAATTTGAAGCGGAATTCCTGACCTAATAAAGCGAGGGAAATGAATAGAAAAGGAGAAAAAAAACTCCTTCCTGCATTATTAGGGAGCGGTAGCATTGTGGTGTGGGGCTTAAGCGGTAGGAGGCCAGAGTGTAGGGTGGACGAAACAGGGAGGGAAAGAAGAAGGAGGAACGCAGGAAGAAGTAGTGGCAGGGTAGGAGAGCGAATACAGAACTTGAGAAGGGAATGAAAATGCTTCTGAGAGGAGACAGTGAATTAATAAAAATAAAATAAAAATAAATAAAAGGCGTCTTTATTGAGCGAAATTAAATCCTCAAAAGACCTCGCTCAGATTCAACTCATTTTCATCACATATGTAGCAATGCCCTGAGGGGTGAATTTTCTACCGAGGAGGAACTCTAGCATGTAAACTGGCATGGAAGGACGCAGCCACGCTGCCAAGTAATAAGATGAAATGTAGGCATTGAGAGGAGAGAAATAGTTCCACATTCAAGGTGGATAATTCTCATTCCACTAAGACTCTTTTTCCTGGCTCAGAACCCAACCGGTACGGATATACCCTACATAGAGACTTGTCAAAATATTGGGGGATGAGAGGAAAATTGCTGGAGAACCGGGGTTCTATACAGAACAGATTCCTCCACTGGGAGCCAAAGGGTAGCATGAGACTGCAGGACCATGATGAACAAATGCACTAAAGAGGTAATCAGTGAAGATTAAGTGGGCTTCGGCATGGATAGTTGGCCCCTGATTCTCTATCACGCCCATTGGTATATCATGAAAAAGAGATCAGACAAACTGAACAAAAAACCAGCATTAACATCGAGGATCTGATGAAAAAGCATTAAATATTCCATGCATATAACAAAATAAAAAGTAATCCTTGTTATTTACAGTCCATTTCTTGAATAAAATAATTGCAAATCATGGCATCAGGAGTCATCAGTATCAATCATCAGTAGCAAATACTCCCAAAGATTAGCTTGTATAAATATCTCCTATTGATTATGTTTTCAAATAGACATTTAATCCATTCATGATTTATTAATGATTTATATCCTCCGTCTACATTCGTAATTGTACCCACCCCTGACACGGATCTGTGGAATATTTTACATAGAATATGAAATCCAAGTCTTAAAAAATTGTTTATGAACAAGAAAAATTTATTTAATGCAATTCTACACCATAGTAACAATATGATTAGAAGATAAAGTAAAGAGTAATTTGTTGTTAAATTCCAGCTGTTACATATATTCAATGTTAACAGTGAATAGGGTCCAACTGGATAAAATATTAGACCATGGATATTGTAAATTATTAATTGTTTAGCATATCGTTACCCATAAGTGGGAAATTATTAAAGCAAAACAAAACATTTTACGTGTACATAAATTGCTATGTTACCAGATAATGAGCCCATAGCCTCGAGCCCTATATTATCAGATTACGAGCATTTACATACGGGGGCTGTTTCCTACTCCTACCTTTACTGGAGATATACTACTATATATTTTATGCTACAAGCTTGCTGTTGCTTATTGATCAACGTGGAAATATAACCTATTTTTGGCATTTTTTTTCCGTCCCGCTTCCCACAGTGGGGATCTGTACTGTATCTAATAAATCCTCACTCTCTTTGTTCTCAGGTACATCCCTCGCCCTCACCTTTCTCCTGTGCATCTCTTCTTGCCTCTATTCACCATCCAATAATCACAGTGGACTCCAATTCAGCACAGCGTGGTGCCATGCAAAGCGTCACCCTCCACTGAACAACTACGCATGCTTTGGCCCTCGCCAGGAAACTCAAGAGGCTGTGATTCACCGGGCGAGTCGACAATGCGTGAGTACCACTGGACATAGCGGGGCCGAATAGTGGGGAGAAGGCGGAAGGGCCACGGAGCGGGGTAAGCAAGGGCAGCGGGATAACGCGACGGTGAAGTCAACCAAGAGCCTCACAATATCTTAGGTAGTATCGGCCCACGGTCACTTATCACGATTTCTTAAAGCATTTATATCTCAGTAAAATGTAGCTTAAAATGATATTCCTGTAAACATATACTTAATAACAGACGACTGAAGAAGATTGAAAATTATATCACTGCATATGTAGATTTGATCACCCAAGTTTAAGGTAGTTAGAGCGAGATAGTTCCCTAGTCATAACGGAGACCATATTAGAAATTTTTAATTTTAATTTCAGCGTCTGTAAAAAGTGTGAAGTAAATATTGTATTATTAATGGTGCAAACATATAGCTATAAGTACATCACAAACATTTTCTGTAATTAAATAAATATTACCACATACGTCTTTGACTTGACTCATTTTTTGACGCCGTACGGATTAATCGCATTAAAAACATCACTTTTTTGCAATTCTGTAAAAATTACCTCGGTGAAAAATAGATTAATTTTTATGAATAGTTGAGAAAAGATACAAACTAAACACAGTTTTTTGACGAAATCTTGGGGTTGTATATTCCTACTTTTTTCAAGTCTCCCTCTGGAGACTTGAAAAAGACTTGACTCTGGAGACTCTCCCCACAGCTGTAATCTATCCCACGCAAAACAGCTAACCTTTTCAGGCGAATTGTATTTTGATATCATTGGAAACATGAGAGTTATGTCTTTGACATGAGGTCAAACTCCTAACATTTTAGGAGAAGTGATTTTTCGCTCAAACTTCGTTAATTGAAGATTAAAATTGAAAAGTGAGAGGAAAAATTAGCATGAAGTTCAAAAAAGGCATTATGAAAGTTTGAAATACTTTGAAAAAAACCCCAATTTAAAGCAGTCTCTCTTAATACTCAATTGAAATACCAGCATAAATAGCATTTAAATAGTCAACGTTGTTTTTATACGAAGTAAAGAAATCTATATTTTCAAAAGAAATTTCAGCGAGAATATTCTTTAGAATTACTTTTAAGGACTCTAGCCATACGTTCTCCATCTACCGTAAGAATTACTTTACTGACATCATAATTCCCAATGATTCGAACCAGTATCACTCCCATAAAATGGCTGCCTTCCATTCTATGTTCCGCCGCTTACTGCCAATACCGCCCACTCCCGAGGATTTTTCCATATAATTATAGCTATTACATGCATTTCCCGTAATAATGGTTATAACGATTCTTTGGTGGATAATCTATTTATCCGGCGTCAACGTAAACTTACTATAAATCTATCCACTGCCCTATCATCGATTCCGGTTACTCATTCCAAGTGGGTGAAGTTACTCTTTAATCCAAGTCTTAATTATAAATTATTTAAATTCTTTCCTAAGGTCAAATATAAAATCTGTGTTTATAATCCAGTGAATCACAGTAAATTGTTGTTTAATTCAAAGAACAAGCTAGAAAATTGTGACAAAAGTGGTGTGTATTTGTTGAACTGTGACACTCCTGGATGCAACTCCATACATGTTGGCCAAACTGGAAGGAAACTATGTGTACGAAAAGCTGAACATTTGAATTCCTTTGTTAATGGAGATAAACAGTCTATGTTTGCTAACCATCTAATTGACGAGGATCATTCATCTAATTTTTCTCCTAAGCTTTTACATGTATGTGACAGTGGTATGAAACTGGACTTCATATAAAATCTTGAAATGGTCTAATCTTATCTAAATGTATATCGTTACCATCTGCTTAACGACCAAATTCCGTCAACCTCCTCCCCCTTGTTCTCCGTACCAGTTCCTCCACCTCCATCTTATAATGCGGTCTGTCCTTATAGTTGATAGTTCCTTCTGGATTGTTCTTCCTTCCCTTCCCCCCTCCCCCCTCCTTTCTGTTTTCGGAAAATACTCCCCCCCCCTCACTTGCTTCGGGTATATATTTACGTCAATCTCTCTCTCTGTCCTTGCTCCTGATGATGAACAGTAAAGGTTGAAACCGGCAGAGTCAAAATAAATAGTGGAATCAACCAATTATTTTTTCAATACTGAGAATATTCTCCTTAAGCATGTATTATTACTAAACCAAATTCTTTGATTTTTTTTGAAATTTTTATTCAAATTACACAACCTTCAGCATAACGTAGTTCATTCCCAAAATGAAAAGTGATTGTTAAATGCTTTTTCCATTAATTTATAGTACGAGAAAACAAAATTTAGAACTGCAAAATGCTCTTATTATAATTTTAGTAGTAAATTTAAACTTATTTCTGAAAACATATACTTACACCTTCTCATCGAAAAATAACGTTTGTAATTAGATAGACGGCTCATTAGATAAACATGGTTGTGCCAAGTATATTAGTGTAGCGCTAGTAATTACCATAATATTATATGATGGGGAACTTATTGAAAGCAAAAACTTGAAAAAAATTACAACAACTTGAGGAGTATATTAAACCTTACCTAACGGAATGCATCATGACGACATATTATTTGCTGAAATCGTTCATTGAGAAAGCAATTCGTCTATCTTCCATAAGAAATGCAAAAAACTGAGAGAATGAAAGCCGCTAGTAATTTTCTTGTTTACGGTATGAGACATATAATGCTGAGGATTCCTATATAATTTGGGAAAACTTCATGTCTTCCAATTTTTTGTGCAAGTTCACAGTGACAGATTATTTACGGCCCTTAGGTCAATCAGTTCCAGTCGTGCATAGTATACATATTGCTGATTAATTAAGATCCATTCTCATGCCCACCGTGGGATTAAGTGCATGCAAAACCGAAGGAATGATTGATCGGCGTCAAATGCTATGTCTATCATATGGCTAGCCATTGCGGTTAAACTCGGAAACAAACTTTCTTTAAGGCTTCCGCGGAGTTTTTTGATGAAGAGAATGGTTTTTCGGGTTTCCATCCGCGTTTATCCATTGTTGGTGGACAATATTTCGCCAGCGTTCCAGCTTCCGTTCAACGGACCTGAGGAAGCTAGCTGGAACGCTGGCGAATTATTTCGGCGAAATGTTTTCCACCAAAAATGGATAAACGCGGATGGAAACACGAAAAACTATTCCCTTCATCGGAAATAGACTATTTGTTGGTATTCGCCGCATTACTTAACTTTGACAGTAAAAAGAAACAGAATTAGGAATGAGAAATATGGTTTCCAACAGAAGACAATAAAAATAGACATCTATGAAGAGTAAAGCGAAAATCTTAATTGGTTATTTGGAGAGGCGATAGGGGACTGATGTCATTTGCGTCAAGATAGAATGGTGGATTGTTAAGGTAATTAAGATAGGGTGGAAAAAAATCCAACTTCTTTACTAGCCTTATCTTCACGGTAGGTGCCAAGGAGTCCACAGTTTTGCGTCCAGTCTGACAGACGGAATCAAAGATTGTATAAATAAGTTTAAATTTCTACTGATAGGAGTTAAACTAAGCCAATAGGCATAGATGAGAGAAGTAATTGGTGGAAGAAGCCAACAATCAAAATGAATGTTGATTCTTCTCCCTGATCATTACTTTAAGGAATATCTTTCTTTACATTGAGTGAAATCCATATTAATTTGGAGAGACTTGGTTTTCGGGTGTTCCTTCGCGTCTATCCATATTATCCAGGACAACATTTCACCAGCGTTCCAGCTGAAGCCAGCTGGACGAACGCTGGCGAAATATTGTCCAGAATAATATAAGTAGACGCGAAGGAAGGCTCTAAAACCAAGTCTTTCCAAGCCAAGGACTCCGCGGGAGCCTTCACGCAAAATCAATATATAAATATAACTGCCAGATGCTGCCATCAATTCACTATAACGATATAATAATGCCTATTATTCATCCATACTTGGATTAAAGGACTGTTTGTTGTGGGAACAAATAATCTTCTTTATGATTAGGGTGTCTTAGGTATTTGTACATGAAAGGAGGGACAATAAAATACATTTCATTATAATCAATAGAGCCGTTTCCTGCCCTTCATCAAACTAGCTATCAGATTCTTCGTCAATCTAATAACCTCGGGAATTCTCTATCGACCCACCCACGCGACCTCTTTATCTCCAACTAGTTAATAGAAAAACATCGGCAGATGCGGAGGGAAAATACGGTGAGTATAATAATTTCGGTCAATATTATAAAATAAAAATCCTCAGTCAACAAAATCGCGGACTATCGACAACACCGAGTAAGTGAGTGGAATCGACTCATGCATGCTAAATTATTCATTTTAATATCTTTGATCGGATGTTGCAGCATTGGACATAGCCTCTCGGTTCCTTCGCTAAGGTCACTCAATTGTTGGAAAAACGTATTTCTACTCTGTAACATCTGAGAAGACATGGATTATAAATACACGCAAGTTTTGCGAGAAACGGGAAAGATCCTTGACTGATCTTTGCGCAACAAACATCCACAAGCGGTGACCTCAAACAGCAATCGCGCTTGCACAGTCTCTCCTCTTAGCCTTGTTTCCAATGCACTGGAAACAGTTCGGCCAAGCACTCGCCCCACACGCAAACAAGCCTCAGCGAACACACAGATAAACATACACACTAGAAGACAATGTTACTCAATCTTCTAAGCCATGGCCTTAAATTCTAATCCCCCTGCTTTGTCCTCAATCCAGTGCTAATCCAATCCATCTAGCGACCTGTTTATTCCGAAGACCATCCTCCGGGGAACCCTGCAATCCCATTTCCAACAGTCCACTCGACCTAATCTCACCACCTTCACGCAACACTTGGTGGCTTTATCCCTTTGCTAGACCAAAGTCTTAGTGGCGAAGTGAATGAACCTCACACGGACACGGGTGAAACAGAATGCCGGATTTAATAAAGATTACTCATTCATATATGACCCACCAGCGAAATAACGGGCATAAACTCGCTTATCATCAAAACGATGCGTGATGATATTATTTTCCTCCTCATCAAATCTACAATCGCATGAGCTAATTTGTTTCGCCTTGATTTCCATGGCTGCGTTGCTAGTGCTAGAAGGATCACAAATGCATGTCATGAAATTTACTTCGTGACTGTATCTCCATTCCCATGACCTTTTCCCCGAAATTATATAAACACAATAAGCTTCTAGTTATGAATAAAATGTTATGCTAGTTACTACATAATGACCCACGAGAGTTTCCCTCCCTTTAAAGGCCCTATTGTTAGCGATTACAGGCAAACAGAGGATAGCTGGAGGGCTGGCATCAAGTTATGTTTACAATTCTGAGCAAGGTTTGCGGATTTTCGGCGTGATGAGAGACCGAGGACCCAATTACCCTCCATTAAGACGTCAAATGTTGTGCGGGCAAAGGGTTTTTTATATAAATTGATTTGAGATATCTTTTCTTAGCTTTTAGGAGTGCTCCCGACAACATGAATTAAAATTAAATAATCAAAATTGTGCTGCTGCTATATTTTTGGGTTACTTGTTGCTTAATGAGTGATCCTCTAATCTCAAGAGTCTCCCATCTTAGATCATCAAATAACTAGGTGGCCAATAAACCTGACAAACCGTTTATTGTACAGTACATAGTAACGCAAAACTGCGTTCAAACAAGAGCAAGCAGAAGCCATTATTAGGGCTCTGGACTCTTTGATATGCAGCTGCAAAATTGCAGCACGAGCAAAAACTGAATTTTTAATTACTTTAATAATTTCTAAGTGATTAGAGAAAAATTATCTCAGAATTGAGTCATAGCACGCTTAGGGTGGTTCGAGGTAAGTGGTGAGATGAATGAAGAGAGAGAAAGGGCAGAAGGTGATAAGTAGTTCAGAAGGCAGACCCTACAAAACAAAGGTAAAGGTAATGAGAGATACACTTTGAAATATCATTAGTGTGCGCCTGCCATCATGTAAGAAAAAGCGAGGATTGCATTGGGAGCCGACCGTTGGTTCGTGAGAAAGGGGAGCCGAGTCCTCCGGGTCCTCACGGTCGGTTTAAATAATTCAGCTGGTCTTCCCTGAGGTGCAAAGTGGCGGTGATCTTGCCATCAAAAAGCAATCGCGGTGATGCTAACGCAACCAACGCCTAAGAAGTAGAGCGCATAATGATTATTTTATGCTAGATTTTCCTCAGCGATGGCGCTAAACGTGACAGAAAAAAAATTTAGTGACCCAAATTGAAATATTTAACACTTTTAGATGGCGTTAGAGCAATGACTGACTCTTCTTAATATCGTTCGGAAATCCAAAAATCAAATAGCTGTTTTAGTTAATAAACGATACAAAATTCTAAGTCAGAATAAGCAGACTGCCATAATGGTAAAATATGCTGTTCCTCTAGATTCTACTCCTCAATCAAGTATTCCATCAAGCTGGCTTTTCTGAAAAATACAATTTTACGCCGTAAATCAGCATTTTAGAATTTTCATTTAATTTATGTTATAGGAAAAACAAATTTTTTAATAAAAACTACAAGTACTATTTTTAAATGTTGAATTATCTGAAAAATGCTAATTTACCACATAAATTGAAGCTAATTTTTATGACTCTAATAAAAACTTAAGGCGAATAATTTTACAACTTTGGCGAAACGTTGATAACATTTTGTTTTCAACTTTTTTGGACGTAAAACATTCATTGTGAACGGACGGTTTTAAGTCCTCTGCCGCGAATAAAACTTATCAAGGCCGTTATTCCTTGGAAATCAAATAAAAGCTTCCGGTAGAGGAAATCTTTTCCATTTCACATCAGAATTTGCTCCACCTGTTCCTCGCCTCGGGCGGTAATATTTTTCTTTTTTGCGCCATCCAGGCACATCCAGATCACAGATACCCTCTTCCTTCTCTTCATAGTGCTCGTTTCCTGCGCCAATCCCTCCGCTTATCCCATCCTCACCATCTCACTCCGCTGCCCCACCCACACTGACGGCGTTTGCTGGGAGTTACGAACCCCATCTCACACCTGTGGCCCATTCCGCGCTTCCACCTCTCCTCGATCCCAGGCGTACATCCTTCACCTCCTCCTTGTCTTCCTCAGCACCCCCTATACCCCTCTGCGTTCCAACTCCTCACCTTCCAACACCGTCGGTTCTGGCTCCGGAGGCATGGTGGGGAGAACAAGAAGGAGTACAGCCAGGACCGTGACACTTAAAACCTTCAATAATATCTCTTTGTCGCACAAGAGACGGCGCCAAATGGGCCGTTCCACTAAACGCCGATTCCTTCCTCGCTCTTTCACGACCTCCTTCAAAACTCTCAATCACGCTCAACAATTCCCACTCCCTTCATCTCCGCCGGAAGACCACCACATAAGGTCTAGTTATTCTCGACCAAGTTTGTAAAACTATATGCATGGCTGTATATATGCACGAATATGTAAGATAATACCATGTGTGTAGTACATATATAAGAGCAAGGTATTTGCAATGGTTCATACTAAACTTAAGCACGTTCACACAAGGTGTTATGCACATGTGCACTCGTTTGTTTTTCTATTATTTTAATCATTAATTATTTTATCGAATTGTTGGCTTATTGTTTCCTACCCCAGTTGCTAAAACAAGGGCGTCGAGAGTTGTGAGCCAATCCTTATGCAACCAGTGATTTATATCTTCACTTTGCTTCCTGTGGAGCAGGAGAATATTAAATGAGCTATAGTCAGTAATCAAATTCTTAAAAATATTTACTCATTCCCATTTCATATTCCTTTCATGCATACCGCGCATCACAATATTTTCATGATTTACTAAATGTCATGGTTTCAAGAGACCTCACGTCCCTATTACGTCGAAATTTCTGGCATTGTCCATTTCCTAAAATAGTCGTTTCTTACGCTCGAATTATATAATTTGCTGAGCTAAGCGACACCAAAGTACACCTCTTGACTGAATCATTGCAAGCTATGCACTTTTACCCTGTAGATTTCTCATACCGGATTTCTTCGTGTACCACTTCTCTTCTTGGAGAACCGTTATCAACTTTTCTTTTAAAACCTAGCTCTCCAAAGTCATTACTTTTTCTTCTTTAAGGAACCCGGGACCCCCAAGCACCACTCGCCATACAACTCACCAATCATTCTTTCTTCCGAGATGGACACATAGTTTACCATACTATAATCTCTCTCAAATTAAACAATTCACCTATGGCCGGGTAAAGGGTTGCATGAATGTGGAAGGAATTTGGCACAGTGAATATTTCATCTTAAGTTTGTCTACCCTTCAACGCAAGAGGGTTTGGGGAGATATGACATTTTGGGGCAATCTGGAGGCAATATACAAGGAAAAGAATGCCTGCTGAAAGTGGGGAAGCAGCATAAAATGAGAGCCTTCAATTTTCGTACTGTAGGCCATTTTCATTTTCTCAAGAAGAACACCTGCCTACTTCATACATTATTCTCAACATGGACACATAAAACTGTTAACTGAGAGAGACTTAAAGAAGGATAACGATAATTTCAATTTATGCTCCCACCTACGCGTATCTTCCAATAGGGATCCGTCATCTGAAGCCCCATCGCTCAATCACAAGCAGCTCTCTCCTTCCCAGTTTTCTCAAAGGGTTTTTTTTCGTTTTTAGTCTAGCTTTCCTCGTAGTTCTCGCTGATATTCACACTCCGTACACCTTAGGTTTATCTTTCCTCTTTCTTTGTTCTTAACGTATTTCCTCAATCAACCTTTTCTCTCTCTTCCCTTTCGATCGTCTATTTTTAAAAAACTAAGTTCCGTTTTACTTTAAAATAGTTCACGCAATAATATATTACGTAATAATGATATACGCAGGTCCACAAAGACGAAATGGATATAGTTAACTAATACATGTATATTCCCTATTTTTCCTCGGCTATGCCATTCCGACTGATTATGCCTTGATTTCCGCGTTCAGATTTCAGGCTCATTAGGTACCTCACTTCATTCCACACCTTCTAAAAGCTTTACCATTGTTATCTGAGAGCATGACTACCAAAACACTCCTCTTACGTTTCCTCATACGGCTTTTCTGAGAAAAGGATAAACATCTCAAGTTGTGGATCATTTTCCTCATTCACTTACGAAAAAAGGGCTAATTTTAAGCATTAGTTTTTTTCTCGTTTTCAAATATTATTATGGTAATATGTTCACGCGGATGGTATTTGCGCTCAATTTGACGTGGAGATCTTTAAGGGGAAGACAAATAACAAGAATCCCTCCACAGGTTTACCTCATTCTTGAATGAAAGTCGGGTACAGTTTTTGCCACAAAGATGACGCTTTGATTAGATTCCTTTTTTGTCAATATTTAAGCTCTAAAATGACAGCATAAAACCCTGAAGAGACTTTAATAACATCTCTGACTAGGCCGAGGGAACTCATGACTATTAAATATACAGAATCAATCGACTGAGATATAAGAAGGGAAATGAGTACGTATAACACGCCATGTCTGCTAACGTTTACATTTATTTACTATCAATGAATTTAGATGAATATACCTCGTACCGCATATTTCCATAAAGTTGTTGAAAGTAAAAGCAAGGCAACGAATACATTTTTGTCGATACCTTGGTATGAGGACAATTTTCTCCAATGATAAGTCAAGTCTTACATTTTATAAAGTTGAATACAAGTGTCTGATTTAAAAGTATAATCTCTATCGAATTCTGACACTATGGTTTTGATGTCTTCCACCTCTACGCACTACTCCAAAGTAATAATAATTAATGAGACTTTGTTCAGGACAAAATTAGAGCTATGCAGTCCTCTCTTCCATTTAACTATCACACAATTAACACCATGCCCTGAGTGGAAGAAAACCCACCCAGGCGGCACTCAAACCCGCGACCTTGGCGGATTGGAGGCGAAAACTTCACCCCGCTTAGCCTCCACCGAGGCCGGCGTATTAAGTCAATTTAGCCGGGCAAATGGAACATCTCACTCTTGCCAATAAGAATGGCTAGAAAATTTTATTTCCTCTTGCATTTCCAGCAGAAAAAACCTAAACATTACTCTGCGAGCCAGCGTAACATTAAATGCATTAATTCCCAGATGCGGTTTCATTTAGAAGGGAAATATAGACATTTTTCTATCACCATATTGCTTGATACACTCACCTCTTATAAAAATAAAGGCCATGCTTTAATGCAAAACTAATCAATCATTTGGTAAACGCTTCCTCAATGACCTCATGCAATTGAGGTCCCAAATTGGAATTAGCTCCACTTCTCCGAACGCCGATACAGTAAGCAATTAAGGCATTGAACGAAATTGATGACGTCCCAGTATCTGGGTTGCATACTAATGGCAGGCATAGATATATACAGAGACATTTACTCATGATTGCTTACATATTCAAACAGTGAATGCACGACTAAAATGAGTAATATCATCAAATTGATACTTTGTGCAACTATTTTATTAAATACTTATCAATAAGAAAATATCCACCCTAATAGGTGATATTGTCAATGACTACTCAATTACCTTTCAAATTCTGAATGACTATCAACATATCGAAAATATTCAGCAGTCTACACTGTCATATTGACATTCACTCTTTACTCTATACGTTAACCCAATTGTATTTCAATAATCGGGGATAACTCATTTGGATTGTGATTAAACAAGTCTTTACCGATATGTAATGTATTCAAGGCTCTTAGTTATCTTATAATATCTTAGGATAAATATGACGGTAATTCAGTCACAGTGTAAAAAGAAATGATAGGGTAGGGAGGGTACATAGGAAACCTGATATCCAACACCAAAACGAAGTCACGCAAATGGACGTTTATTCAATTAAATATCTTAATTTATTTTTTACTTAATCAGCATTCTCATAAATCCGGCTACTGCACCGAAGTTCTGGCTAATTTATGCGCCAACATTGCTTTCATAAACACGAGTTTCTCTATTTACATTACTTCATTTCCAACCTCGATTCAACTCCAGTTACTTCTTAAATAGTATGAATTATTTTATAATCCAAAAAATACCAAAGCTGTCACCTTCCAGCACATATAAGCTGGGCACCTCCATGAGACTTGACATGTGTCCCATCAAATCACTGGTATTCCTTTAATTATATCTCTCTCGTGTTTGCACTGAAATGGAAACCAACATTCATCACGTCGTCTTTGAACTAGACACATTTTAAATAACGATAACATTTTTTACAAGTTAAAACTTTCCCACGGGATGGTATTTGCACGAAATTCAGAAATACGATGACGAAATAAAAGTAGCCAAACAGGCGTGAAGATAATGACAAAAGTGGTGATATTTGAAATTAAAACCTTTTTGGGGGGTAAATTAACAGATTGTATTTATAGTCAAATATATGTTATTATCCTTTAATATAATTCCTCGCATAGCTCTCACATGCTATTAATTAAATAATCAAAAAGCATTAAAATTCCCTGCGATTACTTAAACGTTACATCCAATTAGCCCAGGAGCTAAGGAATGTCGAAACCTGGAATTTTGATTGAAGCATCGTCAAAGGAGTTAAACCTTTAAGGCGTATTCTCTTTCAATGAGGCTCCTCAATTTCTCTCTCTCTCTCTCTCTGAATCCCACGCTCGTTCGTAGCAAAGAGTCGCAAATTAGGGAGGTTGAGCCCCAGAAGAAGGAGATGGGGCGTGAGGGAGTAGATTCCTAATGGAGAGGTAGAGAAAGGATTAGGTAGAAGAGGCATCGGAAGCAAAAAAGATCTGTGAAACAGAATAGAGATCGGTGAGGACAATGCTTAAAGACCTCGTAATCCCATTTCGTCTCAGCTCGAAAGTCGACCTCCAATGAAGGGTGGCGTGGGAGATGAATGGGGATGCGAGAATAATGGAGGAGAAATGGGAAAGCTAGGAAACGGGTTAGGGCTCTCAGGGCTGTAGAGGCGGTTTAACGGAAGGAAAAGAAAATTCCGATAAAAACCGATCACATTTCATCAAAATGTAACTCTTACTACTACCCTTAATTTCCTCTCTCCGTTATTTTTAGAATTCCCGTTGTTTAATTCATTTTGCATCTACTCCAACCCTAATGCTCATTGATATTTTTTCGTGCTTGAATTCCTCAAATCTTTGTTTGTGATTAAAAAAATATCATATTGAATATATATAAAAATCGCATGCATCATATAACTTGTCCTATAGGAGAAAAGTGCCTAGGACAACTACTATTTTTTTATTATATTTAATTTGACTCTGGCAGCGTCAAAAAAAAGAAAATGTTATAATTTGTAAACATGTATGTTGCCGATTTGAATGCTGATGATTCAATTGTAATACCAATTGATATTATTTGCAGTCTAACTGTAATATTAATAGTTATTTTTTAAATTGATTATTTGGAAATTTAAAATACATCATTCGTGGTTATTGTATGATCACCTTGTTCTATAGAAGCAAATCTAAATAATTTATCGCTACATTTTGGCCATCTTCTTGCCGATAAATGTCATCCAACCCCGATCGACTCCCTCTGTTCTACGAAATCAAGGTCAAGGAATAAAATCTGAGACTCTGAATGAAAGGGGAATTCACCTTTCCTTCTTTAGCCACCACGCCTGAATTATTCCCGGGAATGAAGGAAAATACCAAGGCTTCCCACGAAATCGCTGGTAACAAATATTTCTACAATAGTAATAAAATATATTTTCCTCATAGCATATTACATAAATGGAAAGATATACTTACGCAAAAATATTAGGAGCATAGAAACCCCTTAGAAACATTAGCCCTGTTGAGGGCTGCCATCTTTGCAATTAATAGGTGCGATTCAAAAGATTTCATCATGCTAAAACTATGACAACACTATTTCAATTCTGGAACATTAGATATTACAATAAGAAGAAAAACTAGCTCACGTTAAATTTTATTATATTTCATAGAGAATCTTATCTTGTCGAATGCTTGTGGTGAGTATTGAGTACTGCCAGTAGGTTATTTTTAAAACTGTTGCTGAACCAAAAATAGCCCATATTCCCGTTCCTTTCGTCCTCTTTCCTCTAATTGCCACTGCGTCGTGAAAAACTGCACCTCCAAGCGCGTCCTAATTGCCTCACAGAAGAAAGGAATTGGCGTAAAGGAAGGAGAAAAAGAATAAGACGGAAAGTCACATCCCTCTCTTTTCCAACGCGATGAGTACGCAGGAAATATCATTACATTTTCATTACCAACATTAATTTCAATTTACTCTCATCTTCCAGCTCCTTCCAAGCTGTAATAAGCTGAATCTCTTTCCATTTAACGATTAAGCCCTTTCTCTTTAATCCTTATGAGTCCTGATCTTTTTCTTGCCTTCTAAGCTTAAAAGGCATTGATTGGTTGGTAATAATGGGAGGTGACCGACAGATGAGATCATTTGGTTGTAGGGACATATTGCGATAAGGGTAAGTCCCTGGGGGCAGCTTATACGCTTCAGGGTATTTCCACGCTACCGGATCGTCTGGAGTCTGACACACCCCACTCCGGAGGGGTAGCTAAAGTTGCCATTTGCACATTGCAAATTGTGTGTAAACATAAGCCACCCATCACGGATGTCAAATTAATGGCACTAGTCTTGTGGCTCTTGAGTCGGGGAGGATCGCTCAATTTGTAATGTACTTTACACTGACCGGCCGGAGACAATCAAGACCGGAACACGGAAGTGCGGACAATTGCTCCTCGTCAAGGTGGACCTAGTCACGTAACTACTCAATTGGACTTATTCTCCTTGTATCCTCGCCTATTTGTACATCTCGCAGCTCAATATATTCCTTCTTTAGTTAACCCTGGTTTCCTATTTTTTACCCAAAATTCCATATGTCACAGGGAAATTTATGCCATTGTAGGAAGGTTTGTTGACTGGGGCGTGGTGTGGAGGAAGGATTAAATGAACTCTGGCGTCAGCATCATGCTACAATCTATTATTAACAAAATGCACCACAGAAACCACAGTATTATGCCCCCTCCTACTCACTTCGTAGTACAATTCAAGTGCTCAACATATTGTACCTAAGTAGGAAACGCGATACCTCAGCATTTTCTCCCCAATGCCGAGGTCTAAACCCGGGACCTCGGGATTGAAACCTCTTTAACTCTACTCCTGCTCTAACCACCACAAAAATCGGATCACCAAGGACTTAGGTATTAAGTTATAACTTCATTCTGATGGCGACTCTAAATAAAGAGGTCCAAAATAACATCTTGTGACTTTTAATCAGAATTGCTGGCCAAAATCAAAGCACTGACCTTTTGAATGGCAAAGGGTCTAATAATGTGTGAGGTACTGGAAAGAGGGGATCAATCAATGGAGAGTGTGGGGATAGCTGGGATAAGGTTGGGAAAATGGAGTAAGTAATTTATTGATTTCAAAACAACATTGGTTCATTTTATCTCTTTGCGAAAACGTTGCTTCTTAGGTTAGAAACTGGGGCGAGTCAACCTTCATCAAAAAGTTTGCACTGTTAACAATTTTCAAAGTCACAAACATTTCACATTGCACCGTGAGAAACCAAATACTTTACATGACATACATTATATTAGATATTGAGTTTATGTTATACATAAGAAATTGACTAAGGATTAATTTATGAAACCACGTCATTATAAAATAATTTTTTTTATGGCGATTTAAAAAAAATTAAAATGGCGATCACTCGCTGAAAACATGGTCGGTAATAAATTTAGAGTGGAACTGACAAAGGTATTTCTGTTTTGAGTTAATATTGCTTCAATAAATTATTACCAGCTATATTTTTGAAATTTTTACTTCATCCTTAGATAGCAATCATGACTTTCTCACCTGCAAAAGCATTTCACAATAATTACACTTACGATTTCTTTGGGTAGGATGTTAACAATATTTGGTCACATGTAAACGAACGATGGTTTGATGGCTTTTAATTTTGGCTTAATGAAACCTATTTTAACATCTTAAATTGTACTTACTTATATGCGCTTTCAGATATAGTAGGCATATTGCCACTGTTAGCATAAAACAATTTCAATACCTTAGACAAACAACTGCTGTTTTGAAAGTAATTTTTGGTGCAAACAAAGGTTGGAAAGAACCACCAGTGCACACTTATATCCATTTTTCATTTTATGACGAATTCTCTCCCGGGATTCTATTTTCAGCGGCCATTTGTACGGCTGCAATAATTATTCCTGTGCCATTGAAGGGGCTCTAGCTGAAGCGGAAAGCGGTCCATAGGGAGTAAGGTGGGAGAGGAAATAGAGAGCATGCAGCCCATTTGAATTGAGTTTAACAAAGCCGTCAGTTTGTTTATGAGACATTTTTGCAAAAATTTTACACTCAAATGATAAGCACCAACACTTGAAGAAACATGGGCTAATGCATATATTTAATTAAAATATTTCAACCGGGTTATTTATCCATTTTTAGATAGTAATCACTGTATTGGAAGAAATGATACGTTAACGAACATCTGTTCTCTTTTGTGATAAACCCGCCTGAATTTGAAAGATTGCTCAAAACAGAAGGAATTTAATACCAAAATGGTAATTAATGTGGATCAAGACACATATCACGCGAAAATATGACCGAACTTCTTTTACCCCCGCGACCAGCAGCTCTTTGATAAACATCACAAGCAATTTGAGAGGTGTAAAATAATGCTAACTAATCACTCTTAAGCCAATTATTTGTTGAAACGATAAAGCCACTGCAACATGAACTTTTTTATTAATTTTCTATTGCATTTTTGTCAGTATTAGCATAGTTCACGGAAAATGTTCGAATTAAACCTTTGGTAGTGGAATAGTTATGCCCAAAGCCATTAAGATCGTTTTCTGAGTCCCTGAAAACACCTTTTGGTACTTACATGGTACTATATTTATTCAGTATCTTTAATAATTTGATAATCATATTTTTTGAGAATTTTTGTCTTGCGATTGAAAGTGAATTAATAGAAATATGTATACGGGGTAGGGACCGACAAATTCAAAACATAGTTCCATTTTCCAATTAACTTATTGTGACCCGAAGGCATAGAGCATGTGGTTCAGTTATGAAGGAGGTAACCAAAGAATAAGAAATGAGAGGAATAATGAAAGAAAAAAAGGCAGAGGGAACAGACTAACAGGAGAGGGAGAGAGTAAAACAAACACCAATTAACCAAACAGCTAGTCGGTGAAAGTATGTCACCAGTAACATTAACCTGTGTTGTTTGAGAGTGGGTGGAAGAGGACAGAAGAACGTTAATGAGGTGTGGAGCAAAATGCTTATTCTGCTACCTTGTACGGTCCGGACGTTGTCTATCATCATGCTGATGTCTGATTTACGTAATTCAGAACGGAATAGTTCCACCTATGTTCCTCTATGCCAGTTTCTCAGATTGGCAAACCAAGAAACCTTTCCTTTACCAGGACCTTGTCTTCCATTAACACTCTCTCTATAGGAGAGCTAACTGAAGACGTTGATATTTATCTTCGCATTTCTTTATTTGTCCAGAGTGTGCAAATTACACTGTTTAATCGTCCAAATTAGTTTGGACGAACGGAAAAATGCAGCTACAGAAAAACAGTGAGGACGGAAGTAAGAAGGCGCATTTGGAAGGGTGCAATTGCAGGGAGCTCAGGAGGAATGAGGAGGGCCGCAGCTTACGTTGAATACCTATGTAAGCTGAGGTCACGTTGAGTAACGTTGATATTCTTGATAATATGTTGGTAGACTTGGAGGGCTTGGACTCTGGCAGGCATTCAAGGCGTCGAGGATGAAAAATCGCTTTTTCCTTGCGATGAGAATTAAAATAATGTCGTCAGCATAACATGGGAAACATCATTTCACATAATACCAAAACCCAAGAGCGTATTAGAATTAACCCCAGCCATTATGTCCGAACGAGTTAAGGGAGAAATAATAAAGGAATACTGCGAGTTGGAAGGGGATGAGTGAGATAAGTCAGGTTGACTTTTTTAAATCAGAAAATCAGGCAATGAGGATCGAGATAATTCCTCATGAGGCAAGAAAAATATGTGACGAACGCAAAAGCAGGCGTTGAGAATTAGGTAGGGAGCTATAAAGGAGGAAAGAAAATTGAAAAAAATACCACAAAGAGCATGACAGCACTATGTGTGTGCGAGATAAAAGATAAAGATATGAAGAAATGAAGAAAAAAGAAATACCTATCCTAAAAAGATGTACAGTAAAATCTTTTATGGGCAGAAATGCAATGGCTTGACGAGACTTTGTTCGGTATTTTAGTGAAAAAAATCTAAAGAGTCGACTGAGAGGAAACGTATTTTGAGGGAAGATGTAAAGAGGTCGAGTTGACATAACCGGATCTCTACGAGGAATATAAGGGAGAGTGTGTGGGGATGCAAATTACGGAAGAATTAGCTGGGAGGGATGGAAGAAGCCATGCGACGCAAAAGGGTTCCGGAAGAGTGCAAATAAGGTAACAATGAGTGCTTTATATAATAAAGGAGGATAAATTCAATAGCACGATGGCGGGAACAAAAATAATTTAGATAACCTGGGCATAGAGAAAAAATAAGATAATAGAGAAAAGAAATGCCGGCCTCTGTGGCGGTGGGGTAAAGTCCTCGCCTGCCAATTCGAAGGTCCCGGGTTCGAGTCCCGCCTGGGTAGGTTTCACCAGCCCAGGGCATGGGTGTTTGTGATTGTTGAAGTTTGTTGGAAGAGCGGACCTAATGGTCCTAAATACGCTTTATTTAATAAAGACACAATTATTATTATTATAAAAGAGGGATATTTACGGGAATAACAGTCACCAAGAAGCGTTACATTATTTCCTCACAACGACCGACTAAAAGATGATATTGATTGAAAGAATCAGCAAAATAGCAACTTTCATTGATTATGCTCCGTTTCCAGGATAGCAATTTGTATGGAATGGATTGAAAAACACTATGATGTACATAATGGTCAGTGGTGTAAATGAGCCCACGAAAAAAGGCAAAAGCGCACAATAGTATACCACACAGTGATTTGAAACGAACACAAAAAAAACACGCGAGGGACAATATGGAGATTACAGGATGGGAGGAGAGGAAAGGAAGAAATTAAATTTGATGATAAGATTGGGGATGTGTTAGAGGCACGGTAGAGGGACGGAAATGTTCAGAAAAGGAGAAATAATCATAAAAAGGGACATTAGTATTGTAACAAAACGACGACATCGCCATGTTGGCTTTAGATCTCCCCACGTTGTTGTCCGTCAACAATAGTGGTCCGCCATAATTTGTCACTCCATTTTGGTAAGTGAACTCGAGAGGGATGGGGTGAACAAACACACGCATAAACATCGCTACAGAACAAAGCCCACCAATCGGGAAGCGACGCCTCATCACATGAGAAGGGGTGGGGGAGAAAAAGGAGGAGGGGGAAAGGATAGAGAGAGGCCGGAAGAGAGGAAAGGGCCGTCAGCATTGAGAGTGATAACACGTAATGGGCTTTGGCCGTCAGTAATGTGACTGGCCTGTCAGAATTGAAGGGGAGTTTCTTGTGGCGCCAAGAATCAGGAAAGGACTGAGGAGGAGTTCCCGCCTACAATAAGGCTCAGCCCTGCAGATTGTGAGATGAAGTTTTTCCTTCCTCATCACACGACGCGAGGAGGTAGCCGCCTGTTTCGGCCGAGGGAACTTTCTAACCTGTGGCGTCCAGTCTGTGTCCTACCTACGATTTATTGTTTTTGTTTGTGTGACCGTATAACATTCAGTGAATGACAATTTTATAACACCGCCCCAGAGAAATTAACAATATTTTGTTTTCTGTGGATAAAAATTTAAATTATCAGTTCACAATAAGTGTGGTGAAATACTGGGCCGAAAAGTGAACTGTTAATTCTTAATTGAAAAGTGGTAATACGAAGATAAGGGATTTATTTAATGTCTTATATAAATTGACCTAATGTGAGTTAAATTATGGTCATGACAAGGTTTTTCATTTGTGTAAGGAATATTTTGGTTTGTAGTGATTTATTAATTGATATTCATGTGTTTTAAATTATTAAACGTAACTCCAAATCTTAATTAGTCTCATGTTCTGTTTGCTTCAATATAGCCGTGGTTATTTATATCAATATATATACATTAATTAGAAAAATATATGTGTTACAGTATGGAGGTTCGCGTGGGAAAGGAGGGCTGCTGGGGTGAATAGAATCTTGCCGAGGCTCAAGGGGTGAAAAGGACCGAAGTAAACCACGGAAGGAGGCAGCGGGAGAGTAAGAGAAGAGAGCAATGATTTCCTCAGAGGAGTAAGTAGGAAACCTATACGGGATTGCTGTGTCTAAGAATCCCAGCGCGAGGGGAGAGGAAAGAAAATAGTATTGGAATATGTGATATTCACAGAGAACAAATCATTCACCCCAGATTCCCAAATACACGCCGGGAGCTTCACACGTTCGTAATTCTCCCACCGAGTGACTCCTGCCCTATCTGCTCAATTAACATTACCCGTATTTAAAGATCCATTGCAAGTAATGTAAATAAACACTAAAATATCATGTAATAAGTGATCGACTTCCACATATAAATATATCATCAAATGTATACAAATTAAGTAAAATAATTAGGTGCTTTTGAATAGACATATATTACAGCGAACCTAATATAATTTAATACTTCCATCCATTTTCGTCATAAATTTCGACAATATAGCCCATAAAAAATTATTAACTTATAGACTTAAAAATGGACGTGAGATTAAATTCATCCAAAAACGTTCGATGTTTAAAGTACATTTCCGAAGTCACTTTAGCAATAAAGTGGCTCTAAAAAAGCTCTTCCAGTAAAATATTCAAAACACATCGGCATGGTAACGCTTCATTTAGCCGTTACTGTGTTATGACGTCCCTCGGAAATAAAAATATGAATTCGCATGCGGTGGAAGCTTTCCGCTATCCCAAGTGCATTGCCACACAGCCTGAAGGTCTTTCCGGGTTGAGTTGTTCAAGAAATAAGAGGTTGTGGGATATGCTCTTCATTTTTATCCTTTTTTCGTCCGAGGAACATTCGTTAAAATGAAGTTTGAATACATGTTGCATAGGTGATGCAAGAGGCTTTCCTGCGGAAATGTGTCAAGCAAAGGGGAGTCAGTGAAACACGGGGGCCGCATTGATTGGAAAATTGCTACATTCTGTGAGTTCCAGGGATGGAAATCTTGGAGAGTATAAAACAGAGCGATAGTGACGGGAAGGTAGCCTCTCGTGGTGCACTCTGCATACTAAATGGTAAAAAAGGTTCGAAAGCACCTAATTTCAAATACGTTGGTGGAATAATCATTACGCTCGATAATCTATTTTTGATTCAGGATTGCTGATTTGCTTAATGGCGTAAAGTGGTTTAAAATATTTTCATATAGTCAATTATACCCTGTGACAACGCTTTTCAAGAGCATTTTAGATTAGATATCAAGGAAAGAAACGGATTATTATTTCTCATACCCACACGATTCGGTTTATTTCGATAAAAAAATTAAGTAATTCCACACAGTAAGGCCTAAAACTATTTGTTTAACTATTATGAGAGTTGATAATAATGTAGTAACACTGTCATGACTTTTATTAGAACAACATTAGAATATATCTATTGTTACTTTATGACCCTCTTTATGAACCTCTTTATGAACCTGCACTTGTATTAGATTCACTGCCAGATATATGTATTGTGATAAATAAGACTAATTTACAAATATAGTTATTTCATATGCATCCCTTCAATTTCATTATTGAAATTTCCAAGTAACTGTGGTGTACTTTTCAAAATTGAAAATTGTATTTATATGAAAAGAGCATTAAAACAATCATACAAATTGGTATTTAAATTAACGTCATATTTAACAGAGCCACTAGCCAACAAATCTACTCCAGGACGGATACTAACAATTGTTAAAAATAAAATTATCTTTACATGCATATAATGTCATAACCAAGAGTTTAAAAACATACTAAATACATCGCATCTTAAAAATCACCCTAATTGAATTAGTTTCCGTCCTTTTACTTGGCCGTCCAAAAGTCCCCTCAGCACGTAATACAGAGTAGAGCCAGGTTTCCTTGATAACCCTTTAAGAGTGTCATTCGGTATTTAAAATAGACGCCATTGACTTGAAGTCCATTCCGTCCATTCAAAGTAAAATATAATCAAAATCACTTAACCTGTTCATTTCATTTTCAGCTACTGTTAAAGGATAATGCTTCATTTGCTTTCATGTCTCGTTTCTCTGGCAATATCGCCCAGTATAACTCTAAAAAAAAATATTTTTAACCCGAATTCATCGAAAAACGTTGTATTCATGATGGGTATCGTCATCAGAGAAAATTAGTTTCGTTGTCATTAGATTCTTTGGTGAACAAGCCAGGCTAGCCCTAACGTTATCACACAGTATTACTGAACATCAACTGGCGATGACGGAGAAGAGTTTTTGCTATTTCGTTGTATTTTATATTCTCTTATTTGTTGCTTTATCCTGATGACGGTGATCACTAGTTTAAACTCTGGTCACGAGTTTCATTTTTTATCGTAGTATTTTTTAACGTTTATCGTTTGATGAATTTTTTTGTCGATTGGTTGCCACCAGGACTGAGGGAATAGAGTTCTATTTATTTCACTTGTCGTCATTTCCCAATTCTGTTTCCCTTTTTCGTCTCATCTTCGTGGCAATTACCCTAAAAACCCCTGCCATACCCCCTACGGTGGTTCAATGGGTGATATGCAGATATAGATGACTACGCAGTTACTTTTATATTTTTTCATAACCAATAATTAGTCTACCCATTAAGCTATTTATCTTTAGGTGCAGGTTAATTAAGTGACCGATTCCGTCTGCATTGAATAATTCAGATGGTGTATCTTCTATATTGTCTCATCCTCCTTAAGGTCTTTGGTCACTCACGGAGAATGACAATGTATTAATACGTTTATCAAAGGACTTCCCAAAAAAAGAAGCGTTGTCATGGTAACGGGAGCGGATGAAGAGAAGCGTGAAGAGAATATGTGATATTGTTTGTGGCTGGAGAAAGATGGAAAGGAGTGTTCCCCAAGTGTGGAAAGAAGATCCAGGGATCCCTTGGAATAGAGAAGATGGGACGCGGTTAAAAGGCTCACAGTGGTCGAGAGAGGGATGAATAGAAGGGGACGGAAGGCAATGACAATGATTGATTGCCGGGCGTATGTTTCGAAGGCCGAAAGAAGGAGAATGCCGACGGGTATTTGGAGAGTTGATGATGGAGTGATTGTGCGGCGGCCACGGTTGAACAGCGGGTACGTGAAGAGGCCGGAATGGGGGAGGATAGTGGTAGAGGAGTCTAACACACGGGATGATGAGAAGGGACGGGGCGAAATGGGGATCGAAATGGCGAGTTGAGACTCCACATCCGATTTCAACCATAAACTAAAGTGGCTGGAGCTGAAATCGTGGGTATTGAGCAACATATTCATGCAGGAGGTCCATATTATGAGTAAAATGACTACGGTAAACAGCATCATGAGAATTCTCTTTATCTTGTGCATCCTGTTTTTGTCTGTCGATCAAACTTTATTTTCAACGAGGTCCTTTATTACACAGTGTCGTTGCAAAATAGCAAGTAATGAGTTTTTTTGTTACAAATTGTCCTGGTGACGAATTGTTGCATTTATGCATGGTCCGTTCATGATAAGTCGGCTACAAGATGTCATTAGCGAGTTGATTGATTACGAATCACCGTGACAACCGAGAAGAAGGAGGAGGCACAGTATAGATTAGATAGAAGAAAACCCACACACCCCGTTTCCTGAAGAAATTAGGCGCCATTTAATTCTCGCCACCAGCGACGATGGCTTCAGCGGCACACTGGGTTGTGACATACTGACAGGTTCTTGATACTTATTCAGGGCTTTAAAGTAAGAAAAACATGAATTTTTGATTGTGACTGATTACGTGAAAATGTAATCATGCAAAGGTCACATATAATATTTTGCAACACATAGTTGATCCCCTGTTTTCCGTGAGCGGCCACATAGGCCCGGTTTTATATTGTCTGGTTAGTCCTAATTGCAAGATGGAGTAGCCCCTTACTTAGTGTTACCTTGATTTATGGGCTTAAAAAACTATTAACATAAAAGTTTTTGCACCATCTTATAAATCAAGATTAAGTTGATATATAACATTAATATACTGCAATTTATCTGCACGTAATTACTATGGAGCCGTAGTAAACGGTCAAAGTGTTGACAGAAATCATTTTGTTATTATATGCACTTTTAAATACGCCGAAATGGACATGGGATGAACTACACCTGGCTGACAAGGTACATTAACGATGATGAAGCTTTTTCTGCAGAATACGAACAAACGCGATGGGCTTAAAGGCCGTTTTACACGGCGAATGGTCATGCAAATGATCATTCGCCGCAAATTAATTCGCAAATAAATTTCAATGATTACGTGGAAGAGAGTCTGTGTCACACGGTGATTTAAATTCCGTGAATATTCTGCGCCGAAAGGATGCGCAGTGGTACGAATATCGATGGTTCATATCAATTCACGGAAAATCTCCAACCGACGAGTTTTCCGTGACGATGTTTCGATCACAGCTATTGGGTTTCGACGGCAGGAGTCGCTTGTCTACAAATAATACTATGGTTAGGTTACATCGTGAAGTAGTGAATTTTAAAAGCTACATGAGTGCGATGGACCGAAATAATTTAGTTTTAGCGACCGTTGCCACAGTGGCGATTATTATGGTGGCAACTACTTTTTTTTCAGAGAGAACTAGAAGGGGACGGATTGTATGGAAAGGACCCTGGATAGAAGGAATGTGAATGACTGCTGTGAAGGACTGCTTAGCATAGTTCAAGATTAACTTCTGGTTGAGAGCAGTGAGACCTACTGTATTTTTAAAAGATTGATGGAGGAGCAGTTGAACATTATCTCAAATCTGACCTGGCGTTAATACGAATGATCAGATACGACGCTGAAAGGGGCAATATCTGGTAACAACAGGGTACATACCCTGTAATTAAATTGCAAAAATACTTTTATTACATTCAGTATGTGTCTATTTGCTAATTCGTTTCAGGCTAGGTCTCATTTTGAGATTTGTTGTGACGGGAGAATCATACCGTTTGTTAATTTATTCTACAAGAATTCATGAGAGCACAATAAGTCTCATCGTTCCCAAAGTGGGCAAAAGTATCGGAATATGAAACCGGATTATTTAAAGGTTTGATATATGTTCTGACGTCATGTTAGTTGTGATTGCAAACAAAATCTAAGAAAAATTATGAATGGCATATGAGTAAAAGAAGAAAAGCCATGGTAAATATTTGTGATAGTAACTAACGGTTCTCGCTTAATAGAGGTGAATAACGCAAATTTCTATCTCCTGCAGCATCCAAAACATTCTCAATGTAAATGCTCTTCGCATATATGCAGGTGATTAAAGATTGGGAGGCGAAGATAAAGTAAATGAAATAATCTCCCCATCGAAAATAAAGCTTTTGTAAAGTTGCCAACTTAGTTTTATCAAGTATCAAGCACAAGCTTGGAATGGGGGGATATCCCGTCGAAGTTTCAATCGCTCTGGGAATTTCCTCTGTGCCTAAGAGCTATTGATGGGGAGAATATTGCCTTTCATCCGTCTGATATTGCTGGATCCTTTTATTTTAATTACAAATGTGGCCCTTCTATCGTTCTGTCGGCTGTAGTAGATGCCCATTATAAATAAATAAGTGTGAGTGGCAAAGTGAGCGAGAGTTGAGTATTCAGGGAAAGCACTCAGGCAGCTTTCATTGCTGGATATAAGCTCAATTTTCCACCACACAGGCCACTCCGGGATAGTACTTGATGTGCCATACATATTTTTGGCAGATTGTCTTTTTCCTCCATATCAATTGAAGCCCTATCCCTCCAGAGATATAACGCCTGATAAAAAGAAGTTCAACTTCCCGTTTTCCAGAGCTCGCAGGGTCGTGGAGAATGAAAACAACTCTTACATCTGTCGAGGAAAACTTAAATTCTCTACCAGGGCAACTTCAACGAAAACGTAATCGGCCAACGAATTCTGCAGTAAATATCAGTAATGAATTCTGTAAATATAACTACTCTCTTGTGTTATTTATTAAACCAACAGGGTATATTATGTCAATTTAACGGTTTTTACATCCAATCGGTGAATCATTGGCGAAAGACGCTAATTCTTGTAACATTGAATGGTGAAAGAGGTAGCTATAACAAGGTTAAATAGAAGGTATTTTTGGAATTATCCAATTGAGCATTATTTAAAGCAAATTGTTTATTTAAATGAACCATTATGGTATTGTATCATAAATTACGACCCAGAGATAAATTTTCTATATCATCAGGACTAATATTTGTTGAAGATTGTTCAAACTAATAGTTTACTAGTGTTATTTGGTGAATAAATAATTGTATAAAAGGGATATATTTACAATAAAAATGTATACCACTGAACTAGACAGGGAAATGCTAGAAGTTAAGGGTAAGGTGTAAATCACAGGTGACTCTAACGTTGGATTTATTATATTTTGGCACAACAAACGTGGGACAAACAGGAGAGTTGAGAAATAAATACATAAATATTACATTTTGGCATCACAAACGTGGAGCAAGGAAAGTTGACAAGTAGAAAAATGTACCTTTTGAGAAATAGAAAAATATTAAAATATGGTGACACCCTAGTAAGGAATTCCTTAATATGCTAAGAAATAATTCCCAGGCAGGTAATTAGATTGTAGATTGTATGGGTGGGCGGGGGTCTTCTGGAGCCCTAGTGGCACTCAGACCATTTAGTCCATTGTGCCCTCCCACGTTGCACCTGCCTGCCACTTGCAGGCAGGGTACAAGAGCACCATGGTAGAGGTATGAAGGAGGAGCCATCCTCAACCTTCCCGGCACAGGTATGGAGGGAGTCCTCCCTCCTCCCTTCCCAGACTGGGTATATCTTCCTCCGGCCTCCCGGTATAGGTCTGGAGGGAGTGTCACCCCTCCATCCACCCTGGTGTAGGTATGGAGGATGGCCACCCATCCAACCCCCATGCGGGCCCAACGTTGCTTAACCTCGGTGATCTGACGGGAACCGCTGTGTCAATGTGGCTAGGCCCTTGTCAACACAGCTAGTTAACAAATTGACTGAGGGATACGCAGTATTATACTAATTAAAAAATTAGCCACCCTAAGATAATTACGCATTTTGCTGTGATGGCATCACAGATCATAAAATATTTTTAACCATAAGAAACAACACTATATTTAACAACTAAATTAAAACTAAAAACTACATACTCAAGAAGCACAATGTTGCAAATTTCGGAGACAAGAAAGAAGATTAACTCCCAGAGTTATGCTCCACAAAGATGTGCCTACGAATTTCTGTGATGTGGAATCAATATAATATAAATAAATTTAAACATGAGGCTGGATACTAAATAAAGAGGCTAAGGACTACTGCTGCAATAAAGTATTTTTTCAAATAAATTGTGAGTAAAAGAAGTAAGATAATAAAGAAAAGGAAATAGCATGAATGGCCAATCAGACGCACATCACGGGCCTTCGGGAAGGCATTGGATAGAAAGTATTGCGGGGTTGGAAATCAAAGTGAGGAGAGAAGGCAGATGCAAAATTTTGGGAGAATGAGGACGAGTGGAACAGGGGTGGTTGAGTAAAGGGTAAGTGTGGTGTGTGTCAAGTGTGGGTAAGAGTGGGTTATTCCTAAATCAAGAAACTTGAGCCAAAGAAAATATTTAAAAATTATGAGAAAATATTTCAAATCGATGCAAAGGGCTATCAAATATTGGGCAAGGATTCAAAGGTGCACCAGGTCAATATAGAGGTTAAATACTTTCATGCGTATTGCATATGAGGAAAATAGGTATTGAAATCAATTCGTACACTTTTCCGATCAAGATATACTTATGAAAAATACTGGTGCCAACGGATGTTTTTTAATCTCTTTTGCACCTACGTAACTGAGTCTCAAAGGGCCAAAACTCGACCTAATACAAATATCGGCTTTTTTAAAATCGAAGAGACCCACATCCGAAACCGGAAGACGTACGATAATTGGTGAGATAGGAGAGACGAGATAGCCCTGAGACGTAAGCCAGGCCAAAAGAGTTGGCTGACTCGGAAGGAGAGGGCTATAGGAAGTGGATGAAATTGAATAGAATAAATGAGAATAAATTATTTTTTACTTTAATAATTTACAAGGTGACAGTTGAGGTGAACAGTAAGCAAAACAGATAAGAGAGTAGCCTTCTCTTTCACCGTAGTCATGAGGCCAATTTCGGTGGAGGGAATGGTCACAAAGGACATCGAGTTTCCAGCGAAGAAATAAGGAAAGACTTATGGAACGTGTTCTTAACATCTCGTCACATAATGCATCTCGCAAAGGCTCTGGGCAGTCATCGAAGATAGGTAGTGCTCATAATATCAGTGGAGGAAATACAGGTGAAGGAGAGCAACACCGAAAACAATTCCCCTCACTTCTCATTTCATACCCAAAGGTAAAGCATTTTGTCAATAACAACCTATATAAAACTCTCTCCAGTTATTCATTCTTTCATGATGAATTTGAATGAAACGTATGCAAAACGTTTAATCGAATAAACAGGAAAATAGAAAGATATGACGACTTTTTCTATTGGTGAAGAAAAAGAAAAAAATTCATATCTAAAAAGAGATTTACTTTTGAAAAAAAATGGAAAATAGAACACCAGGGTTAATTCACTACAGCGACCAAGCAGAAAAATATTAGAAGCGCTTTAGATGGGGGATTACCATTCTGTGCTGTTTATTCCATCCACCACTATTTTATGACGCGGGGAAATGCCCCTCTCAAGCCTCGACGCCATCTTCCCCCATCATTCTTTCCTCAGCGAAATCCCGCGCTAGTCATTTCAAAACCACGTGACCCCGCAGATCCACGGACGACCATTCTCCGTTCAGATCGAGGGGGGCTTCTGGTGAAGAGAGTGGGGATAAGGGTGTTAAGAAATATTTGTAGAAAGGGCAGTGTCGGAAGAGTATAAGGCTTAATTTTGGAGGTGAGGGGGAGGAAAAAAATTTTAGGTCCAATGTTTCCCATCGGAATGTTTGATCCTTGATGAATGATCACGACATAGTAACGTAGTAGCCATCCAAGCTGATATACCAAGAACACAAAATTCGATTCCGAGTACCAACTGCCATTGATGACCGTATTCTCGCCTCTCTCTCCCATTTTCATAAATTTCTCCCAATCTCTCGCGCGTATTAGAAGTAGATTTGTAGTTACAAGGAGAGAAAAGTAAAACGCAGTATAACAATCATTCTTCATTTCTCGCCCTTTTTCCCTATTTTTCCGAATATACGAAAACGTCTTCAAACAGTGACGCCCAAAAATAAGGTTTCCGATTCTAGATTCTATAATTGAGGACTAATATGGGCGCAGTTCTTCAAGATACCATAAAAGTACCAAATGACGTGATGCTATCTCATGAGTTTTGCCTATTTGGCGTCCAGATTTCCTAGTAGTAGAACATTTTCTTTTTCTTGATGCTTAAACGCCTATAGCTATATCGCAAAGACAAAGTAATGTCCATACCCATGGCGGATATCAAAACCACGCCCTTCTAGTTAACAAAATGGAACATTATCATCTATATTCCCCGGCATTACCATCATACACGCTCTCTATCAAATTCGGCGACACTCCAATTTAACAAATGATAAGAAATTGTAGGTTTACAATTTTTAGGGCCGTAGCTCCGGAAATTTATGTAATTCCACTAGGAAGAGAAAAAAAAGAGAACATCCGAAAAAATGAGGACGGTTGGCAGCCCTATTCAAGCAAGTTTTTGCATCCATCTCTCAGGGACAGCTCTATAGGAGAAGTATTTTAGCTAAACGTGCTTCAACGACTGAGGTCATTTCGCAAATACTGTCTGCCACTTACTGACAGGGGAAACAGCACACGGACGAATAGGAGGATCATCCCTCTAAACTCGAACCTAATCCAAAGTTGCCCAACTTCGGTGACTCAGACCGATGTTTTCATCGTGAAAGGCTGTTGCCCGACAACTCAATACCTCCATGAAAAGCCGAGGGACACCTTTTTGGCGGGAATGTTGAAAGTAGTGAGGGTGAAAGGGCGGCTTGGATTGGGGTTTTGGCATGATGAGCATAGGACAAGGGTCTAGAGTGCAGAAAAATAAGAGGTCAAGTGCTTAATACTTCCCGGCTACTCGTCAATCCCCAGAAAACGAGATTGGTACAATAAAAGTCTCGGGATACCGGGAATTTCCGGGAATGTATATAAGGATCTCTGTTAAAAAATAGAAAATAAATATGGTGGTGGAAAATGGCTTTCTTGTGAGCTCAAGTGAATATCAATGTGTTGAAAAGTAGAAAAAAAAGAATGTAATGTGTTTGTAGATTTGAGAGACTGATAGTAAATTTGTGTTACTAATTTAAGGCTAATCGTAAAATAAGACGCATAAACAAACACTAAACGGAAATTTCCGGTAATGTGATAGTATATAACGGGAAGCGGGCAACACAATAATTCCGGAGATCTCGGCTCCTCATCATCCCCGGGAATACGGGCTCTGTAACATTAAAATCCCGGGCTTTATAAAACTTTCCGGGATGATTGTAAGAATTTTAGTTGAAAAAGTCCACAAATAAAAATACTTCAAAGCTTTTCTAATATCCTAAGTAAGGGTTTCCCAACCAGGGGTGCTCGCACCCCCAAGGGATATAATATTTCAGTTTTTTTATTATATTAAGAGTACCTTTTTGTTGGGTTTATGCAGCATTTTACTTATAATATATTTCCATTACATTATTTTATTTGTGTTTATAAAATTATTAAAATTTTATTATACAAATTTTTTTTCGTCACTTCACTTCGTATATTGCTTTAAGGCGTGCGAGATATTAATTTAATGGGTGCGAGAACATATTAAAATGTTTAGGGGTGTGGGGAATAAAAATGTTTGGAAACAGCTTTCCGAAGTGAATACAAAATGATTAATAAAGCACTAAATAAATAAGTATAGGGGACCTTTAGTATAGTAGTACATGTTGATGTGAGAAATTAAAAATCAATTTTTTATACTTCAGGCTAATTTTATACGGTCAGGTGCTGTAGAGCATTAGGTTAACTCGTGGACGCTCTATCACGCAGCAGCAATTCCCGGAATAGGAAGAAGATATCCGGGGCAGGGGGAACCAAATGTTTCACTGGATTCTGAGATGAGATGCACTAGCAGAGGATGAAATTGGGGCGGATGTATTCGGGTGGCGGAAGAGGTTGATCAAAGAGGGAAGACGATGAATGAGAGGCGATAGTGCGTGGAAATGAGGAAGAGTTGTGCGACGTATATAAAATGTTAAGAGGTCATGGCTGGAGGGGGGAAGGAGCAGTTATTGGGGCTTGGAATAGGGTTCCATGGAGGTCATAGGGCTTTCTGAGGCAAGAGAGACGTGGGAGGAAAGGATGTAGGCAGGACCATGATCAAGGGATCTTGAGGTGGGGGCTTCGCAGGTGAGAGGGGAGGGGAGGGGGGGGGGAGGAGTAGTGTTCAGTAATGGGTCTCCGTTTCAATTATAGGTTACCGTTGAAGGCAGACGATGCGGGTGGGAAATCGAAAACGAAAAACTGGATGGTAAGAGATTGTAATAGTGTGATTTTTAAAAGAAAATGTTACAAAGGAATTAAAGAAAAGAAAATGTTTACCATTTATCGTTTTCTTGGTTTTCAACGAATTTAGTTTGCGAATGTTCATTCATTAACCACCAAACAATAAACGATAACTTCTTTCAGAATAAACCTCTCCTTTGCCCATTTAAAGGACAAATAAAAGGAAGAATATTTACTGAATGGAGTAAGCTTGACTTCTGAGGTCTGCAGGATACCAGGATAATAATCGCTAATTATCTCTGACATCTTTGGGAAAGCGATAATTGGTATGCGATAATTTTATAGCTATATCGACTATGCTCTGCTTCGAAAAAATGTACCAATGTAGAAAAGCCTTCTTTCAATGCTAATCCAGCGAGGCGCTACACCGCTAGCAATGTGAGGGTAGCAGGGCATCAAGAATACGTCAAAGCACGAAGAACACTAAGGTGAAGAAGATTAACTTCATGATCACATCGAAGAGTGAGGATAAAGGTAGGGAGACAAAGAAAGATTATTGGGTATATAACACGAGAAAATAGCGCATGCAATATTCAATCATTGCTTAGAACATTCTCCAATAGGATAGCATTTTCCTCCTCTCTATCGGCTTCCAGCTATACATAGGCTTATCTGCAAGACACTGCCTCATAAATGATAAACATTACATGGAAATAAGGTGGAATAATGCATTTCCAAGAGTATAATTAGTGATGCTAAATACACACAATAACACTTTTTCTCTCCTTCCATTTCTATGGATATCACGGTAGTGGAGGATTAGGAACAGGAGATGATAATCTTGGGCTATATTTACTTGTAAGAAAGTTTATAAATTTATGCTTCGGAGATTAAAGACAACTAACTTTGGAGGATCAGAATTAGAAAGAGACTGCGGGCAAGATGAAAAATCTAAGTCCTCCCCAAACGGGAAAGGTGGACCATTACGGCTTCAAGCTATTCCATTACCCAATTTTCACCAACTACCAAAAATGCCTTTTTCCATCTTCGGGGTTTATTATCCCCAGTGCGGTAGAGAATGCCTGAATGCCTCTTTCGACTATCACTACCATGACACCGACCCTCGAGCTACCCTATCCATAATCCTCTTCCTCCAAGTTTCACCGATGGTACCAATGGAAATGAGAAAGGACAAAAATGGAATGGAAAGGCAGTGATGGCCTGAGTGTAATAATGGGCATGGGGGTTAAAAGGGGGAGGGTATACCGAGGGATTAGGGAGGATGAGGACGAAGAAGAGTCCTGAGATTTCTGCTTCTCCGGTGAGATGAGATTTCCATTGCTGCAGAGACTCCGTGTATCAGAAAAATGAAGGTTTTTGTTAGTAAAAGTATCTGCCCCTAAACCAGCTTTAGTTCCACGCTGTATAAACTACTTAAACTACAAAATATTATGGAAACTGGATTTCCAGCCTCAATTGAATGGAAAGCTTCTATCATAAGCACAGCTAAAGTCAATATTAACACGTCATCATCAAAGATACAATAGCTTTCTCTAATGAGGATGTGTTCGCATCGAAACTTGTCAGTGTTTATTAAATATTGGGTGAAATATTACTGTGCATTACATTTTTGCATGCAAAAATTAAAAAAAAATGCTTCGATATCCCTTGGGTTAATCAGGGTATTACGACGAAAGATATTATGATATTCAAGGAAAGAAAAATAGTTTGCTAAACGATTCAGTAGCTCAAATTTGATCATCGAAAAGAAAATCTCGAAGGGGATGAATATTGGTAGGAGGGGAGTTAAGGGCACGAAGACTAGGTCCCTCGAGAGGAGATGGGGTTTAGGCGCAAGGGAGGAAGGGTAAGAGCGTCGTTGAGAAAGGAAACTTGGGTTTGCCATCACCGCTGACTCGAGAAAAGAGAAAGTTGCGTGTGGGCGGAGAAGAGAACCAAGAAAGGGCGCTTGGATGGAGGAGGAGGCTTATTGGAGGAAAATTCTGACGCGGTGGCGAAACTATGGCAGACAAAAAGGAAGTATGAAGACGACGGAAGACACATATGCGGACGTACAGATACGTTATACATATTCATGGTCATATATGTGTACATATACCGGCAGCTCGACCAACCTGTATGAACAAACTCTTAAGGAACCGCAGGTAGAGAGAGGAAGGAGATGGATCGCGAAAGTTACGACTTCCAGGACGCATTACTTGGAGAGAATGGGGATAGTTTAGAAGGTAAAGGTTAACTCAAAGGATGTTTTGATATCGGTGCCTTTTTTGACCAACAACAAACCCAATATATTATAAAATTCCATATTGGAAAATCCAAGGCAAAATATACTTGAACAAAACTAAATATTTTTAGCAAAAAATAATTCTTTTTCAAAGGTGATTCTTGTAAAGAAATGTATAAGGGCGTGTGCCGTGATGGTAAGTTCTAGCCTGCCGCTCCAGGGTCGCAGGTTCCGGTTCCACCGAGTTCGAGTTATTTTTACAATCTAGGGCATGGGTGTTTGTACGCGTTCAATGTAACATGTTATAATATCCGATGCAAAAGGCTGTATGGGCTGTTTTCGGGGAAATAGAATATTAACAAAATAAGAAAAGCTCAGCAAAAAACTTTCAGTTCTGGTAAATACTTATCGGATTTCCCAATGAGTTTGTCTCCATGATGGCTGACGTTTCGAAGGAGACTTTTCTGAAATCCTCAGGGCTAACGACGTCATGCTCTACCAATAAATAACCCCGAGGATGACAGGAAAGTCTCCTGTCAAACGTTGGCGATCATGAATGCTTTTACCCGGTGGGAAACCCGAGAAGAATTTACCAGAACCATTCGCCGGGAAGGTATTTCAAGCACAGTTATCACCAAGGATCGGTCCTTGGTTTCTGGAAGTTCAGGCTATCGCTGGTAATTATTTTTCACACTTAGTCATGCAATTAATCAGGATCAGGATCAGTCAAGGGATAGTTGCAATCGTCACATGCGATTTAAAGTTTTACTTCTCTAAAGAGGCAAGACTGCGTCAGGATACAATGTCCTATTCCCAGCATAGTTAAGGCAACCACCTTCCTACGAATATTCAAGACGGTATTGAGCCACGCTAATATCAAGGGTTTCACAGGAATTGTTTATTCATTGGGCTTGCCAATAAATCTTGCCTCCTTCGAGGAGATATGTTCCTCAGCGTAAACCAAGGGCACCATCTGAGGGCACCAGTGATATCACCTTGAAGTTATTGGTGGCGGCCGATACTTAGTGGAATTCCATTGTATGAAAAGGATAAATTACTTTGCACTATTCCACTGGTCATTAAATCATATTTCTCCAGTGGAATAGTGCAAAGTAATTTATCCTTTTCCGATATCACCTTATTTGGATTACTCGGGGAAATAAGATAACTAACTAATAACTTCAATCGGGATCAAGAACAGAAGCTCAGTGAGACATAGAATCTTGTTATTTCTAAGATAACCCAAACACCCCATCCCTCCCACTCATCCTATGATGTCGTAAGAATATAAACGAACCCCTCTAGGAGCCAATCATACATCCCTTGAAGGACAATCCGGCATTTGACAAGAAACGTCCTTTGCTAGTCAATCCTTGACGAGGAAAAGTTCTCAAAAGTGTCAATCATTGCTTCTGTGTTAGCATTTAGGGTTTGAAAAATGAACACGGATGACAGAAAGATTTGAAAAAGACATGTCTTTGACTGTTTCATTATTGAGGCATTTTCGAATGAAAAGTCAGAAATAGAGAGAAATGTATTTAAGATATAAATTATTTGAAAAGGAAACGTTAACAAGTGGAGATAAGATATCGCATATAAAGGGAAATTCAGGAAATAAAATTACTGAGCAACAAATGTTGACATTTTTCCTGGAGGTATAAAAATGCTGCATAGGAAAAATAATTTCAACAATTCAAAGTCAGAATTATCATTTTTAAATTAGACGTTTAAGGTGAAGACTATGGTGGAGTTTCCCAAGGTAAAAAGTGATAATGCGTCAGGAAAGAGTAATTTTAAGAAAAAGAAGAATTCAAAATTCGAAATCCACTCTCTCGGACATGATTGAAAATGTAAATCTCCTTATCTACGAAATTTAATGATTTTATTCCGTATTGGATATCTGGTAAATGAGGAAGGGCAGACAATGTCAATTTTTACAAAGATTTTAATTTAAATTAATATTGTAGTGATTGGGAAGCCCCTTTTACAGAAGTACACTGAAATAATTGATAGAGTCCAAAAGAGATCTTTCAGTCATTTTTATTATGCTCGCCGTTTATTATTTATGTAAAAAAACTAATATTTTTTTAGAATATGGACCACCATCGTAAGTATGTAATGGAAAACTTGTGAAAAGTAACATGTGTCAACTACTTTAAGATACCTTGTGTAGGCTTTCGCGGGTTGATGAGTATGAAGATACACTTCTACCGGGTATTACACCGCGTAGGTCCATTGTTCTTGGACGACAGTTTCGCCGGCGTTGCAGTCGGCTTCTTCACTGACCTGAAGAACCCGACTGCAACGCCGGCGAAAACTGTCGTCCCAGGACAATGGACCTACGCGGTATAATACCCCGTAGAAGTGTATCTTCATACTTTAAGATAATTTTTGTGCATTATTTTAGCGATTTTTTTACTGGAATGCATCGTGATTATAATATTTCTCAGTCCATACTTTAGTTATGTTTTTGTGTTGGGTAAATTACATTTACAATGATTAATAAATAAATTACTCCGAAAGGGTAATGAGCTAGATTCGGAAAGGGGAGTGATAAAGACATTTTAGAGCTAAGATCGGGGAAGAGGTGGATGGAGGATAAACGGTGGCTGAGATCGTGTGTGCTGACGTCAGGAGACATCTTATGAATATGAATTGGCTCTCAAGGAACTTCCAAAAACAAAGCAACAAGATTCCCACTCCAGAGATATGAAGATTATGTTGATGAGTTGAGGTTGAAAAGCAGGAGGAACAAAAAAGGACTTCTCATTTATTCATTCAAGAATTATAAACTTTAATTGGATATGGAAAATTACCTGACAGGAATCAATAATACAGACTTAAAGGATTTTTCTTAATCAAAAAGAAAAAAGATGAAAGAATGAAGTTAATTACTTGTAAGTTATCTTTAAAATATTAGCTCAAATTGTGTACGTGAATTATAACATAAAATGAAATAGATGAAATATCACAGGGTGACCATTCAGCTGTAGAAATAAATTTACCGGTGTTTTACCTATTTTCTCGGATACATTTATGTTAATTATCTGGTCATTTTACAAGTTGGAGACAATTTGAAAGCATTTAACTTAGAAAAAAGACAAATATGGTAATGGACTATGGACCCACGCATTATATCAGTATGTTTACAATACATACTATGTTTCTGAAGTAGGTATATCATACCGCACCCAAAATTGAACGTTTTCTTGGATCCCTATGTATACACTTATAACCCGAGAACTCTGATTTCTATCCCCTGGTTACCATTTATAAGCTTTCAAGTATATATTCTAGTTAGGAACTAGTATATATTCTAGTTAGGATTTAAATCGACGCCGAAGTCATATACATTGTAGTTACATACATATATTGTCACATACATATATTGTAGTTATAAGGATCTTGGCGCGCACGTGCAACACAAAATATCAACATTCCGATCATAAGAAATAAATGATTAAAAACTCCAATTGCCGTAAAACGTTAGAGCATTACACGTTAGAACAGGCCCATTTAAGCTATTCGGAAAGTATTCTCGTGCGAAGTTGGGACAGGTTGAGTGTGTGGGTATCTTTTTGATTGTTTTTTAGGTGTACAGCGTGACCCATCAGTGTGTATCCTTTATGAAGATCCCAAAAACTCCGACAAGGTACTGATGACAGGTGATGTGAGCGAGAGCGTCCTGTTTTGACGTGTGGTGTTTAAACTTTTTATTGACATTAAAGTGGGTTTATCGTACATCCATCCTTTACATCTCGGACATCCTACTACATAAGAGGCAGACCTCATCTTTTCCATACTCAAACCATAATTGTAGCATTTTACTGGCAAATTTCCCTTTCTTTACTATTGAGTTGGATATCGTTGCCGATGAGCTATACATTTGATAGGACACTCACCGGGGGATTAAGCATAAAGAAGCACCTAAACACCGAGGAAAGCTGCAATGGTTTGAGCAAAATGTTTTAATTTTAATAACGGTTAAAGAAGAACGTTTGCGTAAACGATAATTTCTTATCGCTCTTTAAAACAGTAATACGCTTACCTAAGAACGTCAAAAGTAACTATCAGGGATTTGATGCTCTCCCGGCAAATGACAGATGTAAAAAGCTCTCGGACTTCACACTGGGTCAGTTAGTAACCCGGTGTGAAGAACGAGAGCTATTTACATAGTAACTATCATATTCACACGTCAAGCATCAAGGATTCTTTTTAACTATTTAGGAATTTGAACATCAGATGCTTGTTTCCGCCCACATGCCTACACGCTTAAAATTTTAAAACTAGTTTTCACAAGTAATGGGAATCGAAGGTGTATAACGATAATGCAACCGCTTGAGGCAATTGGAACAATTGCCTCGCAGGGTTTTTCAGGTACTATAAACTCTGGAGGTATCGGAGGATCCGGAAGAGATTTAGAACGGAAATTCTGATACCTTAAATCATTTGTAATGCATTTCTCTAAACTATACCTCTCACAATATAGAGAAAAGCGCGATAAACTAAAAAACATGTACAATATCTAGCACTAATATAAATTATCTAGTTACATGCACGATTTACAATACTGTGGCTAGAGAGGTACGGCAACTATTTTCATTAGTTATCTCTGTATGTCGTTTTTGTTGCCCAATAATGAGTAATTGTGAAATGAAAACTACATACCTATATTAATTGTTTCTCAAATAATTTAATTTTTAATTTTATTCTGTCAATTTGACCAAATTGGTGAGGAGAGGAAACTTCTGGATGAGATTAAGGGAAGGCAGGGTAGGTGACTGGAAGTGGTAATGAGGGGCGATGGTTTGATGAAGGCCGTGATAGAGGGAAGGATGGCGGGGAAGGGGAAGAAAGAGAATAGGTTTTATGGACGGCATGAAGAAAGGAGGGACTTACGCTGAGATGAAGGAAGAAATACTAGGGGTAGATAGAGCACTGCACCTGTAAGAGCCTGTTGGATTTTCTCTGACTTTCATCATAACCTACCTCTAACCGGTAGATTACTCAGATGATGATGATGATGACCTTGTCAATAATTAGAAAAAAATTAATGCTATCCACTGGTTTGAAGTTCATTGATGCAAAGCATATATTCTTGTTCAAAATTTCTCATCATGATAATTGATCTACATGGCCTTAAGGCTGGAAATAAAATTTTCAGAGGTTATTGTAATTATTACCAACCAGACCTTGCGTGCATGACATATGTACATTTTAAGAACCACTTGGGTTTGAAAATTAATCGTAAATGAATGACTGCCATTTATGTGGGGAAAAGAAACACAAATATGTCAAAAATCAAGTACGCCATATAATCCACTCCCCGTTTCGTGGGGGCAAGTGAAGTTACGAAGAGAACTAAGTGATCTATAATGGAAAGGTGGGCAGGAAAGGAATGGCAATTAACGTTTGCCCTGCGGCGAATATATTTCCTTCCTCCACCCTCATTGCCCCAACACGTCGCGTTGCACCCAGTCCCTCGTTTCCGTCTGAGTGGGACACTTTATTCTAAAGAGCACTGTATTCAGGACAACCCGGAACCCTTTTTATCCCCAGCATCCTTCTGGAAAAGGGGCTACGGAAGGCCTGGACTTCATTCCAGTTACCTCGGTATTCTGAACCTCCCTCAAGGCGAAGAATAGATAGATAGAGACGGGTTGAAGGTCGGGTCATGATCAGCATAAACATAAATTTCAACCGAGAGATCAATGCATTTCTGTGCATGTTGGCTTTTAAAATCGCGTGATAGCGTCAACTAAAAAAGTTAAAGTTCAACCAGCCCCATACTTCGCTGTCACTCCTCACGACTGACACCAGTGCTAGCGCAGTACGTACAATAACTATAGTTTTACATTATTTGGTATTGTCTTCTCGAAAATCTGACGTAAACAGCTGGCAGGCCAGTAATAAACGGATGATAAAATTATAATACTAATCAAAGGGGCGATATTATTTCCGTCTATTACACCGTATACACGTTTTTCGTAATCCACGAAAATAAGAGCGTCTTTATGCTTGAATTCACAACGATAGATGGATGGACACGTTTCTGAGCTGCCTAAGATAAATTAAAATTGAACGCCGAGTGCCAAATTTCCGGTTGTCAGGCGATGGTAGGTAAACCGAAATCGTGAACGTGACTCCAATTCAGGGGTTAACGTTTGTAGTCGACGTCAATTGTGAACAAGACTAAAGCGTGTGGCATAAAAATGATGGATCGTACCTATGCAGAGTTTGAAACGGCAACTCTCCCTCCTCTGAATTTCCATTCAAAGAGCTACATTCGTTCTCCGTCAACTCCCTCTATCATCGTATCCCCTGAACTTCCTCAATGCCCTTCCTCGGCATCGTGTCCATTCCTTCCTCTTCCACCGCTTGCCTCTCCTCTCCATCACCCAACTCACTCCACTTCCTCCATCCAGCAGCATCCCCTTCTATAGATCTTCCCCAGCCACCCTCAGCCTATTCGCCTCCTAGATCGAACCCTCCAACTAGGAACGCCGTTTACAAGGCCCAGATGGCGAAACTCGGCCAACACCCGAAAATAGAGCGCCCAGTGTGCACCAACACCACCTTCTACACCCAGCTAAAAAACACCCTTATTTTATTCCCTTCACTTTTTCGGCGTATCGCAGCTCAGTTCCTTGCCTCTGGCCCAAGGAGGGAAAGGAGAGGATGGATATACGGCAAAATGTTAGATGACGGACATTATGTTGTTAAATAAGTAAACGAAGTAAATTTCTACTGAATTTTAGTTGATGTACCAAATTTGGGTAAAAGCATGATGAAATTATCAAGGATATATCACTAATTGTAAGTTTTGAAACCATGGCCGGTAACTATTACAGTAGAATGGATATCTATTACCGCTTTTTCTCTTCCAATTGTATAGATTGGGTATTTACGCCAAGTTTCGCCTGAAACTTCCACAAGCGTTAAAGAAATACACTGCCGAGCTGATGGGATAGCATTTATTCTTCTACTGCACCATTATTGACTTCACTAAAACAGCGGTACAATAGGTAACTCCGTTTACATTCAATTCACTTTCGTCCTTTCTTTCTTCTTATTCATTTTCCATATTCCCTTCCCAATAAATGGTTGGTGTACTAATATCCCCACGTACTCGCGGTGGCTCGACGGGTAAGTAGCATGTACATGTAAATGCTCGTATTCCTCCTTCTGGGAAGGTGGTGCGAGATAGATGATCAGGGAGACGGAGATATAAGACGAAGATAGGGTGTTGTCAAAATAATTGCTCTCCTTATTTCCACTCTCCACCTCCACCTGTTTCCCCATACGTTCGCCAAATTATTCGAGAATGATAGAACGCGAACGGCTCTTTGTACTCCACCTGTAAGCTTGTACCTGTAAGCTTTTTCTAAAATGTCATCCCCAATGATTGACAACCTTGGATGAGTTCTTAGGTTTAACACAATAGCTCCTCAAGTAAAATATGTTCCTCAAGAAACACTCACATAGAGATAAAATTGTCACTTCTTGTACAGCAGCTAGAGTCTTAACCAACCTGAGTTTTTTTAACGACTGAAACAACATTTTTAACCGATTTAAGAATCAAAGAATCAAAGGAAAGTTATTTAATTATATTTATCATGCGTACTAATTTAATACATCTATCGTTAAAATGTTTTCCAAAATTGAAATACTGGATGGGTGTGGATATTTGTTATCTGCGCGTTGATCATCCGGAATAGTTTAACAACGAAAGCCATAAATATATTTCTTAATACAGGCTAAGGCTGATGCAGGCTGCCTCAATTTTGCCAACTGAAAAAAGAAATATTCGACGAGGAAAAGGGGTAAGGAACTGGACTCAGGATCTATGAAGTACACGCAATGAAAACATATTACCTACTTTCTATTGTCCAACACGGAAGATTTGATTACTAATGGTTGCATGAAAATAATTCTATGTCTTAGGTATTTAGGAATGGATTTTGTATACCAATGACCGTAAAGTAAATTAACCTAACTTGAAATCTATTTCATGGTAGTGCCTCTTTTGCGAGAGTAAAAGCTTGCTATTGAAATGGCACAGGGAGGAATAGACTTAGTCTCCCCTCCCTTAAGGATCTAAACCCCTCTGTATTCCCTCCAATCCACCCTCCGTCCAACCAATTCTCTTGTAAATTATTCGCAGTCCGTTTTCAATTATCTCCCTTCCCGGACGCCCCTCCTCCCTCCTAACTTCCCCAATTGTCAGCGGAAGATTGACCCAGAGCCGACCCAAGACCATCTTACTTCTCCCATTCTGTGCGCTCCACACATCATCCCCTCCTAAGTTCCATTTGGCCCCCGCCCTTTTCCCACAGGACTCTTCCCTTCCATCACCCGCCGACCCGCTTCTCCTGCCGATCTTTCCCCAATCGACTTTACTCTGGGTCCGAACCTTTTCATCCATTGCTTCATTGCCAGCCCCCATTCTGCTCAACCTTCCCATTTCTCTCTTCCTCTCCCGTAAACCCTTTCCCCGCACGTCTCATCACTACAGGACCTCTCTTGGATCTTCCATAAAATTCTCATATTGATGGTGACCACCCTCCTGCCTTGACCTTCCCTTTTCCTTCCACGACTGCGACCTCACCGACCTCACTCATCGACGTCTTACTTACGCGCATTCCGGTTTAGTGTTGACCCTCCTCCTCTCCATTCGCCGCAAAGCAACTCCTCCTCCATACCCCTTTTCATACCTCCAAAATACCGCGAAGCTGCTTTTCATGTTTTTGCAAATGTCTCAATGGTGTTTTTTTTTAATAACAGTGTAGGATATATTCCATTGCGTGTTGGTTAGAACTCACCCCTGCCACGCACTCTTGAGGTGACTTGCAGGGTACAATGCCGAAATAGATTAGAGGGCAAGTGTAGGAAAACTCTTCCACGTCACGCGCTACGCTTTCTCGCCATTCTCCACCGAAGCTCGAAATGTGTATTCCACTTGGGCTTTTGGTTTCCAGGCTTAAAATTCCACAGGGCGTGACTTGCAAGTTGGACCGTCTTAGAAAACTGAGGAAAAATATGCCACATTATTCCACAGAAGCTCGAAATATTTATTCCACCTGGGCTTTTGGTTTCCAGACTTAAAATTCCATAGGACGTGACTTGCAAGTTAGGAAACGTCTTAGGAAGCTAAGGAAAAATATTCCCTTTGTGCGATTTTAAGTGGTTGTGCGTACAGGGCATGAGATGAGAGAGAAGAGGAGCCGCAGTTAAAACAAAATAGAGAAAGTAATCTTCCAGCCCGCCTATGAACTGGACGCTATAGATTGCGTACCCACTACGAAACCATTTAGCTTACCAATGGTGAGTAGAACGAATGTTTTCGTAGCCTACATTCAACCGACACTGGTGACTGTGCTCCTTCGGGTGCGATCCGTTTGATTTAGCAATGTTCGATTGCTGTGATGAGGACTATAAAGAAAGAATTATTCCCTATTTCAGGGATTTTTTACCGGGATTTCACCAGATATCTACATGATGGCCGAAGTCTCCATAGGAGACTTTCCAATCTTCTTCACGGCTATGGATTTAGGATCCCTGAGGATGAAAGGAAATTCCCAACCCAAAAGATGACATCATACATCATCAAACCGGTGGCAATACCGAGAATAATTCGCCAGAAAACTGAAAAATATTTCATTATTCTCCATTTTATTTCAAACCATTTGCCGCACTGAATTTACTGCAAGTCCACGTAAATTAGGATACGGGGCCTTTTAAGAAAATTTTAAGGTTCATTCTTCCCTATCCTCTCCACTGCCATTACACAGTCACGCCATATATTCCAATGAATTCAAACCCTGCATCTCGTTCTCAGTCAAATTGCGGATCAAATACTTCTCCAAGCATCCCCCTTTCTCCCTCTTTCTTCTCTCCCAATAAGATCTTATCCCAGATCTAGTGAGTCCTTAATTCCTTAAAAAAAGATAGCCACCTCAGCATCCATAGACGATAGAGAAATTGGAGCATTCGCTGATTTTCTTCGTCTGTCAACCATACCATCCTTTGGCCATTTACTCAACATTGTACCTGTCATTTACTTTTATGCGTTTCACTGGGGTCTTACGGTATCCTTAATGGTTGTTTAACTAATTTTTAGGAGGATTTCTTCGGCAGTGAGCTCAGAAACAGCATATGAAGTTAAATGCCCAAAGAGCAATTATTCAGGAATTTTATTTGCTTTAAAAAACTGAATATTCTGCCACCGGAGAACGAAAACGTTCAACAAGATAAGGTTAAACAGATGCGTAATGAAACAATATGATAAATAATGCATCTTAAAACGCGTTAATTAGGATCATGAAGCTGAAGGTATTTGTGCGCATGTAAATATTCTTGGAATATGATACGTTATGGCAATTTCTGAAAAGAATTATATCAATTGACACAAATGAGTGGTCATACACACTTGAAATTCTTTCGAATGTCGTGATTATAAGGCAGCTCATTTTGCAATTCCGTCCAAGAAAGAATATCGGAGGTATTGATAGAATGGAAATAAAAACGGAAGAAAAGGGATATCGAAGAGTGATTGGCAGCTCGGTCACATAATAGGATGATATTCTACTCAAAGTATTCACTCTCTTTCACTCTGACCCCTATCTTCTCTTTCGCACGACTTCCTTGACCCTTCCCAACTGCTTCATAACAATGGCCATTACTTCCATCAACCTTTCCTGTCCCTTTGGTAGAAGTTTCCTTTATCATATTTCAAACTAGATAACACCCTCTATTCTAACACTTCTTAACTCTTCTCCATCCAAACTGTGGGTTCACTTCCTCCTTTCCAATTCACCTTAGCCTCCTCCTCCACCAACTTCCTTTCTCCCCATTCACCGCGTGAACCTCTCTTCATCCAGTAACACACCACTTCCTCGGCAACTTCTCTGGCCCTTCTAGTTCCCTCCTGTTTCAGCCCTCAACCAACACGCTATCTCCAAGTTCACGCATCAAATGGCTCCTTACTCCCTGCTCCACCTTCTTCCCACCCACTCGGCCGAAGCCTTCATCTCCATTAAGGGGCAAGGAAGTTGGAAGATGATAGGAGGAAAAATACAGCTGATTAAGGCAATCGAGTAGACAGGATAAGAGCATAGCAAGACCAGGATAAGATTAGCTTAATGCACTTTTTCCTTATCCAATCATTACAGTGGTGCTTAAATGACAGAACTTGATTAGTAATTTCCCCCGGTTCGAGTATCGCAAGTTCGAGTTCGAGACACCACTAAATACCGGATTCACCGCAAGTAATTTATAATAAAGCTATAATAATTATATATTGACGCAAGAGCTTTCCAGATAATCCCACGGAGGCATTAATTTCCTTCCTGAGAAGTCTTATCAACATTCTTTTTCCCACATTTTTTTATATACATTTCCTTAAAATCGTTTACTCACCATCACTAAACACCCAATATCGACGAAATTAAAAGTTTTACTTTAATGAAATAACACAGACACTGGGTGGAATTTTAAGCCCTCGTGCAGTAAAATGAAAGAGATTATTTTCGAAATTAAAGGCATGGGAGGAGATTTTCATACCAATTGTAAAATCTCAGCCAAAGAAATTTAAGTACTTGAACGTTATTCTAGGGTATAGTTGAAGGACTTTTAAATTCAATTGACAGCACGTAAATAATCACTATCGAGACTTATCAGCACCGAAAGACAGTTTTAGAATGTAGCCCACTCAATTAGCTAGACTAACGTTTAACAAGTTACAGTTCAGGGGTAAACGAAACTATTTCATTATTCTTAATTCTATGTTTTCGTCCAAAATACAGTTCATGCCAATCAAAATGGTTCTAGTAAAATGGGAATGCTTAAGAAGATATATAAAAATTTTGCAGAAATTTTTGCAAGATCCTTAAAGAGAAAATGCTAATTTCCCTGGGCTCTTACCTTCAAAGATCAGAATCATTGAAGTAGCTTTATAGTGAGAATGATAATACGGTGAATTGACACAGAAGCATAACTACTTCCCAAGTGAGTAACTTTTTTTCCTGAAATTCATCTCCGAATGAGCAAAAAATGAGTTCTGAGAAAACGATGAAAAGTAACTTAAATTTTCGTTGACTTAAGTTCTCGACCAGGTTTAGGGAACTGTACTCCAAAAATACGTACGTAAATTAGTATTCAGGCACAAATGCGTCCTCTGGTTGATCTTAAATTTTAAATTTTTCGCTCGCTTTCTTAAAAAAAGAACGACCATACATCTCTGTCAAGTCGAACAAAATGCTCAGCGCAGCGTGACGTGATTCTAAAAATAATATGAACATTTCCGCAAAAATATTGGCAAGCAGTGAAAATCCTGACGAAAAAGAACTTAGCATTCATCGTTGCTCCACCTCAAAAAGACATTTTTTTCTCGGATGAAGAAACGGGTTTGCTGCCGGCATTGCGAATATTCACTCGCTGCGGAGGTCGTTGAGTCCATTTTGAATTCTCATTTCCTCCCTTCGACTGTTTTATTCTTCCTCACTGCATGATCCTGAATTCCAGGAAGTCCGATTCACCCGTGAAGAAGCGGCATTGCAAGCAGGCTGCATCGATAAAAAAGACTACATTACGAAAGGATCAAATGTATTCACATCCTGGATTCGGATATTCTAAGGAATCTCGTTTAACATCACTCGATTCGAATTCCACTTTGGCTCACAATGGAGGAATATAAAAAAAACAGGAAGAGAAAATTATTTGTTTGGCACCATAGAGGTGGAGAAAGAGTATTAGAGACACCTGGGTGTCTATTCTCGAAACGCCAAGATAATGATCGCATGCGAGAGTGCTAAATTCATCACATGATTTTATCATATTCATCACTTTTGTGTAGTCACATAGTTTCCGTAGGTGATAATTATCAATTGGAAAGCATCAAGCAGCATGCGATACTTCTACAAATTTATACGGTACATACAATTTGTTAATTTCGCGTGCAATAATTATCACGGAACTTAGAGAATGTACCCCAAAGATCATTCAAATTCCCTCCCTCCACTAGCTTGGTGCCAAGGAGGAGAATAGTGAAGAAACTAATTTTCCTAGGGGAGCATGGGGTAGTAACAAAAAGAAGGTAAGGAAATAGATGGCGAGTATGAGTAGAGACATGAGACACGGGGAGGTAGCGGACGACGCGGAATAGATGGGGGAATAGACTCTCAAGCCTTTCAAAGCAAGCGTAAGAGAAATTCCTCAAAGAGACAGAAATACGTTGGACAGAAGAAAGGGATTATAAAAATGGCAAAATGTTTTGTATGCACATCAAATAAACATTTTTTAACCCTGACATTTCCTTTGCCTTATTTTTCTAATAAAAGACCTGATTAAATTTTCCTCCCACGGCGCTGGAAATGGATTATACGACGGCGGGAGGAGAAGAAAGAGAGGTGTTGAAAAGTAGATGGGGGTCACCAAAGAAGCAGTGCGGAAGGGGGATGGGCTGGACGCAGGTAAAGAGAGGGGCAAGTAAGGGAGGGGGGGGGGGAAAGAATCGTCCCTCTTTCCCATCCGGAGGCATTTTTACGGCGAGGTCTGGCATTGAATATCATTCATTATTTTTTTAATACCGCTCATTTCCTATTATGCCCCGGCCCTCTTGCTCAAAACCTTGCTGGCGACCTTGTTGGCGCAATTTCCATCTTTCCTCACCTACCACCAAAAGTACCCCTTTGCCTAACCTTTAGTCTATATGTAATAAATGTTTTCTTTGTAAATAAAAAAGGTGTTTCGAAGCTTGGGGTTACTTCGAAAAAGCATTTTGAAAAATTAAGTTAGGTGAACATGGCAAAGAAGTGTGAACAAATTGAAGATCAAGCAGGCGTCATTAATAGAAGTATTCATAAAGAGGGATGCTGATCAAAATTATTAGGTTAAGCTATAAATCCAGTCTTCCGTTCAAGTAAAAAATAAAAAGAGAGACTTCAGACTGCACGCTCATGTCATTTTCCCCTATAAAATGATGGTAAAACATTTTCTCAGGCTAATGTCAGCGTGTCATCTTCTACAATTTTTATTCCCAGGGCTTCCCCATTTTTTCCTCGCAGGCACTTGACCAGCATTTTTGCCCCACCCCTAGCACCAACTGCCAAGCCATTCCCTCATTCTTAACAGCCCATTACAGAATTATTACATTTTCTATTAAATAACAGAGATGGTCCCCATAAACTTCGTCTCTTCCACTAAGATATTCCGCTCAGCCCGTTTTAGCCTCTCTTTGATGTTTTTTTCTAAAGCTGGCATTAACCGATTCTATAAATGGCCAAGTGAAATAAGCCTCTCTTGTACGAAAAATCAAAGAAGTTTTAATAAGTTAGCATTTTTGTGTTATAATATAGTTTATTTTTTAATTAGGATAAATATATGAGCCTACCATATTAGTTAGCTAATAGAAATAGCACTTTGCTTTTGTGACGCTTCTATCTGCCACATTCACGGCTTTAAAAAGAACAGGAACCAATCGAAAAATGCTGGCCAAAACTCAAAAAACATTTTTTTCCTAATTGGAAGATGAAATTTCGTACATTAATTCTCCATTGACTGTTGCCTAAGATGATGCTCCTAATTTGCTGTAGTTCTTACGCATTTACAATATAAAATGGCTCAAAGAAAAACATTTTTCACAAAAACCGCCAACCATCAATTTTCTCTGAAAATATTCGGAGGCAAGATGATAGAGAACGCTTTGTTGTTAAATTGTGGAATAAAAATTAAAACTAGCCAATATATAGTTTTCCTATTCACAGGGTTTAATAACTTTTAAGTATTTTTTTGCTATTTAACAGCCTCTATGGTCATTGTTATGTCAATTTTTATCAAAATAATGTAGAGCATAAGTAAATTCCTATTCCGATACACATGGAAATATTCACACATGAGATATTTTTATGCCGGAATCCCATTATGAATGAAAGCAGGTACTTATGCGCATTTTAAATAGTTCTCTCTTTACCAAAATCCCGCACAACAGCAGATTTTGATTGAATAGTCTTGCATTCGTTCAAATGAACGTTTTATGCTAAAGTCATCAAAATTGATATCCTCCGTTTTTAGGCATTCCCCAGCTACTTCCGTGCATCCCGGTCCAGATTTACTCTTTGGGGTGGCAAAACGAATAAAAACATACGGCATTGATCGCATCATCTATACCTATATAATTGAAATTTTCTTTTCTTGAACGCTATAGACGTTTTGGACTCCAACAAAATTTGCTCACGGGTTCCTTTATACCTATATTAATTAATAAGCTATATTAGAAAGGGCCACGGACCAAGTTAAAATAAATTACATAAATCAATATTTTTGAAAAAACTGAGCTGATCTTTAGACCGGGGGAAATTACTCTACATTGAATGTTGTTCACTCTATCCTGAAAAATACTCTTCTTAATAGTCCTAGATTAAATGAACTATCAAGCGGACACCATACGGCCGGTGTGATAGGAACTGTTTGTTGTGAGGTACATTATGGCATCCGACGATTTTTATCAACGAATCATTCATATACACTAATGGGGTTTAAGCATGTGATAAAAAAACATTAGGTATTTTGTCATTCAACTGTTTTTAAGGGTACCAGACGTCAGAGCACACCAGATAAATGAAAAGAAACAACGGATAAATTTTATCTGCAGCTTCCGCAGGGTAAATCTTTGCCTTTCCACATGATCTTGTGATTGGCTGGATGCATATTCGCGCTCTGTATTCCGCAACCGCTCCGTGTTCATGTGAACCCAACTGTAGCCACAACTTTTGCTTCCGAAATCTAAGATATACTGCTTGATAGTGAAAAAACCTTTTTACCAAAATGAATAATTTGGTCGTTCAAATCAGGCTTGAGAAGAAGAGAGGTATTACCGAGCCTAAAGGTATTTTGCAAATGGCGAATTGCCAAGAGGTCGACGTTTCTTCTTTACGGAAGCTGGCGTACTTTCAACAAGGTGTCGGAGAAAGGTTTATCCCCCGAAAGACTTATTAGAGTAAGAGGAGTGAGTGATTTAAGAGGAGTCGGCATTGACTTAGGTGTTTTGCTTTTCAGAAAAAATGTTTAGTGTAAACAATAACCGCAAATACGCGTGAAGTCCTGAAAATTTACTTAATCTCACATTCAAAAAATTTCCAACGAAAGTGTAATGACGCAAATTCAAGATATTTAAGCTCTTAAAGTAAGAAATAATAGTGATTACATGTATTGGCAAATATAACGCTTTACACCAAGGTTTTTAACACTATGAGCGCCGGATTTTCCGCACACCTGATAGCGCCGTTAGCGGTTATTTTGACCGCTTCCTGTTTTATTCCATTTTTGAACATTTTCAATCAAATGCATACAAGGTATTTAAATTTATGTGGAGTTAAGACGTAATATGGCATTTGTTTATCAAAAAAAATGTTTTTACCTGCATAAATATAAATACACTAATCATCTTCCTGCTTTACGGCGTTCCATTAAATATTGACGTATGATATTACAGATAACATTCCTGAGAACTATGAATGTGGGTTTAAAATTTAACTTTACCAATAACCTTAATTATTTAAAGTCAATAACTTGAATAAGCTATTGTTGAAAATCAATTTAATAAATAATTAATACGGAAGTCTTAAGACTCGCTATGATAATAATTAGGAATTTGATATTCCTTTCCACGCGTTTATTGGTTTTTCACTGCCTTTTGATTCTGTTTTCCTTTCACGTATTTCACTTCTTCAAAGTAAATGAGTGCCAGTTGGCGATTTACTGTCACCACTTCATAAGCTTTCCATAATTATAGTGCGTGAAATCAAATAAATACGTAATGATATAGTTGAACTTCTTCATCTTCCGGGTGCATTACTGGGTTGGTTGTTGTGGCGAAGACAACAGTTTCACTGGCGCTACTGCCAGCGTCATCAGGTCGAAGATGCGGGTTCACTGTTTTGGCCCTCGTTATATCGGGTCTCTTCCCACCAATTCCAGGTGCTGCTCCCCCATTGCTTCGTTTTAGGATTCTCCTCCATGTGTAGTCCAGGTGGTATCCCGTCCCTGCTGAAATTGTTCGTCCGAGCTATCTCTGTAGATTTTCTAATTAGCCTATGGTAATATCTGCCCTCTCTGAATATTACCTTGGCTTCGTCGAAATTCACGTCATGGCCTGGGGTCCAGGCGTGCTCCGATATGGCAGACAGCTGAAATTGTCTGTTTTTTTGTCGCTCATTGGTGTTCTTTCAATCGTACCTTCAATGATCGGAAGGTCTCACCGATACACGATTTTCCACCGGAACAAGGCACCTGGTAGACTCCTTCGTATAGGTGGTGCTGGATTCTGTCTTTAGCCGTGGGTAATATGTCACCGATTTTTGTGGTACAGTGGAACCTGGTAGTGATGCCGTGGACGATGAAAATGAAAACACGAATACCTGGGCCACCATTCCATACGTCGCAGGAAGCACGGAAACGATCGTCAGAACTTTGAAAGAGCACTCACAAAAGTGTCCGACCGTCTGTCATGCCATGCGTGAAGGGCCAAGTTGAAGGTCTTAGGGAGTATATGAGAAGTAGAGGGAAACTGGGATATGAATAAGCGGATTTATTTAAGAGGCAGGTGTAAGGAGGATGGGAGAGGTGAAGGAATGGAGGAGAATGTGCTGAACTGGCGGCAGCAGAGGGAGGGAGGGAAGCGAATAAATACGAGGCAAGCCGCCCCGGAGACACGCCCCAAGGACAAGCCAGCTTTCGTACTACTCCACCGTTGACGGGAGTTAATTCAGGCCGTCTTCCCTTACGAGTTTCACTGCTGGTTTGCTCCTGCTTCGGCCTCTGCTGTGAACTTAGCCCGTGTTAAGACGGGTAGAGAGAGAGTGAGAAAAGTATCCCCCTAGGGGGGTATACTTCCCTCACTACCACTCTTTCACAACTCACCTCCGCCTTTGCCACTAATTGTCTCCTCTCCCATTCCAACCCCATCTCCTCCATCCACCTGAGGCTCTTGCCCTGCATTCTTGCATGTGGAGATGAAGATGGGAGAGCGGAGAGAAGCGAATCCCTTTTGAGCGCAGTATGCGACAAACCACCTCTAGTTCTCTCAGGATCCAATCTCTTTACATATATAAAAGGCAAATGCCGCTGACGCACTAACTGACCACGATACCTCTAGATCTACTAAACGTAGGTACTGCTATGAGATTTGCCACACAATTCTGTCATTAATCCTCAGGTAAAAGAAATATTTCTTGAAAATAACTACTCTGGCAGGGTTTTAAATAGTGCCTTTCGGGTGTTTCCCAGGGAAAATTATAGGGAAAAACAAAGAGTTTCATTAAATTGCATTTTTTGTTTTACTGACGGGGTTTAAAGTTATCTTGAATTGTAAATTTCTACTACCGGCGAGAAAAACACCAGAAATGTTCATTTACGAAAAAGTGTAAAACCACAAATTAACACCCACTTCAACTACCACCGAGCTTTGAAGCGAACTGATCGGCTCAGTGCACTGTTTTATATTAGTCAACTGCCTCGGATTGTTTTATGTTCAATCTGTTGTATATAAGTCAATGAACACAGACTATTCTAACTGAAATAAATGCGATGATCATACACACATTGAGTGGGTCAGGTGGTGAGTGAAAGAGGGTAACGAAGTAATTATACATGATAAGAGGAAGAATCAATATATGAGCGAAGCTGATATGATTCCATCTCTCTCATTCATTCTCTATCTAGTTCCTAGCCTAGCAAGAAATAACCTTAAAACAAAATATATAAAATTTAAGGAGACAATCATTGGAGTATGACAGTGCCTTATTGTCATAATCTCAATAATTCGATATTTCCATGACAAACTTTAAACAAGGGTTTTTGAACAAGAATAAGCGCATGAAATACGCTATTTCCTAAGCAATAATAAAGTCAAATTTTTATTTCATGTATATCGCCTGCCTACTTCATATTCCTTATCTTCACTTCTGCTGGATGATCCGTTAAAATATGCTCCGCAAAAAACATTTATCTTGACATACCCAGAGACTGTCAGCTTAGTGTGCTGATTAATTATACAAATCGGCCGAAGGGCTACTATTCAAATGAGAAATTACGCAGAAACATGAAATTCCGCATTGGAATGTTCCGAAAATTAACTGACAAAAAAACCGCGTTATAATTGTTTGATTCCACCATGTGGAAGGCACGTAATATACATACGAATACACTCAAACGTGTTCATGAACGCTTATATTCAAGGTGCTGGTAAATATTGGATATGTATATTAACTAGACATCTTTCAATTTATGATTAATTCATTAATGACCGTAGGTTAAATTCCTGACACCGCTGACGGCAATTCGAATCTCAATAGATTTATATTCAACATTGTTACGACCGTGTAACAACAATTTACGAGAAATATTTACCTTATAATAACTCTTTACCTTTTCAACTTCTAGCTCTAAGAGTGGGGCACTGTCAAAAAAACTGCATGAACAATGGCGACAGACTAGAAGATGAGGTAGCCTATACGGAGGGGAGTTCATAAAAGTCGAAGGTTAAGAAATCTGGGGAGAGCCATATTGGGGACGGTGAGAGATATAGTTGTAGCGAAACTTGGCGGCAATCGCCTGCGCGGAGCGTGTAGTCGAATGCGGGAAAGGCCCCTATGGACAGGGTCGGCTAAGTAGCGGTGGGGATAGGAGAGCACATGGCAGACAACGCAGCCAACATAACTGAATTTAACGTTAGGGGGCGGGAGAGTGCCAGGAGAGAGTTTAACAGCAGTGTTGACGATCCAAACAAAACTGGATCCAAATACGATGACTTTGTAAGCAAACCTTCAAGAGAGAAGCAGTTGGATTAAGAGCCATATAGAGCTAGAAGGCTGATGCGAAAAACAAATTGAGCATACTGAAGTTAGCAATGAAGGCCTGGTATTGTAACGCGGAGTCTTTTATTACTATCCCGTAGATGTCATCTTCTATCGGCTTTGGGAATGGAATCTTTAATTGAAAGTCTATTTTTCAACCACCACCAAGTTTTGCTGTAAAAACAGGGATGGAATAAAGGGAGAGAGGAGAAATTAAGTCAGACGCGACGGGCAGGAGATAAAAAGGGGGCATTTGTGTTCAAGAAAGGAGTGTTCAAGGACAGAGAGATCGGAGAGAAGAGGTAACAGTCAAAGTCTGAATGCAAAACGGAAAAGAAGAACGAAGATTAGGGTGATCAGTATGGAAATACGTCCCGTCGAGGAAAAGGATCGGATGGTAGTAGAACAAGAGCTTTGGACAGTCAAGTTGAGAGAGAAAAGGGCAGTAACTCGGAATCCCATTGTTGGCCAATTTTAAAGGGGGAATCAAAAGAGTTTAGATGGGAGTCGGGTGACGGAAGTTAGCGCGGAACAAAAATTATATAGACCGGCGAAGTTTGGGCTGGGAAAGTTTCTGTAGGAAGCGAACAGATAAAACGCGTGTGAGCGTGACTAATAAAACGGTAATTAAAAACGGATTTTAGTTCGATAGACATCGTGATGACGTATTTTACTAGAGCACAATGAAGACAAATTCGATGTGAAAATATTTTGTTATTTTTCAAAGATCCAATTCCAACTTATTTTATAAAATAACTCCATGCTTTATCTTTAAAAAATTACATAAATATAATGTACATATATCATATTATATCTTTCTAATATCATTTATTATCTATTAAGTAAAAATATGTGCATAAATATAACATCACGCAATTAACAATAAATACGAGTTCAATTTTTACAGAAAATATAGTTGATACTACAGACTGTACAGAAATTGATTAACATTAGAAACAGGTGAAAAGCAACACATTGGGGAAAAGTGGTGAGTAAGATCAAATTGGTTGCTTATTATTCCTTCTAGGAACAAAATTGGGCCTTAATCCAGCCGTCAACATCAAAATATAATTGTTTCTTATTGTTAGAGTAAATCAAAAAGTTTAGTTTAAATATATTTTATTGATAATAATCCTTAACAGATATCCATCCCAGGGCGTGCAGACTATCGAAACAACAATGTACTTATCAGTCAATTTAAATAAATTTGTATAACTAGCCATTGGATAAAAATTGAGGCCCTAAGGCATATTTGAAAGTAAAAAGACAGTGTAATGCCAGGATGCAATGTTAATTCAGTCGAAAATCCTGCACCTATTAAACACAATCTAAAACCTGAACTGAATATCAGTCATTTAGGAATCACGATCGATGCATGCCATTGAGTGTTTAAGTAAATCAAGCGAAACGTTACACTAAAACGTGGTAGCACACAAGAGGTCAACAATAAAATTATGGAGACAACTTTTCCTTCACTTTCTCTCTATTCTTTCGGAAAATTTGAGCAAGAATATTTTGTAACCTTATGGCCTATACCTACTTCCCCACAACTTAGTCGCACTCATAGGACACCACTTCAGCCCTTGATTAATTTAAGAAACAAATTTTCTATAGTGAAATAACAAATTATTATGGCCTTTATGTTTTCACTTTGACCAAATTGCATGATAAACCATCAATGCCTTGGTTTTGGACGAGAAAATCAATGTGACACACTCACTTGATATGAACCGTCTCCTACTTGGAAGTACGGTTGGCCTTCTGCATCATTAGCTCTCTATGATTAAGGAGGATTTGGACAAAAACCGTTCAAGATAAAAGGAGAAGAATATGGAGGATGACCTAAGGAGTTCTAAAGATGTAACTGAGCTTTTCCATAGTATTTCGAGCAGGCGTAGGTGGAAGCCTCATAACCACCAAAACTGGGATCCAATAGTCCCTGACAGCCGTCATACTCTAAGAATGAATCAGGTAGTATTGAGCGACTGAGAAAAGAATCTACGGAAACATTTATTGGAATGCACGCGTCTTAAAGAGAGATCCTTTATAATGTTGACTCATTCGTTCATTTCCCCAAACGTTGGCAAAGTTTTAGTAAATTAGAGCAACGGTTGTGGATGAAAGAGAACAACAATCATTTACATTTTTTCATGCAAAATAATACTCAGGTAAGTTGAAATAAATGGGATGACGCTTAAACATATGTCTAAAACCACCCAGACGTTAAGAAGGATTTGATTTATTTTTTACATTACAATAGTTCTATTACATGTAATTAATACTGGTCTCTTTGATACGTTCAGAAATGGCAATGATGGTAACCAAACAAATATTTTAACAAGATTTATATTTTACCTTAAATTTAAAAAAAAAATCGAGATAGAGAACACTTACAAAGGAGAAAAATACCGCACTCGAAGCAAAGGAACTGTAACAAACACACCTTTCCTTTTTAAGTGATCGCAATTTCCCCTTCAAGCCGTTAGCTGCTTTCACAATACTACAATGACTGCAACTACGAGAGACTCAAGAGTCAGTCCTTACCACCTCCTTTGAACGACAGTTGCAAGTGAAAGGTGGAAAAATAAGCCTTTGAAGAAAAAAAATTCTCCTTTCTCGCAAAAGAATGGCACTACCCTTTTTGAAACCAAGGTACTAGAATCGAATATATAATGGCAAACATTAAGCTCCGTACCTCACGTTGAACGCCCACTACTTTGATACTCCAGTTCACTTCAAATTTCGTCTGGGCTCGAAAGAAATAATACGCTCTCCACGCCGAAAGCTACGGCAGGAGAGATGAAAAAGGGCTAATACTCCGTTGCTCTCTCTCTCGAACCATGTTGAAAAAGTTTATTTTAATGGCAAGGAGATAACTTGCAACGATTCGTATGGGAGTAACGATTAATTCTTCTTCTTCCTCTGTCTCCATTTATCATATCCCAAGGTTTGCCCAAAGCTCGTTTTTATTCGAACCTGTCAAAGCCGGAAATATTGTAATTGCACTGCACAATGATCACATTTTTTCAAGAAAGTCCCTCAATAAGGCGAAACCTACGAGATGCAAACAGAAAGCGGTATGCCTTGCATTGTGTTGCAACAAATAGAATTAAAATCTATAGGTAAACCTGCGCAGAAAAACCTGGGCCTGCAGCTGCTAGCAGAAGCAGCACATAATAACCCGGGAGTAAGTAACAGACGTTTCCCCGAGAGAGTGCAGGCTTCCGGTTATTTTACTCAGGTTATTTTTCGGTTATACCAAAAAATAACCTAGTACTCAGGTTAACCTGTGCTGAAAATAATCGGTTTTTAACCGGTTAACCTAAGGGTATAAAACCGGTTATGGATATAACCGGTTATGGATATAACCGGTTATTTTTTCCCATCCATAGTCTCTGGTTGAAGCCTGAAGTGATGTATGATTCCCTCGAGGTTCTCTGATCACGTTCTTAAAACCCAAAATGTTTTTGGTATCTACAATCTCTATCTCGTGATGTGTGAGTGATCATTCTGCTCTCTTCTCGCAACAGTTTCAACAATTTCGTTGCATAGTAATTGCTAAAAGTATCCATAAAATTAATCTGTGAGGTTTATGGAAACATTAATTCGATTTTAGGTGCTTTACGCTGTGGTGCTGCTTTTCCATCCCTTGAGGTCAATGAAAATGACCATATTCTACTAAAAATCTATTAATACGTAAAATAAATCCATGCCCATTGTTATAGCCTGCCTAAGAAGGGAAACCTGCTTAAGCCGAAAATATACCATGGTACTCTGCGATTCCACCTTAGACAGGTTTAACTGTATGTTGTTCATTATTTAACCACACAGAACTGCACTAGTCTCGACCAGAGGAGGAAATCTTTATTATTTAGGATAAAAATAAATAGAACCAAATAGATTACATCCGCGATCAGAACCCGGTCTCTTGGGGTGGGAAGCAGCTTTTTTAGCCACCATACCAACCCAATGCTCCTCCCACAAAATATTTCTCCTCTGATCGTGCATGTAAGTTGACTCGTTCATTCATCTGCTGTTATTGGGATCATTTCATGATAAAGCGAACAGTGTAGATGCTAGCTCCTCAATTCTATTCTAGCTCCTTTATTCGGACAGGGTTCGAAACGGCTAATTTTTACTTTCCTCTGAGCTTTAAGCACTCATCAATAACACTTTCTACTTCCTACCATTATTCCTCTCCTCCGCATAATCCCGCGTATTTTAACTCCTTCAAGACCTCTTTCCGACACCCTTCCAACTCTCTATCCTATTGAAAATGCTAAAAATTTAAACCACCCTTCCAACTCCCTATCCTATTGAAAATTCTGAAAATTTGAACCAATTCAAATTAAAAATGGTTGCATATCTGGTTGATAATATAAATATAAATATTTATCTATTTACATTCATGGTGATAGATTTTTTACTTCAATTGTCGTCACATTGATTGAATTTTGTACTCATTTTTGTACCTGCTGACTTAACAGGTAAATGTCCTATAACATTACAAATTATGTTAAACATTCGATGTAGGATTCTTACATAATGTAAATAGGTATGAATGAATAACTCCATATCATGCTAAGCTGAACCGCTTGAAATTAATCATTGAAGTACCATAATGATAAATATTCACCTCTTTTTCTTTGTATGAATATTACCTTGTAATATCCATTAATGTATTGGTCGTCAACAATTAATTGGTTCAAGGGTTTGGAATAACTCCAGACCACATTGTTCTTTAAAAGAATGTAATATATAAATTTCATTAGAAATGTTCTTTCGTACTTCGTACTTATTATAGTAATTTAACTTGATAATTTTCTTTGTAAAATTACAATTATATTTGATTTCAGATTGTTTTTGTATTGCAATAATATCTGGAATAGTTTCTAATTCCATGTTGTTTAAGCAAGGTGACTTTTGAATTTTTCTATACCACTAAGCTTCTTTTTCTGTATCAACTGCTAATTCCATAGGTCATTCTTTCCTAGAACAATAAACTTATATTCTATTCTATCCACGCCTCGAATTTTCATTCCCGCTTCACTTCTCAGCCACCCCATCTTCATCATCATTTTGCATCCACCCCGCTCACTCTAGTTTCTTCGACCTTTTCCTCCCTCTCAAACTCACCCTACACCATAATCTCAGCCCCTCCGCCTACCTCTCAATCACCAATCCTCTCCCACCAGCAATCAATCCTTTCCACCCGTAATCCCCTAAATTTATCACACACAACCACATGACCTTCCCTTGCACATCCCTTCACTTCAGTCATTTTATTCAGCAATACCCCGCTATCCTTATTCCTTTATCGTTTCCCATCTCCTAGCTGGCCCGCCCCGAAGGCTCACATGTCTTTGGGCCTTTCCTTGGAGTCGCTCTTATCTCCTCCGCCACTTCTCCCTTCCCACATTGCCGATCCGCCAACTTCCGAACGGAGCTCTCAAGAGACTTCAGCCGTGTCCCTCTCACGACTGTTCTCTCCCTATTCCTATTCACCATCCGCCACTCTCCAACTCTCTCATGCATGCATTTTCTGCTAGCAACGTAGGTGAATTTTTCACGTTCTGTTCAAATAGCCCTCATTTCCGCGGATGCATTCCTGCGCGGGCTTCATAAGTAGTCCAGTGGTTCCTTCTTTCCTTAATGGTAAAATATAACTCAATTGATGGTATATCCGAGATGGGTGAACTTTACCCTTAGATTAAACTGATGGAGGCAGGCGACGCTTTGCTACGTTTTGCATTGGGAAAAGAGATCAATTGATACATATACCTCTCAGGGTCTTTGTTTTTTGAACTATTCCAGTATAAAAGCATCATTGTCACGGTAAAATAAGGAATGCTATCTTAATAATGGAGCAAAGACATTGACATTCATTGCGAATCCACGTGAAATAGCACTCACTAAGTCATTTATTTTCACCTTAGTATTCTCCTTTAGAGTATCATTTGACTTGACCGAAAATCGAACCGGGATCTCCCAATGGCCCATCAGGTTTAAGTCAGTAACTCTCTCCTTCATTAGCTCCATCCTTCCTTCATCCTTCATCTTCTTTTTTTTCTTCATCCTTCCTTCCCTCCCCATACTGCACCCACCCCTCACTGAAATAGTGTGACAAGCTAACACCTGACTGGCAATTTGGAGATCCGGGTTCGAATCCCAGGCAAGACAAATATTTTTTTACTGGTAATTTTATCCCTTTGGTGTAATTATTTGCACACATGCGCGTAACTGCGTGCCATTTGATTTTTGCAATTCTTAGTGATTTTAATTATTAATTGTTACAGTTGTAACACTTCCCTCCGAGTCCCCGGCAAGCATCAGGTTTCATTGCCGTCATAATGGCCGGAGACTCGAGAGGGGTTGTGCAGTAATAGCAGCCACGTCCGACGCCCATCGGATGAGTGGCTACGCTGCTGTCGGGTCATGCGTCCGCAGTAGACGGAGTGAACCTAGGATGACCGCCTTCTGCATGCATGCAACCAGTGATTCCGCCTGTGCCACGCAGGACGGAATGCACTTGATGTTATTAAGCAGCGAGCCCTTGACTCCACCGAGCACACCTACGATGAGGACCACTAGTTTTACAGTGTGTCCAGGGTACATCTGTCGAATTTCGAAAAGTAGGTCTTGATATTTCGTGATTTGAAAATTATTATCATGACTTAGTGGTTCGGATAATTTTATAAGTTAGAAACACATTACAGCTCTACATATTATGTAACAAAAGCCACATACATAGTTGATCTTGCGCTTGTAATATTTTATATCAATTAATTTTCCTGAAATCTACACACAGACATGCCACTTCCCTCTACTTACCTCATCCTGAAAATTCCTATACATTCGCAAATTTTGCTGCTTCCACGGAGATAAAGAGAAAAATGACTTCAGAAGTGTATCTAGTGGAAAATATTGTTTCCATTTATCTCAAGAGGAATAATAATACATGGGCAGCAAACAAAACTTTCCCCTCAAGATATGTGAAAAAAACTGTTTTAGACTCTAAGTCTGTTATTGTGGTACCTGCCACGGATGTGAGAGGAAAAATAAAGCTTGAATGAAAACTGAAAATGTATATATCAATGCAAACTGATAAAGTCATTAAAAGGAAGGTAAAAAATGGCGATGAAAAAAATGTAACATTGCTCTTTCAACATTGAAAGTCTATCCTTTGAAACCTCATTCTCTGAAATATCTTTCACAGCATATAAATGCCGACCCTCATTAGTTAATTGCAATTAAACCAACGGACCCTGATATTGTAATATAGTTATCACAACTTAGGAATCAACAAACATATTACCAATATCATCGGTCTGTTGTCAACATGGGTAGGTATTTACGAAGTACCATAGTGGGAAAGAAAGGAGATGAATTGCGTTTTCAGCAGTGAGAAATTAACGACAGAGAAATTAACAATGAAATGAAAGGCAGTACGGGATGGAGAGGAGAATTCAGAGAGGTGGGAGGAAGTGCACGTGTAGCCAGTAAAAGCGCATTCTTACAATTAGTTTAAAGAGAGATGGATGGACACTAAAGCCTACGGGGGGAGACTGAAACGGGATGAAGCGGGTGTGTTGGTTGGTTCAATCAAAATCTGAAGTGCAATTCACCCGCCCTTGCATAGAGAGAGCTCGAAAAACCATTACATCTCGTCACCGGAAAATAATTTCCACTATATGGTGAAAGGGAACGTGGTTTCCGCGTGCGGGATGAGGGTGGAGGGCTAGGGAATCGACCCCTGTGGCGTATCAGAAGCTGCTGAAGGTTTTGGGAGGGGTTTAAAGGGCATTTGAAGGGGTTAGGATCGTGTTAAAATAAGGGAGGGAAAATATACTTAAAAATATAATACATAAAAAAATCATCTTATGCAAGGTTCGGGATGACTCAAGGAGTACATAATTTTAATCCGTACTACATTTATAGAGCTGATAAAAGCGAAAAGAATAAGAGAGATCCACTTCCAAACTGGTAGGTACAAGGATTCCTTCTTTCCGAAACGAGATTGGTGCAACCATGTCTGAAGAGACATCGAAGCACCTGGGACTATGCACAAATAAGAAGATCTTAAGAGGGTGCAGCTAACCATTAGTATTGGTAGAATATCATTCAAGATGCATGGAGGATTACCCTTACAACACTTAAACGCATTATTGTTGCCCAAGAAATTTTATTGTAGCAAAAATATTATCATATGCATAATTAATTTCTGTATCCCAAGCATTGACACGTTTAGAGTATTTAGATGTAGATACATGTATGAAAGCGCTAAATATTCTGGTATTAATTTCCAATTGAAGAAAATTAAGCTTATGTTAGGCAGTATTTGCTCGTGAGTATCCGTAGGCGTTTTCTCGAGGGAATAGGTACGGACCCTTTAAAGGAAAAATTCTAACAACATTGGCTTCTCCAGACTCAGCCTGAAATTTCCTCGCAGAAAAAAATGACGGCCCTACGTCACTTCTGATTTTCCCTCCCCTCCTATACACCCGCAACCATCTCCGCCAACGTGTGCAGTACACAGGAGGAAGAACTTCACTCTTTTAAGTACCCGTGTCCGTGTCTTAAAAAAGGCTATGGACCCATTCCCGCCGTCAACCTTTCCCTTATTTCCCATTTCTATTTTCACAAGACTACACTTACTCCCTTCTTTCCGTTCCCATCAACGCGTATTGATGCTTCCTTTCTCTCAGCAATGCAGGATGCGGATGGGTGTAGCCCATTACACCCTCGGGAGGTTACGCGTCACTGAGATGCTTCCCGGTTGCAGTGCGGCTCCCATTCCAAAACCCTACCCGTCACATCCCTTGCCCCTTCCGGCATTGCAAACGCATATAATGCCGTACTACCTCACCCTCCTCATCTCGTTCCCCGCTCGCCAGCCAAAACCCTTCCCATTCTCATCGTCCAAAGCACGATTACGCTCTGTTGGAGGCTGTAATCCTCAGAGGGACAGAATAGAATCTCCCACCAGGCCCACTTAACCGCAAATGGATTTTCCATCCAACACCTAACACACGAATTAGCCTGTTTAAAGCCGATTTTATATGCGCATCCACGAAAGAGAAGGCAACTTTTGGCGCCACATAATGATTATGGCTATCGTTCCACGGCCTCATTAAGCTTGACGAAAGGGCCAATATTGTCGACTGGTTTGACACGGCGTTGCCATAGTTACTGTGTAGAGTGGTGCGTTTAAAAGATAAGTTCTTGGCTACATTACCTATTAATAGTTGTCGAGTTAAGTTAATGGATGCAAAAAAGTAAGAATAAAAGCTTGGAAGCAAGTAGTTTCATAGTAAAATAACAAAAAAGCAAAGTTAATTATGATTGGTATAAAATATTATTCGTATTATTTTCGAAGCTTTAGCTATTTTTGAAATTAAATGTTCCACTACAATGACACAAAAATATGGTAATACGAAGAATCATATCCTCACAAGGGAAAGGGCCTTAAATGCAAACACCATGGTCCATCTAGCATAGCAATACAGTCACAGAAAGTCCAAGAGATTTATCTCACATGAATATCTTTATTGAAATTAATTAATAATATTCCAATTTCCAATCTCTATTCCTGCAAAATATCTTCATAGGAGGGTGAAAAACGTTTTACCTAAATACGTAGCAAAAGAAAAATTGTTTGCACTCAACTTCAGTCTTCGGTAAAAATATGATATTAAAAGGAAATCAAGCGGATAGGTTAGAGTATCCGCGATTTATTGCATCAAAGCTTGCCTCATCCGATATCTGACAGCATTACCGTCCTGAATTAAATAATTATGTTCTATAGCCATATAGGATTTTATGATTTTAAGATTTTATTTTCGTAGGCGGACAAAATTCTACACTATTAATTTCATGATTCATAATTGGTATATTTCAATTATTAAGTTTTTACCGTTTGAATATTAATTAGATTTCGTAAGTGTTATATGTTTCGCAATGTTCCGGTAGCTGAAATATGGAGATGAAATAATGCGTATAGCATAGTAAGTGAATACAAAAATTAGCATTGGCTTCCATAATCAATATGCTCTCGAAAAGTAAATCTGTACCTACTGGACGCTTCCGACCTAAGCTTAAATGCCATCGTCAATTGATGCGGATTCGTAAAGAGAGCCCGCATAATATTATGCGAGCGGAATTCGCCCACCTGAAGGAAGTGGACTCCATTAATCAAGGGGTGCACTACTTCATGCGGGTACGCATTTCGGCACAGTGAACGTGAGAGAAATTCGTGAAGTTATGATTGCGGTATTACATATTAAGCTCAACAACAGTGAAACTAGATGGGCAATCGGCAAAGGTAATACACTAAAACTGTCTTTAATGTATCAACAACAGTCAAAACTTAGATCTCGCGGTAAATCAGTCCTTTAAATGCATGATTCCAGCGACTAATTTATTGAAATTGATCTAAATTGAAACTGGAATTGAATGAAATTTTCAGTAACTGAAAAACTTTTCAACAGGAAAGAAAATTCGAAAACACTTAAAATGGTGGAATCTGCATGCAATAAGGAGAGGATAGATATTTTGTAATCATTGCAGCGCAGCCAAACAACAATTAGCTCTCTCTTAAATAAAAATGATTTGTACCTACCTATAATTTCTACATTAAATATAACCTCACTTAAAATAGACCATAGATAGCAAACAAAACTGCTAATTGTATTGCTTTTTTTACTAGCATACAAAACTCGGGCGGTCTAAATAACCTTTTTAAATTGTAATTTTAAGCCCCTTTAACCAACAAACTTCCGCGATATCACAAAACCTTATTGCTTGAGCCAACGTTTTACCGAAAGCCAACCAAAGCTCGGGGCCCTTATCTCCTTCGCCATCTTCATATCTGCATAAAATTTAATATAAATTTCAGAGTGGAATTGCATCAAAAAATTAATGGTTGGTGGTGGTTTGATGGTGGACTCAGTTGGTATTATAATAATTTTCATTAAAGTTTAAGCTATTTTTCATTTGATATTATACACTTCATACAATTTAATTTTACTCTCCTGTCAATTTTTATGGAAAACATTCCCAGCACTCATCCTCCAGCTGGAGAAAAATAATATACTTTTTTCTTTTCACTTCCATCTTTTTCCCAAATTCGTGCATTGTAGTCTCTTTCTTGTTGTTGTTTTTATCAAACCATTGCCGTCAACAATAAAAATCTTTGCACCTTTCAACACCTCTGCCTTCTAACCTTCCTTAACCTTCCTCCAGCCATTCATCAGCGTCACGCGCTTTCCCTTACTGCTGCATTGTTAGTTGCCCACCGTGGATGGCACCTCCAAGTACTAGGCGCATTCCTCACTTTGTTGGGGACGGAAATTACTAACCGCCCATCTTCACCTTCCCCTTCCTCACACTACCCCTGCTCCCCCGCTTCACTCCTATCATCCATTGTCCTTGCACACGTCCCCGTCATCGGCGACCCGAAGCTGGTCACCTTCACTTTAGTCACTTACAATCGGCGACCTACAAAGGTAGTAGCCATTTCATTTCCCTATTGGTACTCCGAAAACAGTGCTGTGGTTTGCCTTTACGAGTTTATAAAGACTGAAAATTGTACACGTTGTATTGTCGGTTCATGGCAGTTACACAAGACTTGGGTGGAAAGGACCCAGGTAGCAAGTAATTAGCAGGGTTCCAGACCCAAAAGTGGACCAAAGTTCCGATGCTTAATCCGGGAAGGAACTAGAACGAACAACCCGGTGGGTGACTGCTTACCATATGCAGTACAATTTAAACTTTAGCAACTACGGTATATAGCGACAAATACATTTGCTCACCGTCTTTTGATTGATGTTCTACCATGAAAAATAACTATTTTATGAACATTGTGAAGAATTCCGTTATGAGAAAAAGGGCAACGTTAAAGCGATATTGAGGTGTGAGTGGGAAGTTTAAACTGGTTACAGCGTATTTATTGAGCACGTTCCTTAATGTATCCAAACAACCTCTCTTCTTTGGCTACGAGGAGTGATGCCTAATTTTGTATTTTTCGACTAGGAACTAAATGAATATGATCAGCACTCTCTTTCATACATTTTATATTCAAGATACTTGAACACCATAAACTGCAGTCAGAATAAAGCCTAAATTCTATAGGCATTTATTTTCAGGTCCTGATGTAATTTCTTTACGCGTGTACCTCAGCATTCTACCCTGCAAGTCAACTAAAGGATAAGATGCAGATATTAAAAATTATGAGGAGAGACACTGGAAAATACATTCCATGTTTTCCATGCTAATACCTGCACAAAATAATAAAAGCCAGGAATCAAAGGTAGTAATTTATTGTTTATCAGTTCAAAAGAACGAGAACTTTACGAACTTTATTTAAAAATACCTCAAAATCAGATAAAATAACGATCGATGTAATGGCTAGAAAAAATTACATTACAATGCGCTGAAAGCTCATAAACATAGAGCCAATGCGTTTTCCTAAGTTGATTTAATGAAAACACGAAAGTATTTTCACCGACCCCAACACCCACCTATCCTTCTATCTTCCTCTCCCGCAACCTCTCCTAGCCAAGCCCCCTATACGGGTCCTAGATCGATCCTTCCGAAGGGCGGAACGATATGCCCCAGCCGCCTTCGAAATTGCTTTGCCATATTTCGTAGAAGCGAGGCCCTCTATTCGCCACCACACCAACGTCACATTCTGGTCCAATTCTCCGATTCAAGTGACCACGATTTCCCGTCCCCGCTCTCGTTTCAAGCTGAGGAAACCTAAAGATGTGGTGCCCACCCATTTGGTGCGGCTGATGACGTTTCTATTCATTTTTCACCGGAAAAAAACAGGATGTATATATAGACGGAAATACCCGGTTTCCCAAAAATGGTTTTTACCCTATCCAATTCCCACATCAAAATAATGCCAAACCAGAGCGAAAATAAAGAAATGATATATTACAAAAGCCAAAATGTAACGTTTTCGTCATCGTATAGCTGGATTTAAAAGTCAAAGCGTACATAAACATTTTTAAAGTCCTTGCAGCATCTTCCCTTAACATTCCTCGGATTTATGCGCCAATACCAAGAACGCTACGGATGAGCTAGCACGCAGTGAACCATGTTTCACGAGATTCGCTCTCTCTTACTATTTCTTTTTTTGCCCTCGGACAATTCTGGTGGTCTGTATGCTCCTGCAATCCCGATAAGCCATTTGCTTGTCGTCAGGTTTCGCAGGGGCCGAACCACCCGAAATTGACAGACGCAACCATGCCCTGGGCAGGAGAAAAACCGACCCAGGTGGGACTCGACCATGCGACCCTCGGATTGGCAGGCGAGGACTTTACCCCGCCGCCACCGGGGCCGGCATCAAATATGATGAATAAATAGACTGAGGAAAAAAGACTTTTCCTGAAAGTGGGGCCCATATTTTCGGAGAATAATTTCAGCAAATACACTAGCAACTGCTAAAATCACGAATCCATAGATTAAATACTAGTTTCCCTTTAAAAAATCTCTTCGCCCTATAGGTTGCAGTGCCTTTGCTTTCTAATATTTTGCATTTAAATCACCCTTTCTTGTCATGCTTCAAACTTATTCCATAAATAAAATTAAAAAATGTACTCCCCGCCAATCACTTCATGGGTGCTATTCGATTGGAAGCAGTCCCTCCCACCGAGCTTTCAGATTCCTCCCATATGATCGAATCGCCCCAGTTCTGAAACAAGAGGACATTTCAATCGAAGCCCTACTTCCATATGTCTCCAAGCCCTCGTCGTTCTCTCTCTTCCCACACTCTCCAACCACGATCCTCATCTAACAATGACGGCGTTGAAGCGATATTGCATCGCCATTTCACGACTCTCTACTTCGTTTATCAGATATCGTACTATCGTCAAACGTTAGCATGTTACGTGTGGGTAGAGTTTAACCAGAGACTTAAGATCATAGAAGTGAACGCAGTATTTTTATCTTTCATCAGGGCTAGCCCACACTAATTCAAGCATTCGCGTAATGTACTTTTATTGTAATCAGGTCTTTATACGAAAATAAGGATATTACGGAGAAAAAAATTGGTCCGGAATAACTGAATTCCTCGAAACGTAGGTGCCGTCAATTTTACTAACACCATACTTCGTCATCAAATTGGTTTTCGTGCAACGGACTTATTGTTAGAGTGTAGTACGTCTGTAGTCCAATTAAAGAAAAAATCGATATCTACAATTAGTCTTCCCACTTTCCGCTCTCCTTTTTCACGTACGCCAAACTCTGCGCAACTCATTCCCTTGGGGAGATTAATCTATCTCCATTTTTAATTACCGTCCCTTGTTGATGCCCTTCCTCCACAAATCTAAACTTTTTGCCCGGGAAATATAGACGGAGATGACCCAAGACGATCTCAATTACTCTTATGTCTTCTTTTTACTCTTTTTTTAGCCGTATTGCCGCAGTCCATTCTCCTTCCAGACCCTAATGTATTCTTCCGACATTCTCTCCTCTTGCCTCTCGTTCCGAAAACCTAAGCACCTATTAGCGTTTTTCTTTTTTGTATTCACCACTCCTTACCCTTTTCCACCCTATAACCATTCCCCGTGGATCCCGTCTAGCTCAGACCCATTCAGGAAATAAATGAAGTGCCAATTTTGATGGCCGTCTTCATCCCACCCTTTTGAGGGCTGCCCCATAGTTTCCCACTTATACCACCTATATATATCGTGAGCTACTCTCCCTCCACACATGTACCTTCTTCGTATGATTTTCTCCCATGGGAGGCTATTCTGTATGGCCTCTGAATATCCGAGCCAAGAGAGTGACGAAAGTTTGACGTCAAAGCTTCAAAAATATCAAATTGGATCATTCAAAAGTTGAGATTTGTCGGGGTTGTGACCTCACATCAACGGATTTTCCGAAGTTTGACCGTGTGAAGTTCTTACTGAATAAGGCCCCTGGTCACTCTACTTCTTTTACACAAACTCTCACTACCGCACAATTCAGAGGAGGATTTTGGGAGCTCACGGTTAAGAGACTGCTTGACACGCTCTAGATATATAATTTTATCTAATTTCAAGAATGTTATTTTAAAAATTTATAGAAACTATTTGCAACGATTAGGCTTTGTCCGTTGTCCAACACCGCGCTATCAATGAAGAAGCCCTTGAGTTATGAAGAATCATCATCAGCAGTCATCAATCCAAACATTGGTTTGCTGCAGATCTCCAATCTACCCTCGTCTACGCTAACCATTTCGTTCAAACATAATTATTCACTCTGACGTTCGTCAAAAGCTTCCTAATGCACTAAATGCACTTCATTATTGGCCTACCACTGTCATTTTTCGAATTTATTTCTCCTTCCATCATTGTTTTCAAAGGACTATAGTGTGGAAAATTGCATCCAATAAGTTATTCTTTCCTTAATCTCAGAGATTTGACTATACTTCCTTCATCTTCAACTCTTCGTACGACTTCTTTATTAGTGACTCACTCCGTCCACTTGAACGTCTACATTCTTCAGTAACACCATATCTCCGTTGCTTACAATCTCTTTACCTCTGCAGCTGTTAGTTTCTAGGCTTCACTGTCATTTTAGTACATACTCTGAATGTATGTTTTAATAAATCGATTCCCGATGTCCAATCTCGCGTTGCTAGTTGAGCAGACTCCTCTTCTGGTAGAATGTCATCATTACTTGGGCTCATGTAGAATACTGAAATTATTTATTATCCTCCACATAGTACGGCGGCGTGCCTGACGGTCAAATCCTGGCCTTATAACCAATTCAAATTTACCTCACTTTTTAAGTTCTGACCGCGGAAAAACGACGGTGAACTGAGAAACTATGGAAGATCTACGGGCCCTCCCCGCTGCTCAAAGCACGTTCCACTTTAGCTGCCTATTTCCAAAATCAAATATGGACCGGACGGAAAAATAGACTGTACGAGATAACGAATGATAACGATCGTCCGTTCCAAGAAAATTGACTGAAAAATGAGCTTCTTTATTCCGCCAATAGAACGAGCCGGACTAGGAGAGTCATTGAGTCCAAATTTGGGGGAGGGGAGAGCAAATAGGTTGCAAGAGGATCTGAATATATCAGAAAAAAGATGCAAGAGTAAATCGATAAGAGAAATGTAGATCTAAAATTTAGCTAGAAAAAGAAGCCGGAGAGAAATAGGAAACATTTAAAGTCATTTTCTAATCAGGAGGCAGGTTAAATTACTTTGAGAAAGGAAAATGACGCTGTTTCCATTCGTTTTCTTCGAAAATATGGTACACCCCGTTGACTCGGCGATAAATGGAGAAATGCGATAGTAAATAAAATACTCACGCCTCTTCACAGAAAATAGCGTTTGTCACGGTAAAACTGAGAGGTAGGGATTTTCGTAGTGAGTTATGGGAATTCGAAACAAAGATTTTCTAATACACTCACCTTAAAAAGCTTAACACCAACTTTTTAACCCTCTACTGATTTCAAAGTATTTCAACGGGTTCATCTTGGCGAGAGAAGGGCCAAGAACTTCGCCGTGAACATCCATTTCCCCTTTCTTCGCTCACTGGCAACCCACGCCACAATCCGATTGCATTCCTCCTCACATCGTTGTGTTCTCTTCCTGAAAAGTTTCCTCTCCTCTGAAGATACACCCCACAACCATCCCCATGACAAAACCACTTCCACTATTGCTTTTTTATTACCTCACAAAGGTTCCTTCCACCTTCCGTAGTTCTTGAGAATATCTCCGTAACTATTAATTCTCTATCCCTCTCTTACATTTACGATCCCACCTTTACCATCCACAAGCATGAAAATACCACAAACTTACACATCTTTTTCAGTCTCCTTCCAATTCAGATAGAAGAATACTGAAGATGATATGGACAAGAATCACCATTGATGAAATCCCGCGAAAGACTGGGGCTAATCAATTTTGTATGAAAACACCATGAATTAGAAGATCTAAAAAGTGATATATTTTACATGAATAAGGGTGTTAGTAGAGGAGTATTTTGGCTAACCATTCTAAGGATTGATGAATGTGGGTGACGACCGCAACTTTTGTTCACCGTAGTGCCTCCATATTTTCATACACTTCTAAAAGCAGTTTCCTTTCACATTGGCTTTACCTTAACCTCCTCTCATCCACCTGACAATGCCACCCGACTACCTACGTCTCTACATCAACTCATAAACCAATTTATAAAATTCATTACAAGACAGATGTATCGACCTTTACTTCGGATGACAGGTAATTCTATTATATAGCAATTTACGTTGCCTCAGCTGTTTGTAATATATTTCTTCGTTTTCTCGGACTAATGTAGGAAAAACATTTATGCATATTTGACTGTTACACCTTCTTCCCTCTACAACCTCTCTATTTTAAGTTTTACAACCAGGCGCGCTCAGGGCGGGTTGAAATATAAACACTTACTTATTGTAACAGTGGGGTTCTTTACTCAGAGGTATTCTATTTTTTGTTTCATTTTATTTGAAGATATCCACATACAGTAGTGTTGCTAAAGAAGATTATTAACAAAACATTGAAAATAAAACTGTTAAAGCAGGAGTGCTCATTATTTTCAGAGAGCTGAGAGAGAGCCAGATTTGTAAATACGTTTAGGGGATATAGAACACGGAAAAATGTTGTCGGGAAGCAAAGAAGGAAGATGGAAAAAAAATTGAACGTTTGGTGAGCTATAATCTGGGAACTGGTAAATGGAATAGAGAGTGGGTGTGGGTAGGCCGAGAGAGTACTCGAAATTTTATAAAAGTAAAGGAGTTTAGGGCAATCTGTGATGGAGTTAAGGATGTTATAAAGACATTTTTTGGTCTCTTTTACGCCGGAGACAAGGAAGATTGTAAACATAGAGTGCAGACAGAAAGGCATTGGTGGACGTATCCCGCATAAGGGAAACTGTACTTCACAATTTTTGTGAAGTAATGAGTTACACTGTAAATGGTTAGAAGATAAGATGGAGCAGACACTGATCATCTAGAGGAGAAAAAGATGGTCACTAAAAGGACTAACGTTGAAAAATATGACATAAGAGCTTGTAGATCTTTGATTTGTGTGAAGCGGTATGAAATCCCTAGGAGATACATAGAAATCAATTAAACAATCAGGATATGTATGGAAAAATTAAGCTTATTATCTATTAATACGCCAAGGTCTTTTACTGACGACAGACGGTTCAGAGGTATTACATTATGGGTGTAGTTTAAGTTACGTGGGGATTTTTTTCATGTAAATAGATATTGTACTTGCATGCATTTAAATTTAACTTCCATGTAATCCACCAATATTACATTGTATTGAAAGCATTCTGAAGTACATGAAAGTCGGTTGAATTTGTTTACAATGTGTTTAAATATTTAACAATATCCAATAATCAAGGCATGTACAACTGTACGTATTTTTATGTCACATTGCTCATAAAACAGCAAGGAAAATAATTATGGAGTGTGCATTCGATAAAATATGCTATTATAATATGAATGCTATTCCACTCTACTGCATCTCCGAGAGCGATGGGCGCTTTCCATTTCCTTTGATGCGCTACTCACTTTGCAACGCAAAAGCGCAGTCGCTTTCCACTCAATACGGAGCCTGCGCACAAGGAAGCGCACTTTAATTATCTTTCCCCTGATCAGCCGAGAAAGATCGACCCAGAATACTAAGGGTCCACTACCCACTATTCGCTTTCCAGTGCTAGAAGGGTAGAATACACTATCCGTTTTCTCCCTCACTCACTGATAGGTAGAAAAAAGAGAACCGCATCTGAAGGGTGCATTAAGGGGAAATTTCTAACAGACGCGACAGATTCAGCCGGGAATAGACATTCAGAGAGTCGGCGCGGAATGCGCAGGGATAGTTATGCCTTCTTGCAGTAAATTGTTTGGAGCAGGATAGAATTTACTAAAAAAAAAGTAAGTAAAGTAAGTTTTTTTTGACAAATAGTGTCAAATTGGACGTCGGCGGAGGGATACACCTGGATATATTGCAGTTCCATGTGATTATTTGATGCGGGGGGACGGTAGTGACGAGCATGCGTGAGAAAGAGGTTCATGCTGCCAGCTCAAGAGTAGACGGAGAAATTGCCACAATTTCTGACATAGAAGTTCTCTCATCGGACCTCAACGTCAGTAACTCGTGGTGTCTTGGTTGGGGACACGAAATTAACGTTAGTAAATGTATTGCAGTACATTTATTACGAAATAAATCACACCAAGATCATGTCTATAAAGTGGAAGGGGTTGATATAAATGTGTCAGATGAAGTGAAATACCTGGAGATCACCTTGAATCCAGACCTACAATGGGGTGAACACATACGAAATATTTGTGGAGTCACATTAAAGAAACTATCACTTATCAAGCGAAAAGTGGGAAGACACTCCAATGAAAATTATGCTGCTTTGCTCTGGTTGGGCCACATCTCAAATACGCCGCGAGAATTAGGGACTATGCACAGAAAGATTTAACTCGCGAAGTATATCAAATACAAAGGAAAGCCGCACGCTTCGTTAGAAACTGCTACGAGTTATAGAAAGCGTTACACCGCAGATGGAAAGATTAGGTTGGAAGCCGTTAGAGACTCGGGAGGCTACACGCTAGGCTTCGATTACTTGAAAAATGCAGACCAGGTGATTTTCAGTACGACACGGCGGATATTATTTTGACCCTACACTACAACTCTGGTATAAGTGACAAAATAAGAGATATACACTGCCGATCTGATAGGTAAAAAACTCCCTCTTTCCACGCACCAATTATGATTATAAAAAATACAGCGTGACTCTACCATAAGGCACATTGTTAAAATACAATTCACCTCTGTCATTTCCCCCTCCTCTTCTATTACAGAACTGGCCTCGATACACCACCTGCTAGACGCTTCTTTGGTGGCTCTCAGGGTAATATGTAGGTGTAGACATATTGTTTTGTGTACCTAAACCTAGTCATGATCAAGACATTGCCTATACTCTCGTTCTGTAGTATATAACCGAGTCTGATTGATGCCAAATGTTTTTGATTCTCTCATCATCATATCATTGCATCTTGGTATTCTTGCTTCTTTCAATGCACGTATTATTCACTAATGAAGTGATCTTATTATATCCATCAACCGGTATTCGGCACACCGAATCTAGCAAAGCAATTTCGCATGGTATGGAGAGAGCACGTTTAAAGATGAAGAAACGCAGACAGGAATAGGCATTGGAGATGGAGAGAGAGATTGGGGCCGTGGTAGACGCAGGAGCGACAAGGGGTGTGTCCTTCCAAAGCAATCGACCATAGTCATCGGTCTTCATGTCTCTCCCGTTCCAACTTCTATTCTTCCCGCATCGTCGAAGACGGAGAGCAGACGTCTCGTCCCAGTCCCCTTCCACCCCCGCTCTCTCGCCCGAATTCCTACACTTCCCCAGCTCACCCCAATTCCATCCCCGTTCTGACCCCATTCCATTTTTACCACGCCCACCCGCCGAATTTTTACCCGGGTAGCACCTACGAGATATTGCAAATTCCATATCTAGTCGACGCCTTACTTTTGATCAATTGTGACGTAACCCACGCCCTGTGCTTCTTCATCTGTCACTACTCCCCCACCTTGTTCTCTTGGTTACCCAAGGACTGAAGTATAAATTTATTATCCGTAATAGCCACAATCTCGTCAATATGTCGCCAACCTCTCACAATGAATAAGATACCACATATTCACATATCAATATTCCATTGAACAAGCACTTCAACAGTTCATACAAAATCACTGCTTGTAAATTCTAGTACTCTAGAGACAGCGAATTAGTCATTCCCACAAATAGTATCGCCACCATTTCCTACCAAAAAATCAATCCAAGCCAGAACCAGGGCCCTTCTCCATTCTTCTATATTCTTTTTTATCCTTATTTCTTCCTTCCTTCCGTGTCGAGCGGCCTATATTCCCAGCAGTGGAAGCCACTAGGTCATTCGTCTCGTCCATTCCATGCACAGGAGAAAAAAATCTCTTTATGCCTTAGAAGTCAATGATATATTTTGAATGGCTTCCTGAAACCACACCGTACTTCTTTCGTAGTTCACACCGAAGAGGTGCATTTCACGAAGCTAGCTCAGGGAGATACCATGCGACCGATTTGTCCTTTAAGCTTCTTTTCTCAAAAGAAAGAATATAAACGAAGTTTGCACCACGAATCACCACGAGGGAGAAAATGATCGAGAAAAGACTAACTTTGACAATGGGATGAAATTCAGTGTAAGCCAAGTGATTGCCCTTTCACGCAGTATTCTTGGTCTTAATATTCTTATGAAGAGCTAATTAGATTCCCTAGACGACGCAAAATAGAAGTACATCAAGGTGAGGTTTAAGAGATAGGGGGGAGAGACCAATAGAGAGGATGATGAGAGAACGGTGGGGAAGGGGAGGCGAAGGGGCGGAGAATATAATGATGAGGGAATGGTGAAGCACCTCCATGTGGCATTTTATGCAGCGGCCTTTGTGGCTCCCTCTACTCTGTTATACTCTCCGCCTCTTGGTCTTTCAACCTAAACTGGTGTAACGTAAGTGGTTTGAAACGGCCGCGGCATCGCGTTTCATTTATCCTTCTTTTTCATAAAGCCCGCAAGAGGTCATCAAAGCATGAAAGGGGAGTATAAAAGAATTTGGCGTGGTTAATCAGGGTTATTTCATAAGTCATGTTTGGGCAGAGTACATGATTTCCATGGGTTGAGTATTCGTGGGTTTATTGCTGCCTTCCTTTCAACTTTCTTCATTTCCTCCTGTTCACCATTCTCCACTTTTTATATGTCCTCCCACCCAACATTCCTTCCCTCGTAATTCCATGTAATGACAGTCGGCACATGAAAGCCAAAGTTATTAGGAGAGAGTCAGGAAAAATTCGATAGATTTAACAACTATTGCCTTTTTCTTTCTTCTTTATTCCCCCAAATATTTCTGCATAATTCCTCCATACTCCTCTCTACAACTGTCCCGGCTGCATCAATAATCGCCAGCGATCACTTTCCATCTACACCACCAACCTTTCGATGGTTTCCTTATTTCCGCCCCTTACTTGGATAGAAACGCACTGATAGAGTATATAATCCCAAGGTGCCTCCATTCATTTCTCTCTCGTCGAATTTCTACTACCAATAACTTATTAACCACTTGCGTTCAATTTCATCCTCCATCCACAATTTTCATTACTTTTCATAGTTATATAGTCATTATTTCCTGGTAATAAGAAAGGTTAAAGGTTAAATGGTAATGAGTGCAGGAGAAGATTCTATAAGCTACTTGATTTCAAGCATCTCGAGCCTTTCGTCTGTTTGTCTGTCATCGAGTTCCCCGACTCGCTGAACCCATAACTTACCTTGACACCACTTCACGCCATCCAAACCCTCCCAAAACCCCTCTTTGCTATCTTCGTCCCTATTTGTCTCTCCCAGCACCCTCCACTTTCTAATGGCATCCCTCTTCATCTGAGCTCACATTATTCAAGTGCCTATCTGTCCACCGAAACCTATCCCACCCTCTCGTTTTCTTTTTGAAGTGTAAACTTCTATAGGCGCACTACGAACAGAAAAGTTTGCAGGTGGTAAATCAGATTCTGGGCGTCACGCTCTTTTTATCACGTCACGTTATTAGCTATATCAGAGCACGGAAGAGCGCGCAGTACTGATGCTGTATGTATTTTTTATACCCAAAATACTTTCCATAATATTTTTTATATATTATATTTATCAGAATATCGCCATAGAAGTTTACACTTCTCCCGTGTGGTCTTAAGCACACCATTTTTTTCCACTCAACTCTGCCTTCCGCTCCACGTTCTTTCAATCCTCCCTCCCTGCATATGTCGGTGACCACCTCTAATTACTCTGAGTCTCACAACAGTTCCACCGACCAACCTATTCCTAGCCTAGCTTCCTAAGGGTGGGATTACGTTTGTCATTTAATAGGGGACGGATGGTGACGTTCAATTTTCCGTCGTTTTCTCGTCAAGGAGGAGTACATTACAATTGACGGGAGTGTCCGCGCCAATTGCTGACCATTTTGAAATACGTAGTTCTAAACAGTTGCGAAGTAGGTGTTTACTTTTCATATTTTAAAAATAACTTATAAGTTATTCGCAATATTACTGACAAACATTACTTCGTGACGTTCACTTATGTTTCCTTGTAAATCTAAAAAGTAAGATGGAAAATATAAAAATAAAAGTTTGTAGCAGTTGAAAAAATACTACTCTAATTGGCTGCTTTTGACGTAGTGTACCGCAAAAGTTAAACTTGAAAAGGTTCGCTCACCGTCCGTTGGCGGCACCATCAACGTCTGACCATCGTAACGGGCTCCACAAAATCACAATCACCAAGCTTCGCAAACACCATCGTGCGTTTACGCCACGTCAGGAAACGTCATTCGGGATCCCTTCCTAAGTCTCTTTCCATCTCCGCACCCTCATCTCTGTTCCTCTTTCTCAATTGCCATCAAAATCCTTTTCACTTCTCTTCAACCCCTTCACCAATAACTATTCTCCTCGTCCCAGACCTCACCATCACCGAGATGATGCCAAGGAAATTTGCCCCGTCCCACTAAATAACCAGTCCCATACGACTAAGAGACTTTAGCACCCTAACCGTTCCATTCCCAGGTAACCCACTGCCTCCGATCACATACTTATCCATGGTTTATCCCGCGCACGTTCCATTACCATTGACATCCGTCCCATTCCGTTAAGAACTTCATCAGGTGAAAGAGTTGGTTTCGATTAATAAATATTAATATAGGGACTCGCACATACGCCTGTATTACCGAAAGTATTCACCATCGTCCCTATTTATCGCCGTGACGCTCATATATGCCATGCCTATAAAATATTCAAGTGAAGCGCGCGCCCAAATCTGAGGTGAAATATAAGATCGCAAAAGTAGTGGGAATAAGTAATAGCAGGGTTGTTTGCTTTTCTATAATTTCATAATACGCTTTGATCTAGAGAGTAAACCTGTTCTCTTACGTGCCTCATATGGCACAACCATTTTGATGGATTTTGTTTAAATTTCGCTAAAAATTAAGGTAAAAATCTTAAAAAAATAAAAAATATATTTATTGGGGAGTTAAAAAAAAGTATTTACAGTGAAAAGTAAAACATATAAAGAAAAAGATATTTATTCTAGCAAAAATAAAGTCAATCATGAGGTGTAGAGTTGAGTGGAAACGGTGAAATGTAATCCTCTTTGTCCATAGTGTTAGGTGGGCTATATTAAAAGGTAGAAGGAAAAGGGAAATTATTTAAGAAAATGTGACAGATTAATTGAAGAACACGACACTCGGCACACGATGTCTTAGTTACTGATATAGAAATTCATTAATAAAGTCATTTAAACTAGCGATGATCAATTTTGGCTCCTAAACTTAAGTCGATGACGATAGGAATAATATATATTTATATATATAATCTATATTTTTTGTTCTCAAATAGACGTTTCTGTAATGGGAATACAATTAAGTACACACAATTAAAATAGAGATACTAATGTAACGTCGATACAAAGTTGGTTATGCAAAGGAAATGATGCCATTAAATCCCCTCCAGCCTCACGTGATTTTATTTAATAAGAAGATTAATGGCCCATTCTTTACACATTACTGTTACATTCCAGCCAAATCCTTCAAACCAAATAAAAGTTCAAATACATATTTTCATAAATATTGACATATTTGAAAATCATTTTCTGCTAATTTTATTAACAGCTTTCCCCAAAAGTCGCTATGACTGGCAAAGCTCCTAAATTCTCATCGAGTTTGAATTCTAAATGAAATATTACAACATTTACGTGGGTAATCAGCCTCGTATTGGAAAAGGAAGCATTGCAAAAAGTAAACACTATTTAAGAGCACCAAAGCTCCAAAAAAGACTATACCATTAAACGACCAATCTTGTATATGTGTGTGTATATCTAAATTTAATTTCGAAAACGGCTCTAATGATTTAGATGAAAGTTACAAAGTTACTAATCTAGCGTACGATAAAGCGATTTACCTAGGCCTTGATTCTGGGAAAACTCTTTTTTACAAGATATTGGGCAAAAAATATTTGCATTTTTAGCATGTTAAAAGGCTAGGCAACTCCATTTTTGTTATACAGAGGTTTCTTTGTTTTATTTATTTAATTGCTTACACTCCTGATACAAATTTAAAATGTCACTTTTAGATAAATGAAGGAACAAATGTTTTAATTCTTGCATTCAATTTCCCTATGCCTACCCATCGCATTTTCCTGGAATTTTGTTTTTAGCTCGAAAATCTCAAATATTTGCACTAATTCAACAATTAAATATTTTGTTTACTTAAAAACCGCAGCATAGGCATGTAATGGAAATTCATGCCTGAGACATTTACGGCTTTAAAAAAAAATCCCTTAAACAGATGTAATTTGAAATTTTTGCTGGAATATATTTCAACCCAACCTCTCCATGTGTGGTTAATGGCTGCTACTGAGTAAATGGTATTGATCACGTAATTTTGAAAGTGTTTACGTCAGTCCTCCAGGGGCTGTAGAATATTGATCCGATCTACAGAACAACCTGAAAGAGAACTTCAGGAGCAAATGGTATAAGGTGATGACCCAATGCCCAATACCTCAAAGAATTGTATTCCGGAGCAAATAGAACAAGTTGATGACTCAATACCACGTACCTCAAGTAGACTAAAAATGAAGAACATTTTCTGACATCAGCAAGACCAAGAACGGTAGCAAAAACCACATTTAAAAATAGGTTATTTGAAATGATGACTGAACTAAATGATTCTTACTCTCAAGAGAGGAACGATCAGAAAAGAATGAGGCAAGAATATGAGTCTACCGATGGTCGTCTAAAGCATTTAGAAATGATACATGATCTTGTACGAATCCAGAGAAGTGGAGAATCCAACGAACAAAGGGAACTACGTTTGTGAAAGATAAGGCAACGACAAAATAACCAAAGAACTGAACAATCAGACTCGCAAAAAAATTAGCGGCTTCAAGACATGCGTAAACGAGCGGCTCAGAGGCGTACTGAAGAGTTGTGATGATGATCATCATCAATGATTGGAAAAAGAACGCCGGAGAAATTCATGACAACAACAAGCATTACGGCTAAACCGAATAAGTTCCTACAAGGCAGCTACAACGGTTGATATATCTTACCATAGTTTGCAACATTTTAGTGTTGCTTGTATTCACTATGGAGCATTGAATTTCCCGAAGAACGTGTGTCAAATCGAATTCATTGAGATTCGTTTGGGGACTGCTTGCATGGTAGGATAGATCTACCACATCCAGTATTTCAAAACGAGTTAGCGCGATCGTTTCTTCGACGTCATCCATTTTTTATGACTTTTACGAAAGGATTCGACATTTGAATTTATGTTTTGCAATGGCTTCATTCACCGTAGATGACGATAGAACAGTCAAAGGTCGAGGAGTTTATAGCTATATTGCTAGCGGTCAAGTTTATCACAAACTTCATGTAGCAGCTCACCTTACTCAAAATGATGATGGAAAATTTGAACGGCCTCAATATGGACAGATATACATTTGGATAATCAGGATGCTCATAGTGCACGCATAAACAATGTCATTAATCATGGTATTAGCAAGAACCTTAATAGTCTCTTGGAACATATTTTGAGATCTGAAAATCCGTTTGATCTTGGATTCAAGTTAATGCGGGAAGTAGAAGAAGAAGCTTATAGACGCGCTACTGCAGGTGTAGAGCCACCTTATGTTAAGCTGCTGTTTGCATTACCTGATGCCGTTGATCACTGAAGGTTTAACATGCCCCTTCAGAATAAAGTTTGTGCCATTGTTACCCTCAAATCTGACCAAAGCTTTCCATATAGAGAGTTAATTATTCGTAAACGTGGGAAATTTTTAGTTTCCATGAACAATATACACAGTCGTGTAGGGCCCTTAACTTAGCCACTATTTTACCCAAATTTTGCAATTTTGGATTCTCTGTATTAAATTTCCTTTAAGAACACCTTATACCAGTCATCAAAATTTTACTAGATTTGAAATAGCTCAGTACCGATTAGCATTTAGACCGCAACCTGCCAAATATTTGCCTTCAGACATCAACCTAAGAAATCCTGATCTCCGCCTTTTGAAGTTCAATGCTTTGCATTTCGGTGGTTGGCATTTTCAGCAATATCTGGTTGATACTTATATAAGACTGGAACATAACAGTATCCAATGGATTAAAGCAAATTAAAAAAATACTTGCAGAAAAACGTACAAGAGCGATTCAATTTTTGAGTGAATTGGCTCGAAAAAGAATTCTTTTTTTGGTGAAAGGATTATTTTGCCTTCGTTTCCTAGATCTACACGTTTTTACAGAAAATGTTGAAGAAGGAATGGCCTTTGTCCGTCGACTTGGATCATCAGACTCCTTTATCACAATGACGTGCAATCATGAATGGCCCGAAATTGCTGAAACAGCTCGTACAACTTTTGAAGATGGATCAGCCTTGCAACAATTTTCCCAAGAGCGTCCTGACTCAACAACTTCGACGCACGAGAAACGTTGTGCGGAAAAAAATATTGAATAATTTTTAATCTAATAAAAGCAATAATCTGTCAATGAGCATTGTAAATAATGAAAACAATGTAAACATTGAATTTATTGATTATTTCAGAATTTCGTTAGAAGAACATTCATGTGTTAGTGGGTGTTTTTGAGTTTGCATTATACTACCTAATTTCATCATCGCTATTATATTAAAAAAAATAAATATCCATTATGCTTCATAAAATTTGTTTTATCAAAACCTTTAATCGCACTATGTAAATACCCAATATCATTAAAATAGACAATAAGTGGCAGAATAGGAGCATACAAGTTCTTAGTGCACCAAATAAACATCGAGCAACGCTCGGTAATCACGGTAACCAGGTACTGTGGATTAATGATCCCAGTGAAACGAGCTATGGTCTTTTACATTTGGGTGGCGCACCCGGTGAGCTCACAGTTGGCGCATCTTTTTCTCCATCGTAACCAAGCTCGATACTCGTTAGCGCCCGAGCGAGATGAATGGCAGACGACGGCCGAGAGTCACTCCCATCCCGCCAGCGTACCCTCCGATAAAAAGAAGCAGTCAACCGAATGAAATTCTTTCCACCTCTTCGTATAAAGAAAGCTAGTAATTAACGCGTGAAAACACTGTTGTCTCCCACAAATCTCGCCGTCCATCATCACGGAGATTTAACGATGACGAAATAAAGCAGTATCGGAACTCTGTTCAACATTTTTTCTCTGAATCTATCAACAATTCCCGGCAGATGGCGTAAAACCTAAGTCTGGTTAAAGCCGTGATTTTGTGCATTGAAAAATAACTTATAAATGCAAAATATCACTGCCCCTCCCCCCCGCCACACACCCTAGAGGTGGCTTTCAGGGTATTGTGTAGATGTAGAATAGCCAACCTCGGTAATGATTCAAATGATTTTCGAATACTGAGGCGCAAACACGTAAAAAAAGTGACCTGCTAGTTGCCCTCAGAGATATTATTCAGCTGCATGCGCTCGTGTTTCACGGAGTGCGATATTAATGCGGAAACCAGATTGATTTAGTGCATACGTGTTGACTTTGGCTTCACTCCACACCCCAAGATAACGAGGCAGAGATTTGTGTATTAACTCATCCCTAAGTTAGCCCTGAAGCTATTCCCTCCAATCCTATATTCCATCTCCCTTTGGGTGAGATTCCTTGGCACAACCTCGCGGACTTTGAAGCTAGACATATGGATCTCACTTGTTTAGCATTACATTTCACTGCACTGCTCCGACCTCGAAGTATCCATTAGGGAACTCCCAGCACAAGAGCACTAGATAAAAAAAAATTCAAATTTTATCCTCAATCACTAAACGGAGAAAAGAACAAGCCAAAAGCATATTAAAATTTATTGAAAATCGGTAGAAGCGTGTTTAATCATTAGAAGTTATTAACTTGAGAGAGCGTATTAAAAAATCTGATAGTAATTTCTCACCGCACTTGATCTTTTCCGCAGCAAATATTTCACTCCTGTCTTCAGCTCAGCCACATTCACGAAGTCATGGTTGTCAATTAATGATGATTAAATCAATAGGTTACGACTATAATTGACCACAACCTATATTTTTAAAAACAATACATGTAAAATAAGATCCCAATCGTGCCTTTATGCTCCTCTCACAAACATCTTGCATCTCTTGCTTACTTTTTACTAAGTTTTTATCAACTCTAACCGCCTCCAACCTCTCACCACCTCCTCCTCTTTACCCTTCTTTCATTCTCAGCCATTTTCTCTCCTCCAAAAGTGGGTTTTTTCCGGAAACTTTTAAAAACCTCAATCCACAGGGCCTTCGACACTCAAATGTATACCCAACTCCACTTCAACCCTAATATAGGCTTAAAACGAGGGAAGCTTAGATTTTTTTCTCCCTTTTTTCTAACTATTTTCCCTATATCCCGAGATATTGCTAGAAAAAAATACGCAAAATACTATCCAACTGAATGAAAGAGAATATATACACGAAGCAACTAATATAATTCCTAACCCTCAATGGGTAACCTATTTAACTTTCTAGAAACAATGCCTAACCATGAAAGCTATCTACTCCTCTTAATGAGGTCTCATTTACTTCTTTCGTCAGTAAGATATCAATCACTTAAACAAAGAAGGTATTTCAGAATTATGTATTCCATGACAATAGTTTAGACGAGACAATCTAAATAATTTTCTTTTAAATTTTATAAGCACATCCTTACTTCTTGATTTAGCAGGAATTTCTATTTTTTCGGAAATGAAATTGTCATAAATGTTTCGAAAGCCATTTCCTACCCCGGTCTTCACACGGCTGGCATACAAATCCCATGATTTCTACAGCGCCTTCAGGAATAAATACGGAAACCCTACATAAATTTGCAATGCACGCAAAAGGCTGTTCAGGCTGTAAATAAAGGAGGCACCACGTAGAGGTGGTTCATTCTCAGTTTATGGTTTTCTTTATGCCCTTCTGCGCTCCGTGTCTGTCAACGTTATCAAAATCTTCTTGCATCATAGGATTTGATGAAAATCGTAGCGGGATATTCTCGAAACTGGGAGTGGTAAGGTTTCTTTCCTCTTCATATGACATTTTCCTAATCCAGAGTTCTGTACGACGCAGCCCACAACTCTGGGGCTTCTAAATCTACTCGTATTAAAGTAAACATCCCCATGGCCGTTTTCCTAGTTTACACCGGGATCGTATAAGACACGCCCCATTGTTCATATATCCATCCGTATTCACGACGATTATTCCTGCTCTCATTCCTCTCCATCTTTCTCCTGCTTCTTCTTTTCCCCTACTTTGTATCTCATCGAAACACATTGCCAGATATCAAATAATATCATTGCAGTCACCCTACTAAAATCGCCTTGCCATAATACATAGAGATTGACACCTCGTTAATTCCCTAGCAATTCATCTTGCTTCTTTATTCTGAATCATACAGAGTTTTGACAGCAGCGCGAAACCTACGCCCTTTCAATTACTGATAAATTCAACAGATTCAGGCGAGATATCGTGGAAGTTCTTCATAATGTAAGAGAAACAATTGCACTTTTCCACAAAATGGTTTATTGCGTACAACGCGTTTCGGCTCACAGAGCCATCATCAGGTACAAGAGCCATCATCAGGTACGCGTTGTACGCAATAAACCATTTTGTGGAAAAGTGCAATTGTTTCTCTTACATTATTTCAATTACTGCTTTAATAAGGCTGAAATAGAGAATGAAGGATTTCTAGGCCCTCTAATTGACGAATGATGACGTTTCTTCCTCGAGGAGTTGATTAGAAGTTACCAGGATCCGGTAAGCGGAAGAGTAATGATTCCCGACTCATTCGTAAATCTTGAGGGTGGAATAAAATTGACACCAGTGTAATGATTGTCAATAATCCGTCAACATAAGATATTATTTTATAATAATAATAATAATATTTATTCAATATGTTCTAGGAACTAGTCCTGTGGAACATGCATCATTTTTTTATACAATTTATTCAATGGACAAGCACAAACAACCATGCCCTGGGAAGTGAAAAATCCTCCCAAGGCGGGATTCGAACCCGCGACCTTTGGGACAGCAGGCGAGGATGTTATCCCGCCGCCACCGAGGCCGGCGAGGTGTTTTGTGGTGTGATATACACCGGGTTGAACGTAAGAGCATACAAAATAGGGGAAATTCCAAGGGAATGTACTAGAGGATGTCAAACAAATTATTTTTCATTGAAGGACTTTCCAGTTAATAATAGATAAATAATTTTTCTGTAACAGCTTTTTAAACGCTCCGATGAGACAATTCTCGAGTGATAACACACCTGAGCAAATTCTAATCCTGGAAGTTCCTACCAAATAGAGAGGGTACTCGCAGGGATTTTGGGGGTACGAGAGAACTGGGCATTTCAGGAAGCCGAAATTCTGTTCAAATCTCTAAACAACCGATCACATGTACATGATGCCAGGTAAAAAATATTGGTCACCTTATAATCACCTTGCGCAGATTAGAGCACATCGTAGCATACGGGAACTCATGACCGCTTCGACGATTGGAAATAATTGTGGTTAAGGTTTAAAAAAATGGCAGGACGAAATTCAACTTCTTTAAAGAAAGAGTCAAACTAATATCTTGAATGATAAAACTCAGATTACTTGTTTTTTTCAATTAATCAATCTAATTGTCATAAAAATTAAGATATAACTCTTTCTACGGCTACATTAAATAATTTTTCTGTAACAGCTTTTTAAACGCTCCGATGAGACAATTCTCGAGTGATAACACACCTGAGCAAATTCTAATCCTGGAAGTTCCTACCAAATAGAGAGGGTACTCGCAGGGATTTTGGGGGTACGAGAGAACTGGGCATTTCAGGAAGCCGAAATTCTGTTCAAATCTCTAAACAACCGATCACATGTACATGATGCCAGGTAAAAAATATTGGTCACCTTATAATCACCTTGCGCAGATTAGAGCACATCGTAGCATACGGGAACTCATGACCGCTTCGACGATTGGAAATAATTGTGGTTAAGGTTTAAAAAAATGGCAGGACGAAATTCAACTTCTTTAAAGAAAGAGTCAAACTAATATCTTGAATGATAAAACTCAGATTACTTGTTTTTTTCAATTAATCAATCTAACTGTCATAAAAATTAAGATATAACTCTTTCTACGGCTACATATTTTCCCGTAATCTCAATTTTCGTCTGCTAGCGCACATTCTAATGGTCGACGACAAACTACGGTGAAGATGTTTAACGGAGATGTCACAAATGCAAATGAATAACGCTCTGCGCTTAACAGATTGACACAGTTTATGGAATATGAGTGATTGGAAAGCACCCATTGATTCTAGTCCGAGGCACACTAGGAAACGAAACCTTTTCCTGATCAAATTTTGAATGTTTTTTCTTTACTGCCATTCGCTTCTCCACAATCGTACTTCTCGAGTCCAAACCTTTTATTTCATAGCCTCGACGAACTTCTTACTGGAGTGCGTTTATCTTTCAAAAACCTCGATCATATTCTCGTACACATAAGTACCTGTTGAGGAAAATACGTAAAAAGCAGGAAGGCATATTTTCGACCGGTTCATCATTATTTGTACATTCATTCATTACAGTAATCTACCGGTTAAAGGTAGGTTGTGATGAAAGTCAGAGAATATCCGACGAACTCTTACACGTGCCGTGCCCTTTCTACCTCTAGTATTTCTTTCTTCATCTCAGCATAAGTCCTACCTTTCTTCATCCCGTCCATAAAACCGATTCTCTTCCTTCCCCTTCCCCGCTTACCCAACATCCTACCCTCTATCACGGCCTTCAGCAAACCATCGTCCTTCATTACCCCTTCCAGCCACCTACCCTGTCTTCCCCTAATCTCATATATAAGTTTCCTCTCCTCGCCCACCATGTCAAGCACTTCCTCATTTGTCTTCCTTTCCGTCCAACGCACCTTCTCCATCCTCCTCCACACCCACATCTCGAAAGCCTTCAGCCTATTTTCGTCTTCCTTTCTCAAGGTCCACGTTTCCGCCCCATACAACGCCACACTCCATATTAAGCTCTTCACTAGCCTCTTTTTTACTTCCTTACTTAAGGTCCCCGTCATCAGCTCCCTTCTATTATTGAACGCTTCCTTCGCTAGCGCTATTCTCCTCCTAATGTCTTTGCTACTATGTCCTGTTTCTTCCAGCGTACTACCCAAGTAATTAAATTGTTCTACTTGCTCCAGTTTGTGACTTCCTACTCTTATCACCAGCTTAGCTTTCTTTGTCCTACAGAATCTCATTACTTTTGATTTCCTATTATTTATCTTCATCCCGTATTTCTCACACTGTTTATCCAGAGCATCTACTAAAGTTTGCAATCCTTTCGATGACCGACTGACCAACGCCTGGTCGTCTGCGAATCTAACCGACTTTATCCACTGGCCTCCTACTTTCATTCCCACCTCTAGCTCATCCCATGCCTCTCTTACCATTTCCTCAGCATAGATGTTAAAAAGTAAAGGCGACAACGGGCACCCTTGCCGTACCCCGCGACCTATAACTGCCCACCCTGATTCACCCTCAGCTACCCTTACCTGAGCCCTCTGCCCAATATATAAGTTTCGGATGAGTCTCCTGTCACGCCAATCTATTCCTATTTTCCCCAGTATCTGCATTAGTTTCTCCCAGTTTACTCTGTCAAACGCCTTTTCGAAATCTACAAAGCAAGCGAAAACATCCTGATTATGCTCTATGTTTCTATCTATAAGTGTCCTCATTACTGCAATCGCGTCCCTGGTTGCCCTCCCCTTCCTGAACCCAAATTGGTCATCGCCTAAATAGCACTTTGCTCTGCCCTCCAACCTTCTGTTTAGTACTCTAAGCAACACTTTTGCCGCGTGCGAAATTAAACTGATTGTTCTATACTCCTCGCATTCTGTAGCTTTCTTCTTCTTCGGGATAGGTATTAATACTGTTTTCACGAAATCCTCTGGCCATACTCCTTCCTCGTAGATCCTGCGAATAAGTTCGAAAAACGATTTTCTCCCCTTACTACCTAGATTCTTCAGGAGCTCCGAAGGTAGGTTATCGGCTCCCACGGCTTTTCTACCCTTCATCTCTCTTAGTGCCCTCTCTATTTCACTCTCAAGTAACTCTGGTCCGAGGTTATCCTTATCTATTGTTCCTTCGTCCTCTAGATCTAGGCTAAGGGGTCTATTCTCGCTGTCATATAGCTCCTCTACGTATTCTCTCCTTCTTTCTTGAATATCTTCCTGTTCGATTAATATCTTCCCTGTTTTGTCCTTAACCTTTGGTATCGCTTGACCTCTCTTACCACCCGATAACGTTTTCACCTTGGCGTACAAAGCGCCCACTTCCCCCTCCTCCTGCATCTTTTCCATTTCCACACATTGTCCCTTCCACCAGTTTTCTTTTGCCCGATTGGTCACTCGCCTGAGTTTATTATTCAATTCCTTGTACTTCCTCTTGCCTACGTCGGTGTTCACGTTTTTCCATATCCTTCTCTCCTCCATTTTCTTTATCATTCCTTCTGTAACCCACTGCTTCTTAACCCTCTTCTTTTCCACCGTTCCTATTGTTTTCTCTGCCGCTCTTGCGATGCCTGTTTTTATAACCTCCCATCTCTTCTCTATGGTTCCCATCCGCTTCTCTTCACCTATGTTCTTTTCTACTAGCTCTTGGTATTCCCTCCTTTTCAACCCTTTCAATGCTTCAAGGTTCCACCTCTTTATCTTCCTACCTTTACAAAGCCTTTTGAATCTAACTTCACACTTCATCATCACCAAGTTATGATCCGAGTCCGCATCCGCCCCTGGATAGCTACGAGAGTTTTTTACACTGTTCCTAAATCTCTGCCTCACCATTATATAATCAATTTGGTATCTCCCAGTGTCACCCGGCATTTTCCATGTGTACCTACGCCTGGGGTGATGTTTAAACCAAGTGTTTGTCACTACTAATTTATTTCTTCTACAAAATTCAACTGCCTTTTCCCCGCGATCATTTCTTCTTCCTAGCCCAAACCCTCCTACTTCTAATCCGTCCCTCCCTTCTCCCACCACTGCATTCCAGTCACCCATCACTATCAGGTTTTTCTTCCCCGGCACTTCTCTAATTATTTCTTCTACTTGCTCGTACACCTCTTCCACCTCTTCCTCCCTATGGTTGCTCGTAGGCATGTATACCTGGACCAGTATTATTTGTACAACCGTTCAAATTCCGAATCCTTCAATTTTGGCATATAAGGGTTTTTAGTTTTTATAATATTTCAAAGTACAAACATTCAACATTTGCCTTCACATTACAACGGAAAAGATATCTGGAGATTAAGATAATTTTATTTTTCACCCCAATAATGGTCCATGCTAGTATTGCTCACAATGCAAATACCCTAAAGAGCTTATCAAAGTGCACGGTGTACTGAGTCCTGCCTTTTCTAAAATAGAGCATCGATACCTACCCTATGTCCATCATTCTCTAGCCCACTAACGGACACACAATGGCATTCGCTCGCACACGAGGAGCAAATACGGGTGGACACATGGCTCCGGCGCACCATTACAGGGTTTCCACGGGATCTGTTCTTCTTCACTTCCTCCTCACTGCGTCAACCCCCGACCATCTCTTTTCCTATGTTTCCATTCCTCCCTCCTCCTCTTATCGTGTCTCATCTCCCGTTCCGCCCCATCCCCTTCCCCCCGTCCCACTAGGGGCATCTCCATTCCAGAGGTCCATCCTCCAGATGTGACTAATAACAATATCTATTGTCTAAGTGCTCTCTTATTCAGTGCCCGACTATTTGAATTATTTGACACCCGGCGAAGATGGCCTAAAATGGCCTAACCTCGTTTACCAATTTCTATCTCCAAATCCTCTTTTGATGTGTTTCCCTCAGTATTAAAACTCTCCTTCCATGAGAACCAGCTCATCTGCTCAAGTAGGTCGTTCCCGCCATGCCCTCTCTCTATTCCTGTACTGTCTTAGCTAGTAAGATCCATTTTGTGTTAAAATATAGGAGAACCTCCGAGAAATTTTCTTCGCTCAGCATAAAAAAATATAAATAAGAATGTTTCCCGTGTCAACCTATTGAATAATACATACAACGACCAGGATCATACATACATGTTCATATAACGGCCGGCTCTGGATTTAATTTTGTTCGCATCCAAAATATTCATGATATAATTTATATTGCGTTCCCTCTGATTACGTAAGAGAACTAACACTAAGAGGATGACAAGTACTCCAACAACTGTCTATACTCACAATGGAAAAGTTACGTTCATTCATTAGCATGATGTTTTCAGCAAATTGAATTTATTTCCTTGCTTTAGAAAATGGATGCTTCACCTATGTCATTCGAATTATTTTAACAGTTCCAACAAAGAGATCTTTCAAATAGGTGGACTGCTTGGAGAGATAATTCCGTTTTTTGAACGTTGTGGAAAACAAATCATACCTTTTACAAATCTGACGCGAGGTCAAGACACCTTTTCTAATGACAGTTCACAGTCCCATGGCAAAAGCACTCACCTAGAAGAGAAAAAGAGAAGCGGGTGAGAATACTTAGGTCAGTAAGGGCTTAGTGGTAAACAACAATAAAGACGATTGATGGAGGAAAATGGGGAGACAAAAAGAGGCAAAACTTATAGGTGGAGTTTTTAAATATACGGGATAGAACGAGAGGGGAGTTTTTTCCCTGAATTGTCAGGACGATAAACAAGATTAGAATGCTAAATATCCGAAGCTATTTAGCATTCTCATCGAGGTGGAATCTTCTACGGTAAAATTAATCAGATTAGCTTAAATAGTCAACGCGCACGTAAGTAAGGCAAGGTTTAACGGCCAGGGTTCGTGTATTAGCTACTATGTATAGTTTCCACATACTCACTGCTCGGTTGAATGACAGGAATAAAGTTTGTGAGGCTTTTCATTGTGAACATTTTTGACCCTTTGTAACAGAACTAAAATTGATGACGCATGAAACATGGAAATTCAGAATCATTACTACAAAGGCTTATTTACTTATCAGAAAATTAATGAAAATTAAATAAATATTTAAAAATAACTGCAAAAAAGAGACATCCACTCTTCTTTTTTCTCTTTTCCACGCATATACATTCCTGCTTCCACAGCACTTGATTGAAAGCAAAAATTTACTCCAGTGGTTGAAATTAATACAAAAATACAACAAAAAACAGAAATATTATTTCCATCTTTAGAAATAGAAAACTGTAGAAATATTATTTATATTTCAACGATCGAAAGGAGGAAGGATACGAAGAAATTGCCACAAGAAAAAATCGGACTGGACTGGGGATCAAACCACGGGCCTTTGGCTTGCCAGGCAAGTGCGCTACCCTGACTCTTATTCTCATGGCAATTTAGGAGGAGGCAAGGGAACTGGGTGGTAAGGTCCGTGGTTCTATTTACTACACAGTCTGATTCATGGATGGATTTTCCGCGACAATTTCGTCAAGAAAAGCGGATAATTGCTATGACTATCAAGATGCAGAAACGGGAGATTCCTTGCTCTAATTCCTTACCCTCCTTCTAGCTATTTCCGTCCCTATACCATACTGCACTGTAAAATGGCCTATAAATCTGAGCGTCCTGCGTCTGCTAGAATTGCACGCAACTCATGTGATAACGGCTTTTGTTTCGCCCCCCTAGCGCCACCACCTGAGTCTTTCTCTGTGTCAACAGAAGGTGGCGAGGGAAAGGTTATGGGAGAAGGCTACGGCTTGGACTGGGGTCGAAAGAAGAAGAAATGAGGGGTAGAGGAAGAAAGGGAATGGAGGGAGAAAAAAAGGGAGGATAGATTTGGTAAGGGAGGGGTGAGGGAAGGAGGGCATGCGGGGTCGAGGGGATGAGACTCGAGGGATTGGGGAGAGACTGCAGTTAGTTTTCCCTTTAAGAGCGTTCATAATTGGAAGTGCGAACACACCATTTTGGAAGCTGGAGCTTGGGAGACCTAGGGAATGGGGCGGGGCCAATAGAGCACTTGGAAGGGGGTTTGGTTATGAGGGGAGGAGCTGGTGAGTGGTGTAAGTTCCCAATTGGGGTGCGGAAGGAGGGAAGCAGAGACAGGCAAAGGGATTGCATCGGAGGTAATAAAAGATCAAACGGCAAAGGGGGCACTGTGAGTAAAAGGAACTGTTTGCAAGAAAGTAGGGAGGGTAAATGTGACGAACTGGTAGGCTATAGTCACCCACGATTACTTAGCAACGACAGAGTTGGATAGTTACCGTCCCTCACGTTATTTCGGAAGCGATAACATATTTCAAGGTTTAATGAAACACCATGCAGCGTCTCCGCTCTGAGTAGAGTTTGTAGCCCATATTCCAGAGTCAAAGAGGTTTATTAAAATTTAGAAACAACGTCGTGTTTTAGGCTGGACTTGAAGAAAATGTTACTTTTATCCCAGAATTTGATCGATTGAATGGTAAGTGACTTGGAAAAAATTCTATTACAATGGTATGGTAGGTTAGTAAAAAATATGTAGCAGTGTTGGGCATTTTCATGACTTTTCTCACAAAAATATGGAGTTAACGAGCTAAACACACATGCGCAAAGATTGTTTAAGGGAAACATGGCACAGTCAGGCAAGTGCAACATCCTGTTCATTATAAAATTAAAATTAGAGAAGTAATTTGTTTACCTGTCCGTCATCATTATCCGGACATAACTCTGAGGTTGCATTTGATACGAACTATCCACAAAGTGAGGGTGACGAAGTTAAGAGACAGAAAATAGACAAAAGACTGACTCGAAATGTATACATCACAATATGATTCCTAGTCATCACACTATTTTGCAATATCCGCATATGACAATTCAGCCGTCAACGATGCGTTGAATTAATTTTCCCTTAACTTATTAGCACACACAAACTAAAAGATTTCTCATTCCTACATTGAACTACACTAGGGTGAAATACAGGCACGAAAAGTGCTGAGTTTTTCCGAGTACATATACTCTCTGGAGGATACATACTGAACGCTGATAGCCAGAACGCCCTTCCTTGCTTTCAACCGTTATATCCTCCTCTAAATTAGCAGCAATTTTCACTCCTGCCTCCGCCGTTAACCAACCGACAATCAATCATCCCCCAGATATGAAAAATTCCTCACGCTCTCCCCATCAAGGTATGCGGGTCGATGGGATGGTATGCAATCTATTCCCAACCCCTCACTCCCGTGCGTTCACCCTGACTCTCCAGCTCGACCCCAAGGGCCACCCTTTGGGACTTATTCTCTCGAAAACGCCAAAACATGCTCTTTCATTCACAGCCATTATCTCATTGATTGAAGGTCGTAGATATTATTACTATGGGTTCGATTTGATCCTATTTTCGGTGGTGACATATAGATTTCTTATTAAATGAATAAAATATCCTATCGGCTTCGTGCAGATTTTGATTCACTTAAAATATCAAAAGATATTTTGAGCAGCGGAATACATCATTAAGTTGTGTAAATCTACGGAGTGAGTATGAAAAAACCACAGGGGTCGAATACACCACATTTTCTCAACTGGCGCGGAATTTTTCTACAATATTATCTATTAGAATAATGAAAAGGATTATTCAAGCATAATTAATACAAATTAAAAAACTGCACGAAAAATCACATTCTAAGCGAATATACGAACGAAACATCGGAATGTGGAAAAAGAAAATAAAAATGATACCTTGCTAAAATGAGTACGAATTTTCTGTTAAATGCTTCCACGGTAAAAGAAAGAGTGCCAAGAGATTCACTTAAAATTGAGCATCTTGTTTTTTTTCAGTTGACGAAACGATGCACATTTCGAGCGCAAAAAAGCGATTGGCAAAATGAGGATCGGAGTAAAGGCACAGCGCTTGGAGGACACCGGAGACTGGGATCCAGGATGTGGAGGTAGTAAACTATTGTCCAGGCTTCGAATAGGCTGAACGCAGGGGTATGTGGTGGTATGGCGAGGAGAGAGGAGAGGGAAGTAGGGTGGCTGGTTAACTAGCGCGAACTTGGGGATGCATAAAAGGAGGATTGTGCAGTTTCAGATGCACGAGTCACTCGGAGACTCCCTCGGAGATGGCGTCCCCGAGTTTGGAAACAATGCGAGCGACCAAAGGATATTGCTACGTCTCCCACCACCTACATAGTTGATAATCTCGCTCGCGATTTGCAGTTTCGAAACAAGAGTGGAAGGTTGATAAAGATGCCTCTCCTCGTGATCCAAAGAGAATTAAAGCTTTAGAAATATTTCCCGTTCGATTTCCTTTCGTGATCTCTCCACACGCGTGAATGCGAATTCAAGAGATGAAGATGCGAGACAGTACCAAGTTGAACGCCCCTTAGAGCCGCATATTAAGTAGGCTCGTCTTGCCGAATTTTATAAACAAGATGAGTTATTTTCCTTGCTAAATTGCGATTGAGAATTAAAAAAATGAAAACAAAAACATATACATTCGTAATGTCACTGACAAAAATCAGACAAATAGAGATATGTGAGAAATAATAAAGACAAACGACAATAATCCAAGTGTTCTCAGGAATTTTGGGTTTTTTCTACCTCCTTTACTCACTTTGGTGATCTATCAGACCTTCGTTTAATCCTAATTCCAAGAGTTTGAAAATACTTTTCTGGGAAGGGGAGCTGTTTCTGTTTTCCTAAGCCAAATGCTGATTCCTTCATAGATGTGGGGGGTGACGTGCTAACCTCTTCATCCAAGGCTCAGTATTTCCGTCGCTGTTCTGTTATCATTGCGAATCTCACAAGGCAAAGCTATGAATTTCCAAGGATAAGGTTATGTCCAAAATCATAATATTTCATTCGTTATTTGTTCAGCAAAGCCAAGCACATTACATCGACATAATTAACCACATGTCGTTTCTTATATCATGAAATCCAAACGCTTTGGTTAGCAAAAGTAAGACTAAGTGAAATGAAAGATGTTTTCATTGTGAATTTCTAACATTTGTATGACGATTCTCAACATACGAGGCCATTTAAAATGAAAACCTTAGAAGTCTAATTACATAAAAATAATCAAATTTGTTTTCAACGAATACACACTAGGTATGGCTTCCAAATGAACGGAATCTGAAGAGTGATAGTTTATCTTAGAAAGACTAATACTAAATTACACCATATCTCAAGGTGCACCAAACAAAAATTCATCACAGAGGAGCTGAAAGCAGCACCCATAATTAACAGGCATTCCAGTGCCAAAGAAATGACGGTTTATTAAAAGGAATACAATGTAACAGTTTAAAAATGGAAAGAATGCTACAAGAGAAATTCAAATCAAGGAACACAAAATAATCCTTCTTAATCGATGTACCTACTTAATTTTATTCATCGCATATACCAAAGAATTAATTACGAACGGAAACGTATGAAATAAAAAGGAGCAAAAATACTGCTGAAAAAATTGTGAAAACGCAAGAGATTCATCAGACTATTGAAAGCATTAAAAATAGAGAGCCTGGCGATTTATTGACCAAACCACCATCCTTGGCTTCCAACAAACCATCCAAATGGCTTCATATGAATACTACAATTTAATATTTTTTTAGGATACCCTACTTTCATTAAATATATTTCACTTATAATCAAATATTTCACAAACTCCCACTGTCACGAATGACAATGTTTAACGAGGAACAAAGAGTTAGCAAAAAACTGACCAGAAGTTTTAGCTGTACAATAAAAGAAAAAGGGAAGTAGAAAAGGCAAGAAAAACTGGCTGGAAATATTATTGACTTTCAGTTTAAAAATTGTTTCCTTCCTCTTGTTCCATTCAAGGAAGACTGAAAATAACGAACGTTCCAGCTGGAGAAAAGGAAATGTTGGAGAGTGGAGAAAGCATTTGAGGTAGAGCAAGTCGGAAGTGACTTGAGTGAAGCCATGGCCATAAGTCCCGCACGTTCTCGGCTATAGATGAGACTACCTGGGGCCTTAAATAGAACGAGGAATGGAAGGCAAGGAAGGGAGCAAACTTTTAACCGGAGGGGCATGAAGAAGCAAGAAAAACACGAGTCAAAATACTGGGTATCGAGATAACGTTATCAGGTCAGAGCTAAAGGGTGTGAAGGGAAGAAGGAAAAACAAAGAGAAGAGTCCACCTTCCTTTCTTCCTCGAACTCTCTCCATTGACCTCACTTCCGAATCCTCACCTTCCTTGAACACCCGCCTATTCCCTCGATCCTCTTTTTTAAATAAATATAAGACACGTTATTGTATACGTTATGACGTATTAATGTGTGCATACTGTATTATTATTTAATTTTAGGGAAAAGAAGACATACAGTAAAGTCCCTATCGTCTGAGGAAGTTATGTGGACATAGCCTCCGCGGATAACCAAAAACACAAATAATATTTAATGATTCTATACAGGAATAAAAGACACAAAAATTAGATATTTATATGTTTTGCGCTACTTTATTTTTGTTGATGGTTGTGATAAAACGCCCCAGTGGATTATTTTCATTAGGAGACTGAACTGATTGCCGAATTCTGAGGTTTGTTTGCACGAGTCAAACTACCTTGATACAGCCACAAAAGAAGTACGATCGTCGTGTCTTTATCTGGGATAATAAGGGACCAAGGTGATTCGGAACTCAGATATTCGAGACTGTGCCATATTTACGAGTCAGAATTGCATCAATATTAGTGGAAGATAGAAGGGAGAATCAGGGTGAAAGTGTGAGAGAAAGATTAGAAAAGTAAAAGAGGACAAAACTAATTCCTCTTTTTTACTGTTTACCACACTGCAACTGAGGTTATTGCTGCTAAGAAAATGTCGTATTCTTTGGAAGGGAAATATACGAAGATAGCGGAGGACGATACTTCCTAACAGAGAAAACCTTTCGGAATACCAAGTCATATCACAGCCAAGAGTTCATTGCTCCAGTTTGGAGTGCATTGATTCAAGGCCTAAGAGCCTTTACGAACTACGCGACACGAGTCGTATCGTGGCACGACTTTCAAAAGCGCATTAGGACACGATTTGTAGTGAAGCATTCATTTTAATGGAAGCTTACATGTTACTACGGCAGCGGTCGCGAAGGTGCGCGACCGTAACCGTCTACGACTGGTCGTGAGGGTGTACGACTTGCTCGACTGGTTGCGGGGCATGCGGCCGTGGTCGCATGAACCACTGCAGTCGTGTCCACGTAAGACTGGAAAGTCATGCCCCGATACGACTCAAGTCGCGTATTATATTAAGGTTCTAATTTAGTACATATCCGAGAAAATGTGAATCACCGTAACTGCGAAGACAATACCTCCGAGACTTCCGTCAGTTCGAATCGGGGTGGTTTCTTAAAGCCATTTGCTACATTTCTCTACTTCTAGTATTTCGTATGTAAATCTATCAGGGCAGTTAAGAATAATCAGGTATGAAAAATTTAAAATTTTTAAGTGGCAGTGAATCAATTTTAAATTCTGAAAATAGTGAATTATTGGCAGGAATTTCACTAATAATGAGCAGCTTCATTGCTCTCTAAAGATATTTTTAGGATAACTGAAAATGACTCTTTATTCATTTCAAAAGTAATCTACACGCTGACCAATTGTAGGTGTATTCTAATAGCCTCACTTATCATATGAATTGCTAAACATCTTGGCAAAAATGAATAATTTTCCACGTCCTTAAAATGAAACTTGAAATCCTAGGCTTATCAGTTGCCTTGCATTGGTGTTCTCAATTTTTCACAGCAGAGGTATTCACGAAAATACTAAGAATATTTCAGTGGCAGAAATATTAATTCACCTCTAAAACATTACCTTAAATGCTCAAAAGAAAAGTTACTAAATTACGGCTAAGAACATTTTTATCCCCACATTGAGCAAAATGCCAAAAGTTGTTAAAATTAGAAAATAGAAGTGGCTACGCAGACAGTGAAAAACAATTATTTTAGACCATCACTCTGCTCTGATTGCTCTCACTCCAAAGAGCGAATAAAGTGTGAGTAAAACATTTGGCTCCCAAATAAATGTCATGCAAAAAAGTGTTTCTCTAGTTTTACTTGGAACAGCCGGTAAATGCCTTCTTACACCGTTATCTTTGGAATTATCGCGTGTCGACTATTTAATTCATTTCATTTGTTAGCTCCTTAGAATTCTCCAATAAACAGATTGTCTCACTATTAGCTCACATAGAGAACACTTCGTAGGCTTTCGAATCATTCTGGTTGACTATGACGAAGAAAAAAAGTTTTCAATTGGGAGTCTATTACTAGGGAAATGAAGTTTAACGTAAATTATTTGGAGTGAACACATTAATTGTTAATAACTTATTTATGATAGTCAAAGGCTTTTGTAACTTTACAGATATGAATAAATTTGATTGTTTTAGGCTTGACTTCGTGGAAGTGATAGATATCCATTTTTAATTAAAAAATTCGTACTTTTCCACACTTTATTTAAAAACTGTTACCGGTTTCACCTTAATAAGGCATCTTCTGGCACATTATGAAGCTTAGGGCATAAAATATATACACAGAGAAAGTTAAAAAATGGTGGGGGTTGGTTTGAAATGGGGGAGAGAGGAGCAGGGCGGTTAGGGCTTGGCAGAGTGAGAAGGGGTGGTGGAAAATTGCGAGAGGAAAGTAAATCGGGGGAATTTCTTAACGGTACCAAAGCGCATTGCGATGTATTGCTCTTTTAAGACTCGGGCTATTCGTTCTATTGTCCCCTTAACGTATGGTAATATGGCGAAAGCTTTTGGTTCTCTTGATTTTTCTTCATCCTGCCATTTGTGCTTGATTGCTCTTTTTACGTATCCCTCATCGTATACGTTGTTTTTAAAAGCATCGGAGCAAAATTTTCATTTATGTTGAGAGGGATTCTGCGACATACTCCTTGTGAGTTCAATGTCTTGATGACAGCTGCCTCTTGTTTTGCATGGTGATGCGAGGCCGCATAAAGATAGCAATCAACGTGTGTAGGCTTTCAATACACTGAGTGGTAGATCGTCCCATTGTTACTCTTCCTCACGAGAATATCAAGGAAGGGGAGGAAACCATCTTTTCCCATTTCTTTTATGAAATGCATGGCAGGGCTCACGTTTTTTTTATTCCCAGTGGCATTCGTGGGAGTTTTTCCTCGTCATGTGACCAGTGAACTTATTCAGTAAGGACTCAACACGGTCTATCCTCAGAAATTCCGTGGATATGACGTCACAGACCCCGACAAATCTTAACTTTGGAATGGCCCTATTTGACATTTTCATGAGTGTGACGTCAAAATTTCGTTAATATCGAAACTCAAAAATTCCGAGGCCATACAGAATAGCCCCCCAGATTACGAAAGCGTCGTCCACATAGCGCAGCCAGCACTAAGGAGTCATATTGTTGGTTGAGAGGACCCTCTTATCCGACTCTTTTTTTTTTAATATGCTGGCGATTGCAGTGGAGAAATTGAACCCTTTTACGGCTCCTTCTGTTTGTCGGCATATTTCCCCGTTCCACATGAAGTAATTATTTTCCAAGGAGATTTCAATAAGTCTTTGGAAGTCCGGCGAAAGTCATTCATTGGTGAATTTTTCAATAGCTTTAATCGATTCCCCCACTGTTATTGCGTGAATACCGAGACGACGTCGAAACTTAGGAGAATATCTTGTGGTAAGGCAGGTAATGATTTTAATCCCTCGATACAGAGGGCTGAATCCTTTACGTATGATGTCGTCTTTCCCGTAAAAGGTTACTTTAATATAATGGACAATCATTAATCTCAAGTAAAACTGTATCAAACAAATACGATATTTTCATTGAAAATTATTTTCTGGAGAAATCGGGATTACTAACACGAAAACACTTCATATTATCTTCCTCGATATCACTACGATCTTAGCCATAGAAAGACTTGGCACGTGCAACGTAGCCACAGGGTAATATAATATCAGAGTAAAGGAAGTATTCCACTGAATAGCATTACCCACTTCGGGTGGGCAGCGAAGTGAAAGGAGATGAGAGAAAACTCAACCTGAATCCAACTCGTGATACAGCTTCCATTCTACAAGGCATAAACCCTCTTAGGAAAATGGCCTCTCACACATTCCGAGCAAATAAATTACCCCTAACTCAGGTAATTTCCTCTTCATGGGTTTTTCTATCGCTTCCGTAATAATAACACCATGAATTACCTCCATAAATAACGATTTTCTTCCAGAGTTGAGGAGTAAGAAGGAAGCACTCCATTTGAATGAAAACAAGGAATAGGGCGTGAAGATAATCCTAACCTGTCCGTGCGTAACCTTTTGTTCAGTGGCGTGGAAGCCCATCTATTGGCTCGTTATCCCTTGAGACCTACATGCGAACTCACCATCCTCCGGAGTAGGAGAAGACGCGGCTGAGTCGAGAACAGAAGAACGGGAGAAGGAAGGGAGGATAATGTACGCGCGGTTTCATGGAATCCGCATTGGAGAGAGGTGTGAAGAATAAAGAAAAAGCAGGTTGAAGGAAGGGGTGTTGGCCCAATGGCCAAAAACGGGAGTTGGAAACGTGTCATTCCAGACCACTGGATTAAACCGTTTAGGGGACTTGTTTGTGGAGGGCAGAGGAAGTAAGGGAGAGAGGAAGTAGGTCGCCGGAGAGAGAAAGGATTGGTTTGGGACAGAACCATCTTTCAATTGGAGATCGGGGACGAGTCTCTTGATATCAATGAAAAGGCAAAGAAAAGAATGGCTGTGGAGAGTAGTTTTCTCCTGGAGTTCGAGCAGAGAGGAAGGTAGAGAAACGAGCAAGTTAGGAGAGGGATGTCTTCAGTTTTCGGGGAAGCTAGCAGTAAGGGATGGGAAGGTGGAACAGCTAGTAAGTTAGAGAAGATGACATCGGCACTCAATTGGCAAGAGGAAATGGCTGAAAGGAGGGGTTCGGATTCAATGAAAGGAGTTTAAAAAAGGGGTTTTATAATAAAGGGGGTACGATGTATGGTGGAGATGCGAAGATGAATGGACGAGGGAAAGGGTGATAGGGGATGAGGGGAAGGATTCAAAGGGGATGATGTAGAGCCGGGGAACTTTTGCGGGCGGATAGAGCGAGCGGGAGGGACTATGTGGTCGAGATCTTTTGCCGTTCAGGCCACTCGAGCGTGGATGGGAAGGTAAGGAGGGAACGAGAGTGATTGAAGGACACTCCAATAAAAAAGCCATATGGTGGAAATCAGTCCAGGTGAGGAAATTTCTCGTCCCAAATGGATGAAAAATGTGGAAGGGAATTTGAATGAGGAAAGTGACAAGAAGTGATGCTAAAAAAATACAACCGATACACAAGATTTTCCCCGAACGCGACGGATTTAATGGCACTAAAATAACTTAGTATTAGTATTCCACTCACAATAAAATGATAACCGTATTGGGTTCAACCAATAATCAGAATTATTAAGGGTACGTAGCTACTGCATTGATACAAATGGAGTTGCAAACAACTTATGTGTGGAATTACACTGAGTTATTTCTTTAATATCATTCTATTTTCCTCCAAATCCAACCCGTAGCAACTGACATTATGCAATAGATATGTCAAGGTTTTTCATGTTCCATTAATAAATTGACTCGTAAGAATAGGTTATCAGTCTAGAAGTTGACTTGAATGGGTCATGGGTCATTTCATCTCAAAAAACGAGACCATGCCCCGACCATATCCGATTTCCACAAAAATTGGTACATATGTTTCCTGTTTGTGTATTAGTATGTGTGCAAAATCATTTTCCCAAATATCAAGTATATCGCGAGTTACAGCTCTTTGTTTATTTTTAAATTTTTCAATTATTCCCTTAGCTTAATGCTATATATCTTGATATAATCAAGCTAAAAATCTCCAAAAAAGCTTTTTTTAATTGATAAAAGTTGAAAAATTATATTATAGGGTCATATTAAAATTTCTAACATTTTATTTTTATTTTTTTTTATGTTTAAAATTTTGAACTTGATTTGCAAAAATACGTACCCCCTCGATTTTGATAGTTTTTTATGGATCAAAGACTACCAATTGGTGAAATCAGATTAATGCGCAATTAATTAATCAATGCGTCAAAAATCTGAAAGAATCTCGTGCGGTGTACCGAGAGGCTCAGCGGTGCATCTTTTTTCTGTTTGCTCAGCGCTACAGGCTTCCGAGGGTAGGGGAGGAAGGGAGAAGGCGTGTAAACTATACCTGAGTAGAAATGTAATGAGTAAAATATTCTGAAAGAAATGACGAAACCTAAGAATTTAATTTAGTATGCAATGTGAATATATTCTTTGGGGAGCCATCTAACTAACGGGGTAAGACAGCCGTTGCCGGTGGATGCCGCATCCAACTTTAGTGCAAAGTATTTAGAAGAAATTAAACAAGGATGTTTTTCGAGAGTTTTTCATCAATAAATAGATCTTATGTGTACCTCTTGCCAACGTTTCGAAATTTTATATTTTCATCTTTAGGGCTTCAGTAGTAACATAACAATAATTACTTAACAAACTAATTCTGTGGTTAGATGGCTAAATATGACAGATCCGTATTTTTGCAAAATTGGGTTATGCATACCGCGTTAGATTCGTAGTGCTAATACTGTTGGATTTGGGAAGTTAAAAATATATTATAACAACAGCTTTATACATCTATTACGAAAAGGTAAGACCTAAACTTTGAGATACTGATTTTTCAGAGCCTACCAAACTTTAAAATTGCTCTCCTGCTAAATTTTAAAAATATGACATCATATTTAGCCATCTTACCACAGAGTTAATTAATTGAAGAAATTAAAGAGATGGAAAATATCGGAATGATATCTGACTGCGATGAATTTCAGCACCGTAGGCGAACATTTAGTCTCTACACCAGTGATCGGCAAGCAAAATGTATATGCGTGCCAAATTTTACATTGCATATAATTATAACCCAGGTTCACCTTTCTTCAGGAAAAGGATGCAGTAAGGATAATGTAATAACATGACATTGTGTAACGAAATTGACCTTATTGCGATTTTATCGATGGTAAACATATTGATTTGGTCAGGGCACTACTTTGTAAAACTATTAGTGTCATGGCTTCAGTAAGATTAATACATTTAAGATGCATAACTGTTCAGCTGCCGTGTGCTGTGAGCCCTAAATAACTAAGTTAACACCGAGTAAAACGCGGCATACACCCAAGCAGTTATATATCTCATCATAAAACGTGAAAGCTTTAATGAAAAAAATGTTACATTTGGTTTCATAAGTAAATAACCAAATTGAATAATAACAGCTAATATTAATTGCATAAAATGCATTTAAATTAGGGCCCTTCTTACTTATTTAACTAGATTTTTTAAAGAACATGGGCATAAAATATCGGTAAGTTTTATTCAATCGTAGTTTTCTTGAAAAGCCACGACAATAAATGATTGCATGAGTGCCGTAATCCCATATTGACAACATGAAACTTGATTCACTACATTGTAAGTAAAATTATTTACATTTTGAAATTGTTTAGAGAGGGTAACTTCATTTGCAGTTCATTACTTTGCCATAATTATTTCAGTTTTCGATCTTTATTTCATTGATCAGCTACGTTTAGCCGAGCTTTCAATAAAATTCGATTTAAAGAAGTCCAATACATAATGCGCTGAAATATATACGTAAACCTCATTGTAAGGTCTTCCGCTGACCACTATCTTGCTGAATAGCTCCAGTAACATAGGAGTTGGTCTATGTCACCCTAGGCTCTTGGTTAGCGTTGTAAACACCAAAACTGCGATGTGGAAGACATCTTAGCGGATACTTACTGAAAACGTGTGATATACTCACGCAGCTTACAAGATCGAACGATTCGAGCTGATGTTCAGGCCAACTTTTACTTACTTACCAATGATTTGATGCCTCACCCAGCCTGAAGACGTAAGATAACCATGAATACCTGCAATTTTTGGCATTTAAGTAAGGATTCAAAAATGGAACGTAATGTATGACGTGAGCACCGAAAGGCTATCGGTCAATTTCCTTTCCAAAAGTTAAGTTTAAAATAAACATTGATACTTTTAAAGAGAATAGTGATGAATACAATGGGCAATGTATTCAGTAGCGCTAATTATAAGGAATAAGGTATAGGAATATTTATGAATACTATCAACTTCTACAACGAAAAGAGAAGTTAAAAATTATGATACAGAAATAAAGGTAACAGGAGAAAAGCAGCTACAAAAAAAATATGCTTAACAAATCATGGAAAATATCAGGTTACATTAAGAAATAGGCACTGAAAATGAGCGCTATTTTGTTATGAGCAGAGACATATCTTGGTCACGGGAGGAAGGAAAATATAGACAAACAATCAGGTATGCCAATGAGATGAAATTTGGGTGGACACCAATGCATAAAGGAATGAGGGAGCGCTTATTAGGTATTTTAAGCAGCCTTAATAGCTGCCATGAAATTCCCACTGGAGCACAGGAAATTTGAGCCAGCTAATTTATGATAATAAAACAAGAAAGAATTCTTAAGTAGGCTCCTAATTATCAAAGAGCTGTTAACATATAAAATATGCTCTCCGTAATAAACCTCATTCATAACAATTAGTAACAAAATCAGGTTTAATGATCCCGTTAAATTCCATTAATTAAAAAAAATAAATTTCAGGGAGGAGGCATTAATAGTTTTTCACATTACGACCCATTGTTACAACTAATCTTAGCAGCCATGGTATCAGAACAATGCGGCTGTATGACTCTCTTTATAATAATGTTTGCAATTAGACCATCGGTACGTCATTCACCAAAATCGTATGCAATGATGCTTTCTATAGGTGTATTTATGTTTCAGTAGGTATAAAAGTAACAATAAAAGAAATAAAATTAGTGGCTTAGACTAGGGAAATAATATTAATAAGACATAAAAGTGCTTATTGAATGGGTGGCAACGTTAAAAAGTTTGATAGAGAAAGGAAAAAAATACGACTTCATGGATGGTCATCCTAACGTTTGAACGGAAAACTATTGAAAATATCCTCTTGTGCTGTAAAGCTTGAAGTTAAGCTAATCCTTTTCTGCTCAAATATATTACAAAAAACTATTATCTGAGCGAGAATTATGTATCGATAATTTGACAATGTGCATTCAAAACCGAAAATCGGTTAAGTTTCATCGAGGGTCACGATTTTTATGTGCATTTGAGACAGAAAAAGGAAAAAAACATTCTGGTTCCCCCCCTTCCCTCCATCTCCAAGAAAAAGGTTCAAATTCAACGCGTAAAGAAAAGTAACCGAAATAAATGGAATTGGATTGAATATGTGGCAGAGTAGATAGGACCCACAAAGAAGCCGGGAGTGAGTTCCATTATGCTCTGGCTCCTGGGCCTATTTTACGATTTCCACGTCTTTTCCATCTCTTCTTTCCACACTCATTTCAACAGCCCTCTCTCTGGTTCTCCTGCTAACGATCTCCCACCAAATATGAAGTTAAGGTAGTTTGAGTGACTGCTGCTCATAAAGTTTAATGGATTTTTCCTCAGTATTTACAATATAAGCACACATTTAAAATGCGATGGAAACATTAACTACTTCTTGCACTCATTCTGGAGAAATTTTCGATTTAAATAGTAGCAGTTTTCCATGGTATATGGTTTGGCTGTGAATTCCAGAGAGACAAATTTAAAAGTAATTCAATTTAAGATGTATTGATATCTACAAAAATGTAACTTTGTGTAGTTCGTGCGATTTCTCAATTATTAAAAAAATGAATTCATTACAGGAATAAATTTTATGAAATCGCAGAACACCTTCGGTTGTAAATACCTTATCAGCGTACGACTGACAAAAAATAAGTTAAATCTTGAAAAATTTGTAGGTATATATTCTATTTTCTGATGAGGAGTTAAATCACAACAGCATTTTTTTGTCATTAGTACACTTATATTCATCCTTATTACAAATTCTTAAGTTTTAAAATAAAATTCGAAAAAGTTAAAAACGTTTCCAATTGTGCAGTTATCACAACCTTCCTGCCCTCCCTCACATCATTTCTTCTAATCTGCTTACATGACCTACGATGAAGGTTGACATTTAAACAGTCCAACACAGAGAAAAAAGAAAGAAAATGTCGAAAAAATAAACGATTCACAGTTAGATGAAAAAGACTGGGAAACGACGCTTGGGAGCTCATGGGCGCGGGAGTAAGGACCGAAACTCCATGAAATTCTTTGCCCGGTCTTTCAAGGAGGAAAATCGGGATATCTTCCCCACGTACTCTGGAAATAAATTATAAAATCATGAAAAGTATAAAATATTTTTTAAATTGAAAGTTTTAAATGTAGAGTAATGAGCAGCGTTTGAGCTATGCTGTACCAGAAAAACTCAAAAGTTAAGATTACGCCTGAAAATTGAATAAAAATATCTAAATTAAAATATCATTTGTTAAAAAATGTTAAAAGGAAAACTAAAAAAATGGCTCTTCCCACCCAAAACCCTTCCCTCCTTCTGCCGCCACAGTTAAAAGCAAGCTACGTGAATCGGATGCATAATGAGCGGCGTCTGACTCCATAACTCGGGCACTCGCCACTCTCTTATTACTGCGCGGGTTCATTTCGGATGCCGTCGTCGTGGGTGAATTGAAAAAAAACGCGCTTCCCGCTCCACGATAAAGAACTCCAGAAGGTGTAAAAAGAAAGGTAATAGGGGACGAAAAAGCTAGAGCATAAAGCAATTGTCCGTGCATAGATCTTTTTACGGCTCATTCTTTTTATTTCGTTGGATAAGGTTGTTACTTGTTCTGCGCTCCGAGAGAGATGACTACAATATTGATTGATTTCCCTCCCTCCTGCGTCTAAGTTCAATACCAAGAGTATTCGTCCATATACATTTTCATTCAAACGCCGGTTGACGCGAAATGTACGTTTAACTAGTGACAATCGCTCACTGGAAGTTAATTACGACGTATCATTATGAATTATTACGTAGTCAATTGTAGCTAGGCATAATTGTTGAAACCTGCCTCTGGTTCATTCCTTGTTGTTTTTTGAAAACTGCCTCTGCTTTTTACAATATATATTATTACTGCAAAATGCCACGAATACAGGAAAATAATTAAGCCTTGTGAATGTTCAAAAACCATAAAATGTTCTTGGCAACACAAAAGATTCCATTTACTAAGAATATGCAACTGGCTCTACTGAATATGTAATAAGTCTCTATGAAAGAAGGAAGAAACGTCAAATATTATTAATTCACACTTTTATTCACAATACTGACACATATTTCAACGGATAAAAGTCATTTTCAAGGGACACCTTGAAAATGATGGTTATCCGTTGAAACCTGCTTCGGTATTATGAATGAAAGTGTGGATTAATACTGTTTGAAGTTTCTTCCTTCTTTCATAATGAAAGAGTTCCGCAAAGTTAATTCTGCTAAAGTTAATTAAAATCAACGCATAAATATGTAATAAATTACTTTGGAAATGTTATTGAGAGAACATTTGAACTATACACCATATGTACGTCAGAGCTTCTACATTGAAAAAAGTAATATCTCAATGTAATAACCAGCCATACCAAATCTCATGGACAACGGGATTCATATTTTTTAGGCATACATATCCAAAATCAGTTCAATAAGAGGCTGAAATTTTAGTGTCACTATAGAAAGATGAGAATTTTTTCCTTTAGAATGAGGTCAAATTTATTTAATTTTATCGGTGGTCATATCTCGCTCGAAGTACCATATCTGGAGTCTAGTCCAGATGTGACGCCATTACCGGCACCCTAGGGGATCGCGGAGACGGGGAGGAGAAGTGATGGTCATTGAAATAACGGTCGGGGAGGAATAGGCTCGCCTAAAAACCTCACGCGAACGATGCCACCTCTAGCGGTAACACATCGTCGCGCTGAGTGGCGGAAGAAACCTCACGCAATAACGACAGTCCACATTTCCTCTGCCGTAATACTCACACTCAGGTCCAAACTCTCCCACTACTCTCCAACTAACACTCTCATTACCTTTCCCCGTACTGGTCAATCAGGTATTTTTTCATAAAAGGCCAAAAAATTATAAAACGCCCATCCCTATTTCCCAGCCTTCGTCATTCACAAAATACGGCTTCCACCACCATAATGGTAAGAACAAATATTACATTGACTACAATCCATCGCAGAGAAATAAAACAACAACTCCAAGCGGAATCAACTGGGCTTCTGGGCTTTATACGAGTTATTATATATTTTGGACAAAGTCATCAAAAGTTCTCGAGGATTTATTTCAAATATTGACATCGATTTTCCGACGGATATTTGAAATATCATGCATTGCATATTTTTTTGGAGCTAACTACTGTTTAACGTTAAATAAACTAAATAAATGGGAAAAACGCGCCCTTCGTTAAAAACTGCTACGAGTGGAAAGAGAGAGTAGAGAATCCGATAGAAGGACTGGGTCCGGATCTGCTAGAGACTCGGAGAACAGAAACCAGCTGACATAGCTTAAAACATTTATATCTCATGAGTGGGTACTGATAGAATCGGCAGGAAAGAGTTCAACGCTGAACTGATGGGTATGAACGTTAGTTTATTTCCACTCCCCAGTAGTCACTACAGCAAAAAAGAATGATACAATCTGACACTTCGTTAAAATACATTTCTATTTCATCATTTCCCTTTTCCGATTCTTTTTCCCCAATTCCTTTCAGTTTTATGGCTGGCGTACTATCACTACCTGCTACACCCGCTTTCGGCAGCTAGCAGGGAAAAATGTAGATTCAGATCCCTCCCTGACGAAAAAAAATCCCTTAGGTTATATCCTCAGCATATGATTCCTTTTTAACTGTGCATATGCACAGCTTACAATTAAACAAACGCATTTTTCTCCATTGCTAGTGCTCTTAAAATTCAATTGCCTTTCATATTTACATCCTACTCAACTCCTTTCCTATGCAAGTACTTTACGTGAAATTACTAGTACGGCTTGGTTTTCCCAAAGAGCTTCATTCCAGTTTCACATCACTGGAAATACTATTCCAGGAAATCATTCGTTTAATCTTTGTATTCTCTGAAGCCTTTTATCTATCCCACCCTATCATTACGAATATAGGTATCGAAAGGGAAATCTTAACTAATTTACAATTGAGATTTGAACAGATTGTTTAATTATTTTAGACAATTTAGTATATTTAGGGAGCTCTAAGTGCTATAAATGTATACTGCAATGATTTTATCAGTTCATTGAATAAGAAATTAAAGTTAATAAATGATAAATGCAATAAGCATTTTAAAAACGAGGATATTGAATGAAAATAGCTAATTTATTTAAATCTAAATTTAAAGTCGACACGGAATTTATTTCCCTTTACAATATTATCTTTATAAGTAAGCTCTTAAATTTGAGTTTGGTGGCTGGAGTATATTATATTATATTCGATAAATTACATCCGATAAAAGCTTTTACACCGTGTGGATTTCCATGTAAAATTGAGAAAATCGAGGGCATAGAATCGATCCAAAGCACCATCATTACCTCTTCCTCTCTAATCCAAATATACTGGTATAATAGTAGCTACTCAATTTGATTTAAAAAAGAAGACAAACTATTTACGTTTCAAGTTACTATTTACGTTTCAAGCTCGCAATTTTCCCCAAATAAACCCTCTCCGAGCCGGTACCCTCTCCCCCTCTCAGGCCCCATTTTCTTTTTCTTCCCAATCAAGGGGTCTCATTTCTTAGGAATTCTCTTCCCCATCGATCGTTCAAGTCCTGATCCCTTTCTATTTTTATCAAATGCGAGACATGGGCCTCCCTCCCCTCAATTCATCCCTTCCATTAGTGCACGCATCAGTTGTTTCTTTCAGTCTTCTCGCTTTCCTCACAACTTTTCTGTAATCTCTAACTCCAACCCCACAGTCTTCATTGTCCTCCTTGACTTATTTCTACTTCAATACCCTTCCACAATTTTCTTTCTCTAAAGTTTTTCTCTTATTTTACTCACAGCCCTGAAGTTTATCCCTCTCTCAAAGTCCATCACTTGGATCCCACGCAGCCTGCTAGCCTGCTCACAGGGGCGGCTCCAGACCATAGGTTCGGAGGGGGGGGGCTCTTGGGATATGGAATACCCCTCCAGGAAAAGGGGGGTTCGTGGGTCTCGTCCCGGAATTTCATAACAAACTATGCACAAAATGGTTTTTGGGGGGGAAATTGCCCCTGCTGCCCCATCCTTGGGGCCGCCAATGCCTGCTCAGGACCGAAATTTGCAGTTAATCTTGGTTTTAACGTTCTGCATTATTTGACAAATTTAGATAAAGATTATCATTTTCTCCATGCGATCAAAATTAACGTTACTTCAAAGAGGTAAATGGAAAAATGTATCAAAATTATTTAAGGAAGGAATGGCATACTAAAACCAAATGGAAACAGAAATTTTGTTTCTACATTTTACGATTAGTTCTTGTCTCAAAAGAAGTGGCAAGATAAGTTTGCAGGTATTAAAACACAAAAGAAATTACAAGAGCTGAAAGATCACACTTTGAAGAAAAAGAATCAACGAACTTAACAACGTAAATCTATCTATAGGGCATAATGAAATCTCTGACTTCGATGAAAATTCCCATGATATGATTTTTGCGATGAAAAACTGTTCGGTGATATTAATTGGACCAACGTAATAGATTGTAGTAGTAGACACCAAATAGAATGCACATATACATTGGTAGAATAATTTTCGGCCGTAATTTGGATTAGCCCAAAGACACTGACTTTATAGAGTCCTTCGGGAGGTCCATTGTATCTCCCACAGCTACTCAACTTTGATCCGCATTCAATTAACGCTAGAACGGCCGGCTTAGCCATTTTGGCTAAATACGTTTTTTACTTAATGCCATTTAGGAACCAGTTACCACAGGAAGTTTCTATTTTGTGACTTTTATCATTTTTAATGGTCTTTCAGATAGCGAAGCAAAATGTTTTATGAATTGAATATTTCTCCTTGATTTTGAAATTTAACCTAGAACGTCCAACTTAACCATTTTTGGCTAAATGTTAGCTCATTTACTGACATACACTGCTGCTTATGGTGCACTATTACGAATGTTGGGTCTACAGAGCATCCACCGCCCCTCCCCCTACCCTCCCTCCCCCCCAATATCCCTTTCCTCCTTATCCCCTCCCCCTTCCTCCTCATCCCCCCCAAACCCCACTCTCCTCGCATTCACATTATTTTCGATTCAATTTAAGTTTTCTGTATTGTTGGATGCAATATGTTTTCGGCACTCAACTGCTGTGCTTCTCTCGGCTCATGGTCACAATATGACTACTCGGGGAGTGACAACAGCTAGCAAGTGCAGCAGCACGGTAGTACGGCGCTCACCTGGACCCCCAATGCCACCCGCCGGCGGTAGGCGGCAGCGGTGGGTAAGTCTCGATTTGTGAATGTGAGGTGATTTCGGGATTACCACCGGGTCAGGTGTTTGCCTGCTACCAATATTTGACAGATAATACTTCTTCGTCTTCCGAGCGTTGATTCCACGGCCTTTTCTGTCCTCGCATATACCTATGTCCGCGGGTCAAGTCAGCTCTGATTGGATATTGTCATTCTTTCTTCTCGCCATTTTTTTCGGAGTACGGGTTTCCATGTTTGCATTAGCAATTACCTGGAGTCACTACTGAAGGCGTTCTTTTTCAGCCATATTTCTACGGCTTTCTTTGTCAAACGGCCCCAATACCCTGAGACCCATACCCTACATATAACTTGGATTCGGAAGAAAAATAAAAAGCAATGGTCGTTGCTGGTAATTATCGTGAAAAGAGAGAGAGCGTTGATTAACATGAAGTTACCGATGATGATTCAAATTGTAACGGTGATGCTCTTCCACGAAACTGGTTGCTCCTGATGAGAAAAAAAGTGGATTTTGCTAGATTTTGGCGCCGACAACCTGGGCGTTGATCCTACCGGAACATGCTCCCGGAAACGCTTGGTGTTACTGCTAACGCGAAGAGAGAAGTTGATGACACTGCCCTGAGAACCTTACACCTCTTTGTTTGTGGAAACTACGAAGTTGGTTTTTCTCAACATGGCTATCCATAATCTCCACGATGTCAGGCCTGATATCACCAGTTTTACTTGAACCTCTTTATTGACGCACACAGTACTGATCCACATCAAGAATTATACAGAAACCGAGGCGTGAGTAAAATTAAAAAAACACTACAATTGTTGTTTACATATGAAGGAGCTACGGGGTTTTATCGCATATCTGTACGTTCGAGTTTTGTGTTTGGTATAGAACATCTCCGTGGACAAGCGATGGACCGAGACGTGAGGCCTCAAATACTGTTCGAATGTGATATCTAGGAACCGGTTCAGGGAAGTAAAGCGGTACTTGAGACTTGATATGTAGTCTATTGCATCAGAGCACCTGAAGAGCGACTGGCTTGTTTTCATTTCCTTTGTATGGAATACATTTATTGGTGATAATAAATTCTTTCTATATGCCTCGATGTTGGTGGTCTTACTCAATGTTTGGTTGAGTGCTTTCCATCATTTTTCTTATTACTCGGGTTTTATGCGTGGTCAATAAATTTTTCTCATCCCACACTTACTTTGGGGCCAAATACGATGGTTGACGGAACGAATTTCCCTCGCAAAATGGGACGATAGTCGTAGACCACGAGCGCGACCTCCTATATGTATCGCGAACTACGATGGGGCATGGAACATGAAATTCCCTCCCCTTCCAAATCCTCGGATAATTTTCCACTGCGAAACTCGACAGCATCGCAGCTGCGACCCTTGGTAATTGCGCCGGCGAATTCTTTTCCGAAACCAAAATATCAAGTTGCAATTTATGTGTCATCTTACATGTCTCAGTTTTCACAGTCACTGCCAAAGAGATTGAGCAACCATTCCACCTCTACAAGTCTTCCACAGCGTAACCCGATCCCGTCGCAATTCCCGAAATTTGAGCCGGCCAATTTTTTTCTGTCACCGTCGCATGACGCACGAAAGAGGTCATTAAAGTATAGCATAGCAAGAGGTAATTCAAGTATTACGTAAGACGTTTAGGAGGAGAGGGGGGTTGAGTTTTACTTGCGTAATCTTACGTAGGGGAGTGAGGAGGTCTGAGACTATCTTACGTAAGGTTATAGTCACTTCTGAGATCGATCATGTTTTTCATACCTGTCGGAAAAAAAAGTTGGTGTGCTTAAGACCACACGGGAGAAATGTAAACTACTATGGCGATATTATGACAAATATAATATATAAAAAATATTACGGAAAGTATTTTGAGTATAAATGAAATACATACAGCATCAGCACTGCGCGCTCTTCCGCGCTCTGATATAGCTATTACACAAATGCGTACCTACTATTACTATATATATCCGAGCGTGACGTGAGAAAAAGAGGGTGACTTTCAGGAGCGTGAAGCCCAGAATCCGATTAACCGCCTGCTGAATTTTCTGTGCGTAGTGCGCCTGTAGACGTTTACACTTCAATTATCTTCGTTGGATTACCGCGGCGGCGCGGGCAGTACGCTTGAATTGACGCTAAATTACAGAAAAACGTGTGATCATTTCTTTGCGAGTGCAATTGCTGTGAATCGTGAAATCTCGAAAACCGATATCGATATTTGGCTAAAAAATCATATTTATAAATGTATCCATTATTATGTAAAAAATAAAAGCACCGGAGGGGGTGAGTTAAATTTTTGCACACTTGGACAGGAAATAGCCCAGAAGTACCTATATTGTTATCTATGTGCATGGTTCTAAAAATATTTGAAAACTAACGTAAGATGGGGAGGGGATGGGTTTATGAAATCTTACGTTGTCTTACATGGGGGTAGGGAGGGGTTAAAAAGCGGCCAAAATCGCCTCACTTAATACTTGAATGTGACTTTTTAAGAACGATAAATGGTCGAATAAACTCATAGTGAGGTGTAAAGACAAAATAGGATAACCAAGCAGATAACGTGATCGGCGGCCGCCTGTCCGTTTAGACGACGCTACCCCGCTCGAATGCAGACGGAAAAAAAACTCAAATTACGCATGCAAAGAGATTTTGTTAGAACGATAACAGTCCTGATGACCACTAGAGTAAGGTGTTGAGACAAAATAACATACGCATGTAGATAACAGGAGTGGCAGCTGGCCGATCGTTTAGACCGTGCTTGACCGCTCCCGTTCACGATTTAAAAAATTGGCGCATCTCGTTGGAGAAAAACCGCATAAAAAACTATTCCTCCTCGGAAAGTTGCGAAACTGTTTTACAGCATACATTGAACAATATAGTGAAGCTCCTTAAAAGGAGACTCATACAGAAGTAATGAAATTTGTTTTAAATTTAATTGATTCAGCTGCACGGTCTTTTAAACCGTGTGTGACCTGCTTGGGGTTAGATTACGACACCAATGCATGAGATAGGATTGAAAGGTGAAAAAGAACGTGGTAGACCACGAAAGTCAGTAGCAAATGTTGTTGAAGAGACAGAAAGGAAGAATATTGTGAATCGAACGGGAGAGCGGGTTTTACAGCGGCCGCCGAATACTGTTTGGTAAAACCGTTTTCGGCGCAATAATATTTCGCCTTTTGCGACTGCTCGCTCCCGCACCGGTGACACCCCCCACCATACGGAAAAATCAGCCAGTAAAGGGACCGTAAACCTCTTTCTAGACGAAGTAGTGTGAGGAGACATCCTTCGAGCAGGCCCTAGGCCAAGGGACTGCCGCGAGGATCTCGGCAATCCCGTATTACATCTCGCTTCCTCATATAATTCGACAGTTAAGGAAATTTCAACAGCTCATCCCCTTCCACAGATTATTTTTCCTTTTCTCTGACGCTTTTTCGTTCACATAATTCCCGTGACAGGTGACACTGTACATATTTTTTCACTCTATACTTCATCCTTCTTCTATTCATTCTCGCTCTCTCTCTCTAGCTCCACTCTTGTCTTCCACCAAAATTCGTCCAAAAGCTTTTTGCATATCGTTTTATTTAATCACCTTCGTCTCCTCAACCCATGTCAATTTTCCAGATTCTAAATAAATGCTTACATTTAAATCGCCTCAAACATACATTCCGATAGCTTAATTTTCCCTCGACATACATATGCCATGTTACTTACGAATAGAAAAAAAAATATTTAAAATTCACTCTATAAACTACACTTAACAATCGGCTTCTCAATGGTTACAGTTATATCTTACTATATGTCATTACAATACATACATAAAATCCATTGCACTGCGCATTTTAGTTTCATCCACTAACCAGAGCCAACCCCTCTTCTGTTCACCATGAAAGAAAGGTAGGAAGAGGAAGCGGCAGGAGAAAGCGTATGCAAAGAGGACAAAATGGAAATTTCAAACGACGGCCAACAAGAGATCCAACTTTTTTGACACTTTCTCAGAAGATTTGTTTGACCAGTCTGTATGATTATATTTAAATTTGATTTCTAGATTATTCCCCTACCACGACTTCCCCCATCACAATCTCTTCTTCACAACTCCACAAGTGCAAAACTTTTGAGTCGTTACTTCAAGTGACAGGGACTGTCAAAAACCATGAATGATTTAAAACCATTATCGTGCTGTAATTACCCGAGCTTAAAAGTGATATTCAAAATAAAACTAAATCAAAAGTTTTAGAATACAGCTGGGATCAATCCATTTTGTCACCACAGGTAATCATTGATTTATTGAGAGTCTTAAATACTCCAGTAATTCTTTTTCTCTCAAGTTCCATTACACTCTCATGTCTAAATATAAGAACGATTTCATCAGCGTGAATATCTAATTTAATGAAGTTGGCACTCACAGAATAATGAAAGATATCAACACAAAACTTGCTACAAAATAAATAACATAGGCTTTTCCCAAGGTATTTGTATTTTTTTTGGAATAACTATAAAATATCTTAATCACTCTTCAAATGACAACTAAGAATCTGCTTTCTTGTGGGAAACGTTAAATTGTATTGAAATGTCATAACTATACACTCTTAAAATCTTATTTCACTGAATATTTCAATGAATAAAAAATGAAATTGAACTATGGAAGTGTTCGTGGAATAACCTGTTCACGAATATGAAGGAGATGGGATCGATCCACTAGACACCCGCCCGGAGAGACAATGCATTCACCTATCTGTTCGCGCAAAAAGTCTGCTGGTGTCATGGTACGTAGATATGTATAGGTCTGGTGACGTCATAAATAGGAGACTATTTATGACGCCTATTTCATTAGACCCATTTTTTTCAGACTCGTGAAAACAGAAGAACTAGGAAATTATATCATTGGGAGGGCTCAAGGGAGATAGATATTACGTCAGAAAAGACGTTTTCAGAGCGCTAGGGATTTTTAACGGCACGCTTGAATGCTGATATATTTTTTTAAATTGTTTTCACCCTTCGGCGCTCAAAAGATTGAAAAAAAAATGCAATTCGGGCAGTTATATGTCCGTACAGTTGATAACGCAAAAATTATTAAATAAAACCGTTTTCAAAGGAGCAGTATTCAGTAAAATTTTGCGGTCGGCGCAATACAAAAATTAACTAACATATGCGCCAAGCAATGATCCTTCACCTTTGACTTCCTCAACCCATGTCAATATGCCAGATTCTAAATAAATGCTTAAATTTCAATCGTTTTTCCTCCATTTCTTGAGAATATAGATTTTAGAGAATTTATTGATCGGGATAGCTGATGATCATGACATATGCCTCCCTGAGCGGGCTACTGTGCAGGAAGCGCCATTTTCCGCCATGGCCCCGCAGTACGCCCAATTAGCCTCACTCCACCGCTTCCACAGTTATTTTGCGAATTCTATTAGCATTTTGGTGGATTTAAGTTTGAATTTTCGTCAAGTTTCACACTCCATTTAACTATGAAGGATAAAAGAAAGAAAGAAATTCTTCCAGAAGACGTAATTAGCATTTGGATGAAATGGGAGACTTCGGGATAAGTATTCAGGTAAATCGGCCTTCAAGGAAAGGGGACCAAGGGATAGGAATTAAGATGTACTCCAAGGGAGCATGTCGGTGAAACTTTGGAGAGGGCTAGTGAGATGGGGGGTAGTGTGGAGAAGGGAGATAGAGGGAGAAACACATATTGATAAGGGAGTGAAAGATTGGGAGAATGTGGCGGACGGCGTGGAAGGAGGAGAGGAGGAGAAATGAAGGTAGGGACTCGGTGAAGCACGCTTAAGACTCGATTAGGGAGTTTCAGGAGATCGGGTAAGTGGGGAAGACACTTGGAACTGTGGGGAGCAAAATTCGGGTTGATGAGGAGAGGACGAGGGATGGAATTTCGGCGATTAGGCGAACATGGATAAGGTCACTTGCATGTAGAGGAAGAGTTCAAAGTCTCGGAAAGCGGGAGGAGGATTTGGGTGGAAGAGGTTCAGGAAGGCGGAAAGGAGGATTCGGGGATGATGAATGGTCGTCAGATTTTCGGGAAAGGCTACCGACAACTGAGGTCAGTTGCGCTATTGTGGACCGGTGGATAAAATATGAGTTGATCAAAGAATGTAGGGAGGGTGAAGAAAAACCCGGCGATGCCATTCCCCTTCTTGTAATAATAGGCGCAAAAGGAGACTACTGTTTGACGAAACATGTGATGCGCAATTTTGTGAAAAATCGCAACCACTGCCTGGATTCGAACTCAAACCCTCGAGATGCATCTACTGGGATTTATCATCTTCGGGAATAAATGGCAGGATAATGTGTGGTCATAAAGGATGAAGAAATGGTATTGAATGCTAGAGTGTGAAGAAAGGTCATGTATCAAAGGTCATGATATGAACGAAGAAGACTGGAGTGGATGGCAGAGGGCTTCCGGGCGACAGAAGATAACGAAGGCGATGGGTTTGAAGGGAAGGCCGTACTAAATAGTTGTAACACAACTACGTCTATGTTAGCCTAATCGGTGTCAAGAAAAATATTACTAGCCTAAATAAAAAGCCATAAATATTTTGTTGATAAGTATAATTACTGTTCTTCCAGATTTTCTGTATCTATAGGTCTACTTTTCCTAAGATATCTATCATAAGAGAATATATGATTCTTCATTTACCAGTCCTTTATCAGGGTAAATTATTATCCACGACAAATGTCACTATCAAATGGAAGCAGTGTAAATATGGTGTTATCGAAGAATGGTTAGTAAGGAATGGATAAGGAGAATTACCGAAGGAGTCCAATTGAGAGATTGGGGAAAGATTTGCAGCAGGCAGTCAGGCACATCTCAGACAGGATCCTCTTGAAAATAATAACGGAGATAAAAATTAATTGGGATGAGTGTCGAGGAATAGCAAGGATGATTGGCATCACGAAAATTATGAGATATCTTAAAATGAAGGCCTAGGGAGGAATGAAGTGGTGGCATGCTAAAAGGAGAATGGAGAAAACTGTTAAAACATAATTTCTAGATGGATGACTTATGATCATTATGGAATTATACTGAATTCATATTTCATGTTCAATGCAAATCGTTGACGGAATCACCATATTTTGGCCTTTCATCTCACCCTGATGTAATCTAAATTTTTTCTTCCATAGTTGAATCGGGAGGAATAATTTAAATCGCCTATATTCTTTGGAACTCATCCAACCAAGCTAAGATCCCCTTTAAGATAAAGATAGAGAGCTCTCATTGGCTATCCCTTCAGAAGTTCTTAATCACGGAATCCACCGTGGGTCAGAAGTAATTTCAGAGATGGGCTCTCTCGCCTTCTCGGGTATTAGGATGAAAAAACATCTGATGGCCTCATCCTAGCTAATGGCGCCGTGTCCCTCATTTCATGCCCTTCTTATAACTCCTTCGGGCTTCCCTACGTGATTCTTCTTTGTTTTTCTTTCACTTTCAAAATATTCACCATTCGTCATCATCGTACCTCCTGGAAGTACTTCTTTTTAGGGTCAACTCGCATCTTTAACAAACCTTCGTAGTTTTTGCCTCTCTGATATCGTCATGTTCTCAGCACTATTTCGCATTTATTTCACGTCAAATATTAGGAAACCACCCCTGAGTAAGCTCATTTCCTTAAAAGCGTGTAGCTTGAGCTTCACTTGAGATAGAACGTAATGCGGTGGTCATTAATAACGCACATATGTGTGAGTACTTTTGAAAATAAGCAAAATATTTTTATGAAATAGTAACATTTTGTTTAACCAATGAGTTCACCGCTGAATTTGGGGATGGTCTTTTCATTTTGTCCGATGGTTCAAAATTATACTAAAAAGTAAGTCCCAAGTTTATGGTCGGCAATACATGCGGTTTTTTCCTCTACCGGTTTCAGTCCTTGCCCGTTGTTTTAATATGTTAAATTCTTTGCAACATGTTAACAAATTCATTAAAAAGTGGTCATCATGCAACTGGGTCAGTGTGATACTGAATAATTAAGCTACCAATGTGCATCCCCGGTAGGTGGTGGACCTCTCTCTCAACCCCTCTTCTTCCATCTCCATATTCTCTTATCTTTCCCTCCAACCCTCGTCGCCGTCTCCCCTTCATCACACCTCCAGAGATCTCTCTCCAGCTCAGCCAGTCTCCTCATTACGCCTAGCTTTCCCTGAATCCCTGAATCCTTCCTCTCCCTTCTTAGTCCTCTCTACTCCCGCGGCGGCCGCGTGCAGGGGAAGAAGGGAGAAGGCATAAGGAAACGAGCAGGTGGCCTTCTTTCTCCTCCTCGTCCCCTTCTCTCTATATCGCGTTGTTTTGCCCGGTGGCGCAGTTCATCCCGAGTGGCGATCGTCGAGAGGAAAAATAAATGCGGGGACGGGATCCTCCGCCGATGTTCCTTTCTCCGACTTGTTTGAGAGGAAGAGTGTGAAGGTAGAAGGCATGGGAGGAGTGTTGTTCATATCTCTTTGTATGTAATATTGCGTACTGTTATGAGCGGCCGTGCTCCTATTTAAGTGTACCAGCTCAGTATACACCATATACCACTGTCAGTATGAGTCTGGCCAATCTTGTGAAACGGACAACTAACACTTCTATGTGCCTGTTAAAGAAAAAGGTTTCAAACAGGAGAGTGATGGCTGCCGTCAACTAAGAATGTTTCGTAAAAATGCAAACAACAAACATTGCATCCGCTAAGGAATAGTTTATTGGGAAAAGTAAAAGCATTCCAACATTTATTGAACTTACAAATACATAAGTGACAGCAGCCATCCCTTCGAGTATTTGGTGAAAATGCGAAAAACAGAAACTAAGCTGACTAAATTACTATACGTGTAAAGCTATACATGGAATAAAGCTAAAAAAAGGAAGACTAGTTAAGAAATGCATATAAATTCTCCCTTAAAATCACTCAAAACGTTGACGACCATAGATATCTCAGGCGTCATCAGGAATTAGTACGACTGGTGCAACCGGTGAGTAAGCCTTTCCTCTTATAGCCCGTAACATCCCTCTTGCGGTCGTGATAAAGGACCAAAGGTTGGTATCAATACCTGAATTTGATGCAGATTAATTATGGTTTGTACACTATCTTTCTCTTTCAAGTATATTTCAGCCTCCTTGGAGAGATTTTTCCCCGAATGAATGTTAAACGTAATATTTATAAGTAATGTATCTTGGTTATCCCAGTATGGGGACCTTATTTAATTCCGTAACGTTTGAGTCAAGATCTAGAAAGTGATGCAATCGGTGGTTTTCGCAGAGAGTACATGGCGTTTTGAAGGCATGGCTATTTTTTTAAATTGTCCACCTAGCACGTTTATGTAGCAAGAATTATGTCAATAACTTTTTTTAATTATGCTGTGCTTTTTGTACATTAATAAATGTTGCATTTTCGTCAATAAGTCATTGTGGTAATACGACACATGCGCCACTAACACATGCTTTTGACTTATTTACTGGATAACTGATCCATTCAATATGGCCAATTGTGCACTTCATTGGCTTCAATGTTCCTTAGTGCAATATTTAAGTATTGTTCCATCTATTCTCTTTCAATAATCCTATGGTCCTTTGACGTTGCGGAAGGGCAGGAGGATCATCAACGCCGTGCCATTCAACGTCGCAAGTCCGCGCCGCATGCGTTTTTACTGTCAATGGTAGTAGCTACAAGCCGGGTCTCGGAATTCTACGGAATTCTGCAGTCAGGTAGTCCTAGGATAGATTTTATGTACGACCCCACTAAAAGGATTTATAAACCAATATAAAAAAAGCTTGAAATATTTTTACTACCATTATAAAACATATAAATGCGTCTCAATTCATTATAAGTCGTATTCTTTGGCTTAAGTGTTTTAGTATCAATGCGATACTTCCACTCTATGTTCAAGTTCTGACTCACGGGTGTTAATTTTCATTTGCCACTTACTTACCCAAACGGTAAATATGAAAATTGCAGCGTTGAAATACGGCTTTATTGCCGAGGATTTTTAGTTTCATTTACTATGGAGCCATATAATTTCATAGCAATTATAAGACCAGTCATTAGCCTGAATGAAGGAAAAAGAAGTCCATGCGGCGCGGAGGGAATGAAGGCAAGCGAACGCGGTGAAAATGGCACGCATGGATTTTAATTTTACTTCAAAGATTTGGGTTCAAAGCTCAATTAACCGAAGCGAAAATTAACCATACTACTGTAATTCTACTGGAGGCTGAACACTAGGTACCTCGCGTCAATTCGATTCCTTTGGGGTGGATCATTTTGACGTAATGTTTGGGTTTTAAACAAATGGTTTCAGGGGAACTCCTTCATGGTAACAAGAAAGAAACAAACTTTATATAGTATTTATCCTCACAAGTTCATTTCTACTGACCAAGGCTTCAACGGGTCACCGTCATTTTCAAGGTGTCAAACAATAGCAAGGCCCTGCCGTTGTTTGGGTATTACTTCTGATTTCCGCATTTCTGACTGTTGGATACTCCCCTTGTCAGTGGACAAAGCGGCCGCTCCCCGCAGCGAGATCCGGCCCTGTGACCTTTGAACTCACGACTAGAGGGACATGAATGCGACGAGGAGGAGAGTTAAGGAGAAGAGCGATGACATGGCGGTGACTGGAGTACGCGGAGGACACCGGGTCGGAATGGGGATATGGGCCAGAGGGGTTGGGTGTAGAAAGGGCGACTATTAACACGGGCGCAAATGGCCGAAGTGTTTTCCCTCGACCTTCACTCCACATCCGCCCTTTCAAAACCCACCCTTCCATATCCCCTCTCAACACTTCCCCATTTTGCCTGCACCCCCACAATCCCTAAAACTCCATTTTGCGCGGCCGACCCATATTTCTCTCACCCACGGACACGGCCTTCATTTCGGAAACTCTGACCTTAATGATCCGACCTTTCTCACAGCTACGTCATCCGAAGAAGAACCGCTCATCCCACATCACCCTCAATCTCCCCTCGAAATCCCTCCTTAGGTATGCCCCCCGACCCATTAGTTTCCAACCTGGTTTTGAAATGCTACAATGTGTTGTGTGCCTATAACTAATGAATTAGCACCACTTATGCGGTCAATTGCTACTAATAGCTTTGTATTATTTTGCTGCGTCGTCCAGAAAATAATTAAACTGCAACAGTTTCCTATCCATCGTGATTTGTGTGTTGTTTCCATCCAAATAAATCTGCTCGAATCGGATAAAACGCGTGATCTGCGTAAGTATTTATTTGAAATTATTTTTCTCGATTTTCTAGCAGCACAGCGGCCAAAACCAGCGCTCTTTTTAAAAAAGGACGTCATCATAGCGACTTTATCCAATAGCACTTTATTTACGAGCTGTTGAACCGCACGCTTGAACTCTGATGGGGTGTGGAATATTGGCGAAAAGAGTATAAAACGGGGAGACCGTAAATGTTACGGGAAAGTTCACACCTGTGCGACATTTTTATTTAAAAAATTCAAAAACCTCAAGTTAAGAGAAATGCCAGTTACGACGGGGCATTTTTCATGTGCCTAAAACTAATTAATTAGCACCACTGATGTGGTGAATTGCTTCTAATGACTTTATTTCATTTTACTGTCCCGTCCAGAAATTAATTAAGCTGCAAAAATTTTTTTTCCACTACTTTACGCTTTATGTCAATCCAAATAAATCTGAAAATCTATTTAAGAACTTTTACAAAACACGGAATAAAATATAATCTCTCACACACTTACGACCTGGGTTTCGGCGCTGAGCACCATCATCACTCCATCAGGTCTTAAAATTTCTTAAATAAATCGATTTTATGTATGGAATTCCATAAATTTAATAGTGAACTCATTTTATTTATATACCAAATAAATCTGCCTGAACCAGATAAAACGCATGATCTGCGTATTTCTTTGCAACCTTTTTTTTAGCGATTCTCTAGCAGTATAGTGGCCAATCCCAGACCCGGAAGCAGACAAGATCGTCAACGTATCAAAATCTACTTACATTCCAAGGAGCCATTGCATTACAGAAGCATGGAGCAGAGACCAATGCGTCACCATGCGATGAGAACCAAGACAAAATGTGGTCTAAGAAATTGGAAGAGGGAAGGGATGCAAAGCGATAAGCATATTGGTGGAGTAGCGTCCTGCTCTGTTTTTGTTGCAGGAGTGATTGGTGCGAGGGAAATAGAAACTCCTAGGCCTACCAATTTTTCAGAGTATTTAGAAAATGTTTATCAACAAACTTTTTTAATGCATAAAAATGTATTTTTTAGCATTAAGAGATACCTTAGGCGTTTAATAAGATACTGATTCTTTATTTCCTGGAAAGTGATCCTCTTGGTCCATTCTCATTGCGCGTTTGTGCTGCGAGTATTAAAAAAAGGCCAATGCACCTCGTATGTAATAAGGTATTGTTACATCAATATCATTATCACGACATGCGATTACAGAACATTGTTTCTCCTAATCGATGCTGAGGTTTATGCACTCCAACCAAAAGAGCGTTAAATATTAAGCAAGCTAGGGAGGGATTTTCCACCAAATATAAAGCGGAAAAACGCCATGATACTGAGCTAAATCTAGCTACATTTTTGAAGTATGGATACCTCTCATTTTTAAACTAAATTCCGCAAATAAAAATGTGCCATTTAACTTATATGTATGTAATTTTCCTCCATATTTGCCCTATTTCCACCTCGGGGTTCAGTTTTTTATTTTGCGTTCAAACACATAGAAACTTGCCATTAATTTGGAGATGGGGAGGTTAATCACATGAGACGCCTCAAAATAACGGCGTAGAGATGACGCAGGACAACTCAGCAAACGTGACGTTTACTTTTCGGCCTTAAAAAGCATTAGTGGAAAAGATGATAAGTAGGTACTTCAGACGGCCAAAAACGAAAAAAAATATGTGGATTAAGCCAAAGATAACGCAAAATAAATGCAAGTGAAATCTCCTTCCCGAACTCTGATTAATGATGCAAAAACAGGGATATTGACGCTTAGATACCAAATGTATAGAGTAACTCGAATTTATAATTAGCTTTTCATTCATTTACATGTGAGGTGGCATTTAAAGTCAAAGATAATTATTAAAATTAGAATATTACATAAAATATATACCTTAGTCTTCATGCATAATAATATTTGGCTCATTAGAGAGCTATAAAAAGCTCCTAAACAAAGATGTTGTTGACAAGCTTCACGGAAAATATTTCCTCAAAGAAGTACATACATACCTTCCATAATAAGTTAAAGGCCTTTGAAAGCAAAATGTCAGGAACAGACCTTTTGGATAAACGATCAATATATGATCACAAGTTTTCAAACTCTAAATAAACACCGTAATGACATTTGAAGCCCGTCTAGTATCACATAAGTGTAGAAATATTGATCATAAATGGCTAACGGATATACTAGAAAAATTACAGGATGTAGTTATGGCAAAGAAGCCAAGGGAAGACAATGACACTATAGGAAAGCAGGGGCTGGGGGTGGGGGCAACCGCGGGAGGGGGGGCGAACCGGGGCACCACTGGCTCTGGAGGTATGGAACACTTCCCAGGAAAAGGGTTTCGTCCGTAGATATCGTAAAAAACTATGAGTAAAATGAAATAGAAACTCTTATTTAGCTTAAGACATATGCCTACCATCGTTCTTCACAGTATAAAATAATTTTGGCTTTTAGTTTTAGGTCTATGAAAAAATAAATAAAATTAACCGGGTTTTTGGGGGGGGAGGAAATTGCCATTTGGGGGGGGGGGGGGGCAAGTAGTTAGCCTTATGGACAATAAAAAAGGAATTTTTATTGACGAAAATAACTTAGGAATAAACTCAATCCCTCCACTTCTGCAGAAAGAAAAAAAACCCTTCACTGCTCTGCTGCTGAACAGTTCTCGGTCATCTTTACACTTCCAATCGTATGTGCATTCGGTCCATCACAATGGCACTACGGGAGAATAGATAAAATAAAATAAAAACTCACGTAAATTACCCAGCCAATTTGAGTGTATTGAGCTTCTTAGAGAAAAACATGATTTTTTCCTGGCTTACTAACTGTTAGAGTAGCCTAGGTAAGCCTACTAAAAACACAAGTTTGCCAAACTCCGAGACACTCAACGAACATAAGGCACAGTTCTATTTCCACGAAGAGGACACCATGGTCGCTGTTTATCTCTCCGCATCCCCAATCCATTTACACCAACCCTAAGAACAAATTGCACTGGCTCTACTAGATTCGATTTCCGTAGGCAATGCCCACGTAAGGTGCGATTATTCACCAAAGAGGACTAATTAAGCTAACAGCTCCACCACTCAACGTTTCCCCTTTTTCAATTCCCCAGTGGCTACGTAGATAAACGAATCACTAGTAAGAATGAGGGTCGACGAACGACACCACAGAGAGATTCATGGCTCTCGCAAGGGGGTTCCATAAACTCTACACGCCATCCCACCCAATTATTCCGCCCTTATTGTGCCGAACCTTAATTGCATTTAGCCGATTGTTTTGGCTCGGGCCACACGTTATATCGACGGAAACGGAAGGAAGACAGTATACCCCACGCGCAGTGACTTCCGTGTTAATTCGGACTTTTAAGCCTATTCTTAAAAGCCATACAGATTACCCTCCTCTTTGTTGTTGTGGGGTTCATGACACAGAAAGTCAGTTTCTTCCGTCATGGCTCCGTATACAGGTACATATTACAATGGGTGTTACAATTAGAATTTGGGAGTTCCAATGAAAATATGCGAACATTAAAGTGACAATGCCACTTCATGCACTATATGAATAAGTTTTATTTTTAAAAACTATCAACCCGGCAATGTCAAAGGTGGCTTTAAATGAAGATACAAAGCGAGTATAGTCCAGTTAAATATTTATGTACTAAGAGATACTTTTAAGATTTTCGAAGGCCTTTGCTGTATTTTGATGATAAATAACGAACTTTTCAATGCGTGACTGATACCAAAATATGGTTTTCATTGCCGTATAGCTAAATAAAATTGAATACCCTCAATATTTCATTCAACTCCAGTGCAATAAATATCAGACTTAAGATTAATTCCTAAAATTCGGTTAGATAAAAAACACATTTCCTCAAAAAGCCATTATTCCCTTAAAATGAATCGTTCTCATACTGAGTAAACATATAAAGCAGGGCACAACTAAGCATGTCAATGTGGTATTAAAATTGATTTTTAATATCACTTCGTAAAAGATGGAAGACAGAGGATGAATAAAAATGTGAAGCCGAGAAAAACACTGGGTAACACACAATGGGAATGGAATACTTTTCTCCCTACCTCCGCTCTGCGGTTACACTTACCTCCTCATACGATCTCTCGGAGATAGTACAGAAAGTGTTGGTCTGAGAAGCTGACAACGGGACGACTTTCGACTAAAATACATCCAAATCACTTAGCTGGGGTTGGGGATAGGTTCTGCTTTCGAGTGTCAATGGAAAGAAGCAACCATTGCTCTGATTACCCGCATCCACATGAGCAATATTCCTCGGGGTTCGTCAGTTGCATCTGGCATTAAACTGTCCATCTCTTTAATCATGACAATTAAGCCAAGTGAAAATAATTTTCTTGTGCTTGCTTCTTAATAAGCCAAAAGGTCCGCTATTTTAAAAAGGACACGGAAACATACTACGCTAAACATATAGCGCTTTCCAAAATATTTTACCTTAGCTGGCTAACAAGGTTCAATTGCTTTTGCCAATGAAAAGATCTAATTACCGTGAGTTATATCACCGTTTACCTATGATTGATACAGAGATGTTTTGCAGTCGTGTGCATGCATAGTTCTCATCCATTTCCACCTTATCTATCGAGTAGACTCAATAAGAAAGGCAACAACGCGTACCTATAGGGTTAAATGCCAACTCCTTACACTGATTCTAGTGAAAGGAAGCATAAGTTGTGACGGAATCATCTAGAGCCGACTCTAAAAATATAGCCCTTGGGCCCCTGGTTTATTCAAAAATAGCAATTACATTCGCGTAGCTTTTTTATAAAAAGAATCCGAAATGAGGTAGGGTTTTTTCCAACTAAAATATTTCCGTCGTAATGGGGACGTTTACCATTTCGTTAAAATTGCCGAATCTGATAGTTTGTAAAATAAAATGACCCGTATTTTTCCGTTATTCTATCCGTCACCTAGTTCTCAAATTATAAGCGACGAAAAACTGATGTTCTTAACCCTTTCGCTTGAATGGGCGTGGTGGGACTTCTGACGTCATCCCTTCGTCCACAGCTCCTTCACCCAATCAAAATCCTCCCCTCCCTAACTTTACCCCCTCTCCACTCCCCAAAACAACCAACGAGAGGAGGTGGATGACGTAGAAGTATCAGCGCAGCTCATTCGATGGGCGTCACCTTTTGCGTATTTTAATTTTCAATTTATGAGTGAATGGCTACGGTTAGAAAATTTATTTTTCACTAAAATTCATTTTTGTTTCCTTCTAACGATTTCGTGAATAAAATAGCAATTTCGGTTCATTCACCCCATTTTATTTTAAGTGAACTCCCAAAATTTATGTCATTGGGCTTGTATTACCAAAGTTTTCAATTTAAGTTGCATTTTTCCAGCAATTTTGAGGAGTGAATCTCTTCGAATAGCCTGGGAACAATGTGCAGAAGCCGATCCAGAGGAAAGTGGGACGTCTGAAAAAATTCAATTTTGGCCCATATAGTATGGCGCTTGGTAAAACCAAATCTTTTGGAATGCATAACGATTCAAATATACTTCCCTAAGTGGACGTCATAGAAATGCAGGAATGGAAATAGTAGTCTGAGATAAGTAAATAGGGAAAAAGTTATTATCGCCAAACTTCTCTAGCGCAGTAAAAAGCGGAAACCGCTGCTCCTGAATCATATATTTGACCACGCAGTAACGATGATAAACTTTGAAATAAATTAATTATGTAAAAGTAAAAATGAGTATATCATGCAGTCTCCTCCGTGCAGTAAGTTGAATTTAGCAATGATGCAAACGTAATTGGACACTGGACTCATTGCTAAGAATTTTTGTCTTGTACGAAGAAAAACGTTGCCATTCCATGATATTTCACTCCAGTTGCTGATGTCCCTAGCAAATGTTCAACGGGGTAATTAACTCGGGCAGAAACAATGGTACAGCGGCAATAAAATACACCCTCCAACACATGGACAATTTCCCGAATGAAGATTTATATTCATCCGATTCAATGTCCACTCTTGTTACTTGCTTCATCCAACCAATCGATCTCCACGGGTGGGAAAAGAAGGGAAAAACGCGAAACATCCGCACTAATCCAGAAATTCCCGTAAATCTGTCCCAGGAACACGCCCTCCTCTTTAGTATGTTCAACTGTTCACCACGCCCTCCTTTCCGTTCTTGCTGTACGTCGAGCGTATATTGTTTTGCGATTCCTTCCTCCATGGATTGGTTTTTATTCCACATGGTTTTTATTGTACTGTGCCATTAAACCAGATTAAAAGCGGTTAAATCGTAATTCACGCTGATGCCTCGTTTGATTTACGTTGGTACCAAAGTACTACCCAAGAAGGTTAAAATAAATAGAGACAACATTCAACTTGATTCCGGTAGTCAATTCTGCCATTACAGTTGGCAAATTTTAGGCTTTCCCTTGGGTTTCCGGCGGTCGCCATCAATTTCTGTCAAATCACAGATGGAATCCAACGGATAATTCGATTTTTTGTTACTGGTTTAGCCACGCTGACTCCGCACAAAATCCATCCATTGCACCCCTGTTCTTGTTATACCCAGGGCTGTATTTCTAAATACGCTAAGTAGGCTGCAGCCTAGAGCGGCAAATTTTCAGGGGCGGCATTTTTTTAAGGGACCTTATTTGAGTGCATAAAAGATTTCCAGGCAAATTTGAAAAGTATGGGAATCAATGCGGACTTTAAGGTAGATTGTTTGATTTTACGACTTTAAAATATGAAAAAATACAACTATGACAGCTAAAATTGGATTTAATTGCACAAGAACGTTGAAAGTATATTTTTCAAGCGTTCGATTTGGACTTGCTTAATTAATTACGATCAAACAGAATTATGGTGTTCTTAACTCTGTTTTCAAGATTAGGCTCCATGGTTACAGCCGTTGTTGTTTGTTTATTCACGGAATAGGATGGCACATGCCAAGGCTCAGACAGAATTGCGATATTTCGTATGGATGATTACCAGCGACAATTGTTTCATGCGCAAATGGAAAAATGAATATGCATGAAAAAGAAAAAGATTTTATGCTTTATTAATAAATATTTTATTCTTTGTGAGTAAATGCAGTAATTATTCCGTTTTCTTAAAACGCTTATCAGCGTCCATTTCAAATACGCCTTGGACATGACGAGACATTGCCATCGCAACCGTAAGTTAACGAGGAAGATGGCCGAGCAAGCATACTGAAAAAACGCCAAGCAAAGGACTTGATGGCATTATAGCGCTGCAATCTGGGGTCAGAATTTCTTCAGGATGCAGAAATGATTATATAATCACCTTTTTAAGTTTCCCCTAAGAAATAAATAGGTAATTTGCTATGTAAATCTGCCAGATACTCAATTAAAGAATACATGTCGCGCTGTTGCCGCCGACAGTTTGCGCCTGACCGCTACCGTGCTCTGGGTGAAATGTATAACCATCTGAGTAATGTGTCAGACCCTTGACACATGGCATAGCTGGAGAAGTGAGCGATTCGCCAGAAGAATATATAAAATCGAGCGAAGATCGTCATACAGATATTTCGTTACAATCCTCAATCACCGTAGAACGTCATTTTACTTCCGCCGTCTACAACAAGTGCGTTCGCGTTCCTTGTACATAGAAAAATGAACTACGAAATGTAAAAATTATTTCGCTTGTTTAGGAAGAGAAATAGGAAAAGTTTTTCTCGGTATTCTTTCCATATTCAGTCAGTTTTCTCAGAGAGTTTTAGCATCCATAATGTTAAAGATGGATGATTATTCACGAGAAAGACCGAAGACGAGCACGAGAGAGACCGAAAGACTTGAGGAATCATAAAAGAAATTTAATTGTCGCATTTCGGAAATGAAAAAAAAAAAACAGAACGAGTCTAGATTCAGATTTGCGTACGATGATGATATGAGAAATCTTAAGTAATGCTGAAAAATGATGTAGGTACCCCAATGGCCGGAAGATAAATTACAAAGTTAATATTTACTACCACAACCTTATTTGTTTCTCAGCACCTACTAAGCTCACGTCACGACGACGACGATTGATCACCTGTCAATGGCTACTTGAGGGCATTAGCATGGCAGAAAACATTTGTTGTAGAGAAACACCTTGGCATTCGAAAGAATTCACTGGAGGTAAAGGCATCAGAGTTGTCAGGATATTTTGTTTCCTCCATAAATACTATAAACAGAGAGCTCGATCGTGCACACATCACATGACATCATGGCAAGGAGCCTCCTTGGAGGAGGCATGACTCGAGCATACAAACTCGATGATTATTTTCGGTTCCTTACTGCGAAGCGCTTGATAAACCCACCCCATTTTACTTTCACATAAGGAAACTAGGAGTTTAACTCGAGTTTAACGCTAAGTTTAATGCTTTATTTAAAATTATTTTGATAATAAGAAGAGAGCGAGAAGCAACCAGAGCGAGGCCGGAAGAATTAGATATTAATCTTCTTAATTACTCCTTTTTGCATTTAATACATCTTTTGGCACACTGGACAACCTCTCTGCAGCACCACTTGAAGGTAGCGAAGTGCTAAATGTTACGAATGCTTTCTTCATTTCATCCAATAATCTAATTAATCTTCCCCCCACGATCACGGCAAACCCTCGGCCGAGAGAGTCAAACGCGTTCGCTCCCTTCACAGGAGAAGAATGTCTAATTTCCACGGCAATCAGCAACTTTGAGTAGGCAATAGTGAATACCTTGCGTGTAAAAGAGATGGTAAGCAAACACTTCGCCGACACATTGTAGTCTGTTCCAACATATGTTGAAAGTTAACCTATAAGTAGAATATTTCCTCGATTAAACATTCCACTTTCCACAGTGCGAAAATAGTTGACGATATCTTTTAGCTGCGGCTCAAATCGAAGTTGAGGAAAACATCGACTTTAAAGGCAAGACGCCTTTAGCGAAGTTTGCGGAGTGAAATAAAGAATCTTTGTTTCCTAAGAGGATTAACTGCATTTATGTGTCACCATGGTATTCTGAACCAAATAATGCTTTCTTTCCGATCAATTAATGGTAAAACCGTAAAAAGGTCCGCTACTTCAACGCATGATGAGAAGCAACAGGCGAGCCTATCTCAGATTAACTTCGGGGATGAATCAGACGTAGCATTCAAGTTCCTCTTCCGTTGTTCTCAGTAGTGTATGGCTATTTAGTTACTTATACTGAAAACACTAATTTCTTGCTTTTGTATTATATTTGTTTTTAAGTGATGGCCTACGCTGGTGATATCTTTTGACTCCGAATCCCTGAAAGAGTAATAATGCACACACACCTGCTTATAACATCGTCAGACGTTCGTTCGAGTGATGCGTATGGACAGGCGAGCATACTCATTCCTAACATATAATCACAAGTGTAATCACACACCGAAACCGAACATTGGATTTACCTTGACACTGAAAAAATAACGTGTACTTACGTGACATTAATCAGAACACAATCCCTGTCACACCACTTTTGCCCTATTTTTCGCTTGACCGGCCAATGGGTACCTACAGTAATCCATTAAGTGTAACCACCGAAAAGTATCGATATCCTTGTGCCTAAGCAAAAACAATATCACTTTCTAATCACCTGTTGATTTCATAACACTGAAACACTGGTGAAATTATATGGACCAGCATCAATGCAACATCAGCCAAAAATTTTCGAAGGTTCATTAAATCAATGCTCCGATGCTAAAATGGAGGGAGTGACAAAGAAACGGTTCCACCAATGCGCTACTGAACTTCCTATCACAGGACGGCAAGGGTAACATATCACCAGGAAAGAGCTATGGCTCATTAGACGACGGCAAGAACTCACCAGTATTAGAAGCGACGAAGACACAGCTCAGGAACAAAAATCCAAACACGTTCGACATGGTTGAAGGCCGATGGAAATCCAATGGGGTGCAGGGGAACATCTAACACAGCACACTAATCCAATCAAATGAGATATGCCTCAAAGATACGACGTTATCCGACAGCGGCACTTGGCTGGGAAGAGGTATCACCGGCTCACAGATTCAAAACCCGAGACCGTAGCTGCTCCCGAGAGAGCGGCTACACGTGCACTGAAAAGGACTGCTTGAGCCTCGCTCGCGGCCGCCTGCAGATCCCCTCCCCTCCATCACCCTCCCCTCAAACACTCTCCCCTCCAACATACTCCCCTCCCAATACCCCTCCGAACGCATGCGCCCAGGGTGAAAAGCTTACGGGGGAGTGGCTTCGAAAGACTATGGAAAAACAAGGTAAGAAGTGACGTACCCTTTTATTGTAATTGTTTAAAGGTTTTTTTTTTGCTTTGGTGCTTGCGGGGAGGGGATTGCAAAACATGAATGAGGAAAGTTAATGCTTAACTTAATACGATAAAAATTTTCTCCATGATCGAAAATTTCACCAATGTATTTATAGCTGTGTCATCATGTAAACCTTGTCACTACTAACACATACACTTGATTTATATTTATTATTTGTAATCAGACAGATGATAACCGAATATATTGAAATATTTAATATATTAATGAGGATGAATTCAGTACCTATTTTATAGTTCTTTGGACTATCTAGAAAAAAATTATTCAATCCTAGAGTTTCAGCATTTTCTATTCCGTGCAGTTCACTAGGTACAAATGTAATACAAACAAATTCGTGGATTTCAAATTTAGATTTAAATGTTGTCAAGACCTAATCAACCCTCATATCTGAGATTATCATAAATCTATTCAAAATAAAAAAAGAGAAATGAGTTCAAATGCGGAATTAATCCTCAAACCTTAATGTGAAAGAAAATACGGAGTTTTCGATCTCACAGACTGCTCTTTGACATCTTGTTTTTTCTTCACCTCAATTTTAATGTTTATAATTTAAATCAATAATAATCGTAATTAATAGGCCTTCTGCCACCTTAGACTAGATTTTTAGACTCAAAATCTTAGTAAACGCATTAAATTATTCTCCTGTAAATCATTGTTTGCCTAACTAACTGATTATAACTATCGACATAAACTTTAGTAAAAATGGCACCAGCGTAGTAGCATAAAATATTCATTCTCATTTTCATATTTTTACTGAGTCCCGTCTTATATTTCAGAGTCCTTGAAAACTCAAAATCAAGTAACCCCAATCGACCATGTTTTGGTCTCCAAGACCAGGTATCCAGAAAAAGAAATATATCTGTGAACCACTGATATAAGCCACTTTGAAGGAACCATGAATACTAGAAAGGAGTAGATGTCACCATTTGGTACGATAGGACAGGGGACTATTGAAGCCATTAAAATATACCCGAGGTGATATAGCCACTCGCCGTTGGGACGCTCGGGATGGGAGGCTAACTAGTCCCTTCTTCTGGCTCCCGAGTGATGCCTGGCGGCGTCCCCTAACTCCCCTCAAGTTCGCTCTCGTCCGGTAAACCTGGGAAGAGGGCTTGCACCTCCTTTGCACTCCCAGGTGAACCGGACGGGTCCACTTCTTAGGGCTCCATTCCCCCCGCCAGATCATCAAGAATCACCAAGACGCATCGCCTGGCCAACCGCCTTCCTTAAAATGGAAGGCAATTAATCCTCCATGTTCAGATCATCGTCCCCAGAATTGACATACATCCAATCCAGCACAGACGAATCCCAAGGAATAACCACCCGCTAAAAAGCCAAACTGCAAAACAATCAAGTACCAGAATTTCAATTAATTTCAAGACCTCCTACTCCATACCCCCAGCCCCCTTCGGAAGATAAAACAACTTAAGTACCTTCAATATCCGTAGCACCGTCAACAGCGCCATCAACCTCCACCCTGCCCACAGCACTACTAGAATCAAGAGGAATCCCAAAACAAACTCCCTGGACTACCGCAGTAACTCCGAATACCCCCTCGAAAATATAATCTTCTCGAAACAGTCAGGACCCAACAATGTACCAGCCTATCTAACAAACTCTAAAACCTCAGGAATACCCGTCATTAAAACGTACGATTTTAAATTATACGCAAAAATTTACGACGACATTAAAAAAGACCTTAAATTTCCCCTTAAAAATTCTGTTATCGATAAATGTATCCATATTAAAGCCTGTTGCATCTCTGATTATTCTAAACTCCTTAGTATACACATCTCAAGAAAAGCCCCCCATTCAACAAATATACTTCCCTCCGAAAATAGAACTATGTTATAAAAGGACTCAACAAACAAATTCCCTCAGAATTGATAGTAGAAGAAATAAAAGCCCACAATATAGAAATAGAAAGGTTTGAAACAATAACTACCACACGACCCTTACCATCCGAAAACCAAGTCCCAAATCGAATAACAGCACCGAGACCCACTAATTTCTTTAAAATTCTATTTTTTTTAAACTAGACGAAGACAAATTGCAGAAAATAGATTCCCGGTCACGATCGAGCAGCATCACCGACCCAACGGTCCGGCGCAATGCCTCAGGTGTGGGCGATATGACCACACCAAAAACTACTGCCTGCTTGACCCAGGGTGCCTCAGGTGTGCGGGTCCCCATCTTAAAGGCTTCAACAAAGAGCCTTTACCAACGAAGTGGAAGTGGAAGTGTACAATGGGCCACATTGAATGAATCAGTTTTGCAGTTTATACGCTGGAAACATGTGTATTAATAGCGTATTTATCGCGGTACCGTAATTATTTATCTAGAAAATGTTCAATAATAATGATTTTAAAAACTTTAATTCATTATACAAAACATTATGGATAAATTACACGCGATAGCCATGTTTCGCAAAGAAAACAGGCTGCCCTTTTTGTTTCACGACCCCATTTTCTTAATTTTCTATTATCTTCTTAATTATATGGGAGGACCGTTACCAATTGATAATGAATGACTATGATGACACGGAAGAATACAGGGCTGCACGAAAGAGGGAGAGGACAAAAAATGTGAATTCATAGGGCACAAGGCAGTCTGTTACATGAGTGTAAACATGATTTTCTTACTTATAACGGATGGGCGTAAGATACCAATTAGACAGGCCAAGCAATAAGGTCAGCATTACCAGAGCACGCGTTACAAGAATTCTAGATTGACGCAAAATTCTCGAAATCTTCACGAAGTAGAGTAATGAGAAAGACCGTAGAGATTTTGAAAACCCCACACGACTGAGTTCCAAAATAACTGAGCGTGGTGCTAAGTTTTCTGTTATTATTTTTTGGCAGTATTACTCCCACACTACCTAAGTTTAAGCGATTATCTCCTCCAGCCATCAACAGCAAATATTAATAAGTATTGAAACCACGAGTTCAATTCCAATACGCACCAAGTCAACTCCATAAAATAACAATCAAATAAGATTCCGAAATCATTTAATAAGTAGTTATACATGTCAAGGTTTCCAAAGAGGATATCATCGTTTTTCGTATCCGTGGGCAGGAATGATACCGTTTTACTAGTTCCAGGAAATTTTGAAGTGGGAGGCGATAAGGTGAAAGAAAACAGAAACACGAGAGGGCAGAAGTGCGGGATTCGTAATTATTCGTTCGTATTTATTTCCAGGATGAGTTAAACGTAGAATCTGACCACCATCATAATCCTCATGGATTGAACAAAGTGTTACTGCAGTACAATAAAAAGTAGACGGATGCTCAAATCAATGATGAATTTTTAATAATTGTTTAGATAATTTAAAACCTTAAAACTATCCTTATTTTCCACTCTATTATCATATTCATAGTTCAAATATTTATTATCAGAGCAGTTTATAATACCAAGAAACCGCATTCTGCACACAAGAGAACTTACTATCCTCTTAAAGGCACGTTTGGAATATTTTCCGCAAAAAAATGGAGAGATAAGAAGGCTTACAATTGGACCAAAAAATTCATGGGTGAATGTGATAGAAAATACTTTAGGAAGAAGTAAACTTTGGAGTTTTAAGTAAAAGAGGGTTTAACTGAAGTAATGCATGAATTTAAACAGCGCAAAATATGTACGATATGCAAGGATAGGCCAGTTAGGAAGAGATCAGTGAAGAAGAATCGGCTTAACAGGCCTATCACTGAAGAGTACATTTATTTGACTGTGCCTACCCGGAAAGGTAGCGGCGTGTTGGGTATGCATGCATCAATGTTGGAAACGGCTGCATTTCTCGGGTGTTTCACCGCGTCATTTTTTTACAGTTTCGCCTGCGTACCACCAGGCGTCTTCAGGTCAAAACTTGCCACAAAAAAAACGACGCGGTGATACTCCCGAGGGGTGCAGCTGTCTCTGTCAACTCACCACAGAAGCCTCCGCACCATGCATGCATGTTATCAAATATTAGGAAAACTTCTACATTACATTAAATACGTATCAATATGGACTTTTACCATTTCCTTTATCCTGAGGATATCGACCCAGAGAGACTCAATCGAGCCTTGATGCCCGGCTTCAGGTTCATCTATTGCTAAAGAACAGCGAGGAAGGAGAATTCAAGGAGAGAAGTGAAATTCCATGAAGAAATTAAAACATAGTCCCATTCCACGACCGTCCACTCATCTGCTTCAAGCCGCACTACGCCGCACTCAAACACCTCCTTCGCAGCAACCGAGTTGTATCTCAAGAGTGCCTTGGGAATTTAGCGGGGGTAGGGGAGAGAAGAAAAATGAGGCGGTACGGATGGTTTGGGGCGGTGGGGCAAAGAGAAGGAGATCGACATGGAAGGGGAGAAAAACCGATACATTTGAGCCATTGGCGCGTGAGCTGTGGGAAAAGAGGTAAATATGAAGCATTGGTTTCAGGAGGGGTGGGGTTCAGTAAGGTTAGGAGAAGTTCAGCTGCGGGCTTGGGAGAGGCAGGCGTGTGTGGCGGTTAACCTTTGGGAATGGCATTGGAGGAAACGAAATTCGCCTTGATGGTAGGGGATGTAATAAGTTGGGAGGCGAGGTCAAGGATAAACATTTATCAGAAGGGTGTATTAAACGTAGGGCTCAGAAATATTTATTTAATCTAAATGTGTTAAATTAACAGTGATAAAATCATTTTTCTCGACAAATTCAAATCCAGGCTATCGAATATGAATGTGAATTTCATGGAGGTTTAAAGCAGCGATATTTTCTCACGAGGTACCGCTAAGATTATGAAATTTAATACCCGTGCTCGTGCGCTAAGCGCCACTGCCCACGAGGTAAACCAACATTAAGCGAAAACGTGCTCACTTAGACAAATTCAAAGTACTGTGGAGCCGGCCGCGCAGTAACTCTATAGGAGCCACCCGCTAGTGGTCACACGAGTGTGTGAAACTCACTGCGAAAAGGGGTTTAGGTTGAATCTCAGTCCAGGCGAATAATATTTTCACTGTGAGTTTCATATATTTCCCAAGTAACTAGCAGATGACACCGTTTAAGTTGCTGCGCGGACAGTTCTGCAGCTGTTTGAATGTATTTTATGATTGGAAAGGAGATGAAATATCCTTAAATTTCAAAATCAGGCCACGCCGACTGAAAACGGACTACATTCTGTGAGGATTCTACTCTTTGACCAACCAGGAATTTGTGACCTACCAAAATATTTATCATTGCTTCTACTACTCCGACTCAATGCATTCTCAAAGCACTTTGGATCAATTATATCTTCAATGTTGCAACCCGTGGAAGAAAGAAGGTAAGAAGCCTAGAAGAATGTACGAAGGTAAGGGAAAATGGAGGAAAATGTGGGTTCTGCTACCCCGAACATTTTTTCCCTTTCTTTAACCTTGTGTTTGCCACCACGATTTTTTAAAAATCGGTTTGAATGAAATTAGTGCTTCAATGAGAAGGGGAAACTACTTCTCAGAATAAGTGAAATGGATTTTTAGCAGTATACAATGGATATTAACATGCGACTTGAAAAAGGAAATTATTATTACAAGTGGGAAAACACGAACCAATATTACAACGGATAATATGCTCCATGGAGTAGTTTTGAAAATATAAATTAATTTATCGTCAATTGAATCAGACTCAAAGGTTTTACGACGACTTCATAAATAAACGATAAAACAGTTCCCCGGGGGTCTTTGCGAAGAAGCTATGGACGAAGACTTTTTTATTTTCGAAGAAGGTTTATATTTTCTACAGAAAGTTAGACCTCAGTTCCTCTCTCTCTCTCTCCATCACACGGCTATCCAACATTTTTCATCATAAAAAAACGTGACCCTTTGAAAGAAGAAGTAGATAATACAGAAAATTATTTATAGGTACCCTTAAATAGAGTCAATCTGAATTTAGCAATCATTTGTTGATGCAGCGTTCAACAACGTTCACAAAAAAAAAACTAAACGTTTACCTACTCTTTTGTCCAATATGATGGAATGAAAAGTAGGGATATATACTTAATACTTTCAATGTTTATAATCACAATTTATCCATTTTGCTGAAAACATTATATCCGATGTGTTCGAGCACTTAATGATAGCTATTTAATTCTCCTCTTAAGAATACATCCATCAAAAATAGAGCATGAATGTTTAATACCATTCTTTAGCAAAAATTTAAAAACCAAAACTACACACATCAAATGAGGAATGAAAAAAATACATGAATACCAGATTAAAATTATTAGTTTATTAGTTATATAACAATACGGTTTAACTTATGCACGGAATACGGTCCTGAGCATATGAACAGAAGTCTGAAACAATATGAACTCAAAGTAGATGTTCATAATAATTACGTGATAAATTTTATGAAAATCATGACATTACCGAGAACAGGAAAACATTCTGGCTTAGGGTTTGTTTGCCACTTGGATGAACACTCAACCACTCACCTAAAAAGAAAAAAAATATGGGCATTGATTTTAATAAAATCATTAAAGCTACTCTTCTTGATTTTCATTAATACATTGAACCGTTAAAACATTTTATACAACCAACCGGTGATACATATTATAGCCTATTCCACGTTTACACAATATTCCATCAATAATGATGAAATTAAAGCCTAATAAGACATATTTTGGATCTTTTATTGGAAATACGATATCTCGTACAAAAGATGGTAGATTCAGCCAACTGAATAACACACCAAAGTCAGTCAAATTTACTATGATAATATAATTGGACTTTAAAGGAGTTCAAACCTAGATGTGTGCCCATATATGTCAGTTGGTTGAGTTTCCATAATTTTCGAGATTAAGGTAAGCATTATTCTCTTTCCTTCGGAAAAAACACATGAATAATCGAAAAGGAAATGCAAATTCATTACTTGTAAGACCTCTTGTTTACTTTGCGGAATTCTAAAATCTATTTATAACCCTGTTCTTTTATAAATTCCTTTAACACATGTTCTCGCAAACATTCGTAATTCCTTTCTGCTTCCAACCTTCTTCATCTGCCTTGCTTAGAATTACAATATTTTATTTTCTGAAATTTTCTCGGGCTAATTGCTACAGAGTACTTCTTAATATAAAAGCATGGAACTTTAAATACAGGCAATAACACGGTGGCTGATGGGAAAAATAAATGTCATGATTTCACTGTGTCATTATAGTGCATTATTTATTGATTCTGATGAAACATAATTAGTCTGTATTTGCACCGGTTTCCGGGAATCCACTAAAATGCAAGTCTTTTGCGTATTCAACGCCTGACTTGCCAACCATTCATAGTCAAGGACTCTCTCCGCTCCATAGCTATTAGCTACCCCGTCTGTCGCTCACAGCTGCCAAAAGCGTCTGAAGGCATCTCGAGGGGAGAGGTAAAGTGGAACTGCGGAGGAAGGACGAGGGGAATAGGGATCTGAAGTGGAGTATCCATCCATTAAGGGAGGCATTGGATGGAGGAGGATTAGCATGTGCGAGGGACATGCTTGGGTATGATATGACGCAGGGGTGGACTGGCCAGGGCGGCCGGGGGGTAATCCCCGCCGGGGCCCCTGGCCCTGCGGGGCCCCAGACAGCGTCCGTGGGGTTCATTACAGGCTTATTTAGGGGGGGGGATTTGCCTGTAGGGGCCCTTTGACCACGTTCTCGCCGGGGCTCTTGGGTACCCAGTCTGTCCCTGGATTGACGGAGGTGTGGGCTGGAGATAGGGGGTGAGAGGGGAGACACTGAGATAGAAAACAGCAGAATAACGAATTCACACAGGAAAGTGATATTTCGATAAAAACAAGTGAAAAAAACAGGTATTACAAAAATGCCCCAATATTCTCCCGCTGATTGGTCACAAACGTCGTTTGACAGGGAAACATTCATTCATGCAGTTATCAAACTCTTCCATATTCGAAAGCTTTAAAGGCCAAAATGGCTTGTGGTCGGAAAGCCATATAATTATCACAATATTATTAATATCACAGCAATTACAAAGATCTAATAATATTTCTACAGGAAAATATCTGAGTAAAATTTCAAGTTGTCTCAAGAAATAACTGTAGCAATTGTTCTAAACATTTCATCATATCTTAAATGCCGGGCACTGAGCTAATTTGAAATAGTCGCAGCAATTTAGCACTAACCTATCCACTTTAGTGTTCTCAACTGGAGTTGCAGGAATTTAATGTCAGCAGTACTCAGCATCTGCGGAAAGAAAGACTCATGTGTTCTGGCAATCAAGAATACGTGGGAGAAATAAAAAAGCGGTGGAAACCCGAGAACCAAATGGGGTAATTAATGCTCACATGGAGCTTACTATTCCCCAACTGAAATCCCTGATGCTTTTTCCTCCTCTTTTACCTCAATGCCACTGGCAGTAAAAAAGCATTATCCGGGAGTAGCAAAAGGAAAAGTATGGAGAGCGGATTACGTGCCGGGGGTCGGAAAACAAGGGCAGTTGGTGAGGAGCAGTGTGAAGGGATTATAAGTCGTACATTAGGCATCATGGTCAACGTGAAACATCGTAAAGCTGTTCCATTACATTCTGCGGTGCTAGAATTTCCGTTTCAACACAGAGAGTTCTTTCTTTCTTGCATGAACATATCCAGAATAATAGGCTTACGGAATGCATTCACATCTTGAACGTTTATATTTTTTTCAGTGATGATTTCACAAAAGAGAACTATGATCCTAGATAAACGTGTTGTGAAAAACATAAAACTTGAATTGTACTTTAAAAATGATAGCCAACGGTTTACAACGAAGTAAATGTAAAAATATCGCGATTGCACAAAAGGTCATCGGGAATATGTACCTTAAAATTCTACCACAGAGATTCGGTGAAGAAAATTAATTCAATACAATAACGTGTGTAGTAGTTTATATATATATATGAAAATCCTTTGCTGCTCTCGTTCAATAACGCTGAATTGCCACTGATGCAAAAGTTGATCAAAAGGTACATGCCACAACTTAACTTGTTCAGCCACAACGTTAGAATTGATTCAAGGTCTAAGTTTGTATCCAACGACACAAGGCATTGCTATTGAGATCTACAGTTAGGGCCATATCCAGAAACCTCGCTATAGCATTATCTCCGCTGTATACGTCATCCACGGCTGCTATAGCGGGGACGGCGCGCTGCAGTATGACCCAAACGCGTGCTACAAGAAGTAGCGAACCCCAGGCCATGGTACTAAGTTCCATTTACCAAGCAATGCGGAGAGTTGCTGTTGCGGGATTTCTGGATACCGTGTAGCGGAGATTCTGCTTTAAGTTCAGCGAGGTTTCTGGATACGGCCCTTAGAATGCCATTTCGTGATAATAACTATCAGATACCGTACTTAAATTTTATTTTCACTCACACAATTACCTCGAATTAAAATGAGACGTGGCAAAGCTAAACATTGTTGCGTTGGACTGAATATTTCCCACATTCTCTAAAAGTAAGCTACATCCGGTGAATGATGAAACAATCAATCCTATTATAAAAGTTGAACCACTTTTTCAAGGATAAATAGTGACTTTAAAAAATAATTCTGTTAGTAACTAACATAAATATTAATGTCAAAATACTAGGAGGTCGGAGCGGATTAGGGGTGGGAGGGTATTAAATACTCAACAAACCCAGCCTGGCTGAATGACCGAGTGTAACGATTTTTTTAAAGAAGGCAGAATTAGGTATTGATTAGTTTAAATAGTTTACATAGGCTAAATAAGCACGGAAAGGAGGGGAGGGAGTCAGGACGAGGAAAATGAAGGACGACGATGGCGAAAGTAATAAAAAAACTATAAATAAAGGAGAACGAGAATGTGTTAGTCAAGGGATGGAAGGCGGTGAGGAAAAAATGGGCCAGAAGGTGGAAGAGAAAGTCAAAAGGATAGGGACAGAAATGGATAGAAAGTATAAAAATAAAGCTGAAACAGAGTATAACTGCACAAGAGGAATGGAATGGCACAAGAGGGGTCAAGAAATGAGGAAGAGAAGTCACAGGGAAATAGGTGAAAAAATCGTACAGGATATATAATCAACGAAAACGTAGAAGCAGTATGGAGTGATAGGGACTCAGGTAGAAGGGACAAGGGACCAAGGGGGTATGTAAAGAAAAGAATAGAGGCGAAAAAATAGCGAGAAAGTAGGAAAACAAAGGAAATAAGCACAAAAAGAACAGAGGGTGATGAGGGCACAAAGAGGGGGCAGAGTGAAACAAGGTGGAAGCGACAGGTTCAAAGAAAGGGGAACAAATGGTAGGATAGGATGTAAACACAAGAGAAGGAAAGGTGATAGGAACGAGAGGCTTTGACGAGGGATAGGTGGGTCCAAGAGAGGGAGGGAAAGGCACGAGAAGTGGGCCGGAAATGGTCAGTGAGATGTAAAAAAAAGGAAAAGCAAAAGAGATAGGTATGAGGGTCTTCAAGATAGAGAAATAAATTTCAACAGGGGTAGGAGAAGGCATAGGAATATGGGTTGAAATGGTCAGCCGGGATGATAAAAAGGAGGACAGACTATGAGCACCAAGAGCTTTTAAAGGGATAACAAACAACGATTTTCCCTCAGAGTGATAGCGGCGGCGCTCCGTTTGTTGGAAACATTTTCCCCCATAGTAAATATTACTGAATGCATTACTTGTACGTCATTAGTATATGTATTTATACACTCGTAGTACAACTAGTATTTAAAATTCAAGCAATAATGAAGGCTCAGGTTTTTAATTATTTTATTTTCCTAAAACATTTTCTTCAAAAAAATAAGCAATTCTAGGAGAACATGATGGCCATTTTAAATGTCAAGCGTAACTTAGATATATTTAATCCCGTTTTTGATTAATATACGCTTCCGCATTTCATGTTACAACAGGACATTCATCATGATAACGTTATTCGTGCAAGAGTAAAAGATCGGTTCTCATACACGTCATTGAAAGAAGTGCGTTCCCGTTTCAGAAACGTTTATTCATTTTTTCGCTCTAAATTTGAATCTAGAAAGAATGGAATAATCAAGTTTGTACAAGGAAATATAAAGATACTCTTTTTTAGAAGGAGATGGTTAATGCATGAAGTGCAAATAAGTAGTATGGGACGCTGGAGAGCAGCCTTTCCGTTAATAAAGTAGAAGATAAACATGATGGCAGTTACCTGACACCTGTACTAATGGTGTGGAAGGAGTCGGCTAAGAAGCAGATGGGAGAAGAAATTGTAGACAATGTTGCCAACATAACCGCATTCAAGATTAGGAGTAGGGAGTGTGTCAACGGCGAGTTTCACTAATATACTTAAAATCCAAACGAATCTGGATTAAAATACGTTAATATAATTTGAAACTTTTCGGAGAATTCCAACTTAACAATTGAGATTAGAGTCATAGGGAGCTATAAAGTTAATTTGAACGACGGATTGAGCATTTTGAAGAATGCAATGTAGGCTTGTGACGTTGAAAAACCTGGTAGTCTAACGCAGAGACTACCTTCCCCCTGTGTGAAGCCAGTTTTCAGGGAATGGACTCTTCCACTGAAAAGGATCTCCTACATAACTGCAATCATGTTTCGCTACCACTATAATTTCCTATATGCGCACATAAATTATGCGTGTGACGCATGTTGATTGAGTGGCGTGGTGAGAAGTTTTTGCGAGTAAAAGGATAAGAAGACGACGAGAGAAAATGAACAGGAAGAGAAAGGTGAGCCTGATGACGTGAGGGCGGGTGAGGACGTGGCTGAGAGAGGTAAGGACGTGTAATGAGTCTCCTTGAGTGCCTTTCCCGAGTGGTTTTAATTGTAGGAGCGCGCACTCCAATGTGAAGAGGGCGGCTGGGATAAAAGCATGGTGCAGAGAGGGGAATGGAGAAAAGTTAGAACACCAGGAGAGGGTCGTGATGGGAGACTCAGTAGAAGCGTGAAGGAAGTTTAAATTAGAGAAGTGTGCCCAAAAGGGAAAAAGGATCAGAGAAAGACGGGAGGTAAGAAGCGGTCGCAGTCGCGCGTTGCATATTTCACGTGAGGAAGTGAAAAGAGGTTCATGTAATCTGAATGAGATATTTCTTCATGCATAATTCGATACAAGAAGAAATAACGGCTCTTTATTGATCTAATTTTCGAGATATTAAAAAGAAATATGGACGCAGTTTTTCAAGGGAGGTGTTACGGATGTGCGCTCCAGAGAGATTTTATCGAAAAAATAAGAACTTTTGACGTACAGATAGCATCTAGCATGTAATGGTGTACAGTTCGCATGTTTTTGCAAGCACCTTTAAAGTCTATATGTTACACACAGCAGTAATTTTTATTAAAAACAGCAAAAAAAACATTGCTTGTAAAAGCGTTTTCAGCGTACGGAGTGAAAACAAAGCCTCAAATATGAATGCAGTGCCGAAATAAATAAATCAATGATTATATATTTGTACTTCTCCTCCTATCTTTAAATATGTAAATTTAGTTTACTTGTACGAAGGTTACTATTTACAACCTATTCTTTCCTCTAATAATAATACTCAATTTATTTCACGGTCTTAAGTACTTCAAATTGTTTGAATTTTTAAGTTAAAATAAATAAAGGCATGCTTTTGCTAGAGAAAAACCACGCTCTATCTCTCTTGGCGGAATCAGGCAATATAGACAAAAAGGAAGAGAGATTGAGAGAAAAAATTAATAAGAAATAAATACATACCTAAACATTAATGGATATGACGAATGGGACCCAAATGAAGCGTAGGTACCTTTTTGGGATGTTAATGAATCGAGATGTGTTCTGCGAGACTTTGAAAGCATGAAAATGTTGAGAATTGTATCTTGCACTAGCAGGCGTCTGTGTCTTCAATACCATGGTCGCATTTACTTCTCCCCACGACGCCTGAGAGGTTATTTTGATGACAAAATGATGAACCCCTTGCAAACACTCACGTCCAGATTTCCAGGAATGATGGTGTGGATATCTCAGAGAACGTGATATTTCGTGCTTTAGGGTTGGCCATGCTGCAATTACAGCAATACTGCTTCGGGTACTTAAGTAATATAAATTCTACCCAAGAACTTTCAATCATTCATTCATTCTTCTTCTTTCGTTAAGTTCTCAGTAGGATCACGGGTAGCTACCCGTGATCCTACTGAGAACTTATGGTCCTATGAGAACTACCCTTATGGTTTAGTTTTCCTCTTCTCCTCCCAATTATTTCCCTTCTTCTCTCCCGTTCTTCCACTGATATTTTTGGCATATTTTTCTCTTGTTTTCCCCACTGGTGGTTTTCTAACGCTTTCCTTTATCCTTCCTTGTCGTTGAATTCCCGAATATGACTTGGTGTGAAATTTTTTCCTCATTTTACTTTTAATATCAATCGTATTTCTCATCTCAAACCAGCCCCTTCTGAAATCAACGACCCACGTGGTTTCCGTTTTTTTCTTTTACTCCTACCCGTTGTCTCTCAAACCACTTCAGGTCAATCTGTCCATGCCCACCCTCATTACATGACCATAAACTCTTGCCCTTTTGATTCTTATATCTTTCGAGATCGTCCTCATGTTCCGATACAATTCGTTCCTTGATCATAGCTTCCATCTTTCACCTCTCATTTTGGTCCCAGTAAATTCATCGGGAACTTTCTCTCTTCTTTTATCGAGTTCATCTGCCACTTTTTTCTATTGTTTTAGTCTCATTATTTTATTCATTATAAATATTCATTAAAATTTGCTGCTTCAAATCTAAAAACTAACAAATGCAAGGTGATATGTTCTATGCTAGGGTGAAATGATTATCTTGAGGTTTTCAAGACAACAACTATAGAGCTTCTGCAAACACAAGACAAAAGTACGTCCAAGAATTGAGCTGCGTTTGATATACATCGGATGGAATTCAAATAACGGCTATAATTTTAAGGTATTTTATTCACCGGCTTTTTTTATTATTCTGGCATACTAATTGCTGTCACCAATCCACTCACATTTTTTATACACATTCGGCTTATCTTCGTAACAAGAGGTTTTGTACGCGTGGCTATAAGAACACAATGCTTTAAAAAACGCTAATAGAAGAAATAAGTCAATACAAACGAGAATGTCAGTAATATAGAAGGACTTGGGAAACCATTCACGACAATTAGTTCCAAAAGTATCAATTACCTGTTGCACAAAGCGGAAAATAAATACAAAAAGCAAAGAAATGCAAATATTTTGACAATTTATCAACCTTTACTTCTGAAATTGTACATTTAAAAATAGCATCTTCAAGGGTAAGAAATCAATGCGCTGCAAACAATTCATGCCGTATTTCTCGAGGATATAATAGAACTGCTTTTCCCTCCCCATCTTCTACACAATTTCAACGAAACATAATCAATTATAGGACCAATAATATAGCGGCAGGTGGAAGAAAGACAAATAAGTGGATGAAGATAAAAGAAACGAAAACATAGAAAATAGCCAATAAATGGCGTCAAAATAATAAAGCCTGTTTAATTTGCATAGCTCTCTTTCTCTAACTCGGGTTGAAAATGTTGCTGGGGATGATGTGACGGTCACGAAAAAGGAGGGAGGGCCTCCTTTATATGCCTACGTTATTCCACAAGGAGGGCCTCATGAGTGGGCCAGATAAGTTTTCTGTCCGAAATGCCATTATGATTCAGAGAGGGAGTCAGTCCTACGGCAAGGTGCGGAGGAGTAAGCTTCATGAATGAGCCCATTAAATATCCAATTATATCATATCCAGATTTCACCAATGGCTGATTCACGCATTAAAATGAAGTTATGTCTACGAGAGAAACATATGATGGTCAAAAAAATTAAAGATACTGTAAATCGGATAAGTTTAAATTTCTCTCTTTTGACGACAGAAGGCGAAAAAGGAAAAAAAATGTACACGCTTGGAAAAATTAAGTAAAAATAAGTATGCAGAAAAGGAAAGGAAATATACACAAAATAGAAGAAGAAAAAAAAATATTTTTCACTGATATAGTCATTGTAAAATCATATTGATATAAGAACATAGTTTCCAATGGTACAGCTATTTTTAAATAAGTACGTGTGTGTGTTCATAAGTGTTATTAATGTATTTTTTATATGTATTCTAAATAATTCAAAATTAATTTCTATACTTATTACACATATGAATTAACATAACTATTTTAAAATGTTTGGCTTTAAAATGGTGGATTTGTTTTCATTTTGTATTTTTAACCCTGAGGAAGTCGAATATATTTGCCTAAAGTTGGTGGTTTCCGGCATAACTATGAGAAATTTGCTATTCATTTTGAATAAAAAGGAAACAACTTTGTTTTTTCCACATTAAGTATTTTGAAAAAAATGTGATAATATATATTTCAGAAAACCTAATGTGGAAAAAACAAAGTTGTTACCTTTTTATTCAAACATATTTGCCTAAATGTCGGCAATGACAATGTTTCCAAAAAATGGATCAATATTATAAACTAACATTTTGGCAAGGAATATGCCCTGAAATAAATAGGCTCCCATAATGATTTAGTGAGTGCATAAAGGAGAAATATGGTATATGATGGAGATATTATAGCGTGAAGGTAAAAAAGGCAAGAATTTGAAAAGCTCCAAATAGATGATTAAAATTTGCTGATTGATTACATTGCGGAAGGCTCTGCAGCACAAAAGGACAAAATATTATGAGGCGATGATTAATATTATCATTTAAAATGTTTTTATTATCCACCAAAGTGAATTTAATAACAGACCTACTTGCAAAGGATTAGTATCGCATTCATTAAGTTCAATTTAATTAAAGACTTAATGCATTGCTGTTAAAGGAATGGGCAATTTTTCATAAAATAACCCTGACTTTCCAAAAGACAGCAAAACAATAGAAAAGATCCCACGAAAGTACTAAATCATAGATGTATGGAAGGTGCAAAAACACGATGGTAATACTAAAAAAGAGTTGTAAAAAGAGACTTCGTCGGAGAGAAAAGTAACATGCCTCTTAATACCGAAGAATGGCTTGACAGAACACAAATAGCTTAATATTCCGTATTGTTTCGTGTAGATGAAGATGGTTGAGAGACTGACAAGAGAAAGCTTCATTTGAAAAAGAAGATATGCTCAGGGAATAATAAAATAAGGAGTGGGGATACGCTGAGCACTAGGAGTAATTGGATAGGGAAGGAAATATAAAATTGCAGGCATGAGGAGTGATGGGTGTCCGGATGGGGGGGAGGGGGAAGCGACGGGAGAGAAAGTGTTGGAGATGTAATGCACGAAAATGGGGATAGGAGAGATTGGACAGTGGGAGAAGGGAGAAAACTTAGAAGTAAGGGCCTGATTATTTATATTCCCATCTCTTACGAGGTTTCATTTGTTGCCCGTTTTTTTACCCGTGACGGATGGCGAAGGAGCGTGGCTGGCAATGAAGAGCACGTATTGAAAGAAGCAAGGAGAGAGGGACGGAGCGGAAGAGATACAACGTGGGTGCTAAAAGAAATGTAATGCCGCAGGCGAGGACCATGGAATGGGCAAAACAAGGAGGAGGGAATGAGAATGGAAAGGGCGAAGGGGCCTGGTTCGGGTGGAAAGTTAAGACCCTTATTGAGTTAGACAGTAGAATTTCACTGATAAAAGGAGGAGTCAACTTTCTCTTAGCTCCTCATAAGTACACTTGTTCAGTTATTTAGGAACACATGTGAAAAGAAAAATCCAAGTTTTCCTTTTAGCATTAACATAAATATTCTGTTCGTCCTTTTTTACATATTTTATGCAGCGACTATTGGCTCTACTTTTGTTCTATTTCTCCCTGGCCCTCACAGCATATCGCATAATACGTCCTGTATCTCGCATATTTGTACATAATGCTCTTAATACGGTTCCAAGTCAATTGGAGTCCTTAAAAATAGAACGATGTGATAGCCAACAGTTCAGACAACCATTTTAACCCTCAAAAGAGAATGCTTCTTTCTCAACGATTTTGCATTACTAGCAGTCATTATGCTAGAGTTAGAGCCACTTCTTGTAGTTAGATCATGGCATAACTGAAAGAAGACCATCTCCAAAGATCATTTAGCAAACCCGTGCCAAATCTTTTGAGGCCAGCAGAGAAATCAAACTCTGAGATGGTTTTGCCTTAATACAGAAAAAAGATGAAGTGGGGTGGAAGTGATGGCCAGGGAGGTCAAGCGTCAAAGCAACAATATAAAAAATAATCAATGGTTATTGTTTCTACTGCAGAAACCCGACGAAAGTTTTATACCGCCTTGATGCTCTAATAAGATTTCAAGGCCGATGGGTAACAGCTTTATTTCTCTGCGGGAAGGGTAACACAAGGCAGGAGAAAAATCACATGGGTCCACAAATTTTTGGTAAGATGATAGAAAATGATAAGTTAGATTAGCCTTAATCCAACGTTTGGGGTAGGGATCGGGCCGTCGCGGTTAAAGGTACTATGAGCGAGATTTTTCCTTAGTTATCATAGAGGCAATAGCCGGAATCAATCTTAAAACTGAAGCAGTAGTTGGAAACGTGAATTAAAATAAGCCCATATTAATCACGTAATTATTTAATTTTTATGATAAAAATACTTTTTAATCAACAGAAATATTTGCATATTTGATGCTTCAAAATGACCGATGCTTGTCATAGCGTACGCTGAAAATGCCTTCACAACAGACAATTATGGCTATTTAAAGAAAAGTATTACGATGAACAAAAATCTATGGTTCGTATTAATGATAAAGTTAAATACTTTGTACTTTTCTACTGTATATTATGCATAAAGTACAAAAAAGGACAAAGTGTATTACTTTATCATGAATATGAACATTAAAAGCTCCTACGATGTGAAGCCTGCCAGTCAAGTTAAAAAAAATAATTCTTAAAAATAATTGAGAAAACATACCACTGTCGTAGTATCTCGAATTCTAACTACCACAACAACATACAAAAAAAGTCACTTACGTAAAGGACGCTACAGACCTAGGCACTTAATTCTGACTATGTAGGGTGCTGGTGGATGATAATCCCAGCCTAGTGTCGTCTCTGTTATAAACAGCTGTATGAATCATCTAGATGAATCTCCCTCTACCCTCCGGGCGTTCCCTCGGTAATTTTCACTGCACCACGTTATACGATCCATGTCCCATCCACTGCGACAGGAGTCGACGCACCGTCTGCTCAGCACACTGATTTCCGATGAGCTCAACTGCCTATCTCCAACAGCGACGTAGCCACCACGTAAGAGAATCGTGGCTCCGATTCTATCCTTCCAAGCTGACTAGAACGTTCTGCATATCGATTAAACCCTCAAAGGTCCAAAATAAAACGCATACCGCCAAATTCCGATTTTAGGTGAACATTTTCTCAGCATGTACTTTCACTGAAGCATTAGTAATGGAGTGATTGGGTGATTTTTCTTGAGACCAATTACTGAAACTATATGATGCCTATTTTACGAAAACGTGTTAGAATTTCATCTGCGTGTCACTTCCGTTATTAGAGGATGCTTTAAGTTAGCATTCGATATGGCCGCCCTCAAACACGTCGTGACGTGGTTTTGAATGAATGAATGAATGAATAGTTTATTGATGCTCTGGGAAACCCATAAGAGCAAAAAAGAATAAATACAGAAAACCATTCTGCTCAAAATACAGTAATATAGCATAGCATATCATAACATAGCATTTCAATAATATAACATAGCATAGCATAAACACAAGAGCAATTGAAAACAAAGGTTCTAACAAAAATAAAAGTAATCAACACAAAGATTATTACATTTTATAACATTTTAAAACAACAGTACTACTGTTTTAAATATTGGTATAGTTTCCTCTTAAATGATTCCGGAGTGGAGGAGCATTTTAATGACTGGGGTAATGAATTCCAAAACTTGGATCCTGTAATCGGGAAGGAATTTAGATATTGGTTGGTACGGGCTTGGGGTATATGGAGAAGGTTTTGGTCTGCCCGAGTTCTTCTTACGGAAACAGAAGTTCTAAGGGTGAATAGGTTATAGAGGTATTCCGGCATTTGGGTATGAAAGAGGGAGAACAGAAAACATCCCAGGAAGTAGTTCCTTCGGGAGCCAAGAGGCAGCCACTTCAAGGCAGCGAAGTAGTCAGAGACATGGTCATCTCTACGAAGATCGAATATAAATCTAATGCAGCTATTGATTAGTCGCTGTATACGTATTTCGAGAGAATTTGATAAATCGATGTACACTAGTATGCAATAATCTATGATCGGAAAAATCAAGCAGGTTATAAGTAAAATTCTTGTATGAACAGGTAGATTTTTCTTTTGGAGCTTAAATATATAGAGAATTTTGTTTCCCTTGTTACACAATTCCAATACATGTTGATCCCATTTTAAGTTAGTGGAAAGAGTGATGCCGAGGTATCGAACTGTTTCTTTTAATTTAACAATGCTCGTGTGAACACGAATAGGCGGAAGACTATCATGATCGATGCTATTCAAAAGTCTTGAATTTCCGAAAATGATTGCTTGAGTTTTTATGGGGTTTAGCTGTAAGCAGTTGATATTAGCCCAATGGCTGATGGAGGAAATGTCACGATTAATTATTTCAATGAAAAATGGAAGTTCATCAGCAGAACAGTGAGTATAAATTTGCAGATCATCTGCATAGAGCATATAGTTGGCGTGACTAATGCTATCAGCCAGATCCAGGGTGTACAAAGTAAAGAGGAGAGGTCCAAGGACGGAACCTTGCGGAACGCCGCATGATACTGGGAGCCAAGGGGATAACTCCTCTCCAGAGCCCTTGACGGCTTGGGTTCTACCCGTCAAGTAGGAATTAAACCAGTTCAAGGCCGAGCTGGAAAAATTGAGGGATTTTAACTTGCGTAAGAGAACTGCGTGGTTAACTCGATCAAATGCCTTGCTGAAATCGAATAGGACCATAATGGTTACCATTTTTTTATCAAGGGCGAGACGAATATCATTAGTGACTTTAAGCAAGGCAGTCTGTGTGCTGAAACCCTTGCGGAAGCCAGATTGAAAAGGGTCAAGTTTACCAGAAGATGTAAGAAAGTCAGTGACTTGTGAGTGCACAATCCTCTCCAGTGTTTTAGAGAGGGCGCAGAGAATTGAAATGGGTCTGAAATCGGATGGGTTTTCAGGCTTTTTAACCTTTCTAATGGGCGTGACAAGTCCTTTTTTCCAGGCAGCTGGAAATTGGGCGTAGGATAAGGAGTAATTAAAGATTTCAAGGATAAATGGTAGCAGGACCTGAGTGGCTTTGTGAACAAACATAATTGAAATATTATCATGGCCTGGGGAATTAGATTTGGTCTTCTTTAGGTATTTCAGAGCAACATCCGGTGTAATGTGTTGAAAAAAGAAATTATTGGCATCAAATGGAACTTGAAAATCTTCATTTATAAGTTCCGCTATCGCAATATCACTGTTCGGTGAAGAGGTAAAAAACTGATTTATTTGGTCAATGTGAATATGACCTGGGAGTGCATTAGAATGCTGGCGTACTAACCCGAGGTTCCTCAGTTCACGCCATATGGTCTTTTGGTCTCTGAGTTTGGTGAGTTTTGATGTATAATATTGGTGTTTAGCTTCAGTCATGCGGGCTTTGACCATATTGCGATATTCCTTAAATGATTGGAAGTCATCAGGCTTTCTAGTGCGAATATATATTCTACGAAGACGATTACGTTCGCTAGTAAGTTTGCGGAATTCTTCATTAAACCATGGTGCTTGAACGCGTTTTGGATAGCACAACACTAGGGGAGCCAGAGCATTGATACATTTCAATAAGTGAGAATTAAAGCATTCAACCTTAAGGTCAATACAGTCGGACTTAAGGATATCGCTCCAATCCAAAGCCGCAAGTTCATTCTGAAAATGACATTCATCAAAGTTTTTAAGTTTACGGAATTTGAAAGGCCTAGGGGGTTTAGTATAGAATTTAAAGCGATAGGAAATTTGAATGAGGTCATGGGCTGACAGAAAGGGAACTGGCATTTGTGAGTATGAAATCACCTTGTCAGGGTCATCGACAATAAAAAGATCAAGTAACGTATGACAGGTCACAGTATGATGAGTTGCAGTAAACGGAACTACATGAAGATTGTTACAGAAAGTAAAATTCCTAATATGATGACTATCATAATTGACTCGGAGGAGATCAGAGTTAAAATCTCCAGTTATCACAACATTGCTGTAAGATGGTAGAAAACGAAGAAGGTCATCTTCGAAAACACTCATGAACCCAATTTTGGGAGGACGATAAACAACGCATAGTAGTAGTTTTAATGAATTTTGGCTCATGATTTCAACAAACAAATATTCCGGTCGGGAACAGTACAATGAGGGGGAAGAGGCAAGGACTGAGACCTGAAGGTCCTGGCGAATAAATAGTCCAACACCACCTCCCAATTTACCGAGGCGATCATGCCTCAGAAGATAGAAATTAGGCACAGACACTAAGTCATCTGGGATGTCTGGTTTAAGCCAAGTTTCGGTGAGGCATATGATATCAAAAGAACACTGTGAAAAGTAAATTCTAAATTCATCAATGTGAGCAAACAAAGATTGACAATTAACACAGCATATCTTAATGCAGTTTGATTGAAGAACTCCTTGACCACGATGGCAGCTGTTGAGACGACAAGTTGGTTGCTAATCCACCGATGTAGATAGCTTATCAGTGTCCTCCTTCGAAGAAATGGTGAGGCGCTCAGATCCGTCTTCTTTACGAGCGTAGATTCTTCCATTACGCACCCACACATACTTGATTTTGCCATTTTTCTTCAAGTCGCGTACCACTGAATACAATTTACGATTAAAGGGCGTGAGGGATTCATTTACATACACTGGGGCCACTGGAGAGTGACTGAAGCCTATATCTTTGGTAGTGAAATGATCTCTCTTGACACTACGGGCGGCAACAATCTTAGAGGCATGCGAATGCCGAAGAAAACGGACTATCACTGGGTTAGGTGTATCAGGCCCTTTGCCACGTAATTTAAGGCGATAGGAGTAATCAAGGTCAGACTCACTGATATCCACACCAAGCGCTTTCCCTACATTACACACATTCTCACATTCCTGGATATTCATCGCCGTAAAAGCAGAATTTACGAATTCATTTGAAATATTCTTAAAGTACATATTTCGAAAAAACAAAATATAAGCGACTCATTTCGAAATGTCTCACAAATAAGCGATATCCATGCAGGTGACCTAGCATTACAGGCAGTTTTCAAAACCGATATACACCATTAGGGCAATAAATTTTAAGAATGAGTCTCTCATTATTATCCTTCTGTAGAGAGCTTGGCACAGCGGGCAGACCCGGCCGTGAATACCGCTGTGCATCCGTTAACAGCCATGTCCGTGGGGCCTGTCGCCTTAGATACGGGTAACTGACTGCAAAAGACGTAACTCTCTTCACTGGTATCTTTAATGTTTTAGCGATTTTCTTTGTGATGCTACGGCATTACTATTCATTTTACACCACATAAACGCATATATTATATAATCCTCATTCAATGCTCTACACCAGGGTTTCCAACACTATGTTACGCGGAACACTTGTGTTCCAGGAAACCTAGAATGGTTTTATATGCTGCTACCTGAACGCAATGGTTTAATATTTGCAAAGTAAAAAAGGTGTTCCGTTAAAATTTAAGGATTTACGAAGTGTTCCATCGCAGGATAAGTTTGGGGAATCCTGCTCTACACGATGGTAATATTTTCTCAAGGAAAAAGTTTGATGCAAACACTTCATGCCATCCCACCACTGCAACCAATTTTCCACCTCCAGCCGTTTCTAATGCCTTGCTGTTCATTAGCTCTAAATGAGAACAGTCGTTGTTTGAGTTAGCTTTATTTTCTCCAGAACGGTGAAGAGAAAATAGTTGTATGATTTATTTTCAATCTGCTACGCGCCTCTTCTCTCTCAGGTTCCCAACCTGCTTAAAGGGATTACAATTGAATATAAAAAACATTGAAGAAAACTCAACTTCTTAATCCAAAAAAGAGAAAATACGAATAGAGGGGTAGCGGAATTAAAAACTGTAAATGTTGTGCATGCACATAAGCATTCAAAACTACTAATGCGTCGCTTATTTCACCTCACGGACGAGCTTATTTTTCCTTTTATCGTTTTAAATAATAATATATCACAATAACTATCATCCGTATGTATTGAAACAAAATACTTAACATAGAACATTGGGAGACTAATACTTAAGTTACTATTTTAATGGAAATAATGCCTTACCTTAAAAGCGGTAAACTTGGAAATCGCATTATAATCTCTCTTACCATAAAAAGTCAACAAGGATTATCAACGACCGGGTCGGCGTATGGATCGTTAAATCTGCTGAAAATATTTTTTTTGAATCGATTAAGAGATATGCTGAGTTCCCACATTAAAATTCTGATGGGTTCTTATAGAAGTCAAAGTTCTTTCGACGAAAACAAAATGCTATGCATGTTAAATCCTTATGTACATGAGCGAGGAAAATCTCCGTTAAGATGTACATAACTGACGAAATATTAAAAACGTATGACGACAGGTTACGAACAGTAGTCACATTAGCCGAAAATCTTTAGTAAGATGCTACAGTTCCACGTGCCACTAAGAAAAGTCGTTTATTCATTTATAATCCACTTTGTCTATATACCCTATACCCTGTAATTCTGAGACCTAGTTAAATTTGAATACTAAAAACCACCACTTACTTACCCTTACTACTGTGGCCATTGGAAACTAAGTTGGTTTTTGGCCTCACCACCAACACCCGCGCTTCAAATCTTTCTTGATTACTAGGAATTGCTGCTACCAATGCATAATTTAATAAGACATCAGTGAAACATTTTGATCGACTAATCAATTGACCAATTTATATTGATTTATAATCTTTCCTTATTCCTTTTTCAATTTGTTTAGGCCTATTTGACATCATATACAGGGTTGTGCGCGTCTACAAGTAGCCCTAAATGCTACCCACCTTATAAAAAATCAGTGATTATTTTACCTGTTTATAGCCTTCGAAATATGTCTCTCAATTAAAATATTTTAGGAGATTCAGTCGCGTGAATTGGTAGCATGTCTTATCATCAGAGAAGAAGAAGAATTGAGAATATCATTGAGAATGAGTGGAGCCGGACTACCCCACGATCGAAAATAGATTTCACCATCAGGTTCGCGAAAATTCGTGAACTTATGGGTGAAATTCATCTACAATATCTTGCCTCAAATAATGAAACCTTCTCATTTAATTATTTCACTTGTCTCCAATATGCATCTTTTCATAGTACATTCACATGAAATTTCTACTGAAAATATCCACCAGCGTCCGCCATTTTATTTTGCATAAGCGGCCAGTTGCGAAAAATATCTCTCACAATTAAGTATACCTAGGGAAATAACCAACTAGTGAGATAACTATTATTTTATTCAAGAGCGGTTTATCCTTTGTCTCACCTTCAGCTCTGAGTCGTTTGGGCAACAACTGAAAATGGGTGGTTTTAGAGAAAATCGGGGATATTTGAGGTTTAAATCACATCAGTAAATCTTTGATTTCAAAATATATATACCAGAGATCTGACTCACTTTGTACTAATAATAATCTGCGTAGAAATTATTTAATGTTCATTAATACAACAAAATAATTCTAAAACAAGTGTGTGGTAAAATTTTAAATAACGTTTTACTTCGCTGCATTACTAGAACATATAAGCCGTAAGTTCGAAGACCCTGATGATACTATGGTTACCATTCTTCACTGAGCCAAGACACAAAGATAAAGAGATGCAATTCAATCACTTTCAGTCTTACTGTGAAACGAAAATCATCTTTTGCAAAGAGCGCCATTTTTAACCAAAACGTTTCTTCCAATTGAAGATGATTCCAAGTGGATAGTTTGCTTCTTCATCCGTGTTCTATAGGAAACTCAACAAGTTGAAAAGGTTACTTATCGCATGAATACCAGGCGCTAAACATATTTTTTTTCAGAAAAACGGCATGTCGCTGCCCAAGCTGATGAACTCTCTTCTGTTAGAAGTGTAGCAGAAGATTTCGGAACAGGAGGAGCAAAATATAATTTTCGCACAGGAGTGAGGGCGGGAGGTGAAGTAGGGGAAAGCACAGAGATACGAGTGACAGCAGGACATACGGTATGAGGAGATACTGATTGTATGCACAAGATAGTCAATGCAGCTGCGGTTGCCTTTCTAATTCAATTTTCATCGATATCAGTGAGAGTAGAAGCTAGATATACATCTACATTCCTTATACAGCCCTTCCTTCCACCGCAGAGGCATAAGGCAGGGGACATAGTGGCACCAGCCATGAATAAGAGAGGGAAAAATAAAAAGAATTGAAAGAAGGATAGGAAGAGAGAGAACTCTTATGTCACAGAGTGCCTTAGTTTCTCCCTTTTGTTATAATCACTGATGGTGCATGGATAGAAGCAATATTTGTACTTTTCAGTTCGGCACTGTATCTTTTTTTTGTAGATTCTACCATTTAAGGATGCAATGCGGTTTTAAAATAAGATATACTCCGTTTCTCTTTTAAACGCACATTATCAAAGATGTTCAGGCAATATTAGCCTACCGTGCAGTCTCCGAGTCTGTAGCGGCTCCTAATTTAGTCTTTCCATCGGCTGTGTTGATACATACTTTGTTGGCTCGTTACAGGTCTTATCGAAGTTCGCGAGTTTTCATTGGTATTCAGATTATTTGAAAAATAGAGTATTTATATGCCGGGTCCCTAAAGCTCGCGGCATACTGGAGATGTAGCTAGAGCGAAGATCTCTCTCTCACTTTTTTATCCGAGTCCTTGCTTCAATTCTCTAGATGAACTCTTGTTTCTCTAAAACAGGGCCGAAAATGTTTCGTATGTGTTTACCCAACGTTAGCTCATGGAAATGTCAAATAATTGAGAAATTCACTAATGACAGGGCTCGCTGCCACGTGCAACGGGTTCAAAGATATGCACCAAGGGGATGACTGGCTAACACACCTGACAGACAGTTAGGAGATTCGAGATCGATTCCCGGTCAAGTCAAAGACTCCCAAATGTTAAAGGATTAAGTAAAATTTTAACACAATAACAGCTTGGAAGAAGAAATGCATTTTATTTGCATGATTTTTGCATTTCCAAATATTAAGATCGTTTTGGATTAGAAAAGTGGAATGAAAGAAACTCGCAGAAGGAAGGCGAGAGAAAAGGACGTTAACAGGATATCATTTTTGGAAAACCTGGGAATGTATTACAATCTGAACTGTCTTAACCGATTAATGCTGGAGTTTTTGCTGGCCATTACATATGGAAATCCATGTAATAAAATATTCAATTGAATTGAACAAATATTCCAGTAAATAGATGATAAAATTTATTGGGAAGGTCGCATTACTTAAATTTGAAAAATGCTGCGAGTAACTTAGAACAAGAAATATTTGCTGTGACACATATGATCACGCCAGATGTAAAAGGGGCAAGCAAGCTTTTAATACTGTACCGGTCCCGCCCTCCCGAACTTGTGAACGGGACAAGACTACAATCAACCCACGCGTACCCTCCCGCCTCAGAGATACGCGGGGCAGAAACTCCGTTACCTGTTAAAATAAAAATTGAGACCTCTCCACAAAAGGCCTCTGCGGGTAGGTTGCTGAGCGCGTTTAATTCTAGTTTCCCTAGCTTTACCGCCGGGGCTGGGTGGACGTAGAAAAAGGTTTATGGGTAATTCGGCTCGCCAAGTTGGGAAGATTGAACAATATATCTGTTTACCATTCTACTAAACAACCTTATATTCGAGAAATGATTCACATGATAATACAAACAAGATTACCCTTCTACTCACTAATGAAATGATAGTATGATTAATGATGGCTGCGACATTTAAACGTGAAACTAAACCCTTCGTGAAATGAATGAATAAGATGAGATGAGTAATAATGGTTTAAACATTTAAACAGTAATACCTTTCAATTGAAGCCACTAAAAAGGCTTAATCCTCGCATACAGGCGGAATAATTAAATAGCCCACATCCAAATAAACCATGGGTGAGGGAGGTAAATATTAGTCCTTCCCTTTTCTTTCTTTTCCTGTTACAATTAGATATGTTGGCGTCAATCACTCGCCACTAAGAAGCACACTGTCGCAATGTGCTACCCATCACTGACTTGATGGCTTGGAGGCTAAAATAGGGGGGGGGGGTTCCGGTCGGCAACCTTACGTCACCGTTGACACAGGATTCTCGGCACGATACAGCAACCGGGCCAGGCACTTGGTCGTCCAAACTTGATCCTCCGATTCTTACGGCGGACGCCAGGTTCAACAACGCCAGTGGCACACTCGTGGTATCCGTAAATATCGAAAATCTCTTGGGGAGGGGGGAGTGATCCAAACTGTGGACGTGGTACGTTGCAAGTACCTCTTGCCCTCCAGGGGGGCTATTCGGGAATGACGACAATCTGAATTGACGTCATCAAATGCCGACAATTCTACGTCACTGATTCACTTTCCAGCTCATGGCTCGCTGAACGGCTTAAAATTCCGTCAAAACCGTCGACCACTATTGTGGTGTCGGAGCGTCGCTAGCGTCGCATTGGAAATTCCTCTCCCCATGCCTTTTAGCGCATTGTAGTTCGTGTTTTGTCTAGTTTTGTCAACATTTTCAAATTGCAGATAGATTTACTACTTTTAAAATGTCATGAATTAGTTTAAATTTCCTATGTTCTTTGAATGTATACATACCCAGCTCTTCATATTTTATCATTCGTAATCACATTTGTTCATCTCGCAAAGCCTATGTTTTCTTCTAAACTGTCATTTATTTTGGTGTCTGCGGATTTGATTTACAAATTTAAATTTTTCCTTTTTATTCGCTTTATTCCTATTTTTTTATTTTAGGTAATAATTTGCCTTGGTTTAAATGAAATACTAAAATTTTCGTTTCGTAATTGTCTAGGAAGTAATTTAAGCATGATGCAGTGTTACGCACTATTACAACTCGTAAGTTATGATATTAAACCGGTTGACATAATTATTTTGAGTGAGGTATGCATTAATTTCAGTACCATGGATGATTGAAGAGTGGAGACGGGAATCGTGCGGAGGATTCGAAATGTTGAAGAGGAAGAAAGACTGAGGGAAAATGCAATGAGGAACAACAACAAATATGATACACTTAAGGAACGTTCATTAATTATGTCAACAAAAAGGGGGAAGGGGGTTTGAAGAAGTTTGGCAAATGTTGATATGGGGAAGAGGGGAGTTCAAGATAAAATTACGACTACGTCAATGTTACTTTTTTACTTTTTACAGTAATTTTGTTTTTTTCTTAAACCGGTTGAGTTCTTACCATGTAAGTCATTAATGTCTTGCATTATCAGATGCATTTTGTTTTTATTCAATGTACTTGATAGTTGACTGTAGACACATATGGTATTAATCTAAAGATTATAATTAAAGATTATAGATAGAAAGATTGAAGATTATAATATCATTCATTTGACTAATTTTTAAGGGAATCTGTTAGTAAATTCAAGGACTGCACTAAGCCATTTTCATTTAATTTTATAGCTTTAACCCATGGACATCTATTAAATAGCATCTGAAGCCAGCCGTATAAAATATTATTAGTCTGTGGGGGGGTTAAATTGTTTGACATAATTGAATTTGTTCCCCAAAGCAAACCCGTGAGACGAGTGCGTGAGCGAGTGCATGTTTTAATTTTTTTGTTTTTTAATTGTGTGAGTGGGTCACTGGCGTAAGTTAATACTTCGCAAACCTGTTTGTGTACGTGATTGAGCCCTCGCGGAAATTTGTTTCTTCAGCAAACCCGTGAGAAGAGTACGTGAGTGAGTGCATGTTTTAATTTTTTAATTGTATCTGTTTTTGTTCTTTAATTGCGTGAGTGGGTCACTGGCGTAAGTTAATACTTCGCAAACCTGATTGTGTGCGTGATTGAGCCCTCGCGGAAATTTGTTCCCCAGAGCAAACCCGTGAGAAGAGTGCGTGAGCGAGTGCATGTTTTAATTTTTTTTGTTTTTTAATTGTGTGAGTGGGTCACTGGCGTAAGTTAATACTTCGCAAACCTGTTTGTGTACGTGATTGAGCCCTTGCGGAAATTTGTTTCTTCAGCAAACCCGTGAGAAGAGTACGTGAGTGAGTGCATGTTTTAATTTTTTAATTGTATCTGTTTTTGTTCTTTAATTGCGTGAGTGGGTCACTGGCGTAAGTTAATACTTCGCAAACCTGATTGTGTGCGTGATTGAGCGCTCGCGGAAATTTGTTCCCCAGAGCAAACCCGTGAGAAGAGTGCGTGAGCGAGTGCATGTTTTATTTTTTAATTGTTTCTGTTTTTGTTCTTTAATTGTGTGAGTGGGTCACTGGCGTAAGTTAACACTTCGTAAACCTGATTGTGTACGTGACTGAGCCCTCGCGGAAATTTGTTTCTTCAGCAAACCCGTGAGAAGAGTGCGTGAGTGAGTACATCTTTTAATTTTTTTAAATTGTATGTTTTTGTTCTTTAATTGTATGAGTGGGTCACTGGCGCAAGTTAATACTTCGCAAACCTGATTGAGCCCTCGCAGTAATTTGTTCCCCATAGCAAACCCGTGAGAAGAGTGTGTGAGCGAGTGCCTGTCTTAATTTTTTAATTTTTTTCTGTTTTATTTTTGCTTTTTTGTCTAGTCTGGTTAACGCCCCTACTAACCTTTCAACACCCTATTCATCCCTTCTTTCCCTCCCCGTTTTTCGCCCATTAAAGAGTACGGCCTTGGGGAATTTATTTTCTTTCAACTGTATAACGGCCGTAGAACGTTCAATTATCTATATTGTTTGATATAATTTTACTAAGGGGGTCAATGAAAGTTTGACAACTGTTGACAAAGGGGGATGTAAAAATTGACAAAAAATTGTTGACATAATTAATGGAGTCCCCTTAAGAGACAGTGTTGATCCATTTGCAATGCCGGATAACGTTTTTCAGGGCATATACCCGTCTGCCAAAAGACATGGTGAGAGCCCTCACCAAATAAATTAGGCCATACTTTCCATAGCCCTTTCGAGCTGTAACGTAATAACTGTGTTTGGGATTAAAAACATTTGACATTTGATAACGCCTTTTTGTATCAGATGTAATACATTTTCAATTAAATACGATGGAATACGTGACAATAAATATTATGCATGAAAAATCAAAAATAGCAACGAAGCTTTTCCAAAACTGATGGCAGAGATGCAAATAATCCATTTGGTGTAGTTAACTCTTGAAGCGCCTGTTAACCTTTGTCGTACTTTGTCAGTAAAACCCAAAATTATGATTAGGCATATAATGGCAATACTCATAGTTTTGAGGGAGTTAAATCACTCATGTTTTCGTTGAAATGAGAGAATAAGATGGGAAGGTGAGAAAAGGGTGTAGATGAAGTAGGAAATATAACGAGAAATTGAGATGAGGGTTTTTAAAGGGGAAGGAAAAGGTATTGGCGACGGCAGAAGAGCAAGGTTATGAAGGTCAGGGGGGAGAATACTGTATAAGATGAATATAGGAGGACTGGGCCAGGAGAATAGATGAAAATGAGGGAGCATGTGGAGAGATCGGGAACCGTGAGAGACAGATGACGGATGCATGAAAGGAGAGAGATGATGTGAAAGTGAACGCAGGATAAGAAGAGTCGAATTAGAGTGGGCAAAGAGACGAAGCGAGGTTGAATGGAACTCAAGCATCTGGATCGTGCTTTGAAAAATATAAGCAATAAATAGGGGGATGTGTTGGTGGCAGCTCGATAAAGGATGACATTACTTCGAAAGGGAAGTGATGACGCTGAAAAAAAACAAGGAAACGCTGAAAAGAGGTGAAAAAATACGATAGCTTCGAGTAAAAGAGGGAAAGGTCAACCGCTTCTCATGAAAACGGAAGACACAGATCTGGGTTCTATGAGTAAATAAAGAGGACCTAACGAAATGGGGCTTATTATTATGCAACAACGAGAAAATTTACAACTGAAAATCTACTGATTTCAAAATACCAGGCATGAAATATCAAGTTTACAAATGTGGGGCATAAAATTTATTGGCGGATGGATGAATGTCTTGGAGAAGAAAACACGATGAGGTGTTTAAACCCACACTCATTGAATTGAATTGCTACGATTTACTTAGACTAAAATTCTCAAGGGGGAGCAGAGCTTATTCATGGTATATATTTAACTAGCTACATTTCATGCACGGAGAATAGCTATGCAGGAGCTCGTTAGATGCTGAGGAGACCTGAGACCGGGTTCATTGACCAATACCTGAATTTGGACATCTTTACGTAATAAATCACTTTCTCAGTACTGAGATAAGATAGGCAAGAGTTTCTACCCTGAGTATGGCTGAATGAAATGCGTTCAGTTCAGTCAAAGAAAACAGAATTGCATGTCATGTAATTTTTTCATGCCGGAAAAAACATAAATTTCCGTTAAAGCTTACCAAAATTTTGTTGTTTAAGCAAGACATTTAGGGACCAAGTCTCCTACAGTTCTCTATTACCTCATAACCACATGGTTTATTCTTGGGAAATTAGGAGACGGCACCGCAACTCACGCTTAAGACGAGTCCAATAAATAAATAGGGAGACAGCAGCTTATATTCAATAACAATATAGCCACAAGAAAAATCATTCTCAATCATTGAAAATTAATCATTTTGAGAACGCTGACCAAAATTTGCCATTCATACATCTGCTTTTGTATAAATGGCTCAAATGAAAGCTGTGAGTACTACGAGTAAAACGAAGACTGGAACGATGATAATTCATTTTCTTAAGACTGAAATTTAGGAAGATATTTTAAAATATAGCAGAAATAAAACACTGAGATGAGTATTAAGTCATTCCGAGTCCTGAAACTTGGGATTAAATTCTTTGACTGTTAAATTCGTCTCCCATTTATTCTGAAACATTGGCTTTGGTGGAATTTCCGAACTTTTACCCCACTTCGAACTTCGCAACAACAACCACCTCCTACTCTTATCCCGCATTTTGTCCCTTTGCTCTTCCTCCGGCGGCGGGCCGAACCACCAATTTGCATTTCACGGGGACCACTCTGGCCATAGGCTCAGAGTGAGGTGCGTATAGTGTTGGCTGTTTGCTTTTTGGGGGATGATACATGAAAATAAATGACCGTGACGAGAAGGGAAGACAAAGAGAGTGCGTGAGAAGTGTGGAAAAACTTTTCATCCCCCTTTCACTATTTTTATTTCCCTTCATTTCCAGCTCTCACATGTTACTCACTGTCTCCCAACTTGGTTCACCTCGATATAAACACCACTCAGCGTCACTCCTACACCTACCGAAAACATTTTACTCCCCGCCAAAGATTTTCTCTTTCCCTCTCCATCCTCCATGGTAGGCATGGAAAATATGGCGGTGATTATTATTCGAAACTCGAAGGACATTGTAATATTCATGCTAATGTTGATAAACTGGTAAGCTGGTTCATTATGTGATCTTCTGGGCAATTAAACCGTCACCATAGTAACTACGCAACTTTAGACACCATACGTACGAAATTTTCATTGGCGTATTCCCAGATTAAATTATATCCATGGAGGCAGGAGCATGAGAGTATCAGGATAAGGTGGCAGTGTGCGAAAACTACATTATACGCTACTAGACAAATTGAAAAAAGGCCATCAAGTGAAATCAATAGAGTTGGTGAAGAAATAAGCAAGAAGTTGCGTTACGCGTAAACTAGTGGAAACCGAAAATATAACGCTTGGCCATTCATCATATTTTTAGATTTTCTTGAAGTCGCAAAGCTTTTGATTTATCATAGGAAAAAATAATACGGCAACGTTTAAGCCTACGATCACGTTCACAGGATCGTAAATCTATTTCAAGGCGCCATGATGGAGTAAGGAGAAGATTGATAATTCGCCAAAAGTTATGCTGATGAAAAATTCATTTGGAAATGTCATAACTTACGACTACACGGCCAATGGTTTTAAAACTATAAATCTTCAACGCAAAGAACTACAATTTATTGAAAACTACCACAGGCAAAATTAAACATAAATCTTTGGGATGCGATCATAATGTGTTTAATCCCCTGTTAAATAATCAGAGAAAATAATTTTTACGTTGAGAAGGTTTTATAATGCTTGAAATGCAAAATAATATTTAACAGCTCCAGAAAACGTTTGTGAGTCTTCAAAAGAAAAAAGGTAACTTGTATCATTTAAAACTTCTAATTACAAGACCCTAATAAAATGAATTCAGTGAGATAATACTGCGAAGTAAAAAGACTTGTTTTATAGGCTCCCTTCCAGTTAGAAAGAAGTGAACTGGAGTTTAAGGAGAAGCAATGGACAGAAGAGCGAAATAAACTACAAGGAAGACGTTAAAAACTGCCCCTCACCCGTCCTTTGACTCCTGCTCCATTTCATAACCGATACAGTGACTCAGTCACTCCCTCAAATTCTTCCCGTGAAATCATGCGTCGCCTAGACCGCCACTGAGACCTCCACCACACGCGAAGCATCCGTGCTGTCCCAACGGGAGACTTAGAAAGTTCTGAGGGACGGAATATGCAAAGAGACCTGCAAGAGAAAAGCTAAGGGAGGAAGATGGAAGAGGATATGGCGTAAGACCATTAAAGGTACTTAGAGGGACACATCACTACCTATTTGTATCGACGACTTTGGCCGCATTATAAATAAAAAAAATCTCCTTTTTCCAATAACACCAAAATAGTACCAATCCAAAATTCTATATGTAAATAATTGTCAATGTTCATTTAGATGAAAAAAGAGATTACCTAAATAGTACCAACTACATATTTATGACTCTAATTTGTTTAAATTTATGTACATGCCAATGTCGTTTAGGCCGCAACGGCGGTAATTGGCGTTTTCGACGGGTGAGAACAGTTACAGACTTGCCACCTAAGATTGCGAAGTGAACATTGACCGCATGATTCAAGTTTACGACGAAAAGGAAAGATGATACCAGTAACGGGGGGAGAAGAAGAAATGAATATGAAAAGAGGAAGACAGAGGAGTAGGAAAAAGGAATGCTTCCGTTACAATTCACATATATAACGAAAGAAAAGGTTCTTCGCCACTCCATCAGATGGATTTTGAATTAGTGCATTTCTTTGCCTCTTCGTATGGTAGTACTTGACGCTGAGTTTCTTAGTAAGAGGATGGGGTTAAAATGAAATCCAAGAAAATATGGCTAAAATATGAATTGAGAGGATAAAGGAAAAGTAGGAAAAGTAAAAGGAAGGTAGCGGGATTTCTCGCATTACTTTATTGAAGATAAATAAGAGAACTGCTGTCAATGAATCGATGAGAAGCGCTACAGAAAGGAATGAAGGACTTCTGGGAAGAAGATTTGGAATGGAGATGATGATGGCGGGAAAAGTTGGCAGCAGGGCCAACGGCATTAATATGTGATCGAGGCATTATGTGAATGGAAAGGGAATCGTGATGATATTTCACACCATTGATCCACGAAAGGAAAAGCTTGAAAAATGAATCACACACCGCTCCAAGACCTGGTGATGCCCTGAGTACACACTTGAAAATTGCTTTCGTCCTAAAGTTTTATGGACTAAAATAGGTTTAAATTATTTGGAATTTTCCTATATTTTACGTGGGTGCTCTATACATAAAAATGGCTTTACGAATGTATCAAGGTTAAATAAAAAGCATGTGTAACAAGTGTGCATAAAAAGCATTCAACTTACTGGCAATGATAAATGAAGCTATGCAAATTATTGTTCTTATGATGGTAAAATATTAGTTTGTAATTGTAAAATGCCCCCTCTTCGTTTTTCTATAAATCTCACCAGTTTCGTCTTCTTTTTTATCTTTTTTTCGTCTTCTTCAGTTTATCTTCATCCCTGGCCTTTTGTACTGTATCTCTAACGCAGTAATTATTGACTATAACCCTTTGGCTGGCAGACAAACAAATACTTGATCATCGGCAAATCTTACTGACTTTGTCACATCCCTTCCCACCTTTATTCCTACCGCCTTCTAGACTGAGATTCCGGATAAGAAATCTGCCCCTCAAATTGGCCCCTAGTTTTCTAAGCACTTCTATTAAATTTTTCCAGTCCACCCATTCAAACGCCTTCTTGAAATCTTCAAAGGAAGCAAAATAATCCAAGCCATATTACAGGTTTCCTTCAACTGGCGTCGTCATCACTTTTATAGCGTCCCGCGTTGTCTTCTTATCTTACTCCATGATCCGTTCCCAGGATTTTATTAGACTTCTCTTCATACTTATTCTTCATTTCCCCAGCTAATACTTCTGAATTCCACTATCGTACACTCCTGCCTCGTTTTATCGTTATTTGTTTAACGAAGCATTTCGTGACTAATAATTTGTGATCAGAATCTGCATCAGCCCCTGAATAAATAAGCCAGGTAATAATGTTATTCCTGAACCTATTTCTAACCATAATATAATTTATCTGAAACCTATCTCTGTCTTCCAGCTTCTTCTAAGTTTACCTAGTTTGACGATGATTCCTAAACCATGCATTTGTGATCACTAGGTCATTATTTGGCATACGTCTACAGCTTTCTCGCTGCGGTCATTTCTCATTCCATGCCCATAATCGTCCAAATCCCGCCCATCCCTTCCCTCAGCCTCCCCGCGTTCCACTTCCCCGTTTCTACTAAGTGCTTACTCCCAGGAATGCTACCTATTAATTACCCTAGCTGACTGTGTACTCCATCTACACATCTCCCTTTATGAATAGAGGTAGGCATATACACCTGGACTATCACTGAACTCGAGGGATCTGCCTTCAACTCAACCATCATTATTCTATCATACCTGTTTTGCATAGACTGCCAATCTTTACCTTGTTTCCCGTTTATAAGAAATGCAACCACGCGCCATATTACGAAATAAAAATCTTCAGGGGAAAATACTACGGGAAATTGATTTAAATGAGTGGGTGAGAGGAGTAGAGTCATGATTACAAAATCGTTCATCTTTCAGTCACTCATCGTCAGTCACAGCATAGGAAATACCCTCTCGATTCCTTCGTTTAAGTAAGAGATTGCTTGAATTAGTGACTTTATATGCTTCACCGTCTAAGGAGATAGGGAATGCAAACTGTGAACATACTCCAACTCCCGAGAAACATGGTAGTGTTTCGGCTGACCGATTTTGGAGCAATGGAAGTCCTCCACTGCTGACCTCAAATTGTATTCCGGCCTCTGCTCGCCTACCTCCCTTGCCTGTCACGAACTCCAAACAGACCCATTGGCAAAACTCTCGCCCAAACACAAGTTAGCTACAATGAGAACACACTCACACGGAGGCAAGGCTATCCAATCTTCTTAGTCCCCGAGCTCCTAATCCCTCAGTCTTCCCTACAGCCCTCTACTTCCTGCTAATTCAATCCATCAGTCGTGATGTTTGTTTCCCTAAAACTCTAGTATTCC